>JADWQK010002002.1:0-2400000 GCA_017933935.1 Sesamia nonagrioides | reverse complement strand
GTAACGACGGTCCTCTGTACGGGACCCTGAACAACCCAGCAGATCAGATGGATGTTATTGGAGTGGGCGGCATTGGGTTCGACGATAGAATTGCCAAATTCTCATCCAGAGGCATGACTACTTGGGAACTGCCGCATGTGAGTATTTTTAGTTTGCAATATATCATAAGGGGTCTAAAGCCACTTCTGGTCCCCATCATTGTTTTTTTTTTTGTACTGGATTATATCTGGAAACCTTCCGGTTATGAAGATACAGGGCGTGAAAATTATAACTTTTACTGGTGTTTCTGTAAGGATAATCGTGTGTGCATTGCGCACTACGTCGTAAAGTAATTTCCCAGCAATTGTTTTTGTTTCATGTGCAGATTACTAATTAGTTTATGATTAATTAGTTTATTTACACCCTGTCTACTACAACATATTGTACCAATAGTGGCAAAAAATTTATCTCATACTGGCTGCGCGGTTTCACCCGCGTAAGTAATAGAAATATAAAAAATAGATGTTGGCCGATTCTCAGACCTACTCAATACGCTCACAAAATTTCATGAGAATCGGTCAAGCCGTTTCGTAGGTGTATGGGAACGAAAACTGTGACCCGAGAATTTTATATATAAGATTTACATTGGAATATGTGTTCCAAGTGGTCTAGGAATGGCCGCCATTTTGTAGCGAAGTATAATTTCAAAACTGTACATACCTATAGCTGCGAGTTTAACATGATTATAAAGAATATGGATTGGTAATTGGAAGTCTTAAAATTAACAGCGCAGTTAGATATTGTAGTCATTACATAGATACATAGATTCTAGAGTTATTTAAAAAGTAGGACGATAGAAGTGTAATGTGTATATTGCAATATTATAGTACCTACTTATCTCTACTATGATATTTGAAAACTTTGGTAAATTTTAGCGCATGGTTCGTTCGCGTTCTCTATTTTTAACTAAACATAGACCGGTATGAATAGGTACAATATAATTCACGTGAAAATCGCTTCAGTACTCTTGATCACTATTTGTGCCTACTACGATTACAAAATATTTTTTTGAACTATTTTTGATAATTGCTTCCTCTTTGTCGTAACAATGATTTTGAATAAATACTGCAACTCAGAGTCAATTTAATGCTAACACTATCTTACGTCACGTAGAGGTCTGATGATGAGTCAGTGGAAATTTTATTCCACCCTCTAAAGTGGGTGATAGACTTGTGGCTCGACGACCTTTTTCGCCTGTGTCACCTTAAAAACGCGTACTTTAAAATTGCCGCGCAAGTTCGCCAGCGAACCAACCAGTTTGAAATCTTATTCGTAGCTCGTCTCGGCTCGTACGTGTGGCAGTGCTGCGAGCCGAGAGCCGAAAAGTTCTTCATACAGCGGTTAATTATGGAAATCTTCCTTCTCTTCACTCTTACTAAATTCACATGTGATAAACGCTCTCTTTTCATATACACTTGTCGATTTCGTCTTTTTTTATTAGTTTTTAAAATGTAGTATGATATAATTCTCAAATGATCCAAAGCTTCTTCTCTCGACGACATCACGATATAGTATGAGCGAGCTTCACGTGTGTCACCGACGTCGAGCCGAGTAAGTTCACGATCTTAAAAACCGCGTACTTTAAAGTTCGTACGTCTATCACCCACTATAGGATGCCTTACCCTCACCTCCTGTGGCTCCTGTTTACTCTCAGCACGGCAGGAGGTGAGGTGTCGTTTGAAGTGTAGAATCAAAATCTTTATTTGTAAACATAGTTAGACTTACACACTGTATCATGAACATGTTACAGCATCTACATAGATTATCTATGTTTTGCTATTAGGCGTACAAATACTTATAATTAATAATCAATTTAAACTAATTAGTTAAGCACTATAACAATTACTGATTATTATAATTTGATTTGTAGCTGTTCAATCGCATTCTGGTTCATTCTATGTTTTGCTATTAGGCGTACAAATATGTACTTATAATTATTATAATTAATTAAATCAATTTAAACTAATTAGTTAAGCACTATAATAATTACTGATTATTATAATTTGATTTGTAGCTGTTCAATCGCACTCTGGTTCATTAGAGTTCACAAAATAATGCTAATATTTTTTATTCTGTTTTTGGACCTTTATACTACACTAGCTGCGCGCCGCGGTTTCACCCACGTAGGTTTCGATATGCTCCGTTCCTATTTGTCGCACCATGATGTTATACAATATGTAAAGAAAACCCTGTCCGACCCATAAGGATAATAAAGGTTAGATAAACACTTGACCAAATATGATATAAAATTTTACATAATCATCATAGTAACAATACTAATGAATTTTGAAATAATCCTTTTTTCCCGGCAATTAGTTCCAATTTCCCCGAAATTTGGTAATTCTTAAAAAAGTGACAACATGCACCGATATTATTATAAGCGAATGGCGACGCGGGAGACGTCACAGGTGCCGCGTGCCCTACCCGCCGCCGCTCGCGGAAGGGGTTACTAACCGCACATTCTTTTTTCGAAATAATATTTATTATTTTAGAGGGATTTCTTTTTAAGTTTAGCCTGTCTTTGTATACATTAGTAGAATCACTTATCGATACCTAACAATACCTTCACGGATCGGACAGGGTTTTCTTTACATATTGTATAGCCTAAAGCCTTCCTGGATTAAGGGAATTGCAAAAAGAATTTTTCAAATCGGACCAGTAGTTCCTGAGATTAGCGCGTTCAGACAAACAAAAAAACAAACTCTTCAGCTTTATATATTAGTATTAGTTATGCTCCGCTCCTATTGGTCGCAGCGTGATGTTATATAGCCTAAAGCCTTCCTGGATTAATGGGCTATCCAACGCAAAAAGAATTTTTCAAATCGGACCAGTAGTTCCCGAGATTAGCGCGAACAAACAAACATACAAACAAACTCTTCAGCTTTATACAATATGTAAAGAAAACCCTGTCCGATCCGTGAAGGTATTGTTAGGTATCGTTAACTGATTCTAATAATGCCTACAAAGCCGGGCTAAACTTAAAAAAAAATCCCCCAAAAAAAATAAATATTATTTCGAAAAAGCGAGGTAACTTAATGCATGTGCGGTAGGCAACCCGATAGCCCCGCCCCCCTTCACCCGCGCATGTATGCGCGGGTGAAGGGGGGCGGGGCATGCGGCACGTGGTCGCATCGCTATTCGCTCCGTCACAAATGGTGTTGTCAGTTTTTTAAAAATTACCAAATTTCGGGGAAATTGGAATTAATACCCGAGAAAAAAAGATTATTTCAAAATTCATTATTATTGTTACTGTGATGACTAGGTAAAATTTTATATTATATTTGGTCAAGTGTTTACCTAACCTTTATTATCCTTATGGGTCGGACAGGGTTTTCTTTACATATTGTATATGTAGGTAGGCTTTATACTATAAATGTCGGTCCGATTACTATCATTAGTTTACGGATCGCTACAACATCAGTTTAACTTACCTGATAATAGCTTAAACAAAATACAATCTTCTTCAGTTTTAGGGTTCGAAAGTACTGAATTCATGACTCCGACCTATAATTTGTCTAAATCAAAAAAAATTCTAACCATTCCTCTCTCTGTATTAAACTGTGTGGCTACCATGAGTTTTAATTACGAGACTCGATCGTCGATATCGACCGCATTTGACTCATCGATTGGCCCGCATCAAGGTTGTAAGAAATCTCAACCAATGAGAGCGCCAAACGCGGTCGATATCGACGATCGAGTCTCGTAATTAAAACTCATGGTAGTCACACAGAAAACATTCAATAATGCTACTTATCGATATGAATGAGACGCAGTATCAAGCTTTGTGCGTCTGCGTTTTGCATCTGATTACTATGCGTTTATTTTTAGAAGTGTTTACTTGTCGTCTTGAAACATACGTCACGTGTTCGTCATGTCTTCCAAACCAACTGAATAGGTATATTTTCCAGGGTTATGGTCGCATGAAGCCGGATATTGTGACGTACGGCAGCGGCGTGAGGGGCTCGAGTGTGACCGGGGGATGTCGCTCGCTCAGTGGTACGTATCTATATAAAGTCACTTTTCGTGTCTGCCTGATAACCGCGTTGTTTTTCTAAAGGAAAGGATTTTGATGCGGTGTTCACCATCATTGGAAGAAAATATTCCAGGTGTTTGTGTTTATTATAAATACAGAGTGTATCTGACATCGTATCGCAAACTTCGCGAAAAGGTTAAACCACATGCCACTAATAAAATTATGATAGTCATTTATATCGGTAATGAGTGGTTACAGAAAACAAAATGTTTGTGTCGGCTCGGCTTTTGAACGTTACAAGCGTGCTGCCGTGCGTGTATGTAGGTTTGACGTTGACCCTTGAAGTGAACTCTAGTAAATCAGCTGATAGGATAGTTTTTCGAGTTTGTTCACATAGCGCTTTTTCGTGTATTTAGCGAATTAATTAATTTATTTTTACTTTAAAATGTTATTGGGTTATAAAAGTATACCGATTATGAACGGTCTAAACTGAACAAAACTGCATTTTTTTTAAATGAGGAAAATGCCGACGTAATATTCCACCACTGGGGGATTCAGAATCATGTACTGGATCCATGGTACTCATTTGTGCGTCGATGTCAGATACACCCTTTATGTTTAACTTGATATAATAAATAAATCTCGATTCTTTCGCGCAAAATAGTGGTGGACAATAGTGTTGCATCAGGATTTCACGAACCATTTAATGCGGTTGCTTTTTCCAATTATCCTGGAACATACACATTGTATATTCACCTTAATATACAACAATAATATATTGAATTTATCACTCAAAACGTTATTACAGTTATCTAAGGACATATCGGTGTTCTCATGTTTTCGATGTTTTCCTTCACCGTTTTGAGAGCAGTGATAGTGAAATAACTTCCATCGCTGCAACGCAGCGCTGCTTAGGTCTGGACGACGTAGAACTTGTAACACGCGGATGTTTTGTCCAAACGATCCCAACTAGTCGCAATCATTTGACAAAAATGTGTTCGCCGATTAGGGTGCAGGCCATTACTGTCCTGCACTGCAACATGGACAATAATATTTATTTTCAAGGGCGTACTTCTGGCGCGCTTCTGTTCTAAGGGGAGAGAGCCAGTCAGGGCTAACGGAGGCTTAGTCTGACTTTTAGGGTCATTTTGGCACAAACTACACAAGCACATCTACATGAAACTTTTATGTATTTGTAGTGCAAATGATCCTGTACAAGACCCCGTTTGTGCCCGTATGTTCTGCGAGATTTCCAGGGGAGGAGCAGTCCGCCCCTGGTACGTCCATGTTTATTTTCAACTAAACATCTGTTACCTTTTTCGCCACCAGGTACATCCGTAGCATCACCCGTTGTAGCTGGTGCCATAGCATTGCTAGCAAGTGGAGTACCCCGACATAACTTGACGCCGGCGGCGGTCAAGCAAGCTCTGTGTATGACTGCGCTGCGGCTGCACGGCCCGAACATGTTTGAGCAGGGACACGGGAAACTCGACCTTATTAGTGCTTATCAGGTGCGGTAAATGAAACAGAAATATTAGGAGATAGTTACTAACAAAAAATATTGACAATAAAGTTAATTTATGTATAAACCTCTGCTTATGCCCTTTGTGGAATACAGTCGTAATATTATTATTTCTAGTTCCTTCGCAAGTATGAGCCTCAAGCGTCTTTAAGCCCGAGTTACATCGACCTGACGGAGTGCCAGTACATGTGGCCATTTTGCACTCAGCCGCTGTACTACAGCGCGCAGCCGACCATCGCTAATGTGACCGTCATCAACGGATTGGGAGTCTCCGGTAGAGTGGTATGTGATGTGACACTTGTCTACATAATAAATTTACTAGACTAGGTGACCCGTGCCCACTGATTTCTATAATTACCACTGGATAGGCTGTACCGTAAGTTTGACAGCTATATTTTTGTGCCAATTTGAAGCGCCACCACTGAGTGTCCACGGAACTAATTTTGACGTATATTGTAAATAGGGACACGGTATCGAATAGAAAGTATCGATACTGTACACATGAGTAGTATCGATAAAAAAGTTTCGTACTCGTAAAAGTATCGGTACAAAAGTATTGAAGAATTAAAGTATTGTATTGTATTGAAGTATCGAGTACTTTTCTCAAGCAGGGGTCTACGCCATAGACACGTTAGTAGGGACACGGCATCAAATAGAAAGTACCGATCAAGAGTTATCGATATATTTTGTTCGCTGATGTCGACATCACTAGTTTTAGTACCACGGACACTCGTTACGTTCGACAGCGCCAAAATGGCGATTATCAAACGGGCACAAAAACACTTTGACAGTCGCCTGTCCAGTGGTAAATAATAGAGGTCAGTGCCCGTGCCGCATTTTCGAAAAACAGTCTGACTTTTATGGTCGTTTTGGCACAAACTACACAAGCACATCTACATGAAGCTTTTGTTGTTGGAAAGCGGACCCCGGGCTCCAACGTGAAAGCCGAGGATGCAACCGGGACTACGCTGAGTTGATGATGATGCTATACACCGTAAAAAATTCTGACGGTGTCTCGTTTTACTCAGTCGGGTAGAACAAATATCGTCATACACACCTGTATTTTATTTGAATTGCATTGTTGTAAAAAAGTCATAAATATGAATACAAGCATAAATGTATGTATAATCTTCACGCTCATTTGTATATAATTTTTACATCAACGTGAATTCACCTCATTGGTCAATTAGGCTTAAAAGGAAAATGACGCGATATAAAATAAAGTGGCATTACTAACAGAAATCTGATAAAGTAAATTTGTACTGCGCCTTGAAAAAAAAAACAAATATTTTCTTATCTCGATTATCTTTTATAAATCTATTCATCACTTGTCTCGCAGTGTTTGAATATTATGATCTTCAACCAGCACACGTAGTTGACATGATTTCTAAAGACATCTGACGGTGATTTTTATTGATGACAAGCTTCCCGCCCGCGACTTCGCCCGCGTGGAATTCGGTTATATCGCGCTTTTTAGATTCCTCATTTTCGGGGATTAATTTATTATCATATCATTTAGTTTCTAAGTTTACGTGTGCATATTTGTTTGCAATATATTATATGTATTATGTCGTGGTGGCCTAGTGGTTAAAACACCAGCCTCTCAAGTATGAGTGCGCGGGTTCGATTCCAGGTCAGGCAAGTACCAATGTAACTTTTCTAAAGTTATATGTACTTTCTAAGTGTATCTTGGACACCAATGACTGAAGGTGAAGGAAAACATCTTGAGGAAACCTGGACTTTAAGTCTGAAATCTCCAACCCGCATTGAGCAAGCGTGGTGATTACGTTCAATCCTTCTCTGTATGAGAGGAGACCTGTACCCAGCAGTGGGACGATAAAAAGGTTGATGGTGTGGTGTGATATGTATTATATTGCTTTAGACGACACACAGCGCCACCTATCACCGAACTGGTATGAAGTAAACAATATTTTTGTTTTCACTCGGAAATATCAAAATTTTCCGGTATAAAAAGTAGCCTCATATTTTTTTTTTCTAAATTTCAAAGTAATCGGTTCAGTAGTTACGGCATAAAAGCGGAACAAATAAACAAACAAACTCACTTTCCGATTTATAATATTACTAAGGATTAATCTCGGTCTCAAACTGTCCAAAATACGTCTAGTTCCAAAATCTAACCCTAAATTCTTCAAAGGGAATAAACTGGGAACGATCGTTACTTGTAGGGCTACTATTTCTTCTTCTATTCTAGAATGTGATGGGGAGGTACGGTCTACCTTGATACTTTGAGCCTTAATACTTTAGAGATAAGTTGAAAATCTAATAAATAAATCACAGATAATAGTAGTGCTGTCGTCTGTACGGAGTGTAACAGTCTTTTGTGACAATATTTGGGGAGTGTTCGAGGGAATTGCATGATTTAATTCCCCCATCTCCGTTCCACCATCGGACGACCCGTCGTATGGCGAGTTTCCACCCTTACATTGTTAACACCACTACGATCCAGACGAAGCGTTTCGCCTCCTCCTTTATACCGCGTACATCGAGGGACTGGAACAATTTGCCAGCGACGTTGTGTCTAGATAAGAGAGCGGTGTTTAAATGCGTTCAAAGTTTAGTCGCAACCATAAGGTTTGACATATTGACAGTCGATATAGATAAGAATCCTCAGATATTTTACAGACCATTGTTTAACGCTGTACCGTAATATACTTAATAATATGTATTAATGCGAACTAATATGCGTAATATCCTTTCAAAAATAGGTGAAACGTTTGGCGCAGCGGCTGAACGATCGACTGCTGCGCTGCGTGTCGCGGGTTCGTTCCCGCTCGGAACAAATATTTATATGACTTAAAAGTAATTGTTCCGGGTCTGTCTGTTGGTGTATACGAGTTTATATGTTTACGCACCCACGATATAGGAGAAAAATTAAAAAATACAATTTGAGAGTTTTGTGACATATTCCTAACAGTGCAATGCCGTCAATAATGCAATGTACAGTCAAAATAAAAGACATTGCGATCAATTTATGTGTGTTACGCAATCAGCTCGTTGGTTCATAGATTATTTCTCGTTATAGAAAGCTGTATCATGGTACCCGCATTTACCACATGGCGTACTTCTCTCAGTGTCGGTGGACTACAGTCAAATCCTTTGGCCCTGGTCTGGTTGGCTAGCACTCAGCTTCTCCGTACTCCAAGAGGGAGCTGACTTCGATGGTGTTATTGAGGTATTTATTATATAATCTGTGTAAACACCTCTTCTCTCTCCTTCCCCTTAGTATTCCACCCAAAGGTTGTCTGTAAAAGATCGCTCTAGCGATAAGACCGCCCATTGTGTCACCCTTTGTAATATCTTTATATTTATGTTTCTGTAAACTGTATGGTGTACTTAATAAAGAGTATTCTATTCTAACTGTCAACGAAGAAACGGGTTGTTAGTGTTACTATTATTTAGCCGGATACTGGATATTCTGCAGTTATAATCTACTATCCAGTTTTGGCCTGGTAAAAAATGACTATCCAGTATCCGTTCGAATAATGACTTACTAACCGTTTACGGCCGAATATTATATTATAACGAATATCATACTATTTATTTATTTAATTGTGTTTGTGCTCGCCGCTCGGTAAGGATCAGGCCCGAGTCGACGGCGCGTTGTGTTTCACGCGCGCCTCAATGAGATGTCAGCACATCGTGACGGGGTCCACGAAGACCGATGCCTCCTGGGTCAGGGTTGCGGGTTGGTTAAACAAGAAACCGTGGCCCTGGCTGTCGCATAGGCAAGTGAAGAAACACGGATGGGTTTTAGTCAGTAAAAGTCTGACACGCCCTTCCGCTCTGCCCAGAGCGGAAGAAGTCATTTGATGATTTCCCATCCCAACAAAAAAAAAAAGGATATTATTAGACTGCTTGCTTCTTTGTTGTTTTTTTGAGTTGAGTAACATAACCTCGTCGCTTCGTGAAGCAAATCATGGAGTCCGTACTGCAGTATGATGACCACGACCGCTCTGTCAAGACACCAACGAGGAAGAACAAAACGCATGAGACGGAAAATGACATACCTACATGAATTAAAAAATAACCTGTCCCTTTCATTGTTTAATTATTGTAGAGCGTTGTCATCCTACGGGCAATGTGCCCTGCCCACTGCCAGTTAAGTGTTGCAATGCTTCGGGCTATGTCGGTTAGGGATCTCCTCATTTCTGATTTGATCACGATGGGGCGGGTTCTCGAGTGGCGACCACATACCGGAAGACGCAGCGTGGGTAGGCCCCCGACAAGGTGGACCTGCGATGCGGGAGGCGCAAGACCGGTCTTCGTAGAGATCCTGGAGGGAGGCCCATGCCTTTCAACCTATGCCCATAAGTTGACGTATTTCGTTTGAAATAATGTTGTGTCATCATCATTTGTCTAGCCTTTTCCCAATTATGTTGGGTCAGCTTCCAGTCTAACCAGGTTCAGCAAAATATCAGTATGTTACATGGAGCGACTGCCTATCTCATAACCCAGTCACTGGGTAGTACGACCCTTTGGTAAGAATAGTGGTCGTACTTCACCGTGTGTGTTCTTCCGACTTCTGACGACCTACTTCTAGTGTCAAAAATCTACCAATGACAGCCAGTCTCTTCAAGTCGCTAAACTTAAGTGGCAGTGGGCAGGGCACATTGCTCGTAGAATCGATGGCCGATGGGGCAGTAAGGTTCTGGAGTGGCGGCCACGTACTCGAAGACGCAGCGTAGGGAGGCCCAACAACAACGAGGTGGACCGGACCTGGTGAAGGTCGCGGAAAGCCGATGGACCCGGGCAGCATAAGACCGGTCATCGTGGAAAGCCTTGTAAAATGAAATGAAAAAGAATCCGGAATTAACGGCTTTACGAGCTTTTCGAGACACGGAGGGGTCTTGGAATGTAAAGATGGTCATCCATCGGCGGCTTTATTTTTTGTGCCCCGAACTATACATTTTTTTTGTTGTGTATAACATTGTGTTTACAATTCGACAGGGTCACGTGAATGTTACGATCGAGAGCGATGATGACTCCGGGGAGAAGATGATGAGGAATGCTACGCTCACGCTACCTATACGGTAAGTATACACAGTTAAATGAACAGCTAGCTGTGTTGCTGCAGAGTTTGTTCCGCCACTTCTTCTTCTCAGCGAAAGCACTAGGAAGTGGCGAAGGAAGGGCGTTTTGGGGGGACTGTCTTATGTAAGATTGACGTTCAAAAAGTGCTGATTCTCAGCCTAATTTGAATAAATGACTTTTGATTTTGACTCGGTGGTTGGCCATAATATCGATTGCCTGCAGAAGTTACTACCCACCAGACAAAGTCTTGCCTCCAAGCGATTCGTCGTGCTCCGGCATGATGTCTGGTGAAACCGTACGGAAGACGGGTCTGAGAAGTTGTGTTGCGATATGTGCCGGGTACTATGCACCAAATGTTGTAGTGTCGGGAGTTTGGTCGTGAAGCCTCCAGATCAATCTCCCTCAGGCGCAGCATGTTGATTAACATTGCATCACCTCGCTCAACTGCCGTCGTCCTTCCTATTCCCTAAGTAACTATTTTAAGTGAATAGGCTTAATAAACTAGCGCGCTTTACCAGCAATGATTGCATCACTGCTTGCCGTCAAACGGGATTGCAGTCAAGCACTAATTTATAATTATTAAAAATAAATCCATAACATACAACTTTTCATGAGATTTTTTGAGAAAAGATGAAGTTAATGTTATGTTATTTTACAGCGCACGCGTCATCCCAGTCCCGGTACGTTCCCGGCGGCTCCTCTGGGACCAGTTTCACAGCCTGCGCTACCCTGGTGGGTACTTCCCGCGCGACGACCTGCGCGCTAAGCACGACCCACTAGACTGGCACGCGGACCACGTCCACACTAATTTCCGCGATATGTACCGCCGCCTTCGAGAACATGGATTCTATCTTGAGGTTATGGGTAAGTTTTTACACATCCTTGTAACAGAAGGCTAAACCTAAACAGCATGGTGTGTCAATAAAATACATAAAACTACAAAATACGACGCATTAAACATCCCAAAATGGGACTGCCCGAAAAACATGAAAAACCTAAAAGAAAGCCAACACACACAAAAAAGCTTGAAACGGTCTGTGATCATGTCAGAGGGACACCGAGCAAAGGCAGGAGTGGGTTTTAGCCGGTCGGAGGAGTCCAACACTGCCCAGACTCGTTCATTATTGAGGCAGTCTGAGCATCCATGAGGAATTCCCACACTTGCCGAAACAAAAAAAAAAAAAAAAACCAGCATGGTTATATATACTCTGCTATGTGCTTCTGATTCTTGTGCCTTGGAGAGAACGTATAAACGTCAGTCCTGCAGCTTCAATCGGCTTGTGTCTTCTACAGCTTGACTTCTTCGCCATTGACTATTTTGGTTAGGTTCATAGGAAAGGTCAGCCGTGGTTCTCGCAACTTGTGCGTATGTATGGCCAGATTTATGAGTGTAAACGAAGCAAAAATTTATTTTGCTGTGTAAGGATCGAAGCTCCATGGGGAAAAGTCGTAACGTAATGTTTGTATGCTTAGGCTTTTTCACACACAGATAGGCCCGTTGCAGGATCGCTTCAATTACCATAATATTTACCAATGTAGCGGGAATCCACTGGATACAAGAACTGCCCCCTAATCGGCGAACACATTTTTGTCAAATGATTGTGACTAGTTGGGACCGAACGGACCAATGGGCGGTCCGAACGATCCCAACTGATCCCAACTAGTCGCAATCATTTGACAAAAATGTTTTCGCCGATTAGGGGGCTGGTCAATGTAGTGAAGTTGGCTTACGTTCAGTAGTCGTCTACTAGGTTAATAGTCCGGGAGGCAGCGGCTATTTTGATTAGTGTTTTTATGCCGATCTTTACTTCACAATACTAGTGAAGAAGCTGTTTCTGATTACGAAAGTGAAGGTCAGCTGACGCACCTGCGGGGGCGCTTGCTATGAGAACCCATAGAACACGTCAAAAAAAAAAAATCTGAAAAATATTTTATACCACATGAAATTTTTTTCACGTGTTATTGACATTGATTACAATTAAAAGAAAGTAGTGAGCTGCACGGCTGAGGGTGGATTATGCGTCAGCTGAGCGTGCGAACTAGCCAAAAAAATAAAAAAAAAAAAATTATTTTATGCCGATTGAAATTTTTTTACATGATTTTAGACATCTACAGAAACTTGATATTGATAATCAGCTGCATATACAGTGGGGGAAAACACGTCAGCTAGAGCAGGAATGTATGACTGCGCGCATATATCTCTATGACTCGCGGAATTTTTAATGCTCCGACTGACGCCTTTCCCCCCAACGGACAATCAGCTGACGAATATTTTCTTGTATCTATATATTAACACTCTAATATTTATACATTTCATGTCGTCTTTTAACAATTAACCCAAGATTTACCTTACAGCTTATTGTCTTCCGTACACAGGTATTTTACACCTGCGTTCCTGCGTCCCTCTCCCCAAAAGGGACAGCTGCGTTTCGGCTTTATTCCTTCATTTCTACCCAACAGTTGAAGGAAGACATTCAGTTGAAGTAAGACATTCTGACAGCCTCCGTGGCGTAGCGGTAGCGGACGCGGCCGCTGCGCAAGGTGGCGCGGGTTCGATCCCCGCACAGTGCAAGTATTTGTATGCATGAATATGAATATTTGACCTGGCCTGGTCGTGCCTCGGAAAGCACGTTAAACCGTTGGTCCCGGTTGCCATACGAACATCTAGTGGCAGTCGTTACGGGTTGTTGGAGCCCTCAAAAGTCCAACAATTGGTCTAACTGCAATGCTTCGATGTCGCCTTCGGGTTGTGGAGGTCAGACGGCAGTCGGTTCACGGAAAATGTCGAAGTTTAGCCATATCAGCAGTTGGACTGGTAAAGCGGACCCCAGACTCCAAAGCTGAAAAGGCTTCGGATGCGACTAGGATTAACGCTGGGATGATGATGATGAGCTGAAGTAAGACATTCCTACTAAGAGAACGTGTGGTGTTATTCGAAAAGAAAATAACGTCAATACAACCATTTTGTGTGTTTTGTAATGAAAAAAAGTCTGCAAAACTGATTATTTTCACTGCTGATACAATGCAGAAGTGTAAAAACATATTAGAAATACGTCAAACTATAGATTTGGCAATGAGTGATGCGAAAGTGCCGTCCGTATGGCAATACCGATGACTGCAATCCATTAAACTTGCAAAAAAGAATCGATGGTTCGTTGTTCCCGCCCTGTAAAGCTGAACTGCAACAACATTTTTTTCGAACGGCATACAGAGTGGTGCTGACAATACGACAATAAATGAAAACACAGACCATGCTGGTTCATAGGAATAATCCTGAACCATAGAAAAAAACCTAGCATCAAAAATAAAAAAATTAAAATCACAAACAAACTAAATCTCATCAAATTGCAATCGGAATAGAACATCCTTTAAAATATTGGTTCAATGACCTCCAATCAGCGGGCGACAGCGCGTTACTGTATCGACTTGCTTTTTCGCGCCTTTATTATTAAAGTTAGTACCGCTGGATGTGGCGGTCATCAACCTGTAAGCGCTTCCTTATCAACATGTAAGTACATCATGTAGAAAATGTGAAAAATGATTTCCTGTGACTGAACTAATGGATATATTTATATATTTTTTATGGGTACACTGATAATGTGTTGAGGTACATGATGTTTAATTTATTGTCGTATTGTCAGCACCACTCTGTATATCGCCCACCTTTGGAGCCATGCTCACCGTTCCATGCCAACTGACCTGTTGCCAACTGAGTATGGATGGGAAGAATCTGATGAAAAACATTATTTTAAATGGTTTATGGGTGATCAATTGCCGCTATCCATCACTAGCATTACTAATCTCGACATGAACCCACATGGTATGAAAAAAAATATCTTCTTTTGATTTCTGGCAAATAATATTTACCTACATGATTTTGTTAATTAATTGACTGATATTTTTACATAGGTCGACGAAACCGAGAACGATGGAGTGTGTGACATAAGCATCGATAATTGTGATGACGACAGTGATGCAAACGAAGATGATTCATAAAAAAATATTTGTTTGATGTATATTACGATTTTTATGTTAATTGTAATAAAAATAATCGAATAAAATTACGTTTAAATTAATCCGAATATTACAAACTAATAGAAATCATATGTTTGTTATATTATACTGTTAATATATAGATACAAGAAAATATTCATCAGCTGATTATCCGTTGGGGGGAAAGACGTCAGTCGGAGCATGGAAAATTCCACGAGTCGTAGAGATATATGCGCTCAGTCATACATTCCTGCTCTAGCTGACGTGTTTTCCCCCACTGTATATGCAGCTGATTATCAATATCAAGTTTCTGTAAATGTCTAAAATCATGTAAAAAAAATTTCAATCGGCATAAAATAATTTTATTTTATTTTTGGCTAGTTCGGACGCTCAGCTGACGCATAATCCACCCTCAGTCGCGCAGCTGACTACTTTCTTTTAATTGTAATCAATGTCAATAACATGTGAAAAAAATTTCATGTGGTATAAAATATTTTTTAGATTTTTATTTTTTAACGTGTTCCGCAGCTTCCCAATCTCGCATCCACCGCAACTGGAACAGCTGACGATCGATTTCGTCATAAGCCACATGCATTCTGTTGTCTTAATATCAGCCGGCATAAAATGACTTGTTTAAAAAGCCGCTGCCTCCCGGACTATAAGTTAAGTTACCGCGTGTAGAAATCCGTCATCCAAGATCAGCTTGAAGTTTGTGGCATTGTCGTCCGCAGCAAATACAAAATCGTATAAAAATTCATGTTATGTGCGACAGTCAGAAGCAATTTGACAGAGCTGTTAAAAAAACGGATGTGTAATTCTCGTAATTATACGAACATTCACAGTCATATCTGTCTTAGTCTGTCAAAAATAAATTCTATATATATAATAATATATATATAATTCTAAATTTCCCTACATTTTGTCAAGTTGAGACGGCGACTAGATTTTGATAAGGCTCGACCGAGATAGGTTTGACGTTCTTGCCCGAGACCGAGATTAGTAAAAAAGGTTTAAATGCTCAAAATTGAAAACTGTTTCAAGGGGGGACACTAGTGCCGAGGAATTTGGAAAATACGTATTTAAAGAAACTATTGACGTCGCGCTGCTTCCAACCTCTCCCGGTAAAGTCCGAAAAGGACAGTTGCAGCTCAGGCTGATTTTACCTACAAAAACGTTGACCAAAAGACGTTTCGTATTCAGCTGTTTTCTTTTTCAGAACACGACAGAACTCAATTATTTTTATATCAAAATTTTGAGGAAAAGTATACCAATGCTTCTATTATTTTCTTTTTTGCCAAAAACTTATCACGTTTGTCTAATAGCCATCTGAACATCATCATCTTTTACTAATTAAGTTTCGGAAAAAATGAAATGATAGGGGCACGTATAATCACGGTGTAATACTGTAGAGTTTTTTATTTTATTTAAAAGTATTATCTACGAAGAAAATAGTGGTATACGTTTGTATAGAGAAAGCACCACTAGAGTTCCCTCTAAAGAATCGAAGTTAAATGACATTATAGTACAATATAAAAAAAAAAAAAACATTTTTTTGGCATTTTCGTCCTTCAAAAAGTGTCGCCTCTCGTCATACAATTGTCCAGCTTTGCTTTAGCAATGGGACACGTATAATCACAGTGTAATACTGTAGCATTTTTATTTTATCTAAAACCGTTACCCACGAAGAAAACAATGGTATACGTTTGTATAGAGAAAGCACGACTAGAGTTCACTCTAAAGAATCGAAGTTAAATGACATTATAGTACAATATAAAAAAAAAAAAAACATTTTTTTGGCATTTTCGTCCTTCAAAAAGTGTCGCCTCTCGTCATACAATTGTCCAGCTTTGCTTTAGCAATTGTTTACAATTGTTCACTTGCTACGCTACGCTAAAAGGGGACGCTGATAAAAACTTATTTGCTGCAGGCCTAAGCACTTTACAAGGTGAATAAAACCAATACTCAAAAATGTTAGCCTTTCTTTGCAGTTTTGGCTCTCTAAGAAAGCTACTTGGAGTCCCGATCATTATGACCAGGAATTTCGGCTATAATTAGCCGAGAACCAAGGCAAATTTCTCCAGAATGCCGAGACCGAGATCTCAGTCGAGCCTTAGATTTAGAACATTTAAATTTCGAGAATTGGCCTTCTGATTTCAGAGTCAATGTGGCAAAAAAACATTTAATTTCCCTACATTTTGACATTTGTTTATCGCCGAGATGAGACGGCGACTAGATTTTGAACGTTTTAAATTACAAGAATTGACGGTCAGATCTTAAATAAAATCTGAGGCACACAACCAACCAAAGATTGAGCTGTACAGGATGAATAGCGCTATCCCTTTTTCACAACGGCTCAATTTTAGCGTTAACACCTCAGTACGGCCTCTGTACTAAAATCTAATTATTTCATATACAGGCTGCCCCCTAACCTGTATCGACACTTCACTATACGGCGCGTTGCTTTTGGTCGATCCCGAAGACGAGTATTTCCCCGAAGAAATGGCGGCTCTTAAGAAAGCCGTCGATTCGGGAATGTCACTCGTTGTGTTCGCTGACTGGTACAACGCCTCATTACTGCGACACGTTAAGTTCTATGACGAAAACACAAGACAATGGTAAGTGTTTGATTATATTTGTTATACAACGTTATACTTCGTATATGCCGAACCCGAAACACGAGTCCAGTATTTTTATGTAAAGAATTTATGTACAAAATTTCAATAAGCTATCATGAGAAATCACAAAGTTATAAGCTTTGTTATGTCACCTGGTTGTCCCAACAAAAATATGGCCAACGCGCACCTCGCCCACTCGCGACTACAGCGGCGCGACGCGGCGGGGGCCCTAGAACACTATGATCCGCTGTGAACTGTGTTGTGCGCTCGGTAACCACACTGCAATTTTTTTTAAATATATTTGGGATAAATATAACATGGTGTAAAAATTATTGGAATTGATTCAGTTGCTTATTCTGAACAAACATAATAAGTATTCAGGTTTCGTATAAAAACTGACGTTGTATATACTGTATCGTTCTGGGTAAAAGCCTCACCCAAATCCTTCAGGAACTTCCCTCGCCATTTTTTTATCGGCCGGCCGTGGCGGCGCCGTTTACTATTATCCCTCATTGTGGATATTAGAACACATTTTTTTTTTTAATAAAGCGGTGTTTTTGGTCTTGAAACTGAGTTATTAGTGCATTCTTTATCTCATAACCTTTATTCGAACACCGGATAAACTTCACTTAGTAGGTTATCTTTTTAGTTACGAGATCGTTTCAATTTGATTTCTACTACCGGTTAGTATGACGTGTTGAACCCATAGAATACATAATCAAGATATTAATTGTATTTCAGGTGGATACCTGAAACAGGTGGTGCTAACGTGCCTGCTTTGAATGACTTGCTAAGCATGTATCAGGTAAGAAAAGCTTCGACTGCTTCGTTAGTCCAGCGATACTGTAGAGTATTGCTTGTTCCAAAGGCATTTGGTGAATCATCGATTTTGATATCAACCTATCAAAAAATCGTCGAATTTCCTACTATTTGAAAAGTATTTACCATTAGTTTGTTGCCGAGATTAGGCTACGACTACACTTCAAACGTTTTATATAGTCTTATAGACGTTTCATTTGACAATAGGGGTTATTTTGTAACTTCAATTCTAATCGATGATTTATCATGAGATATAGATAATATCGAAACCTAGTAAATACAAATAAACCGCGTTAAAGGTTTTTATTCTTGCGGCGCTTTCTTGCTTCGAGTTAAATAGTTGCTTTTTTATATTTTGTGGATTCTTGCAAAGTACGAGCCTTACTGATTAGCTCACTATACTTCGATCCTGTGATGCTACACTAGCAAACCTTACCAACAACATTTCGGTTAAAATTGAGCCAGGCCCTTATTAACATTGTGTTATATACAGTAAGTATGTAAAGAAAACCCTGTCCGACCCATAAGGATAATACAGGTTAGGTAAACACATGACCAAATCTAATATAAAATTTTACGTAATCATCATAGTAACAATACTAATGTATAAAATACATTTTGAAATAACCTATTTTTCCCGCGAATTAATTCCAACTTCCTCGAAATTTAGTAATTCTTAAAAAAATTACTACACCATTTTGACGGTATTCTTATAACCGATGCGACCACGTGCCGCGTGCCCTACCCCCCGTCGCCCGCGCATGGATTGCCTACCGCACATGTATTAAGTTACCTCTTTTTGCGAAATAATATTTATTTTTTTAGGGGGATTCGTTTTTAAACTTTAGCCCGGCTTTGTGGGCATTATTAGAATCAGTTATCGATACCCAACAATACCTTCACGGATCGGCCAGGGTTTTCTTTACATATTGTATATAACATTGTCTTAATATCAGCGTGTTTCTTCAGGTTGCTCTAGGTGACCGCGTATTTGAAGGCGCGTTCAAGCTCGGCGGTCATCCGATGTACTACGCCAGTGGTACCCACATCCACAGTTTCCCGGAGCACGGGATCCTTATCACAGCCCCACTGAGTGACCAGGGGCATCAAGTGAGTAATGTTGGACAGAAAATGGCACCGATTCCCAGTGCATCTTTTTTTTCTACTTATTTCATTAAGAAAAGGACAGAAGATAATTAGTTTAGTCCCTTCAAATTTAGACGCCCCATAGTTGAGACGTGATTAAAAATATGGCTGATTAAAATACATCAATTTACGTCAGGGCCTGACAAATTAAGAGCCGGAAAACCACCTAATTTGCGTTCATCATCAACCTTTTATAGTCCCACTGCTGGGCATAGGTCTCCTCTCATACAGAGAAGAATTGAGCGTAATCACCACGCTTGCTCAATGCGGGTTGGCGATTTCAGACTTATAAAGTCCAGGTTTCCTCAAGATGTTTTCCTTCACCTTCAGTCATTGGTGTCCAAGATATACTTAGAAAGTACATATAAGTTTAGAAAAGTTACATTGGTACTTGCCTGACCTGGAATCGAACTCGCACACTCATACTTGAGAGGCTGGTGTTTTAACCACTAGGCCATCACGACTTCAATTTGCGTATCACACAATTACTATGAATTAGAATCATTTTCAAACATTGCTAATCTATTCCTTCATATTTTCGAAAAACGTGTTTGTTCAACAATGTAAATAAAGCAATGTATGTTTTTGAACTGTCAGAATTAAAACCATTGCTACTGATAGCGTGTTACGTAAATACCCGCTGGTTCTTACGCTGGCCTTCGCAGTTATTTATGCTACTATAAGGAATTAAAAAAAAAAAAAACAATTCAGCCTATAATATTCCCACTACTGGGTTGCATGCCTCCTCTAGGTGACAGGAAGTGGGCCATTATACTCAGAACAAGCAGTTAAGTTGACCGGTTTTGGTTTAGTGAGAGTAAGTTTGAGAAAATAGCACTTAGAGCAAAAAAAAAATTGCTACTTTTAATGCTCTAAGGTTATTGCCATTATTTATTTCAACAAATATCTATTGTGAAGGAAATTAAAGAAGGGTAAAATGCACCTCAACGACTTGGCCATGTTACTTGCCCGACGACTGTGTCTCTATACCATGAGTTTTCATTACGAAGACTCCATCATCGATATCGACCGCGTTTGACTCAACGATTGGCCCGCTTCAAGATTATAGGAACTCTCAACTAAGACAGCGCCAAACGCGGTCGGCGTATGATCGAGTCTCGTAACGAAAACTCATGGTAACCACACTGTACGTAATTTTGTGTTATTTAGATAATGTCGGGCGAAAAGCCGGGCGGAGGTGGCGGCACGTCGGGTGGCGGGCAGACCGTCGACGTGCCGATATTAGGACTGCTGCAAACTGATGGTGAAACAAGGGACTATTCTAACGACACTAGCGAAAAGCTTCCGAAGGTTAGTATAAGAATAAGTAGTTACGTAGGTGGTCCCATAATGAATTGGCCTAACTATGAAGGAAATTAAACGAAACCAATTTTATTTTTGAATATCACAATTGTGACATCTGTAAATCAACATTTCTAAACCTTTATAAAATAATCACAATTTTTATGTTCAAAATGACCGAAGGCAGCCCGCGTTCCGCTTTAAATTTGGAAACAAATATTAGTCGGACGAGGCTGGACTGGACTGTAAGTTGCATGTTCCACTTCTGTGGACCCGCAAACGAAACGAAATGCATCCTTCGAAATACTAATGGTATGAACAGGGACGTTGTCATGGAGCAATAGGACACCTCTAGATATCTTGCCTCTTCGTTTTTCCTTTATCTTTTCTCGTAATTTATGTAAAAGTAATGTTCTTTAAAATCCACCATTCAAATGCCTTGAACATCCCAAAAGATTGTGCACATAAGTTTTAGTCGTCATAATACAAGATCATAGTTTCATCACCAGTCACTAGCCGCTCGATCACTGTCTTTGAATATTCGCCACAGAGATCCAAAAACTCCGAAGCGCAGCGCTCTTTTTCCTGTCACTCACTGTACCTCTGAAAGAAGTTCCAGTAAGCAACTTGCACTCACTTTTTTCATGTGGAAATGTTCTTGGATATCACAATGAATGGTACTTTTAGAGAGCCCAAGCCGAGCTGCAATTTCTTTAATCTTCAAATAGCGGTCATTCAGAATCTCCTTTTTGATAAGACCAATCGTTTCGGGAGTGAGCCTCCACGGGTCGACTAAGTGACATAATTCCATCTTGGCCAATGTCTTCGACGGTTTGTCTCTCGAGGCGAAACTCTTTCACCCAGTTTTTCACTGTGCCTAGAGGGGGCACATACACGCCATCTAATCGTTCTTCTATTTAGGCACCGGATAAACCTTTGTTTGGCAAAAACTTTATGAAACTTCGATACTCAGTTTTCGAAATTTTGAAGACTCCACGACTCTAGTTATTCCATTGCCTGCTAAAGTAAAACTTAGAATTTCATGTCGATGTATATTTCTTATTTAAAGTACACGATAACACAACATGTAGTGACATGTCATGTAGAACTATATTAGGCCAGTTCTTATGGGACCGACTACGTACATAGAGTGGATTAGCGTCCACTACGGATGTATTGACAGAGCGACACTTATTTGTGATTGTTTAAATACCGCTATTATTATAAGCTTTTAAAAGTCTTGATTATCATTCGAAGAAGGAAGACGACCATTTTGGTCCCTAAGATTAGAGCTTGACACGTAATAACGAAATAACTTTGGCTCTCCAAAGTAAAAGCAAGAAATAACAGCAGTTTCTAATCAAACACATTAGGTTTATCGATTTTTGAACCAATAACAATGTATTTTTCTCCCAGGCCGGTCGCTTAGTGGTGTATGGTGACTCTTCGTGCCTAGAAGGCGGTGCAGCCCGCAATTGTCACTGGCTACTGCTGGCCGCACTACAATACGCCCTGGTGGGGCACCTGCCGTCCTCGCTCAAGGACGCCGCCACTCCGCACCAGCATCGACAGCGGGATGTACACATTATACCTTCAGGTAAGAAAGACGACGGAAATAACGTTATTTAGAAAATATAAAGAAATAATACTTTTGTTAAGCACACACTAAAAGCCACATAACATACAACTTGCGCGAGTCAACTGTGCACCTCGCTCTATGACGTCATTCGGACGGTACCGTTAGTAAAAAAGGAGAATTATATTAAAAAAAGTAATAAAACTAAAACCCAACTACGACAAAAAACGACGCTGAAAAAATATAAAACAAGATTTTCAGAATACTGAACTGAACAAAGTTGCTAATCTAGTTGCAAGTAAATGGACACAGAATAAAAAAAAACAACAACCAAGATGCCTTACTACCAACCTTACTACCAAGATGCCTTCGTTGTAAATCAATACATAGTATAAAACAAAGTCACTTTCGCTGTATGTCCGTATTTATGCTTAGATCTTTAAAACTACGCAACGGATTTTGACGCGGTTTTTTTAATAGATAGAGTGATTCTTAAGGAAGGTTTAGACTACCTTTTATCCCGGAAAAAATTGATATTCCCGAGGGAAATCCAAAAAGCGCGATATAACCGAACTCTACGCGGGCGAAGCCGCGGGCGGAAAGCTAGTTGACAATAATGCCATACAATACTATTCTGAAGTATACAATATTCAATATGTAGAGATAAATTTTCATGTTTGGAAAGGCGTAGTCACACGTTACATTTACCTACCTACCGTAGCACCTTGACAACGTGTGACTACGCCTTTCCAAACATGAAAATTTATCTCTACATAGTGAATATTGCATACTTCAGAATAGTATTGTATGACATTACCACTGTGTCCATTTACTTGCAACTAGATTAGCAACTTTGTTCAGTTCAGTATTCTGAAAATCTTGTTTTATACTTTTTCAGCGTCGTTTTTTGTCGTAGTTGGGTTTTAGTTTTATTACTTTTTATTATTTGTACTATTTTGGTGTTAAAGTGTACTTGTGGCGCATAATATTAACAAAAGTTAAATTGATGAACTAAAAACTAGGTACTTGACATATTACATCTACACGCACATATAACAACATAAGCCCGAAGGCATATAGTGCAGAGGACATTTTTATGGGAGCTTTAGCTAGTTATCAAACTGTTTCCGTCTTCACCGCGTGGAGTTACTCCCAGCTTATGTCGTTTTCATTAGTGCATTACATATTCTATTAATGTTCACACTGCCCTACATTGCATTAAGCGATTCACAGTTCCCGTGATCCGCGCTTTACTCTTATCAATACTAATATATAAAGCTGAAGAGTTTGTTTGTATGTTTGTTTGTTCGCGCTAATCTCGGGAACTACAGGGCCGGTTTGAAAAATTCTTTTTTGCGTTGGATAGCCCATTAATCCAGGAAGGCTTTAGGCTATATAATATCATATCATCTATACTAATACTAATTTATAAACCTGAAGAATTTGTTTGTTTGTTTGTTTGTGCGCGCTAATCTCAGGAACTACTGGTCCGATTTGAAAAATTCTTTTTGCGTTGGATAGCCTATTAATCCAGGAAGACTTTAGGCTATATAACATCCCGCTATGACCAATAGGAGCAGAGCAGTAACAAAAAATGTAGCGAAAACGGGAGCTAACGCAGCCGTACATATTGCCAATAGGAGCTGAGCGTAACTAATTCCACGCGAACGAAGTCGTTGGCGGCCGCTAGTAATATATAAAGCTGAAGAGTTTGTTTGTATGTTTGTTTCTTTGTTCGCGCTAATCTCGGGAACTACTGGTCCGATTTGAAAAATTCTTTTTGCGTTGGATAGCCCATTAATCCATGAAGGCTTTAGGCTACATAACATCACGCTGCGACCAATACGAGCTGAGCATAACTAATTCCATGCGAACGAAGTCGCTGGCGGCCGCTTGTCGCTCATATTTAACATCATTAAAGCATTCCTGTAATTATGTACAAGCATAAAGTACTCGTGAAGCTCTTTCACGTGATACCAAACACGGTATATTTATTTTAATTTTATATTAACATAGAACTTTTTGTCCGCTAGAGGGCACAATACTAAATTTGGTGACAAGCTTTATAGCTCATAACTAACAGAATATCAAGGCCCTTCTAATGGTTCTACAGTGGTCTTATTCTGATAAGTAGTAAAGAAGATAGGAACGAAAAGATGTGAATTATATGCAACCAGCCCATGAATACAGGTAAGGTCACAAGCAAATGCTAGCAATATATATATATATTCAAAATCTACAAATAAAGCGCTTTCAAATGATACCAAACACGGCATATTTGTCTTAACTTTATTTTTTTACTCTGTATGTTTTGTCCGCAAGAGGGCGCCACATTAGATTTTGTGAAACCTCATATAGCCTATAACCAGCGGACAATTAAAACGCTTCTAATGACATATCATTAGAAGCGTTTTAATTGTCCGCTGGTTATAGGCTATAACGCGTAACTTCTAAACTACTTATCAGAATTCGACAAATGACATATCATTAGAAGCGTCTTAATTGTCTGCTGGTTATAGGCTATATGGGGTTTCACAAAATATACTGTGGCGCCCTCTAGCGGACAAAACATACAGAGTAAAAAAATAAAGTTAAGATAAATATGCCGTGTTTGGTATCATTTGAAAGGGCTTAACTTGTACATTTTGAATATATATATATATTACTAACATTTGCTTGTGACTTTACCTGTATTCATGGGCTGATTGCATATAATTCACATCTTTTCGTTCATAGATAGCTTCTTTACTATTTATCAGAATAAGACCACTGCAGAACCATTAGAAGGGCCTTGATATTCTGTTGGTTATGAGCTATAAAGCTTGTCACCAAATTTAGTATTACGCCCTCTAACGGACAAAAACTTCTATGTTAATACAAAATTAAAATAAATATACCGTATTTGGTATCATCTAAAAGAGCTTCACGAGTACTTTATGTTTGGACATAATCCCTAATAATGCTTCGTAGAAATTTGAATGTAAACCAGGGTTTGGTAAACGGAGCGATGGGAGTGGTGAAGGCCTTCGAATGGCCTGCTCTTCGGCGCGATCAGTTGGAACGGGAGAACAGCCAAGCGCTGTTCTCATACAATTTGACGACGCATCCATAAAAGCAGATACTAACGGACTTATCAAAATCGAGCCTTGCCTCACTGAATTTGACGGCTTGAGGGGTTCTGGGCAAATTCAGCGTAAAATGCTCCCGCTGATTCTTTCTTGGGGTTGTACTGTACATAAATTACAAGGTTGTACTCTAGATAAAAAAGTTGCAGATCTAGGAAAGTCATTGTTTGCTAAAGGACAGGCCTATGTCGCTCTCAGTAGAGTTAAAACCATAGAGGGATTATTTATAAGTGCCTTGGATCATAATAAATTACTTAAAAATCCACATGACAGTCGATCGTTAGCAGAATTAGATAGATTAAGAAATCTTCCCAGGTCCTCTTAATATGAGTTTTTTTTTTTTAATAATTATAAATTAGCGCTTGACTGCAATCCCGCCTGATGGTAAGCAGTGACGCAATCCTTGATGCCTGCGCACTAGTTTATTAAGCCTATTCACTTAAAAAACTTAGGAATAGCAAAGATGACGGCAGTTGAGCCAGGTGATGCAATGTTAAATCCAAGACCAACACGACCAACCATACTGCTCCAGAGGGAGATTGATCTGGAGACTCTCCACGACCAAACTCCCGACACAACAACATTTGGCGCATCGTACTCGCCACACAACGCAACACAAAGTGCTCAGACGCGTCCTCCGTACGGCTTCACCAGACATCATGCTGGAACACGACGAATCGTTTGGCGGCAAGGCTTTGTCTGGTGGGTGGTAACTTCTGCCGGCAGCCGATGTTATGGCCTACCACCGTTAGAAAAACATCCAATCTATTTATACTAACGGCCTCATCCACTAATTCATGACCCATTCGGTGCCATCGACGCAAATGTGCGTCGCTACTAGGAAAAACCGGGAGCTTCATGCGGGAAAACCGTTGCTATACGCGCTACGCTCCAAGCGCTACGAAATAGTAAAATAGGACATCTCTACATATTACTATACGCCGATACATAAGTCAAAAGAGATGTCGTATGTTAACTACATAGTTTTTAGTTCGTCAATTTAACTTTTATTAATATTATGCGCCACAAATACACTTTAACACCAAAATAGTACAAATAAAAAAAAGTAAAAAAACTAAAACCCAACTACGACAAAAACGACGCTGAAAAAGTATAAAACAAGATTTTCAGAATACTGAACTGAACAAAGTTGCTAATATAGTTGCAAGTAAATGGACACAGTAGACTCTACCAAGATGCTTTCGTTGTAAATTGACAATAATGTCTTACGATACTATTCTGAAGTATGCAATATTCACTATTTAGAGATAAATTTTCATGTTTGGAAGGGCGTAGTCACACGTTACATATACCTACCGTAGCACTTTCATAACGTGTGACTGCGGTTTTCCAAGCATGAAAATTTATCTCTAAATAGTGAATATTGCATACTTCAGAATAGTATCGTAAGACATTATTGTCAATTTACAACGAAGGCATCTTTGGTAGAGTCTACTGTGTCCATCATCATCATCATCATCCCAGCGTTAATCCCAGTCGCATCCGAAGCCTTTTCAGCTTTGGAGT
Source organism: Sesamia nonagrioides (assembly GCA_017933935.1). Taxonomy (NCBI): domain Eukaryota; kingdom Metazoa; phylum Arthropoda; class Insecta; order Lepidoptera; family Noctuidae; genus Sesamia; species Sesamia nonagrioides. Next base: position 2,373,311 of record JADWQK010002002.1, on the reverse strand, counting down.
CTGGGGTCCGCTTTACCAGTCCAACTGCTGATATGGTTAAACTTCGACATTTTCCGTGAAGCGACTGCCGTCTGACCTCCACAACCCGAAGGCGACATCGAAGCATTGCAGTTAGACCAATTGTTGGATTTTTGAGGGCTTCAACAACCCGTAACGACTGCCACTAGATGTTCGTATGGCAACCGGGACCAACGGCTTAACGTGCTTTCCGAGGCACGACCAGACCAGTGCAAATATTCATATTCATGCATACAAATACTTGCACTGTGCGGGGATCGAACCCACGCCACCTTGCACAGCGGCCGCGTCCGCTACCGCTACGCCACGGAGGCTGTCACTGTGTCGGTAGAGTCTACTGTGTCCATTTACTTGCAACTATATTAGCAACTTTGTTCAGTTCAGTATTCTGAAAATCTTGTTTTATACTTTTTCAGCGTCGTTTTTTGTCGTAGTTGGGTTTTAGTTTTTTAACTTTTTTTCTACTCTGTATGTTTTGTCCGCTAGAGAGCGCCACATTAGATTTTGTGAAACCCCATATAGCCTATAACCAGCGGACAATTAAGACGCTTCTAATGATATATCATTTGTCGAATTCTGATAAGTAGTTTAGAAGTTACGAGGGAACAGATGAATATACATACATACATACATACATACATAGCCTGTCAAAATCATAACCTTCCTTTTGCTTTGCCGTAGTCGGGTAAAAATATAAATTACATTTTTTTTTTATGTTAATAAAAGGTCGTTTTGATGTTAAAGCGTCTTAGTACTAGATCATTTTACTCATGATGTTTTGCAATTAAATTGATACATATGGACTGAAATACAATGTGGCCAAGTGCGTGTCGGACTCACGCACAAAGGGTTCCGTACCATTGATTTATGAAATTAAAGGATTTAAGTTATTTGTATGAAAGATTACGCGGTAATAAGCGGTTTACGATTTACGAGGTATTAAAAAAAACTACTTACTAGTTCTCGTTCAAAACCATTTTCGTTGGTAGTTTTTATAGTAATGTACATCATATGTTTTTTGTAGATTTTTCATTTTTTTATTTTAGAAGTTAGAGGGCGGGACCAGCTTTTATCCACTTTGGAAGTGTCTGTCACGCAAACTATTCGGTTTAGAAAAAAAATATTTTAACCTCGATATCATTTTTGAAGACCTATCCATAGATACCCCACACATACGTGTATCACACACATACGTGTGGGGTATCTAGGGATAGGTCTAGATTTTTTTTTCATCAAACACATATGTGTATGATGAAAAAAAAAATTGAGTTTCAGTTCTAAGTATGGGGAGCACCCAATATTTATTATTATTTTTAATTTTTGCATCAAAATCTTAATGCGGTTTACAGAATACATCTACCTACCAAGTTTCAACAGTATAGCTCTTATAGTTTCGAAAAAAAAAGGCTGTGACATACGGACGGACAGATGGACAGACATGACGAATCTATAAGGGTTCCGTTTTTTGCCATTTGGCTACGGAACCCTACAAAACAAAAACAAACTTAATAAAAAAAAACTTAATAAAGCAAAAACTCCACAGAAACAGTAATAACAACAGGGGACTTAAACTGTATTTATACAATTGTAACAAAGATGCTATTGCTACTCATCGGGGGAAAGTGCATAGTTAACTCGCGCGAGTTATAATTATCATATTATAACATAATTACAATGCTTGAAACCGAAATTTACTGTTTCTGTCTCATCAACCGATAATTAATTTATGCTTGGGTTGTGGCAAACAGCTTGCCTAGCTTTTACCACTAACTTACCCAAATTCAGATACCGATACTTTTGCCAACCTATAGATTGACTGCAGGGCCTTATGCTCAAACGCCACACCCTTGACCAACGGAGCAGTGAACTCTGCTGTAAAAAGTCTTACATTAGTCTCAGTCACTCTCATTACAAATGTACACAGTCATTACATGGCTAAGGTTATGGCAATTTAAAAAAGTTTTGGTTTTCCTTAGAGCAGTTAGATAGGAAAATGTCGAAGTTTAGCCAAAATCAGCAGTTAGACTGGTAAAGCGGACCCCAGACTCCAAAGCTGTAAAAGCTTCGGATGCGACTGGGATTAACGTTGAGATGATGATGAGTAGTTAAATAGGAAACGTACCTTACCTATCGTTTAGAAAGTGTAGAAAGGAGATGTTTCATTTTGGGCCACCATTATGTACGCTATATAGATAAAAAGGAAAAAAATAGAAGATTATCATAAAAATACTATCTACTAAATTAATTTCAATAAAAATGCAAGTATGTATAATTAATTATTTTAAACGTTTTTTAGTGAGATAGCCCTTTATTAAGGTAGCCATAACCCTGGTTATGACGTTTTATTGGAGACTTTGACAGTTCTATTTTCCCGTTGTGTTCGTGTCGAGTGTTGATTTGAGTTGGTTGTATTTAATGAACCGTATGTTCGGAATTCATGTTTTGTGTTTTTCGCAGTCATATGGTAGATAATATAGATAAGATAGCCTTAGATACATGACACGTCAATCAAATGTTATTGCCAAAATCTTATTTCGCCTATTGCTGATCACCATATTTATTAGTAGTTGTGTTGCACTCCTTGGCCGAGTTAAATTGAATCTGTGTAAAAACTAAGCCAAATTATAGGAAATTAACATTAAAAATAGTTAACTATAGCGTAACTATACCTAGCATTAAGTGTACAATGTGCTGGGCCAGGCTCCATACATTTCTGAAACATCTCCTTTTCTTACATTATTTAACATTTTCCACCATCAGAACTACCTCAGCGCGCCGAAGGCGGTCGCCTACACGTTTATTCAAGAGTCCTGTCCCCTGACGGCAGTGGGCCCCGGCCGGTGCCGGAATGCGCCGTTGCGACGCCAGTAGAACCCCATCCAATACACGCACCACCATCAGCAAGGACCCTCGCACCGAGGCATCAACCTACTGACCCCAAAAGTATTGGTAAGTAAATATAACTGCGGTATTTTTTCCGCCATTGCATGATTTAATTCCCCATCTCCGTTCCATCATCAGACGACCGAGTTTACGGCGAGTTTTCACTCTAACGTTGTAGAAATCGCAACGCGCCGCACGAAGCGTTTCGCCTTGTCTTTTATACCACGTACATCTAGGGACTGGAACAATTTGCCAGCGGCGGTGTTTCCGTCGGTCTATAATTTAAGTGTATTCAAGGCTAAAGTGAATAGACTCTTAATAAAGTAGCGCGCTTTACCATCAACGATTGCATCACTACTTATCATCAGGCGGGATTGCGGTCAAGCGAGAGTTTAATTTTATTTAAAAAATAGTCCATCTTTGGTACACTTGAAACAATCAGGTTGTGTATGACATTTACAATGGCAATGTAATACATTTTCGAAACCCGACAATATTCATTGGGTTATTTATGTTGTTACCCTGGCGAATTTTTCAAACATCTGAAGCAATTAATTGGGATTTATTTTTGAATGTATTTCAGGTTGTGTAGAAAGTGTGTTGCGAATTGTTAATATAAGTCTGACATCATCGACCCGTCATGAACAAGGGTGGTGATTAATTGTAATGCCTGCCCTGTATGAAAAGAGGACAATAATAGACGAAATACCGACACCATAGTGAAAAAAAATTATTAAAAGTGCATGTATTTATTTATGTATATGTATGTATTTGTGTATCTATCTTAGTATGTTGTAGTAATAATATTTGCACCAACGACAGTCCCATTTGTGGTTTGGAAGAATCTGTCCATTCTTTGGTTGCCTGGAAGAGATCGCATTAGCGATAAGGCCGCCCATTGTATGTTTTTTTTTTGTGTTGATTGTTTTGTTCGATATTTGTTTGGTGTACAATAAAGAATATATATATAACAGATCGGTGCAGTGACTATGTCGTAGCATATTTTGAGTCCAACAGTGCGATTATGTAACACTGTGAAAACTTCGATGAAGTGAGCGTGGAGTAAGCTGTCATTTCCAACTAATGCTGTAGAATGGCACTGTTGACAATTCACTCTAAGCGTTCCATCAAGTATGGTCGATCGAATTGTTGCTGGAGATAAAACGTAGGGTCATCATTATGACCGCTAAAGTAAGCAAAAATCCATTCAGTGACACAAGACGGGCACTGCGACACATAAATACACAAAATCGTCCCGTCTGCCGGAAAAATCGTGGCCGCAGTGATTGGGAGTCAAAAGAATTTTGCTGATTGAAAATGAAAACACATAAACAATGAAACTACACTGACGGACTCATCAAAAAACTCCATCAAAGTTCAGGATTACTTTGGAATGTTTTGTATGCAAACTTTTTAGATTAAATTATATAAATATGGAGAGACTGGATCTTAATCTCAAAAAAAGCAAAATTTAAAAATAGAACTGCAGTAAAACACATTACTATTGCCGGGAAAAGAAAATTTACACGTAGTATCATCAGATTTGCGTGTTATTTAAAGTAAGTAAAGTTTTAAATTGATTCGCATTGCTTTTTTATTATTTTGTCAATTGAATTATTGTTACCAGCAGAACTGTTGGGTTAGTTTTTTAATTGATCGGGAGTTTTAGAACCATAATATGGATACTTCGTCCGAACAAGCGGCAAAAAAGTAATTGTAGCACTGATGCGGGAGGGCTTGGATCATCGAACGATTGGTAGAAATTTAAATTTAAACCAGTCTACGGTTTCTAGAATATACAGAAGGTTTGTGGAGACAGGTTCTTACTGAAGGAGACGTGGTACAGGCAGGACTCGAGCAACCATCGGTCGTGATGACCGATTTATTGTTAAAAGTTGACTGCGAAATCGTTTCCCCACGTCAGTTAACATCAAAACAGAGCTTAATGAAATGCGTGGAGTAAATGTGAGTGCAAGAACAATAAGAAGAAGGTTAAAGGAAGTGCATATCACCCCTTTTAGACCAGCAAATGGTCCAAAGTTGTACAGACAACTTTACAACATTAAAAGGGTTGGCAAAAAGGTGGCCTTTGGCTCACAAGCTACAGAGCTTGTGAGCCAAAGGCCACCTTTTTGACAAGCTCGCTTAAGATTTGCGCGTGATCACCTAAATTGGGCAGAAAAGCAATGGGCCTCCGTATTGTTCACGGACGAGTGTAGGACATGTTTATATTATGGTGCAGATGGTCGCAGAAGAGTCTATCGTCGACGTGGGGAGCTATATACTCAAAGTTGCACTGAGGAGCGTGTTCCTTTTGGAGGCGGTTCGTGTATGGTCTGGGGACGCATATCGATGAACGGGCGAACAGAACTTGTGTTCATTGACATGGTCCGTCAAAACGGTAATAGAGGGAGGGGGTTTGACTACACATCGCTACATAACGGAGATCTTAGAAGATCACGTGGTGCCATTTTTTTTTGTAGGATGGGAAATCATCAAATGACTTCTCCCGCTCTGGGCAGAGCGGAAGGGCGTGTCAGACTTTTACTGACTAAAACCCACCCATGTTTCTTCACTTGCTTGTGGGACGGCCAGGGCCACGGTTTCTTGTTTAACCAACCCGCAAACCTGACCCAGGAGGCATCGGTCTTCGTGGACCCCGTCACGATGTGCTGACATCTCTTTGCGGCGCGCGTGAAACACGACGCGCCGTCGACTCGGGCCTGGTCCTTACCGGGCGGCGAGCTGCCCACTGCTCACCGAACGCAGGCCTGTCCCTACGGTGGCTGGGAGTTTGGTCCCGACCAGGGCGTCTCCTGCGGCGGCTAGTGGCGTGAGGGCGCTGGGATTCCCGTTGCCTCACGCGCTCCGCCTCCTGCTTTGCCAGCATTACTGCTTCGCAGAAGGAAGTGACGGCCTGCCATGCACTCTCGCTCCGGACCATGGCCTGGACCAGGAACGGACGCGAGAGATCGCCGCTACGAGGACACGGCGGTGTTATACCCAAGCCGGGCAGACCTCCACCGTATGCTCTACCGTGTCCTCAGGGAGATCCACACAATGGTAACACCCTGGTGTTTCCTCCCGCCTTATACGAAACAGGAACCTGCCGAAACAACCGTGTCCGGTGAGGACCTGCGTCAGGCGGAAGGTGAGGGCGCCGTGGCGCCTCTCTAGCCACTCCTCAAAGAGGGGACTTACTGCCGCTATTGTGGCGTGCCCAGCACTGGGTTGCGACAATCGCACTCTCCATGTTGCCATGAGATCCATGAGATGCCATGAGCTCTGTCCGCCGTACAGCAATTTCTCGCGGCAGCGGAGTTATGCCCGGTTTTGTCTCCTCTCGCCACTCCCACATGTGGGCGAGGACTTTGGACATGGTGCCTTAGATGGTATTCATAGCCGGAAATTTTACTTTAATGCAGGATAATGCCCGGCCCCACGCTGCTGCACAAGTTCGACAATATTGCGAAGAGGTTGGGATACGTACAATGGATTGGTCAGCACGCAGCCCGGATCTTAATCCCATTGAGCATGTTTGGGACAATTTAAAAGAGTTGTATGTGCTATAAATCCTGTGCTTACGACAGTGGCAGCAATAAGAACAGCACTTTCAGAAGAATGGGACAGTATTCCGCAAAATCTTTTAATAACCCTAATAAAATCTATGCGGAACCGATTAGAATCTGTAACCTTATTACACACGTGAAGGTAATACACCTTATTAAAACATAAATAAACCCATAAAGTTTTGCATAAAGTTTGTGCCTATTGTTAAAACCCATTTTCCTTAAATTTCTGTTTTTCTTCAAAAAAGTCTTAAGGTCCTTTCCAGTGCACAAACTTAAACTTGAGGATATGACCCTACGCTGTTTTAAAGTTCACGAACAAATCTAGAGGTTTCAATTTAAATCTGTATAGAAAGTTTGCATACTTGGTTAAAATATTTATTTCAAAGTCGTCTATTGCTTTGCTGCAGTTTATGAGTCCGTCAGTGTATAATAACCGAAACATCATACGCACACACCTTACGAAATTCATGGGAAGTAATTCTAGAAAAAAGGAGTTACTTCTTCATGATAACGCCTGGTCCACACGTAGAGCGTTTCCAAAGCTGCTGTAGAATATTGCTTGAAAAAATTTACCTTCTAGACCGGATTTAACCCTGAGTGATTATCATTTGTCCCAAAGAAGTTCTTCGTGGGAAACGATTTTCCAACTGATGAAGGATGCAAGGCGGTAATAAATTATCATTTTAAGTGTTATTTTTTACAGGACAGGTGTTATTTTAATAAATGCGATGGATTGAAAAGTAACATATTGATAAAGCCTTTTTCATTTTTTGACCGCGGATACATTGAACCAAATCCATATGCAAGAACGCGAGAACTCTGTAATTGTCGTATCACTTCTCTATTTCTTCTTAATTCATTTCAATTCGTGTTGACTTATTTCGAACCTCACCTTCATGGGCTCACTCAGATTACTCTATATTCGGCCGGATATCCAATATCCGACCAAATGACTAACAGTTTCATCATTATTAGTCTTATATGAAGTTCCTATCAATGACAGTAATCTGATAGGGTCCAAAAAATAATATTTGTATAATTTACCGTGCTTGAAAGCGGGGATCTAATTCATTATGTCATCCGAAAGATTCCTTACTTCTAATCTAAATCTAATCCTCAGTTATGGAGATTAAATGTGGCCGAACGTTCTGATAACAGGTCGTTCGGCCATAAATAAATGCTTCTAACTTTCGAACTGTTCTGTCATAAATTCTTTTGCTGGCATCTTTTTGTGTCACAAAATCGTCACTAAACCTGGAGTAGCAGCCAGCTCTTATCTCGACTGGCCGAACGTACTGATTGCGTGTGTAGCTATAGGTACATACAGAAACCGCCCAAAATGTACCTGAAATTCTTTAAGAATTGTGTGGTCAGAACTCAGAAGATGCAAGTAATAATAATTTACCATGCAAAAATAGAGGCACAGAGCATATATTTGCTAATCATACTGTTTCTGAATGGACAGGTAGCCTTATGATAAACTAATTTTACTCATTAAACATTTTGTACTTGCTAACCTGACGGCCTCGTGCAGATTAAGGTAACCAGAACAACATTACGAAAAGTGTTTAGGCCTATGTTCAATTAGGGTTGCCATCTCTAAAATTTGGAAAACAGGATAAGACGCGTGAAAATAAAACATCATTTAAAAATGTAATAAATCACCTTCTTTATTCATTCTTTTTTTAAACTCGGTCTACAAATGAAACCTTCCCCGGACGCTCCCCGGATGCCGTCTAAACTAGGACAAATCCGGGGAAACCCGGACGGATGGCAACGCTATGTTCAATAGTCTACACGCTTTCCTAGTTTCACGTGAGACTCGCACGTATCTCGCTTCGACTGGTTGCAACTCGCACGTGACTCGTACGAGTCTGTCAAGGTGAACTGTCATTTCAACTATTGCTAGGGATTGACGATATTGACAACTCAGTCAAGCTCTGTTCACTTAAAATTTCACGGTGATATTTTTACTGACTCTATCGACAGTACAGGCAACAGTACATCAAGCTACTACAATCTGTCAGCTTTATTTATTAGATTTTCAACTTTATCTCTAAACCATGAAGGCTTAGGGTTGATTGGGAATATTTAGAGCCTTTTCAGGAAATACATTTTAAGCGCCACATATCCCAAAATCCTTTTTTTTATTTTAATCGCCAGATGAACTGATTTTGTATCTTATGTCACTTACTAGAGTTCAAAGTAGAGATATAACTAACTTGAAATTTTCATCATAAGTTACAATCCATTCAGTTTTTTAACGTAGGTACCTAACGTCCACCGACAGACAGATCGTAAGTATAGCACCTGTCACTTACGATATAATACTAGGTTAATAATTTTACAGCAAACATACAGACACTTACTTGACATTTACGATAATAAGTTATGCAACGTCATTTAAATACTTGTCGCAGTTACGCAGGACAAAATAAAAATAAAGTCATGATTGTGATGCTGTATAGGTAATGCAATATCATGTGAGTTTTGTTGAAACGTTGACTATAAACTTGCTCATTCCTGGACTCGCAAGAATAGAAGGATTTATACAGAAAAGAACCATTTACGCACCATCTGAATGGAAAACTTTGATTGGAAAGGCACGGACTAACCCCAAGAAAAAGAGACGATTCTTTTAAAAACTAACGAAATTGAAGATTTGAATTCCTATGCAACAGCCTTCTTACCAAACCAAATTAAAATACAAACTTGACTTCTTTATAATCGGATGATCCCGGTATCTATGGGTATGCCGAAGACAGCAAAGTTGTGGAGAGGGAGAGGCCCGAGCACCAGGCAGGCATGCCGGGTGCTCGGGCCAGTAAGGAATCAATCCAGTCCAAAAGAGGCTATGGTAGAGCGTACGAATGTTGAACTACAGGCAACCCCGAATGCCTCGGCCAGTCGTCGATTACTGGCCGGATCGCTTCGACGGTAGTGAGGCCGGTGGTAGGGCGCAGAAGCCTTTGCCGCCGATCCGCCACCAAGACCTGACGGAGCTCCTCTCGGCGCAGCTTGATCTGCCGCTGCAGCGGACTCGAGCCCCATGCCCGCTTTTCCTCGCGCCATCGGTGTATAATGATGCGAGTACTTTCGCCTCTAGGTCCCAGGGCAGGAATGCGGTCAGGACGCATGCTGCCTCGTAGGAAATCGTGTGAAACCTACGGACGACCCTGACGGTTATCGCCCCCTGCGATTTGCGCAGAATGTCGACAGTGCTAGCTATCAGGTCCATCACTCACAAAGGGGCCCCGTACAGGGCCATGAACCGCAGAATTCCCACGTACAACCGCCTACAGGCGGCGCTCGGGTCTCCCATGTTGGGAAGCAACGATGAAAGCGCTCCCGCTGCGGCGCCAGCCGCCGGAAGTGAGACCCTCATTCCCATCGGCTGTCGAGCACCAGTCCCAGATACTTCATGGTGAACTCGACAGCTATCCTCGCCCCGCTGCCCACGATATGTGATCCCGGCGCCGGCACACACCGGGGGCCATGAAAAACCATGGCCTCCGACTTATCTAGGGCGACCTCCAGACCCAGGCGCCGGATGCGGTTTCCCTGGGCAGTGATAAGCATGGCGTCCGCATAACACGTCTAGTCGGCGCCTGACGGGAGCTCGCCTCTCAGCACCCAGTCGTAGCCGATGTTCCACAAGAGCGGTTCCAAGACCGAGCCCTGTGGAACACCGCAGTGGGTGTACCGACCGCTTTCAGCTTTTGGGAGTTGAGATTTCCTCAAACCTAAACTTTAGGCGGTTTATTGAGTTCAAAGCCAAGGTGGCTGCCAGGAAACTTCGCGTTATCGCAAAGGTCGGGCGGTACTTCACACCAGGACAGCTTCTAATGTTATATAAAGCACAGGTCCGTTCGTGTGTGGAGTACTGCAACCACATTTGGTCTGGCGCTGCAAAATGATACCTGGCAACTTTGGATTCGGTGGAACGGCGTGCGAAGGGGCTAATTGGCGAACCAAATTTAGTTCAAAACGGTCTCCAAAGCCTGGAGCACAGGCGAAGAGTAGCCAGTCTGTCGGTGTGCTATAGGATGCATGTTGGAGAATGTGTGAGGGAATTGCGTGACTTATGTCCCCCATCTCCGTTCCGTCATCGGACGACCCGTCGTTCCTCGTACGCGAACAAAGCGTTTCGCCTCGTCCTTTATACCATGTACTATGAATTGAATCAATATTTTGAAAAAAACCGCCCTGTCTTGGTGGTCGTGGTGATGCGATTTCTGCCTGAATGCCGTTCGGTAACATCGCCTGTAGCACGATAACGTGTCCATGACCTGGAGATAGCATGTTTCAGCAACCACGCGTTTTATAGCGCCAGCTTCCAACATACCTACAGCTCTAATCTTTTCTTCCCTTGTCAAATGTCGACGCGACAAAACTTTAAAACACGTTTACATTCGAATAGAGAAAGTGTGTGATTTTAATTTTTCAAAACCTCACTCTTATATTAATTTGTTTTTGTGAGCTTTTGTTTTTATTTTTTTGAATTTCGAAAGAGGTAGCGGAGAAGAAAATATTTTATATACAAACTTTTTTATACTGTACGTATATGTATGTTTTTTATACGTGTTATTACTACACTAAATTTAAGGGAGAAGGGAAAGAGAGAGGGTTTGTGTTGGGGTCGGGTTCCAGTCTTACCGGACTCAGCTGAATACCAGTATTTTACAAGAAGCTACTGCCTATCTGACTTCCACAACCCACTTACTTGGCAATAAGATACTCCTTGGAAAGACTAGTTTTCAAACTTTCAGGGTTCTAAACTTCTAACTACCTGCAATGACTGTCAAAAATCTACGAATGATTGCCGAAACCAACAGCTTAATGAGCTTTTAGGGGCACAGAGATGACCATCGTTAAATACCGACAGGTGTTTAAAGCGGTCATCCATCCCCAGACCAACCGCGGCAAGCGTAGCTTAACTGGATCGAGAGACTTATACGGTTGTTATTATTTAGCCTCTTCTATAGTATACTATAGTATTAACATCCCTTACTATAGTATTAACAACCTTTATTATCCTGACGGGTCGGACAGGGTTTTCTTAACATATTGTATATGTTTCGTGCGGGAATCGAACCAGCGCGGCGATACGCGGCGCAGCAGTCGAACATTCAACCACTGTACCCATCACATGTCGTCAAATTATTATTGTTTCCTGACATATAAATTAACTTGTGTATTTATTATGATTATATTTTTTTTATTAATAATCTGATGTGATAATTAGCGTAACGTCTGTTATGATGGTAAATCGGGAAGAACCATAAAAAACTGTTTGAAGAGACGAGACGAATACGGAAACTATGTGACAAGGACAAGACAGACATGACATGTATTCTAACGCTTTGAAAAGACAAGCAATTTTTACGTTGTTGTTAAATGTGTAATATCTGATTTAAAAAAAATTCAACAAAATACCTACCTCGCATGTAATTTTACATAACAAAATGACATAAAAGATCTCGTTTCATATAAAAGGGTGATATTAATCCGGTACGGTCTCAATTAATAAACTCGCCGTGGTCTTGTAATTTGAAAGGACGAATGAAAGGCTATTCGCAAGTACAGACGACAACACATCAAGCTTCTACAATCTATAAGATTTCCTTATTAGATTTTCAACTTTATCTCTAAAGCTTTAAGACTCAAGGTTGATTGGGAATATCTGACAGTTTGGGGTAGCTTGACCTGCTGCCGTCCGTACAACAAAGAGGGTACCGCTAATGTGAAGGGATATGTGGAGAGGGGCCGCCGTACGTGTATGTACACTAACCTTGGAGGGCCTCAAGGTCAGGGGCAAAGGGTGCGTACTGCGTAGTACTCACGACCGCTTCGCAAATAAGAATAGATGAATGAAATAGAGTATTAACTAAAAGGGGTCGTGTAATGAGTTTGTGCGTTTGATATAAAGATTACGTTTTAATATTGCTGGCATTAGCATTTAATGTTAATAACTAGCTAGAATTAATTTATTTTTCATTTCCATTTGTTTGGCACGTGACTGAATAAAGATTCGTTGACGACCTCTCTACTGTTAAACGTAGCGGCAGCATCATATCACATGTGTCCGTATCTATAGAAATTGTTGTAGACTTGTAGATGTGGGGTTCTCTTAAAAAGTGTTGCGTGCCATCGGCTACATGAAATTTTATAAGACTGAACAAGATATTGGCAAACAGCAGCCTAATCGGCGAACACTTTTTTGTCAAATGATAATGATATTACTTTATTTTAGTGTAAAATAATATCATTTGACAAAAATATGTTCGCAGAAAAAGAAAGAAATGAAAGAAATTGAAAAATTAAATGAGAAATGTGTTCGTGTGTATACAATAAAGTAAAATAATATGAACTGCGGTCCTAATGATCCCCACTAGTCGCAAGCATTTGACAAAAATGTGTTGCAAGTTCAGAAGGTTTGAGGCACAGAAATCGTACGATTTCTGTGGTTTGAGGTCAATACAATAAAATAAAAATATTTATTGGTACAAAAAACATATTTTTCAATTTTTGTGTACATTAATACTGCATTACAATAGGTTTATCCCTGTCTCCAACTAGGCTAGTCCTGTATCTTAGGGAACAGCCGACAATGTGCTCGTGTTATACGGAAGGATGAGATGAGAGTTAAACTAAATCGACTTTACAGGTGCTCCAGAGATAGAGGGTACCGAGCCTGCGCCGCGGACTTGGCGTGGTGCTGGGGCAGCACCATCGCGCGGTCTCGGTGGCGCGGAGCACCAGAGCCCGAGTGTGACTAGTCGCGCCATGACGCTTTTGGCTATCATAGCGCTGGTTTACTGCCTCACCGCTGCTTGGAAACGCTGCGGCCGCAAGCTGCGCCGGCGGAGACTCATGTCCTTAGCCACTTAGCGTATATTCAAGTGTGACGTGAAGGAAAGACAATATCTAATGACAAGACCTTAACCATGGGGCCAAATAAATAGTGATCGAGCGGTTAAAATGATGGTAGTACACTACTTTCATTATACAGTCAAGAAACTTGATTATGGAACACATTGACATAATATGTACGTTCTGTTTCGACTTTGTACTTGAATTCACGGACAACTCAGTTCGCCTATTAATCAAGTTCTTTAGGAAGCTGCTTTTCATAAGTGAATCAAGGAGATGACTAACTCGCTATCACAGTATGTTTATATTTAGAAGGTTTTCAATCATCTTATATGTATAAAGGAATATACAATACGTAGGACATTGACACTCAATTATACACATTTAAGTTGACAACGAATTATGACGTAACAGGTTAAAGTAAAATCATATTCGACATTAATTTTAATTTATATAAATTCCAAAATAATATACAATGACATATGACATACATACATTATACACTAACTTATCATGCTTTAGAGTAATATATTTTTAGATAAAGTGTTATCGCGCAACAACTCATTTAATTTTTAATTTTTTCCGATATTACAAAGATCTCGTTTACTTATCACATCGCGTGCACGGACACCCTTAATAATTTATCGTGCGCAATTGGAATTATAATAATTATTATAGTGTTACTAATATTTGTTATTAATTTATTATTCTTATTTAAAATGTATTAAATAAATGCCCAATATTTTAAGTTACCAAAATGTACCTCACTGCACTGGACTAATTTATAGTACCTAACGTTTGACCTCTTGTGGATATTATAGAAATTTATAGAGGTCGAGAAATGGAAGAGAATATTTATAATGGTAATATTATTATATTGTACGGACGACAGCAGGTCAAGCTACCCCAAACTGTCAGATATTCCCCATCAACCTTGAGCCTTACTACTTAAGAGATAAAGTTGAAAATCTAATAAGGAAATCTGACACAATGTAGTAGCTTGATGTGCTGTCGTCTGTACATTTACTCCCTTATTCATAAACATTGCTTAAAGTTAACTAATGATTAGCGATTTTTAACCATACATTTTTGACCTGTTAACGTCACTTAACTTTAATCATCGTTTATGAATAAACACCACAGTGTTTAAGGGGTTTATTCATAAACGATGATTGAAGTTCAGGGACGTGCAAAAGTCTAAAATGTATGGTTAAATAATCGCTAATCACTAGTTAGCTTTAAGCAACGTTTATGAATAAAGGGGTTAGTGAATAGTTTTTTATACATGATGATATTTTCGACAGCGTAGAGCCCGGGTATATAATATTATATTGTACAGACGACAGCATATCAAGCTACTACAATCTGTCAGATTTCCTTATTAGATTTTTAACCTTATCTCTAAAGCGTTAAGGCTGAAGTTTGTTTGGGAATATCTGACAATTTGCGATAGCTTGACCTGCTGTCGTCCGTACTTCCTTTTGAGTCTGTATTTGAGTATTGTTGCTTAATGTTATAATTGTCTATTTATTTTAGGACAGTAAAGGAGATGCTTTATAACAAAAATAATTATTATGATCGTAAGTACGTAAATATTTGAAAAAAAAAAAAAATTGTCTTAACGGTTTATGTAAGCAGTTAGTTTATGTAGACGTGTTTTTTTAAAAAAAGTGGGATAATTCTGTATCCTGTTTTTGGTAAATCGATAACACTGTGTGTAGTATACGATTGCTTATTGTGACTCGGCTTTATAAGCTGCTCCGGCCGCGTTTCAGATATGTTTAGTTCACATAGAGATGTGAACTAATTTTGTTATGGACCGAGATGACCTTTATAATAGTAATCATCATGGGCGTAACCAGTGAAGGGGAGGCAGCTGCCCCCCACCCTGGAAATCTCGCAGAACATGTATGAAATCCCCTAATTACTAAACAAATAAACGAGGACAAAGATTACCCACGCTAAAAATTTGACTTAGTAAAATTTAGTTTAGTTTGCGGTCAAGGGAATCGAGGCCATTGTTTTCCTTCTTGTACGCACGGTTAGCAAAGGTTATAAATGGTGTATCTGACATCGACGCACAAACGAGTACCATAGATCCAGTACATGAATCTGAACTCCCCCCCCCAAGTGGTGGAATAATTAGTCGGCTTTTTCATGATTAAAAAAAAATAGCTTTTTCACTTTAGACCGTTCATAATTGCTATACTTTTATAACCCAATAAGATTTTAAAGTAAAAATTAATTAATTCGCTAATTACATAAAAAGCGCAATGAAAATAAAACTCGATATACAATCCTATCAGCTGATTTAATAGAGTTCCCATCAGGGGTCAACGACACGCCTACAAACACGCACGGCGGCACGCTTGCAACGTTCAAAGGCCGAGCTGACACTTTTTTCCGCTCATTAACGACATAAATGACTATCATAATAAGCTATTTGACAGTATTCAATTTTTTGTGATTTTTTGCTTTAATTGCATAAAATGAGGCTTCTTTATGTCATTTACATGAGTTTTAATAAAAAATAATAACAATTAATATATCCAAAACACAAAAATATGATTGGCTTTTTGTATATCGCGCCACACATTGTGAAACGATCCGGATTGGCTAATGTCGCTATGACGTCATATGCGCATCAACGCTTATTTTCGGCAAACTTATAAACTGTTTTTCAGGGGGTTTTAATCGATATCTTTGTACAACCCAGTACAGCACACCACTTGTAAACCATTTTATTAGATAACAACAACAAATAATAAATAAAAACAAACACCACTGAGAACCGAAAACGCTTGTGACGTCACTAAAGCACGACGCCATATTGCTATATATACATATATCGTTTTCGCGGCTTATTTGAATTTTGAATTTTTATTTGCATATTTCTTACGAAATACGTATTTAAAATTAAAATCAATACTTTCGGTGAACTTCTTAACCGCAACCAAGTAATTCAAGATAAAAATTATAAATCTGTCAAATGGCCTATTTTGTTAGTGGCATGCGGTGTAACCTTTTCGCGAAGTTTGCGTTACGATGTCTGGATACACCTTGTATTATAATCCCAAATATTTTCAGGTAGACACAGCTGATTTAACATTATTTTTTGAACAACAAAGCCGATGCGCAGCAATCACCAGACAAAGTCTGTTCTCATTCCACTAATGCTGATCAGCAAGCTCAGTTCGGCATCTACTTTAATTTATACATGTTCGTACATACCTTTGATTTTGAATCATGCCGACTCGAACATTCAAACAACAGTTAGCTATCAAAGTATCAAGTCTTGCTAATGCAAAGGAGATGTTTCAGAAATGTATGGAGCCTGGGCCAGCACATTGTACACTTAATGCTAGGTATAGTTACGCTATAGTTAACTGTTTTTAATGTTAATTTTCCTATGTTTTGCCTTAGTTTTTATACAGATTCAATTAAACTCGGCCAAGGAGTGCAACACAACTACTAATAAATATGGTGGTCAGCAAAATTTTTTTTTTTTATTTCATTCTTTCTGTTCTTCTGAACGGAAAAGGCAAAGGCATAGTACGCCATACAGCCTAGTCTTCAGTAAGTTTTTTTCTAGAGTAACATTATATTCTAACTTATCCTAAACCTATCCTAACTTAAACTAACTCCTTTCGTTTCCCTGTTTGTCGTCGGCCTACAAGGAGGAATTTGGGGTAAGGTCATGATGTGGCCACTATGCTGCAATATTTTACTGTTCTTTATAAATTATTCACTGAATGCACTTTTTACTACATAAATCACGCGCTTTTATTTAGTAAACAACACTATAAATAATTTTAAAAGTCCAATGAAAAAATGAGCGTGACACTCATCTTGACATTCCCGCCAAACTCTGGTCAGCAATAAGCGAAATAGGATTTTAACAGTGACATTTGATTGACGTATCATGTGATATCTAAGGCTATCATATCTATATCATATATAAAAAAACAAAACATGAATTCTGAACATACGGCCTATTAAATAAACACAAACAACTCAAATCAACATTCGACACAAACACAACGGGAAAATAGAACTGTCAAAGTCGCCAATCAAATGTCATAACCAGTGTCATGGCTACCTTATTTTACCTACGTTATCTCACTAAAAACGTTTCAAATAATTAATTATATATACTTGTATTTTTATTCAAATTAATTTAGTAGTATTTTTATGAAAATCTTCTATGTTTTTCCTTTTTATCTATATAGCGTACATAGTGGTGGCCCAAAAGGAAAAATCTCCTTTGGTTAGTTAAGAGTTTGATTCACAGAATTATGGACAATGATATTACAAGTAAAAAGATGTGGATATGTTACCTACCCAACAATCGATCTTGAAAATCGACACTATGTCATACTATTCTAGTATGGAAAAACTAGCGTGAATTAGCGAGGCTGAGGGAAGATACGACCACACATAGGTAACTAAGCTAAATAGCCAAATTTAGTCGTGTTTAGAAAAGTGTATAACATATCTGCCTCTTTTTACATATAATATTATTGATTATAAAGTTATGTATTTCATTATAGCTTAGACAAGAAGACTGGTCATCACGTACGCTTTAGATTCGCGGTTTAGTAGTAAGTAAACAATAAGTTTTTGTTAATAAAGAATCATATCTGTTATGTCGTATGTTTTATTTTAAAGAGTTTGAACACCCCTACTGCAAATTTGACATTAGATTATTCTCAGTCAATTCAATCGTGGTGGTCTAGTGGTTAAAACACCAGCCTCTCAAGTATGAGTGTGTGGGTTCGATTCCAGGTCAGGCAAGTACCACTGTAAGTTTTCTAAGTTATCGTGTAGGTACTTTCTAAGTATATCTTAAACGCCAATGACTGATTAAAAGGTGAAGGAAAACATCTTGAGGAAACCTGGACTTAAGTTTGAAATCGCCAACCCGCATTTAGGAAGCGTGGTGGTTAAGCTCAATCCTTCTCTGTATGAGAGGTGAGAGACCTGTGCCCAAGCAATGAGACGATAAAAAGGTTGATGATGATGATGATTCTCTTTCTTTCTTTTTTTCAAGGTGAGATTCAATTTCAACTCTTGATCAATGGCCTCTGTGGATTAGATACAGTCAGAAGCAAAAATATGTATACATTGCCAAGGCTCCAAAAATATGTAAACATCTTCGACTTTAAGACGAAGTGCTCAACTTGAAGCGCATAAAATTGTAGCCACCGGTTCACATCATAAATATGTATACGCTCATTGCTTCATTAATTTATGAACCAACGCGTGAATACATGCTTTGATGGAAGCGTGCATACACATAGTATTGTTCCTTTCGTGGTGGGCATAATTTAATGAAGCAATGAGCGTATACATATTTATGATTTGAACCGGTGGCTACAATTTTATGCTCTTTAAGTTGAGCACTTCGTCTTAAAGTCAAGATCTCTTAAAGTCAGTCTTAAAGATATTTACATATTTTTGGAGCCTTGGCAATGTATACATATTTTTGCTTCTGACTATACCACAATTTTGCCAATAACACGTGTAACAAATTATAGAAATTAAAAAAATATATATTTCCCAATAATGGCGGATATCGCCAATGACAGTTGAAAAAGACGGCCGCGTGAAACATCTATGAGGGAGGTTTGAGGCAAAGTCAGGATGTGGCCACTGTGCTGTGATATTTCAATGTTCTTTATGGTTGCTCTTTTTACTACATAAATCACGCGCTTTTATTTAGTAAACGACACTCCAAATAATTTTAAAAATCCAATGAAAAATGCGCGTGAGTGACACTCAGCTTTCCCGCAAAACTCCATGATGATTCTCAAATACTTAAGACATCATATAGGCGGTCGTTCTATTAAACACTGATATTCAGCTGCAACCGGTAAGCTTAGAAGCCGACCCTAACGTAGGTAGTCGGGAGCAGGATAAACAGATTGATTCTTCAATATTATATTCTCACCTACTTAAGAAAATCGGAGTGTTGATTAACCTACCCTTTTTTATTGTTCTGGATGAGAAATCGTCAAATAACCTCTCCCTCCCCGGGCAGACCAAAGGGCGTGTCAGATTTTTACTGATTAAACCCCACCCGTGCTTCTTCACTTGCCCCTGCAACGGCCACGGTTTCTTTTTTAAACAACCCGCAGCCCTGACCAGACCTCAGTCTGTGGACATCTCTTTGAGGCGTGCGCGTCGACCCGGGCCTGGTCCTTACCGGGCGGCGAGCTGCCCATTGCTCACCGCCCGCAAGCCCGCGCCTTCGGTGGCTGGGTGTCCGATGTTGTCCCCCGACTTTGATCGACCTAACCTTAATATCATCATCAACCTTTTATCGTCCTACTGTTGGGCACAGGTCTCCTCTCATACAGAGAAGGATTGAGCGTAATCACCACGCTTGCTCAATGCGGGTTGGCTATTTCTGACTTGGTTTCCTCAAGATGTTTTCCTTTACCTTTTAATCAGTCATTGGTGTCCAATATATACTTAGAAAGTACTTACATGTGATAGGCTTAATAAAGTAGCGCGATTTACCATCAACGATTGCATCACTGCTTACCATCAGGCGGGATTGCAGTCAAGCACTAGTTTATAATTATTTTAAAAAAATCGAACCCGCACTCTCATACTAATTGAGAAGCTGGTGTTTTAACCACTAGGCGACCACGAATATGGTCTAGATTCAAATTAATTTCAATACAGACACCCTGTTAGTTCTCAAGCTTCCACTAAAATCGTAAAGAATTTCAAAGGGAAATCTTCAAAAAAAAATCTTCTTGTCAACTACCTAGGCAAAGCTAAGGTTAGTCTTTAATCCTAATTATATACTATCAATAAATAAATAGATACTATCAATAGGAACATGCACCGTAGACAGGTCTTGTGCGACGAAAAGTAAGCCACAGGCCTGTTTTAATTTTTTGTTTATATTTGGAGCAACATCTCCGTATTCGTCTGGGTATGACTTTATTGCAGGTGAAAAGGCAGCTCTTCTTTTAAATTCTGGTTATAACTTTATACCAAAAATCTCAGTTTTAGTGTGCCCAAATATCGAAAGAGTAGCACTTGGACTGATTTGGCGTGGGTTTTGTAAGTTTGAGCTAGGCGCGCACCGACCGCGCACGCGCGCTGCATGCCTGCGTCATCTCAGTGCGATTACAGGTCGAGTGTCGCCTGCCAAGCGCCCAGCAGCAGCACTCGCCGGATCGACCGCGCGTCAGTCACTACTCCGCTACTCGACACTCGGCTCCACACTGCGAGCTCGCGCGCACGTCCTCTAACGCGACTCTGATCCCAGCGCGACCGTTCAACGACGCTATCCGCGATGTCGTCGCGCGTATATGAGCCGACCGACCATGTCGTCGAAAAATCACGTTTGCCTTCCTTTGAGCAATATCAAAGAATGCACCAGGAATCGCTCGAAGATCCCGAATCATTTTGGTCGGAATTAGCAAATGAATTCTATTGGCAAACACCATACCAAAGGGGAAATATTATGTCTTACAATTTTAATATAAACTTGGGGAGGATATTCGTGAAATGGCTGGAGGGCTCCAGGACAAACATCTGCTTCAACGTGCTGGACAGGAACGTGAGGAACGGCTATGGAGACAGAATTGCATTCTACTGGTAAGTAACTTTCTGATAACATAGCCTCCAAAATCAATAGACAGCTGAGCGGCAATGCACTGAGACGGCGCGCGAACTTATTGATTTTCTCCACAGGCTAGACAGCTACAGAATACACCAGCGGGACACGCTTATTAATATTGAAACCTTTATGTTATGTAATAATTTTAAGCTGAGTGCACAGCGAAATGTAACATTGTGCATTGACGAATTTACAATCATCATAAAATATAACTACCTGTACGTGCCCACACTTTGGGTACTTATGATTACCTATTTGTACACATCTTTATTTATTTGTTTAATATTTTAAATTAAAGTTTTATTCATTTAATTTGAAATTACATGTATATAAAAGAAACATCACAGCCAATGACTTTCATGTTGCAAATTAGGTGTACTTACCTAGTGGTTTAGTTAGATGATCCACTATAACAGTTCACCACCTAATTACAATGAAATGGACGTAATTAATACATATTAGCATATATTAAGTACGTAGCTACATTGCTGTGGTTACATAAATATGTATATGTTTATAACGTGCCCTTTTTCTTGGAATTCCCAAACAATTTAAATCGACTTAGAGAACGGTAAATAAAAGAGTCGCGACCACTTCCGATTTGTTTACTAGTCGGCCACGTGCGTTTATCATTATCAGAATTATTGATTACTCCTCTAACAATATGTTCATGGTTGGGACAGCAACAATAGGTTCGAAAACCTGTGGTCTATCTCCACCATCATCATCGAAGAAAATGATGGGATTATAATCCCACCTGTTGTTACATTTAGCTAGCACGACTCTCTTACCAGCTTACTATTGATGATGTTCGAAACTCCACAATGGCTTTCTAGTCAATCGTCGTCTTTAGAGTTCAAAACTGATAGTCCAATGCAAGGGGGCCCCTCATGCTAACAGCTCCTAAGTACATATTATTATAATCTATCATGTTCCTTGTTGAACTTTGACCTCTCCCGGCGGAGCGAAATTGAGCTCGTGCATTTCCGTTGATTGATTTCCCAGCATTACGGCGCGCGCAATGCAATAATGTACTCGACGCACTGGATGCGTTCAACCTCCCCTTGCACCCTCCCCGCCGTGTCTACCTACCTGTCTCATCCTTCGAAACATCCAACGCTAAATCAATACAGCAGTTACAGCCTCCCCCGCCAGACAGCCGATGAAATTATATCGATAACCATGCAATATTGTGTGTTACAAATAAAGATTCTCTAAGTGATGCTGAAAATCGCATGCGGAATCGACAAATCTTTACAAAACGATAACAAAAACATGTTGTTAGAAGAGCCGTACGAGTAAGAGCCGTATACGCACCTCTTCACCTTTTCCCATCAAGATAAGTTAAAATGAATACAAAATATATTCTTCAATGCTCCAATATTCATGCGCCAATATTAAGCATATTGGCGCATAGTTACTTGAGAACGTTGACAACTGGCGCATTTAAGCTGCATACAAATGCATTTCAAAGCAGCGATCGCAAAACACAGCCAAGACTGCATCGTAAATTATCAGCTCCTAGTATTGAATGTCTTCTCAAATACGTTCACACACCTTGTTTTATTCAAGTGCTTCTTCCTTTTCTGTCTATTGTGGGCTGTCTGTATCCTGTCCGTGGGTTTTATCACCTTCCGTATGACATCTTTCTTGGGCTTATTAGTTTACTAATATTAAATATAATATAGTTATATGAAATACTAGCAGCCGCCAGCGACATCGTTCGCATGGAGCTAACTCCATGCGAACGATGTCGCTGGCGGCTGCTAGTATTTTTTTTATATAACTAATTATGCTCCGCTCCTATTGGTCGCAACGTGATGTTATATAGCCTAAAGCCTTCCTGGGTTAATGGGCTATCCAACGCAAAAATAATTTTTCAAATCGGACCAGTAGTTCCCGAGATTAGCGCGAACAAACAAACATACAAACAAACTCTTCAGCTTTATATATTAGTATAGATTTGCAGTCGCCATTTTAGAAGGTTCTTGGAGCATGATCCTTCAGGTCACATGTCTTGGGCGTGTGCTGCCTAACCTTAGGCCACATATCGATGATATAGTAGCCCAGGCTATTTCATTTCCGCTATTCACCGCGTCAGCTTTTATAGTAGGTATATTTGTCAGAAATCTGTCAATAGCGTTTGGGTAACGCATGGTTAAAACTTCCTTGTCTGACCACAAGTTTCCGATAAAATCGGCGTTTTAAAATGCATATTGATTGGTAAAATCCCAAGGAGTAAAAACAATAGAGGTTACATCGAGATACATGTATTAACGGAACTTATCATAATGATGTTTGGGATCACGGCTTTCAGTCTCGTACCTCCCGTGTCAAATTTATAACATCCCTAATAACTCATCAGCGGTTGGAGATAACCTATACCGTGGAATTGTAGTCATCTTACAAAGTCAGTCTTCTTCCTCTATTCAATGACTTCTAATAATTAGTAGAACTTTTATATTTGTGTAAAATTTAAAAATAATTATATTAATTTTTACTAATTTTTGGGCTAGCGTAAAAATGTCGCCGCTCCATTCCGCGTGCCCTTGGTAGTGATTGGATAGATGAAGTCGGCTGTCTTGTATTACGACTAAAATTACACGGTGTATTTTACTCAAATTACCTTATTGATGTGATATTTATGAATTAGTTAATAGATTCTACTTTGTTTATTTTCTATTGTAAACGAGTCATCATAAGTATTTGCAGTAGAATTCTTAGATATAATACAACTATTAACGTTCCTTGTCTTTTTGATAAGGTTAGTCAAATATGAAGTGTTATGCTGACGTCTGAGGCTTGCATAACACAGTCACCACGCCTGAAATCAGTGAAATGGTTAACGGAGATGTATCTTCTAATATACATTCATCATTCACATTCATTCTTCATTCATTCATTCATTTCATTATTGTTCATTTGTAGGTATCAACTCCCCATGATTTAGGCTGGGTGATAGAAAACATAAAAGATTTAGATTTAGGTATTATATGATTAGGTAGGTATACGTTATGTACACTTAATTGCATATAACTCTTTATTTGCTTAGCTAAAATAAAAAAGTAATACTATGTAAATATAATTTAATTGGAAAGCACCCTATTTTTTAAACAATCCCTCGAAACTCCTCACAACGCAGTCGACCGTAGTAAGTAGGTAGTCAGTCGATAATGTAGAGGAAAATTAACAAGACTTCCAAGTCATAACAATGAATCTACCAAAAACTGTCTTAAATCAGTTAAAACAGATAGTTACCTACCTACATAAAGTAATTAAGTAAGTTCGGTATGCCGCTCTTAATTAATCAGTGACCGCGTGATGAGGTTAATGTTATCTCGAATAGTTTTTACGGCCCATTATATATCTTCCTCACCTTGTCAGTTGTAGGTAGGTATACCTACAACACTGGACAACACAACGTAGTAAATCGTCTCCGTTCAATACAAAGCCTCCAGATTACTACCATTTGATATTTATTGAAACAACAGAACAGACCCTATACAATTAATCAAGGTCATGGAAATTAGGTACAGTGGCACATAATCTGATACGCATTTTATTCGTTGTGTTGGCCTGTCGACCATCTTAAAGAACGAGCGAGTCGAAATTATTTTTTTTTAAATCTCTTAACTTCTTTACCAAAACGTTAGGTACTTACCTCAATTTTTATCTAACCATTTATGTACGCACAAGGACAGAACAGAAAAATAGATATAGAGCAGATGATTATTTCATAATATATCCTTTCCAGCATAAGAGATACATACTACAGAATAAATGATAGAAACATGTAGACAGCGTGCGAATGAGTGAAGGAGGCAAAAATACATAAAACTAGCTGACCCGTGCGAAAAATTCGCACTATTCGGAATAATTTGAAAATAGTATTCCGTGGTACCAGGGACGAATATCTGTCGATTGGTGGGTCGGACGTTCAGATTGGTTCGATAGAAAGAGAGAAAAAGGGAGAAAACGGTTTCAGACCCTTGGAGAAATAATATATGTTGATTATATAAACAAATATTAGGAAATTATTCTTATATACAAATAAACACATATAGATACATATAAAAAACTATTTATAATTAATTATAACGTAATCTATAAATAAATATGTACACAACTAAGATAAAGTTGAAAGATAGTAGAACTGAATGGTTTGACGGGCCCTAATGTCATCTGAAGGCCAATAATTGTCGTAATTTAAAACATTCAAAATATTGTCAAAATGTAGCGAAAGTAAATGTATTTTTAATAGATTGAGACTGAGATCATATAGTAAACATTTCTTAAAATTAATAAAATTACTCCTCTTGTTTTATTTGAGTACATTTTAATATTATTTACCTACCTTGGTATTGAATTAAAATCCGATCATGTGTCACCTCACCTTTGGGGGATCCCCATCGATACTTAGCTAAACCCTCCCCCCCCTCTCTCCTACCTCCTCAGACAAAGACCTTGTTGCACAAACGTACAGTAGGTACCTACCAACCTAACTTAACAATTCAAGAGTTTACGTTTTCCCGTAATTTACTTTAATCTACGAGTACAAGGCGTCACGGAGTGAACGGTTTGCTTGTCCACTTATATATTATATTGTCAAACAAATAAGTATCCATAATGGTGCTAGCTTGTAAGGTCGGTATCAAGGTTCCCTGATGAAAGAACGGAACTTATTACTAAAACCTATGCACTGTCATAAGAAATTATTTCATGCCAATATCCGCATCTCAGGAGAAACAATACCTAATCGAAAATGCATGCGTGGCGTAGTAACAGGTCATGTATCACGGTTGATTCGTGACATGACAATAACTAAATATTGTAGGTACCTACTTGAACAATAATTAGAAATACTTCCTTGTTTGTAGAAAATAGTAATGTAACTAAGTAGCACGTATTCTGCTTATTAGGTAGGTACCTACTAAAGCAATCTCTACTACTTGCATTAATACTTAATGTTTTAGGCATTTCTATTAAAAGATTATACAGAAAAAAGCTATAATGTAACTTTCAACTTCCTTCTTTCAACCTTGTTACACAATCAGAAATACAATACTAATAAATGAACGGACGACAACAGGTCAAGCTACCCGAAACTGTCTAATATTCCCAATCAACCTTGAGCCTTAATTCTTAAGAGATAACGCTGAAAATCTAATAAAGATATCTGACAGATTGTAGTAGCTTGATGTGCTGTACTGTCTGTACCTTTATCTTATGTTAATCTCAAGATCATTTGCTGCCGACAGTGTGTATTTATTTATTAGCTTCTTAATTCATCAATTAAGTAGTTAAAACTACTTTTGCTAGCCAGTTACAGGGCACACAGACTAGAATTTTATATCTGCAGTTTATTTTGTCCCTATTAGTTTCATTACTTTACCTAACATTCAAACTTTAAAACGTGTGTAAGTAACCATTGTATAATTATATTGGAATTATACTTCCGCTCTTCGATCACATCTTCACCTTCAATACTCGTTAGAGAAGACATGCTTTTCTCTACCAGTCTACAGATGACAACAATTAATATTAAAACAATCGAGAACTTTAGACCTACTTTTGACTAAGACTGAAAGCCCCTCTCTTTCCTACTTGAATTGACACCCTATTATAGCAAATTGTAATAAAAAATATATACCTAATAAATTATGATAATTCCTATACAAATAGTAACAAAAAAAAAAACTTAAAATAAGTACTATGTTAGCACGTATGAAAAGAAGATAAACTAAATCACAATTAGATACACCTTATCAAACATCATCTCCCACAGGTTAATGAATCGCTTGAACACAACTGCGTCCAACCTATCTGATATCATTTTCAAGATGCTGTTGCTACTCCCTCGCGCCGGTTTCAGTAGTGACGGTCTTTTCTTCTGCATAATTGCCTATATGCGCGTCTGCAAACATTCCTGAAGCACTAGAAGAAGGCGGGAGCAGCAACAGTGCCCTGAAAATGTTTTTGTATTGAACTGGTAGAGCAGAGACTGACTGGTAGAGTAGGTATTTTTAATTTACAGGCAACTTGTGTAGAAACTTTGTCAATATACATATATTTGGTACATACTTATTAAACATTATGTTTTCGCAACTCGTAAATTGTAATCAATAGAACTGAATAAACGGAGTTGCATGCATATCAAAAACTACTTGAAAAGTGTCATTGATAACGCAATTGTCAATGTTTAAAAGATTTGTGACAGCGCTGTTTATGCGAAGGTATAAAGCATGGAGCAAAAGTAAACGAAAGACGCAGATTCATGATAAGATCTCATTTTAGAGATAGCTCCTAAAAACTGTTCACTTGTTCTGAGACTATAAAATTGCATTCTAACTGCACCAAGGTGTAATGAATGCTTTCCATTCTAGTATACGACAAGGCAGTACTAGTCTTGGACTTGACAGAGCTAGGCAAACCAGTATTTTAACCTCGACAGTGCCTAGTTTCCTTCTTATTCCAATGAATTACATAAGACGAGTATGATATGGAATCTAAGGAATCGTATCAACGTCCTCGCATCTCTTGAAACACTTATGTAATATGTGGGAATGTGTGCTTGCGTCATTAGTTCGGTACTTTCCCAAAGATATAAGGGATACAAGCTATCGAGATAAAGTTGCCGCTCACGCAGATCTAAGGCTCGATAAATTATCACATGTCATAGAGATACATAAACACTTGTTACGATTATTTAGAAAAATTTTAACAACATAGGAAGATTAACAAAACCTTGATTTACGTTAGCAACTTGAGTTACATAAACAAGAAATACAGCATGTAAAACTAATATTTAGTACCGCCACGTATCGATTCTATAAGTCCCTTGCATGTGCTCCCCTCAATCACACTAATCTGCGCGGTAGACAAGCAGCACAAAGAGAAATCTCGTCCAATATCCGTTGGACCTCGCCCGCGGATACCTCAGACGGATTATCAAAATTGGATGTGCAGGGGAAGGGCAGATTAAATAATACTCAATTGCGAAATGAAAATTGAGATTGAAGGGTGTGCTCCTCTAATTTTAATGAAACGAAAGGGTGCACTTTGAAATACAAATCTGTAAAACTTATACGAGGTTCAGTAATTGCAATTACTACTTATGTCCTCTTACAGAACATGCATGTGTGATGTGTTACTTAATTTGAAACAGAGCGTGTCTAATTAGTTTTTACAATACGGTCTAGCATCAAGCCTCTCACAATGTCACAAACGCTCACTTTCCTGACTTTCTTGAGAAATAGTGTGATCAATTACTTCAAGGTTACTAAGTCCTGGTAGTCTATGCATGAACATACTGTCTAACCTGAAGGGTTTTATGATGCCTTAGCATCTTGAGTTTTTCTTTTTTATTTGTTAGGTCCTTCTCTCCACAGCTGTCGAAAACCTGTCAGCTGCTCAAAACTTTGAATGAGTTCTGCTCATTTCACCATCACCGCCTGAGCCTTTATAAGCAGAACATTCAAGTTACAGGAGCATTTGTTTGATATAATTTTATTTGCAGGGAGGGCAACCATCCAGAGGATTACAGCCGAATTACATATATGAAATTGATGGACTTAGTGTGCCAATTCGCTAATGGCCTGCGCGAGCGCGGCATCGGCAAGGGCGACAGGGTTTCCATCTACATGCCCATGATTTTAGAGACGATTGTGTGCATGCTGGCTTGCGCTAGAATCGGGGCTGTTCACTCCGTGGTGGTGAGTTTTCATACTATAACACAGATGACATAATGATTTTGAAGACAGGCTTCGCTTTTGATTTCGGCCACATAATCAATTGGTTTTTATTAAAGTTCTGTTTCTTGTAACAGTTTTTTGAGGATTTATGACTTCAACCCGATATTTTTAGTTCGCGGGTTTTTCTGCTGACTCACTGGCAGAGCGCATGGCTGATTGCAAAGCTAAGGCCCTAGTAACGGCTGACGGCGGTTGGCGCGGAGAGAAGCTGCTCGTCCTTAAGACCACATGCGACGATGCTTTGGAAAAAGCCAGGATCAAATACAAACATACTGTTGACATGTGCATCGTGGTTCCCCACCTAGACAGAGTCACGCCTTGCGGACGACTTCCCGATGACGTAAGAGCCCTTGTAAGTATAAGTTAGTGTAGTATAAATATTGTTGTGTAAGTATTATGTAGTGTCTATGTATTATGTATATATTATGTAGTGTCTATGTATTATGTAGTGTATATGTATGTATTATGTAGTGTGCATCTACTAGTAGTCTATTATCATTTCGTCTTTGAAGACGGAACTCTTGAATAAATATTTTATCTGATCTTTTACTTCTAGTACAAGTGGAATGATGATACAGATATTTGGTGGCACGATGTTCTAGAGGGTCAGTCGACCATCTGTCCTCCAGAGTGGATGTCCCCTGATGATCCTCTATTTATGCTGTACACCAGGTAAATAATGGGTTGTTTCTAAGGCCTTTGATCGAATTATTTATTTACTGACTGTTCCCAATGCTGGACTTAGGCCTCTCTTTACTTGCGAATCGTGTCTAATCATGATTATTTGCGTCAGTGGTTCCACTGGTAAGCCAAAGGGGGTGGTGCACACGACCGCAGGCTACATGTTGTACGCTGCGGCTACATTTCGCTACGTATTTGACTACCGCGACAAGGACATCTACTGGTGCACCGCAGATGTCGGCTGGATCACTGGACACACCTACGTGGTGTATGCACCAATGGCCAACGGAGCTACTTCTGTCATGGTACGTTTTATTATTAGTAAGAAGTATTTAAGATGCAAATAGCTGGTCATGAAATTGAATTGTAATTTAATTTTTATCTTTACATGCGCACGCGTCGCGTCTAATCGCGTCGGCTGACGTCACGCAAATCCTGCATCTCGCAAGCAGAGTTTACTCATGCCTCTAAAATTAGTAATTGCGAAAATAAACGTTCTGTCGCTAATTAAATCGCAAAGGCGAACCTTTCGTGATTTCAACACGAAAGGTATGTCCCTGCGATCTAATCAGCGCTACACAATAACATTTTTTTCCAAAACCTGATCGCCGCACGAGAAGAGTCTAGTAGAGGAAGGAGTCTAGTAGTTGATGTCTAGTAAGAACACGACACGTGTTTTTTTACCACTAATCTCCTGCTGCCTCCTCCTGCTCTCCGATAAAGTTTTTTGATATTAAGGTCACCTTCACTCGATACTTTCATAATCTACCAGGTTCAACGTTTCTCTTACGTTTTGTAGGCAACTTATTGTATTTATTAATTTATTTATATTTATACAGAGTGGTGCCGACAATACCACAATAAATGAAAACACAGACCATGCTGATTCATAGGAATAATCCTGAACCATAGAAAAAAAACTGGCATCAAAAATAAAAAAATGAAAATTTCTCGGAATAGAACATACTTTAAAATATTGGTTCAATGATCGCCTGATAGTAAGCAGTGATGCAATCGGTGATGGTAAAGCATGCTAGTTTATTAAGAACTAATTCACTCTAGCCTTGAAGACATTTAAATTGTAGTCAGACGGAAATATCCCCGCTGGCAAATTGTGCCTGTCCCTGGATGTACGCGGTATAAAATACGAGGCGAAATGCTTCATCCGGATAGTAGTGGCAACGTAAGCGTGAATACTCGCCATACAACGGTACGTCCGATGATGCAACGGAGATGGGGGAATTAAGTCATGCAATTCCCTCGCATACTCTCAAAATGCTTCCTATAGAATACCGATTAATTTCTCTTTCGCCGTATGAGACAGAGTTCCATCAGGCTTAAACAGTGGAGGCAGTGTGATTCATCAATCTCGTCGTAAGGTGAACGAAATCGCGCGCGTAATTTGAATTAAATGTTGCGTAACTTTTTCTATTTGTTTTTTATTTATTTTATCAAAACCGAAAATACCAAAAATCCCGGTTTTTGTTCAATTCCCGGTATTAATTAGATCTAAAGGAGATGTTTCAGAAATGTATGGAGCCTGGGCCAGCACATTGTACACTTAATGCTAGGTATAGTTACGCTACAGTTAACTGTTTTTAATGTTAATTTCCTATATTTTGGCTTAGTTTTTAAAGAGATTCAATTTAACTCGGCCAAGCAGTGCAACACAACTACTAATAAATATGGCGGCCAGCAATAAGCGAAGTAAGATTTTGACTGTGACATTTGATTGACGTGTCATGTATTTACGGCTATCGTATCTATATTATCTATCATATGACTGCGAATAAAACAAAACATGAATTCCGAACATACGGCCCATTAAATAAACACAATCAACTCAAATCAACACTCAACACGAACACAACGGGAAAATAGAACTGTCGAAGTCGCCAATCAAACGTCATAAAAAGTGTCATGGCTACCTTAATAAAGGGTTATCGTACTAAAAAAAGTTTTAAATAATTAATTGTATATACTTGTATTTTTATTCAAATTAATATAGTAGTATTTTTATGAACATCTTTTATTTTTTTTCCTTTTTATCTATATAGCGTACATAGTGGTGGCCCAAAATGAAACATCCTTTGGCCCGGTATTCCGGTTTTTTCGAAATTCCGTATCCCGGTTTGTGACCCCTAGTCGGTTATTGTTGTCCAATGTAGGTATAGGTACGCATACCCACATTGGTATGTGGGTATGCGCCAGCGTATTGACGAACGTATTTTACGTATAATGTTCCGAGACCTACCGTCAATCGTCATTTGTGCACCTCCACGACACTCGCGTTGACAAAAATATTAAAGTGAATGTTTTATTTACCAATTACCTACACGTTTCATGGATGACATCCACATCCGTCGTGTTTCTGGTACTGTTACGACACGTGTTATCGACACGTCATCATTATTTCTATCTGCAATTATCTGCAGTTTCATATAATGGGCCTGTAATTGAAAAATGCCATAAAGCAACTTTAACGACAAACGTAAACGACGACGACGACGAACAAAGCGTTTCGCCTACTCCTTTATACTGCGTACATCGCGGGACGGGAACAATTTGCCAGTGGCGGTGTTTCCGTCGGACTACAATTTAAGTGTCTTCAAGGCTAGAGTGAATAGGCTCTAAACTAGTGCGCTTTACCATCAACGATTGCGTCACTGCTTACCATCAGGCGGGATTGCGGTCAAGCGCTAGTTTATAATTTATAAAAAAAAAAAACTTTATTTAAACCTTTGAGCTTATGCTCACAGGTCATTTTGTTATTTTTTTTAAGTCTCTATCAGTTAAGAATTTGACATTGACTATTAAAAGAACCTTGCAACTTAGTTGAGGGAACCAAATGGTTATTAGCAGAGAAACAATGTAACTAGGAAGTAATATCTTGATTTACGACTACAACAATTACGTATTGATTCAATAAAGTCTAATATTTCATTTCGATAGGTCCGGTCGGACATAGGCACTTAAGTGTTATTGCTAAAATGTTATTTTATAGAGATAAATAGCCGCGAGATTATAAAGACAAAAAAGCTCTGATTTAATAAGGTTTCTACAGAGGGACACTTAAAGTGACATTCCCGAGGTCAACCGTGGTAGACCCAGGTAGCTTATACCGAATCGTGCATGTAATGTACAAAAAGGCACAGACAAAAGACCTATCAAATTCAATCAGTGCATGTAAGAATGTTTTACCAATGATGCATCCCCATTTCAGTTCGAAGGGACCCCGTTCTTCCCGGAGAATGATCGCTTCTGGTCCGTCTGTGCCAAGTACAAGGTGACACAGTTCTACACTGCTCCGACTGCCATAAGGGCCCTCACCAAGTTCGGGGATGATTTGGTCAAGAGGTAAGTCCAAGTTAGCTCGTCTGGTACTTAGTAAAAATAACCCAAAGTTTTAGGTTGGTGATGTGACTCCGTGTTTCGGAAAGCTGGTAAAGCCATTGGTCTTGTACCTGATTTCTCCCCAAACGCGCCTAATATCTGTCCCATGCGGAGTATGACAGTCAAAAGAGAGGGATACATCATTATATTATTATCACCCGCATCCCTGTTGCTTAGCCACCATAACCGATAGTCGCTCGGGAGGATTTTATTATAAAGCAACATCCTCAAGTGACTAAAAGGCTTTTATTGTGTGGCCTAGTTTGAAACGTATGAACACCAGGATTCATTAAGACACATGAGAGGGCATCTTTATCACCTTGGTATTACTTGACTTGGCGTCTCTTGTGAGGCATCTGACATACTAGAATACAACAATCAATGGGCCACACGGCCGCTTAATTGATTACCAGCAACACGTCATACATAAGGTTTGACCGAGATCTTGGTCTCGGTCTCGGTGTTAGAAGGTATAGTCTCCGCATTTGTTCCTTCAGCTTCAGCTATTCAAGCTTCACAAATACCAGCAAAATTAGCTGCTGCTGGCTGATTCGAAATATTTGTGAAATCCTACCCAATACCTACACAAAAGTTAGCAGCTCTTCAAAATGTTGCTAACAGCTTATTTAAAAGATATTTATTTATTTAAACTTCTTACACACAATAATGAAAGCACTAGGCCTTGGGCATTAATTATCTCCCAGCCAACCAAGAGTTATGTAGAGATAGGATCGGAGGTACTCTGTTTAACAGGAGTTAAGAAAAAAAATTATCACAATAATTTATAAATAAAATAGGAATAATGCAGGAGATTCGATTGGCTCTTAAACAGCTTAAGAACAACAAGGCGCCGGGCGATGACGGAATAACGGCTGAGCTACTGAAGGCGGGTGGTGAACCGATCCTTAGGGCCCTTCAGAAGTTATTTAATATGCGGGAAAAACACCACAGGCATGGCACAGAAGTGTGGTGGTACTCTTTTTTAAAAAGGGTGACAACACCCTTTAGAAAAACTACAGACCCATCTCACTTCTGAGTCATGTCTATAAGTTGTTTTCGAGAGTCCTCACGAATCTTCTCGCCTGTAGGTTTGATGACTTCCAGCCTCCCGAACAAGCCGGTTTCTGAAAGACAGTAGACCACATACATACGCTGCGGCAGGTTATACAGAAGACCGAGGAGTATAACCTCCCCCTTTGCTTGGCGTTTGTGGACTACGAAAAAGCCTTTGATTCGAACGAGACCTGGTCTGTACTGCAGTCTCTCCAGCGGTGCCAAGTAGACTATCGGTATATTGAAGCGCTGAAGGGTTGGTTCGAAAACGCCACCATGTCAGTCCGAATACAGGACCAGACCTCGAAACCAATATCTCTGCAGCGTGGTGTCAGACAGGGAGATGTTATCTCCCCGAAACTGTTCACCGCTATTGGAAGATGTTTTCAAGGTTCTGGACTGGAAAGGACTGGGCATCAACATCAATGGCGAGTAGTCATGGCTGAGACCACGGAGGACCTGAGTACAATGCTCGAAGACCTCAGTAGAGCCTCCGAGTGAGTCGGTCTTAAAATGAACATGGACAAGACGAAAGTCATGTCTAATGCCCATGTTGTACCGACTCCTATAAAGATTGGAGACTCTGTTCTCGAAGTTGTTGACACTTACGTGTACCTGGGACAAACTATCTAGTTAGGAAGGTCCAACTTCGAGAAAGAGGTCAATCGTCGAATCCAACTCGGCTGGGCTGCTTTCGGGAAGCTACGTAAAATCTTCTCGTCCGAAATACCGCAGTGTCTCAAGACAAAAGTCTTCGACCAGTGTGTGTTGCCAGTGATGACTTATGGAATTAAGACGTGGTCGCTAACAATGGGCCTTATAAGAAGGCTTGGGATTTCACTGCGCGATCGAATCAGTAACCAACCAATCGAGTAAGTAACCGACGTAGCCCGAAGAATTGCAACACTAAAGTAGCAGTGGGCTGGACACATTGCCCGTAGGACCGATGCCCGATGGGGCCGACGGGTTCTCAGGTGGCCACCACGCACCGGAAGACATAGCGTGGGTAGGCCTCCGACAATGTGGACCGAGGACCTGGTGAGGGTCGCGGGAAACCGCTGGATGCGGGAGGCGCAGGACCGGTCGTCGTGGAGAACCTTGGAGGAGGCCTATGTCCAGCAGTGGACGTCTTTTGGCTGAAATGATGATGATGATGATGATGAAAATAGTCAGGTACATAGGTAAATAAATCGGAAAACACAAAAAAGAAAGGAAAGAAGAAAAGATATGAATTCGTCATAATCTTTGTTATTCTCTTTGTTTCTTTGTAATTGACAAAAATTAAACTGCTTATGAGCCACGTCAGTCTGTCTTTTACTAGGTTTCAATTCTAGAAACTCATAAATTGCCTTTAGTTACGGGGAAAATTGTTCACTATAGGTACCTATCTATTAGATAGGTATAGCCGTATAGTGAACAATCAATGCATTATTGATTGATGCATGCAGGCTCGAATGTAATTTAGCCGTTTCGGTTGAGACTTTTACTTAAGCATTGCAGTTAGACCAATTGTTAGACTTTTGAGGGTTCCAACAACCCGTAACGACTGCCACTAGATGTTCGTATGGAAACCGGGACCAACGGCTTAACGTGCTTTCCGAGTCACAACTAGACCAGTGCAAATATTCATATTCATGCATACAA
The DNA here is from genome assembly GCA_017933935.1 of Sesamia nonagrioides. Classification (NCBI taxonomy): domain Eukaryota; kingdom Metazoa; phylum Arthropoda; class Insecta; order Lepidoptera; family Noctuidae; genus Sesamia; species Sesamia nonagrioides. Next base: position 2,337,804 of record JADWQK010002002.1, on the reverse strand, counting down.
ATATTTGCACTGTGCGGGGATCGAACCCGCGCCTTCTTGCGCAACGGCCGCGTTCGCTACCGCTACGCCACAGAGGCTGTGGAGACTTTTACTTAACCTAATTGGAGCTAATTACAGCGGGCATTACAATATATGTCTTTGCATACGCCCACCACTTATGGTATCGATACATCCTTCAACATCCTTCTTGGATGTTAACATGATCAGACAGGCTAACTATATGATATCGATCATGCAACATGGCGCTGTAAACGACAGACTGCTTCATTATTTCTATAAGTATACAACGTTATTTTTCGTTTATATGCAACCTGAATACAGTTTGTTCAAAAAAACCAAATGAATCGATTCCAATAATTTTTTCTCCATGTTATATTTTTTTCCAAATACTTTTAGAAATTGTTGCAGAGTGGTTACCGAACGGTTACGATAGATCATAGTATTTGCGCGCGCGCCACAGCTGACGCCAGAGGTCAACGCACCGCGCTCGCCCGCCCGAGCAGAGCTTTGACCATATTTTGTTGGGACAACCAAGTAGAATAGGAAGCTCATAACTTCTTTTACAGTGTATCTTTTTGAAATTTTGTTACAAAGATTCATTACTTAAAAATACTGGATACGTGTTTCGAGTTTCGCATGTATTCTTACAAGTTTCACTTTTGTCCACCTCATCCACAGGCTCACTATATCAATACATAAAGGGTGTATCTGACATCGACGCACAAACGAGTACCATGGATCCAGTACATGATTCTGAACCCCCAGTGGTGGAATATTTCGTCGGCTTTTTCATGATTTAAAAGAATAAATGTAGTTTTTTTTTACTTCAGACCATTCACAATTGCTATACTTTTATAATCCAATAAGATTTTAAAGTAAAAATTAAATAATTCGCTAATTACACAAAAAAACAAAAAACACAAAAAACACAATGAAAACAAAACCCGAAAAACGATCTTATCAGCTGATTTAATAGAGTTCACATCAGGGATCAACGTCATACCTACAAACTCGCACGGCGGCACGCTTGCAACGTTCAAAAGCCGAGCCGACACTTTATTTTAAACACTGTGTATTCTGTAACCGTCCATTATCGACATAAATGACTATCATAATTTTATTAGTGGCATGCGGTCTAGCCTTTTCGCGAGGTTTGCGTTACGATGTCAGATTCACCCTGTACAAGTAAGTAATAGCAAATGGCTTCATCTTCCTGCCTGGCTGACCTCTTGATAATTCAAAAGTGCCTGTAATCGGTTTATCTAAAATAAATGTTTTGAGTATAATGAGAGGTTACGCAGATTCTGTCCATTTTCGACTTTGAATTTCGATAATGAAATTAAATAGGTAGATACTCATACGGTGTCCACGTGTTTTAACTAACCGTATTTAATTAATTTGCGAAAGTTTTATGTATTTAACTTGCGTACGTATTTTATAGACATAACCTGGATTCTCTCCGCGTGTTGGGCAGCGTGGGTGAGCCTATCAACCCCGAGGCTTGGCTCTGGTACTACAATGTTATCGGTAAAGGCCGTTGCTCCATCGTGGACACCTTCTGGCAAACGGAGACCGGTGGACACGTGCTGACCAGCCTCCCTGCCGCGACTCCCATGAAGCCTGGCGCTGCCGTAAGTCCTTAATACCGATAAAACACACCTTCTACCTGCTCCATACAAATGAACTTGAATCTTATATCTGATGTCGCAGGGTTTCCCATTCTTCGGCGTCGAGCCAATCATTATCGATGAGGAAGGCCTAGTGGTTGAAGGCCCCGGTGAAGGATATTTGGTGTTCGCCCGCCCATGGCCTGGCATAATGACCAGCCTGTTCCAAGACCACAACCGCTATGAAGACGTATATTTCAGGAAGTTCCCTGGATACTACTGCACCGGCGATGGTATGAATTGATCATTTTAATAGTAGGTAATACGGACCAGCAGGGTAATTGGGTAACACACTATAAGTAATAAATAAGTAGCAATGGGTTTTATTTTGACAGTTCAGCAACATGCATTGCGTTATTTGCCTTGTTGAGCAAACACTTTTCTCCAACATATGAAGCAAAGTGCTTCAAAATGATTTCAATTGATAGCAATAATGTGTTACGTAATTAGTGTGCGGGCTTAGTACAATAAGATAGCTTGACGATTCAAGGAGAACAACATCAGCCGCCGGCATAAGTTACTACCCACCAGACAAAGTCTTGCCGCCAAGCAATTCGTCGTGTTCCGGCATGATGTCTGGTGAAGCCGTACGGAGGACTGGTCTGAGCAGTTGTGTTGCGATGTGTACCGGGTACGATGTGCCTAATGTTGTTGTGTCGGGAGTTTGGTCGTGGAGGGTCTCCAGATCATCCTCTGGCGCAGCATCGTTGGTCGTGTTGTTGGGTTAAACGTTGCATCACCTCGCTCAACTGCCGTCTTCCTTCCTATTCACTCAGTTTTTTTGAGTGAATAGGCTTAATAAGCTAGTGCGTTTTACCATCAACGATTGCATCACTGCATACCATCAGGCGGGATTGCAGTCAAGCACTAGTTTATAAATAATAAAAAAAAGAAAAAAAATATTATTAAAAAAATTATTACCCTTTGGCAAAATGTTTTGCTTTTATAGCAAGTATACCTATAAAAACGTCGTTTATAATTTGAAGCATAAGCTGATGGCCCCGATTCCCTTGTTCAGAAGCTAAATTAAATTTAAGTTCAAAGCATATTTTTGTTTCTATTTCATTAAGAATAGAACAGAAGATAAAATGTTAGTTTAGATCTGTTTAATTAGTCCGCTCCTGACGTAAATTGACATGTTTTTGGTCGCCATAAAAACCGCGATAAACTGTTTATGAAGCATCTTAATTTGACAGGATTAAACTAAAATGTTATCTTCTATCCTTTTCTTAACGAAATAGTAAGAAAAAGATGCACTCAACTTAAAATTAGTTCAGTTTGTGAACAAGAGAATTGTCGCCATTATCGTAGTACTTATAGCCTGCGCAGACGAGGGATTTTTGTCCGCGGACTTTTTTGTCCTCTAAAATAGATCGCTTACAACTGTATCGAGTAACGCAGACGAGGGATTAAAAGTACCACGTACAAAAAGCCCCCGAATAAGCGAGGACATGCAGAGAGCGGACCGGACAAAAGTACGAAGGAGTCCTCGAATAAAACAGAACTCGTCGTTCGAACAACGCACATGGCGGACTTTAGTCCGCGTTGTGTGCTCTCACTTCTCTACATTTCTAAGCAACAATTCAACAAATGACCGCACACCCATGCGTTCAGTTCGCGGTTAATCCGCGGTGGTGTTTTTATTCGCGGAGCGTACTTTTTTCTCCGCCGCGGAGAAAACTCTGTCGTCTGCGCAGGCCCTTAAAGTTTAAATTATTTTCTTGATAATGGCGCCGAATTTCTTGTTCACTCATAATAACACCAGCCCTTTATGAATGTTACGTCTTTCAAAACTATAACATTATTTTCTACCTATGAGTTTAGAACATGACGATGTCTATTGTTTCCAGGCGCCAAGAGAGACGAGGATGGGTTCTTGTGGGTGACTGGCCGTATTGATGACATGCTGAACGTGTCCGGGCACTTGATGTCCACCGCCGAGGTTGAGGGCGTCCTCACTGAAGATATGAATGTGGCTGAAGCTGCCGTGGTGTCCAAGCCACACCCCATCAAGGGAGAATCCCTTTACTGTTTCGTAATTCTGAATCAAGGTGCCAAATTTGATGCTGCTTTAGTCGACTCTTTGAAAAAACGAGTCCGGTCCAGGATTGGAGCTTTTGCTTGTCCTGATGTGATCCAACACGCGCCCGGGCTGCCCAAGACCCGCTCGGGCAAGATCATGCGCCGCGTCCTGCGCAAGATCGCGCTGGGCGACAAGAACGTGGGCGACACGTCCACCCTGGCAGACCCCTCCATCGTGGACATGCTTTTCCAGACCCGCCGCTAAACTGTCGGCAGAAAGTTGCGCTGAGCCGATTTTTTTCATTCCTTTTCAAATGCATTGCCTGTCTCTTATTTAAATGTGAACCCAATTACTTTTAGCTTTCCTCCAGTCCAGCTTGAATATCCGTCCGCAGCTGTTTCAACTAGGCCTTGTATTTCATATACATTCACAATTATTGCTTTATTACGAGCGGTATATTCATTGCTTATTATTATATTCATAACTATATTGTGGGAGGTTTAAACATGGCTTAAAAGTAGTGTCACATGCCTTGAACACGTACTGTGTACAAGTATTTGTGTAATGTATTCATCATTGACTTCACGAATCACTCGATAGATCTAAATTAGCTAGAAATTTAGCAATTTGCACAGGGTGTGGCTACCAATATGGTTCAAAAACTCGAATTTGTCTACTTATATTGTCTTCGATCATATATAACGGTATGCTTTATAGAGGTACCGCATAGTGATCGGATATCTATTAAGTGATACAAAGTCAATGATATTGATTTAACAACAACGTAATATTTAGTTACTAAACACTACAGGATGTTCTCATAGTTTAAGATGTAAGAAGTACCTTATTTATATTGTTTGGCATTTACATTTTCGTCAAAAATCGATAGGATCGGTTTTCTTTGTCAGTTAACTGATGGTGATATAGGTAATATTAAAACGGGTTTGGCTTCAAAAATCAAATTCTTATTTATAGTTGCCTGGTAGTTTAAAAAAAGAAATTATATTTCTGATTTGTGTTACCTATTGTTGTATCATCCAATGATACTATATTATCATCGCAATAAGCCTAATAGGAAATTGATTAATTTAGCTTCTTTATTTATTCTGATATAATTATAACAACTTTGATGTACCTAAGTCGGTAAGACTGCGTATATGCGTGAATATTGTTTAATGATATTCAGTTATTCCATAATATGTAAACTATTGCTATAACCTTTTGCATAATATTCTGTGTCTAAATATAACCAGTGTCGAGTATACAAGATGCAATCTGACGTATACTTGCTTAGAATTAGGAATCATATATAATCGCGTAATCGTATTTTAGTAGCAAACTGCTCACATTTCTATACTTTGTGATTTATAAGTAGTTGTGTAAAGTAATCCAAATTACTTTAACCATACCTGTGAGATAGGTGTTTCTTAATTTAAATTTTATTTAATTGTTAGAGACTGAAAATATTTTGGACATTAATCTTATGCTGTTTTGAATTGCTACAGTTCTTTAGTTTTAGTATTTATTGCTGCTATGTGATTTAGTTATTATTCGGGTTAATGTTATACGAAATTTTAAGGACTGGAAGATCGACAGTTTCCTAATAGTTGTGCACAAACATTAATGCAGCTTAGTTGCTAGTATCATGACCTGGGCTATCTTAGACAAAGGCAAAGGTACCTACCTATCTTTTATTTCAATGGGTTGTGATTTATCTCGATGCTATGTTTACGATAGGCTGTCTTCATTTTGTTCTGCACAAAGATTTTGACTTAGAATAAACAAAAAAAAAATAAGGTTTAGATATTTATAATCTGAATGCACTTATTTGTGGAGCACAATGTTGAAATAATATAATAAGTAGCTTAACATGTAAACCTACCCTAGGATAGGTTCTAGATTTAACGAGCGCAGAATTATTTATGGCCTTTTTGTGGATTAATTATCATTAGTTACCTACAGGTTTTAATTTCATATTGCTTTTACAGTGAGCATAAGTTTTAGTAAGTACCAAGGTTAAAAAATCATTTTGTGTACAAGCACCAACTAGGTACTTGTATTGTGACCAGTCGTCTGTTAACAGCAGGAAATGTATTAAACAACAAATAAATAGATACAATAAAATTACACAATGTATAATTTGAAATTCCTGCCAACAATTATGAAAAACAACGATGTTGCAAACGAAAAATTACATTTTGTGCAAAATTATTTATCTTCTAAACTTTCGGGCATTCCAGGCGTGATGTGGATATTTTCTGTAAGAAGTAACGTGTAACTACCATGTTTTGTCTCTGCATCACCTTAAAGTAGACTGGTAGAAAATGCCTAAGGCATTAAGTCCGCCATTGTGCAATTTTTTCATTGTGCATGAAGTTTTAATAAATAAATAATAAAGGCTAAAGGCTCCACTAAAGGCTTACAATCAGTAATCCTAAATAAATATTGTTTTCAAAACTTTTATTATAATTAATTAGCCGCCATAATTTGTACGACGTTTACGCCATTTTGTTGATATTCTATACGTTTTGACTTGGTAATACTTATTTATTGAATTCTTAGGGTAACTACTTAGGTATAGTTGAGTTAGACTCCCAAAGTCACTCAATATAAAATAGCAAGTAAGGGAATTTATGTGATTGCATGTCATATCATTAACTGATTAAATGATATTCGAAAATTGGTTGTCAATCATTATCATCATGATTATAATAGAACCTAAAATGTTAAGTTAAATATTGTTTACACAAAAAAACCCATTGCAAACTCTCAAAGAAGATTTTAAGACATTTTGGAGAAACTCAAAAGTTCACGATTTTAGGACACCAGTCACAGTTACCTACTATTGTCAAATAGGTACTAATGAAAATCGCCTCATCATAATCCCAGTCGCATCCGCAGCTTTTTCAGCTTTGGAGTCTGGGGTCCGCTTTACCAGTCTAACTACAGATTTTGGCTAAACTTCGATATTTTCCGTGGAGCGACTGCCGTCTGACCTCCACAACCCGAAGGCGATATCTAAGCATTGCAGTTAGACCAATTGTTAGACTTTTGAGGGCTCCAACAACCCGTAACGACTGCCACTAGATGTTCGTATGGCAACCGGGACCAACGGCTTAACGTGCTTTCCGAGGCACGACCAGACCAGTGCAAATATTCATATTCATGCATACAAACATTTGCACTGTGCGGGGATCGAACCCACGCCTCCTTGCGCAACGGCCGCGTTCGCTACCGCTACGCCACGGAGGACATACTAATGAAAATCGCCTATTTATTAATATACCTCCATAAATAAATTGCCCGCTGACCGGAAGGGCAGTGGCGCCAATACACAAACACAAACTAAACTAATTTAAGTTCAAGCCCTCTTTTTGTTTCTATTTCATTAAGGAAAGGACTGAGTTTTGGCGGGAATGTCAAGATGAGTGTCACGCTCATTTTTCATTGGACTTTTAAAATTATTTATAGTGTTGTTTACTAAATAAAAGCGCGTGATTTATGTAGTAAAAAGTGCATTCAGTGAATAATTCATTAAGAACAGTGAAATATCGCAGCATAGTGGCCACGTCAAGACTTTTTCCCAAACCTCACTCGTAAGACGGGTCACTCGCAGGGCCGCGCCGACCCCCGGCTGCGCCTGTGTGCGGAACCAATGAAGCGCCTCTTTTTAACCGACTTCTTAAAAAGGAGGAGGTTATCAATTCATCGAAATATTTTATTTTTTATGTATGTTCCCCGATTAATTGATGACACCTGGACCGATTTGCAAAATTCTTTTTTGGTTTGAATGGGTATACTATCCAGTTGGTCTCATAGTCACCAAGTCAGGATCTGATGATGGAAACCAGAGAAATCAAGGGGAACTTTCAAAAATCGTATGGGTGGCTAGTGCATTTCTAAGTATTTTCATTAAGTATTTTAGAGCACTACAATGTAACAAAGGTCTGGGGTATATGTGATGATGGAGCCGGGAGACAGTCGAAGGAACTCCTCAACGATTCACAGCAACTACCTAGTGTCTGTGCTGTATTAATTTGTATTGATAAGAGCTTTACACCTAGATGTATTGTGATTGTCATTAGGGGTTTTATGATGAAGACAAAGAACAGTTAAGGGAACTCCTCAATGGTTTACAGTAGCAACATCGTGCTTGGAATTAATTCATTTATATTAATGAGAACTTTGCACCTATATGGGTTAAAATGATAGTTTGCAATAAATCTGATGATGAAGATGTATAGGCAGTTGAGGCAGTTCCTCAAAAATTTACAGCATTGAAGTTTAACACAGGACACCCACTACCTACTCGTCACGCTTATGCAACAATCAATTATAATCAAGAGACTAAATTTAAGTTCCGTAATCGCGTCCTGTCTAGCATTGTTCATACTTTCATGTTGGTTTCATAGGAATTTTATAGAAATCTGTTCAATGGCTCCATTTTTAAACTAAAATTACGGGTAAAAATTAAAGTAAACAACATTACGTCGTTTGCTCATCGTGTCAGCATCCAATGTAATCGGATGCAGCTGAACAGTACTTTTTACATGCTTTTTATTAGCTTCACTTGTATGTTTGCTTGCTTGTTTGCTTGTTTGTCCGTCTCTAACTCTTTGGACTACGAGTGAGAGGCTCATTACTGTGTGTGTGTTGTGTTTTCAATACGTTAGTTCGTCCGTTTTTTTTTAAAAGAATATCGAACTAAGAAGTTGAAAATAAATATAGTTTAAAAAACTAAAAAAAACATGCCTTTAAAAAATATCAAACTAAAAAGTTAAAAATAATTTTTAAATAAGCGTGAGGCGCTTAGTACACAAAAATTATGGCACAAAGCGCCTCACGCTTTATTTTAAAATTATTTTTAACTTTTTAGTTTGATATTTTTAATAGCATGTTTTTTAGTTTTTTAAACTATATTTATCACAACTAAAAAGTGTAAAATAAAAACCTTTTTTACTAAAAAAAAAAATCCGACTTCCACAAGAAAAAAAAAAACACTACAAAGTGAAAAATAACTAATTTCGAAAGTCGGTGGTGTTGTTTTTGGTTTTTGTATATTCATTTTTGCCACCGACTTCCGAAATTAGTTATTTTTCACTTTGTAGTGTTTTTTTTTTCTTGTGGAAGAGGGCTAATTTTTCTTTTTTGTAAAAAAAGTTTTTTTTAATAATAAATGACGTTAATCCAGCGCCAGTTGTATCGACAATTGGACAGAAAGCTAGGAAATGCTCTCTTGTTTCTAACTTTCTAGTTTCTGTGTTAAAATTGACAAATCTTATACTAATTTATTCTACGTGTGAAATGTCAGGAGTACAATCTAGTATTATTGAAAAATATTTATTAATTCGACATAAATTTAAAATAAAATGTTGATTTTGGTTACCGAGTAGGGGAGACCGGGTACAAAAGTAACGGCGGGTCAGAAGTAACAAATGCTCTCTAGGTATATTTCTTGCGCCTACGCCGCTTTGCAGCCGTCAGGCGATAGCGGGGAGCGTCCCCCTCAATTTCATTTAGTCGCCGCGTACGCTTCGCGCTGTTTCATTGTGTGACAGGACTTAATGTGTTTTCACAAATCAAAAGTAAGTTTTTTGACGTTTTATTATTCAATGTTTACATAGTCTTAAAATTACGATAGTAATCTGAATTTTTGCATACCAATTCTTGAATAAAGTGATTCTACAATGCTTAAATTCATTTTTGTGTAGCACGTTCTGATTTAAGGTTATGTTGCACATTTTAGCAAAAATATGTACGGGTACAAAAGTAACATAGCCCTATGGGTACAAAAGTAACATGTTACTTTTGTCCCCGTAGTGATTTAATTAACTGTCATATTTTTATGTGAGTTGTTACTTCAACAGAATGCCACGACAACGTATAAGAACCACTGAACGAGGGACAACTGACACGGAAGTGTACCGAAAAGCGGCTGAAGAGCATTTCAAAGATGGTGCAAAAGTATTATATTAGAAAGACCTGTAACCGAGAGAAATGCAATTGCTGGATTTACTTGTACTGGTATAAGTCCATTTAATAGAAATATATTTACTGCCAGTGATTACGCGCCATCATCTGTGACTGACCGGCCGTTTCAAGTCAACAGACAAATTCCATCAAATGATGAGTTAACTACTTCTGACGCAACGTCCTTCAGTTGGTGATCTTCCAACATCAATTGACCGGACTATTGATCGTAAAGATAGCAATGAATGGCAAACGAATCAAACAATAATGACCAACCACCAGCTGCTCAAAATATACCGGACTCAATCTCTACTGATACTGATCCTCTGTTAGCTGACTCAATTTTTGATCAAAGATCCAAATCGTCAGTGCCAGGACCTAGCGGGCTGCAGCAAGCAAATTCTACCCAGCCATTTAATTTCTCTCCTAAAGATATTGACCTTTACCACAAGCAGGACCGAGAACAAAGGTCGAAAGGTGTAACAAATAAAGGTCGTAAAAAACGTAATACTGCAATTCTGACGGACACTCCCGAAATAAACTTAATTAAACAAGAATACCAACAACGAAATAAAGCCAAGAAAACGGTACTGCAAACCAATACTAAAGAACGTAAAAGAAAAAGGATGTCTGCAAAAGGAAAGTGTAAAGGAAAAAAGACAAAAACACAAAAAGAAAAGGAAAATTAATCTGACGATGAAAACTACTTTTGTCTTGTCTGTTTAGAAACTTATAGTCGACCAAATGAAGAATGGGTACAATGTATCGAATGTAAACACTGGACCCATATAGAATGCGTGGATGATGATATTAATTATGTGTGCCACCATTGCGATTCTGATTAAGATAATGACTGAATTGTAAAAGTCTAATCATAAACACTTAATTGATCTAAGCTAAAATATTTTTGTTAATTTGTTTGAAAGTATATAATTAATACCTACAAAGTCTTGAAATAAATAATTCGTTGATTTACAATGAATAATATTGTTTCATTACAAAACCTTTAATCGTGTTACTTTCGACCCACAACGTGTTACTTTCGACCTGCCTACGTGGTCGAAAGTAACAACTTACGATTTTTTTTAAAACGTCTTTTATTCATATAAAGCACATGACAATTTAATAAATCAAGTTACTAGAGTAAAGAACATTAACTGAATTTATAAATAGCTATATTCATTTAATGGCAACAGTAACACTCTTTCAGAAATCAAGGTAAAAGTACAAAGTGTTACTTTTGTACCCGGTCTCCCCTATGCAAATCATTTCAGTTTTGAATTTTATCTCCAAGATAAGTAGGCATATTTTTGGAATCGGTATCATTCGTACGTGAACAATTTTTGTATGTCGGTTTCTTGCGTCTTAGCCTAAGCTCTAAACCGGTCGGAAAAAAGTCAATTTTTCTATTCAAAATTGAAAAAAAAAAACATTTTTTAAAAATATCCCAAACAGAAGTTATATTTTATTTGTATAGAAAATCCCATAAAAGGTACATACCACTGATTCTGATTCCGGTGACCGGATAATTTCTTTATTTTATCATGATTACTATCACTCATCGTGAAAACACGTTAAAACAATAACTACTACCACAAACACAAACAAAACACACACACAACAAACAAACAAACTATTATTTTATTATAAAAATTCAATGCTCACCTTACACACACTTTCAATCAAAATTCAAATGATTGTTTAATCAATTGTTATATTTTGGCTATCTCGTTCGTTAAAATCGGAGAATCGGCTCGACGCCTACGGTTCAAATTAACTTATAAGTACTGTGTTTGAGGCTCAAAAGAACTGCCGCCCTTTTAAAGTTGAGATCGTGTGTAATGTAAACTAAAACCCTAAGCGTGAAATGAAACCATAAACGTAAATATTAATAAATATACCTAATTATAAACATTGAGAGACTTGTTCAATAACCGTAATATAAGTATGTCTTGTTGTTTACAAGACCTATGTTGCGCCTATTGTACCTACTTACTTATCAATACTCCACTACAAAAAACAATAATTTAGGAAACAAAAATAATTTAAGTGGCAAAGGCGGCGAGGCGCCCCTATTGTCTTGGCGCCTGTATGCACCGCACACTTCGCACACAGGGGCGGCGCGGCCCTGGTCACTCGGCCGTCTTTTTCGCCATGAATACCTAATAATTCATAATTACGTGACATTGGCTAAATGCACAAACCGTGCGAAGCCAAAAAAAAAAATAAAAAAAAAATAAAGAAAGAAAGAAAGGACTAAAGGCAAATATTAGTTCACGTCTGAACTGTCATGTATGGTACATCTAAATTTGACAGGACTAAACTAACATTTTATCTTCTGTCCTTTTCTAAATGAAACAGAAAGAAAAAGATGCACAGAACTTAAATTTAGTTTTATTAGTCAATAAGGGAATCAGCATCAATATCAAACCCATTCTGAATCATTTCGCTTTCAACGAAATAGATACCGTCGTAATGATGGTTTTTGAAGTCTCACAATGAAAGCCATGGATATTGATAGTCTCTTACGTAATTAGACCGTAGAGACCTACTCAAACACAGAGCTGTTTAACAGAAGTTCAGTGATATACACACGTAGTTACCTACAGATGGACCACAGTTATCATTTCAGCCGAAAGACGTTCACTGCTGGGCATAGGCCTCCCTAAGGATCTCCACGACAACCGGTCGTGCGTCTCCCGCATCCAGCGGTTTCGTGGTCGCCAATCGAGAATCCGTCTGCCCCATCGAGCATCGGTCCTACGGGCAATATGTCCGGCCCACTGCCACTTAAGTGTTGCAATTCTTCGGGCTATGTCGGTTACTCTCGTTCTTCTGGGGATCGCCTCATTACTGATTTGATCACGCAGTGAAACCCCAAGCATAGCCATCTCCATTGCCCTTTGAGTGACCTTCAGCTTTCTTATAAAGCTCATTGTTAGCGACCACGTCTCAGTTCCGTAAGTCATCACTTGTACCTCTCTGTTGTTGTTGTCACTGTTGTTGTCATCGCGTACGGTGAGTTTCCACCCTTACGTTATTAACATCACTACGATCCGGACGAAGCGTTTCGCCTCGGCCTTTATACCGCATACATCGAGGGACTGGAACAATTAGCCAGCGGCGGTGTTTCCGTGGGACTACAATTTGAGTATCTACAAGGCTAGAGGTGAGAGGCTCTTAATAAACTAGTGCGCTTTACCATCAACGATTGCGTCACCGCTTTCCATCAGGGGGGATTGCGGTCAAGCGCTAGTATATAATTTATATAAAAAAAAACCGGCCAAATGCGAGTCGGACTCGCACACCGAGGGTTCCGCCGTACAAACGTAGCGGTTTACAATTTATGACGTACTAGCTTTCCGCCAGCGGCTTCGCCCGCGTGGAGTTCGGTTATATCGCGCTATTTAAATTTCCCTCGGGAACATCAAATTTTTCCGGGATAAAAGGTAGCCTATGATCTTTCTCAGGGTCTAAAGATTGTCTGTGCCAAACTTCATCAAAATCGGTTGAGAGGTTTAGGCGGGAAAGCGTAACAGACAGACAGAGTTACTTCCGCATTTATAATACTAGCATTGATTTAGAATTTTTCACAGTTTAGAGGCAATTAGATTTAAGAAGTGTTTGATATGAATTTCAACTTTAATATCTCTACGCGTTCATGTGAAAAAGGGTAGGTAGTAAGTTTATAATTATTAAAAAAATATTTTATGTCATGTAAGCAAAAATAATATTTTATGTAACTTCAAATTTATCATTTTCACAATTTTTCCTTTATCTGTCTGTACTATAATATAACGTTGCTTCGTGCCGAATTTCAAGATTCTGAGTTCACGGGAAGTACCTTGTAGGTTTTGATTCCCTAGCGTGTGACGGAAATTCGTCTAAGGTGTCGGTATAAACTGCTGTATCTTTTGATTGCTTTAACTTAAAAGTTTGATTTTTTCACAGCTTAAAGGGACAATAGACTTAGGTATTTGGTATAAATTTCAATTTGATACCTTTATTAGTTCGTGAGAAATAAGGTAGTAAGTTTCATTTTATTAAAATATGTTTATTATATTATATAACTAAAAAAATGTGATATTCGCAATTTTTCCTATATTTGCGTTATATGACAATCCTTCATGCCAAATTTCAAGATTCTGAGTTTACGGAAGTATCCTGTAGGTTTTGATTCCTTTGCGAGTGTCGAAAATTTGTTGAAAATATCGACATATCGGCTGTATCTTTTGATTGGCTCGGTTTAGAAGTTTGATATTTTCACAGCTTAAAGGGACAATAGACCTAGGTATTTGGTATAAATTTCAATTTGATACCTTTATTCGTTCGTGAGAAATAAGGTAGTAAGTTCCATTTTATTAAAATATATTTATTATATTATATTATATAACTAAAAAAATGTGATTTTTGCAATTTTTCCTATATTTGCATTATATGACAATGCTTCATGCCAATTTTCAAGATTCTGAGTTTACGGGAAGTATCCTGTAGGTTTTGATTCCTTTGCGAGTGTCGAAAATTTGTTGAAAATATCGACATAATCGGCTGTATCTGTTGATTGGCTTGGCTTAGAAGTTTGATATTTTCACAGCTTAAAGGGACAATAGACCCGAGTATTTCATGTGAATTTCAGCTTGATACGTCCACGCGTTCTTGAGATAAAGGGTCTTGACAGACAGACAGACAGACGGACAACAAAGTGATCCTATAAGGGTTCCGTTTTTTCCTTTTGAGGTACGGAACCCTAAAAAGATATTTTACTTGTGAGATAACGCCACTTGGTGATAATCAAATCAGTTTAAATCCATTTAAAGCTTAACGCAGCTTTTTAAAGCCAGTACCGTTGCCCGTATTTCCAAGCTGGTCCTTAGGATAACCTATCAACCTTCACTCTGCGAGAGGGAGTGGGCCACTCAGGCCCAATGCGCATTGGTGGATGACATGTCTTTGAATTTTCGGTGCTAGAACATGCTGGTTTCCTTCGAAGAGAAAGAGAGAGCAGCGGTAATGATATTTAAGTACACAAAGTAAGCCTGTCTACGTTCGAATTCATGATCTACAACTCGATAATTGGGGCAGAAACCACTGGACCACCTCTGCTGTCAGCTGGCTTTTGCGTGGTGGATGTTTAGCTTAAACACTATTTTGTGGTAGATACTAAGGTAATTTGCATTCTACGTAGATACTACAAAGTAGGTAATACCGACAGAATAAAATAGAATATAGACATACTCACATACCTAAGTATGTCGATTTACTGTCTTATTTTTACCCGACTACGGCAAAGCAAAAGGAGGGTTATGATTTTGACAGGCTATGTATGTATGTATGTATGTATGTTCATCTGTTCCCTCGTAACTTCTAAACTACTTATCAGAATTCGATAAATGACATATCATTAAAAGCGTCTTAATTGTCCGCTGGTTATAGGCTATAAGGGGTTTCACAAATTCTAATGTGGCGCCCTCTAGCGGACAAAACATACAGAGTAAAAAAATAAAGTTATGATAAATATGCCGTGTTTGGTATCATTTGAAAGCGCTTTACTTGTACATTTTGAATATATATATATATTGTTAGCATTTCCTTGTGACTTTACCTGTATTCATGGGCTGGTTGCATATAATTCACATCTTTTCGTTCATAGCTTCTTTACTACTTATCAGAATAAGACCACTGCAGTACCATTAGAAGGGCCTTGATATTATGTTAGTTATGAGCTATAAAGCTTGTCCCCAAATTTAGTATTGCGCCCTCTAGCGGACAAAAGTTCTATGTTAATATAAAATTAAAATAAATATACCATGTTTGGTATCACGTGAAAGAGCTTCACGAGTACTTTATGCTTGTACATAATTACAAGAATGCTTTAATGATGTTAAATATGAGCGATAAGAGTAAAGCGCGGATCACGGGAACTGTGAATCGCTTTATGCAATATAGAGCAGTGTGAACATTAATAGAATATGTAATGCACTAATGAAAACGACATAAGCTGGGAGTAACTCCACGCGGTGAAGGCGGAAACAGTTTGATAACTGGCTAAATCTCCCATAATAAAGTTAAAAAACTAAAACCCAACTACGACAAAAAACGACGCTGAAAAAGTATAAAACAAGATTTTCAGAATACTGAACTGAACAAAGTTGCTAATGTAGTTGCAAGTAAATGGACACAGTAGTAATGTCATACAATACTATTCTGAAGTATGCAAGGTACCCAGTACTTAATAGTTGACCTTTATGGGTATACAAGTAGGGTTGACGTAATCAAAATAAAACAACCAATGTATACTGTTCTATAGATGCGCTTATATTTCTTAAAATTACAAAGGGCCCAACCAAATCGTTGTCATAAGTTTTTGACTCTTGTAGCGTGTCTTTTCACCGCCAAAAGGAGTCCGTTCACCTTGGCTCCTACTTTTCAGAATGTATCCTTGGAGTGCACCGACCGCCTTCAGCTTTTGGGTGTTGAGATTTCCTCGAACCTCAACTTTGGGCGGTTCATTGAGTCCAAGGCCAAGGTGGCTGCCAAAACTTGGCGTCATCGCAAAGGTCCAGCGGTACTTCACACCGGGGCAGCTTCTAATGTTGTACAAAGAACAGGTCCACTCGTGTGTGGAGTACTGCAGCCACATTTGGGCTGGTGCTGCGAAATATCACCTGGCTACTTTGGATTCAGTGGAGAAGCGTCCGAAGAGGTTGATTGGGGACCCAGATTTAACTCGAAACGGTCTCCAAAGCCTAGAGCACAGTCGTAGTGTAGCCAGCCTTTCGGTCTTCTATAGGCGGCATTCTGGTGAGTGTGCAAGGGAATTGCATGATTTAATTCCCCCATCTCCGTTCCACCATCGGACAACCCGTCGTACGGCGACTTTCCACCCTCACGTTGTTAACACTACTACGATCCGCACGAAGCGTTTTGCTTCCTCTTTTATTCCGCGTACATCGAGGGACTGGAACAATTTGCCAGCGGCGGTGTTTCCGTCACACTACAATTTGAGTGATTTCAAGGCTAGAGTGAATAGGCTCTTAATAAACTAGCTCGCTTTACCATCAATGATCGCATCACTGCTTACCATCAGGCGGGATTGCGGTCAAGCGCTAATTTAAAAATTATAAAAAAGACTTCTAATTTGACGTCAACGCCATCTAGTTGCATTTTGTGTAAACTTTTCATAAATATACTTTATGATTTTGAACTTGATGAACGGCTTTGATCAACCATGATCATTAACAATTTATCTTTATATATATAATTCTGCTGTACGTGTGTATGTCATTGAACTCCTCCTAAACGGCTTGACCGATTTTAATGAATTTTTCTGTATGCGTTTGAGTGGCGCCCTGAATTGTTTAGATTCACAAATCAGCCCGGCAGATGGCGCTGATTGCTTGAAAAAGCATGTGATCTCGGAAACGGCCCTAACGATTTCGCTGAAATTTGATATGTGGGGGTTTTCGGGGACGAGAAATCGATCTAGATGGGTCTTATCTCTGGGTAAGCGCATGTTTTCGAGTTTTCTCTTTCGCAATATTTCCCGCATAATATGGGCGCTAATTTCGCGCTGCTTGACATAGCCCCTGTGGCGTAGTCGAAAGTGGTATGGTCTACTCGCGATGGCTGGTGTTCCTCGGTTCAATCCCGGGCAATCACAAGTCTTTTTTTTTATTTTAGACAAGTTTATAGTTTTTTTTTTTTAATTTTTGTAATTACTTAAAAAGAAAATTGTACATAAAAACTAAAAGGGGAAAAAATAAACAAAAATACCTATTTTTTTTTTTTTATTTATTAAAATTGTACTTAGGTATGAACTAAAAGAGAAAAAAATAATTAGAAATAAATAAATATTTAAGATTTTTTATTTAACCTTAAGAGACTGAAACAAGAGCTCTAAATTTGTTACAAATGTGGATGACAATGCTTTCCATGGGTATATTCCTAAATCTGCTGTACCTGTGTACGTCACTGAATTCCTCCTAAAGGGCTGGTCCGATTTGAATGAAGTCTATGTATATAAATGAAAGTCGTGTTAGTTACTCTATTTATAACTCAAGAACTGCTTAACCAGTATGGCTCAAAATTGGTAGGGAGGTAGATAAGAACTGGGAGAAGGAAATATCACATAGGATACTTTTTATCCCGTTCCCGTTGTTCCTGTCGTTCCCGTGTGACGTGACATAAGACATGGTATAACAAAACGCAACTGACATGGAATTACAAAACAACCCAGTCAAAATATACAGTTAGCGGTTCATTTGTTAAAAATGGTACAAACACACTGCTGCACTACTCAGCATATTAAAAAAAAATCTTACCGGTTGAATGTTGATGCATTCATTTAAAGCAAGGAATATAAATACTCTCTGCCGGTTTAATTATTTAATAAAAGCCCCAAAGCAAACTTCAACTCCAAAATTTCTAATATTGTATTGCTGTGCCATTTACCACTTCACTACATACTATAAAACAAAGTTACCTTCTCTTTCCCGATGTCCCTTTGTATGATTAAATCTTTAAAGCTACGAAACAGATTTTGATGAGGTTTCTTTTAATAGATAGAGTAATTAAAAAGAAACGTTTATATGTATAATAACATCCATTAAATTGTGGAGAAACACTATCCCTCGAACACATGTGGGAGTGACGAGAGGAGGCATAACTCCGTTGCCGCGAAAAATCGCAGTACAGCGGACAGAGCTCCGGCGGGACCTCATGGAGACATGGAAAGTGTGATTGTCGCAATCCAGCACTGAACACGCCACAATAGCGGCGGTAAGTCCTCTCTTTGAGGAGTAGCTAGAGAGGCGCCACGGCGTCCTCACCTTCCGACTGACGTAGTTCCTCACCGGACACGGCTGAATCGGGAGGTTTCTGTTCCGTATAAGGCGGGAGGAAACGCCAGGGTGGTCACCCTGGCGTGTGCATCGTGCATGTGTGCATGTGTGCATCGCCCTGAGGACACGGTGGAGCATATGGTGGAGGTCTGCCCGGCTTGGGTAGAGCACAGCCGTGTCCTCGTGGCGGCTATCGGCGGCGATCTCATCTCTCGCGTCCGACCCTGGTCCAGGCCATAGTCCGAAACAATAGTGCATGGCAAGCTTTTACCTCCTTCTGTGAAGCAGTGATGCTGGCAAAGGAGGAGGCGGAGCGCGTGAGGGAGCGGAAATCCCCCTACCCTCATGCCTCAAACCGCCGCAGGAAGCGCCCTGGTCGGGTGGCAACATCGGACTCCTGACCACCGTAGGCGCGGGCTTGCGGGCGGCGAGCTATAGGCAGCTCGCCTTCTGGTAAGAACCAGGCCCGGGTTGACGGCGCGTTGTGTTTCACACGCGCCTCAAAGAGATGTCAGCACACCTTGACGGGGTCCACGAGGACTGTTCCACAGGGTTGCGGGTTGGTTAAAAAAGAAACCATGGCACTGGCCGTTGCACAGGCAAGTGAAGTAACACGGGTGGGTTTTAGTCAATAAAAGTCTGACACGCCCTTTCGCTCCGCCCAGAGCGGAAGAAGTCATTTGATGATTTCCCATCCTAACAAAAAAAAAAAAGAACTGAAGAAGAGCAAGAAATTGCACTTGAAGAGCGCAGCCTTAGTATGGCTCGACTTCGTGCTTCTCACTCACCAGAGCATTACGAAGCACAAGAAGAAATTCATCAAATACTGATTTGAATCGGGCAGCGTTTCAATACGCATATAACATAGCGCAATGACGTTCGCATTGGGTCAATGGATGTTGTTTGCGAGTATTTTAGCACATTAGAGATATCCGGAGAACCGCCAGGATTGTGCTCCCAAATAAAGAATCATTGAATAATAATAGTTATTTATTTAAAATTAGCCTGATTTAAAAAGTACTCATGTGATATTGCCTTTAAGGCGGAACGAAGTTCGCCGGGTCAGCTAGTGTCTTATATATTTTCTATGCAATACAAACGTACCTATTCTCCCTTCAATGATTTGTTACAGAAGTTGCTATGAAACCGAAATCGATAGTGTTGGATTCGATCCAAGTACGTCGAATATTTGGATGGGAATCATTCAGACTTGACTATACATATTTCGCTTGTTATAATAATAAATGATTTTTCACTTCTCTTGCTCAAAAATACCGCCATTGTAGCGTACCATTGCGAGGAAAAAGTAGCATGTAAAGAATATAATTTTAGCCAAATGGCCGCCGCAACTCTGCTGTAGGTAAGTGTGTAATCATAGTGGTGTAACCTGAAGATTTTTGCTCAACATATTTGTAAATGGGCGATCAAACACACACAATGTAATTTATATTAGCCTACCAAATTGTCTGTGGTTTATCTACATTATAGGCACCAAATATTTTTCGTAGCCCCACAGAAAGTTATCAAGTGTTAAGTCACACGATCTCGATTGCTACATGGGAGACGACGAAGCCCTGGAACATCTCGTCCAATAAATTTAATGTTCCAGTAACGCAAGTGGCGCCGTCGTGTTGGAACCACATGATTGTGAGATCCGCAGGGTAATACATTATCAGTAGCAATGGGTTTTATTTTGACAGTTCAACAACTTTCATTACTTTATTGACATTGTTGAGCAGACACATTTATTTACGAACATATGGAGTAATGGATTAGCAATATGCTTCCAAATGATTCCAACTGATAGTAATATGTAGTGTAGGTATTACGCAATAGGGTAGTTGACTAAAAAAACTAATTAGTCCGTCAGTTAGATTTCCAAAAAAAAAACTAGACGTACGACGTATTTTTTATTTTTTCATATAACCAAAAAATTAAGACGATACAGTGAGTTGAAAACTCGCGTGACGTCACTCCTTGCTACACTTTTAATAGCAACGAGTAACGTCACCAGCCCCCGCTCCTGATTTTTGATGCCTTTTATATTTGTAAAGTTTTATTGATTTGATACAACAAAATATACATATCCAATATTTTTCTATAATCTGAATTCTATTAGGGTGCCGTATTATAGATCCTAAGCCAGTAAAAAGACTTATCATCGTTCGATATCGGTCGTCATTGACAGTGAAATCGGCAGCTGCTTGCGCGACTTCGAAGAAATAGAAAAAATGAAACCGCCTCACAGTATACGATTTGCCCCATCTAGTGGGACATCAAGTGACTTTAAGTATTTATAATGACTTAACATGATAAATTACAAGTTAAGCAAATAATATACATTTTTGGCAATTATGTCAGCATTATTCTGACATTAAGAGCGATTTCATATCAGTGTTGCTTTTTTGGGTCATTTTCTTAACAAAGTAATGTACGGATCAGATGACACGAGTAAATATCTAATTAAATCAAAATTTGTTCGGACACGAGAAGATTTTTTTAAAGTGTGGCCCAGTCTGACTTTGCGAGTTTCTTTGTTTTTGGCCTCCGAAGCCTCTTCGGACATTTGTCATATTGGTATGACAGAATCTCTTATAATATTTGCGCCATGAACAAACAACATTTTATGTAAAATAACTGGCATATTATACCATGGGTATAAGGAGAGGTATAAGCCTCTCGTTTATGAGCAGTACGTGTTAAACTTTTCCGTCTCAATTTTATTGCCAGAAGCTATGGCTGCAAGTATTGTCCGAAAGTGCAAGAGCAGATTTTCGCGGAGACCGGCGATTTGAGCAGTGTCTTTATATCTGTGAAAAAACCTTCTGTTGTATATCCTTATATGTTTCTACAGGTAAATGGTTGGATATAAACAAAGCCAATGTTTCTTCCATGGTACAAGGCCGTTGTTTTTAGTTTGCATTTATTAATTTTCGTGCTTTTCTATAACCAGTAGCTCATCTGGGTGAATCTGTAGAAACTTCCTGAATTACACGAGCTGCGTCACATTTCTCACTGCACTGCGAACGATAGCTGTTCAACGTCATACTCTTACAACAAATACCTATTGAACTTTACGGTTTTTCGTTTTCGTGGATATATCTTCAAAACTCTTTCTTGGTCTGTCAATACTGGAACTGGGTTTTGGGGGCTATTCGTGAAACATTGTGAGCACCAACTCTTCCTTTAACCATTCTTCGTAAGCATTTAAAAATAAGTCTAATCGCCTCTGCTCCCGAAGCCATTTGGGACGAATCTTCTGGCATTCCTTTTTTTAAATAGGCCTTTAAGGGCTTCTCTTGATATTGCACTAGGATCTAATTAGCAAATCTTGACTTAATAAATGATAAAATTTGATCTAATTTGCCTTTAGGTGGTATAGAAAGCCAAAAGTCAAATAATTATTTTCGCTGAATTCTGGCACCTAATAATAAATTACAAGAAATCTTTAGAATCGCAATAAGTCGCAAAACCAAACCATGATTTTAAGAAAGTTAAATGTTAAGAGAGTATGTTAAAAGCTTAATTATACCTTGACTCATCTTGACTACCTACTTTAAGACTACGTAAACTTAGCTTTAGCCTATTTTTTGTTGATTTCTAATCTATCTCTTTCGATACATTATAACTAAATATTGAATAATATTTTGGTACATTAAAATTTATTTATATATAGATACCTTAACTTGCAGAGTTTAACAACCAGAAAAACTCGAAACACATGCACAAAAGTCAACCTTTACAGCTGCCCCGACCGAGCAGGAGGCTATCTGCGTTCGGTGCGGTAACTTTGCATCATTGTTATATGGGTATTACTGTACAATAACAAATTGTGAATCCATTATCGGTTGTAGGGGTCGTTCAAAACTGTAATATTATTAAAAAAACAGGGGGTTTTAACATTATGAGTTGGGCACTTTTGTCTCTCTAGATTAGTCAAATCGTATACTGTGCGCCTATTCAAAATATAATTTTGGAGTGTAGAGTTAAAAATATTGCTTTTGGTAAAAAATTAAGATTTTTGAGTGATCTCTACAATCCTCATTTTTTTTCCCAAATGCCGTGTCAGCCAGCAATTGCCAAGCCCAATCAGCGAATACACGGCGGTCGCTGGGTTTAGCTCTTGAATGTTGTTTGGATAAAATAATAAATAATAATAATTTATTTCAGGCAAGACTAACTTAATTATAACTTTACACAGCAAATACAAATACAAACTAAAAACTCGGTCTCGACACATAACACGCCAAACTGATGTCACAGAAAACCTAAGTCTAGCTTGTTTCATAAGATACAGCCGGCTGACAGATAAACAGTACCTACGTTAAATCAGCGTGTGGCGAAAATCGGAACTAACGCCGCCGCCTTCTTACTTTTTTAACTTTCAAGTGATGTTTGACGCATATGTTTAGGTACCAACAGCGCTCTCTCTCAACATTTTATGAGCCCCAAAAGATCCTTGTAGCAGTGTATAGACGACAGCATATCAAGCTACTACAATCTGACAAACTTTATTAGATCTTCAACTTTATGGCTAAGGCTCAAGGTTGATTAGGAATATCTGACAGTTTCGGGTACCTTGACCTGCTGTCGTCCGTACATACATACATAAGACACATTTAAAAAAATAATATACACTCACAAAGACTTAATAATATTAATATAATTTAAATGTCTCTGTATTTAACATATATTAAATAAAAAAAATATAATTATATTTATTTGTTTACCGGCTGCCGCTGCAACCACATACGATAGTTAAATTCGTTTACCGCTAACAGTAGTTAAGTATATATTACCTCGCCCTGTTTCGGTCATTCTTTTGAAGATGACGGAGATAGAATGATATTATAATATGTTCAGCGTTTAAAGCATTAAGCAATATGTGGTGCAAGCGGGCCTTTACACCTAAACTTAATACAGTTTATTTCTTCTTCAGCTTCTTAGCTGGAACTTCTACGCCTCCACCGGTCTTAAAGTAGAGACTGTAGAAAACTCCAGCGGCCACCACCAATACCGTTGATATCACGGTGATGTACTCAGCACGGTTTCTGAAAAAGAGTTTCATGTATGGTTATATAAACCCATTTAGTTCCCTGTCAAAAAGAGGGCCTTTATTTTTAGGTCTGTGGCGACATCTACATTGCCACATGCGAACTAGGCATCACACTGATATCTCATCGGCCAAACAAGGTGTACCGAGCAACTAGCACCTAAGGGTTGTTTAGAATACTAGGAACCTTAAACCTAAGCTCCCGTTTATGACAATCTCTCGTCTATATCAACTTACTTAAATCGGGGATATACATAAATAACACTGGACATCATAATTATATCCACTCACTGACATCGATTCCCATGGGCGTACCCAGCTTCTAGCATGTGGGGGGGGGGGGGGGGCAAGTCTAGTTTTACAATAAGTAATTTTTGTGCGCTATAGTCGCACGCGATTTTATGGCAATTACTTACACCGTACATTTTGTCAGTGTCTACAGCAAGGTTTATTTAAAACTTAGAGATAAGTCCTTGTCTATACTTTGTTTAGTAATTAAGGGAGTTCATACATGTTCTGCGAGACTGCCGGGCGGGGGGGCAGCTGCCCCTCCCTGCCCCAAACCCCCTTCCCCCCCTGGGTACGCCCATGCCGAATCCCTTTCACTCAAACTAAATTTAAGTTCAGTGAATCTTTTTCTTAAGTCAGAAGATAAAATATTGGTTTAATTCTGTCAAATTAAGATACTCTTTAAACAGTTTAGACGCGATTAACAACATAGTTACTAAAATACGTCAATTTACGTCAGGTGCGGACTAATTTGAGAGGACTAAACTAATATTTATCTTCTGTTTTATTTTTATTGAAATAGAAACAAAAAGACGCACTGAACTAATATTCGTTTAGTTTATGAACAAGGGAATTGCGGGCAATGTTCACAGGCCTCCTTATTGGAAAGCTAAGTGCTTTTAGTAAAAGTGTGCAATTATGCACACCTGCAGGTTAATTATGTAACAGACTATCAGTCGCAATGGACTTCATTTTGACAATTCAACAACATTCATTGCGTTATTTACGTTGTTGAGCAGACTAGCAGATTAGCAATATGCTTCGAAATGATTCTAACTGATGGTAATACTGTGTTACCTAATTAGGGCGCCCTAACCTATTTCAAGTTAAACAAATATGAACTTTATTCAATGACATCATCAAGCATGGTGACTACTATACGGGACAACGTTAAAACCAGTCAAATTTTATACAAAGGGAGCCCGTTAATTTATATGGCATTACTTACTTGAAAGGCGTTCCGCAGATGACATACCAGGTGGCACCGTTTCGTGGTAGCTCCTTAACACAGTGGAAATCAAAATAATCCTCGTTGTAGTCGGTTGGGCAGAAGTATTTACGCTTCTCCAAAACCTGGAATATAGTTGTTTGAGTTGTAAGTAATAAGTACTGTGTTAGTAGACTAAAGCATGATAATTACAATACATGACGCCCATATTATTCTACAATGGATCTGGGATAATATTCTTTATATATATACATATATATATATACATATATATATATACTCGTATATATATATATTTATATAAATTATAAACTATAGCGCTTGATCGCAATCCCACCTGATGGTAAGCAGCGACGCAATCGTTGATGGTAAAGCGCACTAGTTTATTAAGAGCCTATTCACTCTAGCCTTGAAGACACTCAAATTGTAGTCCGACGGAAACACCGCCGCTGGCAAACTGTTCCAGTCCCTCGATGTAGGCGGTATAAAGGAGGAGGCGAAACGCTTCGTCCGGATCGTAGTGGTGTTAACAACGTAAGGGTGGAAACTCGCCGTACGACGTACGGGTCGTCCGATGGTGGAAGGGAGATGGGGGAATTAAATCATGCAATTCCCTCGCACACTCCCCAAAATGCATTCTAGAGAAACACCGAAAGGCTGGCTACTCTACGCCTGTGCTCTAGCCTTTGGAGACCATCTAGAGTTAAATCAGGGTCACCAATCAGCCTCTTCGCACGCCTATCGACTGAACCCAAAGTGGCCAGGTGACACTTAGCAGCACCAGCCCAAATGTGGCTGCAGTACACACGAATGCTGTGCTTTGTACAACATTAGAAGCTGCCCTGGTGTGAAGCCGGATCTTTGCGATAACGCCAAGTTTCCTGTCAGCCACCTTGGCCTTGGACTCAATGAACCGCCCAAAGTTAAGGTCCGAAGAAATCTCAACTCCCAAAAGCTGAAGGCGGTCGGTACAGTCTAAGGACACATTTCGAAAAGTAGGAGCCAAGGTGAACGGGCCCCTTTTGGCGGTGAACGGCACGCCTGTGTTTTGGCGGCATGGAATGCTACAAGCCCGACTAAGAAATTCCTAGACTCTAGTTATGAGATATTACAATATGGTCCCTAACAAGAAAACTCTTTCTGTCGGTGGTAGGCAACAACATCAGCCGCCGGCATAAGTTACCACCCACCAGACAAAGTCTTGCCGCCAAGCGATTCGTCGTGTTCCGGCATGATGTCTGGTGAAGCCGTACGGAGAACGGGTCTGAGCAGTTGTGTTGCGATGTGTGCCGGGTACGATGTGCCTAATGTTGTTGTGTCGGGAGTTTGGTCGTGAAGGCTCTCCAGATCATCCTCTGGCGCAGCATCGTTGGTCGTGTTGTTGGGTTAAACATTGCATCACCTCGCTCAACTGCCGTCTTCCTTCCTATTCACTCAGATTTTTTTGAGTGAATAGGCTTAATAAGCTAGTGTGCTTTACCATCAACGATTGCATCACTGCTTACCATCAGGCGGGATTGCAGTCAAGCACTAGTTTATAACTATAAAAAAAAAAAAAAAAATGAAATGAAACTATGAACCATCAGCCATCAACATGGTAAAAAAGTGACATCAAATCACTGATATGCTGCATAGTAACAGTCAGAGCAGGTGTGAATTAATTATAATAATCATTAAGTATTATGTGCTAATGAATATCTTTATCGCGTAAGATAATATAGATAAGCGTAACAAGTAACTATCAAAAATGTATTTTTTTAAACGTTTAAACTAGTGCTTCACCGCGATCCTGCCAGATGGTAAGCATTGATGCAATCGTTGATGGTAGGGCGCACTAGTTTATTAAGAGCCTATTCAATCTAGCCTTGAAGACCAGTCCCTCGATGTAGCCCCAGCCGCTAATCTACACGATAGGGTGTTTTAATTGAAAGAAGAAATAACCAGTCGTTTAGACTGAGATCAGCAGGCATGCCACATTAGAGACGAGATATTTATAAAACAAAAATAAATTGCAAAGAAAGATTAATAAATTCGGTAATAACATATTAGAGGAATTTAATTGTTTATCTACTAAGCCTTTATCTGTTATTTGATAAGTAGGTATGAACCTAGCTGACGTATCCAAGGTACTAACTTTGTAGACCTTGATTCAAGATCAATGCAATTCATTGTAAGATAGTACATTAAATGTACTATCTACCTTACCCAAAATAAGAACTACTTTGCCATTGCAAAATAAGAGCGTATAGCAATGATTTAATATTTTATCAATGGCGTATAGCACCAAAATAAGAGCTACATTGCCATTGCAGAATAAGAGCATATAGTACAGCATAGTAGATATTTTGGTAAGTAATTGATTGATTAATAAGAAGTCATCAAAACGTGCTTATTTTGTTAGAAAACATGTTCACCTGTCCAAATGGTGTGGTGAGGGTCGCTACTTCGTTGCATGGTCCTACAGGCTCATGCAGTCCCAGGGACCATTCTTGCTCAGGGTTGAAGAAGATCGTTATATTAAGGTACAGCAAGTAATGTAACGCCAGCTGCAAGATCAGCACGTAGTCGATTGTTGTTAACCTTCGGAAAATAAAAATTCTTGCTCAAAATCATATCAGATGACACGGATAGATCAGTTAACATTTTATTGAGATGATCCGAGTTGATTTAAAGCTGTCGGATTAAATAGAAGCCCGCTAATCTAACACCGTTGAATGAAAATGGCATGGAAAGATAAAAGCCTTAATTTAGCGAGTAGTTGAGTAAAATTTCTTATGTCAACATGAGAATTAATCATCTAATCTTGACTAGTAGGATTTCTAAAAGAATCAGTAGCATCATCGTAAAAAAGTAGTATAATAGCATCGTGAAAGGGGTAACTGTCTCTTTTTACTTAGTACAATAGGTATACAATATATAAAGAAAACCCTGTCCGACCCATAAGGATAATAAAGGTTAGGTAAACACTTGACCAAATATAATATAAAATTTTACATAATCATCATAGTAACAATACTAATGAATTTTGAAATAATCCTTTTTTCCCGGGAATTAATTCCGATTTCCCGGAAATTTGGTAATTTTTAAAAAAGTGACAACACCGGTATTCTTATAAGCGAATAGCGACGCGACCACGTCACAGGACGGTGCCGCGTGCCCTGCCCCCCACCGCCCGCGGAAGGGGTTTCTTACCACACATGTATTAAGTTACCTCTTTTTGCGAAATAATATTTATTTTTTTAGGGGGATTTTTTTTAAGTTGTGCCTGTCTTTAGGGGTATTAGTAGAATCAGTTATCGATACCTAACAATACCTTCACGGATCGGACAGGGTTTTCTTTACATATTGTGTGTAATTATGTGTAGCATAGTAATTAGGATAATACCTACTGTCTTGAGGTCAAGCGATATTTCCAACATTTTCTTTTAAACATTCTTGGCAAAAATATTATTATTTTTTTATTTTATTTTTTAAATATCGAAATATGTATGTGGGTAGTTTGTAAAATAGTATAAACGTACTTTTTGCTACACTTCTCCCTATTGCTCAGGAGTCCAGTCAATATGATGACGGAGAAGATAGCGAAGAGGAGGAAGAAGGTCACCTCCGAGTGGATCTTGTAGATATCGTGCAGCGGATGGTAGAGGGGGATGAACATGAGCACGCCGCCGGGCATGCCCAACAGAGACGAGACCAACACCGCTTTCCATTCAGACTTTTTACTGTAAAGAAGATATTAAATAAATTAGGTCACAAGACTTCTGCCAGGGCTGCGGGTTGTTTAAAAGATGTCTTGGCCCTGACGCACTGGCAAGTGAAGGAACACGCGTGGGAAATAAAGATTCTTTTTTAAACCTAAAAGCCTGACACACCTTTCCGTTCCCACCCTTCCGACTAAGATTGGTAGGCCGAGCACACTAAAGCATTGTGAACATTATAGACTAATTATATTTATAATACTTATATAGTCAATGTTAGGGCTTCCATTACGTAATTACGTAATTACGCAATTACGTAATTACGGACTCATTTTAAAGTATTTTCGATTCCGTAACTGAAAATTTCAATTCCGTACTTACGTAATTATTGGTATCATAACTCAGTTAAAATAGTCAACCAATAAAAAAATCAATCTACTACGTATCATTTGATGCAGCAACACTATACGATATATCTACATCGAAACTATACAAACAGGGAATTCCCCGCAGTTTATATTTTTATCGTTTGTTAAATCTTAAAAAAAAAATCTAAGATGTACAGAATAGAGTTCAAAATATGTTAACTTGGCGAGTCGCGGTCGGTAGATCCGGGGAGTCCCTGGCGAAAAGTCCCTACGACTACGGGGAACTACTATGCACTTCACTTTCTTAACTAAAATGAAAGTGTAGTTTCATTGCTAAATTGTCGGTTCATCGGTTCGGTTGTTCAGTTCACAACTTCACATCGCTGGACCTTCGACACAGTTGACACTTGATCAGATAACTTAATTAAAAGTTGGTTGTAAATGCGCGAAAATATTAACAATTTGGAGCAGTTAATTGTATCTTTATCGTGGGTGACTTTGAATGTGTGGATTATCTCTTGAAAGATGTAAGTACCTAGATCAAAGTTTTAATCAGTAAAAACCCCGTGGAGCATGCATAGTTCATACAAAATAATTTATTATACAAACATTTTTTTTTAATTATGGTGTGCAATAAAGGAATAAATACAGACATAATTTTCTTTAAGTGTATTTTTATTCCGATTTGATTTTAGAACATCTAAATTCCCAAATATACCTACAGGGTATCTACCTATAAGAAAATTAAGATATTTATCATAAATTTGAAATTATATAGCTCATCTCTAAATCAGGAATTAATGAACTAAGCATGCTCTATCGTTTCGCTACGAAATTTGTAATAGGTTTGACGACACGGTTTGAGTAATGGTTGAGCGATCGACTACTACGCAGCGTATCGCGGGTTCGATCCCCGCAGGCCGCACGGACGGAACAAATATTTGTAAAATCTGCAAGTAGTTGTTCCGGGTGTTTGTGTTTGAGAGACCAGGAAGAAATTTAGGAATTTCTTCCGGTCCTAACAAACACAAACACCAACGTGCGGCGTAACGTTTTATTAAAAAAAAAAAGAAGTGTGTTTACATTTTATAATGAGTTGGCCACTAGGTTTTACCAATATCGTTATTATTAACCTAACTTCTTTTTATTTTATTTTTCAGGTCTTCTTCAAATAAGACTGTATACAAGGAGTTTTTGAACAAACGCACACAAAGTTCTATCTGGGAACATTTCTTGAGAGCTGATAATGGACAGAGTGTTGAATGTAAGCATTGCAAAAAATTTTTGAAAACTCCAGGTGGCGCAACTGGAGCTTTACATACTCACATGCGTGCCAAGCATATCGGAGAGATGCCGCAAGTGCAGGACTCGCAAAGGCCGAGTACATCAACGTCTAGTAGTGGTCTAATTCAAACACGAAAACGTACAAATGAACCTTCACAAAAGAAAATTAAACTCACTGATTATTTTTCAAATATGGAGGTTCGAGTGACGAGAATGGCAGCATTAGATGGGATAACATTGAGCACATTTTGTACTTCAGAGGATCTAAGATATCTTTTTAAGAACTCTGGCTACGACATACCGAAATCTTCTACGACTATAACAAAGATAATTCTAGATCAAAGTGATAACACAAAAAACCAATTGAAAAAACAATTGAAAATTATGAAGTCTGAAAAAATTTACAATTACGTTTGATGAGTGGACGTCTACCCGAAATAAAAGGTATATGAATATAAATATCCACAATAAAGACTTCGATATGGCCAAATATAAAAATTTGGGACTTGTACGGATACATGGATCAATGCCAGCTGAAGTAGGCACTCAATTATTACAGCAGCATTTGAGTGAATTCGGTTTAAATCTGGAAGACGACATTATTGCTTTCACAACAGATGGAGCCAGTGTAATGGTCAAAATGGGTAGAAATTTTGACGGCCACCACCAATTGTGTTTGGCTCATGGGATACAACTAGCAGTCCTGGAAGTTTTATATAAAACACAAAAATCTCCAAAACCTGAAGTGGAGGAGGATGTCTCAAATACTGGCGCTGAAGAAGAAGAAGAAATTGAAGAAGATGAAGATGCGTTTATTTTAGAATCGACCAGAGTTCCAGAATCGGAGTTTTTATACAAAGACACTATAAAAAAATTAAGAGATCTAATAAAATCTTTTAAAAAGTCTCCTTTGAAAAACGACTTGTTGCAAAAGTACGTTTTAGAAGAATATGGTAAAAATGTTGACCTAATACTAGACTGTAAAACGAGGTGGAACAGCTTATCAGATATGGTAGGCCGATTTCTCAAATTAAAATCATGCGTTTTTAAGGCGTTATTAGATTTGCAATTGAAATCAAATGTAAAATTTACAGATGAAGAGATCCAAGACCTTCACGAAATTCATTACAGCTTGGACGTAATAAAAACTACAGTTTTGTCATTATGTCACCGTGATTCAAACTTATTGACGGCCGACGCTGCGCTTCGATTTATGCTCGAGAAACTTGATCTTCAGTCAAACGATCTCAGTGCAAAACTAGCCACAACTCTTAGAAAAAGAATAAAGGAAAGGCGAACAAATGTATTCGGTGTTTTGCAATATTTGCATAACAATGAGGAATTTTTTAAAACTGCTGCCACAGAATATTTCACAAAACCATCGTCGGATGAGATACGAATGTATATTGTGGCACTGTTGGAATGGTTGAAATATAATTCTACACAAAAATGTGTAAGTTCACAGCCAAAACCTAGTACATCGGACGCAATTGCCACCAGTGACGATGATGATGAGGAGTTGACAATCGCACAACAGTTAGAGAAGAAAATAAACAAAGTGACTGTGAATAAACCAATTTCAACAGTAAACACAGATCTCTATTCCATTATTAGGGTAGAAATGTGCATTTACGACAGCGCTGGCGGCGGTCGCGAAGTTTTTTTGACTGCAGCGTATAACTATTTGCTTTCAATAACGCCTACAAGTGTTGAAGCTGAGCGAGCCTTTTCATCTGCCGGATATTTTTGTAATAAACTTAAAGTTCCCTGGGTGACAAAACTTTAAATGCCTTGTCATTTATGAGGTCATATTTTCAAGAAAAGAGATTATATTCGGGAGGAAAAAAATGATTTGACTAAACTGATTAAAACTACAATGCTAAGTTCTTAAATAAATATTTTTTTTTTATTAATTATTGTGTTTATTTTGATAAACCCTTGAATTTGAGATAGTAAAAGATAATTGTAAATTGTAACTTCAATATTTACAAAAATTCATAGTCGATTAGGGAAAAATTACGTAATTACGTAATTACGGAATTGAAGAAAAAAGTTGCGTAATTAGTTACGTAATTGATATTTCCGTAATTTTGGAAGCCCTAGTCAATGTATATAGAATAGTTTTGAAGAAGTAACATACTCAGCGGCATCCCACTGCGCAACTTTCGGCGCAAACCAAGACCTGCTTGCAGTGAAGAAGAAGTAGAAACTTGCAGCAAATGAAGCGTGGAAGTAGTAAGAGTTCCAGGGCACCCAGTAGTGACGGTCGTAGATATTGGGGTCGGTATCATGCCACGTCCAGTGGACGAACTTGACAGCTGTGATGTCATAGGGTATGTCCACGAGCACCGTTACTAGACCTACTGCGAAAGGTTCGGCGTACTTCGGGAGATTCAATCTGGACACCGCGTAAACGGCGTGGTAGATAAATGCGGGATCTGGAATATAATTTTTGCACTTTTTTCATCGCCGCCAACAAAAATGACATGAACTATTTGTGAAAGCTAGTTATCAATACTCACACAAGAAGATTATATGAAGAGGCAATCTAGCTCCCAAGAAGACGATGGGGGTCTGAGAGTGCCAGAAGTTGTCGTATTCCGGTAGAGCGAAATGCCAGAAATTATCAGTAAAGAGTCCGTGAAGGATCGTGGCCAACCAAAGGTACGGCCATCTACCACCCTTCCTGAAAGCTGGAATAAATCATGAGTAACTTCCAAAGCAGTAGTATCCACGCTTAATCCTTTCATCATTTAGGCTAATAATGTCCACAGCTGGACATGCATTGCAACAACGACCGGACCTGCGCGTCCGTCAACCAACGCATTTTTTTATGAGTTATAAACTAGCGCATGACCGCTCGTTGATGGTAAAGCGCACTAGTTTATTAAGAGCCTATCCACTATAACCTTGAAGACACTCAGGTTCAGTTCACTCGCATTCAGGTTTTCTCGATTATCACTTGGTCTATTTATATTTTTGCATAAGCATAATCTGCTTAAGTCCACCTTGGATACAGGCCTTCTCTTTTAAAGAGGCAGTGATCTAGAACTCACCAAGTAGGCCTAATAAGGGTTGGTAAGTATCACGTCCTAATTTTTTTGGTTCTATGACATGCCGGTTATCTCTCGATTTTTTCCGTTACCGCTTTGACAGCAACAGTGTTTGATTAGTTACATAAAAACAAAACGCCCTGCCTGGTTTAAAAGTAATACACTGTACTGCACTACCTAGTTTTTAAAACTTTTGATAAGCACAACAGTTTTAATGGCTAAAGAATTTGGAAAATCAATGCGTGTAGATCTTTGCAACAAGCTCACCCAATCAGGTACCTACTTATGTGGGGGATTGTCATCAAGTATGCCATTAATATGAAATTTAATTACGAATTTAAGGAATTGTTCAGAATTACATGAACTTAGGTTTTTCTCAAGACCCATTAATTCTCGCCTTTATTGGAGTGTGAACCGTTCTAGGGTTAAATGAGTCCCGCCTGTCTAAGTTATTACCTATAGGCTTATTTTTTTATTAAATTACCTTGACAGTTATTCTTTATAGTTCCAGCTAGACGCAGCTAGATTACAGCACTTGTTTTGTCTTTTCAGTTTTATTTTTATTAGGTATGTAGTTTGATTCACTTTTTACGAACGGTTTTTTAATTTTTTAATTACCTACATATTTTTATTCTGACTTTTAATTCAAGTTTATGTACCTACATATTTTAATGTACTTATTTACTGAGAATAAGTAAATCCTTTCCTGCCACCTACTAAGTAATTCCTAAAATCCTACTTCCTATTAATTATATACCTATTACCTACTAGCTTTCCCCCGCGGCTTAGACCGCGTGGAATTCGGTTATATCGCGCTCTTTAGATTCCTCCTTTTCGGGGATTTATTATCGTATTATTTAACTTCTAAGTTTACATGAGCACATTCTTTTGCAATATTGTTTTAAACGACACACAGCGCCATCTACCACCGAACTGGTATGAAACTAACAATATTTTTGTTTTCCCTCGGAAATATCATTTTTGTCCGGGATAAAAAGTTATTTAACCGGCACTTCTAACTTTACGTCTGCAAAATTTCAAAGCAATCGGTTCAGTAGTTACGGCGTGAAAGCGTAACAGACAAACTCACTTTCCGATTTATAATATTAGTACGGATTAGTAAGGATTACCACCAAAGTATAATTATGAATAGTCTTTTTAATATAGAATTATTAACACAGCAAATAATTGTTCTTATTTGACATGGGTAGTTTTACACTAGCAAATTAAATATTTAGAAGAGTGGAATCTTGCAACATAAAACAATAATGTTATTGTTTTATGTTGTTCTGTAGCTACTTACTTTATCTTTTACACATGTGTGTAAAACAAAGTAAGTAGATTGGCCTAATAGGTACTTATACATATAAGATGACTAGAATGTGAAAATTATTATGTAAACCTAATTAATAACATCCTATTAATAAATAAGAGAAAAGTTACTCTAGTAACAGTTTTTAGAAAGACGCTTAGAGGTACCGTTACCTACCGAATAAAACCGATTTGAATAATTCTAAATATTAGAAATTAATATTAGAATATTATAAAAACACTGTTGTTTTCGCACCCCGCATTGAGCAAGCGTGGTGATTAAACGCTCAATCCTTCTCTGTATGAGAGGAGACCTGCGCCCAGCGACGACGATACGACGATACGACGGACGATAAAATATAAAAAAAAAGGTTGATGATGACTGTTGTTTTCGTTGTATATAAAGGCTACCTAGCTGGATGCCATGCTTGAACTTTCTAGGTCAGAAGTTAGTCAAGTTTTGATTTCTATGTCAGTCAGTCAGTCAGTTAGAAAAATGACGATTTTTGGACGTTATTATCTAAATAAACGCTTCAGCTATATCTATGAAATTTAGAATACTAGTTTATCTACGGGATCTCAAAATACATAAACTAAATTTGGTGCTTTTAAGTTAAATAGGTTTTGATTACGAAGTGGTCGAAAGTGGCTTCAAATGGTTCGTGTAATATTTACATACGCCAAGTTGAACTTGGACGACCGCGTGACTAGATAAAAGTTTGTGAGGATATGTATGGAATGTATGGATGTAGGTAAGGATGTTTGTTACTTTTCCACGCAACGTATTGGAATGAAACTTGGCACATAAATAGTTTATCTGCTCCCTATTCGACACAATAATATAAATAACTACACTATCCATACTAATATTATAAATGCGAAAGTATGCCATAAAGTATAGCCTGTCTGTCCGGCTTTCACGTCAAAACTACTGAACCGATTTTGATTAAATTTGGTACAGACAATCTTTAGACCCTGAGAAAGGACATAGGCTACCTTTAATCCCGGAAAAAATTGATGTTCCCGAGGTAAATCTAAAAAGCGCGATATAACCGAACTCCACGCGGGCGAAGCCGCGGGCGGAAAGCTAGTAATATAATAGATGAAGGTAAATAAAATTGAAGCGTCTGTTTGTAATATTGAAATATCCGTTTTTTAATACATACATTACTATTATAATTATAGGGTACATACACTAAAACAACATTTTAAGTCCGTTTGTTCCGGGTTTCCGGTGAAGGAAAACATCTTAAGGAAACCTGGACTAAGTCTGAAATTGCCAACCCGCCAACGCAAGCGTGGTGATTACACTCAATCCTTCTCTGTATGAGAGGAGACCTGTGCCCAGCAGTGGGACGATAAAAAAACGTGGATGATGATAAATCGATACTAAAATGCGACGTTGCCAGTTATGCATACTAAACGCTCTTAACTAGTAGTATTAAGAATTCGGTAAAAAAGAGTTTTACATAGAATAGTAAGTGAAATCGAATCAGGTATTTATTAATTTGTTGAGGTAGCTAGAGAAAATATAAAAAAACCAGCGCTTTAAAAAACAATGCGTCTTCCTATTAATAATTCATACAGGTAAAAGACACTCCTGTAGGATGCGGGAGGGCGCTGATGTGGTGGTCCAAATATGGACCTCTTTTAACTGAAATTCATAAATAGACAAAGAAGTTTACTTACCATGTAGCAGCGTGATAATTCCCGCTAGAATATAGACTGCTTGCGAGAGTATGTATGTGGGCTGAGCCGCCCACAGCGGTTTGATGTCATTGGTCTGGACCAGCCATTGCAGCCACTGAGGACATACACACCGGTTTACAGTTATTGCCTAGTATAGAATTAGACGGAACAAATTGTTACAGATGTGGGTTGTTGTGAAAACACAGATAATGCACTACTTTCAACTTATACATGAAAAATTAAAGTCAAAATCTCAGGAAGTACAGGTCCAATTTGAAAAATTCTTTTGCGTTGGATAACCCCTTCATCCAGGAAGGCTTTAGGCTATATTACATCAACATTAAAACAAGAACAAGAAACATTAAAATGTATGATGTATATTTTGGAGTTAAAATAAAATGTTCAAATAAAATTAAATCCACGCGAACGGTGTCGCGGGCGGCCGCTAGTGAGCAATAACAGCCGCATGCGTAGATTAGGTCTTCCAATCCGGAGTTCCGGAGTTTCGGAGCGATTTTAAGCAATTTTCAAATCCGGAGTTGAAATAGAACACCGGAGTTGAAACTGATTTTCGTAAACTTTAACAAGTGTTTGTTTTTTATGATTATTGATTGTTTTAACATTTAGATAGTAAACTATAAACAAAAAAACTGATTCTTGCTAAATGAATGTTTATTTTTTATGATTATTTTAATCCTTATCCTTGCTAATATTATAAATCGAAAAGTGAGTTTGTTTGTTTGTTTGTTCCGCTTTCACGTCGTGACTTCTGAACCGATTGCTTTGAAATTTTGCAGACGTAAAGTAAAAGTCTGCATTAAATCCTTAATAGGGTACTTTTTATACCGGAAAATTTAATATTCCCGAGGGAAAACAAAAATTTTATTAGCTTCATACCAGTTCAGTGATACATGGCGCTGTGTGTTGTTTAAAAAAAGGTAATATATTGCAAACGAATATGCAAACTTAGAAGCTAAATCAAACGATAACAATTAATCCCCGAAAATGAGGAATTCGCGAGGGATGACGTACAATTTGGTTTATCGTCCCTTACTATCCTTATCCTTACTAATATTATAAATCGGAAATTCAGTTAGGTTGTTCCGCTTTCACGCCGTAACTACTGAATGGATGGCTTTAAAATTTTGCCAACGTAAAGTAGAAGTCCGGATTAAATACTTAATAGGGTACTTTTTATAACGGAACATTCGATATTCCTGAGGGAAAACAAAAATATTTTTAGCTTCATACCAGTTCAGCGATAGATGGCGCTGTGTGTCGTTTATAATGGCCAGCTTTCCCTCGGGAATATCAAGTTTTCCGGAATAAAAGGTAGCCTATGTCCTTTCTCAGGGTCTAAAGATTGCCTGTGCCAAATTTCATCAAAATCGGTTGAGAGGTTTAAGCGGGAAAGCGTAGTAGACAGACAGGCAGACAGACAGAGTTACTTTCGCATTTATACCTAATATTAGTATGGATTGCAAACGAATTGCAGATGTAAACTTGTGATACGATAATTAATCCCCGAAAATGAGGAATCTAAAAGCGCGATATAACAGAATTCCACGCAGGCGAAGCCTCGAGCGGAAAGCTAGTATTTTATAATCAGTATTCGTTGTCTTTTATAATTTATGTCTGTCAGACAGTACATTTTTAAACAAAAACACTGATTTATTATCAAATAAAAGTTCTATTGATTAAAATTAAGGACATTTTTATTTATCTCTAAAAAAGCTGTCAACTCCGGAGCCAACTCCGGAGTTCCGGTTTTGATTGCTCAACATCGTAACTAGCTCCGGAGTTGATGAGTATCCGATTTTGGATGCCCTAGCGTAGATCGATCAGGTTAAGCAACGCTTGCTGCGATTAGTTCGTGGATGGGTGACTATCTACACATGCCAAGACCTAACCGTGCCTCGCGGTGGATAGCCGGTGGTCCCGGCTGTCAATACTGGATCTTTGATAGTCGTTACGTGTGGCGACCTCTAAGACTGGTAAGACTTTAAACTTGTGATCAGTCTTACCCAAGGGCATCAAATTACCCAGTACCAGGGTGATACCCAGTAAATGTGTTGTAGAGGTCTGATAAGCAGCCTAAGTAAAAGAATAGTATTAAGCTGCATCCGGTTAGACGTAAAGCCAACCCAAACAAAGTAGGCAAAAGGCAAGACAGATATAATGCTAACTGAAATAAGCATTATTTCGGGTATCTACATAAAAATACTACCAGCTGGCATTTAAAACTAATACATAAAATTGAGTACATATTTGTGCATATCTAGTTTTTAAAAAATCGCTTAGCAAAATATTGAATCGCATAAAATATTCATAAAGATATAATTATAAAATGTTAAATGATTATAAATAGAGTTATTATGGTTTTACCGTATCGCCTCCACCAGCTTTAGTCGCCATGTCGATATGCGCGTGCGCTACTTCCGAACCTTGACGCCGCAATGATAAAACCTAAAATTCTGTGACCAGCGATTTGAACATAGTGTTGTACGATACGATATCGTTCGGGATTACTATCGATTTTATTTTTATAAACTTATTTTTATAAAGTGTGTATCTGACATCGACGCACAAACGAGTGCCATGGATCCAGTACATAACTATGAACCCGCCAGTGGTTGAATTATTCTTCAGATTTTACATGATTTTAAAAATATACTTTTATGCAGTTTTTTTTCACTTTAGACCGTTCATAATTGCTATACTTTTATAACTCAATATGATTTTAAAGTAAAAAAATATTAATTCGCTAATTACACAAAAAAGCGCAATGTGAACAAAACTCGAAAAACTATCTTATCAGTTGATTTAATAGAGTTCACATCAGGGATCAACGTCATACCTACAAATCCGCACGGCGGCACGCTTGCAAAGTTCAAAGACCGAGCTGACACTTTTTTTAAACACTGTGAATTCTGTAACCTTTCGTTAACGACATAAATGACTATCATAATTTTATTAGTGGCATGCGATTTAGCCTTTTCGTGAAGTTTGCGTTACGATGTCAGGTACAGTATATTTGTATAATAATTTTAAAAACATTTTAGAATAGTAGTCCCACGATCAAAGCCTTGATATGTAGGCTGACGCATCGCTCACCGTAGGTATTGAGTTTAGGTTTGGGATTCCGCAGGCTTCGGTGTCTGTATCAGGCGTCCGTAACATATGGTGCGGTATTACGTAGGTACCAATCTGCGCGTCTGAGTTAATGTCATTTACTCATCATCATCATCTAATGTCATTTACTACGGGGTCAATTTCGAAGAGACCTTTCGGTCATAGAATAAAGAGGGGAAGTAGGTTATCTGCGACCCAATCCGCGATTTAATTGCCTACTGTCTTAGGGTTGACGACTGTCCGCGCTTCGTCGGTTACGGTTGTCGCTCAAACCGCTAACAAATATTTATAGACTAAGAGCTTATGTTTAAATTATTTGCTTAGTATTTAGTTTACATATACTAGTCAGTTTTTTTTTTTTTGTAATTTTTATTTTTAGTTTTGTACACATAAAGAACCATATTTATTTTTATTTTTAATTAATACAAACATAACATCTATTGAATCACACATTTAATACAAAATTACAAATTAGCTACAGAAAAATACCTACTTTCTTCGGTTTCGACTATTACGAAACGCGTTGTTATTAAACTTTAATGTGTAATATATCCGTATCCTTGTAAATAACTTTTAGAAATATAATTTGAAAAATATGTCTTTTATTTGTTCATAAATAGACATACCAACTTTGCAGTTTATGTGATCATTTTTTAAAAGCTAATGTGCCGAAAAGCCGTGACGCGCGAACCTCGTTCCGTGCTAGCCGCGACTAGCGCAGTCATAGGCACTCTAATATTGTGTTTAGGTGTGCGTGCGGCGACGCATAGATACTATGGCGCACACATACAAGCCGCGCGCGGTCCGTTTGTATGAAGATAACGTACTTCCCTCTCTTTATTCTATGTTTCGGTTATTCAGACAGTTTCCGTGCCATCCGTAAAAGTCACAGGACTGGAATCGAAACCAGGCCATCATCATCTCAGCGTTAATCCCAGTCGCATCCGTAGCTTTTCAGCTTTGGAGTCTGGGGTCCGCTTTACTTTTTGTCCGTGTATTTTATATTAGCCGTGTATTTTATATATATTAGCTGTCGCGCTCGCAGCATCAGATGATCAATAAGGCAGTCACATGACCGCGGGTGTATAACTGCCTTGTTTTAAAACTATTTAAATGAGATTTTGCCTTTAACTTGATAAATAAGTAAGTATATTGAATAACTTACTAAACACAGAAGTCATTAAAAAGTGCAATGAATTGTCTCAGTCTCAAATCGTATGAGATTGACTTTTTCTATCGACACTTCACATCCCTCGCATATGATTTCTATTCTCAGATAATATAATACGAGCGTCGTGTGGTAGGCTACGTGTCTACAAAATGTGCCAACGCGGGTGCCACATAGATTTGTATTTTTTCGGTTAATCGATTCGCAACACCTGTGTAAACTAAACATTTCTTCTCTGTCATATATCGACCGATGTTGATAATATTGCTTCTGAATTGTAGCATTGTCTTGCATTACATAATGTTATCTTACTTTACTATTTGTAATGTTGACTTTGCGCATATATATTTATTTTAAATATTCCTGAAACAACGATCTCCCGTTATAGTTGGACATCGTCGAGGTCTAAGAAATCAAACTAATTTTTTGGCTTTTGTTTTGTTCTCTTTAGTCTGTGGAACCTGTGTTTTGTTTTCACATGGCAGAGGTATACAAATTTCGTTTTATAACAACGTTTAAAAAGCGGACTGGTGAGCGATAGATCGTGAGCGTGGATTTGGATCATCTTGATTCGTATAGATTATGTATGGCTTTTCTCAATTAATTCAAAGCTTAAGGATTAGCCGTAACTCGAAAGCCTTTGTAAGAGATAAACCACCTTCCTTTTCATATTTTCAATAAGTGCAGACGACAGCCCATCAAGCTACTACAATCTGTCAGATTTCTTTAATAATTTATTGAATTTGAATTAGGCAGGTACACACGTCCGGGGGAGTTTGGTAGTACCGTACGGCTAATACACAAAAATACAGTAGTATACATGACGGAGCAAACTAATTTTTAAAAAAAGGCGCCCGTTTAATAGGGATGTCTCCAAGGTATGAAAATAAAAAATAATATTAGTCCGTCTTATAGATAATA
Organism: Sesamia nonagrioides; assembly: GCA_017933935.1. Taxonomy (NCBI): domain Eukaryota; kingdom Metazoa; phylum Arthropoda; class Insecta; order Lepidoptera; family Noctuidae; genus Sesamia; species Sesamia nonagrioides. Next base: position 2,296,390 of record JADWQK010002002.1, on the reverse strand, counting down.
AAAAAATTAAGACCCGTATTTTTTTATTTTATTGAAATTACCCAAAACTACTGAGATATAGTGTATTAAAGCTACGGAGTGGGGGCTAATTACGTCACGCCGTGGTATATTTTGAACCACGGCGTGACGTCAGGCGACATTTCAAATCAATATACTCCTAAGTCTTCATCATCATCATCTCAGCGTTATTCCCAGTCGGCGTAGCTTTTTTCAGCTTTGGAGTCTGGGGTCCGCTTTACCAGTCTAACTGCTGATTTGGCTAAACTTCAATATTTTTCGTGAAGCGACTGCCGTCTGACCTCCATAACCCGAAAGCGATATCTAAGCATTGCAGTTAGACCAATTGTTAGACTTTTGAGGGCTCCAACAACCCGTAACGACTGCCACTAGATGTTCGCATGGCAACCGGGACCAACGGCTTAACGTGCTTTCCGAGGCACGACCAGACCAGTGCAAATACTCATATTCATGCATACAAATATTTGCATTATATACTCCTAAATATTTGAATGAAAGAAAAAATAAAAAATACGTGTTCAATATTTTTTATAAATCTATCTGATGGCCATTAAATTATTTTTTAGGACACAACCCAAATAATTGCCTGGATGATATCCAATAAATTTCATTTTAAGTAGGAACTATAACTAATCACGTGCGAGTCGAATTAGTCGCAGGAATTAAGCCAGGACACTCCAAGCTGTTGGGTTAGAGCTATGAATCTATGATCGACATGTGTGAGTCGAGAGAGCGAAGCGAGGTGGCACAACTTTTGGTCAGATGGTTGACAATACTGCTAATTGACCAGTGCTGCAACATAAATATACAATATGTACGCCCATAAACTTTACTATCAAGGCATTTCCTACACCGCCAGCAATATTAATTACCTATAATTATCTTTTCAGTCGTACACCTAGCAACCTAATACGTAATCTCAGAGCTGTGCTGAAAATGTTATTGGCAGCCAGGACGCTAACTTTATTGGATATACTTTGAAGAGGTCTCAAATAGATCAAAATCTAATCATCATTACAAATACCGATATGACCGCAAGTTTTAAAATAAGATTGTAGTAGCTTGATGTGCTGTCGTCTGTACAGACGACAGCATATCAAGCTATGATATCAAGCTACTACAATCTGTCAGATTTCTTTATTAGATTTTCAACTTTTCTAAAGCATTAACGCTCAAGGTTGATTGGGAATATTTGACAGTTTTGAGTAGCTTGACCTGCTGTTGCCCGCGTGCGTGATTCAATACTAAATCATACCTACTTAATCGTTAGTTTAAAATTAGAAACGTACGAGAGTGCAACTTCTTTAGGGTTTCAACAATTCTCATTAAAAATTTTCAGTTTATAACTGAATAGTAGGATGTAATGACCAGCACCCTAATTGCGTAATATATTATTACTCTCAATTATATCATTTAGAAGCGTATTGCTAATCCATTGCTTTATGAGTTTAAAAATGTTCAACGAAATAAACACCGCAATGAATGTTGTTGAACTCTCAAAATGAAACCCATTGCTACTGATAATGTGTTACGCAATTACCTACCCTACAGCAGCAATATTACAATAGGGCGATAGCCGTAATGGCCGGTGCATATGTGACCACAATATAACCATTATTCTAAAAGACATCTCACATAACATGTGTTTATGATGATAAAAATATCTATTTCTACCTGGTGTGTACCTAGCATTACAAAATATGATATTTATTTTAGTTCAAGTAAGTTCACGATACGTTTTTCTATAATCTGTGACAATAACATTTCGTTCCAAGCAGTTGCCCTTTCATATCGTAGTTAACATACTGTCGGAGTTTGGCGGGAATGTCAAGATGAGTGTCACACTCATTTTTCATTGGACTTTTAAATTTATTTATAGTGTTGTTTACTAAATAAAAGCGCGTGATTTATGTAGTAAAAAGTGCATTCAGTGAATAATTTATAAAGAACAGTGAAATATTGTAGCATAGTGGCCACATCATGACCTCACCCAAACTTCTTCCTTCTCGGCCTCACGCGGGAAAAGAAAGGAGATAGTTTAGTTTAAGTTAAGCTAGTATAGGTTGGGATAAATTAGGATAAGTTAGGATATAAAACTGAAGAAAAAACATACTGAAGACTAGGCTGTATGGCGTACCATGCCTTTGCCTTTTCCGTTCAAATGAACGGAATTATTGAAATCAAAAAAAATATATCATACTGTCATGTTTTGGCGGGAATGTCAAGTTTTTCTTTTTTTTTTGATATGGCATCTCGTAGGTGGCCATTAGAGGCCGTAACTACTTAACCGGACTTTCCTGTGGATGCCTTAATAAAAAATTAAAGCGTCCAGCCAGGGGCACTTAAAACTAACTTAAAATTAGGCGACTACGCACTAAGGGCACCCCCTGTGGGGTACGAACCTCGGCTTAGGGCGTCGCTAGAGAGGACAGCAAGGGACGGCTGGATCGAAAGTTATACCTAATGGTTTGATGACCACGGCGTTTCCTCGTACTAGCACTGAGAAGAAACGCCGAAACAAACTCAGAGGTCATAGTTGGGACATTATTATAATTACTGGCTCAGCTGCGGCGCGGGCTGGCCTTCATCGGACAAGGGACGGGGGAGGGGACTACTACGTGGAGCGCGTCGCGATGGACCTTGGCGGCGAAGTCGGTAGGTCGGTCTGTGTTTGTGTAATGTGCTGGTGGCCCTATTGGCCTCTTGGAGGAGGGTAATGGGGTCATCGGGGTCTGTGAGAGCATGCCGAGAGCGGCGAAGTCGGGAGATGGTGGAGGGAGTGTAATTGGCGGCCGCTGCTATAAGAGGATTGCGGTGCTTGGTGGCAATAACAAAGAAGCGTTTGGAGAGACGTTTCTAGAACTGCTGGATGGTGGGGATTTTGAGATCAAGGTGGAGGATCTCATTACGGACGAACCAAGGGGCGTTTGTGGCTTTACGAAGGAATCGGATTTGGACTACTTGCATCCTATGGTTATGACGTGGCTTGGCATGTGCGAAGACTGGACAAGCGTAGGTCATAATCGGGCGTATGCAAGCTGTGTACAAGCGCATTTTGCACCTGAGCGATAGCTTGCTACGCGGGTTGAGGAGGGGGTGGAGTCGACCTAGAGTGAAGGCGGCGCGAGCGCGGACCGTCTCAATGTGCTCTGAGAAGTTGAGGTTTTGATCGAGAATCACACCTAGGTACTTGGCTTGCTTCTCCCAAGGGATCGGCTTGCCGTCCAAGGTGATGGGTCGTGGAAGGGTGACACTGACCCGCGGTTTCCTGTAGAGTACCGCGGGAATGTCAAGATGAGTGCCACGCTCATTTTTCATTGGACTTTTAAAATTATTTATAGTGTTGTTTACTAAATAAACGCGCGTGATTTATGTAGTAAAAAGTGCATTCAGTGAATAATTTATAAAGAACAGTGAAATATTGTAGCATAGTGGCCACATCATGACCTCACCCAAACTTCCTCCTTCTCGGCCACACGCGAGAAACGAAAGGAGATAGTTTAGTTTTAGTTAAGCTAGTATAAGTTAGGATAAATTAGGATATAAAACTCAAGAAAAAACATACTGAAGACTAGGCTGTATGGCGTATTATGCCTTTGCCTTTTCCGTTCAAATGAACGGAAAGAATGAAACCAATCAATCAATTTTAATATTTTTTTTTCCTTTTTGGCAACTGAGCCGGTTTCGACTATTCCGCCAGTGTCACGTGGTGACGGCAGCAAACAGAGGCAAGCCGTCCAATTTTTCCATTCGTGGTAGGTGTTAGTATAGCTGCATGGACAAACACATGGGTTAGTAAAACAAGTAATCTAATTTACAGGGACACATTAGCCAATAATTACACTAGCTTATACTATATACAGACTATTTACACACAAACTACGCACCAATTAAAATTTTAAATCGTTCTCATTTAGGAATCTGGCCAAAAGGTTTATTATTTTAGGGGAGAAGTGGGAAAGTAGGGTATGAAAATTGGTTGGGAGAGGGATGTTAATTTTAGGAATATTTGAATAGAGGTCAAAAGATTTATTATTTCGGGAGCAAGAAAAGAAAATATGGTCTAAAGTGGCATCCTCAAGACCGCACTCTCACCGGGAGTTATCCCGGATGTGGATCTTTTTCAGGAACACTGGGCTACAACAGTGTCCGAGTCTAAGTCTACACAGTGAGGAAACAGTTCTCTTCGACAATTTAGGACATTTAGAAAACCGCTTAGTATGCGCTACGTAGTGCTTTTGGTCAACCGGATTCGATGTTGCATACTTTTCTAACGAATCAGCGCACTCATTGCCAACAATACCCGAGTGACCGGGGATCCAGGTTATCTCAACGTCCAAGCCGTTTTAGTAGCATTCAAATAACAAGTTCTTTATAGCTATTATGATTTGACTATTAATTTTGCTATGACATTTATTTTGATCAATTATCATACTGTCAGGGGAGTTTGGCGGGAATGTCAAGATGAGTGTCACGCTCATTTTTCATTGAACTTTTAAAATTAGTTATAGTGTCGTTTACTAAATAAAAACGCGTGATTTATGTAGTAAAAAGTGCATTCAGTGAATAATTCAAAAAGAACAGTGAAATATTGTACATAGTGGCCGCATCATGTCTTTACGCTAAACCCCTCCTTATCGTCCAAACGCGGGAAACGAAAGGAGTTAGGTTAGGTTGAGGCGATGCACGGGGTAGTTTAACACCCCACTACCCCGTGCAGGAGACGGGGCCCGGCCAGACCGGGCCAGCACGAGGGTGTGGGGCCGTGGAAGAATTTAGACTCCCGCGGCTTCATGCGTTTGCTCGTGATAGAAGAGACACCGGGGTCGTTTTAGTCAGTAAAAGTCTGACAGACCCCGTCGCCCAACCCAGGGCGGCGGACATCCTATGAAGATTTCCACCCAGAAAGAAAAAGAAAATGTTTAAGTTAAGCTACGATAAGTTAGGATGGGGGACTCCCCCACAGCGCTGACTTCCACGTAGTGTTCTCCGGGCAACGCCGTGTCTGACCACCGTAACGGAGTGGCAGACCGGTGGCTAACGAGCGCTGTGACTTACGCGATCTTGCGATTTTATTCTATTCTGAGGGCGATTGCGTATATAGTGGATTCTTTTATTGTGGTTTATATTTTTTCTGGTTTTTGTTCTGGTTTTGTGGTTGTCGATATGTCGAAGTCATTGCGGAACGCTACCGGGCGTCTCGTCCCGAAAGGCCCTTCTCAGGGCCTACCAAAAGGCCCTTCTCAGGGCCAACGAAAAGGCCCTTCTCAGGGCCGACCCAAAGGCCCTACTCAGAGCCAACCCAAAGGCCCTTCTCAGGGTCAGCCCGATGAGATGTCGGCATCGGAGGCCAGTCGCGCACCTTCTGCGGCGGGCTTTTGCGGAGAGGACGAGTACACGGACTCAGATATCGAGTCCGTAGTCTTGGACTCGTCCGTGTGTGGGGTGGCTGGGGAGTGCAGCCTGAAGAGGGCTTACTTAAAGCTCGGGTCCGAGGGCTTCTCGGAGTCGGGCAAGAGTAAGCCCAAGAGGAAGTCGAAGGCGAAGACTGCTTCGCCTTCGACTTCTTCGTCCGTCAGACCCACGATGTGGGTCTGGCGGATGCCCAGCGTCAGCTCGGCTTGGCCAGACGGGCCGAGCTCGAGCAGGATTTAGAGGAGAGGGTTGCCGCTAAGGAGAGACAGGCGCGCGCAGCCAAGTCGAGGGCTGGATATGGTTCGGCCCTCCCCAGTTTCGATGGATTGTCCGTGGCGGAGCTGGCCCGACCGGCAGAGGAGGACAAGGAGTAGATCGCCGAGGTCGCCTCCAAGTCCTCAAACCTGAAGGGCACGTTTCAAAAGGCCCTGAAATGCCGAGCTACTAGGCTGCTCGGCATTGTGAAGGAGCTGACGCAGCGTACTGCGTCAGAGGAGAAGCGGCAGCTGCAGGCGAGGGTGGATCGCCTGCAAGCAGAGGTCAGCCAGCTTTACAAGAAGCTGGCTGAAACTACGGCCCCGCCACCGTCGGCAGCAGCCCCGTCGGCAGTGGTTCCCGCCCCCTCCTCCTCCAACCTTGAGGAATTGTTCCGTAAGGTGGTTATGGAGGAGAGGGCGTTCACTCGGGCCTGCTTCGCAGGCATCGAGAACCGTCTCCTGCCGGAGAAGCGTCTACGGCCGCCATTACCATTACATTGCCATACGCGGACAAGACGCCGACAGCGGCTCTTCAGGCCCCGAAGCCCTCAAAGGGCAAGGGCAAGGGGAAGAAGTCGCCGGGGGCTCTGCCTCCCCCCGGTACGAGTGCGGACGCCGAACCGGGGCCGGCTGCCATCGCGGCACCCACCCCGCAGGTTCAGGAGGTCGACGCCCTCCTCCCTTCCACCACCCCGTCCAACCAGCCGTGGTCGGAGGTGGTGAAAAGGGGAAAAAGAAGGCGACCCAGACCCCGGCTGCCCCGGCGGCTGCCGCGGCAGCCACAAAGGCTCCGAAGCTGGTTGCCCCCAAATCCGCGGCGGTCACGGTGACCATCGTGCCCGAGGCCTCGGAGAGGGGGGTAACCTACGAGTCCGTCACAGACCCCGCCGAGTTGGGAATTGGTGCCTGCCGTCTGACCCAAACCGGGGCTCTTCGGGGTTATTCGAGTTTCCGGAGAAGGCCGACAGCAAAAATGCCGATTTATTCGCCAGCAAGGTGCGGGAGGCGCTTGCCGATGTGGCGAAGGTGGCCAGGCCGACGAAATCCACGGCTGTTGAGGTGACTGGTTTTGATGACTCGGTCACCAAGGAGGAGGTGGTGGCGGCCATCGCCTCGGCAGGAGGGTGCGAACCCGCAGCGGTGCAGGCTCGTGATATTAGGCCCGGCCGCGGCGGACTGGGCTCTATCCGGCTGGTGTGCCCAGTCGCCACAGTGTTGGCCATGCAAGCAAAATGCCAAGGACGGCTCTTGGTGAGTTTTAGCCGGGCCGTGATCCGGGTACTTGAAGCAGCGCCGATGCGGTACTTCAGATGCATGGGGATCGGTCACACCCGAGCCATGTGTCCATCCACAGTAGATAGGGCGGACACGTGCTTCCGCTGCGGGCAACAGGGGCATAAGGCGGCCTCGTGCGAGGCCACCAAGCCGCACTGCGCGGCGTGCGCCGACAGTGGTCGCCCTGCGGACCACGTAATGGGGGGTAGCTAATGCCGACCCCCCTCTAAGAAGGGCAAGCCGCAGGTGGCTATAAGCCGCCCTGCCGCTGCTGCCACCGCTCCCGCTGATATCCCATCAGCGGCGGTGGCCGAGGGTGATGCGATGGTCGAATAATGGGTACCGACCATCGCATCCTGCAGGCAAACACCAACCACTGCCGGGCTGCCCAGGACTTACTGGTGCAGTCAATGGCCGAGTGGTTGGTGGATGTGGCAGTGGTGGCCGGGCCGTACTTTACTCCCAGCAATTGGCTGGGAGACAGTGACGGCTCGGTGGCAATCGTGGCGCGGTCTTCCTCGGACTCCCCTCCCCTCTCGCTCTTAGAGAGGGGACCGGGATACGTGGCCGCCGCGTGGGGAGGGTTGGCCCTTATGGGGGTCTACTTCTCCCCAAACCGCCCTCTCCAGGACTTCGAGGATTTCCTCGGGGTCCTGACGGCGGTCATCGGGAGGACGGCGCCAAGTCGGTGGTCTGGGGAAACCCGGCCACCGACGCTCGCGGACGTGCGGTCGAATTATGGGCGGCCGCTTCTGGTCTCTCCCTCTTGAATAGGGGGAGCGTCCAGACGTGCGTGCGGCGCCAGGGCGGGTCCATAGTGGACCTCACCTTCGCCACGCCCGCATTGTCCGCCCGCATTCAGAACTGGAGGGTGGAACTGGGGGAGACGATCTCGGATCACCGCTACGTTCGATTCGAGATCTCCCCCCAGAATCCACGGGGGCGCCGCAGCACCCCCTCATCGTCGGGCAGATCCCCGTTTCCAAGGTGGATCCACCTGGATCGGGAGGTGGCAAGGGAGGCCGCGTTCGTCCAGGGCTGGCTTTGGCCACGTCCTGGCGTGGACTGTCCTGGACGTGGACGCGGTGGCGGCCTGACTGAGGGGGTCATTGACCGAGGTGTGTAACGCCAGCATGCCTCGGTCGAGACGTCCGCCTCCCCGACGCGCCGTGTACTAGTGGTCGGAGGAGTTGGCGGAGCTGCGGGCCACCTAAGTGGCGGCACGGCGGGCCTTTACGCGATCGCGTCGGCGGCGCCGACGGGACCAGGCCGACGAGGACCGCCTCCATGTAGAGACTCTTCGTCTCCACGGCAAAAAGACGGCACGGTCCCCGCACGGGTGGTGGCCATCGCGGCCACCGAAATGGAGGGCAGGTTTCGGGACCTCATCAACGTGTGCTTTGCGTCGGGGAGGTTCCCGAAATCATGGCGGGAAGGCCAACTGTGCCTCCTCCGGAAGGAAGGGCGGCCGGCGGACTCCCCCTCGGCTTACCGGCCCATCGTTTTGTTCGATGAGGTCGGAAAAATGTTCGAGGGGGTTATCGCCGGCCGTCTCAAGCGGCATCTGCGGAGCGTGGGACCGGACCTGTCGGACGCCCAATTCGGATTTTAATCTGGTCGTTCGACAGTAGACGCCCTGGCCCGTCTAAAGGGCCAGGTGACAGAGGCGGTGCGAGTGGGGGATGGAGTGTTGGCTGTGTCATTCGACATTGCCAACGCCTTCAATTCCATCCCCCACTCCACCATCCTGGAAGCGCTCCGGTTCCACGGAGTGCCCCTGTACTTGCGGGGCCTCCTGGCCAGCTACTTGGAGGACCGTGCTGTCCTCCTCGTAGACGGGGCTGGCCAGCTCCGGCGATACGCTGTCGGAGCCGGCGTTCCACAGGGGTCCGTTCTAGGGCCTCTTCTGTGGAACGTCGGTTATGACTGGCTCCTGCGGGGAACCCTCCTTCGAGGCACGAGTGTCATCTGCTATGCAGATGACACTCTCCTCACTTCCCGCGGGAGCACCTTCCGGGAGGCGGCCAGTTTGGCGTCAGCGGGCGGATCCTTAGTGGCGGGAAGGATCCGCCGCCTGGGCTTGAGGGTGGCGCTGCACAAAACGGAGGCCGTGTTCTTTCACGGCCCCCGGCAGCGCCCCCCGCCTGACGCCCACATTTATGTGGAGGGGGTGAGGGTCGGGGTTGAGGCCCAGATGAAATATCTGGGCCTCATCTTAGACAGCAGGTGGCGCTTCGGCCCGCACTTTAGCGGGCTGTCGTCGCGCCTGCTGAAGGCTGCGGGAGCCCTCTCATGGCTGATGCCAAACTTGGGAGGGCCCAGCATGCGGTGCCGGCGTCTATACGCCGGCATACTGCGGAGTATGGCCCTTTATGGGGCCCCGATTTGGGCGGACTCCCTCCATAGGAGGGAGAACCTCACCGCCCTTCGGACGCTCCAAAGGGCCATCGCCCAGCGGGCATCGCGGGCCTACCGCACGGTGGGCTTCGCAGCGGCGTGCGCTCTGGCGGGCACCCCGCCTTGGGAGCTCGAGGCGTGGGTGCTCGCCAGAGTGTACGAGTGGACGGCGGGGCGCAGGGCGCTGGGCGAGCGTCCGGCCCCAGAGGTGAGGGAGGCCGTCCGGCGGGAGGCGAGGGTCGCTCTTGTCCAGCATTGGACGCAGGACCTCGCCTCCGCCGTCTTCGGCCGCCGTACCCTCGACGCCATCGGGCCGGTCCTGGAGGACTGGCTCGACAGGCGTCACGGGTTACTCTCCTTCCGTCTGGTGCAGGTGCTCTCCGGTCACGGCTGCTTCGGCAGCTACCTGCACCGGATAGGATGAGAGGAGACACCGTCGTGCCACGGTTGTGGCGCGGCGGTGTGCCCGTCGTGAGCCGTGCCGCGCTGCGATCTTGTCACGGCGGTTGGAGGGGACCTCTAGCTGCCCGCCATCGTCAGGGCGATGGTTGGGAGCGAGGAGGCCTGGGCGGCGATGGCCTTCTTTTGCGAGGTCGTGATGTCGCAGAAGGAGGCCGCGGAGCGCGAGCGGGAGGAGGATCCCCTCGCTCCGGCGCTCCGCAGGCGGCGTAGGGGCAGGAGAAGGCTTTTTTCCCCCCCTTAGGTGAGCGGCGGGCGTGAGGCACGGGAAAGGTGCCGACGCCCGGCTTACATCGCTCATCACGCGGGAGCCACGGCCCCTCCCTAGGAGGGGCAATTGAGGGCCCGCCTTGCTAGGCGGGTTTCGCCGGCGGGGGAGAGGTAGCTCAGGCTGCGCTAATTTCCCAGTCCCCCGCCACCAAGGCGACGCCGGAGTGCCGCTGGGGTTTTTAGTGGGTATACCGGGAGCCTCTCTCCCGGGGAGTCCCACATACCTCTCCGGTCCCCGACGGGGGGGGGGGATGCGTAATTGTCATTTCCCACAGCGAAAACAAAAAAAAAAATTATAAGTTACGATATAAAACTCAAGAAAAAACATACTGAAGACTAGGCTGTATGGCGTACTATGCCTTTGCCTTTTCCGTTCAAATGGACGGAAAGAATGAAACCAAAAAAAAAAATCATACTGTCAGTGTTACGTCATTGTCAAATCAATCTGTCAATATTAAAAAATCAATGATTTTATTTCAAAGTTATACTTTACTGCGAGAAGAAATTTATATAAACCTCTAAAATGTCGACATTGCTCCGGAACTTTTATAGAGGGACGCGTACTTTAGTGAACAATTACTATGATTTTTGCCCAAACGTAACATTCAGGATAAGAACTACGATACGGTATAATACGGCAATGGCTAATGCCTTTAGGTCCCGGAGAATTAAACCTAAAAAGGAGCCTGGAGAGATTTTCAAGTGGATATTACTGGTATGTTTAATCTATTATAAGTCTAAAGTACAAAAAACCCATAATATTATGCACTTTAATAGAAAATAAGTAAGTAAGTACGTACCTAATAAGTATTTCTTCCATTCAACTGATTATGGGGTTATCACTTCGCGGCTCTAGGACTGAAAATAATCAAGTCAAATTCTGTGTAGCTTTTAGGGCAAGGATGAGCAATACCTGCCATAGAAACTTCTCTATTCACCCTACAAAAATTGACAGAATAGAATGATTAGTTTCTGTAAGATTGCTTATTAGCAGAAATTTTTGGAGCCATGCATTTTGTAAAGTTAGGGGCTTAGCTCTACATTAGATCTGATAACTTTTAAACAGTGAAAACATTATACACCATGGAATTTTAGGTGTTCTACAATAACAGGCCACTTCCTATGGTAAACATTATTTAAAAAAGACAATTTATGACTAATAATTTAAAAAAAGCATGCATGCATTCAGGTATAGAAGTGAAACCTTCAAAGAAAATAATGAGTGAGTGGATAAGAAATATTGAATTATGGTTCCTATCTCATTTTTTCCAACATTAAATTTTATGAATTTATGTTACTTTCTCTTTTTTTTCTTTCATCAACTTTTTAAATCAAAAAATTCTAAAGAAGTTCTCATTTCAAAATTAAATTAGCACACATTATTATTATGTATGGGGTGACATGGCTTGAAACATCCTATATTCAATCACAGTCCGATTCTTTTCTTGCAAGTGCATGCGAAACGCAGTGGCAACATCATTTCCAGAATTCATTTAATATTTTTAAATTAGACTAGCGGCCGCCAGAGACTTCGTTTGTGTGGAGTTAGTTATTTGAACATTTTATTTTAACCCCAAAATATATCTCCTATTGGTGGCAGCTTGATGTTATATAGCCTAAAACCTTCCTTGATTATTGGACTATCCAAAGCAAAAAGAATTTTTCAAATCGGACCAGTAAGTAGTTCCTGAGATTAGCACATTCAAACAAACTCTTCAGCTTTTTAGATGAAGTGGGCTGTTGTAGTAAGGCAACTGAAATTTCATAGTGTATAATATAAATCTTAGTAACCTATTTTCCCTGAAGTTTTTTGGTGGGATTATTTATTAAGCAGAGCTATTTATGAGATCTCATTAGATGACTGGTTAAATCATCAGGATGTCTGCCCCTTTGACACTCTAATCATCTAATCACTAATGGGTATATCAAATGCTGCTATAAATAGCTGGTGTATACTCACTATTATTGTGTTTATTTTAGATGATTCCTGTCAGTTCCTTTGGTTTGGGCTGCTGGCAGGTATATCGTCTGCAATGGAAGTTGGGACTGATTGATATGATGCAAGCTAAAACAAATGCAACACCAAATGGAATGCCCAGCGAGTTAGTATTTGATAAGCTATGTTCATGTGTTATAGTGTGTTTAAGTGAAGCTCTTTACTGTAAGAGGACTTACTAATTGTCGGCTGAGGGACATGTTTTACAGCCAATAATTAGCAAGTCAAGGTAGAAACTTTTTTTTTTTTTTTTAATCTTGTGTTTAGAGGCTTCAGTGCACTCAGGGTGACTATGCCAGCCTCATGGGATCAATCCCAATGTATCCACACACCCATACACATCAAACACTCACACATCACACACACCACACATCTCAGAGATAACATCTTAAAATCTTACTCTCACGCTCTCCACCCCTCTCTATCATTTCTCTCTCTCATACATCTCTTTAGGAACCCATGCTGCTACTGGGCATACTGGGCCTCTTCGGACATTGGCCGGCTCAGAACCACATTGATTCCACCATTATGGAGATCAATGCCTGCCAGCAGGCTCCTCCTCAGTCCGCGATACTGGTCACATTCCACCAACACATGAATAAAATCTTCGGGCACCTGACACGCATCACACAGTGGCGATGACTTAAATCCCACAAGATGATAAAACTTGTTCAGTGGAACATGACCAGCCCGCAACCTGAGAGCAGCAACCAATGTCTCCCTGGAGAGGCTGGCACATTCAAACCAAGGCACTGATCCCGGTTTGTCCTGCATGGTATAGTACCAGGCACCCTTATCTCCTAATCCTTTATCAATCACAAATCATCAAAATCTGTTCAATCGTTTTTGTGTTAATGAATAAAAAACACATACATACAAACTATCACTTTATGATATTAATAGGATTATACTCACATGGTCAATAGTTGATTCTTAAGCAAGAAAATAATCCATTACCTGCACACGTAAAACCACCATAGAAAGGGTTTTCCATCGGAAAACTGAGCAAATGAGTCAAAACGCAAGAAAATATAAGTTCTTGCCAATAACTTCTTAACTTTTTAATACAAAGTAATATATGTAGTACGCCTTGACCTTAAATAGTAAGACTTTTTTGAAACAACAGCAGATATCATTCTTCTTAAAAATATCAATTTATTTGGATGTTTATTTTGTCCTAACTGATTTGTTAATGTGATCTGTGCACAGTTAAGAGCCGTGTGGTTTGAGAGTGTTTTGAATCACTGAAAATTAAATCGAATCCAGGCTATTGCTTGTGTTCTGATTACTTATAATCTTAATGTATATTTTCACTTCTTAGAAACATATTCTCCCAAAATGTTTCTATTTTATTGCTTTATTTGCATGCTCTCTGCTGTTTCATAGATACAGATGTTACGGAAAATATATGGAATGGATCCTGAATAATAATTACATATGTTGATTCATTCTATAAGTTGTAATATCTATTTGCGACGGCAAATAAATGTTACTATTTATGGACTGTGTCTTTAAATGTGAAAATGTTATTAGATATATTTCTATATCTATACAAGGGGTTTGCGAAACATTGACACACTTATAAGCATTAGGTAAATTTATTGTCCATCATGCTTCTTGAGAAAACTTTGATTTAAAAAGAAGGAAGAAGTATTTATATGTGTTATATACAGTAAGATCGTAAAACTAAATACAGGTTTAATTTAAAATATTATATAATATATAATTATACTAGCTTTCCGACCGCGGCTTCGCCCGCGTAAATTTCGGTTATATCGCGCTTTTTAGATTTCCCTCGGGAACATCAAATTTTTCCGTGATAAAAGGTAGCCTATGTCCTTTCTCAGGCTCTAAAGATTGTGTGCTTTTCGCCCGCGTGGTGTTCGGTTATATCGCGCTTTTTAGATTTCCCTCGGGAATATCAAATTTTTCCGGGATAACAGGTAGCCTATGTTTTTTCTCAGGGTCCAAAGATTGTCTCTGCCAAATTTCATCAAAATCGATTCAGAGGTTTAGGCGGGAAAGCGTAACAGACAGACAGACAGAGTTACTTTCGCATTTATAATATTAGTATTGATACCCTTCCTCATATCTATTGATTGGATATATGAATACACACTGTTTACTGTCAATTACAGCTTTTTTACACTTTCAGTTTTACAGAGCTAGAAAGGATGGAATACTTACCAGTAAAAGTCAAAGGACAGTTTCTTCATGACAAAGAATTTCTGATTGGACCAAGAGCATTGATTGAGGTAGACACGCCAATTCCCAGGTCAGGCTCTCTGGTGTCAGACCCTAAGAAGAATCAAGGGTGGCTGGTGATAACTCCATTCAAGCTGTCTGAAACAGGGTGAGATTATTGTTTCTATTTCTTTTTTCTGCCTATTTGGACATCTAAGAAAGTACTGATAAACCTATAGCTACTAACCACCAATGCTTTTTGAAATAACAATTATATCTGGGCTAACTTTTAACTAGAAACATTTGCTCATTCAAGACAGTCCGGAATAGAAGCCCTTCAGGATGGCTTTTACATTATTACTATACTACCATTCATTTGTAGCTTATATAGGTTTTTACTAGCAATATGCTAACTATAGTTATATTGTTAGCAAACTATTAATAATATCTTCTTATTACAGAGAAATTATTCTGATCAACCGCGGCTGGATCCACCAAAGTCTGCGTCCTAAGGAGAAACGAGAGGCATCCTTGATAAAGGGAGAAGTCGAATTAGTTGGTGTTGTGAGGTTAACAGAAAAACGAGCGCCATTCATGCCCAAGAACAATCCAGAAAAGGGGTCATGGTTCTCACGGTAAGATAAAAGTAAAAATAATAACAACTATTGGACTGACGCATTAGAATGAAGGTTCCTAAGACATTGTTCTTGCTTAGCAAGCACGGCACGAGTTTGTTTCTGGTTCACAGTGTGAGCCGTAGCCCCATAGGTATATATATAGCTTACAAGCGATTATTGATTATTATTTTATCAGTCCGTTCAATGAGTGCTGTCTCATAATGTTGTTGTGGCTATTAACCGATTCCGTGCGGATGATGCCGCACAGGCACCATGTACTTAAATCTATTGCGTATGACGTATGGTTAAAGATGGGCGGGTGGGTAAAAAATGGGTAGGTAAAAATTGGTAAAAAAGGGTAGAATAGGTAAAAATTAAAAAATACCCATTTTTACCGGGTATTTATAATAAATACCGGGTATAAAATGAATTGTTATTTAATTGGCTTCGTCATCAATACTACGATCAGGTACTGGAATGCTTTGGGGTCCTACCACCATCTTTGGGACCCAAGTTAACCCCACCTGCCTGACGGTGCACCCGCTGACTTACGGATGGGGTGCTGACGCCAGTTTTCCCTTCGGAGCTGAGTGGACTGACAACAGTCGCACTCGTAAAAGCAAAACAAGCCAAACTATTATGAATAGGAAAGGAAGAAATGCACGTGACACAGTTAGGGCGCCGCCGCAAACGACGCGCAGGAGCTACGCCCGACTCCTGTGACCTGTGGGCTAGGTCTAACGTGTCAGAGGCGGATACGGCTGAAGAAGCGAGCCAAAACCAGGAAAATCCGTTGTGCTTTTCCTGGTGTGGTGACGCCGAAAGTATGCTGTTCTGGATCCAGCTCGAACGACAGTTTCACGGGATACCGTTATCCCAGCAAGTGGTTCTTGGTGGAGATTTGAACAGTCATGTGGGTGAGAAGAGTGTCGGGCTTGAGCGTGTTCACGGCGGCTTTGGGTACGGCGGCCGCACCGCAGAAGGAAACAATATTCTCCAAACGTGTGTAGCCGCTAACCTTGCAATCGTGACTTCAAAAACTTCGAACTTCAAAAAGAAGCAGGAGCACATTGTCACCTTTCGCAGCGGGCGAAGCGCTACCCGAATAGACTTTCTACCGACTAGGAGACACCACATCGGCAAAGCAGCCAACTGCAAAGTCATAGCCGGTGAGAGTCTCACTGGACAATACCGCCTCCTTGTCAAAGATCTCTGCGTAACGGCCCATCGTAGACGTGTAGAGCACTGCCGGCACCAGATTTGGTGGCGACTGCTTGATGAAATAAGTCCTAGGAGTTCGCATCGGTTATTAGAGACAAGTGCGCTGGACCGATGAAGAATATGTCCAAGACCATTGGGGCAGGATCCAGGCAGCTATTATTGGGGCGGCGCGGGTGGTGCTCGGAGTCTCTAAGGGCGGCCGCAAACGTGAAAAGGAGACCTGGTGGTGGGACGACACAGTCCAGAGGAAGACTAGGGTGAAGAAAGCCCTCTTTAAAACGTGGCATCCAGATCGCGACGCATATAAGGTTGTCAAACGTGCCACTAAAAGAGTTGTAGCCAGAGCCAGACCACTTGCAAGCGCTTTACGAGAAGTAGGAATCATTTGAGGGGCAAAAGATCTTTTCCAAATTGGCATGTTCCAGGGTCAAAGCGGCATAGGATATATCCAAGTGCCGTTGTGTAAAAGACCCTACTGGCAACCTGCTATGCAAAGACCTCACTGTGAAGGAGAGATGGCGCTTGTACTTCCACGAGCTGCTGAATAAGTAGCACTAAGAGGTGCAGACACCGAAATTCATTCCAAATCTTGAATTAGTGCCCGCGATAACGCCCGAGGAAGTCCAAACGACTTTTCGGCAAATCGGAAAGCTGTCGGAACTGACGAAGTCCCTATTGAGGCCTGGAAGGCGATGGGTCCTCGCGATGCGGGCATGTTAACTAACCTTCTGAACCGCGTGTTCCTGATCGGCAAAATTTCAAGCCAATGGGGACTGAGTATTATTACTCCAGTCTTCAAAGGCAAGGGCTCGGTACACACCCTGAAGAATTTTTAGAGGATTATAGACTCTCAGATTCGGCAGGAGTATGCTGTCTTGGAAGTGTCAATATGGGTTTCGTCCAGGGTACGGAACCATGGATTCTATATTAATACTAAGGTTCACCATGGAGAGATACAGATTGAAGAACACGCCTCTATATAATGCTCTTTCTATGTAGAAAGAGCATATGCAGTCCCCATACAGGCCTCAGCATCCATGATCCACCTCCCTGGTTGCTCATGTATGCTGAGGCGATATCCTCACTGTGACTGTCCCCTGTCCGCATCGCGCTGGCTGACCCGGACAGTTGGAGCGGCGTGTGAATTAGGCGGCTGACCTGTCCCACCGGACCGCACCCACAGTGGCGGGCCAGCATCAATGGAAGATTGCGGAAGCAGTTTTCGTTCTCGCAACCCCCGGTGTAGGTGTGAGATGAAACACTGGGGTGGTTTTCAATCATTAAGATTCCGACAGACCCGTCGCCCGCCCCAGGGCGGCGGACATCGCATGAGGATGTTCCACCCCGGAAACAAAAAAAAAAAGGATTTCGGGGCGGCGCCGGCAGCGGCGCGGGAGCCGGGCGGGCATCGAAGACCCGTTCTCAAAACTAGCGGGCAGATCGCGCGTCACTATAGCCGCGTAGTATTGTGTTCACGATTGTGTCGACGAGATATTTGTTTTTATTCGCGAAAGAAATGTTTGAACAATGGCGGCAACAACTTTTTGATTCAAATTTATTCCTAACGTTCGATCACCGCTTGACTTTAAGTACACCGCTCGCTGCCCGCCCGCTGCCCGCAAGATTCGAGCGCGAGAAGTACACGCTCGCTGCCCGCCACCGCCCCGATGTGCCGCGCCGCTGTTTTCGAGAACCGGTCCGTTTGATTTAACGCATAAGATCCTGCCGCTCACTGGCCGCCGCCGCCGCAACGCTGCCCGCAAGATTCGAGGCAGAGGCCTAAAAAGAAACCGTGGCCCTGGCGCACAGGCACACACAGGCACAGGCCTAGAGCGGGAGAGGTCATTTGACGATTTCTCATCCAGAACAAAAAAATGGTAGTAGGCTATTTGACAGTATTCATTTTTTTGGGATTTTTTGCTTTAATTGCATAAAATGAGGGTTCTTTATGTCATTTACACGAGTTTTAATAAAAAATGCAATAAATGAGTTTGAGTTTGAAAATAATAACAATTAATACATACAAAACACAAAAATATGTTTAGCTTTTTGTTTCTCGCGCCACACATTGTGAAACGATCCGGATTGGCTAATGTCGCGATGACGTCATACGCGCATCAACGCTTGTTTTCGGCAAACTTATAAACTGTTTTTTGGGGGTTTTTATCGATTTATTTGTACAACCCGGTACAGCACACCACTTGTAAACCATTTTATTAAATAACAACAACAAATAATAAATAAAAACAAACACCACTGAGAACCGAAAACTTAAACTTTAAAAATTCAAAATTTGAATTTTGAATTTTTATTTGCATATTTCTTACGAAATACGTATTTAAAATTAAAAAAAATACTTTCGGTGAACTTCTTAACCGCAACCAAGTAATTCGAGATAAAAATTATAAATCTGTCAAATAGCCTGTTCCGTAGTGGCAGCCCGTGTAATTCAGATTTTGTCGAATTTTTTGCAATTTACTGGTCAGTGTCAGGTTGTAACTTGATCAAAATATGATCTGCGATAATAATAACGATCTAACTACGGATCTACCCTAAATTAAACTGATTATAATTTTTACCCGGTAAAAATTAAAATTGGGTGGGTAAAAATAGGTATAAATGGGTATTTACCCATAGTTCGGGTTTTTACCGGGTAAATGCCCATCTCTACGTATGGTGCCCGAGAGGATACAAAACAAAAACATAAAAAAAACTCGGCTAAAACGACTTTTGTGAAAAGAGGTACGTAAATGAAAATGTCTTGATTTGCCCATGATATCTCAGAATGAAATACTGGAAACATTGTTGCGGATAATATGCTGTAATTATTAAAAGGTGAAGGAAAACATCTTAAACCTGGACTTTTAAGTCTGAAATCGCCAACCCACATTGAGCAAGCGTGGTGATTACGCTCAATCCATCTCTGTATGAGAGGAGACCTATGCCCAGCAGTGGGACGATAAAAAGGTTGATGATGGTGATAGAACAGAGCTAGGGTGGGGCAAGCGCCCCAGCTTGTCCCAGTGTAGCTACAGCCCATGTTTTTATATAAAGAACTAAAATTCTATAATGGTTAGGTTCATAATTCAAAACCTATTTATGTGGCTTAAACCTTGTTTTGTAATAAGATTATGTCTTCCTTAGCACTTTGCCAAGACCTCAATGTCCAAAGAAACTTGGAACATGCTTAGTGTCACATCACAGTGTCAATTCAAAATAATAAGTCGGTATTAGGTACTTGCAAAATACCAGAGATTATCGATAAGTCATTATTATATTCTTGATACATTCATTCTTGAAAACCGGCTAGTACTTACAGTTGTTACGTTGTTTTCTTTCAGAGATCTAGAACAGATGAGTGCCTATTTCGGCTGTGCCCCAGTGTGGCTCGATGCTAGAGGCATACCAGACCCGCCAGAAGGATGGCCTATCCCTAACCAGACAAGAGTTACTTTGAGAAACGAACATCTTTCCTATATTGTCACTTGGTATTCACTTTCAATACTAACGGCATTTATGTGGCGTCGTTATTTTGTTAAGAAGTTACCTTTACTGTAATTAAGTAGGTACTATTTGGGGTTGTAACGGAGCTTCGCCTCCGCTTCCGTTACTGCGGAAGTTCCGCAAGAAATCGTATCATCGCTTCCGCCTCCGCCTCCGCACAATTTTTAACGGAGTTATAACGGAGGTTTATTTACGTATTTATGCAATAAATAAATAGTCCGGCCGCGTTTGAGCGCGAAATGGTCAAGAATCAAATAGTGCGAGGCGGGAATGCGGCAAGCACAATTTGTTTCTCCTTACTTTTCATTACAAGAAGGTAATATTTTTTTTACCAACTATACTACTATTAATGTACGTATTTAAAATAAAAATTTTGTTTTAATTAACCATAAATTTCAATTTTGTCTATATGTACTTTCACCTCCGCCTCCGTTAACCTCCGCATCCGCGGAGGTGAGACTCGTCGCCTCCGCATCCGCCTCCGCTAACAAGCCTCCGTTACAACCCTAGTACGTAATATGTGTTACAGTTGATTGCATTTTTAAGTTAAATGGAAATTGTGCGCATTTAAACCTATGTAGATAGAAAAATCAAAAATTAGTCCTAAGACTTATTTAGGGTAATGACTAAATTTAATCATGATCAATTTGAGTGTTTAAAACAGAACTAAGACATTGTTAATTAGTTGCTTAATATAACATGCTTACCTACGAGTGAATATTATTGACATATCAAGCGCGTAAAAACAAAGTGAAAAAATCAGTGACTAAAAGAGGAGCCACACAATCGCTATGTAATTATTTATTAGATACTGATGACTGTCAAGCGGCATAACTGCTACGTGTTCGCTCAAAGAGAATATACATCGACGCTTGAAAGGCAATCATATCTAAGCGACAAAAAATCGTAAATTGAGTTATATACACCATTCGAACCGCCAGATTTTTCTGCGTCGTTTGCTGTATATAAGTCAATTTACGATTTTTTGTCGCTTAGATATGATTGTTTTTCAAGCGTCGACATGTAGGTAACTATTATTTTGAATGCTTATCTTCGTTTAAAGGTTTAAGGGTTTTGGATTTATGTCAAGACGCAAGGTTCATATAAGATTAGTCTCAAAAAAAAATCGTATTTCTAAGACTAACATAAAGGTAGGTAGCTTTATAAAATACTTTTGTTGTTGGAATGCGCTTGCGACTTGATGTCCTATGTATTCATACACTTTAATTTACAAGAAGTGCAACTCATTGCATAAGGCAACCAGCTATCGACAGTTTCCTCGCGCAACTCTAATACAATTATTGAGCGATGTAGTTCCCATGTCAGTAAAAGGAGACATACCACACAACAAATAGGAACTAATTTTAACAAACCACTCGTTTTGTTGTTGCTATACTCTGTTTTTTAATCTCGTAGACTAAATTGACACATGCAAATGTCAAATACATTTTAGTCTAGAGTATAGATCTCCTCGATTTTCACTAATGGTCGGCGGTGGGATAGGAACCTATCAAGCTTGGAATGTAGCAACTGAACACTTCCGCGAAAGGCAGTTTTGAATGCAGCTGGTCAATGCTATAATACAAGACGTGACTTGTTCAAGTGTACAGTCACGCGCCATTCGTGGTAACCATTTCCCATTGAGAGTACCTTTGTTTCGTAGCATAGGTAGTAATCCAATGGGTGTGTTGTAGTTCAGTTTTAAAATACTGCGCCCTGTGCAGTGTTGTGGTTAGTGTATTACGGGCGTAACACACTAAACGTAACAATGGCTTTCATTTTGACAGTCTAAAAACATTCTTTATGTTGATGAACAAACTAATTTTTCTAGCATCGAAAGTAATGTATTACCTACTAATATTCTTTAGATTTTGATAGGAAATGTGTACGAAATCACGGTGCAGAACTTGAGAGGTCTCATGTATTACTATGTTATACTATAACTATAAAGTTGTTTTCACCAAGGGTCAATTCTCGTTTTAAGAACGGTAGACTTCAAAAACATTTTGACATATGCTTGTCGCGGAGAAGACTGAGCGACTAGATTTTGAACGTTTTAAATTACGGGAATTGACCTTCTGGTATTAGGGGTGATTTTTCAATAGTCCGATAACTAACATTTGAAGAAAAAGTAGGAGTTTTCTATACAAATACTGTCAAAAGCCTGGCTGGAGGCTTTAATCGTATTTAAGGCATCCACAGGATAGTTCGGTTAAGTAGTCACGGCCGAATTCTGATGGAAAATTACGAGATGTCATAACAAAAAAATGAAATATTCCCCAGATAAGTTATCTAACCATTGAAAAAGCAACCCCATAGTTTAATGTGTTGAAATGTAGATATTTTAGTTATATTTAAATAAATATGATGTGTAGATTTCTGGTTGTTAGTTTTTTTTTTGTGGGGTAATTAATTAAACACAGTTTGTGATTGAGATCTGATTTAACTCGAGAAGAGTTTTAATTGATAACATTGATGAAAATACATACATTTTCAAATAATTACAATAACATCATCAGTCAATTTTGAGTCAATAATTTCGTACCTCTATAAAAATAATTGAGAAACTGATTTAGAATCAGATTAGTCTTGCGGCCCGGCGTGTCCTCCTCGCGTTCCTCACGCCCGACCTCGTGAGGAACGCGAGGAGGACACGTCCTATTAAAAGCCAATCGCTTCTTCGCGGTAAACCGAAAAGCATCCTGTGGGCTCAACGGAGTTCAGGTTCACGGAACAAAAGCGAAGTGAACGCGACGAGCGCTTTTAAATAGAATCTGGTATAAAGGATTGCGGGACCAAAGGTATATTTAATTGAAATCGTTAGCTATGGCCAATTAACTGAATTTATACATAGTAGCTATGATGAAATACGCCAATACGAGTATTGTTACACACTACTAACAATTAAGATGAAGATGACAGATAATGAATTATAATAGTTTCTTTCTAGATTTAACCTACACAATTCTTATGGAACTTTTTATCAACACAACTTATATACAACTAAACGAATGAAACCCAATAGTAAAAACTCATTTTAAAATATTCTAATAAATTTGTATATTACGAATCTTAACATAAGATATCAAATAAACTATTCATAATTTCGTCAACTTAATATATCTAATCTATAAAATATGAAGTGCCGTTTGTTGCTAAACGAATCTTGAAACTTGAGAACTGCTGGAATAATATGGCTATTTTTTTTGTTGTTGATTTTCGAAATATTTATTCTCGAATTAACACAAACCAACTTCTTAAAGTTGGTTGAAAATTAATTACCATGAAAAATAAAATACGTATTTCCAAGTTTAGGTCGAGTAATAAGTATTAATTTTGACTCACGAACCAAACAAACTCAGAAATTTGAAAAATGAAAGTATTTGAGAAAAAATACAACTTGCAAAATAATTACAAGTAAACTAATCAAAATATAGATAGAATATCTATTGGGTCAGCTAATTTCTAATAAAATTTTATAATTATAAAATTGAATGTCAAGCTCAAACGAATTATAAATTACAACTATATAATACATGAATCAACAAGTTTAACCTTTAAGTATGGACATCATTATATCACTGCCCCCGCAAAGTGTAGCCTTACAGGCTTCCTGTATTTGGTAGGTGTCAGGTGGAATTTTCTGGGCAATTTAAGCTAGGTACAGATATATTTAAAGGTTGTCTGTAAAAGATCGCTCTTAGCGATAAGACCGCCCATTGTGTCACCCTTTGTAAAAATTTTATATTTATGTTTTTGTAATCTATATGGTGTACATAATAAAGAGTATTCTATATTTCTAATTAGTCAGATATTTAATATATAATTTAACACCTACATAAAAAATCAATCAAATTTGAGCATGAATGTTGTGCTTCTGAACACTTACATAGAGACTGCCTGTAAGACTTTCGCTTTTGACAGAACGGTCGTGGTCACTATGACTGAATCCGAGACGCTAATGTTACACGCCGCAGGATCTCTCCATCTATCCCTGTTGGACGACAGCCTGGAGCATTTATTAACAGGTGCCGCCTTGATTTGGTCGGTCCACTTCATCGGTGACCTTCCACGAGGTCTGTTCCCTTCTACTCTGCCCTGGACGACCAAACGTTCTATGGAGTCAATATTGCGCCTTGATACGTGACCGAAAAATCCGAGTATACGGGACTGTACTATTTCTGAAAGACGCTGTTTGATGCAGAATTCTTGGAGTATAGAAACATTTGATCTAAACTCGGTCCATGATACCCCAAGCATTCTTCTCCAACACCACATTTCTAGAGCGTCTATCTTTTTCTTTTCCAATTCCCGTAACGTCCACGTTTCAGCTGCGTAGAGAAATATGGGAAATATTAGTGCTCGGACGAGCCTGATCTTAGTAGCTTTAGTTATGTCGTGATTCCTCCATATTTTCTTGAGCGTGTCCATTGCCCCTCTTGTCATGGCCATGCGCCGCTTGATTTCATCCACACTACCGCCACTGCAAACCTCAAAAACCGGAGGACCCAGGTAGACATACGATTCGACTATGTCACAATTCGCGATCTGTGTTACCTCGGGTGAATTATTACCAGCACGGTTGACGATCATGATTTTCGTGTTACTCTGATTAATTTTTAATCCAAACGTAAGACTTACGCGCTCCATCTTGAGGAGCAGCTCTTCCATGTAGACCGCGCTGGTCGCAAATAGAGTCGTGTCATCGGCGTAGCGCAGGTTTGCAATTTTATAACCGCCGATCGCAACACCGTCAGTCCCGTCCTCCAGAGTAATTCGCATCGCAAGTTCAGTGTAGATATTAAAGAGGAGTGAGAATATATGTCCATATTTTAAGGCTAATTAAAAGTACAAACACAAATAGATATAAAGGTGTCCATATGTACAGCACACATCTTCATAAATGACCTAGGTAAAGTTCCTGAATAATTATTTGTATTAGAAACTCGTTTGCAGGCTATATTTTTTTATGTTATGTCAATCTTCCAACTGATGTGTATGGACACCTCTGATACCTACAAGAGAGGACAATTTAAAAATATAATATTTAATTACACACATATATTGTCCTTGTGATAGCTCTAAAAAAATAAATTTTAGTTTTTCGGCCTTCTTCCAATAACGAGTTATTTATATGCACAAAGTTGTTATCATTCAAGAGAGAGAGATAACAAGTTATCGGAATTGGTGCGCGGGAGAATAGAAATCTCAACAAATGTTGATAATTTAGATATTTAAAATCCAATTTTGTAGCTCCGCTTGATTCTTATTACCAATCGATGTTATAACTTCATTAGATGATTAAAAAAAACTTAACTACATACTATTATGTATTTATGCCAACACGATAAACGTGAAGACCTGACATGAACACAGGCAATATGAACTTAAATTCAAGCGGGCAAGTCAAAATTCGACACATGTATTTGAGGCACATGCACCGGATCGATTTTGGGCGTTGTTTTGTAGTCGCAAATGCCACACTCCTTTAATTTCCATTCCCATCCCATGATTTGCACAGCATGCAGGGTTTGGGCTTCTGTGTGTTGACGTCGAAGCATACCTTCCTGTAATTTGAATACATTATATTTTATTACATATTATTTTGATTCAAATATTGCATTATGACGAGAAATTATGAATATACCTTGATCTTTTCCCATTTATCATCGACTTCTTGAAGCCAAGAGTTAATTTGTCTGCCGTTGCAGCGGGAGCGCTGCGCGTTGCGCTTCTCTTCCTGCTCTGGAGCCAATACATTGTATACTTCTTTGTCTCTGAGTATTGTGCATACAGAGAAAGGAAGAGACTGTAAAGAAAATAAAATTGTTTGATCCAAGCAAAATTATTTTTTATGGTAAAACAGTGAAAACGCGTCACATTGAAGGCGGTAAATAGTAGGAAACAGGGCTTTTTAAACACTACGGCCAATACATGTACTGTAAAGGCAAGCTAATAACAGCCATTAATTACATTGATACATACGAATATCGGTATCACCGAGTCGCTTCGTTTGTGCGTGCGCGTTTTGGACAGCTCCTGCCCATTCACCGTCAGTGAAGATTTACAGAAAAAAAAGAAAACTTTTTTCGTATAAACATCACTTATCGTAAGGGCATTAGAATTTGTATGCAAAAATGTTTTCGGTGATAATTTAAAGCTGCTATGTGAGTTTAAGAGAAGGTGTCAAATAATGTTCATATTTTACCTGGTTTGCTACAGCACGTTCGGCGCGCCCGTGAACGCGCAAAATTTCTTGTTCGACCGCCAACACAAGCTTCTCTTTTTCTACTAGGTGTTGTATACGCAATCTTGTTCTGTAGATACAAACATTTATATCAAAATGATGCAGATTTAGAGGCAAATTCAAAAACAGAAGTATAATTTATGGACATACCTTTCCTTTTCTTGTGCAACAAATTCGCTGGCCATCTGGGTTGGCAAATTAGGTGGTATTTCAACCTGCGGATCAGGGTTTACATTTCCCTGGAGTGTATATGTGCACCGATTCATCAAATATTTGTTAAAATCTTTTGGAGGCTTTGGTTTCACGGGAAATAAGCTTCTCTGACGACGATCAATCTGTAAAACAACAGAACAATAATTCACAAACTTCTTAATAACAAAATATACACAGTACTTTAAAATGTAATCATAACAAACCTGCTTCCGTATATGAATATACATTTGATACGGATTGGAGTGAGTGATATTATGGCTGGCACTGGAATCATGAGTTGGTTCATTCTTTGACTGATCACGAGAGTGTCCATCTTTTGATGCTTTAATTTTTCTCTTTCTTGGATGCAGCTCCACATGGCCAGAAGCTGTCAAACATAATAAAAATGTTACAGTGAAATTGCAAAAATAAAAAAAAATTATGTACCAGACTGCTCAAAAGACATCCAATCTGATTTCTTTTGAGCACTTATGGTTTTTTATCACGCGCTCAGACTAGATACGTGCAGATAACGCACGTCATTTTGCATTCTGCTGGTTAGAACAACCTGACTGTTGTTAGTAGTTGTTACTTACATTCCCCCCTTGAAGTTGATGATGAGACAGTGTGATCGTTATCTTGGCCCTAAAATAAAAAGCGAGAGTTGATATTGTGTACTCATAAATCTTTGTATATAATTTAAAGGGATTGAATATTTTCAAAAGGATCGTGTGAGTTATATTAACTACTATTGTTAAAAAGTTGAACTACTCATGTACTTACAGAGCCCGAAGGTGTAGGACTTTTATTGGCATTCAAGCTAGCTTGAGCTTGCCCCGCCCCAGAGCGGCTGTCATTCCCTGTCTGAGGGGACGTCCTCTCCTTATCTTTATCCCCGTCATTCGTCCTATGAGAACGGAGGACTCTCTGTCCAGCCTTCGGACGAAAAGTAGGTTTATGAGTATATGTTAGTTCAGGTATTTAGAATAATAATTAAATTATAGTTTTAATAAAAAGGAGGCTTTGCATTCTGGAACACTAACACACGAATGATTTATAAAATTAGAAACCTCTCAATTGAGAGTGGGTTTATTACCTTTCCACCTTCTCCTCTTTTATCATCCGAGGTGCCGTCAGAGCTATCCGAAGTTTGTCCCGTGTCAGTACTTGTACATGGAATGACGT
This sequence comes from Sesamia nonagrioides, assembly GCA_017933935.1. Classification (NCBI taxonomy): domain Eukaryota; kingdom Metazoa; phylum Arthropoda; class Insecta; order Lepidoptera; family Noctuidae; genus Sesamia; species Sesamia nonagrioides. Next base: position 2,269,153 of record JADWQK010002002.1, on the reverse strand, counting down.
AGGGTAGCGTCGATGCGTTACCACGACCCTTTCCACTCCCCCTTTGACCTGTTTCACCACAATAAAATTAGTTCAAGGGAACAAAAATACAGTATGTTAAATAACAGAGGCCGTTCCCTTAAACTCGTTAATATATATCATTAATAGATTAAAATAAAAATATCAGCATAGAAAAATAAGCATAACAAAATCCGAATAAAAAAAAATTCTAATTGGAAATAAATTTGAAACCTCCTGTTTTAAATCAAAATAGTAGTCGTCATGTATAAATAAATTGCGACGTTGCCGTCTTTCATGTTCGCGTGTACATGTCAATTTAAAATTTTTATTGAATATTTTCTTATTGGAAAACATATTAAAACATTTTGTTTTCGAATGGAAATATTTTTTTTAGCATGTATGTATGCTATACTATTTCGGGTTAACGGGAACGCCCTCTGTTAGTTAACATACTGTATAAAGGCAGACAGGGAAGTTAATGATTTCAAAATGATACTATGTTTGTAGGTGCAAATATGGGACTCGTTTTTTTTTCTAGTATTTTGACCCCACAGGTGATACCTTTAAAATGGACGTAAATCAGAAAATACTATTGAGACTTACCCTCGCCTTCCTGCTCGTTCCGACTGCCAGAGCCCCCCGCGCCGCCGGGTATTACGATCTTGAGCGGAGGGACCTTGGGTGCCGACTCGTGGCTTTTCGTATCATCGTCGCCATCATTATCCTTCGTGCTTTGGCTCGGCTTTGGACTAGCCACTGGACTTTTCCTGTCCTGTTTGCCTACTTGTAATGATCCACCTTTTCCTCCGCCAGACTTTCCCTAAACAAAAGGATGTTTTTGTTAGACTATAATTTAATAATAATAAAATTTAGATATATTATTCTGATCCTGTCATCAGAATAATATATCTACATTTTATTATTATAAGCACAACAGGCAAAAAAAAGTAAAACATAAATTAAAATAAATAGTAAATATGTTGTGCAATAAAGTAGCACTAGACCCCACATTAGGATACCCTTCATTTTGACGTTAAACACACGTTATATGTTGACTAGTGGGTAATTCTGTTTTATAGTTTAGTGGGTATGTTTGTAAATTTGTATTATTGACATAATCATTAATTTTATCATGCTATGATTAAGGGAATACTTTTTTTTTTTGTATAGTATAATCATAATAATATATCATGAGGCCTAAAATGATTTTATAAAACAAATTTATTACTTGATGTGAGCCTTGTGCATTGGCCTTAGAACTTCCACCGCTTCCTTTCCCCTGCGCTTGCAAGCTTCCCTTCCCGGAAGAACTGACTCCTCCCTTGCTTACATTCTGTCCGCCGCTGTTTTTGCCCAGTGGTATTGCGCCTGTCTTACTCGCAGGCCCTGGTGGTTTGCTGCCGGTAAGGATTCTGTAAGTACCCAAAATAAGATACATCAATGTTAAAATATAAACATGAGCATGAGGCAATTAAATAAAACAGGCTATTGTATTTAACAGCTTACATCCTTCCAGTGGACCATTGTGCGTGGGACATGGCGGCCGTTGGCGGTTATTCCAAACAGCCCACATCCCTCCATAAACCCATCAAGTCTTCTGGCTTGTGGAGAACATCTGTATAAGATCTTGGTGCCCCTATGGTTTTACTTCTAATTTCAGTGACGCCTGTACATTCGAAGAGCACATGCGCAACTGTCTGGTCAGCCTGCATGCTAGCTCTGCCCAGGGGGCTGTCCGTTAAACCTATTGTGTAGTGATGTTTATTTAGCAAGCCACGGCTTGCCCATGATGATCCCTGTCATCAATCACAGGCCTTTCCTATTCAGGTGCAACATTCTTTTGGTTAGCCTGTCATCCAGAGATGGTATAGCTTCTTTGGACTGCCTGTAGTCCAGTGATGAGGAGCACAAATCTCCGCTTGTGTGTACCTCTGTAGCCATCTGCGTATTTAAATAAAGTGAATAGGCACTAGGCTCCGGTCCGCGTACCGACGCGCTAGATGCCCTTCTAGCCAGCTCATCAGCTGCGTCATTGCCCAGTGAACCATTGTCCCTTTACCCACTGTAGTGTCACAATGTTGCCGCCTGATACGGTTACCTGTTCCAGTGCATTGTGACACTCAAGTATTAAACTTGATGTGATGGCCTGGATATACTTATGCTGAGGTGTTGTGAGAACACTCCAACACCCGTTCCTTGGTCGGTTTTTGATACGTTTCAGTGGGAATATTATGGTAGGTAATGAGTTATTGCTAATAATAGACATGTGAAGCCTCACCGTCCAGGTCCACCACGGGCCACTGGAGCCGGTTTGCCCATCGGCTCCTTCTCTTCATTGTCTTTGCGTTTCTTCCGTTTGGAAACGTCGTCTTCAACCGCTTCATTATCAGCATCTTCATGCGGCCGTTTGATGCAGTCGTCCTGAGTCGATGACACCACCCCGCTACTTAGCTGATTAGCATCTGAAAAAAAAAAACACAAGTTGTGTACTGAAAATGTGCTCAAAGACTTTTAACAACATGTGTTATTATTGAAAACCATTGTTAGTGATTTTAAAACTCTAATACAAAAAATTGGAAAGAATATACAGAATGGTGTTACTTCTTTTCATAGATAATGGAATTTTGTTTCCCACCTATGTTTAACATATTAAGGTTTGAACTTCATATTTATTCAATACTTACGGGGGTTTTCTTTCACCTCTATTTTATTAAACCCAGAGAGATAAAGTATCTACATCTGGCTATAAGCTATATGACATGTTGCCATGATCTTCTAAGACATGGACAAACAAACATACATTCATACAGACACAAACAGATAGAATAGACCATGGTTCTAATCTTATAGTTTTCACCAGTTATATGCTGTAAGAAAATAAAACATATATGGAAAATAAGTAAGTCTGTATTGAATATAGTAGGAGTTTTAACATCGCGGCTATGTTAGTCAATAACACGACGTAGCCGTCTGGCGGCGAATTGTAGCGCCGGTTTCCGACGCTCTCAAAATACGAAAGGTTTTATGCCTCTAACCGTCTCTGGTCTCGGCTGCGCCCCCTTTTTCCTGTGTGGTGATGTCCTTGCCATCGAAATGTTCCCCCTGGGCTAGGGTCTCCATGTTGTTCCGCTTACTGCAATCGCTGTTACCACTGGCATTGCAACCTTTTTTGGCGCTGTCATCCCTTGCCCGATTGACGTGTGTTGCTCTCGCGTTATTATCTGTTTACATAAACCAATATGTTCCACATAAATAGGAACTTCTTCCTGTACAAGTATTTACAGTAGATTCTTTAATAAGCTGAAATAAAAATTTCAAATTGATAGGCATAAATTGTTGCATCTATTTATTGAGTTGAATGTGCTATATTGTGGCAAAAAATTGTAAGTAATATGCATTCTTTTTTCATAAATGAAGAATTTCAAGGCGAAACCCGTATTTCATTTTTTGTAACTAAATTATACTACAATTAAGCATTAATGAATTTTGCATGAGTATCAATAGAAATTGCAGTTGATTAGGGTCTTGCAAAAACAGCAAACATCATATTAGTAATAATCTAATATGATAAAATAAGTTGTGTGGTAAAACTTCAGGCTCTTGAATTTGATTGAAATTGGAGCAATAAACAATGCCAATAAAAATCCTTTTCAGAATTTAAACTGCATTGTGTATTTTAATTGTGTTAATGAAGGTGAGTATTCTACAGACTTTAAAAAGGGAATGTAAACTTTAAAAGTTTTTAAGTTATATTTAGTCTATATCTATTCAATCATAATAATGTAGACTATTCCAAATAAATTTTTGAATATAGGTAAATCATGTTTACTTCGTTTGGTTTATCACATAAATGACTGGTCTTTCAACTGTCATTAAAAATAAATAGCAGCAAGTTTTTATCACATATTTTGCCTCAATAACATAAATGAATAAATAGATAACAAAATGAGTTTCTTTGTTGTATAGAGCATAGGCTCTAATAATATGCATAATTGCATATAGAATATAGATTCTATATGCAATTATGCATATTATTAATGTCCAATTATTTACTAACCCGCACTGGGCAAGCGTGATAGACTACAGCCCACTCCCTCTCACCAAGAGGAGGCCTTGGTTCCAAGAGTGGGGACATTATAGGCTGATTATGAATGTCTAACTTGTTGTTAGACATTAATAGACATGGCAATGTTGAATGTTAAATTTGAATGGTTATTCATATTATATCAGTAATAAACAATAAAATAAATAATAATAAACAATATTTATGATGTGAAAATATACCTATCTTAATAATGTAGGTTAACTTTATAGTTTAGTTTTAATTATTCGAACCAAAAGTGGAGGTATTATGCAGTTTTTGTATTTAATTATTAAAGCCAAAAGTGGAGGTATTATTAACTTTTTGTATTTAATTATTCAAACCAAAAGTGGAGGTATTATTAACTTTAGGTATTTAATTATTCAAACTTGAAAGTAGAGGTATTATGCTATGCATATAGGCTTGTATGTATTTATGCCAAAAAATACCCCTGAAGGTAAGCTCCAGTGGTGGTATGAATACTAAATTCAGTATTTTGTCCTATGAAGGGACAAGAATAGCTGCACTCTTGAGGTTGTGATCAATTGCCGGTCGATGGCATCGGTCCACGAATACCGGTCGACTAACCAATCGATTGATTGCCGGTCAATGGCATCGATCGACAGCAACACTCAACATAGATCAATTAACCTCGGCTATACTCCATCAGTTTCTTTCGAAATGTATTCACAAGAGGACGCGTTGTTGTTGGCCAGACGATGTAGCTCGTACTATTATTAAGGAGACGCAAACGTCAACTTATCCATCCTACCATCGATCAATGGCATCTATCGGCTTTCGATCGATTAGAACTATCGATCGACGTCGACTAATCCATTCTACCATCGATCGACGATCGCATGATTGGTGTGGGGTAACACCCTTAGGTTACTGTCAGAATTAATAGAAAAATCAAAGAAAATAACTAGGATCACACAATCCTTTAATTATATTATGACAATGAAAGTGTTATGTCAGAATGCAAAAAAAATATGCATATTAGTTGAATAATAATTAATATTTAATAATACATTAAATTACGAATATCCCCATAATTGCACAGACTTACCTTACCTACAATACAAGGAACCTATTGCTAATTTTTAGTAATGACACTTCGAAACGTAATTACCTCAGCACCTCTGCAGTTTATTTACAAAGGCTTTTAGATAAAGCGTACTATGACTGGTTATCACTGCAAGTTCGACAATCCAATAATTGAGTGTTTTCTAAAATAATCATATTGTCACGTCAGATACTCAATATGAGTTTACGCAGGGGTCACAGCACGATCGCGAATGATGTGCGGCGTGCATCATGATTTATGTAAACTCTCTATGGCGAATAATGAGTAAACGTGAACTCCCCTTTGTTGTGCGAGGGCGTCCTCCTTTGCATTTCACGTAGTCCGACAGTTTGAAGAGTTTATAGTTGTCCGTAAACTGAAATTCTTCCACAATAAAAACTTATGCTAAATCGGTCCGCAAGACCGACACGAAGTTGGCGTCAAGGATCGGCCATCATTCGACAGCCCAAGCAACACGCCCCAAACCGCTCCGTTTCAAGTACTAATATTAACCAAATATACTTTTTTTTTTGTAAATTATCAGTTATGTAAATAATTAACTCATATTAGAAAAATAAAGAATTGTAACGTTGATAACCTTATAAAGTTACCTGCCAACTGACATTGTAAAAAAATAGAATGTTTATTTAATCTATTTAAAATTCCTAAGAAAAGGAACGACACGGACGCGACATCGACTAGACAGTTCTACGAACGGGGACCGATAGCGCACGAACTTCACACGGTTACGTTACTCGCTCAATGCGTCGCAAACGTTCCTTTACGCGTAGCACAGCTCGTATACCTATATCGTTTATGTCATAACGCAATAGTTTCATTCTAGTTCTAGTAGACATTTTTTTTAAATCTACAACCGTATAATATATAACATAAATCAATAATTAAGTAAAATTAATTAAGCTATTTAAATAAAGGGCTAATACAATATCCATAATACATAAACCCAATAGAATAAAATTCGTGGAAATACGGTCGGACACTTTTTAGGGTTCCGTAGTCAACTAGGAATCCTTGTAGTTTCGCCAAGACTGACAAGACCGTCCGCGGATAATCTCAGTAACCGTTACTCTAACTAAAAAGCTAAAATTTGATAAAAAAAAATAATATTTTACCTCTTAATAATAATAATAATATTTTATCTCTTTTTACAAAGAGGTAAAGTAAAAAGTGAAATAAAATGGGGTACTTTTACCCTACTTTTTATTTCAGCGCCTACGTGTGATCTATATTTGAATAGGTATTTTTTTTTAAATGTATAAGGGTTTCATAATGTTAACATTTTCGGAAATAATCGATCCAAAAGTAAAAACAAAAGTATCCCCCTAACTTAAAAACAAATGAAAAAAAAAAATTAAAAACTTCATAGGATATAAAAATTAATAATAATAGTAATTTCTGAATTGAATTTGTAATTTTAACCGTATATGCAAGAATTTTTGACCACTGAAAATCCACCATACTTCCCTAGTCTGTAAGAATTAGTAACCCATATTCTTGAGTGATGGCGCTGTACTTTGGGCTACTTCGAGCTATAAGATTTTTCCTGATCTAATGGGTTCGGGACGTGTACGAGCTATAGAATACTTTGAATCTATAAAGAGAAAAAAATATTCAGACAGAATTATTTCTTTTTTTAGTTATCACGAGAGATGCGAGAGAGTCCATCGTGCTGTTAGTTTTAGTAGCACATTACCTTTCCAGCCTTACTTCTCTATACCGTGGGCACACCACAATAGCGACGGTAAGTCACCTCTTTGAGGAGTGGCTAGAGGCGCCACGGCGACCTCACCTTCCACCTGAAGCAGGTCCTCACCGGACACGGTTGTTTCGGGAGATTGCTGTTCCGTATAAGGCGGAAGGAAACGCCAGAGTGTCACCATTGTGTGGATCGCCCCGAGGACACGGTGGAGGTCTGCCCGGCTTGGGTAGAGCACCGCTGTGTCCTCGTAGCGGTGGTCGGCAACGATCTCTCGCATCCTACCTTGGCCCAGGCCATGGTCCGGAGCGAGAGTGCATGGCAGGCCGTCACCTCCTTCTGCGAACCAGTGATGCGGGCAAAGGAGGCGGCGGAGCGCGTGAGGCAGCTGGAATCCCAGCACCCTCACGCCACTAGCCGCCCCAGGAGACGAACTGGTCGGGAGACGACATCGAACTCCCAGCCACTCTAGGCGCGGGCCTGCGAGCAGTGGGCAGCTCGCCGTCCGGTAAGAACCAGGCCCGAGTCGACAGCGCGTTGTGTTTCACGCGCGGGGGGGTCCACGAAGACCGATGCCTCCTGGGTCAGGATTGCGGGTTGGTTAAAAAAGAAACCGTCGCTCTGGCCGTTGCACAGGCAAGTGAAGAAACACGGGTATGTTTTAGTCTGTAAAAGTCTGACACGCCCTTCCGCTCCGCCCAGAGCGGGAGAAGTCATTTGATGATTTCCCATCCCAAGAAAAAAACAGCAGGTCAACCTACCTAAACCTTTAAAAAAAAGATCATCCTCGAAATGGTTTTAAACACCGATCGAGTAATTCCTGTCGTACGCCGACAGTGTGTAGTTGTCTTCATCAAAAAAATATAATGAAGTCAACAAACAAAAGAAAAAAATACTTTCGTCAATTTTATCGACTTTTACACTAAAAGCTATAGTTTAAACCAGTAGTAAAACTTTCTTTTCCCCAGCCTTAGATGCAACCGAATCATGATCAATCCCTTTCAAGAGTTGTCAGGAAAAATCTATTTTGAAGAACGTGAAGACCACCTCTTATGCGTTATTGTAGAAGTGGTTCCAAACATGTTCCAGTCGAAATCAAGTAAGTGTTCTGTACAGAAATAAGAACCTATATGGTTTCATAAAAGGGTTGCAGGTCCATCTTAGAAAGCCATACAGTTTAAAATCCTTGGATGTGTTCAAAGTGTAACTTCAACTCCAAAGCCTATACCTAAATATATGTATAATCAATTTTTGTTGTAATGTAACACAATCCTCAACAGTCCTTATTTTACGAAATACTTTAAAAACGCTAGGTGGAAACCACAATTTTTAAAACATCTATTTATAGTCGGTCTATAAAGCCCTGGAATTGAATGTTTCTAGAACTAAAAATTTTAAAAGTAGGGTAACACTAAATTATAGCACATCGAATTTCATCGGCTATCGTATATTTGTTTTGTAACTCGATATCTATTGGATTTGTTATTGCTTTCCAAATCTACATGGGTAAAAGAAACGTATTACAAATGAGCAAAACAAATAAATGGAGCTCGGAAAATAATTTTTAAAGTAGATCGGCGATGTTTGCTAGAACACGAAGTTGGACTAATTGTATCAAATATGGATGATATATGCTTGAACAGTTGTTAAAACAGGTACTAAAGTGTGTGAGTCTATAAAGTCGTGAAAATGGATATTTCTTGAACTTAATGTTTTAAAAGTAGGGCAACACAAATCTTAGTAAGTACATCGAATGTCATCGGCAGTTATCGATTTGTTTTGTGACTTGTTATTTATTGAAATTCGTTTTAATTTTCAATTCTATTTAGACAAAACATCGAAGAAATGTGTTAAATATGAGAAAAACAAACCGGAGTGGAGCTCGGGAAATTATTTTTAAAGTTTATCATCAAGTTTGTTAGTACACCAAGCTGGACAAATTTTATCAATTATGGATGATATTTATGCTTGAACAGTTGACCATAGTGTAGCAGTTATGATAATTTAGGTACCGCTGATTTTTATATCATGTTGGGAATTAAAATAAGTGCTATCCATCTTCTGATAGAAATTACATATTGTTATTTTCAATCTTTCAGGAAAATGTGAGAGTAAACCCGTTATCAAGATATACAAAATGTAAAGAAAACCCTGTCCGATCCGTATTGTTAGGTATCGATAACAGATTCTAATGCCTACAAAGATAGGCAAAACTTAAAAAAATCCCCCAAATAAAATAAATATTATTTCGTAAAAGGTAAATTAATACATGTGCCGGTGGGCGACACATGCGAGGGCGAAAGGGGGCAGGGCACGCGGCACGCCGTCGCATCGCTATTCGCTCATATAATGGTAAATGGTGGGTATTTTTTTTAATAAGTGACAACACCGGTATAATTACCGATGTTGTCACTTATTAAAAAATTACCAAATTTTGAGGAAGTTGGAATTAATTCGCGGAAAAAAAAGATTATTTCAAAATTCATTCGTATTGATACTATGATCATTACTTATGTAAAATTTCATATTTTATTTGGTCATGTAACCTAACCTTTGTATCCTTATGGGTCGGACGGGGTTTACATATTGTATACGAGTTAGTTATTCGCTTAAGTGAAGATACCAGGCTGATGACACCAGTAACGGAGACGTTGTTAGTGACGCAACTGACAATGAAAATACTTTGTAAAGAAGAATATTTGGAATCAGACGATAAAAGCAATTATAATTAAAACATATACCTACTTAATCCATACTTCCATACTAATATTATAAATGCGAAAGTAACTCTGTCTGTCTGTCTGTTACGCTTTCCAGCTTAAACCTCTCAACCGATTTCGATGAAATTTGGCACAGACAATCTTTGGACCCTGAGAAAGAACATAGGCTACCTTTTATCCCGGAAAAATTTGATGTTCCCGAGGGAAATCTAAAAAGCGCGATATAACCGACCTCCACGCGGGCGAAGCCGCGGGCGGAAAGCTAGTAATAAATATGTACGATTTTTTTTTGTTTTGTTCATTTTATTTAAAGTCCAGAGACCATAGATTTGTTTTCTTTAAAACCGATTTTGCTTCTAGTACAAAATAATGTGCTAGTATCAAAATGATTTCAGTCATACTAGCAGGGTAGCACGACCGCAGCGCCCTTATTTTTGTTTATGACTTTATAGACAGACTATATGTCAAGTATTGACCCCTGCATAATGCTAGAGGTCACGCTATTATCTTCTGAAGCGATGGAAAGCACATTACATTCACTTTTTAACCGACTTTAAAAAGGAGAAGGTTATAGAGTAAGATCCCAGAGCGATCAGACGTAACTTATTTTCACATGGATGAAACCTTAGGTTCGTAGTAGTGCCTCATGTACTTAGAATACCTGTGTGTTTGTGGAACTTGCCGAGTGACACCTGGGCAGGTACCAGGTGAGAAAAGTAACTAAAAATTAGAGTTATTTTACTTAAATTCTGATGGCTGATATTTATATATATTATGTAGAATATTATACTAAACTAGTATCATAAAGTGTCAGACACTTTTCATTGACCAAAACTTTTGTCAGACGCTTTAAAGCTCCATAAAAATAAATGAACTTTACTTATTTTCACATGTCTGACTTTTACATATGTTATAGAGGTAACTACTACAAAGTTATATTTCATCAGTCAGACAAATTTGACTGACCAAACATCCCTTAAGACAAAAATTATTCGACTGGGAGTGCGAGCGCGTAAGCACTATGCATGCATTGAACAGCGAGTGAGATGTCCATAGCAACTCGGTTCCCCTTCTTAAACTTACCATCTGCTCCACTCTACTGTGTGTGTGTATGTGCCTAGTACGTGTCACGTAGTATAGAGTTTAGATCCGTAAAGAGCACATGTTTTTTTTTTTTGTTTATGCCGTGTATTTTTTTACCAGGGTTCGAAGGATATATATCAATTGATATATATCATGATATATATCCGATATATATCTGATATATATCAAACCATTTTTTGTGATATATATCAAAATTTATAGTATGTTGCACCTAAGTGCTTTTACCGACGCGCTGCTGGCATATTCTATAGGGTTCTGCAATCAATAGTAATAGTGTAACGTAAAAGAGCCAAAATAATTTTCAATTCTATCATCTGCAAACATCCCTACTCCTTAAAAGTGAAGTGTAGTTATTTATATACTACTATACTCTTTGAGTGTAGTGTTAATCCTTTAGGAATGTCAACAGGCGATTTGACAGTTCTAGCTGACTAGAAAAAGACTAATTTGTTATTTGATTATAACTCGACTAAGTACAAACAAATATTAGGATTTTTAAGATATTTTAATTTTGTTTCCCTAATATTTATAGACTTTGTTTTCTCAGAAAAAGATAGTTATTTTAATATCTTATTACTACCTATACGATTGCCACAGGTACATGACAGTTTATTATTATGAATTTATTACAATATAAAAATAACAACATAAAAACAACATATTTTTAGTTTTTATATTGTAATAAATTAAACATAAAATCTTATATTTTATGTTTATTTCGTTAAATAAAAACTAAAAATATGTTGTTTTTATACTGTAATAAATTCATAATAATAAACTGTCATGTACCTGTGGCAATCGTATAGGTAGTAATAAGATAATAAAATGGCAGTCTTAAGAAATGGATATAAATATCGGATATACACACATCAAAAGTGTCTAGGGATCAAGCATTTTTATGCGGATTTCTTGAGATTGAGATGTGGCTTTGTAATAAATTTATGATTTTATAAATTTATATGGATCCTTTTTGGTGCATTTCATAATGTTACGGGCTAGGGGTACTTAAACGCCGGTTAAGGGTTACGAAGTTTATTGGCAACGAAGGTACAGTCGATTGTAGGCAATGACAAGTAGAACTTAGCTGATGTCGTACCGAAGTCTTCTCTTACGTCCACGAAGTCCGTGTTGTAAACACACAATGACGCTATAGATGTTACCTCACGTAGTACTCGAAGTTCTCGTTATAATTGTCGCAGTAGGTCTTCTTTAAGATCGCTTCTTAACTGTCGCTGTTTTCGTATCGCTAGTCGAGTGTAGACTGACTGTGCGCCGGCTTCGCGCCGCCTATATATAGGCCAGCTGATCGAACATTCCGGAATCCTCTAGACGTAATAATAATACTGCATAACTTCGAGGTCACCGGCCATGTAAGTACCTATGGTAATTCCCGGAAACGGGCTTCCAGAAATTTCGATGTCGACACTTTGTTGACAAAACTGTTGAGACCTGTACCATTCGATAGGCCGTCCTAAGTCTAGCAATGCGTTTTATTATTGTACCTAGAAAATGTCTAGATCTGGCGAAATAGGACTTAAAAGGGACACACTGCTTGTCACGCGATATTGAACCTTATGCCATCGACATAAGGTCCATTTGTAACATTGCCTCCTTCTTAGTCATGCTCGTCCCGAGCATGATTTGATCCATAATAGCGAGCTAGGCGGTCAACGTGTACGACCTTCAGCTTCCCTCTAGGTCCTTTCTTAATCCGGTAGGTGACATCGTTTATTCTGGTTACTATCGTGTATGGACCGTCCCATTTGGCTTGGAACTTTGGACTCTTTCCTTTTCTTCTAATGGGATTATGCAACCATACCAAAGTTCCCTCTTCGAATCCGGGCACGTTAGCTTTGCGGTCGTATCGGATCTTCATCTTCTCACTGGTTTTCAGACCATTCTCTCTCACTAGCTCATGTATTCCATCTAATTTACGCCGCAGGTCGGCCACATAGTCGACAGCTAGGATAGGAGTATCGGGAGGTGTTCCGGTTAGTGCATCTATGGGTAGTCTAATTTCTCGGCCGAAATTGACTTTCGCCGGTGTGCAATTTGTGCTGTCATGTGTTGCTGAGCGGTATGACATTAAAAAGAGTGGAATGTATTGGTCCCAATCCCTTTGATGTTCTTTCACTACTTTGGCCAAATGATTCTCCAACGTCTGATTGAATCTTTCGACCATTCCATCTGACTGTGGGTGATACGGTGTTGTACGAGTCTTATGTATCCAGAGTAGTTGGCAAACCTCTTGAAATAGTGAAGACTCGAAGTTTCTACCCTGGTCAGAGTGTAACTCCAAGGGAACGCCAAATCGACAGAACACCTCGTGAACTAGCTTTTTGGCGACTGTATGAACTTCCTGGTTAGGTACTGCAAAAGCTTCTGGCCATTTGCTGAAATAGTCTTGCATGACGATGATATACCTATTCCCTTCTTCAGTAACAGGGAATGGTCCAGCTATATCGACAGCAACTCGTTCCCATGGTGCACCAACATTGTACACTTTCAGCCGACCTCTGGCTCTCGTTTGCAGTCCCTTTACTGAGGAGCAAGCTACGCATTTTCTACACCAGTCCTCTACGTCTTCGCGGCAATGCACCCAGTAGAATCTTTTCCTCACCTTCTCCAGGGTTTTCTTTACTCCTAGATGTCCTCCGGATACTCCGTCGTGCACCTGTCTTAGCACTGACGCGACTTTCTCGCAGGGGACAACTATCTGTAAGGTGACCTCCTGTCCACTGGGCGATTCCCATTTCCTCTTGAGAACTCCATTATCAATTATCAGGCTGTCCCATTGGGCCCAGTAACTTTTTGCTGTTGGGCTAAGCGCTGATATTTCACTCCAAGTGGGCCTTTGGCCACGTTTCTTCCATTCGATTACTGTCTTCAAGTCACTATCTTCCTTTTGTGCGTCTTCCAATGATTGATTATCCCAGTCTTCGTCCAAAGCGTTCACCTGGATAATCCTTACGTTCTCTTTCTTTTCCTGTTTGGCACAATGTCGGCAAGATTCTTCGCAAGGTCGTCTAGACAAAGCATCAGCATTATTGTGTGACTTGCCTTTCCGATGTTCAGTGACAAAGTCAAATTCTTGCAGCTGCTCTATCCACCTTGCTACTTGTCCTTCTGGGTCTTTGAACTGGAGGAGCCACTGTAAAGCAGCGTGATCGGTACGAAGTGTAAACTGCCTCCCAATCAAGTATTTCTTGAAGTGTTGTAGGGTCTTAACAACGGCTAGAAGTTCTCGGCGGGTAACACAATAATTCCTTTCTGGCTTGGAAAGGCATTTGCTGAAATATGCAATCACGACCTGCCTATCTCCTTGTGTTTGAGAGAGAACTCCTCCAATACCAACATTGCTGGCATCCGTGTCTACCAAAAATTGACCTTCCCGACTAGGGTAACCTAATACAGGAGCCTCACACAAGTGAGTTTTTAGTAGCGCAAATGCCTGTTCGCAGTCAGAGTTCCATTCAAATTGACACTTTTCCTCTGTTAGACGATGCAACGGCTTTGCTAACTCGGAGAAGTTCTTCACAAACCGACGGTAATATGCACACAGACCCAAGAAAGAGCGTACCTCAGTTTTATTACGAGGCGTAGGCCACTTCGACACGGCTTTTAATTTTTCAGGGTCTGTTCGAATTCCTTGCGCCGAAATAATGTGTCCCAAGTATCCAACCTCTTTCTGGAATAGTGTACACTTACTAGGACTGAGTTTTAAATTTGCTTCACGCAGTTTCTGAAAGACTTTCTCCAAATTGCGTAGGTGCTCTGCGAAGTTTCGTCCCATAATGATGATGTCATCCAAATAGACCAGGCATGCATCACCAAACAACCCCACCAAGATGCGCTCCATTAGGCGCTCGAATGTAGCTGGAGCATTGCACAGTCCAAAAGGCATGACATTGAATTGCCAGAGACCGTTCCCAGGACCAGTGGTGAAAGCGGTCTTTTCTTTATCCTGCTGACAGATTTCCACTTGCCAGTATCCACTTTTGAGGTCAACTGTGGAGAACCATTTCATGCCACTTAGCAAGTCCAAAGTGTCATCTATACGTGGCAGGGGATAACTGTCCTTTTTCGTGGCATCATTCAACATCCTGTAGTCAACGCAGAACCTTGTACTGCCATCCTTTTTCTTGACTAGGACAACTGGAGATGACCAAGGGCTGGTAGACGCTTCGATAATCCGATTTTTCTCCATATCTCTTAACATTTTCGACACTTCCTGTTCTCTTGCAAAAGGGATACGACGTGGTCTCTGTCTTATCGGCTGTGTATCGCCCGTATCTATATGGTGTTTGACGAGCCCAGTCCTTCCCACGTCACTGTCGGTCTTAGAGAAGATGTCATGGAATTTATACAACAGTTGCTTAACTTTGTGACTTTCGAACTTGTTTAAATTGCCCTTACAATCGTCGAGTAGTGTCGATACATGTTCCTGCCACTTCTGATCAAGTTCCTTTTGGTGAGCCTCTGTTTTTCTCAAAGATGCTACATGATCGCACACACCCACCATGCAATTCTTTTCAAGAATTATTTCTTTGTTACTAACGTTGATAATGCGTACTTTTGGTTTATCGGAAATCATCATCAGTGTCCTTGCTGTTATCCAGTCTGGGTGATCTCCAGAATCTTCTATTATAATGCAACGTTTACGGCATCCTATTGGTGATAGTCTAATATCTACTAAGGTTTCTGATCTTGGTACCTAGTAATACCGTTCTCCTTAAACAGTACACTGACCCTTGTTTTCCGCCTTGAAGAAATACTTCTTGTTCTGGGAAACTCAATACTCCTTTAGCTACATTAAGGACGCACTGCTGTTTCTTCAAAAAGTCCAGTCCTATTATGCAATCATCTGTAATATTCGCTACTAAAACGGGGTGCGTAAATGTCTTATCACCCATTTTCAAGGTCACGTTCGTTTCACCAAGGACGAGTACTGTTTGGCCAGTGGCGGTTTGTAATCGGCATTGTGAAGATCCTCTTTTCCATACTATGGTCCGAGGAAATAGCTCCGGTCGTGCAATGGTTCTTGATGCACCAGTATCCAATGTGAAACTGCAGGATTTACCATTCAGTTCTCCTTCTATAATGAGACTGTTTCCGTCACCCACTTGTGATACTGTTATAATGGGGCTACATGTCGACCAGCCAGTACTCGCCCCATAGCCCTGGCTGTTCCTAGTTTAAATCCTCGGCTTCCACCTGTGTCCCAGAAGTGCTTCTTCCCTTAGCCTTCCTGGGACAATTGATTCGAATATGCCCTTTTTCACCGCACTCATAGCATGTTGGCCCTTGTCGGGGTTTCATTTGTGCGGTTACCTCACGAATACGGTGGTGTGGTCGGCCGTCTTGGCGTACTGCTTCCACCTCCAGAGCGTGTGTCAAGGCTGCCTTCAGAGTCTGATGGTGCCCCAGACGAACCACAGCCCTGACTTCCGCATCTCGAATTCCATCAGTAAAAGCTTGCACCGTAGTAGCATCAATTGCTCCCGGCGTTGAAGCATACGCCCTCCGAACAATACGTTCTATTTCCGATGCCCATTGTTGCAAACCCTCACTGCTTTTCTGTGTGCGGTCGCGTAGTTGAGCCCTGTAGACATGTTCCAGGTGTTTCTCTCCATATCTAGACTCCAACGCTTCTAACAGACAGGCTAGGGTATTGCAATCGCCGGAAATATTTTCGAGGATTTGGACCGCCTCACCACACAGAGCAAGCGTAAGGGCGGTTACGGCTTGATCGTCGTCCCAATTGTTGCCTTTTGCGACCTTTTCAAACTGTAGACGGAAGGCCACCCATGACGTTGTCCCGTAAAAATGAGGTACCTTGAAAGTCGGCAAAGCACTGGGTACCGGTACCACACCTTTAATAACTCCTTTTTGTACCTTCTCATGCAAAAATTCTACTTCCTTCCCAAACTCCATGATGGTATTGTCTAATTTATCGAAACGCGCATCATATTTGTCTAAACGAGCGTCTTGCTGGTCTATGCGCGTATCTTGCTGGTCCATACGGACATCTTGTTGTGCTGTTTTTATTTTAAGTTCGTTGACCTCTTCTTTGGTTTTTTCCCATTTTTCATTTAATTCTAATACCAGCTGCTGGGATTCCTTTATTTGTGCCTGGGTTACCGCCTGAGATTGTTGTATCTGTGCCTGGATTTCTGCCTGGGATTTTGCCTGAGATTGTTGTATTTGTGCCTGGATTTCTGCCTGGGATTTTGCCTGAGATTGTTGTATTTGTGCCTGGATTTCTGCCTGGGATTTTGCCTGAGATTGTTGTATTTGTGCCTGGATTTCTGCCTGGGATTTTGCCTGGGATTCTGCCACACTTTTAATCTGTGCCTGGGTTGCTGCCTGGGACTCTGCCATACTTTTTATTTGCACCGTCAAATGGGCCAGCAACGCCGATAAATCGCATCCACTGCTTCCGGGAATAGTAGTGGTAGTAGGCGCACTAATAGGTGTTACGACGGCCGCTTCTGTTTCGGGTGCAGGGACACCAAGCGATTCTTCCCCTTGACGCGCCAAATCCATCGCTGCTTGTCGTCGCGTGCGAACTCTTTCGTCTTCCCTTGGCGTGACCGGCATGCCGCTTCTGACACCAATTGTTACGGGCTAGGGGTACTTAAACGCCGGTTAAGGGTTACGAAGTTTATTGGCAACGAAGGTACAGTCGATTGTAGGCAATGACAAGTAGAACTTAGCTGATGTCGTACCGAAGTCTTCTCTTACGTCCACGAAGTCCGTGTTGTAAACACACAATAACGCTACAGATGTTTCTTCACGTAGTACTTACAGTTCTCGTTATAATTGTCGCAGTAGGTCTTCTTTAAGATTGCTTCTTAACTGTCGCTGTTTTCGTATCGCTAGTCGAGTGTAGACTGACTGTGCGCCGGCGTCGCGCCGCCTATATATAGGCCAGCTGATCGAACATTCCGGAATCCTCTAGACGTAAGAATAATACTGCATAACTTCGAGGTCACCGGCCATGTAAGTACCTATGGTAATTCCCGGAAACGGGTTTCCAGAAATTTCGATGTCGACACTTTGTTGACAAAACTGTTGAGACCTGTACCATTCGATAGGCCGTCCTAAGTCTAGCAATGCGTTTTATTATTGTACCTAGAAAATGTCTAGATCTGGCGAAATAGGACTTAAAAGGGACACACTGCTTGTCACGCGATATTGAACCTTATGCCATCGACATAAGGTCCATTCGTAACAATAATTTGAATCAGGAACTGTGAATCAAATTCGAGTAAAAGATGAAAATCAGCTGTCAATATTTTCCCTATAAAAACATACAACGCATTGAAGACATTATTAGTGCTACTGTTTCCCTACTACTGATTAAAACCAACGTTATTATGGAGCGGCGACGTCATTTAAGCAGGGAAGAAATGCTCAGAGCCGTGGGAATGATAGAAGCTGGTTCCCGGCAACGTACTGTGGCTTTAGCTCTGAATACAAGTCAGAGTGTTATCAGTCGACTTTGGACACGTTACCGAAGCACTGGTACCGTGGCTGAGCGCCATGGAGGACGGTATCGCTGCACCACACGGAGACAAGACCGATACATTCAAATCTTAACTCGAAGAGCTCCAACAATAACCGCCATGATGTTAGCCGTGAGGCTTCATCACTCTTCAGGGAACTTAATTAGCGACCAAACAGTCAGAAACCGCTTGCATGAAGTGAACCTTCATTCCCGAAGACCGCTACGGGTACCACCTATAGCAATGCACAATCGTAGGATTCGATATCAATGGGCTCTTGAACACAGAAATTGGGCAGAAGAACAATGGCGTTTCGTGTGCTTTTCTGATGAGTCTCGTTTTGGTATGAGACCGGATACAAGACGTATACGACACTGGAGAACCCCTGGACGCCAACAGCGATTAAAATCCTGCCAGGAAGTCCATCCTTATAGTGGTGGAACCATCATGGTATGGGCGGGTATTTGGATCGGCGGAAGAACTGAGTTGATTTGGATCAGAGGCAACCTCAACGCTCAAATTTATGCTGAAACGATTGTATCAGACGTCATCGTTCCTCTACAAGTGCAAATCGGTCCCTTATTTCAGTTAATGCATGATAATGCACGACCGCACACCGCAAGAGTTGTAAGACAGACTCTCGCCGCAGCTAACATCAATGTCCTGCCCTGGCCTGCTCAGTCGCCAGACTTGAACCCGATTGAGCATGCGTGGGATATGCTACAGAGAAGAGCTCTGCCGAATATGGAGGGTATCCAGTCGCAAGAAGACCTTTTTTTGTTGTTGCAACGAACATGGGCGGCCATTCCACAGCGTGATTTGGATGAACTCATTTTGAGTATGCCAAACCGATGTTCTTGTGTTGTTAGTGTTCGCGGTAGAAACACGGATTATTAATTGTTTAAGTTACCCAATAAAATTTTAGAGAAAACTGTTATTTCAGTCTTTTTTTCGAACTTTTGTGTTAGTGGTTCAAATGTCAAATATCCCTTTATTAGGAAAATGGCAAATTTCTTTATTAATGCAAAGGTGACTTGGTTTATCGTTACTGTGACAAACGAAAACACTTTATTTGATGAATCCTTAAAGAAAATTTTAATTAATATCAATCAGGAGAAAAGTTATTGCAAAAATATATGTTGATCCCTAGACACTTTTGATGTGTGTATATCCGATTTTGGATATATATCGGATATATGTATATCATAAATATCCGATATTTTGATATTTATTATAAATATCGGATATTTTCGAACCCTGTTTTTTACTGATATTAAGTAATTTGTGATAGTGAAAAAACCATGGAAGACGGAAAATTGAAGTGTATATGTGTGTCTTAAGGGATGTTTGGTCAGTCAAATTTGTCTGACTGATGAAATATAACTTTGTAGTAGTTACCTCTATAACATATGTAAAAGTCAGACATGTGAAAATAAGTAAAGTTCATTTATTTTTTATGGAGCTTTAAAGCGTCTGACAAAAGTTTTGGTCAATGAAAAGTGTCTGACACTTTATGATACTAGTTTAGTATAATATTATACTATAATATATATAAATATCAGCCATCAGAATTTAAGTAAAATAACTCTAATTTTTAGTTACCTTTCTCACCTGGTACCTGCCCAGGTGTCACTCGGCAAGTTCCACAAACACACAGGTATTCTAAGTACATGAGGAACTACTACGAACCTAAGGTTTCATCCATGTGAAAATAAGTTACGTCTGATTGCTCTGGGATCTTGGACTATTACTCAATTCGACCGTATTTCCTTTTTTTATGTTGTTCGCGGATAACTTCGTCGTTTATGAACCGATTCTGATAATTATTTTTTTGTTGGAAAGAGAACATTCCCAAGGTGGTCCCATGATAAGGACATCAGGGATTGATGGTGGAAGACCAGAGAAATCAAAGGGGAACTTTCAAAAATTGTAGGGACGGCTAGTGCATAATAATTAGTAAATTTTTTCATTGGATATTTTACAACACTACAATTTAATAAGGGTCTGGAATAGATCGGATGGTGGAGCCGGGAGACAAACGAGGGATTTCCTCAACGATTCATAGCAGCTACCTTGGGTTTGTGTTTAAATAATTTGTATTGATAAGAACTTTACACCTAGATGGGTGGTGACTGTCATTAAGGGCTGATGATGAAGACTAAGGTCAGTTCTGCGAACTCCACAACGATTAACAGTAGTTACCTTGTATTTGGGCTCAATTCAATTATATTGATGAGAAGTTTTAGATCAGATAATAAAGACCATACACAGTCGAGGGAAGTCCTCAACAATTTATAGCATTGAAGTTTAACGTAGGACAACTACTCGCCATGCCAATCAAAAAAATCAAGACACTGAATTTTTGTTGCGTAATCGTGCCACTTCTAGCAATGCTCATACATTCAATCCAGTCCCAGAATTTTTTTATAAAAATCGGTTCAGTAGTTTGGTATTTGAACAAAAATTACGAGTAAAAATTCAAATAAACATAGCATAGTAGCCTATTCCCAACTATGTTGACGGCAGCGTCCAGTCTGACTGGATGCAGCTGAACAGTACTTAGTTTAGCAAGTAAAAATTGTAAAATATAAACATTAAAAAAAAACCGTATTCCCAAAAAAAAAACACTACAAAGTGAAAAATATCTAATTTCGGAAGTCGGTGGCCAAAACGAATATACAAAGACCAAAGACACAATGACCTTCATGGTCTTTTTTTTTTTTGCCTCCGACTTCCGAAATTAGTTATTTTTCGCCAAGGAAATTCTATCTAAACTGGAACGTGAACTGGCATAAGTCTCTTATTTAAAAGAAGACTCTATCGCAAGAGCAATAAAGTCGATCTGAAATAAAACTTTATTTGAAGAGAACGCGGTCCGAGGGAGAAAGCGTCTCAGTAGGCCCTCTGTCTCTTTCTAAGTGTTACCCGTATTTATTTTTTGTAATTTTGATTGAAACCAACAATTTCGATTAGAAAAAAGATGGTGAAAAAGGGCGCCATTAATGTCTGCAATAGTGAGTCATACTCTGGATGCGGAATATAATTCTTTAAGTAAGGTCTTTGCGGTATTCATACACAAGTTAGTTTGTTTGTATGTAGGGTGACCATAAATTTCGGAGTAATTAATAAATGTGCATAATAAGTGACTTTTATTGGGTATTTACAATGACATTAAATTCTGCTTTCTTGTAGTTATTTTATTTATCTAAAGGTACAGTTTCGGATAGATTGACCTGCTGTCGTTCGTACATCATAAATTTATTCATCCATTTTTAAAATTCAATAATGAAATTAAAAAGTTCGCATCCATGCCTAAATGTTCATTAAAACTCAGGTAATATTAAAGTGAAAATACATAATTTTACGTACATTCCTTATAAATTCCATTATAATAATCACCCTACACAACAAGGACAGAGGGCTATTGTGAAGCTATCTCCCTCGGACCGCGTTTTGATCGATAGTTTACATTCCAGTTTAGATAGAAATTCCTTGTTTTTCACTTTGTGGTGTTGTTTTTTCTGGGAAGGCGGTTTTTTTTTAATGTTTTAGGTGTAAAAGCATGTTTTGATCTACCTTGTCAAAAGCCTTACAGAAACTACATAGTTCATAATGTAAAATAATTAAAGTACTATCCGACCATGTTTACAAAATCAATACCTGCTGTAGACGTCAGAAGTCAGTGATAACAAAATCTTAACTATTGCATATATCTTTACACAGGTATCTTTATTCAGGTAACAAAAGTAAAAAAAAATGCAGTTAACATAAAAAAATAAAGTCAGGTATAGTAAGATATGGGTAAGGTAACTATCGCTTAAAATGTCAATCCGTCTGAAAAAAAAAATCTCATGGGTTTAAAAAACATATCGTGTCGATACTATGATATTATTTCTGGGGTGATAACATTTATTTTGCCGATTCAGCCTAGTCCTAGCATTCCCAAAGTTTAGGAAGCCCAAGTTCTCAATCGCCCATACTCCAAACCTAAGTATGTAAAACTCTTTAAAGCTAAATTACGTGAACCTTATAGAAAGTGGCCCAGTAGTTCAGGCTATGTATCTCACGCACGAAGTTGTGGGTTCAAATCCGGGAGAGTACCTAGACTTATTCATTTCATCTTATTCGCTTCATCCTTTTCCCTACTGAAGAACTATATAAGAACTGTAAAGTCCTTAGAGTCAGACAATTATTTGTACTGCACGTACTACTATAACAGCAACAAAGAACCTACTATGAAATAATCACCACAAGACGCAAAGACAAGGTTTGCCAACCCTTCCGCTGTAAGTACTCTTTTACAAGAAGATTTCCCTGTTTCCGAGGTCCTCATCTATACAATAGTCCTACCAAAATACTGAACTGTAAAAGTTCAGTATTTTCTCCCTATAACGTCATTTAAAAAGAAAATTAATACTTGGCTTCAAACGCTTAATTACAACAAAACTGAAAGCTTATTGTTGACTTAATACAGATCCCGTTAAACTTCATTCTATCTTAATTTGCTTATCGCTCGCTAACGCGCGCACACACACACAAGCACGCACACACGCGCGCCCACACACACACACACGCACACACCTTCGCACACTACACTACTCCACTCAAAGTTTGTTTTACACATTGATAAAATATTAAATAGATACGTCACTAGCGCACTGAAAATGAAGCGTACAAAAGAACGTAAATACTGCAAATCGCTTTAGTCACTCCCGATACTCTCGTTCCGTACGCGCGTGTGTCCTTGGTGGCTAAGAAAATCTTTTTCGCATTCAAAATGGCGTTATGTGTACTGCGTAAATGCACGAATTATGGTAGAAAAGCCAACAAAAGTCATGGAATCACATAACATATATAAGTATTCCAAAATATTTAGATAAATAATATAGTTTCAATTATTTTGTCAAACATTCTTACTGCTAATGCTTGGGCGGTCATTGTAAGTAAAGAAAGAGAGAGCTAATTGGATTTCTTGCGAGTGTGACAAAGACGGGAACGCATATGACATAGATTAGTTGCACAGAAGCGATAATGTTTATGGTGACTTTTATACCCACAATTATAGTTCTGTTTCACTTTATTTTCGCGCCTGTGTCCTTAGTTACAATTTATTAACATTTTATTGCAACAGTTAAATAAAACATTGATAAAATTACGAGTTTATTTTGCGTTGCTAAGTAATAGAGTCAAATGACATGAAATTATTAAATGGGACAGTGTGAGTCGATATTAAATGAACATGAAGTATACAATAATATAAATAAATATTACCTACGCTCACAACAATTAGCCTAGTATATAAAAATATATACAGAATGTTTGCATAATGATTTACATTTGAAAAATTAAAATAGGATTTGAAATATAGTAAATATAGATTAAAGCGGATTAATTTCACTAATTACTATGGTTTGTAATTGTTTATTTTATTGCATTAGGTTTCCTTTAATCGC
Source organism: Sesamia nonagrioides (assembly GCA_017933935.1). Classification (NCBI taxonomy): domain Eukaryota; kingdom Metazoa; phylum Arthropoda; class Insecta; order Lepidoptera; family Noctuidae; genus Sesamia; species Sesamia nonagrioides. The sequence continues at coordinate 2,245,504 of JADWQK010002002.1, read as the reverse complement.
AATCACAAAATATTAAATAGGTAGATACACTTTAATCAAGTATTACAAAACTTCAATGACAAACATTACAGTTTTGTAATACTTGATTGAAGTGTAAAAATGTTAAAAAAAATATATATTCGCCAAAATGAGCACCTTCTACCACCTACCAAATTACCTACTACTCTGTTATATTTCCTATCTGCATTCTTGTTATTCTTTGGCAATCAGTCAGTGTCAGTGTTTGCAAAGTGTCAGTGATTGGTTGGCAAACGTCTTTTTTTCCTTTTAAGCGCAAACGACAATCACTAGCCATCTTTTTCTTTTTTGCGCTTTAGTTACGCCCCATCTCATTCACACTGTACCAATGTAGTTAAATGTGCGCAGTATAAAAAATATGCATGTGTGCCTCTGCTGCGTTCGGACACATTTTTTTCGGTTAGTTTCTTAGCATATATCATATCTGTTTAATATTATATCAATGGTTTTACATCCTTTCCTAGATAGTTTATTTGTTCGTTTACCTATGACATATAACTAGGGTTGCCATCCGTCCGGGTTTCCCCGGATTTGTCCTAGTTTAAAGGGCGTCCGGGGAGCGTCCGGGGAAGGTTTCATTTGTAGTCCGAGTTTTAAAAAATAAATAAATAAAAAAAATAGGGCCGCCCGCGAGACACGCACTATGCTCGCACACAACGATCAATCGTCGAACCATATTCATCGTTCCCCACCCCTCCAGTCACGGTTGCCACGGTCCGCAGTTTCTTCGTTAAATATGTTTAAAAGATCTTGTTGATATGTCCGGCTTTCGGACTCTAAAATCCGGGGTTTTCACGCGTCTTGTCCTGTTTTCCAAATTTTAGAGATGGCAACCCTACATATAACGAACCAGTTCTATAATTTCAAAATGACATGAATGTACCTAAATGCAAGAAAGAAACATCCATCAAAGGGTCGGGCCCAGCATCTTTAACACAAGTTGTCTTGGCAACTTAGCAAGGGTGCTGGTGTCGCCACCCTTTTAACTGTACGTGTATGTACTACATGTATCAATGTACCTACTGTAAAACTTGATACAAATAAATCATTATTATTCCGTTTTTATTATTATTCCATTTCATATGTAGGTACTTTCTTTCATCTTGGACATTACAAACATAGGTAAAGGAAAACATTGTAAGGAAATCTGGAGTTACATCACTACATATTATAAAACAAAGTCACTTTTTCTTTCCCTATGTCCCTTTCTATTGTTAAATTTTATACCTTTGTTTTATTTAATAGATAGAGTGTTTAAAGAGGAAGGTTTATAATATGTATAATAACATCCATTAAATTGGGGAGAAGTACTATTATTTTTGAGGTTTCTAATGTGATGTCTTAAATAATTATTTTTTTTTTTCGCGTTTGCAGTGAAAGGCTGGCTAAACCCTACGAGATTTATATTGTAGAGAGAGATAAATATTATACACATTGAAAAGGTCTACAAAAAGTCCGCGATGGTATATGTCTATCTCTTATGGATATCTCACAATAACATCTTTTTCTCATTAACTTTTTACGACAATTACCGGCTAATTTTCGAAGCCTTTTTAACCAATATAGCATTAATCCTTATCCAATTTAATACCTTCAATATATTTTTAATTTAATATAGATCTACATATGTCGCCCTTTACTGCATATGATTTAAATGAATATTTTCGAAGATATTACAGATTTAAAAATTGCGCGGCCTCGCGCCCGGCACCGACCAGCCAGAGCGGGGCGAGCAGCGGGCCGAGCCGCTATGTTTTTCATTCAACGTTCTCAGTTTTTCTGTAGTGTATTTAGTATTAGCATTCATGCTAATGCATGCAGCACCCGTGCGAAGATGGGGCTGGTCGCTAGTATAAAATAAAATAGTAAATAAGTTGTATGTCAATAGGGATGTTTCCTGGGTAAGAAAAAAATTATTCAATTTAGTCTGTCATTCATTCAGATTATAGAAAAATATTGCATACGTATATTTTGTCTTATCAAATCAATAAAAATTGACAAATATAAAAGGCATCAAAGATCAGGAGTGGTGGCTGGTGACGTCATTGCTCTCTAAAAAGTGTAGCGTGCAGTGACGTCACACGAGTTTTCAACGCACTGTGTAGTCTTCATTTTTTGTTTAAATGAAAAAAGAAAAAATACGTGTCTAGCATTTTTCGGAAATCTGACTGACGGGCTAATTAGTTTTTTTTTTTTTTTGTCAAATACCGTATTATCCCACCAAAAATATTCTGTAAAAAAACTTGCCAAGTCTCGATGGAGCTGCTTGTCGAAAGTCGTACCAAGTCTATGGTCCCTTACTGCGATTTCTTTATTAATATAGTTAATGTTGTGTGACCATAAATTTTTGACGTCTGCACTTAACTTTAATCATCGTTTATGAATAAACTCCTTAAACACGACAGCGTTTATTCATAAAGGATGATTAATGTTAAGTGACGTTGCCTAAATCTAACTAGTGATTAGTGAATTTTTAACCATACATTTATGACGTTTGCACGTCACTCAACTTTAATAATCATTTATGAATAAACTCCTTAAACACTGTGGTGTTTTTTCATAAACGACGATTAATGTTAAGTGTTAAAAATTCGCTAATCACTAGTTAACTTTAAACAACGTTTATGAATAAAAGGGTTTTATGAGTAGCTTTGCTTCAGCATTTCACGCCTGACAGAGCAAGTTGGAGCGGGTCGGAGTGGATGAACCGCAGCACAAAGTACAGTGCACAGGCAGTGGCGTAGCTGGCACCCAGGGCGGAAGTTAGTGGTGTCACCCCATGGAAAGTAAAAAACTAGCAGGTATCTCTCCACAACTGTGCTGTCATCTGCTTACACATAGATACCGGGCATTAGCAGATCGTTAATATGCAGCAAGAACAGAGTTGCAAAGAGAAAAGACCCCGGAGGAATACGATATGGGCTCAGATGAGCATTTGTCGACAACAACTCGGAGGGACCGTTCAGTCAGGAAGTCTTTTACCCAGTCAGTCAGGCCAGGGGAAATGCCGTACGCTGAAAGCTTACTCAAAAGGCCAGCGTGCCATACCCGGTGGAAGGCCTTCGAGACATCAAGGGAGACAGCAATCGCTTCCCCATTTTTCTCGAGGGCCTCGCCCCACAATTGAGTGGCATACATTAGTAGGTCCCCAGTTGACAGATTGCGGCGAAACCCGTACTGTCGGTCACTGGGGAGATCGTTACCTTCCAGGTAAGCCGAGAGGCGCGAGTTCAATACGCGCTCCATAATCTTGCAGAGTATGGAGGTTATTGAAATCGGCCGATAGTTGGCAGGATCGGCACGACTACACTTTTTGGGCACAGGCTGCACGTTGGCAAGCTTCCAAGACTTGGGCACTATACCTGTTCTAAATGAGAGGCGATACAAGCGCGTCAATACAGGAGTCAACTCGGGCGCACATGCCTTAAGAACAATCGCTGATATACCATCTGGGCCACTAGCCTTATTCACGTCCAGACGACATAGTACTCTCAGAACCTCCTTTTTCCTAATGCAAACGTCCGGCATTGAAGTTCCGCAATGAGGAAAATTGGGTGGAGTAGCACTGCTAGTTTCAAGACGCGAATTGTGGCAAAGATGCAGAGACCTGCTTTTTCTCTCGCCGAATGAGCCAGTGCTCCATCCATAGGTTTAACCAGCGGAGGCAGTGTGGGGCAACAGAAGTTCGCCTCGACCGATTTGGCAAGGGACCAGAAAGATCTGCTAACGGATGGCTGCGCAGAGAGCTTATTGCCAATATGAGTAATGCGGTCGAAGTGAGCCTTCTTAAGCGACGTTTTATAGGACTTGGCAGCACGATCAAATGCCCTGTGGCCAGGAGCTCTGTGGTCCCGAGCTTTAACCCAGGTGAGAAATGCCGTGTGCTTACGTTGTTCCGCTTGAATACCGTCGGCGTTGAACCATAGGCGAGCCGAGCCACCGACGGGAACATCACTAAAGGGGCCTAATAAAATACTTCATAGCTTGACGCACCACATCGGATATAGCGTCCGCACAGCTCGACGGATTGTCAGAAGAGAAGCGAACTAGCTAGCAGGGATGAGACGCAAAGAAGTGGCTCATCTCATCCCAATCTGCCTAGTTGTATCGCCACATTCGCCGTTCACTACGTGAGTCGCAATCCAGTAGGGCGAAGGAGGATACAAACTTCACCAGACAGTGGTCTGAAGTTCCTAACGGTGAGGGAACTGTCACAACACATCTGTCCGGATTAGTGGTCAACAGAAGGTCCAAACAATTGGCAGTATGACCAATTACACCAGGCACCCTAGTCGCTTGTCCTACCAGCTGGGAAAGGCCCATTGATAGCGCAAAGTTTCGCGCTTCTCACCAGCATAGTCGATCCTCTGTATATAGGAAAAGCCAGTCTTGGTGGCAGGCTTTGAAGTCCCCCAGAGCGACAAACTGTGCGTCAGGGTGCCGGTGCAACACATTGTCAGCAGCCTCACTGAGGTGGTCAAATATTCGAATCGTCCTTCGTAATTAGGCCCCCAAATACCTAGATCTCGCTACCCTCCACGACCAAACTCCCGACATAACAACAATTGGCGCATTGTACACGGCACACAACGCAACAAAACTGCTTAGACCCATCCTCCGTACGGCTTCACCAGACATTATGCCGGAACACGACGAATTTCTTGGCGGCAAGACTATCTGGTGGGTGGTAACTTCTGCCGGCAGCCGATGTTAAAATCTATCATTATAGAATAATACACGTTTAACAATTTATGACAACCAAACACAACATACTTCTCAATCGCGAGTATGGTCCACGGGGAATCTCCCACGACAGTGTCGAGGCTCTTTTGTGGGAATCCCCGATTTATAAATAGAGCTAAACTAGTGCCAGTGGAGGAATCGTTGGAAAAAAAAAGTGCTAACGATTTAGGTATTTTTAGAGACTGGTTGGGTGTCACCCCAAAAAAGGTGACACCTGGGGCGGACCGCCCCCACCACCCCCCCCTAGCTACGCCACTGGCGTAGATCTGCTCTGATCTGGCTCTATGGATGTTTATAGTCGGCCCTGTGCAGCACAGGGCCGACTATAAACATCCATAGAGCCTATCCAACCGCGTGAAATGTGTCAGTTTATTACAGTTTTTGTGTAAAGTTGACCTGTTTTGTCATAAAACAAATTTAATTACAACTGTCGAATGCTATTCGTTTTTAGGAAAAAAAAAGGTACGTTTGCAAATTCTTATAAATGGCAATGCGGGTGAAGCCAAGTAGAAACTATTAAACCTGTGGTAGGGATTTCATCATTTATTTATAAAGTTATCGATAATATTGAATGAAGTTACAAGACATATTTTTCGCATTTGAATAAATTAAAACAAGTATCTACCTGCCGAAATTTTTAAAAGTTTAAATTGGTAGGTAGGTAATTTAAATTTTTACAAGTTATTTTCCTATTAAATTCTTTTTAAATATCAATGAATAAATTATCGTATCAAGGTCCAGAGATCAAAATGTCATCAGCCTGGATGACATTTGGATCTCTGGACCTTGATACGATTACGGATTTTGTCTATTATTTAGTATCCTTAGCCCTGCTCGGTGAATATGATGCAAATAGATCAGTTGATCTAGCAATAGCGTACGTACAAAATACATATAAAAGTCAAAACACTTTTACCTAATTTGGTAATAACGGGCGTTCTATTTTAAAAAAATACCTAAATTTAATACCTGACGATCGATCCAATCATTATAGTTTTTTTTTTTTTTTTAATAGATTTATTTAGTTCAACAATAATAGAAACCTACATGAATAATAAAATAAATAAATATATACGGACAAATCACACAGATTGAGCTACCCCCAAAGTAAGCTCGAGACTTGTGTTATGGGATAATAACTCAACGATACTATATTTATAATAGATACATATACAACGTGTAACATAAAGGGTATATACATAACAAAGGCATGGCATCTTTACATGATATCATCTAAAGATGCCATGCCCTTGGTATGTATATACCCTTTTTGTTACACGTTGTATAGATAAACTAAACTTCCAAGGCCCAGGCCAATCAGGAAAAGATCGTTTTCCATCATTACCTGGCCCCGGGACCTCCACGTCGCAGGCAGGCGTGTTAACAGCTGCACCACGGAGGACGACACTTAATAGCACTAATAGTATTTGTTCATTTATTGGCATTTAAATATAATTACGTGATTATTTTCAAACAGTGTTTATATTTTAATATTAACGACGAAACAATATTATCGATAAACAACATCACATGCCAACAGGCAGTAGTAGAACTACTCAGCAATAGAGCCTATAGCAGAGCAATAGGCGTATATTACAACATTAACCCATTTGCTAGATCTATTTATGAAAATTATTTAACTTTAATTATTGAGTAATTATCCAATATGTAAAGAAAACCCTGTCCGATCCGTGAAGGTATTGTTAGGTATCGATAACTGATTCTACTAATGCCTACAAAGTCGGGCTAAACTTAAAAAAAAAACCCCCTAAAAAATAATATTATTCCGCAAAAAGAGGTAACTTAAAACATGTGCGGTAGGCCATACAGGCACGGGCGGAGAGGGGCAGTGCACGCGGCACGCGGCCGCATCGCTATTCGCTCAGAATTATACCGTCAAAAATAATGTTGTCACTTTTTAAAAATTCCCAAATTTTGGGGAAGTTGGAATTAATTCGTGGGAAAAAAGATTATTTGAAAATTCACTAGTATTGTTACTATGATGATTATGTAAAATTTCATATTTTATTTGGTCATGTGTTTACCTAACCTTTATTATCCTTACGGGTCGGACAAGGTTTTCTTAACATATTGTATATAAATAATTCATACGTAAATAAACCAAAGTCAGATCCAGTCTTTTGCCGCAATAATAAGTGTCGCAGGCTCGATTCCCGCACGGAACAAATATTTTCAACCTACAAGTAGTTGTTCCGGTTCCGGCTGTTTGTGTATGTGAGTATATGTTTGTAAACGCGCCCACGTTACAGGAAAAATAGTCAAGGACGTTTTTTTTAAATACATAAATAAATTTATTTCCCTAAAAATATTTTTCTTTTGGTGGACAAATTGCTGCTCGACACGAAGGCGTACCCACACTAGACTGAGCGACTTTTAACCACTAAGACACAAGTATCGGATTACGATTTTGTTCATTATGTCCCGTGACCCATCTATTGTAATTTAGTGTCTTTGGTATTACGAAACAAGCGACGCCTAAATATAGGATACCGTATCTCTCAGATAGCATAAATATGGAAACGGTCTTGCTTGTGGTAATAAAGATTCACTTTTCGTTGTGAAAAGCGCTCTATGTAAAGTACCCGGCTGGATTTTTCGATTAAAATTTGCAGCCTATTCAATTAAATTGGATGTGGTAACGCGATATTAAAAAAAAATCTGGCATCACTATGACAGCACAAAAAACTGACAGTTTAGAATTTTCTTCTACTTATATTCCACTGGCGGCATAAATATCTGAAATCACTTTGGTAGCTTAACATTATATAGAGACGTACATACCTGTATCGATTCGAGCGTCGTGTGTTCGAATCGATACAGGTATGTACTCCTACAACTGATCAGTTGAGGCCGTTCCCACTGGCTGTTGGGCTGGCCACTGGCTATGTATTGTTACTAGTATTCTAGGTAACGAAACACACCACGAAGTAAACTGAAACCTTACTTGAATTATTTTTTATGCGAGATAAATTCTTTGAATAAGCTTAACCCATTCAGCGCCGAGATTGCCCATCGGCGGGCAATTTTTTTTAACTTTCATGTCGAGACCGCCCATGGACGGCGTAAACTGCGATAACTTTACGAAATAATGTCAAAGTTACATTTGAAGTTTTGAAAAAGCCTTTTCTAATCAAGCCGCATTCTAGTCATGCCGGGCGGGCAAGAACTGATTTCGGAAATCACAAACCTTTTGTAAGTTTTAGTATGACAAGTAATTTGATTTAGCTATATTATTCTCAGTATTAAATTCAGTTTTAGTGTAGAAAAAAAAAGCAATATTTCACTAAAACCTACATAAACCCTAACAAGATATAAAATATGGAAATTTTAAATGTACCATATTTTTTTTTTTTAAATAATAATGCAGTAATTATACAAAAACGTTGATGACATCTAACGTTTTATTAAAACCTATAAATGTACAATTTTAAATATATTTTGGACTAGCTTTCCGCCCGCGGCTTCGCCCGCGTGGAGTTCGGTTATATCGCGCTTTTTAGATTTCCCTCGGGAACATCAAATTTTTCCGGGATAAGAGGTAGCCTATGTTCTTTCTCAGGGTCTAAAGATTGTCTGTGCCAAATTTCATCAAAATCGGTTGAGAGGTTTAAGCGGGAAAGCGTAACAGACAGACCGACAGACAGACAGAGTTACTTTCGCATTTATAATATTAGTATGGATATCTTTAAACAAAAAATATCTAAATTACGACGTTACGACTTACTTTCAGACTCTATTAATATTTCAGCTATTAACCAATAAAACTGTCACACATTTGCCACAAATATCGCAGAAAACTGCACATAGACGCTTTACGCCATATACAGTACATGTACTGAACATATCAAACGATTCATGATGGCATCAGCAGTTTCATGCCGAAAACGTCAATGGGCGGACAAGAATACGTAATCGAGATGCCGGGACCACCGATGGGCGAGCTGCATAGTAGGTACAGTAGGGCGGCATCTGGATAATATCGTTACTTTTCAGAAACGCAGCGAATGTGTTCAGGATTAAATAAAAAATATTATTTAAAAACAAAAAACCCGCCTGCATAAAACTCTAACGAACTGAAAAGGTAGAACGGGCTCCTTTTGGGGGTGAAAAGACACGCCTGTGTTTTGGCGGTATTGAATGCTACAAGTTTGGCATTGCCCCATTCGGAGACTGCCACTTGCCTCTCGTCCAGCTGATTTCTTTAAGAATCAATAAACTGCCACTGTGTTGGCAAAAATACATTAATTGCATGGGTAATTAGTTCAATTAATACAAAAGATTTTTTTCCTATTAAACGGCAATTTTATATTTAAAGACTTTTTTATATAAAATGTATTTATAGCATTGATAAAATATTAAACAGATACGATATATTCTAACAAACTGGCCAAAAAAAATGTGCCGAACACAGCAGCAGCACACATGCATATTTTTATTCGGCATACATTGGTACAGTGTGAGTGAGATGGGACACAATCTAAAGCATAGAGAAGAAAAAGATGGCTAGTGTTTGTCGTTTGTTTTTACGAGTGTATCGAGAGTGACTAAGGCGAGATGCAGGACTTTCCTTCCTTTTGTACGCTTCATTTTCAGTGCGCTAATGACATATCTACCTTAGTTTAATATTTTATCAATGATTTATAGTCAATATATTTATTATAATCAGTGATTAAAATCCTTAATTTTGTTATCCTACTCCATATGCTTGGCAGAAAAAAATATGTAATTCTTTTTTTTGTTCCATTTAATATTAAGTTATATACATGTTTAGAATCAGTATTTAAAATCCTTCATTTTGATATCCCACTCGATATGCTTGGTAGAATTTTTTTTCTTTATATCTCACAATATGGCGTCATACATCCGCCATTTCGGTTTTTTAAAAATGTCAACTATCTAGTAGCAGTTGGGCAATTAAGGCAAATATAACGATACCTCAAATGTGAAAATCCGTTCAGCGGTTCTGGAGATACTAGGTAATAAAGAATAATACATACAAGATAGGTGCTAAAAACATAACCCTCCTGGCAGTCGGGTAAAAACCGGCCAAGTGCGTATCGGACTTACGCACAAAGGGCTCCGTATCATTGATTTATGAAATTAAAGGATATAAGTTTTTGTATGAAAGATTACGCGGTAGTAAGCGGTTTACGATTTACGAGGTATTAAAAAAAAAACAACTTACTAGATCTCGTTGAAAAAAAATTTTCGTTGGTACTTTTTATAGTAATGTACATCATATGTTTTTTTTTAGACTTTTCATTTTCTTATTTTAGAAGTTAGAGGGGAGGGGGGGACCAGCTCTTTTCCACTTTGGAAGCGTCTGTCACGCAAACATTGGAAGTTGTTCAAAATTGAAGTTAGGCCTTATAATACTAGAGGCAACATTAAATGAGATTATGTATAACTATGGCATCTTGTATTGTTACTATACATTTAGATATCCACGACATCTCGTTTTAGTGTTTAGTAATATGTTCTGTTTAATAGAAATGGCCAGGCTTTAAGTTTCATCTAGGTACGTAGATTCTAGAAGCTAAACCTATTTGCAGTGAGTGTGATAAACATAGTGAGCGCTTCCAAGCTTCAATTGAAAAGCGATGTTAAGGGAAATGTACCCTACAATTCTTGAATCATCATCATCAACCTTTTTATCGTCCCACTGCTGGGCACAGGTCTCCTCCCATACAGGGAAAGATTGAGCGTAATCACCACGCTTGCTCAATGCGGGTTGGCGATTTCAGACTTATAAAGTCCAGGTTTCCTCAAGATGTTTTCCTTCACCTTCAGTCATTGGTGTCCAAGATAAACTTAGAAAGTACATATAACTTTAGAAAAGTTACATTGGTACTTGCCTGACCTAGAATCGAACCCGCGCATTCATACTTGAGAGGCTGGCGTTTTAACCACTAGGCCACCACGACATGGAATTCTTGAATATACTTTTAAAATCTCCTTTTTCTGTTAAGGAGACACAAATATCAGCATACAAAAGGCAGACTACTTTCACTTTCTGTGAAAATTAAAAATAATTTTTCTCTAAAAAGGTATGTGTGAACGAAATTGTTTATTGAGTGTCCTTGGACTTTCTAGCACTTAAATCGTCATGATTTAAAGCAAAGAGTCAGATCACTGAGGGCAAAGGTTTTACTTTTTGTTACCTACTGCTTTTATTCCATTTGAATAAAGGAATTGATGCAGTAAGCATTCCTGGATGTTGGAGGCTGACACACGAGTCTCGTGGATCCTCTCATTAGAGCCCCGACCATGTAATAGATTTTTTTAAACAAACCTGTATGAAAAGTTGTTTTTTGTATTAAACAATGCAGCCAAGCGTATAAGTAAAGGGATTACATCGCTGATGAAAACTAATTAGTATTCGGAAATAATCTTTGTTGTACATGGAAAAGCTGTTTGCATTGTATAGATAAATTCAATTTCTTAGTATTGTATAATTGCACAGCACTCCTGTGAACTATGTACTTTCTAAAATGTTTCATTGGTTTAATGTGAAGTTTAGTTTTCATATGAAACTGTTTTAAACGTCAGATATAATGATTCGCATATAGTGACATATCGCGTATTGTGACCCATTTTTAATAAATTGTCCGATTATATAGGATCGATTCACAGACGACGGTGATCGGTAGCATGCTTGAAGAATGTCAACCATATATTATTCACCGATATCATTACTCATGATGGTTCATGTACTGTAAATAGAATTCACTAAAATTTTGCTAGAAACCTATATCTAAGATTCTTAATACTCAGTAAGTATCTAGATATCGCGCTAGAAGGCTTGGAAAAAGCTTTCTGACATCCATTCACAGGTAAAGGTAAGGGACAAACAAAAGTGCATTACCACTTTTGAACTTTATTGCAATAACAAGTGTCAAAAGTGGTAATCTACTTTTGACCCTTACTGTACATATGACCTGCGTACCTGACCCAGGATCACATACCATCTCTGAGGCGATGCACGGGGTAGTTTAACACCCCACTACCCCGTGCAGGAGACGAGACCCGGACAGACCGGGCCAGCACGAGAGTGTGAGGCCGTGGAAGAATTTAGACTTCCGCGGCCCCACGCGCGCTCGTGATAGAAGAGACACCGGGGTGGTTTTAGTCAGTAAATGTTTGACAGACCCCGTCGCCCACCCCAGGGCAGCGGACATCCTACGAGGATTTCCAAACCAGAGAAAAAAAAAAAAGGATCACATACCATTACAGGTTTGGGTGAGGTGTACATACAACATCGCGAAAGTTGCGGAAAAGACTGACAGACTTACGACCTGTAGTTTGTTTGGTAAAACAGTTCGAGCTAATATCTAGCAGTGGCAAATTTTTAGCATGTTGATGACTACAGATTAAAGGCTTTACGGCTATTCTGTTTAAGCAATGAGACAGAGGTAACACTATAATCACGTATACATATAAATTCAAAAATCTCGAACGATTGATAATTTTTCCTATATTTTAAAGGTACGATGCACGATTGTCATGGCATGCAAAATACTAGTTGTTAGACGTATGTACTACTGTGTTACAATGTATTGATAGATGACATATACAGCTGTATGTATATTTCTAAGTAGATATTCTTTGAATAAACGTAAATGGAAGGAAGAGTCGGACATTGTCAATGTCCTTTAAGAATGAGAAAGGTTAATTTAATAAATAAGATCTTAGAGGTGGTTGCAATTCACTGTATCAACTTTTGATGTGCAGAAAAAGAATACTTATTCCTTGCAGTAACGAGACAGAGTTTCTTTTGGTGGCTACGGACGGCTAATGCTTTGGTGGCTACGGACCATTCACATTTAATGTAGGACTAGGTATTCTTCTACTTCACAAATCGGTTTAGTGATTGTGACACTGCTAGGGAGGGGCACTCGTAAATTGAGCAAGCACTACACGTCACTCAATATTTGTATAGGCATCCGTTGAAGAGAACTTCGAAAATATAATATTATTCATATTTTCATCATTCACTACTGTAGAAATCAGATTGGATGACCATAAAACAAGGCATTTAACTTGGGCTCAAGTGTTTTCTATGAACACAATCATAAAAAAAAGTTGTATGGTGGGGCTCATTCATAAAAAATATATTTCAAAAAGTATGTTTGGGAATCAGTATCCAATCTGATTTTCTATGGTATCAATTTAGTCTATTATCCAGACTAATATACTGTGAAGGACTAAAAATTGAATATCTTCAAATACCCAGCTAAACTTTTTCAAAGTACTACATACTATCTGGCAAATCCGCAATAAATATTCCTTATATTTTGAATGTCAATATGTTTATTGTCATTGACCTCAAACAAAAAACAAGTTATTAATTGGTTGGGGAAGGTATACTTTAGGTAATTTATGTAAAGTTCAATATATTCTATAATATACTTACCCATGGAGAGAACAATAACAAACTAATATTATTGTTTCAATAATCTTATCACATTCTTAACAATCAATCCATATCACAAAATAATAATTAAATGTATCACAATCAGCATGCATAACACAGGGCTGAAAGTATCAAACACTTGCGGCTTGATTTTTTCTCACCCTAAAACTATTCTACATCAGCAATCTATGGCTGAACAATAACAAAACATGCTTAGTCTATAGACATACAACAGTAAATGACAAATATGAGAAGAACAGTCAGCAGTATTAGAATGTAATTAAAAGCTTCTAATTATATGAAGCAAACATTTAGTGTGTTCGAGACAAGCATGACTAGTTCTTGTTTTATTTAAATAAAAACATCAGATTGTGTAAATTATGTAGTACCAGTTGACCATATTATATTACCCTTACAATAATTTTAGTATGTTACATTTTGAGGAATTGTGTTAACAAGTCCCTATCAAAACAAGTCCATATTATTGGAAGATTGTCTAGTACAAATTAAAATGCATTATGATACAGCATGAAACAAGCAAGTGGAAAAATAAATCTATAGCCTAAAATCTATCCAACTGCAAAAGTGCAATCTGATTCGCCTAGCTCAGTGAGATGATGATTTTATTGTATTACCTAAATGTTGTCAGCTTTTTGCCAATATGTTTTAAATACAAATAATACATAAAAAGTAATACAGAAAACCTAGGTTTTGCTAAGAGCATTTTATAATGACACTGCCACACATGTTAATCCATACTAGACAATCAAATTAAATTAAATAATAGTTGGAATTAGGAAAACATACCTTTCAAAGACTGTAGATACTCAAAGATGTGCGGTGCAGCATAATCAGATGGCATTTTCCCTTTGGTATTCTTGACAAATGGATCGGCTCCATGCTCAATGAGAAATTTGACCATTTGGAGATTGCCAGAAGTAGTGGCATCATGCAAAGGAGTATCATCATCTAACCCTTTAGCATTGACATTAGCCCCACCATTCACAAGTACCACTACCACTTGGTACCACCCATAACTGCAAGCTTCATGAAGTGGTGTCCACCCTATGATTTAAAATTTTATTTAGTATTAAAAATTTGCTAAACCAAATAAGCTAAATCCTTTTGATGATGAAATGTTGATAATCTTGCTACAATTTTTGCTACCTGTTGAGTTAAATGTCAATTCCTAAATCACTTGGATATTAAATGCATATTTGTAGCTACTGATAAACAAAAACAAAGTTTGACCAAGGTCATATTATGTTTTTAGTATGGCTACTTTGCAATGTTAATGTATATTTCTTTTCGAATGCTAGAAATGTTGTTAACATTACTAGTACTTGTTAACCACCCCATACAAACTAATCATGCTTGTGCAAGGGGAGGACTCATCACAACATAGTTAAATTCAAGCTTACACTATAAACATTTGAATCATTAACTTTTTGTTATTTACATCACACTTGCTCTGTTTAGCTTGAACTTAATTGTAGTTTTGTTTTAATGTTTCTATTTGTGTATGTGAACATATATGAACTAAACATCAATACATTATGAGTGAATGTGACAGCAAACATTGACTTTGAAAATTCAACATCAAAGAGTCTCAAACATGTATTTCTTGATATCACTGAAGTAAGCAAATAAATTTCATACTAGTAATTGGAAGCAAGAAAGTAGAAACATGGATAAAATGGAGGAAAATAATAGAGCAATGAAATATGTTACCAGCAAAGTCAGGCACATCGGGATCTTGCCCTTGGTCGAGCAGCTTCTTAACTTGATCATGGTCGCCTCGGATGGCAGCTACATGTAGGGGGGTCTCACCGCGCTCGTTGCGCTGCTGCCTAGTTCGCTTTCTCTCTTCTGCTGGGGTCGGAGCGGCTGAACACGAAATTGGCGGGAAGTCAGATCAACCAGCTCGAAACTTGAAAACCTTATGATTTTGTACAGCATCAAACCTGGAGGGGCGTCTTGTGATGAGATCTGCATCACTAGAGCCAGTTGCTGCCGCTCCGACATGGGCGCTATGACTTGGGCCCGAGGCGCGCCGTCCGGCCCGCGCCCGGAGCCCCTCGACCGCGACGTCGATGGCATGCTTCGGGCATTCCCACGAGCCTGAAGGTATAACGAATTATTCCTCACTACGCAGTTGAACGCACTTAAACAACATTTCGGAATCACTAACGCGCCAATACCAATCAAGATGTGAAACGACAATTACCTTACTTATGGCGCCAGTAGTAAGGCTACCGCATTTAAAATATCATTAAAACTTTAAGCACATTTTCACTGAAGATAGAAAAGAAATAAAAAAATAAATCATTTTAAAATTCCACTAAATTCTGGGAAATCAGCTAAAAGGTAATCATAATCACTGGCTAGCTCGTACGTACAACAGACATAGCGACAAAACCAAAAGACGTGAAAAGTATTGTTGTGAATACAATCTTGTCTATGGTGATTTTATTAATCGATTTTAATCGATTATGCGATAAAGTAGTATAATTTCGTAATAGTATAAACATTGTAATCAGTTAATTTGTTTTAATATTACAATTTAAATATATTAGTTTGTTAAGTATTATGTAGTTTCAGTATCCTTACTAATATTATAAATGGAAAAGTGAGTTTGTTTGTTTGTTCCGCTTTCACGTCGTAACTACTGAACCGATCGCTTTGAAATTATGCAGACTTAAAGTTAGAAGTCCTGATAAATAATAGGGTACTTTTTATCCCGCGAAAATTTGATATTCCCGAAGGAAATCTAAAAAGCGCGATATAACCGAACTCCACGCGGGCGAAGCTGCGGGCGGAAATCTAGTATTTTAATATATACAAAGTCCACCCTAAATGCTCATGATCAGGATCAACTCTTATTAAATTTGAGAGGCCTCAAGTATTCGCGAGGTGCGTTTTAGCAACACCATAATGTCAAAATGTCAAATGAATGTTTCGGTGATCAGTTACATAAACGATCAATAACAGCAAACAACGAGTTCTATGGCCGATGGGGCTCAAAAGTTCCAGACTGGCGAGCGGAAAACGCAATAAGAGTGGTTCTGTCATAAATGTTACAAGATTGACCAATGATCGGATGAAGGTTACGGGCATCCATTGAATGTGACAAATACAGAATCGATTGATGTGGCGTCCAGCAGTGGACTTGTTTGATGATGATGAAAAACAATATTTCAAAAATAGGAGCAATATCGAGTTGTACGCTTACTCATACTTACTTAAGTATGAGCAGTGGCGTAGCTAGCTTGGGTGGCACCCGGGGCGGAAGTTGGTGGTGTCACCCCATAGAAAGTAAAAAACTGGCAGGTATCTTTCCAGAACTGTGCTGTCAACTGTATACCAATAGATACCAGGCATCAGCAGATCGTTAATATGCAGCAAGAACAGAGTTGCAGAGAGAAAAGACCCAGGAGGAACACCGGCATTAATCGACATGGGGACCGTTCAGTCAGGAAGTCTTTTACCCAGTCAGTCAGATCAGCGAAAATACCATATCCTGGAAGTTTACTCAATAGGCCAGCGTGCCATACCCTATCGAAAGCCTTCGAGACATCCAAAGAGACGGCAATCGCTTCCCCATTTTTCTAGAGGACCTCGCCTCATAAATGAGTGGCATACACTATGTAGGTCTCCAGTTGACCGATTGCGGCGAAACCCGTACTGTCGGTCACTGGGGAGATCGTTACCTTCCAGGTAAGCCAAGAGGCACGAGTTCAATTCGCGCTCCATAATCTTGCAGAGTATGGAGGTTATTGAAATCGGCCGATAGTTGGTAGGATCGGCACGACTACCCTTTTTGGGGACCGGCTGCACGTTGGCAAGCTTCCAAGATTTGCGCACTATAACTGTTCTAAATGAGAGGCGATACAAGCGCGTCAATACAGGAGACAACTCGGGCGCACATGCCTTAAGAACAATCGCTGGTATACCATCTGGACCACTAGCCTTATTCACTTCCAGACGACATAGTAATCTCAGAACCTTCTTGTTCCTAATGCGAACCTCCGGCATTGAAGTTTCGCAATGAGGAAAATTAGGTGGAGTAGAACTGCTAGTTTCAAGACATGAATTGTGGCATAGATGCAAAGATCTGCTTTCTCTCTCGCCGTATGAGCCTGTGCTCCATCAGGTTTAACCAGCGGAGGCAGTGTGGGCCAACAGAAGTTCGCCTCGACCGATTTGGCAAGGGACTTTGTAGGACTTAGCAGCACGATCAAAGGCTTCAAATTCTCTTCTTTGAGCTAATATCCGGAGCTCTGTGGTCCCGAGCTTTAACCCAGGTGAAAAACGCCATGTGCTTACGCTGTTCAGCTTGAATATCGTCGGCGTTGAATCATGGGCGAGCCGAGCCACCGACGGGAACATCACTGAAGGGGATAAAATACTTCATAGCTTGACGCACCACATCGGATATAGCGCCCGCACAGCTCGACGGATTGTCAGAAGAGAAGCGGACCAGCTGGCAGGGATAAGACGCAAAAAAGTGACGCATCTCATCCCAATCAGCTTAGTTGTATCGCCACATTCGCCGATCACCATGTGAGTCGCAATCTAGTGGGGTGAAGGACGATACAGACTTCACCAGACAGTGGTCTGAAGTTCCTAACAGTGAGGGAACTATTACAACACATCTGTCCGGATTAGTGGTCAGCAGAAGGTCCAAACAATTGGCGGTATGACCAACTACATCAGGCACCCTAGTCGGTTGTCCTACCAGCTGGGAAAGGTCCATTAATAGCGCAAAGTTCCGCGCTTCTCAACCAGCATAGTCGATCCTCTGTGTATGGGAAAAGCCAGTCTTGGTGGCAGGCATTGAAGTTCCCCAGAGCGACGAACTGGTTGGAGAGAATAGATTAGAATAGTAGGTATTCTAATCTTTGTTATGTACACCATATAAATTACAGAAAATAAATATAAAGATTTTACAATGGGCGGTCTTATCGCTAAGAGCGATCTTTTACAGACAGAGGTGCACTTTAAATGAGAGGACATGCGTCCGCTGTGCACACCTACTTTTCTTTTTATGCCTTTTCATTTTTAAAACTGAGTGAATAGGAAGGAAGACGGCAGTTGAGTGACGCGATGCAATGTTAAACCCAACAATATGACCAACGTTACTGCGCCAGAGGGAGATTGGTCTGGAGACAGCGGGGACGCCCGAATTCCCCCTGGAATCGCCATCAGGTCCTCTCGTCCGGTCGCCAACCGGCAGGATGGAGCCACCCTGGGATTTTTCGCAGTTGGCGGGGCAGCCCTTCGTCTGTGGCTGGCCCCCAAATACCTGCGGTCACCGTGAATCAGCGGAACACCGTGCTTCGGATCCCGCTACCCTCCACGACCAAACTCCCGAGACAATAACAATTGGCGCATTATACACGGCACACAACGCAACAAAACTGCTTAGACCCATCCTCCATAAGGCTTCACCAGTCATTATGCCGGAACACGACGAATCGCTTGGCGGCAAGACTTTATCTGGTGGACTTCTGCCGGCAGCCGATGTTACGTTTCTAAAATATATTTTCTTCTTTTAACTATCTATCATTATAGAATAATACACGTTTAACAATTATTATTTATGACAACCAAATACAACATACTTCACGATCTCGAGTATGGGACGGGGAATTTCCCACGACAGCGTCAGACTCTTTTGCGGGAATCCCCGATTTATAAATAGTGCTGAGCTAGTGCTAGTGGAGGAATCGCTGGAAAAAAACAATTGTTGCTAACGATTTCGATATGTTTTAATCTCTAAAATTTAGAGACTGGGTGGGTGTCACCCCAAAAAAGGTGACACTTGGGGCGGACCGCCCCCACCGCCCCCACCGTTTCATGTTTACCCGAACTTTGGAAAGCTTCCCCTTAGCAAGATTTTTTTTAATTAATGTCGCTAATTAAGCTACCTTTTCCCCATGTTTCTTGTGGCACCTACTTTCCAATGATGGCCCTATTCTTTAAACACCTGAAAGTTTTAGTTCAATTCTGTCAATCGATCCACACGGTTGGTGCAGTGGCAGAGCCACCGACTGCATGCTGCATTTCGGGTCACATGTTTTATTCCCACACGGAGCAGATATTTGTATTTCCCCTATATATCTATAACCTATAATCAACCTATATTCTTCCCACTGTTGGGAGAAAAGCCTCGTTGCGATGCGAGGACGGGAATATGCCGTAATCTACCACGCTGTCCCAGTGCCGGTTGGTAGAATGGACAATTGAAAAGAGTAGACACATGTCTTCAAAGTTTGGCTCTAGGACATGACGGTTTCCTCATAATGTTTTCCTTCACCTGAGAGCAGTGGTGATGAAATAATTTCCACAAAGTTAAGCGCCTGACGGGGTTCGAACCTAGGACCTACAACCTGTAAATAGCGGCCAATACCACTTTGCCTACTTGTAGTACCAGTTCTGTTGCAGTGCTGTATGTGTATGCGAGTTAAAATGCTTGTAAATGCACCCACGATACAGGAGTAAGTAATTTTTTGCTCCACACTAGCAAAGAGAGAAAAAAAACTTAAAGATTGAGCCAAGGAATGTGCGCTTTTATAATCTCTACGACTCTACGACGACCATAATAATACCGTTATCGTACGAAAATACCACTAACGATAAACGATGATGGATAAATGGAAGCGTCTTAATATTTCTCGAAATGTTACTTCCATGTGTTATAAGTTTATAACAGCATAACTATGAGGTGGCGACACCCATGCCTCATTATCGTTCAGGCAACCATGTTTGATGTTGCATATGCTTAAAATAAAATAGTGCGCTTTACCAACATTGATTGCATTATAATTATTTACCATCAGGCGAGACCACGGTCAAGCGCTAGTTTATATCATTAAGAAAATCGAGCTAAATATCTTGCATTTCGACAGGCCTATGTGCCTGTGTCCAGAAGTACCCTATTGCAGACTGATGACGATGATAACTAAATTATGGCTTATAACGTCGAATATTTAGTATTTTTTCTTAATCTGTGGCAGAAATCCATGGATAATATCGAGTGCGATCATCGTCGAGGACTTGAAATAATTTTGCACACATACACACACGCGTACCCTATTTTATTGTTATACTCTTTTTAAACGTCAGTGTACTCTTTGGCAAGGAAATTCTATCAGGAATGTGAAGTTGCATAAGTCTCTCATTTAAAACAAGACTCTATCGCAAGAGCAATAAGGTCGATCGGAAATAAAACTTTATTTGAAGAGAACACGGTCCGAGTGAGAAAGCGTCCCAGTAGCCCTCTGTCTCTTTCTAATTGTACCCGTATTTATTTTTGTAATTTTCTTTGAAACCAACAATTTCAATTTGAAAAAAGTTGGTGAAAAAGGGTGCCATTAATGTCTGCAATAGTGAGTCATACTCTGGATGCAGAAGATCATTCTTTAAGTAAGGTTTTTGCGGTAATCATATACAAGATAATTTGTTTGTGTTAGGGTGACCATAAATTCCGGAATAATTAATAAATGTGCACTTAATCATTGTGTGCTTATTAAGTAAGTGACTTTTATTGGGTATTTACAATAACATTAAATTCTGCTTTCTTGTAGATATTTTATTTATCTAAAGGTACAGTTTCGGATAGATTGACCTACTGTCGTCCGAACATCATCAATTTATTCATCCATTTTTAAAATTCAATAATGAATTTAAAAAGTTCGCATCCATGCCTAAATGTTCATTAAAACTCTGGTAATATAAGTGAAAAAAAAAAATGATTTACGTACATTCCTTAAAAATTCTATTATAATAGGCACCCTACACAACAAGAACAGAGGGCTACTGTGAAGCTATCTTCCTCGGACCGCGTTTTGATCGATAGTTCACATTCCAGTTTAAATAGAAGTTCCTTACTCTTTGGACACACATGACACACTGCAGCAGTATCGCCCTATAATCATACTCTATTTTCATGTGATCGTAGACGTAAACTAATTAGTAATAAAATGTGGAAGCCGACATTTACAATATTGCAGAAAGTTGTGTTGCCTTCACTTAGGGAGAATGTGAATTTGTCGAAAATATTATTCTCTACTAAAAGCCGGCTTCCTAAATCGACATCAAAGTTAACCCTAGTAAGTGCTAGTATCGGTGTCCTCCTCGGCGCAGGTTATGGAGGTTACACGCATTATAAAGTGAATGTTAAAAAGACTTTCAAACCAGGAGAGACTGAGGAGTATGCCTTTTTGAAGGAGGCCCCCGAGTACGAAGCTCACTATCGAGTAAGCACAGTTTTGTCATTGTTCTGTCAACTGTTAATAATCCCAAGCTTTTATGTAACACTCGAGCCATCCCCAAACTTATCGTATATTATTTGAGTCTAAGTATTAATAAGCTCAAAGTTTTATAAACGTGTTCTGATGGGAAAATAAGCTTATAGTAAATCGCAATAATAACCTATAAAGCAAACAAGTTTCGTATAGTACTATTTAGTATACACAGACTAGAGTTGTTCAAAACGGCTATAAAAAAATAGCACGCTATAGACTATAAACTATTAATTTATAGCGCGCTATTAAATGCGCTACTAGCCCCGCACGATGATATTGCGATTGGCGGCCATCTTGGTGACGTAGTCGAACTCGCAACATCGGTACCGTTCGCAAGTTCAGTCCGCGCTTACCCACTTACGCACATCGAATATTTTTGTTAGCTTTTTGTTTTTGTTATCCTGTTTTATTGTTTTTCTTGAGTTTTGTTGTTTAGTTTTGTTAACTGTTACTCGTTAAAATGACTAAGAAATTAATTAACAGTCGTGTTCGTGAAATTATAATTAAAGTGGACAATTATTTTGTTAAAGAGGAAAAGGACTGTAAGTTAGTTCTTGAAAGTATAAACCGTGCTAAAAAAAAGTGCTTCGGACACTACTGAGGATATTTTAATACCGAAGCAACTGCTAATAGTTATCAAAAATATTTTGCAAAATTCTACCAAAGGCACGGAGCGTGTGGCATGTGCCACACAGAAACAGCCAGTGAGTCAGAAACAGCCAGTGGCAGCAAAATGAGAACTCCCTCTAAAGGAAAAAGGCAAAAGAAGGAATATTTCGACGGGTGTCCTTAACAGCTTTAAGAAATATTATACATTCAATGTATACGGTGAGGAGAGAAATACCCACAATGCGCAAAATATTGGCGGCTTCAAAAGTAGACCTAATTATACTGGTAGTGAAACTACTTTAAGAAAAATAATTAAATGTGTTTTAGACTACCAATTTAAACGATGCTACCAAAAAAGACTGGCTCTAATTGAAAGACCCCAAATTCAAGCGTGGATGGCTAAATATTTACGACGTATGAAAGAAAACGACTCGCTTGGTAATAACGATAGACCCTTTATTTATCTCGACGAAACGTGGGTATACACGCACACTACACGGTAACAAAATGTTGGCAAACAGCAACCGATGTCGGAGTGAGACGGAACGACAGCCCTGGCCGCCGACGGATAATAGTTCACGCGGGAAGTTAAAGCGGTTTTGTTGACAATGCCCTTTTAATGTTTAAAGCAGACACCAAAACGGGGGATTACTATGATCAAATGAATGCTGAGTATTTCACCAAGTGGCTTACAGACAAAATAGTACCCAATATACCACGCAACTCCAAAATTGTGATGGACAACGCCCCTTATCACAGTAGGGAAGAGAATAGGCCACCAAGTATGAACAATAAAAAACAGTTGATGGTTGAGTGGCTACAAGCTCACAACATCGACTTTCCCAACGACAGTACAAAACCTGAACTGTATTTATTAATTAACGGCACAGACCGCCGAAAAATTATAAAATTGAAAATTTATTAGCTGGCAATGGCCATGAGGTCGTTAGATTACCACCCTACAACTGCGACCTCAACCCCATTGAGTACATCTGTAACCTGGTAAAGATGAAGAATGTGCAGCAGTTGGAAATTCGCATTGAAGCTCTGACGTTGGAGGCGTTGGCGTCAATAACTCCAGATGACTGGCGAAAGGAAGTCAATCATGTTAAACGGCTTGAAGAGGAATATTGGAATAAAGATCGAATAACTGACGAGTTATTTGTCATAAATACGGCAGACGACAGTGAATCGGAAACGACAGACACAGAAAGCAGTTCTGATTCGGAAGACTATATGAGTAGGTTAAGATTGTTTTGAATTATATATAAACATTTTTTTACATACTATCCTGGTTTTATTTATAAGCTGATACATGTATGTAGTAATTAAAACATGACTGCTACACACTGTGGACTCTGGTTCAATTCCCGCTCGCAAATTAACAGAAATGTAATTAGAAAAAAATAGTATACGAGTGCATGTAAGAAAGATATACGAATAAGTATATTTTTCTTACGTCTAAAAGAATTATTTCCTTGAAATTTTTAATAATGAAAGTTTATTTGTCAGAATATGGGTGAGTAGGTATAAAGAGTGTATATACAATAAAATTATAAGATACAAATAAACCCTTAACCCCAGCTTATTAATTTTGCATTTAACATTCTTTTGCTAGCTGTCCTTTTGTGTGACAGATGACGTCACAAAGCTGTTATTGTGACAAGGTTCCATCGCAATATCATCGTGCGGGGCTTATATGTTATAGCGCGCTATAAATAAGAAAGCACGTGGACGTCCAGCAGGCGCGATAATTCTTGCAACACGCTACATTTCATAGCGTGTTACTTTACATAGCGTTCTTCGATACATAGACCGCATGCTATAACGGAACGCTAAAAAAAGCAATATAGAAAGATATCAATGAACTCTCTTTCATACTTTTCAGGCTTAGGACTGTCTATAATTGGTAAAGGTTATTCTAACATTAATTTTAATAAATCGTAAAATATAGGCGTATTTAAAAGTTCATTGATTGTATATATACAAAAAAACAACTATTTACATTATACACAGATATATACAGTAGTTCTTCTTTAATTTATATTTTATTTACATTTAAAAACATTAGTTGAACTACTTTTGTAGTAGACAACCGTGTTCCTCGATTACTGATAATATATCCTGATTTCGAAAAAATAAATTTAAAGGACAACTGTCAGTGACAATAATTACAAATAGCAGTCTTGCTGCCGTCTGCAGATTTTTCAAAAAAGTTCCAGATTGGCAAACCACCACCTTTGCGATTAGACATTTTTACATAGAGTACACACTAAATAATATCCACTAGTTCGTTTTGCAACAGAATTATATATTAATATTTACACACATTAATAATACCTTTGCAGCCACTAAATAATCGTCACTAGTTCGTTTTTCAACAGAACTTTATACTAATATTTACACTAACAATTAAGATCGCGCGCGATGAAAATAGCGTGCTCCGACAACAAACATACATTTATAGTCCACAGCGCTCACGCGATTACTGACTGCCCGTATAGCGCATAGCGCCATTCTATAGCACGCTATTTTTTCATAGCGCATAGCGCAGATAGCGGCCAGCGCCCGCGGAGAGCAGGCGCGCGCTGTGCGAGTCGTTAGATCAATTTCATTCATAGCGTAAATAGCGTTATAGCGTCATAGCGTCTTAACGTCCACCTACATAGCGTGCGCTATGCGCTATGAAAATATAGCGTGCTATAGAATGGCGCTATGCGCTATATTAACCACCTCTAACACAGACCTGTCATAAATATTCATTAGATATACCTAGTCTTCTATTGATCGACACGATGGGCTGGCCTAGTTGTGATTTAGGTTATGAATTTCAGTGTTTTAACCTTTAAGTTAGGTGGAGCAGCATAGATATGAGATAATATATTGATTATGGTATTTGAAACATACACTCAGCGGCACGGAATCTTGGCCAAGCACTTATCTTGCAAATACTGGCAATAACCAAAAGTTTAAACCCCTTATTCTTAAACGTTGGTTAAAGTTAAATAGTGATTAGAGATTGTTTGACCATATATTTTAGACGTTTGCACGTCCTTTAACTTTAATCATCGTTTATGAATAAACCCCTTAAACACTGTGGTGTTTATTCATAAACGATGATTAAAATTGTGAGGTGACATTAAAAGGTCAAAAATGTATAGTTTAAGAATCGCTAACCACTAGTTAACTTTAAGTAACATTTATGAATAAGGGGGTACATGTTTCCAATAATTGTTTCCTATGAGGATAGTTCCAAAAATGTTTAATCTTACTTCAAGAGTGTAATTCATAATGTTTGAGTGCACTATGGTGCAACTTCAAATTTTTAAAAGTTTTGTGTGTTTTAAAAGTTTACAGTATGCTTATTGAATTATTCTTATTTGTACTTTTTATTGATTAACAGAAGGTGCTTTAATATCAATTAAAGTGCCATTAACACCAGCTCAGGTTGCAGAGACTATAGCATTAATCGACCAAGGGTTGACACAGTGTGAAGTTGCTGTGATGCTTAATGTACTTTTTAGGGTTCCGTAGCCAAATGGCAAAACAGGGAACCGTTATGGATTCGTCATGTCTGTCTATCAGTCTGTCCATCCGTATGTCATTTTTTTCCGAAACTATAAGAGCTAAACTGTTGAAACTTGGTAGGTAGATGTATTCTGTGAATCACATTAAGATTTTGATGCAAAAATAATAATAAATATTAGGGGCTCCCCATACTTAGAACTGAAACTCGATTTTTTTTTTCGTCAAACACATACATGTGCGGTATCTATGGATAGGTCTTCAAAAATGATATCGAGGTTTCTAAACCGAATAGTTTGCGTGACAGACGCTTCCAAAGTGGAAAAAGTTGGTTCTAAAATAAGAAAATGAAAAATCTAAAAAAAAAAAACAAGATGTACATTACTATAAAAACTACCAACGAAAACTGTTTGAATGAGATCTAGGAAGTAGTTTTTTTTTTAATAACTCGTAAATCGCTTATTACCGCGTAATCTTTCATCCAAATAACTTAAATCTTTTAATTTCATAAATCAATTGTATGGAACCCTTTGTATGTGAGTCCGACAAGCACTTGGCAGATTTTTTTTGATGTAGTATGCCCTAAAATGATACCAAGAGATAGGCCACTATTCCCTTAGACCAGGCAGTGGAGGCGTCAGATGCACATTGGCCTGGCACAACTATTTGTCTTTGAAATTTTAAGAAACCGCTGTTGAGATACACGAGAGCTCCAAATAGAAAGAGGCATGAATGTTAGTGAGCGTACAGTTAGAAGACGAATGGATGAAGTGAATTTAAAAGCCTATAGACCAGCATCCGGTCCAGATTTCCTTAGACATCACCAAGCAGCTCTACTTTGATTTGCACTTGAACATGCCATCAGGACCCAGATGACAGTGGACGCGAGTACTGTTCGCAGATGAGTGTCGATTCACTTTGCATGCTCCAGATGATCAAAGGGCATGTTTGGAGAAGACAAGGAGAGAGATTTCTACTCATTACCACCACACAAACTGTGAGTTTCCATGGAAACATAATGGTTAGGGGAGGTACCACATGGTTGTACGAGTTGGTTATAGTGGTGTCATGGTAGACTACAGTGTACTATTAAATATATTATGCAATAAATATGTACTATAAGTGTATCATACTAGTTTAACTAAATATACAATATGTAAAGAAACCCCTGTCCGACCCATAAGGATAATAAAGGTTAGGTAAACACATGACCAAATGTAATATAAAATTTTACGTAATCATCATAGTAACAATACTAATGAATTTTGAAATAATCTTGTTTTTCCGCGAATTAATTCAAACTTCCCTGAAATTTGGTAATTTTTAAAAAAGTGACAACACCTTGACGTTATTATCACAGTATAAAAATCATGTGTATGATTTTTAGACTGTGGTATTATTATAAGCAATGCGACCACGTGCCGCGTGCCCTGCCCCTTTGCCTACTGCACATGTATTAAGTTACCTCTATTTGCGAAATAATATTTAATTTTTAGTGGTTTTTTTTAAGTTTTGTAGGCATTAGTAGAATCAGTTATCGATACCTAACAATACCTTCACGGATCGGACAGGGTTTTCTTTACATATTGTATACATCTAATTAATAAACAATACATATACAAGATCAAATAAAATATAATGATATGTTTAAAGAGAGAGGAAGTGCTTTTTTTGATGACCGCTAACTGCAACCCAATACATTGAGGTTGTTCTTTAGGAACATCTTTGGGCATATTCGGGTTACATTGGACACAACCAGTTTCTCCTAATGCACAATAATGCACATCCATATCTTGCACACTGCATTGAAGAATACCTTCAAGAAGTTGGTATTCCGGGGTATATGGGTACAAATTGCAGTGGCCAGCTCATAGTCTGGACTTTAACCCAATCAAGTATATCTGGGACATGCTCAAAAGAAAGATAAAGTCCACCTCCAACCCCAAAAAACTCTTAATCATCTTCAAAATGCAGCACTGACTGCTTGTGAAAGCAGACCGCAAGTTGATGTCAAAAAGTCATTCAAAGCAAGCCAGATCTAATGCAAGTCATTAATAGGGCTAGAGGAGGAAACACCTAATACTAAAACCAGGGTTCGAAGGATATATATCAATTGATATACAGTATATTAACTAACAGAGGGCGTTCCCGTTAACCCGAAATAGTATAGCATACATACATGCTAAAAAAATATTTCCATTCGAAAACAAGATGTTTTAAAATTTTTTCCAATAAGAAAATATTCAATAAAAATTTTAAATTGACATGTAAAAGAAACACACTGTACTCGCGAACATGAAAGACGGCAACGTCGCAATTTATTTATACATGACGACTACTATTTTGATTTAAAACAGGAGGTTTCAAATTTATTTCCAATTAGAATTTTTTTTATTCGGATTTTTTATGCTTATTTTTCTATGCTGATATTTTTATTTTAATCTATTAATGATATATATTAACGAGTTTAAGGGAACGCCCTCTGTTATTTAACATACTGTATATCATGATATATATCCGATATATATCAAACCATTTTTTGTGATATATGTATATCAAAATTTATGATAGGTTGCATTTAAGTACTTTTACCCACGCGCTGCTGGCATATTCGTCGTTTTTTCTGTCTTCAGACCGTAATACTTCGAATTTACCAAGTAGGTAGGTACTGCAATCAATAATAATAGTGCAACGTAAAAGAGCTAAAATAATTTTCAATTCTATCATCTGCAAACATACCTACTCCTTAAAAGTGAAGTGTAGTGTTAAACCTTTAGGAATGTCAACAGGCGACTTGACAGTTCTAGCTGACTAGAAAAAGACTAATTTGTTATTTGATTATAACTCTACCAAGTATCAATATTAGGATTATTAAGATATTTTAATTTTGTTTCCCAATATTTATAGACTTTGTTTTCTCAGAAAAAGATGGTTATTTTTAGTTGATTTTTGTGAACTATAAGATTTTATGTTTATTTTGTTAAATAAAAACTAAAAATATGTTGTTTTTATATTGTAATAAATTCATAATAATAAACTGTCATGTAGGTACCTGTGGAAATCGTATAGGTAGTATTAAGATAATAAAATGACAGTCCTAAGAAATGGATATAAATATCGGATATATATCCGATTTTGGATATATATCAGATATATATCATAAATATCCGATATTTTGATATTTATTATAAATATCGGATATTTTCGAACCCTGACTAAAACGTGGAAACAATAAATCAATTTAAGTTTTATTCTACTGTTTTTAAATTGATTTTGTGTAATTCTTTAAGTTTACAAAAGTGCCCAATTAAGCAAAGTTATTAAATTAGTGAAGTTCTTTATTTTCAAGTTCCAATAGCCTAGAAACACTTACTGCGTGTATCTACCCCTATTTTAGTGTCAAAAACGCATTGAAAAGCAAAATATAGCGAAATTTACTTGTGGCCAAGTTTCCATGCTGGTGAGTGTATGTATAATTAGAAATTCATAACCAGTCTAGTATAAAAACCTTTTAGAGGTAGACAAACCAATGGCATATGTGCCACTGAGAGCCATTATCGCCGTTTGGCACTTCAAAATATGCCATTTTCCAGAAAGGAATTCAATGCCATGATTCTTTCTGGAACAGCACATCCTTCCAAGAGCGTTTCCTATGTAAATGGCTCTATAAATCGACCAGAATTGGCGTCCCTGCGGCGATTCCTGCTTCGCATGTTATATAGATGACATTCTCGTCCATTCAGCTGGTGAGAATTTTCATTGTGATTATCTGCGTATTGTTTTCGGACACCTGTTAGACAATGGTCTCTTATTCAACTTCACCAAGTGCGTTCTTGGTGCAGTATGCTACTCTAATCAGTACCAGGCTCCTTTAACCCTTTACCAGGCCTCGGACGAATCCTGCAGTAATAATGTTTTTTTCGTAGATTTAAATGAGTAGATAATATGTTACATTGTTATGTTTACATTTGGTATGAAATTTTATCAATTATACTAGCTTTCCGCCCGCGGCTTCTCCCGCGTGGAATTCGGTTAATCGCGTTTTTTAGATTTTCCTCGGGAATAAAACTAATTAAATGACGATTGATCAGTTTTCGACCGGAGATGAAAAATGATTAATTTGACAGCCTCGGTGGCGTAGCGGTAGCGGACGCGGCCGCTGTGCAAGGTGGCGCGGGTTCGATCCCCGCACAGTGCAAGTATTTGTATGCATGAATATGAATACTTGCACTGGTATGGTCGTGCTTCGGAAAGCACGTTAAGCCGTTAGTCCCGGTAGCCATACAAACATCTAGTGGCAGTCGTTACAGGTTGTTGGAGCCTTCAAAAGTCCAACAATTGGTCTAACTGCAATGCTTCGATGTCGCCTTCGGGTTGTGGAGGTCAGACGGCAGTCGCTTCACGGAAAATGTCGAAGTTTAGCCATTTCAGCAGCTGAACTGGTAAAGCGGACCCCAGACTCCAAAGCTGAAAAGGCTTCGGATGCGACTGGGATTAACGCTGTGGTGATGATGATGATGATGAAAAATTATTAAATTACTAAAATGGCTATTAAAAAATAAGGGTTGATCGTAGAAGGGTGAAAAGTTAGGATTGTATGTACTACTCAAATACGCTCACAAAATTTCATGAGGATCGGTCGAGCCGTTTCGGAGGAGTATGGGAACGAAAACTGTGACACGAGAATTTTATATATAAGATTTAGTTAATTATCTGAAATCCTGAAAAAAAGCCATGTGGGAAAACATAATCCATAATATATAAAGAATTTGATAGAATTTTTATTATTTAGTACGAGAAAAAAATATTAAAAACATAGAAAGAAAGCAACAAAAACCAAAATCCAGAAATTCTCATAATATTCTTCATCCTCATATGAAAACATTTCATTTAGCATACTTTCGAGTTGTTCGTTTAGTACAACAAAAATACACTTATTTAGACTGACAAATTATGACGAGAAAAGTTTACTACCCACATTTTATATTTTGATACATGACCGTGAGTAAATTACTGGTTTTACTTAGGAGTAAAACCAGTGGCAAAAACATAGTATAAAATAAAGATTTTGATTCACCGGGCAATGGACAGTATCATCCACAATAATTAGGCATTCACAGGCTTTGGGGATACGGTTCCCCACATGTTTTATTCCGTTATAACACGATATTTTTGAAGTTTTTCCGTAGAATTTATCCACAAATCACTAGAAAATCTCAAATTCTCGAACATATCAAAAAATTGTAGGACTTACCTTTTTCCGATTCGCCATGATGTTAAAAATACGGTGCAGTAGTCACAAAAATGTACAAACAAACTGCGGGCTACAGATCAAATGGCTGCAAAAGTGACATTTACGTTCCGTCACGCTTTTATTTTGTGTTACCTTTTTTTTTTTTTTTTTGTTAGGATGGCAAATCATCAAATGACTTCTCCCGCTCTGGGCGGAGCGGAAGGGCGTGTCAGACTTTTACTGACTAAAACCCACCCGTGTTTCTTCACTTGCCTGTGGGACGGCCAGGGCCACGGTTTCTTGTTTAACCAACCCACAACCCTGACCCAGGAGGCATCGGTCTTCGTGGACCCCGTCATGATATGCTGACATCTCTTTGAGGCGCGCGTGAAACACGACGCGCCGTCGACTCGGGCCTGGTCCTTACCGAGCGGCGAGCTGCCCATTGCTCACCGCCCGCAGGCCCGCGCCTACGGTGGCTGGGAGTTTGGTGTCATCTCCCGACCAGGACGTCTCCTGTGGCGGCTAGTGGCGTGAGGGCGCTGGGATTCCCGTTGCCTCACGCGCTCCCACTCCTCCTTTGCCAGCATCACTGCTTCACAGAAGGAGATGACGGCCTGCCATGCACTCTCGCTCCGGACCATGGCCTGGACCAGGGTCGGACGCGAGAGATCGCCGCCGATCGCCGCTACGAGGACACGGCGGTGCTCTACAAAAGCCGGGCAGACCTCCACCGTATGCTCCACCGTGTCCTCAGGGCGATCCACACAATGGTGACACCCTGGCGTTTCCTCCCGCCTTATACGGAACAGGAACCTCCCGAAACAACCGTGTCCGGTGAGGACCTGCGTCAGGCGGAAGGTGAGGGCGCCGTGGCGCCTCTCTAGCCACTCCTCAAAGAGGGGACTTACCGCCGCTATTGCGGCGTGCCCAATTTTGTGTTACCTTAAATTAATATTTCTTATGTCAGCGTTTTTGACAGATTGTGGAAGAAGAAGAATACATCTATGATATTACTGTCATATTAATAGATAGTCTACTACTTACTACAATCATTACCTACTACTTACATACAAAATAAAAAAAAACGAAAGGTTGTTGAACTGCTGTAGATTGCTTCATTCATCAAGTAAATAAAACCAAACAAAACCAAAACCTGGAAAAACTTTAGAAAATACTATGTGGGAAATGCTCAATCCATAGCCTGGTTCAGGGTTAAGCAAAACCAAGGGCCAGAGTGCGGTGTAGCTAGGCTTGCCAGACCGCCGGGAAATCCGGTATTGTCCCGGAATCTTGCCTCTTGTCCCGTGTCCAGGAATTAGCGCTCATTGTCCCGGATTTTGAAAACTTATTATTTTTGAACAAATTGGTTAAGTAAGTTTATTTTAAGTACCAAAACAATTTCTGTTTATAAACACTTAAGTAGGTACTGCTCGTTTTTTAAGTTAGGAATTTATTGTTTTAAGATTTTTTATGGCACATAGTATCTTATTATTATTGCTTTTTTTTCAGTTCATTACTATTTAATTTGTAATTTAGTAGTCATTGTCTACCAAAGTTTTAATTTGCCAATTTAAGCTAATTGTTCAATTCTTTATAACTGGCGTTAATTACCTAGTAAGTACATACCTATCTATCAACATCAACATCTCAGCGTTAATCCCAGTCGCATCCGTAGCTTTTCAGCTTTGGAGTCTGGGGCCCGCTTTACCAGTCTAACTGCTGATTTTGGCTAAACTTCGATATACATACCTATCTATATCTATACTAATATATAAAGCTGAAGGGTTTGTTTGTTTGAACGCGCTAATCTCAGGAACTACTGGTCCGATTTGAAAAAATCTTTTTGCGTTGGATAGCTCATTAATGCAGGTAGGCTTTAGACTATATTACATCACGCTGCGACTAATAGGTACGGAGCATAACTAAATCCACCGAACGAAGTCGCTGGCGGCCGCTAGTGACTAATAAAAGTACCTATGTTTTTTGAAAAAATGGCATTTTTCCTTTTAAATATAAATATGATCCCTTTGAAAATAAAAAAAAATATATATGATATTTTCTATTATGGCCACGACCCGACATTGTTTTTCTAGAACTGTCCCGGATTTGATAAGTTCCTATCTGGCAAGTGACAACCCTAGGTGTAGCGCATATGGCTGTGGTAATAAATCCAGTATAAGCTGCCCTCTTATTCTATTGACACTCCGCAACTATTCTAGGCCAAGTCAAGGTCATACTGTTAACACATGTGTATCCTAATGTACCTGCCATTAAGCTGAGCGGACTATTTCACGAACATACTTAAATTTTATACGCATTATGCCTTTAGTATACTGACACTGCCACTGCGATTTTGCTGCGTGTTTTGATAATATTGGTTTTTATTGTTTCTTACTTACTACTTTCTGAAACTTTTTCAATGATGTTAAGCAGTGCTCAGTGCTATGACAAATGCGAAGCCTATAGCGAATATTCCAACAGAATACAGAATTCTAATCTGTTAATACCGTGTGTAAATCCGGTAATGCTTGTCGAAAAGCGAGTGTTTTGCAAGTAAATAAAAATATCTATTGCGAATTTTGCTAATATTCTTAAAAAATATAATTTTGAATAAGAGTTTGATAAAATTACCTAGTTAGGTTATTTTACTTTTTATTTTGATTAGAAATAATCTGTCTTATTGATAGCCCCATCCGAATGACAGAAAATATTCTTTGTTGTTGAGCTATATTCGATTGCACGTCAGCGTCAGTTATCCGCCGTGACGGCACCGGACTCTATCGGTAATTAGGTTATGCAGAACGCTCTAAAGAGAACCTAGCTGACGGACGAAGTGATTTTTGGTTTGTAGAATAAATATGTCGTTATACTTTGATTTTTTTTTTGCAATACTACTTAATATACGTATTTTCAATGATTAGAAAATCGTTTGATTACTTTCCAAGATGGAATTTCAAAACGAAAAATATAATTTCGGGATTACTTATCCGAATCGTGCGAGACGGCTAATAACATCTTTCGTTGTTTGGCATTGCGACTTTATGGCAATATTGTGTAAAATAATTTATGGATGCTTTTGTGTTGTATTATTTCAATTAACAGCTTGCGAATTTGTGGACCACTGTGAACTAATAGTCGGTAGGGAACTTAGAGAAGGTAAATGAATTGTGTTTTGTCGCATTCAGTCAAGTAAAAGAGCAAATGACGCCGACGTCATGTATGGAAATGAGACAGAACGATGAGAATTTGTTACTTAGCAAAACAAAGTCTGACAGTTAACGGGCAGATTTCATGTCATCTTTAAAATTCAGTTTTTCAGTGCTTTATGTTTAAAAATTGATGTTATTATTTTTATGTTATGAACAATTTAGATTCAATGAATCAACCATTAAAAAAAGTCATGGTGTGCTGTAGCGTTTTAAGGTATAAAAGTGAGTCTTCATACATTGTGTTTATTGTACTCTACACGTAAATTCATAGATAAAAATAGAAAATTAACTATTATTTTTTTTTAATGATATTGGCTTCAGAATTTTCGTATTGCCATCTTTTCAATAAATGATTACCTACTTTATGTGTGTATCCTAACCCTAATTAATATATTAAATGCGAAAATGAGATTATTTGTTGGTTTGTTTGTGTGTAAAATAAAAGTATGAATATAACCTTATTGAAAATAACTTGTTGTATTATCTAATCACAAAGCCAGATACTACTAACATCTATGAAATGATATTTATAATTAATTATATCATAATAGTGCTTTTACCCATGAAAATCGATTTATCCGTGTCACTTTTTCGGTATTCTCTTTTTGTCCATTTTACAAGTTTTTCCTTACGCGGTAACCTCTCGCGGTATTTTTGTTTTGTCTCTTTCTGCGTCACGGTTTTTCTTTAGGTCTGGTTACGGTAGGGAAGGATTTTTCTAGTACAATTTTAGAGTCAAAACTCAAAATCCTATCATCTAATTATTACTAACTTTAATGCTATAGAGTTTTAAGGTATTGGAACTGATGGTGATAGTAAGAATATGACGTAATTATTATTACTTATCTGTTGTTTAGATAATAAATGATGCCGATACGAGCAACCTGCAGCTTACGCTGTTCCAATACCGGACATGCCCGTTCTGCTGCAAGGTGCGTTCATACCTGGATGCGCGCGGCATCAGCTATGACATCGTGGAGGTGGACGCTGTCCTTCGCCAGGCCATCAAGTGGTCAGGGTACAAGAAAGTGCCCATAGTGCTTGCCAAAGTTGATGGCGGATATCAGGTAAATAATGACGCAATGTTTCATAAATTGTCCAGAGCAAGAGATTTATCTACTTATCAATGACTTGGCATTTGTTTAGCTTTATAGCAAATGTTTTTTAATAATGAAATTTTCGAGGGAGATTTGCATTAATTCTGAATGTAATTAATATACATATTTGTATACATATTGGAATCCATGATGTTAAATGAATACTTCTTATTTTAGCAACTGTTGGATAGCACAGCCATCATATCCGTCCTAGAAACATACTTAAAAGATAAATCGATTGGTTTGCGGGAGATTATTAAATTCTATCCAGTCACGAAGTATGTTAACAACACGGGGAATGAAAGCACCGACATTGCTAACAAGTACTTCATCATGCATCAAGCTAATGTACCTGATGAAAAGGAGAAGGCTTTTGAAATGTAAGTTTCGCCTAATAAAATTGTTTTAAGTAACAACGTTTCTATTAAGCTAAGGTGACATCTTATATGTGTACAAGAACATGAAATTATAATTATTAAATTATGGAATATATAATTGATACTAGCTGCTGCCTGATACTGTTACTGCTCTGCTCCTATTGGTCATAGCGGGATGTTATATAGCCTATGTCCTTTCTCAGGCTGTATACTATCTGTGTACCAAATTTCTTTACAATCGGTTCAGTAGTTTTGGTGTGAAAGCCGGACAGACAGATACTTTGGCATTTATAATATTATAGTATGGATAATAAATGCTTTGTAAGCTTTTTTCGAGACAATTATATTGCGCCGAGCCCAAACAAATTATGAATTTACAAGTATAAGCTTTTTCTGAATGTTGAACTCTCATTTGTTTACATTCGTCACAAGTATTTGTTTTGTTTGTTCTCTAATTACGAAAACTAAAACCAATAAACGGTTTTGTTAATATTGTCATTGAAGTTGCCATTTTTAGGGTTCCGTAGCTAAATGGCAAAAAACGGAACCCTTATAGATTCGCCATGTCTGTCTGTCCGTCCGTATGTCACAGCCATTCTTTATGAAACTATAAGAGCTATACCGTTCAAACTTGGCAGGCAGATGTATTCTGTGAATCGCATCAAGATTTTGATGTAAAAATAAACTAATAAAAATTAAATATTGGAGGCTCCCCATCTTTAGAACTGACACTCAAATTTTTTTTTTCATCAAACACATACGTTTGGGTTATCTATGGATAGGTCATCAAAAATGATATCGAGGTTTCTAAAATATTTTTTTTCTAAACCGAATAGTTTGCGTGACGGACGCTTCCAAAGTGGAAAAAAGTTGTGTGTGTTCTACAAGGCACATCCCTATTTGTCTCCAAATGTAATCCTTCTACTTCATATCAAGTAGTTGGCGCTCGAGGCACGTCAAAAACCTTTCTGTATATATTTTATATTCACTGTGGTCGAGTTAACACGTGCATAAACTCAACCGATTCCTGCATAATTTATTTCGTTTACTTACAACAAATACAATTAATAGAAGCTAAATACGTGGTTTTCTACGTTATAAAAAATAAAATAAAATGGAGGGTAAGTGTTTGTTTTACACAAGACCTTTTTTTTAATGGTGTCGCTAAATACTCGCAATTATTTTTCTGGTTTGTAGAAACTAATAGAAAACTAAAGAAAATTCCTGAAACGGAAGTTGACGACTTAACGGAATTTCAAGACGACGAACTATTTCAAAATTCTGATTCAGACTTGAACAACTCGCAATAATTCGTCATATTCACAGTCACAATTTTTTTTATAAGGACACGTGCGCCAACTCTAGATGTAAACATTGCACTACACTAAAATGCACAAACTCACTATGACCTTGAAACCCGTCCGCTTATGACGTCACAGATTTCCTTCTATACAAGTCGGTGGCGCGTGCGGACCGACAAATAACTAACTTTGTAGGGATGGGTTTTTCAAACGGGGTTTCACTGTCGACAATGATTAGAAAACCTATTAATTCTTGATTAAGGTGAATAAAACCTAGTTTAAAGTGTACAATATTTATAAAATATTATATATTTACGTAATTTTTCTTGCAATAATAGTATTTATGATCATTTCGACGAGATGAAATATAGCGAGGTCTTCGTCGTGTCCCATCACTGGCTTACTTGATATCAAGTAATTGGCGCTGGGGGCATTAAAATATTTTCTGGCGTTTTTGTTTCTATTGAAAATTAAATAAGAACTTATTATGCGTGAAAAAGTTAAAAATATGGTTGTTAACAGGGCAAATTTCCATAAAAACAAAATAAAAGGTCTTGTAAAAGTCGTAAATTTATTTTAAACTGTGGTTACTTCTAATCAAGTAGTGGCGCTGAGGGCACGGAAATCTCGAACTTGTATAGAAGTGATTGGCGTTCAAAAGGTTAATTTCATAAATCAGTGGTACGGAACCCTTTGTGCG
Organism: Sesamia nonagrioides; assembly: GCA_017933935.1. Taxonomy (NCBI): domain Eukaryota; kingdom Metazoa; phylum Arthropoda; class Insecta; order Lepidoptera; family Noctuidae; genus Sesamia; species Sesamia nonagrioides. Next base: position 2,207,946 of record JADWQK010002002.1, on the reverse strand, counting down.
TGAGTCCGACACGCACTTGGCCGGTTTTTGAAGTGTGTTGTTTGGTAGAAAAAGTCATTATACATATTGTATTGACTATAGACAGCCTCCGTGGCGTAGCGGTAGCGAACGCGGCCGTTGCGCAAGGAGGCGCGGGTTCGATCCCCGCACAGTGCAAATATTTGCATGAATATAAGTATTTGCACTGGTCTGGTCGTGCCTCGGAAAGCACGTTAAGCCGTTGGTCCCGGTTGCCATACGAACATCTAGTGGCAGTCGTTACGGGTTGTTGGAGCCCTCAAAACTGCGAGGTGGACTGTGGCGACGCGTGATGGAGGCCTTTTTTAGAAGTGGGTGCCTTTCACTTGATATGATGATGAGGATACTTCGTCTGATGTTACCTTAACTTTGTGTGTTATAGCGAAGAACGCCAATGGCGTCAATGGGCGGACTGCGTGCTCGTGAACACGCTGTCTCCCAATGTGTACAGAACTCCAGGAGAAGCCCTAGAGACCTTCCAGTGGTTCGAGCAGGCTGGTGCCTGGAGACAGTTCTTCCCCGCCTGGGAGTGCAACCTCATGGTCTATATTGGAGCCGCCGCCATGTATTTGATTTCGAAGAGGTTGAAGACCAGGTATTGTCTCTTTTTATACTTGCTGTGGTAATAAGTCCATATGTAACTAACTGTTGAAGGCTTTGGCTTGGAACTGGACTGTGGAAGGCCGAAAGTTGGTGGCAACGTCGCAAATGCCCTTCAGGCCACCAACGGTGGGTGTGATACACCCGGTAAACGAATATAACAAAAGGATGTGTTCAAATCCATGTCGTGGGAGGAGTGGAAGCTATCAAAGGGCAGTAAGGTATGAATTTGGACCTTCCAAATTCATACTAACGACAGTGACAGAACTATGAGTCGAATTTTCTACAGCAATCTTCATGATAAAGATGTCAGCATTATGGGTGGAATATTTTTCCTAAGGCTTTCTCTGTAGTAAGGAAATGAGTTGACTAAAAATCTTCATGTTTTACCAGTATTGATGTGTTCTAAGACAAATTGTCAGCCGACTTCCTCAGTTTGTATCGTCCATTCCAGTGGCGCTTAATCTACCCTAGATTAATCTAGATTACCTAGGTGATATATCACCTAGATTAAGCGCCATCACAAATTGTGGCAACACAGGCATCTTTCTTCCAAATTACTTTGTTCAATAGAAATCTACCATCCACTACTTTGATCTTTGAGACGACCTTAACCTTGAATACTTTCACCTTTCAGGCACAAGATCAAGGAAGACCCTCGCGAGTCTCTTTACGACGCTGTGAACGATTGGATGGCTGCGGTCCAAAAGAAAGGCACGCCGTTCCTCGGCGGCGACCGACCCAACCTGGCTGACATCACTGTTTTCGGAATCCTCAGCAGTATTGAAGGTTGTGGAGCCTTCCAAGACTTAAAGGACAACACGGCAATCGGGAAATGGTACTACGACACAAAGAATGAGATTCAGACAAAAATGGGTAAAGTAAACGCCGTACATGCTTAGGAGGCACATACATTAAAAGGCGGTCAGACATTGCGACTTTCTGCTGCACCTCGGGCACTTTCTAAACTTGGTTGCTCTAACGCAAATCATTTGCTTGGTTGTATGGTGCTGCTGGGTCGTTGCGTGTAACCTGTTTTATTTCCGTGTTTTGGTGTTGATAAGCAACTTCGAGATATTCTATATCATTAAGATTAAAGATTCTCAAGTCTATGACACTGTTCAACACTGTTTAGTACTAGTTGACTTAGGTGCGTATTCCAGAAGGAAACTCAAGCATTGATCTCTGCTTAAACATTACTTAAAACTAGTTTCAACCAATCAAAAGGCTTCAAACTATACTTAAGTAGAGCTTGAGTTTTGAGTGACGTTCTGTAATACGGACCTTAGTAATATTGTTAAAAAAATATTTTGGGCATACCTACAATAGCTATGTATCGAGTAGATTGCCTGTATTCTGCGAACTAGGAATTGTACAGGCTGGGTGAATTCCCAAGAAGTCACGATACTTATACCGCAGGAAAAACAATACATCTGACACGAGATTGATGATGGGAAATCGCATAACCAATTCCGAAAGTGTTAGGAACTCATTTGACTTGATAATACATACAATATACGTTTACTTTGGACCTCTCTTACCTTTTTTGTCGTCGGGAAACGTCTCATACCATACCAGTCCATTAGGTTAACCGATTTTTGGCAGCTTTCATCATCATCATCTGATCTGATTTTGTCAGCTTTCTTAAAACGTACATATTCCCGAATACGTAAAGTTAATTTTAAAATATAATTCAATGTTTTGTGTGTTGCTGCAATCATTAGTTCCATCTGTCAAACGATTTATCGAATGGACAGGGCATAGATTATTTTTTACTTTAAAATAAAAACATTTTCCAAAAAAAAAAAAGGAATGCTAGATTTGAAACAAACAAACGGTGGGAATACTGCGGTTTCGCTGCAATGAATTCGCGATGCAGACATGATACCCGCCTGTGGCAAATGAATGGCACATCCGCTAATACTAGCACACCGCACAGGCTTTAATACTGTTTGACATGTGTGTGTAAACTATCAAAGATCATTATGTTCCTCGAAAAAAGTTATCGGTCTTTCGGTAAAATCAGTCTTTATAATACATAGGTATAAATTCTTTAGTTTGTGTAGCACTTTATATATATCGCCGTCATTATTATGCCTTAGCCTTTCCGTATCTATGTGAAGGTTGTCTGCCAATCTTAATCGGTTTCAGTTGAAAACCAGTATTTTAGGTGGAGTAAATACATATCTTTATATCTACCTTAATAAAAGTTGCCTTTCCATTTCTTTTTAATGACTAACCATCGGTGATCAGGTACGCACATACACACTTCTACACCAGATTTACGTCCCCACTGCAAGGGCTCTGGTCTCCATTAAAAACGTGACGGTAAATACCATACTCACCACGCTTGCCAGATGGGTTGGCAAGAGTTTTGGTATAAATTGCAGTTTTCCTTCTCTGTGTGCTGGTGACTTTGTACGGAATTTACCTTAGGCGCCTTCTATGACATCTCGGTAAGAGCGATGGTGGCCTATTCTACTCTGCCAGGTAGCACACGACTAAACACATATAAACATACACACTACTGAAATTGAAATGATATTCTAATCAAGATGACACTGATCTGTGAACTGCAAAAAATGCACGCTGTGAATTGCACGCTTGCACGAAATGTTGTTATAATATCTCTAGATAGTCCTCTTAACATCAACTAACGCCAGGGAAGCCTTTACGGAGATTAAATGTAAGAAGAAATAAATTTTTATTCTATTATTTCTGTAAATACTTTCATATGCATTTTTTTTTTATAAAAGAAAGTTAGCTAAGTCAGATGGTCAAAGGGATGGAAAAATAATATAATAAAGGTTAATTTATCATTATTATTTTAACGGAAAACGTAATCAGGGTCAAATAAATTTCTGCAGACAGGAAACGTACATTAAAAAAAGATTTGATGTTTTTTTTTGGGCTCAGGCAAGACTGAAATTATATTATTCTCGTTTAATAAAACAAATAGGTACTATAAATTGAAAAAAATGAAACTATCGTATAAAAAAAAAGTGTGTGTATGCTCTTTTTGCGTTTAGTTAGATACTCGTACTTAAGGAGTATACTCCAGTCGTGCGTCGGAGTCAGCTCCGACGCACGACTGGAGTAAAAAGTTTAATAAATTAAAAATTAATAATTATTATTTATATTAATAAAATAATAATTATTAATTTTTAATTTATTAAAGTGCTTGACCGCAATCCCCTTTGATGGTAAGCAGTGAGGCAATCGTTGATGGTAAAGCGCGTTAGTTTAATAAGAGTCTATTCACAAAAAAAAAAAAACTGAGTGAATAGGAAGGAAGACGGCTGTTAAGCGAGATGATGCAATGTTAAACTCCACAACACGACCAACGATGCTGCGCCAGAGGGAAATTGGTCTGGAGATTCCACGACCAAACTCCCGTCACAACAACATTTGGGGCATCGTACCCGGCACACATTGCAACACAACTGCTCAGACCCATCCTTAGTACGACCACATTTACTAAAAATCTGTTATTTTGACATCACAAACATACACTCCATGTAAAGTTTTGGTATTCACTGCATCCGGATGGCCTGGAGGAACCCGACCAGAATATAGTTAGGGAAAGGCTAGACTTACGATGGTGATTTAAAGGTATAACTGCACTTCTGCAAAATATTTTCTATGAGAGTTATAATGTCAGACATCATCACAACTCTTGGATGTATAAAAATATTTATAACAAACTATATATAACTTTTTATCTAACTCTTCAGTCCCCATTAATGTCGGTTGACATGTACATCAGAACGTTCGGTCAGTCGAGATACGGAGCTGGCTGCTTTCTCTGGGCTTCTTCCTTGTCGAGGAATCGATAATTCCAATGTTTTGAGGTCATGTATTAAATTTTCATTTTACTAAAGGGCCGTCACAAAATGATATCAAGCAATAAAGATTCGTTTCAGTCTCGTCATTAAATCTTTATTCATTAACGGTCTCTCAGGTCCTCAGTTATAGAGATTACGTTGGCCGAACGTACTGATGTTCCAGGATCCAAAATTCATTTTGCTTTTAATAAAAAAATAGTTTATTTTTTAACATTTTATTTTAGTATGGTCGAAACAAAATGTATTTATATATTTTTTTTATACTATTAACATATTATCCTATTTGAAATATATTTCAAATTGCTTGTTATAAGATTCTGTGCCTTTCTTGTAAAATATTTCTCATAGTTTATACTATAGTCATCCGGGTAATTGCGGAACATACTATCAATAGCAATGGGTTTCATTTTGACAGTTCAACAACATTCATTGCATTGTTTACGTTGATAAGCAAACATATTTTTGGTACATATAGAGCAATGGATTGGCAATATGATTCAAAATGATTCAAATTGAGAGAAATTGTGTGTTACCCAGTAATTAGGGTGCGGATTGTTAAAGCTTTTAGGAAATAGAAACTTTGAGTCATAGACAAGAAGCCTAATAATTAGTTATTAGCTATCAGCACCAGTTCACGAGACATAGACACCTGCATAGTTATGTGCCTGTTTCAAAAATAACTTAGAAGAGTGTAGAAAAAGTATGTTGTTTAACTTGTGATTGAATTGTTTAGTTAAAGTTGTTATTAAATACATGATTATTTATATTTGTTTCTTTCTTTTCTTATTTATTAACAACATTTTTTATACATTTAAAAATTAAAAATGGAGTCCATCGGTATCGGGAGCTGGGTACAAGCTACCGGTAGTTAGAGCTATAAAGACCTTCTCAAGATGCTAGCCGAAATGATAGAGAATCAAGCTGTTGAACCAACCTTCTATCGAGAACCTTGAGAAATATGAGGCTTTTAGCCATCAGACCTCAAGACCAAGTCAAGACCTCGTGTGCCAAGTCAAGATATTTAATTTGTTTTTCTTTCTCATGGTTCTCGTCATGAAGTATGTATACATTTTTATTACCAACATACCTACATTTTTTTAACAACTATTTATAGGCATGAGAAATATTTGTTCCTTGCTGGAATCGAACCCGCGATTCGTAACGTAGCTATCAATCGCTCAGTCACTGCGCCAACAGACATTGTTTGTCATTGGTGAACATTGCGACACCCAGCTGTTTGTCGGAGTATGAAGGAAATGACCATCATTGCCAATGTAAGAAGGAAGGTTAATCCGTTAATCCCAGTCGCATCCGAAGCCTTTTAGCTTTGGAGTCTGGGGTCCGCTTTACCAGTCCAACTGCTGATATGGCTAAACTTCGATATTTTCCGTGAAGCGACTGCCGTCTGACCTCCACAACCCAAAGGCGACATAGGAGTATTGCAGTTAGACCAATTGTTGGACTTTTGAGGGCTCCAACAACCCGTAACGACTGCCAGTAGATGTTCGCATGGCAACCGGGACCAACGGCTTAACGTGCTTACCGAGGCACGACCAAACCAGTGCAAATAATCATATTCATGCATACAAATACTTGCACTGTGCGGGGATCGAACCCGCGCCACATTGCGCAGCGGCCGCGTCCGCTACCGCTACGCCACGGAGGCTGTCATCTATAAATATGTTTGTATTTATGTTATGTTACAAAGATCAATGCCAGGTCTCCATAGTAACTTTGGCTCAATATTCATTTGTCATTGACAGTGAATATTCTTACCTACATTTGTTTGTGTGGTTTAATGTCAAAAGTATTTCTGTGATTTCCACTTTTACATTGAACTTTTAAAAAATAAGTTATTCAGACAATTTGAATTAGAGGTTATGTATTTTTATGGAGAGAAAATTAAACAACAAATAAACTGTTGAATAGTGTTATTCTTTTTTACCATAATCATTATTATTATCATCAATTTCCTTATCAAACTCTATTAGTAATTCATCAAGAAACTGTAATGGGTTCAATATTGTTTTGGTGCATAGCGCAAACTAAATATCATAAATTGGTCATAATGTGGGAAAAGCATCTCACAATTCCTTTGCCTACCTTACAAATGCAAAGATTTTGACTAATTGTCTTTCTCCCATTTAAATTGTTATCAATCAAAACACACAAAATATTCATTCCTTCTTATATGGCAACTTTGAATTTTCGCTCTTAAAAGCCAAGTGCTTTGAGAGAGACCATTGTTCTCTTACATTATTATTACCTCCCTGCACACCTCTATCTTATATAGGCCATTAAAAGAGATGTGTTCACCATAGTAAGGTCTAGCCTGACAGAGTTGGTAGGTACCACAAGCTATTAAAATCAAATTGTGGTACTCAAACCGGTAGTATTATGTAATCTGTGCTCAAACTGAGGCAACTCGGTGACATTGCTGTTATCCACGTTTATATTTGAGAACTGTGTCCTAGAAGGATTATAATTATTTTATTTTATTTATTTATTTGTTTATTTCAGGCGACGCAGGCCCATACATAAATACCTTAACCTAAACATACATATATTATTTTGTATGATAAACTCAGTTAATGTTTTAGTTTGGAACATTTGTTGTTAGATGGTTTCTAGTATACTAGAGAGTGGTAGATCTCTGGGCAGCATAAAACCTGTCTGAGTGGTGGTCAAAATCTATTGATTAGGGTAGCAGCTATAGAAAAGGAAATTATGACATGTGGTGAAGAGTATTGTTGAGCTCGTGACAGAATATTTTAAACCACTTTAAAAATCCCATTCATAACTTATATCACTTATCTGCAGATAGTAACAGCCCGAGTTTAGTTTGCTGGTGTTGATACAACAGAGTATACATGTACAAAATTTCTAAAAGCTATCAAGAAAAGTCGCAAAGTTATGAGCTTGTTTACCTGGTTGTCCCGCATCGTACAGCGGCGCGCGTTGTCTTGCGATTATTGATAATAATTTCTGTTTATTTGTGAGTAATTAATAGTGATAACATTTTCGATAACGAGACGGAAGCCCGCCCCGCTGTGCGCACCCCCTTAGGAACACTATGATCTGCCGAGAACTGTGTTGTGCGCACGGTAACCAGTAACCACACTGCAAAAATTTTTATACATACATATTTGGGAATATAAGTATCATGGCCTGTATTGGAATGGCAATTTATTGGAATCAATTCATTTGCTTATTCTGGACAAACTACATTCTGGTTTCGTATAAAGAAAAAATAACGTTTTACTTATACTATACTAGCTTTCCGCCCGCGGCTTCGCCCGCGCGGAGTTCGGTTATATCGCGCTTTTTAGATTTCCCTCGGGAATATCAAATTTTTCCGGGATAAAGGGTATAATAATAGGTAGCCTATGTTCTTTCTCAGGGTCTAAAGATTGTCTGTGCCAAATTTCATCAAAATCGGTTGAGAGGTTTAAGCGGGAAAGCGTAACAGACAGACAGACAGACAGACAGAGTTACTATCGCATTTATAATATTAGTATGGATGTAAAGAAAACCCTGTCCGATCCGTGAAGGTATTGTTAGGTATCGTTAACTGATTCTAATAATACCTACAAAGCCGGGCTAAACTTAAACAAAATCCCCCTAAAAAAATAAATATTATTTCGAAAAACTGAGGTAACTTAATGCATGTGCGGTAGGCATACATGCGCGGGTGAAGGGAGGCATTGCAGGCGGCACGTGATCGCATCGCTATTCGCTCCCTCACAAATGGTTTGTCACTTTTTAAAAAATTACCAGATTTTGGGGAAGGAATTAATTCCCGGAAAAAAAAAAGATTATTTCAAAATTCATTAATATTAATACTATGATGAATATGTAAAATTTCATATTTTATTTCGTCATATGTTTACCTAACCTTTATTATCCTTTTGGGTCGGACGGGGTTTTCTTTACATATTGTATACTAACTGTTGCCCGCGACTCCGTCCGAGTGTTGATATAAAATATGCGCCTGTTAACATAATGAGAGCAATATGTACGTCCGCATTGGCGCCCGTTTTCGCAACATGTTTTGTTACTGCTCTGCTCCTATTGGTCATGGCGGGATGTTATATAGCCTATGCCCTTTCTCAGGCTCTAGACTATCTGTGTACCAAATTTCATTACAATCGGTTCAGTAGATTTGGCTTGAAAGCCGGACAGACAGACAGACAGAGATACTTTCGCATTCATAATATTAGTATGGATTATTTGTATTAACTATGTAGAAGTATTAGAATCTTCTTCATGATTAGTATAATCTTAATAAACCATAATGTGCTCACTGCTGGGACAGAAGTCCCCACTGAGACTTAAAATTATAGTTGCAACCACACGGGCCCATTGTGGTTTTTGCATGTCGTGCTTGAAATTTATGGTTCTAACACATTCTCACGCTGTTATCGCCAAGACGAAGATGGGGCGGTGAAAAGGGCTTCAAATAATAAATATGGGTGGGTGTGGCATATACAAAAAAATAGTTCAATAAGAGAAACAATTTTGATATATGTTTATATTCAATTATTTAATTCATCTATTTACATCGATATTTTAATATGGAAGTTTAAGTTGATACCTGCGTGTACATTTCTAACTACCTACTTCTTTCTTTTCGAAAAAAAAAAACGATACTTAACTGTTTTTTTTAAGTTAAAGTATTCTTTTCAAAACAAATCTCAACTATATTTGTGCCAAGCTCGATAAAGAATACAGGCAAACCAACCAATTTAGGGTTATCACAACTGACGCTTTACAAATCTCCTGCCATTTACATGATTATCGACTTTTACATGCTAACTATTTATTAACAATTCCTGTTGCGACATATTTCAATAGAATTACTAAAATAACATGCATATATTAATTTGCTATTTCGAAAAACCATAAATAAGTCGACATAAATTTTACGTAATACAACACACACAAAAAAAAGATGGCTGTATTCCAGGTATTGAACACATTTTGTGGAATTCAGACTATGAATAAATTTGAGACATATGTCAATACAATTTTGCGTATTTTAACTATTTTTCAAATCAATTGCATAACACATGCATTATAGTAGTTAGTATGGACTTCGGATATTATATGTAACTATATGTATAAAAAAATTAACCTATTAGGATTTTTTTTTTTTTTATGTATTATAAACTAGCGCTTGACCGCAATCCTGCCTGATGGTAAGCAGTGACGCAATCGTTGATGGTAAAGCGCACTAGTTTATTAGAGCCTATTCACTCTAGCCTTGAAGACACTCAAATTGTAGTCCGACGGAAACACCGCCGCTGGCAAATTATTCCAGTCCCTCGATGTACGCGGTATAAAGGAGGAGGCGAAACGCTTCGTCCGGATCGTAGAGGTGTTAACAACGTAAGGGTGGAAACCAGCCGTACGACGGGTCGTCCGCTGGTGGAACGGAGATGGGGAATTAAATCATGCAATTCCATCGCACACTCCCCGAAATGCATCCTATAGAACACCGAAAGGCTGGCTACTCTACGCCTGTGCTCTAGGCTTTGGAGACCAACTCGAGTTAGATCAGGGTCACCAATCAGCCTCTTTGCACGTCTCTCCACTGAATCCAAAGTGGCCAGGTGACACTTGGCAGCACCAGCCCAAATGTGGCTGCAGTACTCCACACAAGAACGGACCTGTGCTTTATATAACATTAGAAGCTGCCCAGGTGTGAAGTACCGTCGGACCTTTGCGATAACGCCAAGTTTCCTGGCAGCCACCTTAGCCTTGGACTCAATGAACCGCCCAAAGTTAAGGTCCGAGGAAATTTCAACTCCCAAAAGCTGAAGGCGGTCGGAACACTCCAAGGACACATTCCGAAAAGTAGGAGCCAAGGTGAACGGGCTCCTTTTGGCGGTGAAAAGACACGCCTGTGTTTTGGCGGCATTGAATGCTACAAGATTGGCATTGCCCCATTCGGAGACTGCCTGCAGCGCAACACTCGTTCGCTCAACCATGGCCTCTCTTTCGGACCGGATTGATTCCCTACTAGCCCGAGCACCCGGCAGGTATCTCTCTACAACTGTGCTGTCATCTGCATACCCATAGATACCAGGCATCAGCAGATCGTTAATATGCAGCAGGAACAGAGTTGCAGAGAGAACAGACCCCTGAGGAACACCGGCATTAGTTGACATGGGCTCAGAAGAGCATCCATCGACAACAACTCGGAGGGACCGTTCAGTCAGGAAGTCTTTTACCCAGCCAGTCAGGCTAGGGGAAATGCCGTACGCTGGAAGCTTACTCAAAAGGCCAGCGTGCCATACCCGGTCGAAGGCCTTCGAGACATCAAGGGAGACAGCAATCGCTTCCCCATTTTTCTCGAGGGCCTCGCCCCACAAGTGAGTGGCATACACTAGTAGGTCCCCAGTTGACCGATTGCGGCGAAACCCGTACTGTCGGTCACTGAGGAGATCGTTACCTTCCAGGTATGCCAAGAGGCGCGAGTTCAATACGCGCTCCATAATTTTGCAAAGTATGGAGGTGATCGAAATCGGCCGATAGTTGGCAGGATCGGCACGACTACCCTTCTTGGGCACGGGCTGCACGTTAGCAAGCTTCCAGGACTTGGGCACAATACCAGTCCTGAATGAGAGGCGATACAAGCGCGTCAATACAGGAGACAACTCGGGCGCACAAGCCTTAAGAACAATCGCTGGTATACCATCCGGACCACTAGCCTTATTCACGTCCAGACGACACAGTACTCTCAGAACCTCCTTGTTCCTAATGCGAACCTCAGGCATTGCGGCTCCGCAATGAGGTAAATTAGGTGGAGTAGCACTGCCAGTATCAAGACGCGAATTATGGGCAAAGAGAGAAGCAAAGAGACCGGCTTTCTCTCTCGCCGTATGAGCCAGTGTTCCATCAGGCCTAACCAGCGGAGGCAGTGAGGGCCGACAGAAGTTCGCCTCAACCGATTTGGCAAGGGACCAAAAAGATCTGCTACCGGATGGCTGCGCAGATAACTTGTTGCCAATATGGGTAATGCGGTCGAAGCGAGCCTTCTTGAGCGCCTTCTTGTAGGACTTGGCAGCACGGTTAAAGGCTCTCTTCTTTGAGCTTAGATCCGGAGCTCCGCGGTCACGAGCGTCAACCCAGGCGAGAAATGCCGTGTGCTTACGCTGTTCAGCTTGGACACAATCGGCATTGAACCATGGGCGAGCCGAGCCACCGACGGGCACGTCATTGAATGGGATAAAGTACTCCATAGCTTGACGCACCACATCGGTTATAGCGTCCGCACAGCCCGACGGATCGTCAGAAGAGAAGCAGACCTGCTGCCACGGATAAGACGCAAAGAAGTGGCGCATCTCATCCCAATCCGCTGACCTGTATCGCCACAATCGCCGTTCACCACGAGAGTCGAGTAATTAGCTTAAATGTGTGTCACAGTGTCATATTTCATTCAAAATCGGTTAAGCGTCCTATGCTGTTTACATTTAGAAAGTAGGATTATTCTTAATCTATCTAGAAAATGTTGTTAACATATCCGTTTTAGGTGTAAAGAAGTCTTTGCCTAGCAACGGTTTGTTTACCTCTATTTTTATAGAATTTGGCCGATATATAGTTATAACTTATCTACTAAATAAATATTATGTGAACGCAACGAAAACGGACCATATAAAAACAGAACTGTAAACGAGGCTGCTTGTTTACAAATTACATTGTTATGTTCATTTTTAAGAGTGCGTTCGATTAACTGTGAGTAGCCACGGATCAGTCATGTAGCTACAAGGAATTTATGCAGGGTTATTTTAAATTAGCTAGCTAGCCCCGTAGACGCGCATATGTATATATCGATGTCTAATAAACACGATGGAATAATTTTTGTTATATTAGTTTAGCTAGTCAATTTAAAATATCCTTGTATACTTATCTAATCTTTAAATATGGGAGATTATGAGTGACTTAGCAAGTCGCCTTTCTCAATTAAATAAATAAGCCTTACGCCTTTTGATAGGGAAATTATCTAGTCATAGATTTGATGAATCTGAACAGTCTCAGTCTGAAGAATCTGCCATGCCATGTTGGCGCCGATTCTCTTGATCACAAACTAAACTAATTTTAAATTAAGTACATCTTTTTCTTTCTATTTCATTCAGAAAAAGATATAAGATAACATTTTAGTTTAATCCTGTCAGATTAAGATATTCCATAGATAGTTTAGAAGCGATTAAAAACATGGCGAACAGAAATTTACGTCAGGCGCTTACTAATTTGACAGGTCTAAACTGACAATATGTTTTGTCCTTATCTTAACGAAATATAAAGAAAGAGATGCACTTAACTTGAATTTAGTTTAGTTTGTGAACAAGGGAATCGTTGCCATTGTCTGTGGTCTGAACAGATCACATCTTTGGATCACATACTTACACCAAACGATTAGAGCGTTTCGTAATTCGTTTACAATGATTAAGGAAGGAGCTTCTCTCCTTCCTTAATCATTGTAAACGAAACGCTCTTCTTTGCATCGTATACTTTGCATGGCAAGAAAAACGTGTGTGTATCTGGTCCTACGGCCTCCCACGGTACGGATTTACAAAAGATCAGGCAGGTCTGAAGACACAGATTATTTATGGTGGTAACCATAATAAGAAGATCTGAAGTTGGTACACCAAGACAGCATATCAGCAAGCTATTTGAGTATATGCTAGTGAGAATCCTCGGTTGGCGATGTCGGGTGGAGTGGTGGCCGTCGCCCCTTCATTGGCGTCCGTCACCACATACAGAACGAATGGCTTCGCTCCGGCTGTGGAATAAACTACGGTTACACACACAGAACAGCAATAATACATATACTTATACCTACGTAATAGCCCAAACTTTTTTGGCAATCACTGCTGGACATAGGTCTTTCCTACTTCACGCCATTCAATTTCCTATGGACCTACTTTTGCAAGGCATTTTCGATAGGGCTAGTACAAAGATAGATTCATATGCATGGGTGTTAACTTCTGACCGGCAACCCAGTTTCTGACCGGGGGGGAGTCAGGTCTAGGGGATGCAAATTAAATTTTTAGAGTGACCGCACGCGGTTTTTTGGCAATTACTCCGTATATTTTGTCGGTGCAGTGTCTACTGCGTGGTTGATTTAAAAGTGACAGATAAGTGCTTGTTTATACTTTGTTTAGTAATTAGACGTGTTCATACATGTTCTTCGAGATTTCCAGGGCCTGCCCCCCCCCCCCGCTCCCTACGCCTATGTTCATATGAGTAGGTATTTAAACCTAATTCGAATATGTTTGCACTTTTATCTAATATGTGGTGTACCTGCATTGAAGTGTGTATAAATAAATTTTTAATGAATAAAAACAGCTGTAAAAAGAAAGTTAGTAGGTATAAAAGTTTACTTTGCACTGTGACGAAGCCGAGACCACAGAAGCGGTCTGTGCCTGCTGATAAACCAGTGGCTGTCACAATAGGGTTGGGTATCACCACGAAGTCCGTCAGGCAATTAACGCCGTTAACAGCTCCTACTGCCGTGCCGAGTACCGTGTTGTCAGCACCTTCCACGTCGCCCGTCACGGTAAATGAAAACGCGTTTGCGGCCTAGCAAAAGATAAGAGAGGTTAATTAATAAATATTACTTTTATGTGGTGTCGGAGGCTAGAGCTATGGTCACTAAAATTATTATATGCCTTACCTGTGCATACTGAATAGCACAATACCCCGCTTCCATTCTAATGCATATGCCATAGTTCAAGTTCACGATCTGTCGGGTACCGGTGACCAGAGACGCACTGAGAACTGTGTTAGCAGCGTTTCCAAAGTTGAAGCTGTTGATAGTTCCCGTTATGCCAGTATAATATTGGAGGCAGCCGTTCGGCGCTGTAAATAATAGTTAGGTGTGAGTGTGGGGCCAGTGTTTTCTGAAACAGGTAGGTGGTGTTTCTAATAGGTAAATGGCGTGGTCATGCGGTGAAAGTATGAGTTCCTATGACGATGGCTAAGACTAGATATAGGTCAAAGTAACTATAGATGGGTCGCACTGTTTGTGTAGGTATGTTTAAATGTCTGTAAACGTACCCACGATACAGAAGAAATTCCAGGGGTGGGGCAGCGTCTAAACTATAATGTGGAAGAGATTACTTAGCTAGAACGATACAATAATAATGATTGAAGATTTTTGGAAGACGATAAGCCGCCCATAGATTGATACGATTAGAGCTACACCACATCAATTCAATTACGACTAGGGATGAGTACTAATTAATGTACCTATCAAGGGTAGATCGAGATAATGACATATAAACGAAAATAATAGTTACCTATTCCAGGACAGTCGCATCCAAGCTGGATTAGTTTAATGTTCCACCTCCTTGAGAAGACTGTCGCCAAGGTGGCCGTGACGGTGATGGTGATTGCGGCGTTCCCGTTAAAGTCCACGAAGATGGTCTGCCCAGTGAGGTCTCCGCAGAGTAAGGGTACGATTGTGTTGCCTCCTGTCACTGATATGGAGTCAGTGGCGCAGTTCCCATCGCCATCAGGTTGCGCTAGCATCAGGTCTTGGAAGTCTATACGAAGCTAAAGGAATAAACAATGTTAGGACAAGATTAGGGTGTAGGTACCTAATTAGATTTTTTTATATACATATTATAAACTAGTGCTTGACCGCAATCTCGCCTGATGGTAAGCAATAATGCATTCCTTGATGGTAAAGCGCGCTAGTTTATTAAGAGTCTATTCACTATAGCCTTGAAGACACTTAAATTCTAATTATACGGAAAGACCGCCGCGGGCACATTGTTCCGCACCTCGATGTAGGTATGCGGTATAAAAGACGAGGCGAAACGCTTTGTCTGGATCGTAGTGGTGTCAATAACGTAATACTCGCCGTATCTACTACGAGTAGTCCGATAATGGAACGGAGATGGAGGAATTAAGTCTTGCAATTCATGCGCACACTCTCCAAAATGCATAGGTACTATAGAAGGCTGACTGGCTGCTCTACGCCAGTCCTGGCTTTGGGGACAGTTTTGAACCAAATCTAGGTCGCAAATCTAAAGTTTCCAGGTGGCATTTTGCGGCACCAGCTAAATGCTGCTGCAGTACTCCATCGCTAGTAGCTGTCTACAAATTAGGAGTAGGTATAGTACAAAGGTTCTACAAAATGGCACTTTGTATCTAGTCCTTTATATTGGTGTACAAATAAGTTTCCGCCGTTTAACAAAACATGTTTTCCCTAAGGCTTCCCGAGGCTTCGTTGAAATTGTCAGATGTAAAATGTGATATCGTAAGTTTGGACATCTGGTAATAACACACACTTAGAGTATTAGTAACTCTGTATCAGTATCAGGGATGTTACGGAGCTTCGACTCCGATTCCGTTAAGTCGGAACTTCCGATTACTATCATACCTTCGGTTCCGACTTTGGTTCCCATACTTTTACATCGGAGGTTTTAATCGGAGGTTATTAAAGCATAACATAGCAGCGGCGGCCTGCCGACTGTTATGAACAGCAGTTTGCACAATTTTGAAGCGTATTGCTAGTCCATTGCTCCATTTATGTTCGATAAATGTGTGTACTCAATAACGTAAATAACGCAATGAATGACTTTCAACTGTCAAAATGAAATCCATTGCTACTGATAGTATGTTACGTAATTACCCTACTGGTTCATACCATGGAGCTATATTTGCTTCATGGTTCATACATATCACGCGGGGAATTCCCTGACTGCACTCTATCGTCAATTATTTTTTCACTTGTTATTATGTAGTTTGTTACGCACACGACACGTTCATAGGTTATAGACATTTGTTTTCATCTTTCGCTAGTTTTGGAGTCGACACATTTGATTTAATTTGTTTCAAAGCTTTTGTTCATTTAATTTAATATAATATGCTACTTTGGGCTTTAATTAACTTCATTTAATTTCTTGTTCATTTGGAAATTTGCCAATTTTCTATTCACTGTTTGTGTTTAATTTTACATTAAAAATTTAAATGAAAAAGTGACTGAATAATGTTTTTTTCTGTTTAAATAAAAAATCTCTCTCCTACCACCACTTCTGACTCTGTCTCCGCCTCCGGTTCCGACTCTGATAAATCAAATTTAAAAACTCCGACTACCGTTCCGACTCCGATAAGTCAAATTTAAAAACTCCGACTCCGGTTCCGGTTCCGATATAACTACCTTCGTTACATCCCTAATCAGTATCACATATTTATTTTTGTGCAAAAATGTCAAGTTTTATTACGAACAAGCGAATAAATAAAAAACCCTTTAATGTTTATACACCCGCGACCTGGCCATATTCTTTCGCTAAAGCTGTTTTAGTTCCAGTATTGCCAATATTTGAGGTAGATTTTTATATACGTAGGTATTGTACGTTATACAGGTCAACACACACAGACGAATGTAAAATTACCGATAAAACCCTAATGACTTTCTCGATTTTTAAAGATATGAAGGATACTTTTAATACTAAGTAATCTATTATTTTCTATATGTCCCACTGTATATTATGAATGTGAGCATGCTGATATACCTACGTATGGTTCAATTGCGGGGTCAGACAACAAAGTACCTAAGTAGTATTGGATATTGCCATCTGGAATTTCTCGGTAGCAGGCCGGAGTCTATAATTTTCCCCGGTTGATGCTAATAGGTTTGCCCCAGTTTACAAGCGTTATGGTGTACTTAAGGCACACCTCTAGCTCACTGAAGAATACAGGCGTGTTAATACAGAGTTGGCTCACCTGACAAACGTTAGCGTTACACCGGTTCACGATCATGGAGCAGGCTGGGCCACCGGCGTACGCCGCCGGGTAACCGGGGCTCATGAAGTACGTGTTATTTACGTTCGTCGTAGCACCACATGAGCGAGACACTGCAATACATACAAATACAAACAGTAAAGCCAAGCGTAGGCCGTAGAGCAACGTAATTTCATACAAAATCTACATACAGTGTTGTGCAGCCCGCCAGTGTATTGGTTAGTAGAAAATGTAAGAAAATTTAAACGAACGATTTCATTTATTTGAACGAGGGAGAATCTTTGACATGCAACAATAATTTAGGTATATCATCGACTGTTATCACATAAAAAGCGTTCATTCTTCTATCATACCAGCTTCTTCTTCTTCTTCTTCAGCCTATAGAGGTCCACTGCTGGACAAAGGCCTCCCCTAAGGCTTTCCACGATGACCGGTCTTGTGCTGCTCGCATCCATTGGCTTGCCGCGACCTTCACCGGGGCCTCCCTGCGCTGCGTCTTCCGGTACGTGGCCGCCACTGCAGAACCTTACTGCCCCATCGGCCATCGGTTCTATGGGCAATGTGCCCTGCCCACTGCCACTTAATTTTAGCGAATCGAAGAGCTATGTCGGTGACTTTGGTTGTTCTTACTAGCTTAAACCATTGTTTTCCTTTATGGATTGTTTGACATCACGGAATCGCAACTTCTGTCATCTTCGCCGTTCAAAGCTGTCTGTCTCTGAACATCATTGGTGCCGACCAAAACCATGCGGTTGCAAAACCATGGTTGCAAACCATGCGTGTCACCGTTTAATTGCACTAGCAAGTAAACGGTGATACGCATGGTTTGCATGGAATGGAAGGTGTTGAAATTGGCGCCAATTTCATTGTTCGCAAACTAAAATAAATTTAAGATGAGGAAGAAGTCTAGTCCTATCAAATTAAGAGACTATAGACAAATTGGACGTGTTAAGCGACAATTTACGTCAGGCGCTGACTAATTTGACAGTTTTTTATCTTCTGTCGTTTTATTAGTGAAATAGATAGAAAAAGATAAGAAATAAAAAGATAGATAGAAAAAGATATAAAAGATGCATTCAACATACTTTTAGTCTTGTAGTAGTAAGGTTATGGAAAGTGAATAAGGGAATCGGCTCCGAAGAGTCTGCCGAAGTCATGTCATGTCGAGTGCTCTGACTCCAATTCAATCGACTTACCGACGCAGCAGCGGCCCCTCCTCGTAGCGCAGATGCCCGTGATGGTGCCGTTGAGATTGTTGCATTCTCTACGCGCCAGACACGTGCCGTTCAAAGCATTGGCACTAGTACAAACAGTGTTCGCAAAACGCACGATGCTGACGAAAGGAAACACTGCAATGATAAAATGATAATTATTTAATTTCATAAAAGAAAAAAATAGTTTCCTTGGAATTTTTCCTGTATCGTGGGTGCATTTACAAACATAATATAAATTCACATACACAGACAGCCAGACCCGGAACAACTAATTGTAGATCATACAAATATTTGTTCCGTGCGGGAATCGATCCCGCGACAATAGCATTTGCCTTAACCATTGCGCCAACCGTACTATGTTATGTATAAATCGTATAGTACCATAGTATTAGTAGTAGTGCATTGAGGCTTATTTAATGCGTCGGCAGCTTCGATGGAACATGCGGACACGTATCACGTATGGCGGACGAAAGAGTGGCGAAGCGCATCTTCTTCTCTGAGCTGGAGGAGGGCAAGCGAAAGCATGGCGGACAACTCCTCCGGTTCAAGGATGTCTTAAAACGACACATGAAGAGATGCAATATAGAACCCTCTGAATGGGAGCGTTTGGCAGCAAAGCGGTCAGAATGGCGCAGAATGGTGTTGGTGGCGAGTTTGAGGAGCAGCGCAAAGCTGACCTTGATGCCAAACGCGACCAATTAAATGCCCGCCCACCTGCTGCCATCACATAAAACTACGTCGACGGCGTGCTTACGTGCCCTCAGTGTGCACGAAGTTTCGCCGACAAGATAGGCTACATAAGCCATCTTCGGGCGCATGAGCGCCAAATCATCGGCTAGGAGTCGAAGTGGTCGCCGTGGCCGAAATCGATCGGGTACATCATCATCATCATAGTACCAAAAAAGTTATATTATATAATATTGTAGACATATTCTTCTTCTTCTTCAGCCTATAGAGGTCAATTGCTGGATAAAGGGCTGCCCCAAGGCTTTCAACGATGACCGGTCTTGTGCGGGGTTGTACATCTTCACCAGGTCATTGGTCCACCTTTTTAGGATCTCCCTAGGCTGCGTCGTAGGTACGTGGCGGCCACTCCAGAACCTTACTGTCCCATCGGCCATCGGTTCTACGAGTAATGTGCCCTGCCTACTGCTACTTAATATTTGCTACTCGAAGAGCTACTTCGGTGACTTCTGCACAGTTTCTCTGCGCAATCGAATCAGAAATGACGAGATTCCGCTCCTCATTTCTGATTCGATCGCGCAGAGAGACTCCATGTATAGCTCTTTCCATCGCCCTTTTTGTGACCTTGAGCCTTCGTATGTCATCACTGGAAACACACACTGGTCAAAGTCTTTAGTCTTGAGACACTGTGGTATCTTGGACGACGAGAAGATGTAGCGTAGCTTCCCGAGCATGCCCTGCCTAGCTGGATTGAATGTTTGTCCCAGGTAATATATTCGTCAACAACTTCGAGTGAAGAGCATCTGGAGTGGGTGCGACGTGGGAGTTTGACGTGATCTTCGTCTTATCCATGTTCCTCTTTGACCTACTTGTTGGCATTTTGGCCAAGTCTTCCAGGGTTTCCGCCATGACTACGCATCATCATTTGCAAATCGGAGTTTAGTGATGAACTCGCCGTTGATGTTGATGCCGAGTCCTTTCAGTCCAGGAGCTTGCAGACATCTTCCAACGCAGCAGTGAATAATTTGGGAGATGCGACATATCCTTGTCTCACTCCACGCTACTGTCGAATCGGTTTCGAGTCCTGATCCTAGAGGCGGACTGACATGGTGGCGTTTTTGTACAAACACTTTATCACCGGAATGCTTCGATAGTCAATTTGGCAGGCCTTCTGATAGTCCACAAACGCTAAGCAAAGTGGTTTGTTATACTCCTCGGACTTCTGTATAACTTGCCGCAGCGTATGTATGTGGTCTATGGCGCTAAAGCCTTTTCGGAAGCCTGCTTATTCGGGAGGCTGGAAGTCATCGAACTTGCGAGATAGTTGATTCGTGATGACCCTGGGAAATAGCTTATAGACATGGCTCAGGAGCGATATCAGTCTGTAGTTTTTCAGGAGGGTATTATCATCATTCTTGAAAAACAATCCCATGCTCCTGTGCCATGCCGTAAGCGTTTCGCTTTTGAGAAGGAATGAATTCAATAGCTTCTGAAGCGCTTTAAGTACCGGTTTGCCACCCGCTTTCAGAAGCCCAGCCGTATTCCCATCATCTCCAGCCGCCTTATCGTTCTTGAGCTGTTTTTCGGCCCATACATATATATGTAACTCCAACAAGTGATATATATAACGTATCTAAAGCCTTTTACATTCGCCGACGGGTTTGGCACATAGCTGTATAGCTTACACAAACTTATCGCAAGTTTATCATAGAGTGTCTTATTGACAACTGGGTAGAAGTTTTGCTTGCGGTTACTGCATCGAGTTTAATGCCAAAATAGCAAGACAAGACTTTTAGCACCGGGTACGGTGTCTTTGAAGTTGCAAGGAGTCATGAAGCTAGGCTGCGAGTTGTTCGAGGGTGATACCGTGGCCCCAGGCAAAGGCAAATGAACGAACACGGATGGGTTGAAGTCAGTAAAATTCTGACACGCCTTTCCGAATTTCCGATGCGCCGAGAGCGGAAGAGGTCGTATGATGATTTCCCGCCCAAAAATAAGGAGTCATGCTGCTGCCTCTATAAAGTTTTAATTAAAATTTCATAGTAATGCAGAGGCTCAATGATGATTTAAAAATATCAAATCATAAAAGTAATACTTTAATTGTCGATATCACACTCGACCAAATTCGAGACATGTACCTCAATTCCGATTCCTTTGTTAGGACCTCTGTTGGCGACACTAAACACTTCCCCATTACCGTCGGAGTACACCAGGGATCCGTCCTTAGTCCGTTCCTGTTCAGCGTGATATTAGATGTTTTGTCAGACAACATCAAGAATTCACATGAGCAACCTCCCTGGTTGCTCATGTATGCTGATGATATCGCGCTTCCAGACGCGGACAGGGAACGGTTGGTGCGGCGGGTAAATGCGTGGAAGAACTCGCTTGCGAACGGAGGTCTTAAACTCAATGTGGCGAAGACGGTGTACATGGCCAGCAACACCACAGACCCTATGCCTGTGTGCATAGGCGGAGACTTGGTCCCGCATTAGAAACTCCCGCATCCGGGGCAGTCTCCGTGTCCGTGACATAGCAGACAAACTGCAAGAGAGTCGCCTGCGTTGGTACAGTCACATCTTACGTAAACCGGCAGGTTACGTGGGTAACAAATGTCTTGCCATGGCGCCTCCGCCGGGCCGGAACAAGCGAGGTAGACCAAAGAAGTGCTGGCTTGACGTTGTAAGAGATGACATGCGTGCCAACAAGCTCTTACCACAGGATGCTAAAAATCGTGCGAAATGGAGGAGAATGTGCAGGAAAGCGGACCCCGGGCTCCAACGCGAAAGCCGCGGATGCAACCGGGATAAACGCTGAGATGATGATGATGATGATGATGATCACAGTCGACCAAATATTGTAGTTAATCTTACCACATGTCTACTTAAGTATCTACATGTACCAGCTTTGTTGAACTGTCGTATTTTGTCGTGTGTGGCTAAAAGTCTAAAACTGATAAGATTTGGTGCCCTCAAATAGAGGGGCTCGTGGCTAAGTATGTGTACATATTGTGTACCGTATGTGCCGTATGAATCACTAGCTTGCTGAGGTCGGCTCGTGGATGGAGATTTCTGAATACTGAGACTACAAAAAGACTTAGAATACACAAATAATTCGGAAAGCACGTCTTGGATCTTGGAAGGGCATTACGGGGAGGCCAACCACAGTCTGTTAATCAGTCTTACCAACGAATATCGTGTTCCCTAGTGGTGGCAGGGTTGTGGAGGTTAAATAGCAGTCGCCCCTTGTAAAATCCTGGTATACAGCTGCATCCGGTAAGACTAAAGTGACTAAATCGACCCATGACAGTTGGGAAAAGGCTTGGAGGATAATGAAATCCCCAAAACAATTATTACCCATACTAATATTATAAATGCGAAAGTATCTCTGTCTGTCTGTCCGGCTTTCACGCCAAAACCACTGAACAGATTGTAATGAAATTTGGTACACAGATAGTCTAGAGCCTGAGAAAGGACATAGGCTATAACACATTCCGCTATGACCAATAGGAGCAGAGCAGTAACAAAAAATGTTGCGAAAACGGGAGCAAACGCGGACGTACATATTGCTCCCATTTTTTTTTTTTTTACTTATTATAAACTAGTGCTTGACTGCAATCCCGCCTGATGGTAAGCAGTGCCATCCCCATCCCATTATTTTAACAGGCGCTTATTTTATATCAACTGAGCTCTTTCGATTCGAAGCTTACGCGGGTGAAACCGCGGGGCACAGCTAGTAGTATATATATTGAAAAAATTGGCCAGCGGATAGCACCACCTGAAGTCTTGCAAACATGTAAGAGATGGAACAAGAAAAGTAGTAGTAGACCAACTATGAGCTGTTCAAGAGCACAATTTAAACTTAGGGGCCTCTCAAATAACACTTCTATAGGAAGATAATATAGCTACGGTTAGAATTCGGTAAGTTTGAATTGGTTTGCCTAGCTTTTGTTTGCATTGATTATACACAATCATAAATTAAAGGGAATCAAATATTGCATCGGCGCTATTATATAACAGAGTTCGCATAGCTTTGTACATGTTGTTAAAATAATTCTGCTGCGTAAAAGGTCGGGACCTCAACCGAACAATGAAATGCAAAATGGTAACTTACATATTTTTCCCTTCCTTCCACTGACTTCAGTCACATTGTTGCTCTCTAGCGGGTCGTATTCATCATAAGCTTCGTCTTCATCAAATCTATCGAGCTCATCGTTATTGACTCTGTGGATATTGATGGCTGCAGCCGCTACCACTAAAGCCAATATGACTAACCACCATGCTCTGAATCCCATTTTTTCCAAACGACTCCTTTTCTTAACGACCCTTGTATGAAAACTAAGTGTCTAAAGCAACCTTTCGGTCATTTGTGAAGTACGGGAGTGTGTTTCACTGGTCCTAATTCGAATAGAAATGGTCACGAAATGCGAGTAGACATGTCAATCATGTATAAATAAAGTAGGTGATAACGGTTGCCTGTTTGTGCAAACTGTTAGGGATGTTACCGTTTTCCACTTAGCGTCCGCTGACAGGTTACTTGTTAAAATAACGCTGTGTGTGGAAGAATTAGAACGATGTAGGCAAAATTATACATCATACGCAGGTTAGTGATGTGTCTTGAAACCTATTTATACATTCTGACACATTTTTCAACGACGTTGCTTCCCGGTTCCCGGTCCACCTCGTATATAATAGATCATTTTAGCCCGGGCTCCTATTGTTGAAGAGCATCCACTTCTCATCACCTGGTAATGATTCGATTTAAAATCTCTTCACTATTGTGCCGATTCAGTAATGTAACGCAGCAGTCGACGCGCGTTTGTCGGTTTGCTTCACTCAATTCATGAGGTACCCACTTTTCGAACTTTCTTATCTTCCCAATTTGTTTCAAGTGGATTAAAACACAGTTTTATCACTATCACCGCAGCCTGCAGCTAAGTCGGACGTAGTTTGCGATTGATCCGATTCCATAATAGCCTTCAATACTTCATTGTCGACTTTGGTCTCCGGCCGTCCACAGGGATTGTTCTGTAGGTTGAAATTTCTAGAAAACGTTGGAACCAAAAACGCACTGTGTTTTCTCTAGCGACACAACTGCCATACACATCGTTAATTCTTCGAGCCGTTTCTGCAGCACTGGTGCCACGGCGGAACTCATATTCGTAAATAACGCAAAACTTTAAATTTTCCGTTTTGTAAATTCAATGACGAAGAGAAAAAACCAAAAGAAAAAGAAAAAAAAAATCAAAAGAAATACGGTTTTCGAGACACAAATTGATGAGCTGTATAAATTTGAATTTGGAAGACGAGAAATTTGAGATCAAAGTGGCCAGTACGACAAAACGCCAATTTCATATCTAAAGACCTAAAATATTCAAGAAAAAAATATTGCTCCAATCAGTTCCAATTACGGTATCCTACTTTTGAGATAATTTTTTAATTTTACCAGTTGGGCTTGCGGTGAATGTAAAAGTATCTCCCGGGCCCCCAACATGGTACTGCAAGGAACACTGGAGTTATAGTCGGTAGTAGTCCGACATATTATTTATTATCAGATGGAGGATATCCATGAAGATTTCCCCACTATAAAAAAGGTACATGAAAAAGTATTTGTAGGACCAATCATAAAAATTAATACTCCTGGAAAATGTGCTGGTAATTCACTTAAACGATAAAAATGTTTAGTACTTAACTGGTTTATGAATTAGCATGACTGATGCCCAGTTTCTTGAAAGAAAATTTATTGTCATTCAGAGAATAGCATAGTAAAGTTTTTCTAGAAAATGCCGACGGACACAGAGCCAAACGGCTTGTTTTTCTGTAGGCAAATCCATCGGGAATGTAATTGTCGCTGTTCCATTCACGACTGCATTTCCATTTTGCCGCATTCCTGTGACTTTCGCTTGTCGGCCTCACGTGGTTGATCATTTGCCAATCTACAACAAGATGCTAAACTTGTGCACGTACTGCTGTAATTGCGGCAAGTTAAATCATAAACCTTCGTCTGTTGCGGCGGCGGGCCAAACTGTGCCCCCAATGATTTTTCCGCCAGTGTGTGGTAGGACTTTTCCGTCACGCGTCAGTACAAAGTTAATTTAAATTGCTATAACTTTGCGAAAACATAATATAGTTGAGCAGTTTTTGGACTGTTGGAACAACCGTGAACACAAATTCTTTAGATTTGATTCGTTCCGTGATCTGCCAAACAGAAAACGAGAAATAAACCAGGGAAAGTGGCGGGTCGATATCGACCAGATCCGCTCTAGAAAGTATTTTTAGTAGTGATGGGAAAGACAAAAATAAGGGGATATCGACAAGACATTCTTTTATATTTCGTCGTTTCTTTTATAATCGTTTTATTTGTCGTTTGTTATACATATATCGATTTAGTCGTATTATTTACACTATATATAACTTAAGAACGGCTCGACCGATTTGGCTGAAAATTGGTGGAGATGTAGCTCAGAAGGACATAGGATACTTTATTCGTTCAACCGCGTTCCCATAGAAGAGATTTATCAAGTGCTGATTTGAATCGAGCAGGCTTTCGATACTCGAAGAAACTTCAGCTGACAACAAACATGAGACTTGCATTGCTTATGATACATCTGCAGAAGATTTCTCTGAGTAATTGCTGACTATCGGTAATGTTTGAGTACCTGTCGCCGATTTGATTTGATTTCCTCATAATTTCTGTATTTTTGTCTCATAGAAAGACGAACTTCATCAACAGCCTATTAATATTACGACTGTTGAGGCACAGGCCTTCCCTATGGACAAACAGAAAGAATAGGCCATAACTCACCACGCAGGCCTAGGGTGGATTTGTGTTTTTTTTCGACTACAAATGCAACTGGGACCAACGACTTAACGGAAGGACGAATTTATCAACAAAGTATTACGAAACATCATTATTAACTGCAAAAGTATTGAATTGGTGAGTGAGCAAGCAATTTTAGTGGCTAAGAATAAAGATGTAGATGACCTAAACTACATAATTCAGAATGAGATCATTGGAACCATCGTTGGAAAGAATCGTTAAAATACTTTTTTATATTTTTATTCCATAATAAAAGCTTGCCTAACACTACATGGCGAGGCGGGCGCTCTGTGCGGTATCGGGCCGCCAACTGCCTGTTGGGACGGTGGGCCACAATAGGCCCACTCCCGCACCGAGTTGATATTTTTCTCCGTCAGTGCGTGATAGGCCGATAAAGGCCTGCCGTGATGTTTTTATAAGGAACACCTACAATTTCGACAACAATCTCAAATCAAATATATATTTATCTTTGTTGTACCTTTACAAACACCTGAGATAATCGTTCCGCACCAGCGAGAGGGACAGAGTTTGCTTCATCCGTACCAGCTGAAATTCCGCGGCAGACTGATTTAGGCCTGATCCGCAGTGAACCTGTTCATTAAATATGTTTTAATTATGTAAATATGTTTGAATTTGTAAGTACATTTTGTGAATGAGCCCTTGCCCCATCTAGGAAACACAGGAACTCAAGTCAAGTAGCCCTTTTTTTTTTGTTCTGGGGTGGAAAATGCTTCTGCATGTCCGCCGCCCTGGGGTGGGCGATGGGGTCTGTAGACTCCTACTGACTAAGGTCAAGTATACCATAATCCAGCTGATCAATTTGAAGTTGCGTGAAG
The DNA here is from genome assembly GCA_017933935.1 of Sesamia nonagrioides. Lineage (NCBI taxonomy): Eukaryota > Metazoa > Arthropoda > Insecta > Lepidoptera > Noctuidae > Sesamia > Sesamia nonagrioides. Next base: position 2,181,177 of record JADWQK010002002.1, on the reverse strand, counting down.
TGAGCTTAGAGAGAGGGAGCTGTCAACAGTGTTTATCCCGAAGATTAGTAGGAATGATGGCTCACTACACGCTTACTTCACTTAAGCTTTCATGGTGAGATGGTTACAGAATCCTACTGCTAGTCACGGTATACCTGTGTCAAAATTCATCCAAATTCAATCAGTAGTTTTAGCGTGAAAGCGAACCGTAACAAACCGTCAAACATACTTTCGCGTTTATGATATTAATTAGGATTCTGGATATGTAGGATGATAGTACGTACCTGTTGACATATTATATGTTCAGACGACAATAGTACATCAAGCTACTACAATCTGTCAAATTTGCTCATTAGATTTTTAACTTTACCGCTAAAGAATTAAGGCTGAAGGTTGATCTCCGGTGGGATCTCATGGCGACACAGAGTGCGATTGTCGCAACCCAGTGCTGGGCATGCCGGCAATACAATACAACCGCGGCGGTAAGGCCGTCTCTTTGAGAACTGGCTACGGAGGCGTCACGGCGCTCTGACCTTCCACCTGACTAAGGTCCTCACCGGACACGGCTGTTTCGGGAGGTACCTGTTACGTATAAGGCGGCAGGAAACGCCAGGGTGTCACCACTGCAGGGCTCGCCCTGAGGAGACGGTGACGTATATGGTTGATGTCTGCCCGGCTTGGGTAGTGCTACCCCACTCGTCGAGTGGGGTTTAGTCTTATACCAATAACTCTGTTCTGATACTGCTGCTCTTAATAATATCTTTCATTAAGGTCACGGTGACGACTTCTACTACCTTATAATTAGGACCATATTTATTCGAAAGAACAAGATTTTTTATTGTTCTAAGAAATATAAGGTATCTAGTATTTGCTGGACTATATGACCCACCGAAAAAATAAAAGACATGAGTAATAAAAGTCGTAGGAGTCTCAAAAAACGGATAGCAGATCTATTGTCAAACAATAATACCTGATGACTAATGATTTGACTGATATATTGGCCGTTGTGTTTGTTGATATCCACTACGGTATATTATAACCGGTTTTCACACCAAAATGCCGAAAAGAATGACGGACCGCTATCTATAATTTAATATGACCAAATAAAGGAGTTAATTTACACACGTTTGAAGCAAAACGTCTGCTTTGACTTCTTCAAATTATTTAGATGGTACAATCACCATAAAAATATGAATACACTGATCAGCTTATCACATACTTGAAATCCGCTTGCTGAAAAAATACTTATAATAAAAACATTTTTGCAAAAAAAAACAACCAACTTCCACAAAAAAAAAACACTACAAAGTGAAAAATAATTAATTTCGGAGGTCGGTGGCAAAAACGAAAGACACCATGATCATGAACATGTATATGCATATTTGCCAGCGACTTCCGAAATTAATAATTTTTCACTTTGTAGTGTTTTTTTTTTTGTGGAAGTCGGTTGTTTTTTTTTGCAAAAAAGTTTTTATTGTAAATGTATTAAGGATTTTTGTACAACTTGTAATAAAATTAAGCGCAACACCTGGAGCCTAATTTTTCTCGGTGGTAGGCCATAACATCGGCTGCCGGCAGAAGTTACCACCCACCAGACAAGGTCTTGCCGCCAAGCGATTCGTCGTGTTCCGGCACGATGTTTGGTGAAGCCGTACGGAGGACGGGTCTGAGCAGTTGTGTTGCGATGTGTGCCGGGTACGATGCGCCAAATGTTGTTGTGTCGGAAGTTTGGTCGTGGAGAGTCTCCAGATCAATCTCCCTCTGGCGCAGCATCGTTGGTCGTGTTGTTGGGTTTAACATTGCATCACCTCGCTCAACTGCCGTCTTCCTTCCTATTCACTAAGATTTTTTAAGTGAATGGGCTTAATAAACTAGCGCGCTTTACCATCAACGATTGCATCACTGCTTACCATCAGGCGGGATTGCAGTCAAGCGCTAGTTTACATTTATAACAAAAAAAAAAAACATAATGATCAATCAATTATGGGTGATAGAATGACGTTGGCGCTGATTCTGTTGTTCATAAACTAAACAAATTTTACAAATTTTAAGTTAAGTGCATTTTTTTCTTTCCATTTACTTAAGAAAAGGATAGAAAATAACATTTTAATTTAATCCAGTCAAAATAAAATAAAAAATTGTAGACGATTGATCTCTTTCTCGAACTTGAACCTTCCTAATTGGATAGTTTGTCCTAGGTACACGTGGCTGTCAACAATTTCGAGAACAGAGTTGAAGAATTCTTTTAGTGTTAGATAGCCCATTTAACGCGGAAGGCTGCAGGCTATATGTCATCACGCGGACATCATCATTAAGACCAACAGGAGCGGAGCCCAATACCTAACAGAAATTGGCGCGGACGAAGTCGCGGGCATCTTGTAGTGTATTATATGTATGCTTCCCATTGCTGTACTCTAGGCTGGCAAACGTAGATACTACAAACGAAATAGGCTGTTCAGGCTGCTCCTTTTTTCGGCATGCAACATAGTTTCATATATTTTTTTTATATTACTCACAAGGCGTATATTTATAATTAAAAAAAAAAAAATACAGTGAAATCTTTGAATACAGCCCTGCGTTTTGTGTCTACTATATATGCGCAATGTTTGTTTGTAGTATAATATTTATCATTATTCGGAAAATTATTTAAAAAGAATTACTGCTTACTTTACTAACAATTTCGATATTTTTATTTGTAATTTTGTGGAGAATTTTGATTTGTTTTAACTTTTAGATAGCATTTTAGTTTATTAATTATTATACTCAGTTTAATAAACTGAACACTGTTTATACTATTTAAGAACATCTGAATAATTTCCAGACGTTCTTTCCAAAAATTGATAGACGCGATAAAAAAACTGTAGTTACATATATATTTATCAGCATGTGTTAAGAGGTGTCATTAAATGCTGGTAACGAAACCATAGCGCGATTCAGAAAACCGTACAACGCCATCTATCGAGCAAGCAGGTAAACTTTTACGCTTTTTGCATGATGTGGATTCGAATTTGCTATTTCTTTTTAAGAAAGAATCTAGGAAATTCCACGGAATTCATCTTTGTAAGTAACATTATGTTTATCTTTTTTATTTTAATTTTCTGTCTCAAACTTAAAATAATAAATAGGTACCTACGCAGTGACCAAGACGGTAGACACAAATTAACTCTTTAAAATTATTAATAGTTTTGATAGTCACTGTAACAAAATAGAGACAGTGGGAGAAAATGAGATAGGAAGCATTATGCAGTATTTCTTTTTTTTAAAGGTCACGTCTATCGCGTGGGAGTGTGTGTATTCACGCTCATAAGCTTTTTTTTATAATGTTCCTGGCAGCATTTAGGGCCCACTAAATAATAAAAAAAAATGATTATTTATGTACGGACAACAGCAGGTCAAACTAACCGAAACTATCAAATATTTACAATCAACCTTGATCCTTAATGCTTTAGAAATAAGGTTGAAAATCTAAAAAAGAAATTGGACAGATAGTAGTAGCTGGATGTGCTGTCATCTGTACGTCTCTGAGGATTTGGGTCTAAATCGTTAAATAAGACACTAATAGAACATTTTTATTATAAGAATATCGGCATCTTGTAAAACACGCTATTAAAAATATTAGTTCGACGGGATGGTGAAGAAACAAATGACTTCATTTTGTCAGTGACAGTTTGTTGTAGGACTGTGGGTAGATCATAGCCCAACAGTGGGGAAGAATAAGATAAATATACATATACTTATATTAAAATAAATACAAAAATTATATACAGCGTCATTTTTTCATTATATGAAACATGAATACAGTTTGTTCAGAATAAGCAACTATATCGATTCCAATCATTGTTTACACCATGTTATATTTTTTCCCTTTAGACCTTTCAATAAATATTAATTTAAAAAATATGAAATACTCCTTTCATTTCCAACATTCAAAGAATTTTGCCGAGACCACTAAAGTAACTAAATTGCAGAATAAAATCAAGATTAAAAATAAAAAATAAAACGCTTACAAGAACAAAACAGAAGAATTAAAAAGAAAGCGCTACAATATTCTGATGTCATTTCAGAATTAAAGAAGAAACTTATTGAAGAACAAGTATCTGTATTATCCAGTATACCTGTCAGCAACAAAGATTTTATGGTAAGATATCTCAAAAAGGTGCAAAGCTCAACTATCTAATAACTTTTTCATTTTAAACGGTAATTTTATAAGTAAAGACTTAATATATAAAATATATTTAGAATCAATATATTTATTATAATCAGTGATTAAAATCCTTCATTTTGATATCCAACTCGATATGCTTGGTAGATAAAAATATGTAATTCTTTTTTTGTTCGATTTAATATTAAGTTATATACATATTTCAAATTCAAATTCAAATTCAAATTCAAAATTTTATTTCGGATTAAAAAACATCCATATAGTGTTAGTACAAATAAAGCTTAGCCTAATGTTAGTAATGAATTAACTAAAGTGGGTCTGGACTCCTATCCACCTACGTAACAGGGGCGAGTCCCACCGATCCGAAAACACATTCAGTATGCCATTGGAGGAGGTGCGCAAGCGCGCCATCATGTAAGCACAACGTTTTCGCATGATCGCGGCGAACCCGTCGACCCTCGCCTCCGCGAACATCCCTGACGCGCTACAGCGCCACGGCAACCCCAAGAGCACCCTGAATGCGTTATTATACTGTACGCGCAAGTCGCTGTATGCCCGCCGGGTATACGTGGCCCACAGGCTGCACGTGTAAAATGACTGGCAGAAGGCCTTAAAAAGCGTAATCTTAACAGCCTTAGAACAGCGCACAAACCTGCGGGCCAGCATGTTGCAACGGACAGCCAGCGACCTGCGCTCCCTATCAATATCCAGATTATCCTTTAAGTCGTCAGTGACCCAGTGACCCAAATACTTGAACTTTGCAACCCGCCCTAAAGGAGACCCAGAGAGAGAGATTTCAGGCAGCTGTTCATAGGTCATGGTACCTGATTTAAAGACCAACCACTCACTCTTATCGGTGTTGTATTTGAGTCCATGAGTCACTGCATAACTTTCACATATTTCAAGGAGTTTTCTTAAAGCACCGATAGATGGACTCAGCAGCACCATGTCATCAGCGTAACTAATATTGTTCACGCAAACACCGTCCACGTGACAGCCGATTTTGGTACTGCTTAGCTCACCTATCAGCTTGTTTATGTACAGATTAAAAAGACGAGGGGAGCTCAGACCTCCCTGTCTTACCCCACAGTCCAACCCATACATCTCAGAGTAAGAGCCTGCCCACCTTACCGTATTCTTTTGACTGCTATACCAAAAACTGTACAGTGATATAACGTCAGCGGGAACAGTAGTGTCGTGAGTGAGCTTATGCCAGAGCAGGTCATAATTGACCAGGTCGAAGGCCCTCGATAAATCCAAGAAACAGGCTATTACAGGAGTCTTTCTGTCAGTATAATATTGGACAGTCTGCTTAAGGCTCAAAATTGCACTATCTGTCGACAAGTTTGGTCTGAAGCCAAACTGACCATCCTCAAGAACGATATGTTTAGCCAGTATTTTATCAAGCAGACTATCCAATACCTTAGCACATACAGTAGCAAGTGATATCGGCCTGTAATTGGAGATATCGGAGGCATCGCCTGTCTTATTCTTTATTACTGGCACAACGATCGTTTTAGTAAGTTGGGCAGGTAAGTAACTATGACTCATACAAAGGTTAAAAAACATAGCCAGCACTCGCGGTAAGTGTACCCCAGCGTGTTTAAGATGTTCGACACTGAGGCCGTCGTGACCGGGAGACTTACCCCTCACCATGTTCTGTATACTTCTCGCAACTTCCTTAGCGGAGAACCTGACAGGGTGAACCCGGTCGACCCCAGTCACGACCGCCCCAGCGGCATTTTTAGACGACTCGCCATAGTTACCTAAACGCGAGCACACCTTAAAATGTTTGTGAAAAGCGTTAGCTATTTCAGTGGGGTCGCTCACGCCCGCGACGCTCATCGGTACACCCAACTTATGTTTTAATTTATTAGTTAATTTCCAAAACTTATTAAATTGTTTACTTTCATGACAAGACGCTAACATATCCATTTTAATTTTCTCCTGGTTTTTTTGACAATATTTTAACTTACTTTTAAACAGATTTCGCGATTTACACATATTTTCATAAATAACTCCGGAGGTAGGTTTATTAAAAAACAGCCACATTTGATAACATAGTCGGGCATCGCGATGAGCCTCACGAACGTGTTTGTTCCAACCAACTACATACTTTCCTTTATGACGCTTTTTAATGGAAGCTGCATGGGAGAGTACGGCTCCTTTTTTCAGAATAGAAATAATTTCATTATACAACCTATCTATGACGGACCAGTGTTCAGTTTTGCGACACATATTATCAGCACAATTTTGAAATATTGGAGGAAAATCAATTTGTTTTAAGTTGCTATTACAGTAATCTAAATAATTATTTATCTGAACTGAATTTCTCTCACCCCATACAACTTTATTACAATAATTGTAGGATTCAATAATCTTAGGTTTAATTAAATTAATGTTACACTCAATTACTAACGGAATATGGTCTGACATATACACACCATACAAAATTGACGCATTATTCACCAAATGTCTAGCGGCCTCTGTGACAACACAATGATCCAGCCAGCGGAGCGAACCATTCGCGGAGCTAGTAAAAGTATGCGAGTCTCGTGGCAACAGTTCAGTATCAATGCACGACCAAGATTGATCGGTACACGTTGAAAGTAACTCACGTGAGAATCGTGTCCCTGGGTGCGCATTAAAGCCTCCTAGCACAAAAACCGACTCCACTTCACTGCTCTCAACCACTGAGATAATCTCACTTAAGCAACTTGTAAACTCTGTCAAATTTTCAGCACAATCTGTGGGCATGTACACACTAAATATCAGGAACGATCGCTCGCCCTGCGTTATTTTAATACACACGATACGATCACTAGCACAATTTATAACCGAAACCGTAGCAAATAACGACTTCCTCCACAACAACGCCACACCTCCAAATGGTCTTCCAACCAGAACACCGGTAGATATGTCTACCGCAGATTTCCCAGTGTACGTGAAGTCACCATCAATGGTCGCTAAGAAGGGCACGTCGTGCGGCAGCAGCCAAGTCTCCTGTAACGCTATCACGTCAGCTTGTGCACATAATTGACGCACGCAATCAGCTGATCGAGTTATATTTTTACAATTGAATGTACATAGTTTTACGTTCGACATACAACCCATTATATTATTTTAGTTAAGTTTTCAAGACTGCGCTGTTTGTTTATTTGTTTTTGTATATTTAGAATCAGTGTTTAAAATCCTTCATTTTGATATGCTACTCGATATGCTTGGTAGAAATTTATTTGTTTATACCTCAGAATATGGCGTCATACATCAGCCATTTTGTTTTTTTTTTTAAATGTCACCTATCTAGTAGCAGTTGGGCGATCAAATGTGAAAATCCGTTCAGCAGTTCTGGAGATACTAGGTAATAAAGAATAATACATACAAGATACGCGCTAAAAACATAACCCTCCTGGCAGTCGGGTAAAAACACTTCTAAACATGTGTGTCATCATCATCATCTCAGTGTTAATCCCAGTCGCATCCGAAGCTTTTCAGCTTTGAAGTCTGGGGTCCGCTTTACCAGTCTAACTGCTCATTTGGCTAAACTTCGATATTTTACATGAAGCGACTGCCCTCTGACCTCCACAACCCGAAGGCGATATCGAAGCATTGCAGTTAGATCAATTGTTAGACTTTTGAGGGCTCCAACAACCCGTAAGGACTGCCATTAGATGTTCGTATGGCGGGACCAACGGCTTAACGTGCTTTCCGAAGCACGACCAGACCAATGCAAATAATCATATTCATGCATACAAATATTTGCACTGCGCGGGGATCGAACCCGTGCCTTAGCGGCCGCATTCGCTACCGCTGCACCACGGAGGCTGTCGTACTTCTAAACATGTGTGTTTGGTTGAGACGTTTTCTCAACCATACACACATGTTTGTAGATACATCAGCAATTTATTTATTTGTCTACAATCTTTGCTTCACATTGTGTCAGTGTGCAACCACAAACATCACAGTAACAGTTACATAAAATAAAGAAATAATTAGAATAAAATTATTTCATTGTAGACAATAATCCACTAGGGACCGGTTTAGGCTTTTAGGCTTTAATAGTCCTCCAGATAGGCCCTACAAAGAGAGCTTATAAAGCCTTTAGTGCGAATGATGTTAAGTCTACACGCGTGAGCGTATAGACACAGGTGTACTCTCTCTTTCAGGCCTGATGGGCACGTAATCTGACAGGACCGAAAAGAGAGATCCAACCACCAACGGACTAATCCGGTCTAATCCGAGATTTTCTTTCAATTTCCGAAATATTATGAAATTGCATTTTCTAATTTTATTACATTATGAAGGGAATCATCCATCCTGAAGCATGGCTCTTCAAGAGGTTAGTGCCTTAAAGGTCGGTTCTATTACTTACAAATGCTTATAAGTTTACCTTTCTCAACGATCTTTGGGTTGAATTCGAAGCGCCTAGTAGTGAATAATTCCTGGGGTGTCTCGTATATGTTGTTTAATTAGAATTGATGTCCTCACAACTGAAAAGCATTTTTGGTAGGTTTATAATACACCAGTTTAATTTTCTGTTTACGTTATACATAATTATGCACTTCTTTGAGTTACTATTTTGATTGGAATGAAGTTTTTTAATCGCACATGTACTTTCACATTTGGCGAATGAGCAAAATGTTAGGTACACCTTTTTCTGTTTCTCATTCGTCAAGTGTAAAAAAACTTCGTTGCAACCACGACACCTTTTGACTGTGTTTTCTCTAAGGGTTTATTAGAGGTTTTGAGTTCCCGTAAAGAATATACCTGTGTAGGTATATTTCGTTAAGAGTCTGTTTCACAGGGGACAGTGACGCTCATCAGTTGTTATCATATAGTTTCCTAGAAAATCATCACTTGCAGCTGAAATTATTTGGCATTACGGCCGCATATGGTGTTCACACAGAGCATTTTTTAGCCTATTATATTACCGATTTTTGAGAACTTAGTAGCCAGAATCATAATCAGAATCATTTCAGTCATAAAGATCTGCAAGAGAAAAGGGTAAAAAATAAATTCAAATAATAAACAACTGTAAATGTGACTAAATTTAATTTGTTCTGAAATGTGAAGGTTGTTGTAACAGTCGTTACTCTCGTGGCATTGCTTGGTATCATACAAAGTGGTTAAAGCACGAAATAATTACGATTTACCTTGTACCATTGACATCGGTGTAAAGTAGTCAGTTTTTGTTCTTCTATTAAAAATTGTTGTAATTTATAACAGCGTGTAAATAGTTTGATGAGAAGAGGTGTAACATACATATTTTTCATTATAATTTTATTACCATTACTTACTTCATTTCGGTTTAACTATAAAATCATATAGTCAGCATTAAATTAAACAAGTTGTCCGATGTAGCGCATTCCCTCTGAGTGTTGGGGGTAGTAAAGACATTAACTCTACGAATAAGTCATTTTTTTCATCAATTAGGTTGGTGAAATCGTCACAGTTTCGTTTGGTATTTCGATAAACACATATCATGACATTTGTCTTTTTGGTAGATGTTCATATTATTCATGAAAAGGTAAGTGACCAATCTATAAAATAAATAAACAGCGAATACTACACATGTGTTTTCGCAATCCATTTTTCAAAGAATTGTTTTACGTGAGTCAAAGCAACGTCAGAATCTACACCGTGCGGTGCATGGAGGCTGCGCCTGCACTCCTTCGCTAGGTTACGTTGGATAGCTACTGGAAAGGCTTGGTAGTCGAAACCGCGTGGGCGCTAAGTGCGAAAACTGTTTGTCTTCAAAATCTTAATAATAATGAAAAATATTTATTCTGTTTGAAATAAATGGCCTCTATAGAATGAACAAGACATATCAATGGTACAATATCTTCATCAGAATATTATTCATATTTATATATTTTACTGCAAAAGGCACTTGGGTTTTATCAGCTGCTGAATAAAAATAATCATTACAGTATTTACCACCTAATAGTAAATTACAATGTTAATTGTAGCGGAAGGCATCAAAATCAAACAATGGCTTCACCATGTAACAAAACAATTATGAATGAATTTTTATATTTAGGTAATTCGCTAAAGGAAATGAAGATTTGACTGATGCTAGATTGACGACACAACTAATATTAGTATAGTAATTGGACATACTTTAGTGGAACATACTGTTTGGGATTTCTTACAGACCCGATACGTGAATTTAAAGCATCGATGAAGACAAGCACTAAAGGGGAAGAGCGCTGAAATACCCAAGTGAAAAATAAGTAGGTATGGTATTGAGAATATAATGTTATCTATGAGACTAACGATAATTTCTAAGATTTTACTTATGTAGCGGTTGTGTATAACTCCAGCTTCCTTATATGGGGTAGAACAATTTTACTAATGCCAATATTTAGGGCATAGTAGCTGCAATCAAAGTTCCCAAACTTAAATTAGCTGCTAAAAAACTTCGTTAGTATGAATCGTTTAGTGTGTTTGCTGAAGTGACGTCACCTGAGTTTCCTCATTCCATACATGCAAACCAGTGGGGTTAGAGTTTGGAAGATATAACATGAGCAGCTGGGTGACGTCACTACAACTTACGCACAGGTTTTTGATCGTAGTTTCAATTTTTTTTTTTTTGATATAATATCGTTAATTTATTTCGAAGCCTTGTGAAGCTTTTTCTGACTATAGTCCAAAACCCTAACCGCAATGGTTTGCGTATTGAATGAGGAAGCTGTGGAATCGTCACTCCAGCTAACATACGCTAATCGACTTTTATTAAAGAAGTTCTTGTGGCAGCTAAATTGTGCCTAGGAACTTTAATTGCATCTATTATGGCTTAAATATTGGCATACGTAGAAATGTTCTGTCACATATCAGGAAGCCAGAGTTATACACAGACGCTACGTAGGTTCAATCTTCGGAATTATTGTGACAGTCTCATAGATAACATTAAAATCTCAATATTACACTTATACTTGGCTGTTTCTACGTTCTCCCCTTTTGTACTTGTGTTCGTCGTTGCTGTAGGTACATTCAGGCTATATCAGGTCCGAAAAAAGTTTGCACACACGTAGTGTGGGACATTATTGTATGTAAATACCAATTTCGAAGTTTTTTTTTTTAATATAATTAAGATGATGGAAGGGTGATAAATACTGCGATGTACTTTCATATAACAACGGTGAACAAATTAATTACGACAATATAAGTGGCAAATAACAAAATGTTAGTAAATCACACTCCTGGCAAAATCTACAAACTATATATTTAAACACATGAAAATCCATATCTATTTCCTCAATATAATATATCTCAACTTTTTACACTCAACTATAAAAAATAGGTATATAAAAAAGAATTTAAAAACACGTCATTGGTAATAAATTATCTTGTGACTTAGTCAACATACTTAACTATGCACTTAAAAATAAACACTACACGTGAAATGATACAAACATAATCGTATAGCTATTGAAACAATAGTAAGTACCTATAAGAAATAAGCAAGAACAGAAAATAGTGAGGTACGATTTTATACAGAAAGACGAGCTTACGACTACAGATTGTTCATAATAACTAAAATAAGTTTTAATTAAAAATATGGCATCTACCGACATGTTTATGGCAATTATTCGGTTCAAGAAACTCAGCACATTAGACAACCTCAAGTGTCTACAACACCTGATTTCGCGCGCCCAAACAGAACTGCATGCAGCTCTCGTCTTTTCTTCTAATATTAAAATTATCATCTACTCCCGTAAAGTAAGTCATTAAATTTAAGGCCTCATTCAATTTTGTAACGTTTCAAAAGGCATCATGACTGTTAAGCCATTTCTCTAGTCTATTTAAATAGTTTCTCGTGAAACAACTACATATCAGACTAGGGGTAATTATCCTTATACGAAAATCAGGCTGTTTATGTATTTACAACGACATTTACGTTGTAGAATTAAATTATAGCACAAAATATACCTTTTGGTTCCATTTTCATAAAGTTAGAGAGTTTGCGCAAGTTTAAACACATACGATTAAATGCAAGAAACAGTGGCAAGATACAGTGCGTTTACAGTATGTGTGGATATGCCACTCAACTCCGATTGAATGGGCACATTATACGGTACATGAAGGCTATTGGTTACACCGAGGAAGTACAGGAAACTTCTGAAATACATCTTTTAAGTTTCGTATAAATTAAAAAGATTTTAAGTTAACCGACAAAAAAAGTGTATAAACACCTTCTAGACATTTTTATAAGCAATGTTATAAAACTGCCGTTAAAACATGGTATTACAGTAGCCTGTACTTTCAAGATTAGGTCAGCAAGAAAAGGAGGTTTTAGATGATATTCTCGATACATATTCACAAACTAAAAAAGTTCACGTTCTCTTGTTCACAAACTAAATTAATATTAAGTTCAGTGCATCTATTTCTTTTGAAGACGATAGAAGATAACATTTTAGTTAAATCCATTTGTCCAACCATGCCAATTAAGAAAGACGGTTTAGACGCGATTATACATTGCGTCTAAACACACACTAAAAATACGTCAAGTTATTTAAAGTGCGGACTAATTTGACAGGTCTAAACATTGATATAATATTAAACTAAGGTAGATCCGTCACTAGCGCACTGAAAATGAAGCGTACAAAAGGAGGTAAGTTCAGCAAGTCGCTTTAGTTTTCGTCGATTCTATTTAAGCGCAAACGACAAACACTAGCCATCTTTTTCTTCTCTATGCTTTAGATTGCGCCCCATATCACTCACACTGCGCCAACGTGTGAAATGTACGCAGAATAAAAAAATTGCATGTGTGTGCTGCTGCTCCGATCGGCCCATTTATTTTGGTTAATTTGTTAGAGCATATCATATCTGTTTAATATTATATCAATGGGTCTAAACTAACATTTTATGTTCTGTCCTTTTCTTAATTATATAGAAAGAAAAAGATGCAATAAACTTAAATTTAATCAAGTTTGTGATCAAGTGAATCGGTGCGAATTAGCATTTCATACAAGTTAAGTGATAAATGACAATTCATATTTACAGGCTTGTTTCAGTTACAAAGTGATCTATAAATACAGAGGCAAGAAGCGATATATCAAAATGAAAATATATTTCTGCAAATATAAGGCGTTAATATTAATTAAATTCTACATTTTGACAATACGTAATTAGGTAAGTATAACTTACAATAGCACAAAATACTAGTGACTATTTAAGATGGCAATTGCGTTATAGTAAATATTAAAAGATTTAGTTATAAAAGTGTTAATGTGGTCGGTTGTGCGCCCGCGCTGGCGAGCGGGCGAACTGGACGGAGGCAATAAGGCTGATTCAAGACATTCCTCACTAATTTGCCTAAAGCACTTCGTAAGATATACGTTAACATTATATTAGACGCTATGTTATTAATTTTCTACAATGTAATTAAACTGTTATTATAATAGAAAGTACAATAAATATATATCATAAAATATACTATGTACGATGAAATATGTTGGTTCACTTTGCAGGATAATTGTAAAGGCAACCTATTGGTGATATGACAATGTGAGAAAAACAAACTTTAATAAATCGAGACTAGAAAGTGTAAAATTTGAACGTTTCAATAATACGACCTTAGGATCTTATACTTACTTTTTATCAAAACTATTTTATTTGTTGCTGAAAATTCTGTTAATTACAATTAACAACAGAGTTAATTGTAATTATCAGGATTTTTATTTTTTACATATTTAAACTTTTATTAAACTTTAAAAATTTAATAAAAGTTTAAATATAAATTAGACTTTAAACTTTATTTAATTTTACCACACTCGACTGCTAGAAACGTGTATGGCCATTTAAATTAGCTTTCACTATCTGACATAAATAACATACTTAGACTATATAATATTGCTACAGCTGGAACACTGGTTTCCTTTCGGTGAGAGGGAGAGAGAGAGTTAAATTTCGATCCAGCCGTCGCTTGCTGTGCTCTCCAGCGACATCCTAAGCCGAGGTTCACCCCACAGGGGATGCCCTTAGCGTGTAGTCGCTTAGTTGTCCTGGCTGGAGGCTTTAAATTCATTTAAGGCAGCCACAGGATAGTCCGGTTAAGTAGTTGGTTAGTTAGTTTTTTTTTGAATATGGCATCTCGTATTTGAGTCTCTCAAGGTCAACACTACGAGATGCCATAATAAAAAAGGGAGAGAGATTGATGCCATACACTACGGGGGCAGAGTACGGGTAGATGTCAAATTATCCTCGATTTTATTGATTCTTGGACATTCTTGGACATTTCTTCACGATAATTTCTTCTAATTTTTTCTAAATATTTATTTAAAACCCCATATAATCGAAACTGAGATCGTACCATTGAAACACGCGTCCGTATATTAAAGACTAACATACATCTACTTACTGATATTTACGCAATAATAATATTAAAAGATAATATCTTGGATATTCCTTGCTCTCTTATTAATTAACTTACGATAAATTAACTAATCATATCTAATGAATACTTAGAGCTTTTAATTCACGAAGTTTTTTTACAGACACCATTGCTGTTGTAGTGAGCAATTTTTTTTGGGAATCTTTAGCATTCTTTTCTGGAAATATATGCCGATATTTTATTATTTGACGTTTGAGAAATATGAAGAATGAGTTGATAGCGTAATTATTGAAATTGGGAATTGAAACAGAAATGGAAGTCACGACACTGGTAAAAATATAGTATTTTCAAAGTCAAAGGCAGTGCTGAATCTGTTTAAAATACATACGAAGTCGCTCTAAATCAGTTTACAAATAATTAATATTAGTTGTAAACAGACATTGTTAAAAATATCGTGAAAATTTCACTGATTTCTTTAGTAACAGGGTTAGATTAGGATTTCAGGTAACATAGAGCATCTAGCAACGGTGTCGCAAACCCCGCTGCATTAAAATATTTGTCATTTTTAATTTACATCATATAGTTATCTATAAAATACGGGTGTTTTGGGTTCTGTATCATGACTAATTGAGTCATTTACAATTAATAAGGTATATATTATGTAAAGCGATTTCCTTGGTAATGCTGTTGTGTTGTACATATTGTGACTTTACTAGCGAGAATTGTATAGTAATGGTTAACAGATGGTTCGTGTGCAAGTACTAATACCTACTTGAACACGGTATGCTCGTTCCACTGTGTAATAATGGAAAATTTTTGACTTATATTTTTGTATATTCACTGGAAACTTCAAAGTCGAGACACTTGAAAGGGCAGAAACTGTTTGTGTTATGGTGACAGCTTCGCTTTTACAAAATATACAATAAGCATGGTTCACAGGGACGTGGCCGGTGAGCTGGTGGCAGGCACCGCTCGGTCACAGTACGCCGTAGAACGTCTCCATTAGGGTAGTGTCCAGGTCACACTCCAGGAAGATGCTCTCACTGCATTCCTCCTGGAAAACGGAAAAAACGTGAACAAAATATATCACAAATCATCATCAGCCCCTTTTCAACTATATTAGGATCGTTTTAAATATAAGTATAACAAAATATAAAAACTGGTTATTAATTGCATCTTATGAAAGTATCTTATATAAATTATAAGGTATACAATTAATTAAAGGCTCTAGATTCATAAAAGCGTCTTTTTAAGTGAAAGGACTGTAGCTTCGCTTCGTATAGGGTTTGTGTATAACATCAATTTTTATTCGTTTTCAGAACTAAGTGTCAAGATGAATATATCTTGCTAACCCTGATAACTGCAAGTTACAGAAACTAATTGACATTACAGTTTAGGACTTAAGGAGACAGAAAAAGTGTGAGATAGACATCTGACTGCAGCAAGGAACGGCGGCTAGGCCCCGCCCCTTCTCGCGTGACATTTGGAGCAGAATATGATCGAACTCGTAGGACGTAGCTAATGGGAACTGTAGAGGTCCGCCAGTAACGGATAGGAATCAAGAGTAGAGAATGTGAGATAGATACCTGAGCGTTATGTGGAGCGGGCGGCTGGTCCCCGCCCCTCCTCGCGTGTCATTTGTTCGTCTTGGGCAAGTGCCTCTTCATGTGCAGCGCGAGGTGGTCAGAGCGCGCGAAGGAGCGCTCACAGACGGCGCACTTGAAAGGCTTGGCGCCCGTGTGCTTGCGATAGTGGCGAGTCAGCTCGTCCGAGCGCGCGAACCGCCACTCGCACTCTGGCCACTGGCACGTGTATGGCTTCTCACCTGAGGAAGGGACTCGGGTCACTCTATCATTACTAGCCATGCATACAAATGTCTGTTCGAGAAGTAACCGATGAAAATGTAAAAAAAAAACGCTGTTCATGATAAATTCTTCTGTTAACACTCTCTAAAGCACTTTTTTAATATACAACAATTTATTGTTTGATTAACTTTAAAAAATGATTTCTGATTAAACTTTAGGTTATAAAATTGACCTAACTAAAATTAAAATTTAAAATGTGATTTAGAAATTAGAATTTCGGGTTTAAGGACTCAAATAATCGAATCAGATTACTCCTCAATTTGTAAGAGATGCTACGAATTTCCATCTGTAGGAACGTATCTGATCCGTTTGTTCACATTTTCCCAGCTACTCTCGCAACAAACCATAGGTGCATGCATACATGGTAGCTGCTATAATGGCAGCTAAAATTTGCGCAAGCAAACACTTTGTTTATAAGTTAGTGAGTTTCATATAGTTCCGTAAACTTGCACAGTTTTCGCTAACACCCATGTTCATATTTCCTTCTCTGTATGAGAGGAGACCTGTACCAAGCAATGTGACGATAAAAAAAAGGTTGATGATGATGATGATGTTCACATTTGCATGAACAAGCAGGATTTTAAAGTAAAACCCTCATGCTTAATTTCGTACTGTCGGCGTTGTAGAAAAGCAGTCAGAAAATTATGTTTGTTCAGATAACCTGTCAAACCGATATATTTATTATTCAGATAAATTCGAGAGGTTGAAAATAAAAATAAAGTTTATGAAAGCTTTGTTTCTAAAAGGTATTCGTAACACTGATATCTGTTACTATCGAAATAGTGCCTACTGATTTAAGTAAGTTACACATATGTAGTTCTTTGTCAGGTTGCGAAGCACACGCTCTTTGTTTCTTTCTCTTTTTCAGCCTATAAAGGTCCACTGCTGGACAAAGGTCTCTCCCAAGGTTTTCCACACTGACCGATCTTGTGCTGCCCGCATCCATTGCCTTCCCGCGACCTTCATCAGGTCATCGGTCCACATTGTTGGGTACCTCCCTGCGCTGCGTCTTCCGGTACGTGGCCGCACTCCAGAACCTTTCTGCCCCACTCTAAAACCTTACTGCCCCATCGGCCATCGGTTCTACGAGCAATATGCCCCACCCACTGCCACTTAATTTTAGCAGTCTGTTTACCACGTTTTTGGCCGTTGATCCATCTAGCTGCAGGGTGTCTACATTACGCTTGCTGATACTCAGTTTCACTTTGGAACCATGAAACGCCACAAGCACGAGTGATTTAAAAAAAAAAAACTTATTTTATGGAAGTCATGTCGGAAAATGTGAATAACCGCATCAGTATTTTATTTGTAAGTAACCACATTTCGACCTGCTACAACCTGCACAATATTACTATAATATAATGAGTTTATGGTGTGGTTACAAACTATACAAGTCCTTATTACTTTACATTTACAATTAGCTTTACCTAAAAATGTCAACACTATAAAATGATACATGCAATGCATCGATGAATTTTGAATGCTGATCAAGATTCATAGATGCAGTATCATTATTGTATTACTGATATAAGATGAAGTCCCGTTTCCGACTATTTATAGTAACTGGGAGAAGGTAATTTGGCTAATCGACCAGCTTTCTTACCTTTCATATTCGATATCAACGGACTTACCACATGTTACAATACTAAAGTAAGTTCTATGTAATAAGTTAAATTTTAGTTTATAGAAAGCTAGTTACTTAGTAAGAAGGCTGTGTTAAATAAATTGGACAAGTGACAATATATTGCGGTGAAATTTAAACGATACTCGTAATGCAGTTCTTAGGTACATTGTTGCCATTAGGTATAGGTATCTGTTACTTTCGCTAGGCCGTTGAGTAGTCCACGTACGTATAAAGGAGATTGTCGAGTTAAATTAAAATGCATGACTTCTTTAAACACGTGTAAATTGATGTATTTAGTACAAACAGTGGATATTCGCAATGCCACGTGGCTATGGACAGTTATTTCGCAGTGGCTCAGGTAAATAAAAGTGTAATTAATACCTGTGTGTATTCGCTGGTGCGCCTTTAGATGCGAACTCTTCGTGTAGACCTTGGTACATCCTGTAATAAATAGTTTGGTTTTTAGATATCATAGAGTTTCTAACTTTAGTCATCGATTGCAATTAAGTATGTCTATTGTAGAACTTGAGTTGGCAATAGAACTATAAACACGGTTTGTTAAAATATATCTTGTGAAAACGGCCAAAATTGACGAGCTTAGATTACCACATTTCCTAATTGTGTTTTCCATTAGGAATTTCTTATTAATAGCCAGGAGTTTGGAAGTTGGCGGTATGAAACTTTCGTGCCTTGAAAAGTATATGTAGCTGTTAGTCCTACACATCTCTCGGCTGACCTATCCACTCTCTCTCACTCATAGGACTATGAAAGTTAGGCAAGATATAGTGCACCCCTGTCTGCGGCGCACACATTTGTTTACTATTTTTTTTTTATGGTCATAAACAAGTGTTTGACCGCAATCCCGCCTGATGGTAAGCACTGATGCAATCGTTGATGGTAAAGCGCGGTAGTGTGTAACTAGAGCCTAGTCACTCTAACAGAGTGAATAGGAAGGAAGACTGCAGATGAGCGAGGTGATGCAATGTCAAACCCAACAACACGACTAACGATGTTGCGCCAGAGCCAGATTAATCTGGAGACTGCAGGGACGCCCGAACCCCCCAGGGATCGCTATCTGGTCCTCTCGTCTGGCCGCCAACGGGCACGATGGGGCCACCCTGGGACTTTTCGTAGTTTGCAGGCTTTCGTGTGTGGTTGGCACACTATTTGGGCTACTAACTAGCTGTGGTCGGCCAGCAGAACGCCGTGCTTCGGATCCCGCTACCATCCACGACCAAACTGACACAACACAACTTCATTTGGCGTATCGTACCCGACACACATCGTAACACAACTGCTCAGACCCGTTCTCCGTACGGATTCACCAGACATCATGCCGGAACACGACGAATCGCTTGGCGGCAAGACTTTGCCTGGTAGGTGGTAACTTTTACCGGCAGTCGATGCTATGGCCTAACACCGTGTATAATATCTCCTATACTAGTCTCAGTCCGCTGTACCGATACAACTGTGATGTTTTTTTTGTGACTTAACTATTGCTTCATATAAAGAGTTTTATGTTTTACTTCGAGTCCAATGTTTGATAAAATAGAGTGTTTATACTAAGAACAAAGATTTAATCCCTTAAATTCAGTCGAGGTTAGTGGAACAATTTCGTCAATCAGATCGTAAAACTTAACTAGCAAGGAATCTATTTCTAGAGTAGTTCCTGTGTTTTCTTTATTGTAACTTCTGCTTACCTGAGATAGAGAAATGAATTTTGAACCAATGAACTTTGTGTTGCACTGATTTGTTCTTAGACAACATAAACAAATTATATAGCATATTTTTACTACTCACACTGCTGGGACATAGGCCTCTTGAAGAGAGGGGTGGGCAGTGATCCACTTTTAACCGGCCTCGTACGGACTCTCATATTCACCTCGTACGGACTCGTAGATGAGAAAAATTGCGAACAGTTGCCTTACTTAAAAAATCAATGGACAAGAGAGATTTGATCCTATATGTATATAATATCCATGTAAGTCCGACTAATTAGAAGAGAAATCTGTACTTCTGTGAAATAGGCCATAAGAATGAATACTAAATTCATTCTTATGGCCTATTTTTGAAACCTTGCGGTAACTCCACGTCTGTGTGCGGACCTCGTTCAGATGTTTCCTGCCTTTTTGCCCATTGCGCCTTCAGATGTTCTGGGAATATTTGACCTGACATTGGCCACCATTTAGTGTAAACCATATATTACAATGCCAACATAATATTTAGCTTGCCTTACTTCTCTTGAAGCGTCCTGTTACCGTTATAGTAGGCGTCGTAGTGTTTTATCTTAGAAGTAATGATGTACAGAAAACCTTACCTAGAAAGTCACAGTGGTGCACCCTCCTCTTCTCTAGCTCCGGGTTGTTCCGCCGGTTGTACTTGACATGGTGCGCGTGCGACAGTCGCGAGTGCTGCATCGGCGCGTGGTGCACCTGCGGTGGCGGCTGCGGTGGCGGCTGCGGCATCGGCACTGGTTGTGACATCGTCTGCATCGGAACGAACTACTTTATTCATTTATGATTAACGATCTGTTCACAGTTCAATGTTTTACCAGATAACTTAGTTGAATTCATCATTATGTGAGAAATACTCAAAAGAATCGCCCAAGTGCTAGTCGGAACAGCGCTGTTCCGTGTCATTATTTATACAAACATTAAAATACATCCAATATATTTTATGTATTCATTGTTGTAGCAGCAACATAAATACGCCATATGTAAGAATTTAAATTGTCTGGCTATCACGGTTCATGAGATATAGCCTGGTGACAGACAGACAGACAGTCGGAAAATGGAATCGTAGTAATAGAGTCCTGTTTTTATCCTTTGTTTATGTGGGAGTGTGTCTAAATATTGAATAGTTTAGGTATAGTTATATCGCGTTTGTCGATTTCATCAAATGGCAATCTTTTAGGAGAGCAAGTGATAATTCTATAAATTTCTGAAAATAGTGCTGTGGTAGTCACCTGGGGATGGTGATGCGGGTGTGGCCCGGGATGCGGGGGCGCATGCGGCGCTCGCAGCAGCGGTGGCGCGTGGTACGGCGGCGGCGGCGTGCGCCGACCTGCGCCCTGCGAATAACACGCACATGTTGCTGCACTTATACATACTAGCCAATGTCTCACTCATCGGCACGTTTCAAACCAACATTACTAACTACACATACATTCTTCAGGACCTTACCGCCGTCCTGATTACAATCGTTATACTTAACAAGCTACATCCGACTGAACTCTTTACCTTAATGACTTTACTGCAAAAGAATAAATGGCATGACATAAACAGATCGCTATGCAATAGATGGTACCATCTGCCGCGTACGCAAGCGCGCGAGCTCACTCGAGTGATGGTTTACCTGCATGGTGTTCCCGGGGCTGCCCTGCTCGGAGCTCGGGGGCGTCAGCGGGGACATGTAGACGAGTCGCGACGGGGGGTACTTTGCGAAGGATGTATTGGGCTGGTGTTGCGGAGCGTGCTGTGGCGGCTGCGGGTGGGCATACGTGGGCGGCGCGCAGAGCCTCTCCGTCTTGATCTCGAGGGGGCTGAGTAGCGGGGTGGCGCACTCCTCCAGCAGCGCCTCGTCGGCCTCCAGCTTAACGTGTGTGGAGCCCAGAGGCGCCAGCATGTTCGCGTTCTCAGGGTCGATGTTCCTGATAGAGGACGCGATGTCCTCCCACAGTGCGGGCCGGAGGAAGGCATCGTCGCGTGAGGAGGTTCCGCCGTCGAAAAGGTCCATGTGGGCGGGCGCGAGTGAGGCACCCTCCTGCTTACACAGCAGCGACTCTAGCTCAGATGTCTGCAACAAAACAAATAGACATCGTTTGGTGATATGCAGATCCTTATCGTGTTGGTATTATGAAAATCCCATTCAAATGCTAATAACACATTAGAAAGTTCTCTTGATTTAATGTGTAAAGCTTTTGACTACAAAGAAGTCGCAGTAGCTTAAAGGGCAATAAACATATGAATTTATTAACGTCTTTATAAACTTGTAGAAAATTATCACGTTGAATGGCTACAGTGATCGGTTGCGAAGTGGAATAAGTACATAGGTACCGCTGCGTTATTCAATTAAGAAAAGGTGTGATAGATATTTTGTTCAAGAGATTTGTTAAACAAAGAGAAGAAAACTCTTCTATATATTATGTATAAGTTCACGGGAGAATTGTTTAGGCTTCTGTTGGGTATAAATATTATGTAGTTAATATATTATTATTTCAATGGTTCTCGAACTATTGGATTTCATGAACTGTAGTACTAAACTGTTATTGTCTATAGTGAAGTATGGCCGTGTTTTATAACAATATTAGGTACAGCTTTGAAATAAGCAATAAAATAAACCGTAATTGTTGTACGGCATTGCTGTTGATATCAAATAAGACTCGAACGACATGAACGACACGGATATTTTCTGAAACTGATTGGCTACATCAATCATACTTAAGAGGATTAAAGTTATGATTAACATTATGAATTTACACAATTTTGAACAATTTCTCCGTGCTAGGTGGGCAAGCGTTGCTGCGCCGGCGCGGTGTACGATTAGCATACAATGGCGGCAGCCCACGCGCACGCGCAGGTGACGAGCAAGAGCTTTCATATCAGATCATTTCATACATACACATTTCGGGATGAGATTTAGCTAGCATCGAAATTAATTTAAATTGTGTCGACACAAACCGTCAAGACCTTTTTCGTCATTTTAAAGTATTGCCAGAAGTAACAAAAGAGAAAAGCAATCATTTAGTGAAATAGATACTTTTAGAAAATAATAAAATCGTGTAGAAATTTAGAAAGTAAGTATTCACAATCCCTAAACATCTTTTGTTGTGAGTACCATCTATACCTTAAATTTCTGTAGGTACGCCGTTTACGAGTGACAATAAAATTAATGTACCTAATTGTAGTTAAACTTCTACAGACATAACGTAGAGTGTAGTATGGACTTAAATGTAAGTGCTAGGTATATGCGCCTGTACACCTGCGCCGTTGTTGCGCCCTTCGCTGTGAGCAGTGACGGACCTATTCCTTGATAGCTCTTAGAAAGTTTCTTAAGACGTATTTACGTAAAACGTACATAAATAGCAAATCCGAGTACCTGTATTTATTAGAGCAACCAGTGTAATAGAAACGATTTCCATACGAGCACAAAACTGTGATCCCTAATTACGAATACGGCTAGATACTTTTTGTATTAAAAATGTCGTGTGGAAACGGTAGATCGACTATGTGAAAGGTGATATGGATAGAAAGGGGAAGGCTACCAAAATGGTCAACTGCATAGAGCCTTAACCCAAAATATGTAAATAGGGATAAAGGCAAGAGAATGAAGTTATAAATAATATATAGTCATTAAACCAAAAAAGTAAATCCGTTACACAATTTGTTTTAGCTACTTAATTATGATTAAAAGTTGATCAATAACAATTGTGTCCAATTATTAGCATCTGCTGCCGAACTTGGTTTAAAACCTGTGTGCACGCAGCGCCTCAAAACTTGGGCAGGTATTAAAAGTGGTAGCAAAATTCAAGTTGTCAAAATTATTTAACTGTCATTTGCTTAGTTTTTAACTCATCATTTTTGGTTTACCTAGCTAGGTATAGTTGTGTTCAGTTTTAGCGCTCTACTTACCTAGAAAATTATCGAAAGTGACAAATAATAGTAAAATATTTATTAGACGATGTTATAAATCGTAAAACCGTAATATAGTATATTGTGTCTAGGTACGTATCAAGTAACGAGGTAAAGGTGTTGTGAAGTAATTTCCTATTAGTCCACGCCATGATAGAATATGTAAATATTGATAAGTTTTATGCGGTATTTTATCTGTTTACTTTCCAATTGTGTTACGTTGACTGCTTTACCTATGATTAGGTGCGCATACCTTAACTATGTGTTTACTTGAATACAGAACGCATTTTGTGCATGCTCAGTAATTCGATTCGTTTTTTACTGGCGAACAGGTGAAATAGAGTTAAAGTAATCGGTGAGTTGGGTCGGCAGCGGGCGGAACCTCTTTGGAGCAGCGTGGGGTGTCGCAAGAGCGCCGGACCGCGCGAATTCCTTCCATGACCTTTGCGGATCGAACGATTGCGCAGTGGCTCCTCCACCGCGACTAGACGAGCTTAAGCAACAACCACATAGACTATACTGGTGCAGAACAACACTACGCATCTGACAGCTTTAATACAACTATTACATTTTTATGTTCCTTGGTTGTTGTTTGTTCAATTTGCCAGTGCATTACACTGAGCAGACAAAGGTATCTTAGACCATGATAGCCTCGTCTTGAATTATATATTGTCTTCTTTTGTAACTTATCCTAAACTTATTCTAATTAATCTAACTCCTTTCGTTTCCCGCGTGTGGCCGATAAGGAGGGGTTTAGCGTAAAGACCTGATGTGGCCACTATGCTACAATATTTCACTGTTCTTTATGAATTATTCACTGAATGCACTTTTTACTACATAAATCACGCGTTTTTATTTAGTAAACGTCACTATAATTAATTTAAAAGTCCAATGAAAAATGAGCGTGGCACTCATCTTCGCTTTCCCGCCTAAACTCCCTATGTTCCTTGGATCAATTAGTTTTAGGAATTTTTCTGCCATAGAGCAAATGTCAGGTGCAAAGTTTAGATTGATGTAGATTTTATATACGATGTTATAGTAAAGCGAACATTATATCGTTAAAATGTTCGCTTCATGAAATGCGCGGTTCATCAAGTTCATTTTAGTTGAAAAATGAGCGAAGATAAGTTACCATCTGTTACATATACCTAATATCATCAACTGACAGGTCATAACAATCAGTGTCATCTTCAAATCTAATATGTTTTCTTCAAACAAATTATTTACTGACAAGTGTAACTTTTAGGAGTCTAGAAACTAAAATACCAGCATTTAGGTTCTACAGTCCGAAGAGTTACGACATGTCTGTGTGCAAAGTTAATTTTATTCTATGCATTGGGCGGTACGCCAGGCACCGTATTCGCTTCGGTTTAGCTCATTTACGAAGCCAGCTAAATCAGTCGGCTTATAGCGAACAGACAGCTATTGTGAAATGAAAGAACCTCCCGCGGATTTGCACCGGCCAGTGATGAAACACGCACTTGCACCAGATTATATCTCAAATCTAATAGATTGTTGTTGTTATTTATTTCTACTGCTGAATGAAGCAAGTGCCCCAGCGCCAATCTACTTGCAGCTCTTAAAGTTTATATTACTGAGGTCGCTTGCACCATTAACAGAGAATTCTGTTTATTCGAGTGTTTATTGACTAGGCTCTACAATTTTTGATATTTTTCTATAATATATTTTTTTTTCTCTCTGATAAGGTATTATCTATTATATTGTTTTCTGTCTACGTATATTAACAATCGATCTTTGTCATTTAATAATATCAGCGAGAATACCAGCACTATCTTCTGCTCATGTGAATGGCTGAAAATATAGGCAGGTACCTATTCAATAAATCCAAAAGGAAAATACTTGAATATATTTACTGATAACGATTAGGTACAAAGAAAATGCGGAGGTGATACAACTACAGACATTTGTACTTGTTATCAATTAAATACATACATACTTTATATACATGTTGACGTTATCTTTTTTATATCTCAGACGAATAGTGCGAAAGTGCACAAATATTCGTGTAGTAGGTATAAAGAAATGGAACGGCGTTAGATAGGAAAATATGTTGAAAAAAATCTCTTGTTGTGATTGGTCCTCTTTGAGATAATGACGTTGATGGCGGACGCATTCATCAATAGAATGGTGAAGCGTCGCGACGGAGCGCACGTGCTACGCGCCGCCGACCAATGGTGGACGCGCTGACGCGCTTAGGCAATTACTCGCCATTATGCTCTGTGCCACGGTGTACCTACATAACGTAACCATACTGAAACGTTTGATGCGTAGGTACGATTTTTGGAGCTTCGTAGCCACATAGCATGTTTGCGGCTACAACAGATCATAAAGCGTAGCAAATGTAGCGATGCGGCAGAATTGCAGAAACTTTACGAATTAGTAAGTGAGAGCCATTGATTACCACTATGGTTAGACAAGTACTCAACGTTAGGTAGCCTACATCATCAAACAGAGCTATATCCTACTACTACTAGGTCCTAGACTACATTTTAATACGTCTTTAAAAAAGTATGTTACGTATCGGAAACCGGAGTTTATGCATTTAATTTGAAAATTGTAACATTTTGTTGCCAATTAAAAAATACTTTGACAATCCTTTTTAATGACTTATGTCTATTTAATGGCTACATATATGCATATAGCCAACCCTGCGTGTTGAACAGCTATTCGCGATAGTAATTCTATTTTCTCCAGCATGGACGCCTACCTACTTCATAAAAGATTACTTAATAGTCTATAAACCAGAGATAAAGCGTAAATTCAATGAAGAATAGTAATAACATATATAAGTACATAGGTACCTAGAAGTATTCATGTGTTGGAATTGTTTCCTTCGTATCAAATCTACATATAAAGCATTCAATGTATTGTAAGTGTGTCACATCACAATTTGATTAAACAATAAAGTGTTAACACTAGCAACTCAACGGCAGACGTCAGCGAAAAGTATCCATGTTTGACGTACAGATGTTGCCAAGTCAAAAAAACTTTTTTACAAAAAAACAACCGACTTCCAAAAACCACTACAAAGTGAAAAATAACTAATTTCGGAAGTCGGTGTCTTTGGTTTTGTATATTTGTTTTTTGACACCGACTTCCGAAATTAGTTATTTTTCACTTTGTAGTGGTTTTTGGAAGTCGGTTGTTTTTTTGTAAAAAAGTTTTTATTTTACACTTTTTAGTTGTTAAAAGTACTATGTATTCAGTTGCATCCGGTCAGACTGGAAGCTGACGCAAATATAATTGGGAAACGACGTAATTTTGTTTACTTTAATTTTTACCTGTTCTTAAGTATTCCCTCAACTGCCTATGGTCTTCATCATCAAATTTACTGCAGACCATTATTTTAACCCAATGGGTGCAAAGGTCTCATCAATATAAATGAATTAAGTCCAACTACAAAGTAGCTACTGTAAACCGTTGAGGAGTTCCCAGAACTGGCCTTTGTCTTCATCATCAGAGCTCTTATGACAGTCACAACCCATCTAGGTGTAAAGTTCTTATCAATACAAATTAATTGAGCCCAAACATGAGGTAGCTGCTGTAAACTGTTGAGGAGTTCCTTCGACTGTCTCCCGGCTCCATCATCAGATCTACTGCAGACCTTATTAAATTGTAGTACTTTAAAATACTTAATGAAAATGCTAAGAAATGCACTAGTCGCCCCTGCAATTTTTGAAAGTTCCCCTTGTTTTCTCTGGTCTTCCACCATCAAACCCTGATATCCTTATCATGGGACCACCTTGGGAACGTCTTTTTTCCAACAGAAAAAGAATTATCAAAATCGGTTCATAAACGACGAAGTTATGCGCGAACAAACATAGAAAAAAAAAAGCATATATACGGTCGAATTGAGTAACCTCCTCCTTTTTGAAGTCGGTTAAAAATAAAAGTAAGCTACATCTAGAAAGAATACCTACTTACGTTAGTCAACACGATACCTACAATTGAAACTATAATATAAAAAAAAAGTCGTGAGCGTGATCGACAGAAGTGAAAACAGAAATCGATCACAGTGTCGGGTCGGTCACACTCACGGGAATTCAATACTACAAACTTCTACTTTACTTCTTGCTTTTTTGGACTACGTTAAAAGTAAACAATAGTTAGGTATATTAAACTACTGTATATCTTTAAAAGTTACGCACATGAGACACAACATTATCCGCGATGGCCATTTTACACGACTGTTTTTGTAACTTTCCCTCATCCAAGAAGACTGCTCAGTCGCTAAAAAAAATTTTAATTAAATAACGCGTCACAACATCGGCTGTTTAGTTTCGCTAACTACAACTATGCGGGTCTACAAAATAGCCGCTAAATTGTAATCTGCATATTTACTTAGGTCATAGGCATTTCATTTGTAGATGTCTGATAAACGTATGTATCTAAGGCGCATTATACTTATTGCTGAATTAATTATGAAAGTTTCACCATCAATTCACGTCATGGAAACTATTCTGAATGAAAAACTGTCGAGCGGCGATAGCAGGAAATGTAAAAGGTCAGAGGAGTTCAGGGCACGCTGTTTACGAAGGCAGTACACATAAACCTTCCCGCCGTGACCCCCGGGACTGTGTGCTAATTAGCTTTAAGGGGACACTATGACAATCGTCTATTTGATATGTCGATCAAAATTTAATGACTATTGCCATGTTTTATGATCAAAGTTTAATAACCAGACGTACTATTATCGAAGTATCGTTAAAGTACATTTTAACTTCAATAAAGAGTTTTAACATTTTAACTTTAGTAAAGCTTTAAGCTTTTCGCTAACACTTTATAATTTAATAAATTATTGGTTTAACCTGTGGTAAACGTAGTCGCCTGCATGCGTAATATTCATGACTGAAATATAATTCTGTTGATATACGGCCGCACTTTCGGAGAAGCGGTGTCACCTTAACTACCCCCCAATAGACAATATGACCTTTTCAATAATGTATCCTCATATGAAAAGAATTAAAATTGCCGTCTCATACCGTTATAGCATTGTTTGAACAGCGCGACTCGTCGACTGTCATCGCTCTATTTCCATAATTCAACTTACGCCCACGACGGTCCATTCTTCCATACGCACACCATACTATGTAAAACAATTAAACTACACGCGTAGATGTCTTAACGCAAAGTCGTAAAGTTCATATTGCAAACAAAAGTTCTTGACTAACAGTAAACTGTGCGCTGATGTAGGTAATCGGCATAATTCACAAAGTGACGATTATCATTATTGTAGGCTCGTGCCGTGTTGTGAGACGCGCCGGGCACACAATGCTGTGCTGGTACTTCCGATTCTTATGGAATTTTGGCTGTACGATAGTGTGCACGCAGAGCTCTTGAGTGGCAGAAAATTAAAGCTTACGTCTGTGGCAAGGAGAGGTGTGTTGTCTACAACCTCAGACGACGAAATAATCCTAATCTGTAGACAAAGTAATACAAGAGGGATGAGATTATGGTGTAAAGTTTATCCAAAGAAGACTTTCCGGTATGAAAATACTGAGCACAGAAGTTAGGTAAACCAATTAACTCATAAAACTGTTAAAAGAAAGGCAAACAAGCAAAGCGTACAAAATTAAACGCTTTCGGGGAAATCGCCTAAAACAAAGTAAATTCTAGCATGTTCGTTTTTAGTTACACACAAAGTAAGGCTTTTATCATCCACTAGGTACCCCTAAAACTTATGACGACAATAACTAATAGTAATAACATTTTATAGGCAGTGAGCTCACATTGCCGCGGAGTTGGGAGCCATATTTATCGGTTGGGCGGACTAGGGCGGGCGGCGTTAGGCGGATCGATAAGAACCGCCCACCGAAGTGGGGGTCGCTCTTGCTTAGAATACATTTTAATATAAAACCACCATGTTGTGTCCCGTTGGTGTTTTTAATGACAAAATAAAAATGTAAAATACAACGGGACTCGGCTGGATTAAGTAGGTATAAATTATATTTAACGCATTTAAATACATTATTTACAAATAAAACTTTACTACCAGTGGGGAAAACCTACAGGACATTTTTAATGAGCTAACATAACAGTAATAGTATGGAAGTCTCTAGTTTCTTAAATATAGATTTTTAATCGGCAAAATAATACAACAAACAACCATTACCTATCATAAAGGGGAGAATTCACGGTTTGTTGAAATAGCACGTGTCTCACGGTGGCGCTTACTAGACGAATGAAAATGTAATTTGAGTACTGTTTGCATTTCCCATAATTTTAGCTAAATGTCGGGGGCGGCTGGCAAGGGTCCAGGGGACCCCGCCAAACATACTGTGTATTTACGGGTTGTGTACCTACTGTTTACTCGACGATATTTTAAGGTATTACTGGTATAAATTGAAGTTTAGTGAGCCACATACAAAAGTATCCTATTTAGTATCTTGTGTGAATAGAAAGCAGGAGAAAAGCGCGCCTGTGCGTAATACGACAACCAGTCGCTAATATAATACATAAAAAATAAGGTAATTGAGAAAAGTATGTGTCACAGTCGTGTAAAATGGCCATCGCTCAGGATAATGTTGTGTCTCACGTGAGAAACTTTAAAGATATACAGTAGTTTATTATACGTACTACTACAAACTAAGTATTCTTTACTTTCAATGTAGTGGCGTAATGTACATAGTTCCTGCCTACCCATGAAAAAAAAAACAAGAGTTTATTTCTAGCCACGTAATATTTTGTTTTATTATTAATTGTTATATTTTCGTAAATGTTATATTTTTGTTATACGTTCGTAATATTTTGTTTTAGTTTTAATATTTAATTTAATTTATTGTTTTATACTTTATTATTTTGTTTTGAAATTTAAGTAGATACCTATCTATTGACGATTTCTATTACCGAAGAATTGCGTAGGCGGACTCTACCAGCCTCGATTACAATATAAACACAATATTTATGCAATTTCACTAACAGAGGACTGCCTTAGTAGAACTCAAATATATGCCGCGAGGGAGTGAGCAGCCGCGTGCCGGCAGCGCGTGCCACTTCATGAAAAAACAACATTACTTTTATAGACGACAATAAAATAATACACAGCTTTACATACGGAGTATACTTAGTTTGCAAATAAAAATATCCATCTGAATAATGTTAGACTTCAAGTATTTCCTGCATACTTTCATTTCCTTCCGCGCACACTTCTTAATGTTGCGAAAGCAGAGAAGCACGTACAAACATTCGCAGTCAACAGCAGTTAAAGGCATATTACATTTGTCTGTTAAGTTAATGAAAATTTGATTCCCACGACAGCGTGGTACCGAACAGAACGTTATATGCCTGTGTTGCACAAGTTGCGTACGTACCTGACGCATGTTGGAGCCTATCTTTCATACAATCAGTAATCAGATTCTGCGGTGAAGCAGCAAGCGGGAGCCGCGCCACAGTCGGCAAGATAACGCACAGATCCACACATTAGGACGCCACTAAAGTTGACATTACTCGGTACATGTTTTCCTGCATTACTCACGCCAGTTAGCTTTCATGTTATTACTAAGTGAATTCGTTGAGAAAGCGCTTGAATCATATCCATAGTGTCGACATGTAGGACACTGTGTAAGATTTATGTACTGTTAAAAAAGATTTCTTGGAATAAACGTGTGCCTGTCTATCTTCGTTTCAAAGTTACCAAATCAAAGAAGAATGATATAATGTAAAATGATGACTTTTAGCGGTCGAGGTTTAAACAAAAACTAAATTTGGTATTTAAGGATTATTTACATGTCCTGTTTGTCCCTCTTTGGCAAGATGACATGTTCGAAAATTCGCGGCCGGAGTTTCCGTTTGCCTGTGACTCTGCAATGTCGTGTAAGTCACACATGACAACTACCGCGGCTGTGCTATTAACAAATCACCGTATAAATATTCATGGGTGATCCCCTCGCCAGCCAGAGGGATGAGCAATACGTATAGTTTTAATAATAAAAACATATTAGCCGCATCGCATGTCTGTCTTTCCGTGACCGGGCAGTTTTACACCTGGCCGAGTGGGGAGACGGGGAGATGGAAGGAGGAACGTGGGAGGGTAGACAGGGGTTCATGGGGATAATGGGGTAAAGAGGAGGAGGGGGCAGAGGCACCGTTTGTCAGCGGCCAGCGGTCAGCTATTAATGAATGTGCCCATAATGTTTATTGTGCCCGCTGAGCAGTTTTTGGGCAATGCTTGTAACAGTTGTAACTCATCGTTTTATAAATTAACTGTCATGACTATCGGGTCCATCTCTACGCAATGTGTAACTACTGATGTAGTTTTTAAATTGAATGTTGGCGTGTTGCGTACATAACCGATTCCTTTTATAGATTTGCTAATAAATATTTGCATGGTGTTACATTAAATTTAATCTAGATACAGATCAACTGTAGTACCCATCTGGTCAAAAATTTAAGTAAGTATGAGTTAATTATTCACTCACATATAGGGTTAACAATAGCATCTTACAGTGTAGTCTCATGCTTTTCCGATTGGCAGAACCGATGATTCAAAGTTATGGTAAGCTGTCACAATAATCAGTAGTTAGAGGGTCAAAGTAATCACGTGCCCTCGTTTACACGTTTGACTCCGTTTTATTATAATAATGAAATTATTAGAGAGCGGGGGTCGCTCGCGTGCCGAGCACACGACCCCTGTCGGATAGCCATGACCTCATTAAAAGATAGTCTGATGCTACGACTGCGGGGGTAGTTTAACTTTTTAATTTAATGTATTGTGGTTGCGGTTAAATACTTTAGTATTGTGAAAAGGTGTGATTTTACGAGGGGCCCGCTGCTATCGATTATTCATTTACGGCGCTACGTCAGCTCCGCGTTGACTGTCTACGGCAGACATACAGCTTAGGAATAGTAACTAACTTGCAGTAGTTGCTTGTAGTAGTTAACTTGCTACCTAGTCACTATAACACTAATGGCGAGTACGTTTCAAGTATGATGCCATTAATCTCGCCATTAGTTGATTTTAAATCTGATGGCTTTAACATATGAATCACTGCAATTTTAATAATATTTTAAAGTGGTCAAAATATCAAAGTTTTATGACTGAACAATATAGGTATATTACCTATACATCAAATCTCCCTACTTACAGGTAAATACATAATTCCCCAGAGCGCAAAATCCGAATCCGATAAATAATTATAAAATAATTATAACTTATTAGGGATCGGCAATGTCTATTAATAAAGACCACTTTAGTAAAACCAATATGAATTTGGTTGCGAAAACTGATATTTAAATTGAATGTAAAAAGTCGGGAAAGGCAATTAGCGAGCGAAGAAGGTAACAATCTGGCAAGAAGGGGGTCGCCAGTGGCTTGGTGGGCACCGAGCTACTAATTAGCTAATGGACGGGTCGCCCCTGCCCGTGCCTACTGCTCGACTCCGTAATGGATTGTGGCACGCTCGCCACCTCGCTGTGGTCACATCTCGAATTTCGTCCGCGTTACCTTCCCGTTATGGAAAAATATGGATTTTTAATAATGACTTGTAAAAGTGTGGGTACAAACTCAATATTAAGGATGATTACTATGTAAAAGTAACGTTGATTCAATCCTATTGTTGTATACTAGACTAATTTCTGCCTAATAGGTACTACATGCTCGTTGTTGTCAATTATGCTATGAAACATATCCTATGTCAATCGAATATGTTTTGTATAGCTAGATACACTATTGGTAGTTTTCTATCAGTGAAAGAATCGGAAATACTTATTTGAAATAGAATCAGTATACAAACATTATAACTTTCTATATCCAAAATTAGAAATATTTATTTTTTATTTAGAAGCTTCATTTAGAAACATCTCGAGTATCAACAGTTTCGTTAAGTACTTTGTCACTAATAACTTTTGCTTGGTCGTTGTTCGGTAAAGTCATGTAAAGTCGTTTTCGATTGTCATGATTAATGAGCTTTTTACAGTTGGTTTATGTCTAAAAGATCGTAGCAATAAAACGGTACTTACTCCACACTAACTTCATACTAACTTTAGTTTAAAAAGTAAAAAAACATACCTATAATTAAAACGGGCAACAGTTTAATTATTAGCTAGACATCTACTCTGACTTCCCAATTCTAAATGGTAAGTCCAAAAAAATACATACAATAGGTATCAATAGATACATCCCTTGCTTTGGGGACATTTACGCTCCAAAAAACGATAAGGTGTTGGTAAAAACTGAAACAGGATGGTTTTTCAAATTTTTCGAATCATTTCCATGATACCTAAAGATTGAAAGTCCTAATACACGCGCCCGGCAATAAGTATCCCTTACCTTCAGGCTCAGTTATTTAAATTTTTATAAGAACAAATAATCTACAAAAGATAAAAACAGTAAAGGGTGATGTTTATTAGTGACCTTTTTTTGTAATTAGCAAGCTGGGTAAACAGCACATGACTACAGATTATATTGTGTTAATGGCCGTAGTGCAGTCGTAATAAGTTATATACAGGTATTCTTACTGTAAGTTTTTTTAGCAATTTGTTCCAGGTTTTCTATCTAGCTTTGAATAAGTATGTAGATTAGTAATTAATTTGTACAGAACTTAAGTAATAGGTATTATTAATAATTACCAATTTGAACTGGCTGTCAGCAAAAGTTCTGTTAAAGCGCTATAAGTAGACAATTGCAGAGTTAGGTGTTGTCATCAATCATAGGTCTACCTTTTTTAAATAAATTAAGCTGATTCGATTCTTACTGTTTCACTTTATATTCTGCAGGGTAATTGAGTATACACACTGCCAGTAGCAATGGGTTTTCTATTTGACAGTTCGACAATATTCATTGCTTTATATACGATGTTGAACAGACGCATCTTCCGAACATATGGAGTACTAGATTAGCAATAAGCTTCAATAATGATTCCAATTGATAGTAATACGTTACGCAATTAAGGTACTGGTACCTATATCCAAGAAGTATGCATGGAAAATTGGAGCTCATGTTGATACATAGACAACTTTGTTTTCTGGTTTTTTCAGTTGGGTAATCTAGAATAATTATTACAGGCTTTCCACGTTCAGTACTAAGTCTATTTTTCTATTTGACACTCAATAATAATATTGCAATTATACTAGTCTTAAATAAAACATATTATTATTTAATTGATGTGTCCATTCGGTAAATACCGAGATGACTTATAGAGAAGTACCTTTGTATCAATGATGATATCATTGATCTGTCCAATTGAGAGAATTGAAATCACTGGCACGCAGTCCCGCCAATCACCTATGTTATATGTACCTTAGGCGATAAACTATTGTAGGTTTGTGGCATAGCTATTATTGAGTTGACGCTATAGCTACCTGTCCATAAACAAGTATCGAATAATAATGGCGGAGCCTATTCATTGGTCTTTCTGTCTGCTTCACTTTCTTACTTTCTATCCGCGAGCGTAGCAACCCTTACTTATGAATCTACATAGTTGTGTTCAATATGGAGTGTGTACTTATCATATTTTCAGACACGTCGAGAACCCAGTAGCAGGACAGAAGTAATCGATTTTTCATACTATCTTAAAAAATAATTCTTCATAATAATCGAAACGGCAGTTTTATAGTTGGCTGCAATAAAAAACGCATAACTCGTGTTCTGGCGCAAATTGAATGGACTCAAGGAGGTGAGAGGTGGTGGGTCGCTACCGAGATATTATATACCTAAGATCTGAGAACATTTAGTTCATTTTCCCTTGGCCATGATGTGAACACAAAGCAGTATGGGGTAGTGGGAATTATTATAGAGAATATAGATGGAGGCGAATGGTAGTAGGTAATGCAGCGATATCAGATAATGACGTGACATTCAATGCTGAAGTAGAAGTAAGTAGTAGCGTTGTTAGTTTACAGTCTTAAATAAGTTAACTGTTTTATATTAATCTAAGTGGGTCCAACTTCGATAAATATGCCAGTTTGTTTGCTTCCTCAGTAAATATGTAAATGTTACGGTCAATGTTCTAAATGCGTGCAGTACTGCCTCTGTTACTTGTAACTACGGAGAGTATATTAGAAACGGGTAGATTGTGAAGACTATACCTATATGTCCTCCGTGGCGCAGCGGCCCCGGGTTCGATCCCCGGTCAGGTCATGATGGAAAACGATCTTTTCCTGATTGGCCTGGGTCTTGGATGTTTATCTATATATGTATCTATTATAAATATAGTATCGTTGAATTAGTATCCCATAACACAAGTCTCGAACTTACTTTGGGGCTAGCTTAATCTGTGTGATTTGTCCATATATATATACCTATATATACCTATAATTATATATGTACAGCGGAGGGTAAGAATCGTTTCATTTTCATTGCTGTATGCAGGCATCGTGAGGTCATGTTGGTACGCGAGTAGGAAGTAGTTGTGTGCTACTGTCATAAAGATTTTCATCTTTACGACAGTACCGAGCTTAATATAATAATAGAACTGAAATATGCGCTTAATTATACAAATTCTTGAGCTGCGAGCTTATTTATTCAAATTATCAGTATCTATCTATGCAATATTCACTTTGTGTCGGTTTATTTACTTGTAAAATATATTATTAATTATTCGGTGACGTCAGCATGAGTCATCCGTCGTAGACGATGTGTCTCAGTGATTGAAATAATTATAAATTTGAAATATTTAAGTAGTTATAATATGTCCATATTTTAACGTAGCACTTAATGATGTGAATCATCGGTATGATTCTATTTCAATAACATCACGTAACGTTATACAAGTTATTTTACATAATAAAAGATGGGTGATCTTTAGCGTTTGTTGACGAAACAGTAGGATGATTCATCCGAACGACGAAAATGTATAATATAAAGTCTTAAGAAAAATATGAAAACTGTATCTGTTTAATTGTTAGCTGTATTGTTTTTCTGTAAGTTCATTAGGGCCAGTGCCCACTCGAGCCGAAGAATTTATCGGGATGTTTCTAGTTTGATAGGTGTAAAAAAGTCACGGGTCGATATTTTATGGAAAGGTATGAATTTAACGCTTGCACCACTGAGAGTGTAAATTAAGCAAGACATTTAATTTAAGCAGTGGGTAACAAAATATGCATTCTACGTTTATAAAACCTTGTAGATTCCTAGCCTTTTCTTTGGTTTCATAGTATCAGCTGAATAACAAAACAGCAGCCATGAAAAACATAAACATTGTAATTTTCGGTACCTTAAACCTTCGTCAAAACTTACAATTTGTAGGCCGCAGTTAAATTACATAATAATATAATAGCTTTAAGTACCCTCAGTAAGGCCTATTCACAGCATATTCCAACTTAGCATATTCATGCAGAGCCCTGAAACATCAGTGCCCTCAGGAATGTCATTTGCATGTAAATGACATTCTCAGTGGGTCCTGCGCGCGCAGGTATCGATGTGTCATTGCATACACCCCCGCCCTAGCCGCCCGCCCTAAGCCGTGATTGGGCCGCGAGGCGGAAATCGTCAAGCGAACACTTGGAAGTGAATAATTATGAATACATAATGTAAGCACATAATGTGCCTTTAGACGTTATTTTGTTAAGTTTAAGGTATGTCTCTGACCAAGAGAATGCGTCGTTATGACTACGGGTTTGGATTTAATACTCTTTGCCCAAATAATGTTATTAAGATGGTTGGTTTACGTCAACGAATTTGTAAAAATACAACCTACACCTACAATTCTCCCTACTTTTAGCAAGTACCTATTCAATATTTAAATATATGTATTTGGATAGGCAGGTACACAAATTAGAAAGATTGAAATAAACTGGCTTGATATACCTATTTAATTTTCTTTCGTTTCAAAACATATACGCACGTTTGAGTTAAAGAAATTACATAAATAATAAGATTAATGTTGATGAGGTTTGAAATCCATTACTTATAATCGGACTGAATTAATTATCATGTTATCCATACACATTTAGACTTCTAAATATCACAAATTAGTTTAGATTAGAAAATAAAGTACAGTTTGGTTTCGTTCTGATAGTAGAGGGAGCGATTTTGTATTCAATACTAGTGAAAGTAGTTGTAGGGCACTAGGGAAATAGCTCGAACAATGAAATGCATGTACATATCGTATTAGCAGCGGACCTAACGGCTTCATTATGTTTCCATACTACCTCTTTATATTCCTATTACACAGTGTCACGCCTCTAATTCTCTAATAATGTATATTCGTGTTAATTAAAAGTTAAGTTATAGTTTTATGTTTGTATGCGGATAAAACACAACAAACTAAGACAAAAAGATATAGGTAGACAAATAAACGGCTCGAAGTCTTTGAGTGTATGAATGAGTACGCGAAGGAATGCGGCGCACGCGACTCACACACACAAACCCGCTCACATTTACATACACAAACTAAGCATAAAACAAGATTTACCACATACAAGCGCACGCTGTCGGAGAGTCTACATACATTCAAACACACGTCATGTATATTCACCAACGAAATACTTTTAAAGTAGGTGTATTGTTATTTTATTCAAATTGTTGTAATTTATTTTAGCCCGTGTCTCTAGGCTTTTATTTATTTAATAAATAATTACTCAATTTGAATTTACAGTAAACTGCGTTGTCAATAAAGTTGTTAAAGTTATAATTTGTAATAAGCGCATTAAATGATCAGTTATGAATGTCGTACATAGCGGCACATATGTACATATTTACCTAATCGTAAATCAATAAGCACAAAATAATATCTATGTGACAAATTAAGTTTATTTAAATAAATAGTGTTCATGACATTGTAGCATCAGATGCTCTATAAAATATCTACAAATATCTAAATAATTAATCATCTGAAATCATAATTTAAAGATATTCACCTCGATGATACGCGTTCTCTTGAATGGCGTTGCCAAGACCCGAGATTACTATTAGCCCGTTACTTGTCTCAATGAATGGTGTTTCTCACAATGGCACCCAAAAGTCTTAAATATTCTTCACATTTCATATGAAATTGTACCTAATAACTAGCAGAATAAAGTTCAAAATGTAAAAATGATTATGACGAAAGGCTTCATTCTATGTAGGTAGGTTTTAAGATTATGATCCCATGTTGAGAGGAAGTGAAGTGAGGTGAGTAAGAGTGTGCGAAGTTATTTTTTTCCACAAATTTTGTCTCGGGAACAAACCTATGACGCCCACGCATTGCCGGAAATATCGTACAGATCCTATCGAGGTCTTAACTCAGTATGCTGGGCACGATTCCGTCATTAGTAGGATTGTGCATTTTTGCCTTTCCAGAAAGGAAGTTGAGGTTTGATAAGGTCAAAAAGTTTTAAGCAAGTCGTTGACCTCCGGATTAGTGTAATTCGAGTTATAGTCTCTTCTTCAGTGATCTGTGATTCTTGAACGTAGTCTGCGCCCCTTCAGATAACGGTCTTCGTCATCACGCTGTCATATTACATAAGTACGTAATTATGAAAAAAAAATCGCATTGACAATTAACTTTGTGTAATTATTATTACCATTAAGTTATTAAGCTTTCCATCACTTTTATGTTAATAATAAAATCATCATCATCAACCTTTTTTTATCGTCCCACTGCTGGGCACAGGTCTCCTCTCATACAGAGAAGGATTGAGCATAATCACCACGCTTGCTCAATGCGGGTTGGCGATTTCAGTTTTAAAAGTCCGGGTTCCAATGTAACTTTTCTAAAGTTATATGTACTTTCTAAGTATATCTTGGATACCAATGACTGAAGGCGAAGAAAAACATCCTGAGGAAACCAGGAATCATATACTAAATCATAAATCCAGGATAGGGGTTTCTCGCAAAATATGTAAATAAACAAGTTCCTTTATATATTATACCACAATCAAAGGCATCACCTTTGGACACGATCGAGAAATAGTAATCATTGTTATTATATTAGAAGTATGAGATAAGGAATTGAAGTGTCTCTAACAATATTGTTAGCAGGTAGACAATGGTACCACATTGTGACAGGCGCAGAGCCGCGTGGTTGAGCTGTCCATGTCCATCTATCTGTCTCCCTGTCCGTCACGATTCACAACTGATCGCTTAATCACGAGAGTGAATTTCATTTAGATATTGTTTAATTATTTGATAGCGAGTTT
This sequence comes from Sesamia nonagrioides, assembly GCA_017933935.1. Lineage (NCBI taxonomy): Eukaryota > Metazoa > Arthropoda > Insecta > Lepidoptera > Noctuidae > Sesamia > Sesamia nonagrioides. The sequence goes on along the minus strand of JADWQK010002002.1, from coordinate 2,141,504 downwards.
ATTATACATTCTACGATAGAAAATCTGTATTCTGTATGAAGTTTACCGAAATATATTTATTAGGTCGGTCGTTAGAATTGCGCTGCATACATTGAGTAGATACAAAAAATAAATACGACAAATATAACAAATTTATATTCTCGCTCGGGGCTACATTAAAATTCATAAGTTTCGATATAGGTAAGTCATAATGGGTCGTAACTTCTACTTAAAAATACCCACGGTGGAAACGTCACTTTTTAGCTAATCAATCAGTTTCGAAGAGTGTCTGTAAGGTGTAACTGTGATGATTTAAACTATATATTCAGGGTTCAAATCATCATCAACCTTTTTATCGTCCCACTGCTGGACACAGGTCTCCTCTCATACAGAGAAGGATTGAGCGTAATCAGCACGCTTGCTCAATGCGGGTTGGCGATTTCAGACAAGTCTAAGTTTCCTTAATATGTTTTCCTTCACCTTCAGTCATTGGTGTCCAAGATATACTTAGAAAGTATATATAACTTTAGAAAAGTTACATTGGTACTTGCTTGACCTGGAATCGAACCCGCGCACTCATACTTGAGAGGCTGGTGTTTTAACCACTAGGCCACCACGACAAATATGGCCAGGCCAGGAGGTCAGGGTTAAAATGAGCAGGCCAAATTAAATAGTTTTACTGTCAAAATATGTCCGATTGGTGTCATGATGAGATTGGACAAGTTACAGAGCCATCAACTGTAACTGGTTGTTGAAGTGTCTCATTCGAGCTAATGACATACGGAAGGAGAAACCGTCGAGCGCACCTATAACAATAGGGATGTATCCAAGGTATGAAAATCAAAAAATAATTAGTCCGTCTTACAGAAATTAAAAATTTTATTTTGTCGAAATTACCAAAAACTAAGCGTAATAAAGTTACGGAGTGGGAACTAATTACGTCACGCCGTGGTATATTTTGTACCACGGCGTGACGTCATGCGACATTGCAAATCAATATATCTTCCTAAGTATTTGAATGAAAGAAAAAATACGTGTTCAATATTTTTTATAAATCTATCTGATGGACATAGGATTATTTTTTAGGATACAACCCAATTTCGCGCCTCCACAATAGATACACCTGTAAAACCCAAACTAAATTCGAAATGATGAAGAATTTAAAAACGTATTGTTTTATATGTATCATAAACTTAATTAACGACACGGTTGGTGCAGTGGATGAGCGATCGACTGGTGCGCTGCGTGTCGCGGGTTCGATTCCCGCACGTAGCAAATGTTTATATGGCCTACAGGTCTGTTTACAAAACTTTAGTTATGTTTCGTAGCCCGCTAAGAGCCTGTCCAGAAAGCGCGATTTACGCGCGAGTCCACTCGCGCGTAGACACTCGCGCGTTCTCGAGTTACTAGAGCTGCATACATTCCGTCCAGATGCTCTCGCGGGTTACCGCACTCGCGCGTAAAACGCTTGCAACGAGCGGGACTCTCGACTCGCGCGCATTACGCGCGAGCGCCGCGCGAGTCGAGATACTCCGGCGCCGTTGCAGCGTCCAGTACTACGCGCGTGTCCGTGGCGAGTGGACGTATTGGTTTATAAAAATGAGGCGTGAAAACTTTGACACGGGACTTTTTATTGACGAAATTGAAAAAAGGGTAGCTATATGGGATATGGAATCGTCAGATTATTCTAATAGAACCATTACGCGTAGGAACTGGGAAGAAATAGTAGAATTTTTTTGTGAAGCTGGTGATTGTAGGTCATTCTGTTACGTAGAATGGGATGCACGTTAAATCGTCGACTTTCTCTTCGTTTACGACGTTTCCATCGACGGTATGCAAGGCACAACACAACCGCAGTATCCAAGTCCATTTTTATAACTAACCAAATCCGTCTCATCACATACGCGCGTGATTTCGCCGCATCTGGACGCAATACAAATCAAAACGCGCGAGTCCACTCGCGCGAAGGCACTCGCGCGTTCTCGAGTTACTAGAGCTGCATACATTCCGTCCAGATGCTCTCGTGCGTTACCGCACTCGCGCGTAAAACGCTTTCAATGAGCGGGACTCTCGACTCGCGCGTATTACGCGCGAGCGCCGCGCGAGTCGAGATACTCCGGCGCCGTTGCAGCGTCCAGTACTACGCGCGTGTCCGTGGCGAGTGGACGTATTCGTTTATAAAAATGGAGCGTGAAAACTTTAACACGGAACTTTTTATTGACGAAATTGAGAAAAGGGTAGCTATATGGGATATGGAATCGTCAGATTATTCTAATAGAACCATTACGCGTAGGAACTAGGAAGAAATAGTAGAATTTTTTTGTGAAGCTGGTGATTCCGAGGAGAAAAAAAAATACTTGTAGGTCATTCTGTCACGTAGAATGGGATGCACGTTAAATCGTCGACTTTCTCTTCGTTTACGACGTTTCCATCGACGGTATGCAAGCTATAACACAACCGCAATATCCGAGTCCATTTTTATAACTGACCAAATCCGTCTCATCACATACGCGCGTGATTTCGCCGCATCTGGACGCAATACAAATCAAAACGCGCGATTGGACTCGCGCGTAAATCGCGCTTTCTGGACAGGCTCTAACAATTGGAACGTAACCGCTGTCAAAAAAGTTATAACAAAGCTAACTTTTTCTGTACCATTTGTCAAACTTACGTCTAAACGGTTCTATTTACTTATAAATTATTTAGTTTGAATTATTATATCTGACGAAATGTATCACTCATACATTGGTTTTACTGCAATCGAAGTTAAAATTTTAGCGCTATACGAAATGGGATCGAAACTAAACCACAACTTTAACTGTATTTTTTTTATATACTATAAACTAATTTTCTATATTATAAACTAGCGCTTGACCGTAACCGTTGCTTGACGCAATCGTTCATGGTAAAGCGCACTAGTTTATTAAGAGCCTATTCACTCTAACCTTGAAGACACTCAAATTGTAGTCCGACGGAAACACCGCCGCTGGCAAATTGATACGAACAAGAGTCTACTATTGCTTCATTTAGCGCGATTGCTCCCCTGGATCGGACAGGTGATGTGATTTGATGGGGTGAGTCGAGAGAACATGAACAGACGGGGACGAAATCGCGAGCAGAAACTTGTTTAAGATAAAAACTTACAGTTTAGTTGGCCAGACTGCTGGAGAGATTGCGCGCCCGCAAAATTTTATGAATGGACATAACGGCACCAGGGCCATTGATACCTCATTAGCATGGGGTCATAAATTACAAAAACTTTACATTCGGAGGCTTGTTGGTACTTCGACGGATTAGAAGACTCGTTTGGATTGGTTGAGCGAACGTGTCTAACTTACACAATAATCTGTTGTATATTTTCGACGATAATGCCATTGTATTTGAAAACGTTTCTTTAAAAGTTGCCAAGAAGATTGAGAAATATCATTTAGATTTGATATTTCGATAAAATTATTTATACATCGATTGTATTTCAATAATAAGATACAGATTGCTAAATAGCTATAAACTTAACATAAATAGAAATCACATTACAACGGATGTACGAAAAGCACAATCGTACTAAGTACACATTCCGACGCAAGCGGAAACCACTAAACTTAGTTACCCCACTTCCAAGACTGGGATTTATAGCTTTAGCGGGATGCGTTAATATCTTGAACTGCTTATTCTCCATACAATTCGTAGTTTTAATGACAATAACGTACCGAGTATGTAGGTATTGTGGAGTATTAACATGGCTGTGCGAGGATGTCACCGGTTTAGTGGCGGAGGTAACGGACAACCGCCACTGTCAGAAGCTGCTATGTCCAACATTTCGATTCTCGGGATTTTTCGGCAATTCCGTATAGGTAGATGTTTCTCCACGTAATTTGTAACCCTGCAATGGGATTCCTTGGATTTTTTGAGGACAATTGAGCCCCTTGTATTTGGGAGAAGTGGCTGAGAAGTTATGCTTATTTTAACTGAGTAATTATTTCAAAGGATTTTGGTAATTATTATTATTGTTCGTTTTTTGATTGGAGTCGGCTCCAGTCGATCGATTCTTTAATAATCTCACAGAGAAAAGTTAGGTGAAGTGATCTGGAAATGAGTTGTCAATAGTGTCAATCCCAAGCATTACTTCAGGTGACAGTTCTCTTCAGCTAAGGTTTCACTGTGAGGTGGTTACAGAATCGCTGTGTTGATTTCATTACAACCGAAAACTGAATCATCAAGACAAGTAATATTTAACTGGATATCCATGGAAACCCATTTTTAGGTAATAGCAAAAAAGAAGCACATAAATGTTGTAAGAGTAAGTATCTGAGTGCCAACATGATTGTGTAAGTGAACTCTTCCTAATAGACATCAAATGTCTAAATGTCAAATGATTGCGACTAGTTGGGATCGTTTGAACCGAACGGACCAATGGGCAGTCCGAACGATCCCAACTGATGCCAACTAGTCGCAATCATTTGACAAAAATGTGTTCGCCGATTAGGGGGCTGATTATAAAATATTAATATTTCACTTGATGAATGCCTTATTGATCAGCACTACGGGCTGGTTTGCTATAATTTTTCAATAAGAGAGAAAAGTAAAAAAAAAATACTGCGGAAATACTAACATTTTTATAATATTTTTTCCCAGAAAACACAACGGTTTTAAAGTAACTACTCTTTTTGGTAATAATTTTTTTGCTGTGTTAAGATGCCAAGCATACTACTGCATTTCTAACAGCTCAGCTCTATACGGCATTGTAGAAAAACGTGAACTTACTGCCTAAGTTATTCAATTAATTTTCTGTTTAAGTCTTATAATTTACATATATTTCGATTAATTTAGCAAATATTAATTGTAAATTCTGTTGATTAAAGCAGAATTTAATTCGTATTATTGAGATTGAGATACGATTATGTCTCAGTTATGGGTTTGGGATAGCTATAGTAGACGCGATTGGAAACGTGATTATTAAGGCAGTTTCAGAATGGACAACATAATGTTCACTCAGCTAGCTGTGGCTCAAGGTTATCACGAAAACTAAGTCTATCTTATAAGATTTAGGATAATAAAATATGAGTCAGGGTTACCAGCACACTGCACAGTAGTTCATGCTACAAGACCACCAAAGTGGAATTAACCAAGGAAATCGAAATATTACGGGCTTGTAAGTACAGACTAATAATTTGTAATTAGGTACTTATAGCGTCGTAGTCCTGACTCATTATTGCTTTACATGGATTCAAGGGCCAATTGTTTATGGGAGACTTGAGACCCACAGCTCTGCTAACACCAGATAAGAGGCTGTGTGACCTCCTGTATGTGTTATATAAGATTAAATATATAAAGCTGAAGAGTTTGTTTGTTTATTTGTGCGCGCTAATCTCAGGAACTACTGGTCCGATTTGAAAAATTCTTTTTGCGTTGGATAGCCCATTAATCCAGGAAGGCTTTAGGCTATATAACATCCCGCTATGACCAAATAGGAGCAGAGCAGTAACAAAAAATGTTGCGAAAACGGGAGCTAAAGCAGACGTACGTATTGCTTCCATTATTTTAACAGGCGCTTATTTTATATCAATAACACCACGCTGCGACCAATTGGAGCGGAGCATAACTAACTTCACGCGAACGAAGTCGCTGGCGGCCGCTAGTATAAGATAACTGCAATATTTTTATTGCTCGACATTTTACTTGGTTTTCATTTTAACAGTTCAGTTTCCAATGCACTAATATATATCAATAAAGAAAGTAAATGTTCTTTTAGTTCTTGTATCATGGATACCTACGGCAGAAACAACAAAGTGTTTCTTCAGAACTGAATGTTGACTGGAATTTTCAAGTGCTCATGTGGACTTTTCTGGCACTCTACCATCCGTGTAAGGTATATATAGGAAAATGTTTATGTTTACTTGCGGTAGATAAGGAACCCAGGGTCAAAACTATTATAGAATAAACCCTACCTTACGATAACTTAACAATTTGTGTCCGTATGCATTTAACGCAGAACAGTGACTTTTAGCCTATAGAAGTTAATAGATGCAATAATTTCATTTAAATTATCCTATGGTCTGCAATCGACCCACTCAGAGCTAAAGGATTTCTCACGAACCGAACAATATTGCGTAGGACAAGTGGCCGGCACTACGAACTTCGAACTATTTGCTAATAGAATGGTATACTCGTATACTGTGTCCTTCAAAATATTATAAAGACTTTTAGTTTTGACTTTAGAACTGCTATCACTGAAGCTTTTATTTGCAATAATAAGTTTAACCATTCAATGATCCCTTATACGATGCACAATAAATTCTTTAAACCTTCTAATTAAACTATTAACCAACGCTTAATCTGCCTTAATTACCTTTTAGCAGATTAAGTATTAACAGCGCAAAATACGATTAGCTCAAAGAATGAAATCACAATAACTTGGTAAATGAATATCGAAACGCATTTAATAGCTATTCATGTTATTGTAAGTCTTTCTCAGTAAATATTTGAGTTACAACTGAAGCGTACTCGAGCCTCTCGCCTGTCAAGTGGAAATCTGAACTGATTCACATGGCGAGCCATATCACAGGGGTGCCACTCTGTTATTAGAAAGTATTAAATGTTTTACAGAATACTTACATAAACTAACCCAAATAACGGTTGATTTGGAAAACATTTGCGTTTTGATTATGAAGCTAATAAACCATTTGGATTCTTGATGTTACAGTAAGAGAAAATCTAATAAAATGTAGTCAATTAAGTTGTACAGTGTCGATCAAAAGTCCATAGGCAATTAATGTGACTCACGTCCTTCTAGTATCAAGGAAATATATACATGTACCATTGTCGTCAACAAGAAGTGATTGTAGTTCATAATTTCAATTCAAGATCACCTAGCGTTTAGACCCTTGTAGATAGATATATCAGTGAGCTGTGAGTTCAGATCTCATCGTCATCAATAAATACATAATCATATAAATAGTTAAGTAATAATTTATTAAGACTTTTTATAAAATAATAAACATACATTATAAATAAACATAAATACCTAACAAGTTATTGCTTAAAATTCAAATATGATTATGGTTTCAAGGAAACAAAACACAGTTACACATTCTAATTAGGATTCGAACTCAGAATTCGTTGATTCTGAACCCATTGCTTAACTCAAACAACTAACAGCACATGGCACAGAGGCGAATTTTAGCAATGCAATGGTAAGAACAGATAGCTTTTAAATGAAGAGATATAATGTTTTATCGCGTAGTGCAACAACAGATCAAGTGTTTGTTATCTGGTTGCGCGCTCGAAGTTTAGTCCTTCTGCAAGAATGCTTCTGCAGTTTTGAGCGTTTACTGTAAATCCAATTAAATCGGAAAATGTGCGAACAATATTAATGACATAGCTTATTTCTTCTGAATCGATTTATTTGATTTAAGTATCAATCTGTGATGTTGTAGTTTATTATTCAACAAACTTACGTGTAAATTCAGCTAAATAGTTCTTAGTAATACTGTGTGCTGTTAAAACCTAGAAAACGATTAAAAACTGTAAATGAAAGAAATAATTGTCAGGATCTGAGGATAGATTAAATAAAATCATTCACAAAAATATTTAATGACGAGAAAAGTAACTGGTGTAAAAGCTCGGAACGAACCCAGGCCATGCACAGCTCACAACCCTAGAAATAACGACATTCCTAATTTAGTAATAATTAATTAAATAGTTTTTGTGACATTTCGCAAATGCGGGAATAAGGGAAGATACCGAGATTTGAATTGCTAATGTGGAACTGGGTTTAAATAGTTGCGATTTATGTACGAACTGGAAGTAGATTGACTATATTATCTCGTGCACTTTTCTATTGCGATACGCCAAGCTACGACTGAGGAGCTAAAAAAAACAATGTCCCAAAGTGTACCAGTAACATTGCACCGTGATTTAAAATACGCAAGAAAGTCAAAAGTTATGTTATTGACAGTACACACACCCGTTGTCTATACAAGTAATGCAGTAGAGGCATCACACACACAGTCGTCAAAAATATTTATATTTATTTTAGTGATATCTGCGAGTAGCATGTAAGTAGCGTTCGATATGTAAGCCATCGGTCTGTATTATTGATATAACTGTTTGGGTCGCGGGACATGGGAAAACGATGCTGCCGCCCACACGCCTCCAACCGGTGTCGCGGACGGTCGCGCACAGCGGTGCTTGCGACACACGTCAAGTGTTCCAACATGATTCCAAGCAAGCGAGTTACGATGGCAGTGCTGGTGGCCTATGTTGAACTGACAGATTCTCAATATCATCATTTTGACACGGGAACTGCTGGAACTTTTTAATATGGTTGTAAATATGTTTAAGTATTTTTGCTTAGGTCCTTTTGTTATTTCAGTGCTCCATGGACACAACGAAAGATTCGGCTTGTCAACCTGTATTATACCTAACAGAACATGAAATACCTACAAGTTGTATGCGTACTATGATAGATGCTACACACGTAGTCATCCTTGCTACGTTCTACGACCCTGGCTGACTTTTATTCCGATTTGCGCAGATCCCAATGAGAGGAGTATAAAAGAAAGGTCTAAGTGGAGAGTGTCTAAATCATTTCGCTTTTGCAAGCGATGATACATGACATCATCTGGGGTATAAGCGCAAATTAAAATGCTAGTTTCCTGTTTATATCTTTTCATTTTGTATTTATTTTATGATTAGAGAAATGGTAAAATTGGTTGAATCAAATTACTTAAACAGTTTGTGTTCGTAGTTAAAGGAATCATTCAGAACTGTTAATCAATGAAAGCTTTATAAGGGAATTTAGGCTTTGTTTTTAAATACAAGATTTATGACGATTGTAGACTTCTGAAGGATTAATTAAACATAATTAGTGAATAACTGTTTTGGTAAATATGAGCAAACGCTTAATTTGAGAGAAAGTGTTAGAAAAGGAAATAGTTATAGGTAGGTACTTACGGCTATAAGAGCCTCCGTGGCGTAGCGGTAGCGGACGCGGCCGCTGCGCAAGGTGGCGCGGGTTCGATCCCCGCACAGTGCAAATGTTTGTATGCATGAATACGAATATTTGCACTGGTCGTGCCTCGGAAAGCACGTTAAGCCGTTGGTCCCGGTTGCTATACGACCATCTTGTGGCAGTCGTTAAAGGGTTGTTGGAGCCCTCAAAAAGTCCAACAATTGGTCAGCTGCAATGCTTCGATGTCGCCTTCGGGTTGTGGAGGTCAGACGGCAGTCGCTTCACGGAAAATGTCGAAGTTTAGCTATATCAGCAGTTAGACTGGTAAAAGCGGACCTCAGACTCCAAAGCTGAAAAAGCTTCGGATGCGACTGGGATAAACGCTGAGATGATGATGATGACTTACGGCTATAAGAGAATTTGGTTAATGTGTAAGAATCTACCAGAGAGACTATTATTCATATAGAGCATTTATCATCATGAACGATTTCAACACACTTCTTATGTTTACTTAAATATAATAAAAGCGGAATAAAACGCGACAGTTTGCTAATAAATATGGATTAGCCAGATTCTAATGGAACTACTTATATCTTTCGAAAAATCTTTTTCGCCGCCCATTTGGATACACAGGTATTTTGACATCTGTGTGAAAATTTATATATCCATACGAATATTATAAATGCGAAAGTAACTCTGTCTGTCTGTTACGCTTTCCCGCTTAAACCTCTCAACCGAGTTTGATGAAATTTGGCACAGACAATCTTTAGACCCTGAGGTCATAGGCTACCTTTTATCCCGGAAAAAATTGATGTTCCCGAGGGAAATCTAAAAAGCGCGATATAACCGAACTCCACGCGGGCGAAGTCGTGGGCGGAAAGCTAGTATTTAAATATTTGAAGTAAGTTCTTGATAAGTTTACTTCAGAAAACTAGTGCCGTAAGTACTCCATTCGTTAATTAGTGAGCTGAGAAACATCGTAAAGCATATCTCTAAGTAGCCGCGGGCACGTGTTATAATTATAATAATGTAGGTAGTTACTTATTAGAACATATTGATTTGTTACTATGTATTATCAAAACTATCGAATCGTACAGTGAAGAGTGACGTCAATTAAACCGGTTCTCGTAACATGACTCGGCACCATTTTTTTCCACTTCATCAAAAGTTTTTTGGAAATTTTATAATTTGTTAATACTCTCTTTGGAGTTAGTTAAGTAGGTTATAAGTGCCAAGTATCCTAGAATTAGTTGTCTAAAACTGATTATGTAGAAATGTAAAAGTAATTTTTTTGACATAACATGCCAATGAGTTTAAGCTGATAATTCAGTTATTTATGCCAACATAACATTAAAGGTACTAAGGTTAGGAAGCCTCTCATAAATGAGATAAATTTACTGTTTGATTGGAATGTAATAACATAGCATAAAGCTTGAATAGGCACTTTAAATGATAGGCAAAGCTAATAGCGAATTACGATATTACAGGGCAGTAAAATTTGATTCGTTTCATTAAAAACCGATTACATAAAGAGTATTTATTATTGACAAAACACAAGTTGAGTAACTTATAGATTTACAGTTTTCTAGCTACAGTGATTAGTTCTGTAGATAGGTACTAGTCGGGTGTACAAAACATAGAGTTGCTATCCATCAAACTGGTTGGTTCTGAGACTGACTGGTGCGTCATTAAATGTGACCGAAAAGGATTTAGTCGAGTCTTAATAAGGAAGGCTATAGTCGAGTCGGTAAAAGTGGCCGACAGTAAGTATTCGTACTGTTATGTACTGATTCAGTTATTGTTATCGCCGTTGACCTAATGTGCTTCTGGGTACTTATAGTTTATTTCAATAAATCGTCTTTCAATAACTAGTAGATACCTATGTCTTATATTTTCAAGGAAATAAACAACAAGTGAACAGCTTTAAATCTCAAATTCCGTCTCCAACACACATGCTATAAGTTTACATTTCTTATTCAAAGCCTACATGGCAATATTTTATAATAAAAATCATCAACAAAAATAACAGCCTTAAAGCGGGGGCCTAAGAAACATCGATACATCATAATTACATCGGTTTGTAATCGTTTCTACAAGAAGATCGATTTGAAGCTCGCAGCTATAGGTACCTACTACTCCGCTTATAACAGTAAATTGGTAAAAAAACATACAATAATGAAGATTTACTGCTGAGCGGGCAGGTGGTGAGATTGATCGACAGATAACGCAGTTATTCCGATCAGCGGTCTGGTCTACTTTTTTCATTAGATATTGTGCCTAAATGAATCGAATGACCAAACTGGAATTAGTTATTGTAACGTCTGCATGTTGTCAGACTATTTGTGTAGAGTTAATAGTGCACATGGTTGAATTTTCAATCAAGTAGCGTTGGTATTAGGTATATTTTAACTATCTGCTTACTGTTTTAGATGCTATCAGTAACCTAAACTATGTAGCTGTAACGATCTTTATTTTTACTTATTAACTTACCTACCTACTTATTTGGGGTTCCTGAAGTGACTTCCTTGACAAAACTACACAAACTCTTATGTATAAGTGTAAGGAAGCAAGAAATTTATAGATTTAAATTTCAACCAAATCAAATACTTAAGCTTATAGCTTTAATATAAGGGAATGTGCACCGAGCAGAGTATTAAGGGTAAGCCAGACGACTGTTTAAAATTACGTTACATAAATTATAACATAGATTACATAAATATTGAAAAGCGTGACAGGATAATTGGAGGCACGACTTGTGAGCTCTCGCTCTTGTTGAGACAGCTCAACCACTCAACACTCGTGCACTGTTCTTGTCGGTAATTCTAAATACTGTTATTGGTGCGTATTGCAATAACTAATCAAATATTAATCGCGTGTTTGAGGGTTAAATAAAAAGATTAGATTTCGATTTATTAGATATTAATTGAATAGAAATGCAGCTCTTGTAGGTAAGGTAAACGGCCCAGTAACCGTTAAGTTATGAACTTCGCCGAATTTGCATGAGCACTAGGCTAAAACTAGAAGACTTACAAAAATAATTTTTACTTGACTGTTTAGATAATTTAATATACTTTTAGTATATTATGATTCTATTAAACTAGTGTAAAATTTAATTAACTATAAAACAATAAAACTACAAAAAGGGCCAATTGTACCAGTACCCGGTAGAGTTGTACTAGTTAACGTTAAATTGTCCCGGTAACCGGTAATTTTTGCCGCGAAATTGTACTCTATTGCTTTACGTTAAAGTTCATAGAAATACAATATATTCAAATAAAATATTACTGAAAAACATTAGGGCCCGTATTTAACCAACAAATAAACACGATTTGTTTTAACTTTTTATAATGTATGTTTTATAAAGTACCTATACCTATATAAAAAGAAACAAACAAACTCTGTCCGTCGTGGATTGTCATTCCTTCTTCGAGATGTGCCAATAGTCCATCACTTCTTAAACCACGCCCTTAAACTGCTTTCCTGAACCATAAAGCACGGGTGTGCATCAGATTTTGAGACACTTGTTGGCCTACTACAGGCGGCAGCTTCAACCAAACGACCGAGTCTGCCATTATTAAAAGCATTTTCTCGCTTAATTTTTTTAATAAATAAACTAACACTATCCAATAACTGCTGCTTAGTGACATCTGAAATTATTTATTTATTTATTTTACCATTTAATATATTAACAAAAAGAAAAAACAGAACAGATAAAAGGTACAGAGATGATTATATCATAAAAAATCTCTTTCGGCATACCTGCAATAAGAAAGCGTGTAAAAAGTAAAGGACAGAAGACGTGCACTCTGAAGGAGTAGGAGTAGAAATCGGTAGAGTGGGGAGGCGACTTGAGAAGGTTTTTAAGATGCGACCTTTTGCTTTTTTATCGTGGATAAATCCGATAAAAAAAGTTTCCCCCTTATTTCGTCTGGGAATAAGGGAGGGTTATATCGGCCTCCTACCATCTAAACGTCCACTATTCCTTCCAGTACCATGAGTCGGGGACCCAGCAGATACTTGTATATTCGCCCCACACACGTGGGGACCAAGTGCGGCCGATCCCTCGACCACATATCCTTCCACTAAGCTGCGCATACTGCATGTCACGCTCGAGCGACGATACGGCGTCAATTTCGTCGCCCGCATGGTCCTTCTTATGGTGGCCAAAGATCGTGAAGCGCCCTTGACGCCTGGCTACCCTTCTCATGCGAGTGGAGTGAGAGTCATGCTCTTTTTCCCTTTCTGCAGCTTCCATTGCATGCACTACCTTCTCGCAAAAAGAGGCCATAGCATCCCCCACGCTCCTTCCTTCTTCGCTTTCGACCATGAACTGTACTACGGCCGGGAGTGAGATATCACCGGCACCAAGTGTCGCGACTATGGCACAGCGCTGTTGGGTCCAAGCTGAGCTTTCCTCCAGCCTAGGTGGCGCTTTGTGCTCAATTATTTAAAAAAAAGTCATATGATGTATTCTCATCCAAAAAAAGTCCACATTGAGCGGAGCGGAAGGGTGAGGGTCTGTTTTAATCCACCCGTGTCCCTTCATTTGCCTGTGCTCCAGGGTATCTCTTATTATGGCGGCACACACAAGCAAGCAAGTCAGCTCGAAGGTTTTTACGGCACCAGAAGTTTGAAAACATGGAATGAGTTAGATCTTTCGAAAAATAATTGAAGGTAGATAAATATGCAAAATAATTACCTTTAAATAGTAATAATCTCTAGAAAGATTCAATTATGGCAAATCAATCTTTAGTACTTATTAATGATTTTTTAACACCTGTTCTGACTGAGACTTGCTCCCAAATCAGAACTCACGTGAGTGACTTAATGCGTACAATTGAAAGCCGTGCTGAAAATATGGGAAAGTACGGGCGTAAGAATATGTAGACGAGAGTTCCAATTAATGAGGCATAGTCATCAAAAAATAAATAAAAGACATATGTTAGGACTCGAACTGCATTAGGTAAATGAAATAGCCAAGAGCTTTTCGCCTTTGCTTCAGTTTCAACTAGGAACTACCATTTTCTCCAGGGTACTCCAAACAGTACGGTATACTACCATATATCGTACTGTTTGGAGTACCGTACGGTATATCGTACCAATACTACAATATACCGTACTGTTTGGAGTACCATGGAGCAAATGGTAGTACATGGTAGGTGTACCACGGTGTACGTTGCATGTCAAAATACTTGGCCTCTATGCTGTTAAATCCCAAAACCATGTTTAAATAATTAAATTACCATCTGCTAAGAAATAAACGTGTTTATTTTTTTTAATTTTCCAAAACAAATTATTCACATTCTAGTCGCAGTAGGCTTTTTTATATACTTCATAGCTGATTCAAGAAAAGCTTGTAACGCAACCAGTACAAAAAGTGGTAAACCATACAAAAAAACGCAACCAAATTCACGTGGTACCAAAACAAACTAAATGTCTAGTAACTACATCCTTTTGATTCAAAGGAAAATAATGCTTAATTCAAGACAATAAGGACTATAAACGGATTTAAATGCAGCTGTTAAGGCATGCCCCAGTATCCGGCAGAAAATATTTAAAATAATCCACAGTTTCAAAGGAAAATGAGACCTATTCCAAAGCAATAAGAATAGAATAACGGGTTTTGGTGCAACGTATGTAAGTGGTTTGATAGTGTACCAATATCCGGTAAAAATCGCACATTTTTACCGGGTATTAGGTCAAGTAGGGGTTTGATTGTACCAATAGATGTAACATGTAAAATTATTTACTTTTCGATGAGATTTACCTCAATTTATAGATTAAATCGTTAAATAATATACACAATTTATTAAAATAATTAACACTTTTACCTTAATTTTATCCGTCGAAGTATGGCTAGATAATTTCTGCGACCGGGTGGGTTCGTAGTTCACTGACAGAACTTTGTACTTATAGATAATTTTACTATACCATACTTTTATTTTCTCACAGTTTTTACATTATTAAACTTTTTGGTGAGTGTCGCCATCAGAATTGTATAAAATAGTACCAAGAATAAATTGCTATTTGCAAATTTTAATTTAGTTTTGCTAGAAAGACGCTAATATTAGAAAACTGACTAGTTAACGGCTACCGGGACATTAACGGAAATAGGTACTCTTACCTTACTTTACGTTTGTAAAATAAAGGGTTCGTTAGTATCCATCCCTATAAAGTGCGTATGTTTGTATGTCTGTCTGTATGTATGTGCCCGAAGTTGCTCAAAACCCTCACCACTATAGATAATCATATAGATCTGGATGCGCTGAGTTCAAAAAAAAAAAAAAATTGTCTAGGTCATAGATATCAAATATTAGTCATGCCCCGTCAAATAATTTATGGTGAAAGAGCTTACTTACACAGTTTTGGTAGAATAATTAGAATAGAAGAATGTTTGGTTCGATAAACTTTTAACCGAACATTCGGGACTATAAGTCTTCAATGGCGCCGATTCTGTTCATCACAAACTGAACTAATTTTAAGTTAAGTGGATCGTTTTCTTTCCATTTCGTTAAGAAAAGGATAGAAGATAACATTATAGTTTAATCCGGTCAAATTAAGATACTCCATAGACAGTTTAGAAGCAATTATAAACATGGCGACTAAAAATACGCCAGTTTACGTCAGGAGCGCACTAATTTGACAGGTCTAAACTGACATTTTATCTTCTGTCCTTTTCTTAATGTAATAGGAAGAAAAAAATGCACTGAAATTAAATTAAATTTAGTTTGTGAACAAGAGAATCGGGGCCAATATCATCCATGATTGTAGAAATAAACAGATGTAGGTACATGCGTATAGGGACCATTACAGAATTCATTCAGGCTCAGGGGAATTAGCTGCTTAATGGTCTGCGTGCGAGTGTAGGCTTCCTATTTCACCAAATCGCTGCACTTAGCAGAAGCTCAAAACTCGTCCTTCATTTTGTTTGTACGTGTTTGAGAGTTCGCAGCTCATGTGCCATGATGTGACTGCAATTTATTGCGATCTTGCGTCTGAGTCGCGAGACCACCACTTTCTATGCCTTACGCGATGGATGCGCATACATCATTTCACTCATACTACGATCGCTTATGCAGTTTGACATCGCCAATATGAAGACCACTCTGTCTTATAGAGGTCTGGGTGTAAATTATATCGATTTAGGAAATCGTTTCTGCTGTTCAAACGGTAGGTAAATACATACATAACTCCATATGAGTTTATGTAGGCTACATAGTATAAAACAGTGACTTTTCGGTTCGTTACCGCTAAGATTTTTCTAACTAGTCAATTGATATTGATGCGAATTACACAATCATTTAGAGCGTTTATTCCGGAAGGTTTATTTGCACAATATATATTAGGTAATATTTAAATATAGCACAGAAATGGCAATGTTCTAGCATGTCCCCATTGCACTGTTGTACTATTATGCAGCAGGGGCGAGTCGCTAGCATAATACCTATGAAAACGAAATATCTATACTAATATATAAAGCTGAAGAGTTTGTTACTTTGTTTGAACGCGCTTATCTCAGCAAATTACTGGTCCGATTAGAAAAATTCATCTTGCGTTGGATAGCCCATTAATCCAGGAAGGCTTTAGGCTATATAACATCACGCTACGACGAATAGGGGCGGAGCATAAGTAACTTCACGTGGACGAAGTCGCGGGCGGCCGCTAGTTCAAGATATGATGTAATTCTCAAAACTCAATCTACAGCAAATTTAACAATCACAACAGCGCATAACTTGCGAGAGCTTTTGCGAGGCGTCTGTAGGCACCAACCAAGTCCGGACGACTTGACGAACGTGACTAGAATACACATCCGAGTCACCAATCTGCCAAGCATGATGGCAATACCAATGGTCCTTTGTGATCGCTGTTCTACACGTCTGCCGGTCGTTAATCGCTGGTTGATGATCGTACGCTCGAGTAAGGTATGTGTGTGGCCTATCACCTTCCGTAAACTTGGCATGCCTGTAAACGCTCGGCCCACGTGTAATTACGGTGAAACTTCCGATGATTTCGAACTCCAACCACCTCCTAAAGTCTTAAGTAATTGAATATATGCTACAATTACGGTTATTAAAACCACTTGCTTGCTAATCTCGAGAAACTCATACATGTGTGGAGTACATAATATAAGCCATTATATTATTATCAAATATTAAGAATCTCTTTTTTAAATTTGCTCACGGCGCGTGATGTTCTTTTAGTTTAGATATTCTGGTACCTAAAGGTGTTAAATTATTGATATTTAATCGATGCTATCTAAAAGTGAGCACGATTTACACGATTTTAGTACTTAGATGGTCAGCCTCACTAAAATAAAATATGTTATATTTATGTTCACGCATGTCATAAGACGCCAACGCGCGCTTGTTAATAAATATTACACCTAATTATAATTGTTTTTGAAGATAATATTCATTTGCTGCCCATGAATGGCACAAAACGAAACAAGAGTTGCTGGAAGCATCAAATGATGTTTTTATGGCACAATTTAACGCCGTTTAATGATATTAAAATGTCATCGATATACATAAGACTTCATGAAGTTTAACACGACCGAAATGTTTTATTGAATGGTCATGCGGGATAAAATTAATTGCTTTAATCAATACGCTACGTACCGAGTGAACTGAGTGACCGATACTGCGGGTAATCTCGATATGATAATGAGAAAATAAGAGATAGGCAGAATATAAAGAATGCACAGTAGCTTAACCTTCAAATATTCGTCTTGTATCAATATGACAAGGTATCTGTCAACTTAAGTTTCGTTCTTTTGGAATTCGAATTGTATGCGCACAAGCACACGTCATTTAAATTTTGAATTAGCATCACGCATGTTATTCTATCTGTCCGATCTAAATCGGCTTTACCCTTCACTTTGACAATCGACACAGCCATTCAAATCCAGCTATTTACACCGTCGTGTTTTCCTCGCGACTTCTTACACGCTCGCTCAGTGACGCAGTAATGCATAATGCGCTTAACTAAAGTTTCGTTCGTGCACTGCTTTAAGGCAGTCGTACAATGATACGCAGAGTTTTGAGCTCATTTGTCATCGAAAAGATAATAGTCAATGTTCGTTGAATCGACAATGGCTCATATTTTCTTCTTGCTGCTTTTGTTATGTGCACAAATGTTTAGGGGTTAGTCGTGTCGTGGGCAGGTAGAATGGTGGTTAACTTCAAGATGTTTATTTACTTCAAATGTGCTGTCTAAAACATATGGTTTTAAAACTAGTTTTGGGAAACGATCTCGAAGGCCTGGAGTACATGCGAAGAGTAGCGTGCGTGTCGGTGTTCTATAGGATGCATTTTGCGCAGGAATTGCATGACTTAATTCCCCCATCTCCGTTCCATCATCGTACTTCAGACGGCAAGTATCCCTTACGTTGATGATACTAGTACGATCCGGAAGAAGCGTTTCGCGCTCGTCTTTTATACCACGAATATCAAGGGACTGGCACAATTTACCAGCGGCGGTATTTCCGTCTGTATATCTGACAGCGGCGATATATCTGACTACAATTTAAGAGTTGAAGACACTTAAATTGTAGTCAGCGGCTAGAGTGAATAGGCTCTTAATAAACTAGCGCGCTTTACCATCAATGATTACATTACTGCTTCCCACAGGCGGGATTGCAGTCAAGCACTAGTTTATAATTATAAAAAAAGCGGCCAAGTGCGAGTCGGACTCGCACACCGAAGGTTCCGCCGAAATTCGTCTAAGGTGTCGGTATAAACAGGTGCTGTAGGGGGAACTGGTCATCTCTTAGCTGCCACGGCGTATTTTAATTTTTGAATTGATTTTTGTGTGTTTTCCATAATGGACGCTCTCAGCGTACAATATATTTCTGCATCGTTCTCACGCGGTTGATTTCAACATGAATGATGTAATCAAATATTTGTAACAATAGCTTAAAAATTTAAGAGTGTCCATGGAGTTTCTTGCCTGTTCTTCTCCATAGGTACCTACTCTTTGGAATGGGCGACTAGCTTCATCTTATTGACTGACCGACCTTCTGACAATTCAAAAGTGCCTGTAACTGGTTTATTTGAAATAAATGATTTGATTTGATTTGATTTGTATCTTGCTTCGTGCCAAATTTCAAGATTCTGAGTTTACGGGAAGTATCCTGTAGGTTTTGATTCCCTAACGTGTGACGGAAATTCGTCTAAGGTGTCGGTATAAACTGCTGTATCTTTTGATCGCGTTAACTTAGAAGTTTGAATTTTCACTGCTTAAAGGGACAATAGACCTAGGTATTTGGTATAAATTTCAATTTGATAGCTTTATTCGTTCGTGAGAAATAAGGTAGTAAGTTTCATTTTATTAAAATATTTTTATTATATTATATAACTAAAAAAATGAGATTTTCGCCATTTTTCCTATATTTGCATGTTATGACAATGCTTCATGCCAAATTTCAAGATTCTGAGTTTACGGGAAGTATCCTGTAGGTTTTGATTCCTTTGCGAGTGTCGAAAATTTGTTGAAAATATCGACATAATCGGCTGTATCTTTTGATTGGCTTAGCTTAGAAGTTTGATATTTTCACAGCTTAAAGGTACAATAGACTTGAGTATTTCATGTGAATTTCAGCTTGAGACGTCCACGCGTTCTTGAGATAAAGGGTCTTGACAGACGGACGACAAAGTGTTCCTATAAGGCAGAGGTGGCCAACCAGTCGATCGCGACTGCTAGTTCAGTCGATCATAGCCATTCAAAAACTATAAATATTATCAACTACTGCAGCATCATCTTGTATCATTTTTAAATGGCTATATCGCGATATTTATCCGTTTTATGTTCTACCCAGTATACTCGCAGTGTTTCGTTTTAGGCGTAATGCTCACACACATATAGGACCGATATAATGTTAAATAAATTAAAGGCAACGATCTCAAATGTGATACCTATTAACAGAACCTACTAAGACTGGTCAATGAAAATATATGATTTTGTATTAAAACTACGCTGTTCATTTATGATTTCAAGAAGTAGGTATGTGTTTGGTAGATCGCACAAGGTTTCCTTGGTAAACAGTAGACCTTAAGTCTACTCAATTTGGCCGCCCCTGCTATAAGGGTTTTTTCCTTTTGAGGTACAAACCCTAAAAAACATCAAAAGAATCCCATGCAGTGGCCGTTTGACCATTGCACAATAACTGTTTTTGGGTGAGCAGCGAACGACTTTAAATCGTCGGATCGACGGTGTGCAATAATCGTATGTCATTGTTATGGGTTATAAAAGCATTGTGACTGCCAGTGTTTAGCGTGGGCTGTAAAATGAGTACTTTTGTGGCCCATCCTGAACATTCAGCGTTTATCAACTTCAGAATCAACTTGTTGAATTGAACTTTTACTGATATTCAATAATATTCAGGCGCTGTTTCCAACAACTTTGTGTTATATTGGGTATAAATAAAATTATGTATACCTATCGATTGTTCGGATTTCTATACGAGTTACATCTAGTAACTTTCTAGATAAAGTTAGTATTATGGTTATTTACATTTCTCACAGGGTGCAGCTAAAACACGGAGATCTTCAACAATTATAATCTCAGCCATCAACGATTGCGTCACTGCTTACCATCAGGCAGGATTGCGGTCAAGCGCTGGTTTATAATATATATAAAAAAAAAAAAAAAAAAAGCTGTTTATTAGTCTTCGATATTAGTTTTCTATAAAGTTGGACAGAAGGCGTTGTACTGTTTTTTGAATCGTAGTGTCGAAATTCTCCGCGTTTATTATATATCAACTAGCTTTCTGCCCGCGGCTTCGCCCGCGTGGAGTTCGGTTATATCGTGCTTTTTAGATTTCCCTCGGGAACATCAATTTTTTCCGGGACAAAAGGCCTATGTTCTTTCTCAGGGTCTAAAGATTATCTGTGCCATATTTCATCAAAATCGGTTGAGAGGTTTAAGCGGGAAAGCGTCACAGACAGACAGACAGACAGACAGACAGGCAGAGAGACAGACAGAGTTACTTTCGCATTTATAATATTAGTATGGATTATATGATGGTAGAATTCTTCTTTTTTGTACTAGCTTTGGAAAACATTCTTATATTTCACATATCCTTTTGGGGCAGTTGTCAAGTGCCGTACAATTATTAGTGATTGTAATGGCAACCATGGCAAACTGAGAACTGAAAATTATAGCAATTAATTTGTAAAAGTATCCATGTAAAAGTATGAAGTATTTTTATATAAACACTAGCTGTCCGCCCGCGGCTTCGCCCGCGTGGAGTTCGGTTATATCGCGCTTTTTAGATTTCCCTCGGGAACATCAAATTTTTCCGGGATAAAAGGTAGCCTATGTTCTTTCTCAAGGTCTAAAGATTGTCTGTGCCAAATTTCATCAAAATCGGTTGAGAGGTTTAAGCGGGAAAGCGTAACAGACAGACAGACAGACAGACAGATAGACAGACAGACAGACAGAGTTACTTTCACATTTATAATATTAGTATGTTATAATATTAGTATGGATGTAATATACTACCCATTGTAGTCTTGAAGAAAGTCTCGAGTCAGAACAGAGAAAACATCTCTGAATCATCGATATTTCCAGTGATAGAGTTGATAATACCTATATCTAGTGTTAAATGAATTAAAATCCATACTAATAAGTATTATAAATGGGAAAGTATCTCTGTCTGTCTGTCCGCATTTCACGCCAAAACTACTGAACCGATTGTAATGAAATCTGGTACACAGATAGTGTAGAGCCTGAGAAAGGACATAAAGGCTATAAAACATCCCGCTATGACCAATAGGAGCAGAGCAGGAACAAAAAATGTTGCGAAAACGGGAGCAAAGGCGGACGTACATATTGATCCCATTATTTTAACAGGCGCTTATTTTATATCAACTGAGCTCTTTCGGTTCGAAGCTTACGCTGGTGAAACCACGGGGCACAGCTAGTATTATTATAGTTCTAAGTAAGTAATAACATCACAGCAAAATGTTATCATACAGCAGTGAATTTGAAGATATAGGGCTGATGCAGATACATGCATAACCAGGGGCAATTTCGAGCTAAAAGCTTAGGGTACCTACGTCAATGTTATGTATGTTTCGAAACGCGTTTCACCTGGTGGAGTGAAATGCTTTGAATTATCTAGGGCTGTCAACCTGTTACGATCTTAGATAATTATCACTGCTAAAGGGTATTTGCTTTGCAAAAGCCTCAAGTTTTCGGTATTACCTATCAGTTTGAGAGCAGATCTTACCGTTGAGTACTTCATTACTAAACCTTGCTTGAAAACTGTTGTGATACCTTTTCACAACTGTTTTAAAGCAGGTTTCTCGGTCAAAATTAATTCTATTGCGTTTTCAGGGTTCCACGGAAGCCTATTAAGTACAAAGCCTCCGATGTTCGTATTTTGTCTCTTAGCGGAACGTATTTCATGAACCGTAATTAGTAAACTGTTAAAAAATTTACAAAGCGCTGTTACGATAATAATAAATAAAAAAAAAGATAAATATTGATAAACCCACACAAAAATGTGTCTTTTTTAGCATTTTTTCAACGGACTCGCATTCGGTAAGTAATTTTTCAAAAATCGCTAATTCATGTCTGATGCCTAGGCTATCGTCGCCTATGTCTATGCCTAGGCTACATCGGATTATTAGTTTATTAATTAGGTAATACATTCGCATAACTGTGTAAGTATAATTACCGTCCTTGCTTTCAAAGTACATTCATTGTATTAATCCCAGGCTGCCAGTTTGTCCGGCGGGCGTTCCAACATCGAACTGTGATAGCAAACACCTTACACAGCGTGGTTCCGTACTTTATAAATCTTACTTTCGGAAATATAACGAGCTAGGAGCTACCCCAGTGAACCTATTTACACTGTACATGGGATTATAGATTTTCGCTTACCGCCCGCGTGGAGTTCGGTTATATCGCGCTTTTAGATTTCCCTCGGGAATTTAAATTTTTTCCGGAATAAAAGTACCCTATTATTTAATCCGGACTTCTAACTTTACGTCTGCAAAATTTTAAAGCAATCGGTTCAGTAGTTACGGTGTGAAAGCGGAACAAACAAACAAACTCAGTTTCCCATTTATAATAAGGATACCATTATTAAACGGGTAACTCGTGTTTGTTACAATACCTACAGAAAAGAGGGTAGTTAACCATTAGAAGGGTAAATCGTACTTTTTGTGAATTATTTTTACATCCGACTTATTCAAAAACTACGTATCTACGAGTTCAACTAGGTAGGTCCAACTTCGAGAAAGAGGTGTCTCGTCGAATCCAGCTCGGCTGGGCAGCGTTCGGGAAACTACGCTACATCTTCTCGTCGTCCAAGATACCACAGTGTCTCAAGACTAAAGTCTTTGACCAGTGTGTGTTGCCAGTGATGACTTACGGAACTGACACGTGGTCGCTCACAATGGGCCTCATACGAAGGCTCAGAGTCACACAAAGGGCAATGGAAAGAGCTATGCTCGGAGTTTCTCTGGGTGATCGAATCAGAAATGAGGAGATCCGCAAAAGAACCAAAGTCACCGACATAGCTCTGCCAGTCGCTATACTTAAGTGGCAGTGGGCAGGACGCATTGCTCGTAGAACCGATGGCCGATTGGGCAGTAAGGTTCTGGAGTGGCGGCCACGTACTGGAAGACGCAGCGTAGGGAGGCCCCCAACAAGGTGGACCGATGACCTGGTGAAGGTCGCGGGAAGCCGATGGATACGGGCAGCACAAGACCGGTCAGCGTGGAAAGCCTTGGGAGAGGCCTTTGTCCAGCACTGGGCATCTATAGGCTGAAGAAGAACAAGAAGACGTACCTACGTGAAGTGTAAGTTGATTTATTTAAAGAATATAATAATAAAGGAATAATAAAAAATAGCTTAGTGTATAATGTTCCCCCTGGAGGGGCACAAGTTCCCTTTCGGCGAGAGGTTCCATCAATGGGGCTCAGTGTAAGTACTTAGATAAAAAAGTTTATATTCTCAAATTCTGTAAAATAACTTAAGGAAAAATAAATGAAATCGCTCTGTACCGTACGAATCGGCGTACTGAGAATAGCTAATCGGTCCAGCTACTTCGAATAATTAATCGATTTACCGTGGTGGCCACATTCACCACAATCGATACCTACATTAGGTCATAGGTCGCCGCCATGCTAAACAAGGACAGCTATTGGTCCCTCTGTTGCACTGCGTTATTCGGCTTGAAACAGCAAATCACGCCTCCCACGTCAGAGTAGGATAGCATTATCGATAGTGAAATGTTAAAATGATAAACGTGCAATGCAAATGTAACTTTATTTACGTCACTTAGGGTTCTTTATAGTGCAGCCAGCGACACAGTCACGATTCCAATATTCTCTTCAGAAGCATTCGGTATTTCACTACATTGTGTTTGTTATTATCATTTATACTTCTAAGACGTATTATATGATAATGAAATAGTTCCGTAGACTATTTGCACAGCTGGTAGACTAACTATTGTGGTTTCCTACCAAATTGTGATGACAAATTAAAATGTTTGTGTTAGGGAATTTTCATTAGGTTGAGGATTTATGTCTGTTTTTCCTATATCCACTTTTAACAAAGAAGACAGCCTCCGTGGCACAGCGGTAGCGAACGCGGCCGCTGCGCAAGGAGGCGCGGGTTCGATCCCCGCACAGTGCAAATATTTGTATGCATGAATATGAATATTTGTACTGGTCTGGTCGTGCCTCGGAAAGCACGTTAAGCTGTTGGTCCCGGTTGCCATACGAACATCTAGTGGCAGTCGTTACGGGTTGTTGGAGTCCTCAATTCCAACATTGGTCTAACTGCATTGCTTCGATGTCGCCTTCGGGTTGTGGAGGTCAGACGGCAGTCGCTGCACGGAAAATATCGAAGTTTAGCCAAAATCAGCAGTTAAGACTGGTAAAGCGGACCCCAGACTCCAAAGCTGAAAAAGCTACGGATGCGACTGGGATTAACGCTGAGATGATGATGATGACTTTTAACAAAGAAAAATTATGCGTCATTATATTTCTTTGATTTTGATTTTGAGTGACGATGACGGTTTATTCATAAACAATGATTAAATTAAGTGACGTTAAAACATCAAAAATGTGTGGTTAAACATTCACTCATCACTAGTTACTCACTCTCATAACTTTAAGTAACGTTTATAAATAAAGGGATAATATGTTCTAATACTTTTTTATTACTTGATGTTAATTTTATGAAACATATTCTGAAATTAGCTTGTAATTTTTACCTAAAACATAAGTATGAAAGTTTCAAGTACCTAACTTTAAAATAATAAAAGAGCGGTAAAACATTTCAAAACAAAAAACTATATAAGGAGGACAGAATAAAAAACAACGGCTTTTCACACATGCTTTCCACCAATTATTTTGCAAGCATAAAGCATAATGGAAGTCTGACTGCGTGTTTTCAGTAGGTATGCTTGTAGAGCGATTGATTTAACTGTGATGAAATTAGGGTTGTAACACTTGTAACGGAGGCTTGTTAGCGGAGGCGGAGGTGAAAGTACATATAGAAAAGATTTAAATTTATGGTTAATTAAAACAACATTTTTATTTTAAATTAAAGTAGTACACTTGGCAAAAAAAAATATTACCTTCTTGTGATGAAAATTAATGAGAAACAAATTGTGTTTGCCGCATTCCCGCCTCGCACTAGAAGATTCTTGACCATTTCGCGTTCAAACGCGGCCGGGCGGTTGTCGAGCGTCGCAGCTTGCGCGTTATTTATTTTATAAATACGTAAATAAACCTCCGTTATAACTCCGCAAAAATTGTGCGGAGGCGGAGGCGGAAGCGAAGATACGATTTCTTACGGAACTTCCGCAGTAACCGAAGCGGAGGCGAAGCTCCGTTACAACCCTAGATGAAATTAAATGAAATCGTTTATTAAGCAAGTAGGATCACTGATCACTTTTACACGTCATTTTTAAACTAGATGGAGCCGGCATTTCCTAACTGACTACCTCTGAGAAGAAATAGCCGAAAGAAAATCAGGGATCATCGTCTTTTTTCAAGTCCAGACATTAATAATGAAAACGTTTACAATAATTGACGTGATTTAAAATAAAACAGTGTTTAAAATTTCATAATTACGCATAGGCATTACTTAATAACAATGCTTAGCAGAGCGAACAGCTCAGTCCCAAGCTTTTTTGTCTTCTAAATAAACAGTGATTTTATAATACCCCTTTTTGCAAAGTTTGGCCTTTAAATAGCTTTTAAATCGTTTAATGGGTAAGTTTTGAATGTCTGTTCTTGTTATTACTTTTTCAGGAAGTGTCGTTGTAACGTCTCTGTGTAGCACGGTAACACATAATATATACAGTAATACCCCAACTTACGCTACCTCGATTTACGCGGATTTGGAGTTACGCGATTTAATTTTCTTGTCTTTTTTTTTTTTGTTTGAACGCGCGCGTTTTTTTCTCCACTGAGACTCAGGCGGAATCAGTGCCAGGGCCTGATGAAATTTGCAATATGATCAAAGACGTTGTCGAACTTGGTAGACAAATAAAGAAGTGGATAGTGATGATGTTCAAGAGCTGTTGGATTCACACAATGAGGAGCTTACAACTGATGAGCTCATAACAATGCGTGAACAAGTGGAAGAAATTGATAACAATGATTCTTTAGATACAGTTCAATTAGAAGATCAAATGACAGTTGGAAACTTGACAGAAGCCCTCAGTTCGATTGAAAAAGGGTTAGTAATTTTGGAAAGCATTGACTTCAACGAAGAGCGCATTTTTGTTACAAAACATGGAATAAAAATATTACTAGGATGCTACGAGGAGATATTACGGGAAAAGAAAAAATCATTGTCTCGTCAGACGACTTTGTTTGTAACAAAGTCGTCTGACGAGACAATGATTTTTTCTGATTTATGAAACCTACATCAAAATAACTTCGGACTGTGTTTATACACTCTATTAATATAGTTTGTAATATTATCTAGAATTATATACTAATTATTTACTAAATTATTATTTTATTTAGTCTCCAGTCCCAATTAAACATACTTTGTATGTCTTCATATGCAAAATTGTACCCCGACTTACGCGAATTCGATTTACGCGGATAGCGCTCATTCCCACCCATCGCGTAAGTCCGGGTTATTACTGTACCTAAGTAGAAAGAATTCTTCTACTTCATATAGCATAAACATAAATACTCAGCCGATATAATATTAACACTGCCGGGCCACAGATCTCTTAATGTTGTTGTGTTAATAATGTTAAAATTTTTAAAGAATATACAAAGCTACGACAAATTAAAATAAAGAAAAATCATTTTATGTGAGTCTGTGCCACTCATTTTAGAATAGAATCCATACTAATATTATAAATGCGAAAGTAACTCTGTCTGTCTGTCTGTTACGCTTTCCCGCTTAAACCTCTCAACCGATTTTGATGAAATTTGGCACAGACAATCTTTAGACCCTGAGAAAGAACATAGGCTACCTTTTATCCCGATAAAAATTGATGTTCCCGAGGGAAATCTAAAAAGCGCGATATAACCGGACTCCACGAGGGCGAAGCCGCGGGTGGAAAGCTAGTAGAATATAATACTCTTTATTATGTTGACCATATACAACGTTATCTTTTGTTTATGCGAATCCTGAATATAGTTTGTTCAGAATAAGCAACGTATTTGGGAAACATAACATGGTGTAAAAATTATTGGAATAATTGATTCCAATAATTTTTACACCATGTTATATTTTTCCCAAATACGTTTAGAAATTGTTGTAGATTGGTTACCGAGCGGTTAGAGCGGTTACGATAGATCAAAGTACTTGCGGGCGTGCCACAGCAGACGCCAGAGGTCAAGGAACCGCGCTCGCCGGACCGATTGGAGCTTTGACCATATTTTGTTGGGACAAATAAGTAGAATAGCAAGCTCATTACTTTGTAGTTTATCATTATATCTTTTTGAAATTTTGTACATAGATTGTACTTAAAAATACTGGACACGTGTTTCGGGTTTCGCATAAACAAAAAATAATGTCCACAACATTATTTTTAAAAAAGATTACAGAACATAAATATATTTTACAAAGGGTGATACAATCGGCGGTGTTATTGCTAAGAGCGATCTTTTACAGACATCATAATCCATACTAATATTATAATTGCGAAAGTAACTCTGTCTGTCTGTCTGTCTGTTACGCTTTCCCGCTTAAACCTCTCAACCGATTTTGATGAAATTTGGCACAGACAATCTTTAGACCCTGAGAAAGAACATAGGCTACCTTTTATCCCGGAAAAATTTGATGTTACCGAGGGAAAGCTACAAAGCGCGATATAACCGAACTCCACGCGGGCGAAGCCGCGGGCGGAAAGCTAGTTAAACTATAAGTCCACTTTTTTGTAGAACTTAATTTGAAATACTTTTAGAATACTTCCTTCTAGTTAAAACTGACTATCAAGAGAGACGTTCTTCCTATCTGTGAAAGGTTTGTTTGCCAGAAATGTAACTTACGTTGCGATTCTATCAGTCAAAATCAATAGCAGGCCGCGACACCGACTTAGCGTACTGTTTGTTTAAGATACACAGTCCGATAACAACATACGACTCTACTTATAAGGAGGATTTTGTAAGCGGTCGTGAAATGTGTTCCCCTTGCTGGTTGTAATGTTCTAGAAACTAAAATATTTAGTATCTTTATCAAACTTGTTCTCTAAACAACTAATTGTTTTACAGAAAGTTCTCCAGATTGTTCGGTATGCCTTCTTCTAACCAATCGGGACCTCAACTTAAAACTGTACGAATTGCGGTCACTTTGAGGAAGTCAAAAAGTGCTGATTCTTAGCCTAATTTGAATAAATAACGTTTTGTCTCATGTCACAAGAAGACTAATCACAAAGGTGGACAATATTATATTCACCCCACAGCGTTGAGGAAAAACATAGGTGTTAATTAAAAAGAAACCCCTTGCTAATTAGTTATCTACAATTACTAAAGCATGTCCAATTCTAATAAGGAGCGCAAAGTGAGCATTTAATTTGGTATCGCAAACCAAATTACAGAGATTAGAGATTTATCTTTCCCGCTTTTATCCCTTGCGAGGCAAACGATCTCCAATAAAGATAGCATGGCGGACGACGCGACGGTTTGATTTAAAAATCGCAAGCCTGATCAACCTCTGTGACCTGGATTGGCCATGGTGTCACCATGACCCATTTTTGAGCTATTACTAATTCTTACAGCTAAGTTGTCATGTAGATAAGCAGTTAACAGCGACACCGTTACTTTAATGCTACCATATTGGTTTGCGTGGGAGTTAAGGTCAGATGGGGGACCGAATTCACCTGTGCGTTGAATACTATTGAAGTAAAAGCGAGAAAAGAATAGTCGGTTAGTATTGGATGGCATGAAACGAAGAAAGAAAAGAATATATGCTTGAAATTAGATAGACTACAACTGTTAAAACTATGAACTACAGTTGTTAAAACCGTGAAAGATAGGATGGAAAAGTATCGTCTGATTCCAAATTCCCAAAAAAATCTGTAAGATAGTGTATAGCAGTACCTTATCACTATCACGAATCAGATATAGAATCATACGTCGTCACTGCCACTTTTACACAAATTGTTGAAAAATTGCGCCTCGCTAAAATCGTAATCATTAATGATTGTGTGTAGTATGTTGTATACGCTTACCCACTACGTTATCTACGAGTGTTTGTCTTACGATATAGATAGTTATAGACGGGGAATACGAATTGCATTAGTAAAAATACACTGTATCAAATAGTATCGGTAATCTGACAGCGGCGTGAAAACGGCGTCGTCACCCAACGTGCGAAGATAAATTTGTGTCGATAACACTGCACTTACGAGTACCTAAACATATAATATGGAGATTAAATAACAAATATTACAAGATTATTACGACTTTTATATGTGTTTTATTACTTTATACTGTTTCATTACTGGGCAAACACCTGCCCAAAATCCTTTGAAGTACTTTCTACAAATGCCACGTCCGCCCAGCCGTCCCAATATGCGTTCAGATCGCTTCGCCATCTCTTTCCCGTCCGCCCTCACCGGCGTCACCCATCTTCAGGTACTCAATGTGTCTCCACACATTGGGTACCCATATACACGATGACGCTAAGGAAAGGCCGGCCTTTCCCCAGTGTCATTGTCTATACAGCTGATGTGACCCGCCCAACACCCAGAATATTGCGTTCCATCGCTGTTTGGCAAACTCCGAGGTCAAAAGTTTGTCACTAAGTGTGCAAGATCTGAGCATTATTTTGGGTTTTACACCGACTCATCGCCCCACGTCTCACCCTGAAGGTAATGCTCTGGTCTTGGAGTTTTGGAGACTAATATATGTATTATGTTCATTTAAAACTACTTTAATAATTGCTTAAGAGTTTATGTGTACCTATAACACAAACAATATTGTCGTTTTTAGTTCATGGTTTTCTTTCCCAGCTTCCTGGACAAACACTATTTATCTTTTATCAGATCAGATACTATGAGAATGCGTTCCCACTCGTCTTTCTTAGAGATAGAATTCTACAAAACTTGCCTGTTATATCAAATAAATTGTCGAGTTATTAATAAGCATCTAAGTGCTCCACAGTAATCACTTATTCACTGGGTCAAAACTCTCAACGTCAATTAGAATAATTAGGATTATACAATGGCAAAGATTGTATAATCCTAATTATTCTAATTCTTAAAAAAAAAAAAATGTGAGTGCTTCCCTTTAAATCACATTATTTTTAACCCATAGTTTCGATGAAAACTTTAAAATGAACCTGGAAAGTTTGAGTCCTGAGAATAATTTTATTAAGTGTTTTAGCAGTCTGGACTTGAATGTAAAGTTAAATCGACTTACTAAACTTGTTAAAACTTCCTTAAAGTACCTTAGCAATATTAATTATTTCACTGCTCTCTTTCTCTTGTTCTTTTAGAATCGATTATATTAAATGAGTTGTGTCAACTTGTGTCCAGTAGGTGGCCACATCAGCCGAGACAATAATAGTGAGGTTTTAAAGAGGTCCTAAAAACGCTACTGATGTCTCTTTCTGAGGAGTACTTCAGGTATATACCCTTTGGGGCTTCAACATTATGAGATATGGTTTGCTCAAGAGCACCGCATTCGCAATTAGTATTCTTCTTCTTCTCAGCCTTTAGAGGTCCACTGCTGGAAAAAAAGCCTCCCCAAGGCCTTTATTCTATTGGTGGGCACTGACTCACACTTCCAACTTCGTATTGATGAGATCTATATAGTCCTCCATTTTACGAGATTGAGCCTGCAGCGGCCTACATAGGTCCACTATACAAACATCAAGCACCTATGCTATTTCAATATTGTCACATACCCATTGGTATTTTTATTTTATCTGTTCCACGGCTTTAAAAACGTCGTCACGTGTAAAAGTAGAGTTAAAAATAATTAACCAAATCGAATGTGGGTCATCAAACAAAGGTGGGGTTCGCAAAATAGTTGATTTTAGCCACTTTATCTACCTTCGCTACATTGCAGAAATATTGATAAGATACGTCGACAGATAAAAATGTTTGTGTAAATAAAAGATGCATATTTTTCACAGATATCGTCTTTAAGCCACTTGTCAAACGGCTTTTGCATTTCCTAGTACTTGCCATCATACTTTTATTACTTCATGTATTTAATGCAACATATTTTCTCGGTGGTAGGCCATAACATCGGCTGCCGGCGGAAGTTACCACCACCAGACAAGTCTTGCCGCCAAGCGATTCGTCGTGTTCCGGCATGATGTCTGGTGAAGCCGTACGGAGGACGGGTCTGAGCAGTTGTGTTGCGATGTGTGGCGGGTACGATGCGCCAAATGTTGTTGTCTCGGGAATTTGGTCGTGGAGAGTCTCCAGATCAATCTCCCTCTAGCGCAGCATCGTTTGGTCGTGTTGGTCTTGGGTTTAACATTGCATCACCTCGTTCAACTGCCGTCATCCTTCCTATTCCTAAGTTTTTTTAAGTGAATAGGCTTAATAAACTAGTGCGCTTTACACTCAACGATTGCATCACTGCTTACCATCAGGCGGGATTGCAGTCAAGCACTAGTTTATATTATTAAAAAAAAAAAAAAAAAGCTGTTAAGGATGATTACTGTCGGATCTGTGTGGTATTCCTGGTCCTAAACTGGCGACCGATATGGTATGTAGTAGGTTGTTTAATTGAAATATTACGACGATGCTCGATGAGAACTTTAATTAACTTGTGTAATGCTTCATCGACAGGTTGTAATCAGAAGAGAAAGCATATTTTGGCAAAAGTCCTTATTTACTCTTTTATTTCTTTGAAAAGAAACATGGATGAAATATTTACAAATATATAGTTATGATCTAGCTAGAGGTCCGCAAAGACAATGTAGTAAGGAGATTATCATCTTCGTAAACTAACGAACTACATCGAGAATAACTGTACAAGCTATTCCTTATTCCAACCAAAGATATTCGATAGACTTTTGCACCTATTTTCACATGAAAGCTACAAAAACATATGGAGATCCTGCGAATATAATTTAAGAAGTCCATTCTTAGATATTATATGTACATGATATATAAGACTTAAAAGCGTTGTTCTTAAATCAGAGTCAAGGATAACTAACATTTCTCCTATATTTGACAGTCATCAACCAAGTGGACGAGTTGGCAATGGAATACTTTATATAGGTACTCTTCCCTGAACCGTCTTTTATACGGAAAAGCACCATGTTTGATGAAGGCCCTGGAAGCTATAACTTTGCTTTGTGCACTAAATAAACACGCCATCGAATTAGTTACTTTGTTTACTCACGAAATCAAAAGCTCTATGAAATTTAGTATATGTAATTTAGAAATTTAGTCATCTTACAATCTATCCAAGGACTACTCAAGGTTGGTAAAAAATGCAAAATAGATTTTTGAATGATTTTCAAAGTATACTTTTTGAGCTAGGGTCAATAAACTCTAGTATACCTAGATGTCGTCGATCCATTCTGCCTGTTTTGTAACTTAGAACGTATGACTCTGGTTGCGGTCGCGTAGATAGGATGTTTTAAAGTACTACATCATAAGTGCATAAACTAGTCTTAAATCCAATTACGGATTTACAATTTATATCATACATTTGCTGTTAACATCCCGAAATTAACTTCTATTATATTATTAAACTGGAACTCGTTTTCCTGATTTTGATAAACTTACGCCATACAATTTGTTTCCCTTTCCCAAAGATTAACATTTTATATATTCTATTCATTGTTTGATGGCTCCTTTCACAACTCCATGGTAAAAGCATGCAAATTCACAATAAGCACAAAGATGCAATAAATGGAACTTACAGCACATAGTTATCGGACGCAATCAAGACAGTATTTCTTATTTACATTTTATATCGTAGTCAATAGAGTCATCTGAGCGTAAAATTTGTCGTTAAAGTATAAAATAGGAGAGTCTGTGGTTATGAGCGCACCAGTCTGGTGTGAAACAAGAAAGCCTTGTAGAAACATTAGCTACAAGTGGAACTAGTCCTAGCGTCGTATCGCAGCATAAGTGAAACTGCAGCAAGTTTATCAAATGCAATTTCATTATCTCGCAGACACCTGCCCGGGGAGCTATTCTCCACACTAGGAAGAACATTACTCTATGATAAAATAATATTACTTGAAATTTTCACTGATGTATTAAGTTACATAGTGCTTTCTTTAGCTCGGGTGGCTGATGACACATGAGGTAGGATTTACTAAAGTTACATGGATTAAAGTGATTTTCAGGTCGCGGAATTCTGGTAATTTTAGGAAAGTTCACTAGGTTGGATCTCAGTCTCAATTTGCCAAACATTTCTCAAATTTCCCTTAGTTTCAACAAGTTATTGTCACTGAGATGAGATTGCTACTAAATTTTAAACATTTTAATTAATTATTTATTTTTTTAAATATACCTATGGCGTTAAATTACCGTTACCGTTGGGGTAAACGAGTGCTTGAGTGGAGTGTCTCGGCAAACGTAGCGTAGGACGCCCTTGGGCGAGATGGAGCGACGACATCAAAAAGGTGGCTGGTAGTGGCTTTCGGAGAGCTGCTCAGGATCGAGCTTGTTGGCGTGCCATGAAGGAGGCCTATGTCCAGCAGTGGACGAGTAAAGGCTGATGATTTATCATGGCGTTAAATTACTGCTACCAAAACTCTGCAGATGTGATGGGAATCGATAGGTATAGAAAAAACACAAAACAAAAGAAAATATATTTGATAGATTCGTTTTAATTCATCATCATCATCATCAACCTTTTATCGTCCTACTGCTGGGCACAGGTCTCCTCTCATACAGAGAAGGATTTAGCGTAATCACCACGCTTGCTCAATGCGGGTTGGCGATTTCAGATTCGATTTCGTTTTAATTATTGGTTCACAAATCTGTTTTTATTTCTTTACACCTCACAGACGGAAACTATCAGCCCACGGTGAAAGTAAAATAAATTATCAGAATTTTCTTTTGTATAATATCCTGATTAGATTCCCAACAGGTCTGCGTGGATTAATTTGGCCCCGTATAAATCGAATAAGAATTATACTGTCTGTTGAATATATGTTCAGAAGTAGGAAGAAAACAGAAGCAACGTCCGAAGTTCCACATTTATAGAATGTCCATGCTGTTTGTGATAATTTGTTTGACTTGGCTAAATATGTTCTACATATTTTTAAATGAATTTCCAATCAGTACTTCACAAGTCAGGTGATCAGGTGGTCAGTTGAAATAGAAAAGGTCCATTTCAGAAAAAAATGCCGGACATATAGGTAGATGCCTTTTCTATTGTTGCGCTATTTTCTTACAACATTCTTTACATTTATTTGATTTTTATTTGTGGCTATCTAATGTATCTGATAGGTGGTTGTTATGTGCTAAATAAATGTTGTTGTTGTTCTTTCTTTCATATCGACGCTGGAAAGCGAGTTTGTCGTATCTCGAAAAAAGGAAGTTTTGTTTTATTGCATAATTGAATTCAGAAAAAAATACTGCGTCGGACGGGCTGATCAACGTAAACCTAAGATGTTTCTTTTTTATGATAGGACCTTGACTTTTGCTAAACTTTCTTCTGAATTCAATTATGCAGTAAAACAAAATTTCCTTTTTTCGAGATACGACAAAATCGCTTTCCAGCGTCGATATATTCGTAGAAAATCTGTATTTAAATAATGATAAAAGGAATTTATGTATCAATAATTATTGCTTGTTGGACAATAGAATAGTGCTACTGGAGGCATGGTATCTTCCATCTAGTATTATAGATTGATTATAAATACTTTCCTTTCTAATCACTGTACTATAAAAATAGGTATTATTTTTATTTCTATAATCATGATGGTTACGACTCTGACTTTTATAACATAAATCATACATTTTTCAAAATAACAGATAAAATTATTTTTAATGATGATGAATACAGATGATGATAGTGTGGTTTCAAGGAAAATCTGTTTACTAACAATGCTCGCTCAAACTTTAGGAGCGCATACACTTCTGTATCTACCAACCGGGGCCGTTGTCGCGGGAGCATTGGGAAACATACTCATGGTCGTCGTGCTTTACATTGTGGTCGGGATACCTCTGCTGTACATGGAGACCGTGGTGGGACAGTTCACAGGCCGTGATTGCCTTGAAGTATGGAGCATTCGGGCCTGCTTGTCACACCTTGGATATGTTCAAATTTCCTGGCAGATCATGTTTGTGATCTACAATCACGTCACAAATTCCTTTGTAGTGCATTATTTCTTGATAAGCTTCGAAAATCCTATTCCTTACTACACGTGTGGAAATTGGAGCAAGTCGAATTGTGACATTTTAAACTTCAACTACACTGTCAATATGGATTGCTTGAAGAGAAGATATCCACTGCCGTATTGTGCCGAACTATTTGAAACATTTCCAGAATATCAATACTGGAGAACTCATATATTGGCACTCGATGACAACAGATTCCATCTGCCCTGGCGCGTCGGTCTGGGTTCTGGATTGATTTCGATCTATGTGTGTCTCAGTTGCTTCAAAAGCAAAAAAATTATGAAGCGGATTTTTTTATTTGGTACGTTATATCCTGTATCTGCTCGTATTTTATTCATGATAGGATCCATGTTGCAGAAGGGCATAGTGGTAAAATATAAAGATGCCATAGACTCTGATTTTAGGCAGTTCAATAAGGACTTTAATCTATCGAATATGGTAGCTACGGTGCTTTACAGTGTAAATGTTGGCTCGGGCCTTGCCTTCGGCTGGGCCTCGAGATCATCATTCCGAGCTGCTTGCTACTCCAATACCGTCATTGTGGTCGTCATCACTACCTGCGTTACAATAGTCGGAATCTGCAGCGTTGTAATGATGACCTGCCCATATTCTTTCAAGTATGATATCAGTCCACTTCATATGTTGCATTATGCAATTTCAAATAGTTTTGAAAAGTTACCTCGATTATTACATGTGTACGAGCAAACATCTTTCTGGTTAATAATTAGCTATAGTTATATTGCAATATCATCAATGACGCTAGGAATTAGTATAGTCTACGGCTTTCTAGATATGATGTCCAAAAGATACATCAAAATAGAAAGAAATTCGGGGTTGGTCGCTTTTTTAATTACAGTGTCTTTGTATATTGGAACAGCTCCTATGTTAGGTAATTTAATTTTAATTTATTTAATAGACGCTAAAAACGTGTTCAACGTAATTGTTATATACATGGTTCTGCTAGAGATCATAGTGTTTGTGCTATGGTATGGCCTGGAAAGGTTCTCTGAAGATGTACACTTCATGCAAGGGATCCAGCCAAATGCTTTCGTGAAAGCTTGCTGGTTGTGTTCTGCTGTACTTCTCGTGTACGTATTTTTTAATGAATTTTATGCGGCGTTTTTAGTTAGGAATAAATCTACGGGCCACTTAATAGGGTGGTATCTGTTACTTTTGCATATTGTATTACCCATACTTGTGGTCATTGGTAGAATATTGATAGCTTTATATAAAAATGCATTACATGAAGAAATCAGAATAGACTCCTCGTGGGGACCCAGGAGTCTGATACTGCAGCGAAGTAGAGCCATGTTTTCAGCACAAGCGATGACCAAGGAGTACATGTATCGGCAGTACCACCTGCTGGCAGGCATTCTAAACAGGCAGAAACAATCTAATGTAAGAGTTTGCTACAAATTAGGACATGATCTAAAGCCTGAAGGCGCAAGATTTGACCCGATTGAAATATGTTAATTTATGTCACAGCAAATGACAGTTTTCTTATTATATTATTTAAAATAAATATTTAATTCAAATATTTTTAAAAATACATATGCTTTTATAAAAAATGTCTATGTTTCAATGAGAGATTTTTTTTATCCCAGTTGAGTCACTTTGTGTTATAAGTTAATCTATGGCTATTATTGTAAAACTAGTATCGAGTATTGCGTAATACTCTATGTTTGGCGTGAGTCATCGCCTAAAATATTTTTAATACATGTACCAAATAGTATATAATAAATTATTACATATATATGTATACATAATTAATTCATTCCGGAGAGCAAATTTAGTGAGTCATTGATTTTGAGGGTACATACATATAAGAACAAACGCAGAATCCTGCTATATAATGCAAATATTTTGAAACTTAATAATATAACAATAGGAAATTAATTCGATCATATTATACATAACATCATCATCATCATTTCAGCCGAAAGACGTCCACTGCTGGACATAGGCTTCCTCCAAGGTTTTCCACGTAGACCGGTCCTGCGCCTCCCGCATCCAGCGGTTTCCCGCGACCTTCACCAGGTCGTCGGTCCACCTAGTCGGGGGCCTACCCACGCTACGTCTTCCTGTGCGTGGTCGCCACTCGAGAACCCGTCGGCCCCATCGGGCATCGGTCCTACGGTCGGCATTATATATAATATGTATCATTAGATTTATTTTTTATGTTATAGTAAGAATTTCTATGTACACAGTCACAGCAAGTGCGGCTAACAGGAATGTATATTATATTTATTTCTATATTTTTGCATTAACTAACTGCCATTAAAGTGCATGCTATTAAAATATTACTTTTTAATAATACCTAAATCGGTAACATTATAAAAATACAGCTGGCGTATAAAGATGCACCAAAAGAGTACGAATTAAAACGTACACAAAAATTTCCAACAATTAGCGTTGGATCAATAGAATCTTGACAGCCGACATAATATATGTATACGTAGGTACCTAAGTCTAAGGTCCGTATTACAGAACGTCACTCAAACTCAAGCTCTACTGAAGTCTCGTTTCAAGCCTTTTGATTGGTTGAAACTATTTTTAAGTAATGCATAAGCAGAGATCAATGCTTGAGTGACGGTAATACGGACCTAAGTCATGCATCGCAATTTTCTACGTAAGTCGTTAAATAGTTAAAAAAACCTTTTTAACAGATGGATGGATTTATGTTAAAAAGGTGCCGTTTTAGCTATTAAAATACGGAATCCTAGTTTTCCGAAAGCTGTCAACCAGCGTTTCTGAAACAAAGATGGTTTGTATACGTACATACGTAGGTAACTGTAATTCTATACATTCTATTGTCTTTTACACCTCTAACAGTCATCCAATTTATTACATTCTCGGAGGCTATAAAAAAGAAAGTCAACGGTTTCCTCTTCAGCCCCCGCCTCTCATGTCCGACTTTTGTCAAGAAAAAAGATATTATTTAAAAAAAGTGGCGCGCCAAGCTGTCTGCTACCAGCGTAGTGTTGCAATCGTGAACGCGGCCACGACTACTTCACAATGATACACGTCCAATAACTCTCCGGAGCGACAGCACTCGCGACTGATTAGTGTTGAACTAGCAATCGACTTTGAACCATTACAACAGTCTCACTCGACTTGTGCCAGTAGTTAGCGCTTCTTGTTCAGAGTTATGAATGAAATTTTGCAGAAATTCTTAACGTACATGAGGAAAATGAAGAAAGAGATGCCGTTTTTAAGGGCTTTTTATTTCCTGAGTCAGTTCTGCAGGTAATTTGATTGGTTCAAAGTCAACATTATTAATGTCACAATATAATTTATTAAGAGACAGGGTGAGAGATAAGGGTGTTCGGATTGAGTGTACTATTAGAGGGTTTTATCGAATTAACATATTAAGATCTAGAAGTAAAAGTCAGGTAAAGCACGTCCTTATTTATATAGCGGTTGGTTTAAAATATACCAGTGTTGGTAAGACGAGTGCAAATCCAGTTCGAGGCACATTGCGTCATACAAATGGAACATTTAGAATGTTTGACCCGACGTCAAGACCGACCAGTGGCGGCGCACTGGCGACGAGTCTCGCAAATTCCGACCATTGTCACGACATTACACCTATCTACTCAGTACTCAGCTACCAAATACATTAAGCACAAAAGCTGCACAACCACTTGCTTGTCATTTAGTTTCAGTATTGCGAAACTCCATTTCGGTTTCGTTGGCGACCCACCATCTTAGTTGCCAGTTACCTATTAATATGTTTTTTTTTGTATTCGGTTTGTTTACTATACAATTCACGTCACTTACTGCGTAATAAGACTTCATTTTTGACTGACGTTTAAAGGTTCGCTCGACAGAACTTTGACATTTCCGAAAGGTAAGCGCGTAGATTGCATGAATACAAAGGTAATACAAATTTATCAAAGAGCGTTCGATTATTATTTGAGAAACATAGTCTACAAGTATGTCCTAAATAATTTGTCATTAAAGATTTAGATCTTTAATAAAAAAATATAGAGGAGCTTTCAAAACTACTATCCACGTGTAGTGAATAACTCCATAAGTGAGGTAGGTACGTACGACTCAGTCGCTACTTGTTCGCTTTAAAATAAATGAAGTTCAAATTCTTCAGCAGCTCAAGTTTCAATAAATAATGCGATGATAAGTTTCGTAATCGTTAAATACGTTAGCAGTGGAATTCCATGACACAGCTAACGTCTGCGCTATCTGCCGGCAACACCTACACTTTGCTTCACTTGCCTACACTTAAGAATACCGTTCGCAATTGCACAACATTGTTTATAGTTTTTTGGTGCTTTTCGAAAAACACACCATATCGGGCGTTTAAGTTATTGGTTGCACTCTGTCTAAAAAGGCTGTTAAGTCTTGAATGGCATTACGGCGTGTTTCTGTTTATCAGGCACGTTAACCTGTCGTGTGCGGTCCGCCTGACCAACATTCGAGCTGCGGCTCGAGGGCGGCGCGGGCGCTTCCATGCGCAGACACGACACATGTTTGTTGGGCTCACATAGCGACCCTAATATGTATTTTTGTAAATTTACTTAGCCGCATTAGTTGAAGAAAGGAAAATAGTTAAAGTTAGTACTTATCATTAGA
The DNA here is from genome assembly GCA_017933935.1 of Sesamia nonagrioides. NCBI lineage: Eukaryota > Metazoa > Arthropoda > Insecta > Lepidoptera > Noctuidae > Sesamia > Sesamia nonagrioides. The sequence continues at coordinate 2,101,221 of JADWQK010002002.1, read as the reverse complement.
GCGCATGCGTAAATCAAATGTCGCACGTGAATCAAGTGCGAACACAGGTAGATATTGCGGCTGCTTATCCGGCTTCGTACTTTTAAACGTATAACAATGTTCTCATGTGTATTGTGCACTTTTGTGGGTACAGGTCTGCTTATTAACCTAGTGATTGAAGTCGGCGAACAACAATATACTGGCGTTTAATTTTCGGCACGTGTAAGTAGGTTAGTTTATTTGTAACTTTTCAGTTGCTTGGTTTTGGGCTCTATATGTATCGTTTTAAATTGAGTGCGATTTTAAACGAGTGCCGATGTATCCTACGTAAATTTTAAGGGTTACAAAAATTAACAAAACTTTGTCGTATTTCATTTGACTGATCAACGAAGAGTGGGGTACTTACAATATGATATAAGTGCGGTAAGTTGATAATTACAGCCGAGGCTATATTGCTAGCCAGAGACGCAGGAGACGGCTACAAGATAGCAAAGTCTGTAATCTATCAAAGCGCACGTACCTACCTATGTCTTACGACGTTTTATGACATATTTTCGAGGAAATAAATAAACGTAAATTTATTAAACGACTAAATCCTTAAACTAATAAAAACAAAACAGCGAAAAGAAAATAGTAAAAGAAAATAGCGCACAATAATAATTATTTTTTTTAGTTAATTGTGTAGTGAAAAGGTTATATATAATTGTTAAAATTAATTGAATTAAATGTTTATTTGTTATATTTTATTTCACAAAGTTATATTGTTTTTAAATTTATTGGCTACTTTTCTGATATATTTTTTTTTGCTTCCTACCTTGAAAAACCGTTTGTTTTAAATAATCAGATAGGTACCTACAATACGATTTTAAAATTGGTGAAATGGCTTCGAAAGTAACCGTTACTTTCATCTAGATATCATTTAAAATATTATTTACCAGTTAGCTTAACGATTAAAAAAAATACCTTTTTTGTAATATGTTTTCGCTCGTCAAAATCTCCATATTAAAACCGCAACATAACATAATAAGCATTAGCTTTGTCATATCTGACAGGTGACTAGTCTATAATAGTCGCCGCCTGATCACTTTCTTGGAGGCGCGCGCGCAGGTTGCGAGTGCCTGCGCCCGCGCTCCGCACGCGACACAGCACGACACGGCAGCCGCGACACGACCCGAGTAACGGTGTGTTTTGTTCAAGAAAAGTCAACAACACACCCGCAAGACGACAATCGCAAGACCCAATGAATGATTTTAAAACAACTCGCAATATCACATTTTTTTTTACAAAACAAGATAATCGTCGACTTCCAAACAGACATTACAAAGTGAAAAATAAATAATTTCGGAAGTCAATGCTTAATTTGTGTTATTTGTTTTGCCTCTGACTTCCGAAATTAGTTATTATTCACTTTGATTTTTTTAAATGTATAGGTAATACTGCTTGACCGCAATCCCGCCTGATGGTAAGCAGTGATGCAATCGTTGATGGTAAAGCGTGCTAGTTTATTAAGAGCCTAGAATGTTTCTTTGGGAGTCATTTATTTTTGTAAAATGTTTTATGTTCTCTCTTTAGTTGGGAAAATCTAGGCAAATGATGTGTTGTGAAAAACAAAGGACGCAATTTCTATAATTTCAATTTTTACCCGTAACTTTGGTATTGGACATAACTGAAAGTAGTAGGTATAATGTCGAATAATTAAAGAATCATAGAAATTTACACAAGACTAGTACAATTTTCTTATGGACGTCTTATCTGAAGTGACCACAGTGAAATGGGACCACACGGGAAGAACCAACATTCAAATTAAAAGAGAATCATCAAAGTTATTTCAAACAGTCGAAGTTCTGAAGTAACAAACAACATTGAGTACTTCCTCTCCTCTTTTTTATTTTAATTAAAAATACATAATATAATTATTGTTTTCTAAATACCTACTGAGGTTAACGGCTAAACTATACGGAATATACCTACTGTTATAAGACCAAAAACCTATACTAAAACTATAAAACTTCTCAATGAAATAACTTAAGAATTAAAATAGAGCTATAAATTAGATGAACAAAAAACTCATTTGAATTGGTGGAGCAAAAATATAGACAACATTAGTACCAAATTATTCGGATAAGAAATATACTGCATAAGTATCTTCCTTATTCACATAATATTAAAACCCGAGCTTATGAGCAAAATTTTTCTTCAGACATGTCGAAAATAAAATCAATGACAATGTGCAAAAGGAGGCATGTTGTGACTTGTGAAACGGCATTTTGGAGACTTAGCTCGACCGATAAGTCGTTTGAATGTGTCAATAAGAGATAACCAAAGCTAATAATAGAGTAAAGGCACCAAGTCGATGACACTGTTATAACTGTGACGAGGAAGGAAACTTGTCCACAATCGCTGTCAGCGAGACAATGTTAACAGCCACAAACAGAAAATTTATAATTTAACATGCGTTCAATAGGCTCTAAGTAATTTATTTGATGCTTCAATAAGAGAGTGATTATATCTCCGTATATAATACACTAGCGGCCGCCAGCGACTTTGTTCGTGTGGAGTTAGTTATGCTCCGCTCCTATTGGTCACAGCGTGATGTTATATAGCCTAAAGCCTTCCTGGATTAACGGGCTATCCAACGCAATAAAAAAATTTCAAATCGGACCAGTAGTTCCTGAGATTAGCGCGAACAAACAAACAAACATACAAACAAACTCTTCAGCTTTATATATTAGTATAGTTTAAGCACAAAAGCTACCCAAACACACAGTTGTGATTTTGGACCTTTTTGCTACCACAATTAAAGTTGACCTTTGAAGGATATGAACAGGGTATCGCTTTCCTAGTTCGGTCCAAGTTTACCTTTAATTGTACCCAACTTTCACCATCAACCTTTTATATCGTCCCACTGCTGGGCACAGATCTCCTCTCATAAAGAGAAGAATTGAGCGTAATCACCATGCTTGCTCACTGCGGGTTGGCGATTTCATACTCAAAGTCCAGGTTTTCTCAGTCATTGGTGTCCAAGATATACTTAGAAAGTACATATAACTGAGAAAAGTTATATTGGTGCTTGCCTGACCTGGAATCGAACTCGCACTCTTACTTAGGAAGCTGGTGTTTTAACCACTAGCCCACCATGACTACAACCCTACTTTACACTATGGTTATTGCTGAGGTATACGCATCAGATACATAATGTGTGACACTTCCGTATCTGCAGCAAGTAAAGGAAAGTCATTGCATCACGACCATTTTTCCTATCCTAATAGCTTGTGTTCAACGTCTTGTTTAATGCAATATAAGCCTACAGCACTTATAAAGAGAAACTAGACCGTAGAGTGAAATAAGCTTTGGCTTAGTGATCAATTGGCAATTACTAATAGGTTATATGATGTTATATGGTATAACATCAATGGCATCACTACTTGTAAAAGGTCGGGCAACGTGGACTCTAAAAATCTGAATTAAATGGAAAATTTTATATATATTTTTTTTTAAATAAAGCTTATCCACACTAGCAATTATTCCCGTATCGTGGGCGCGTGTACCAACACATAAACTCAAGTACACAAACAGCCAGACCCGGAACAACCTGTAAGTCATATAAATCTTTGATGCGTGCGGGAATCGAACCACGATACGTAGCGCAGCAGTCGATCGCTCAGTCACTGCATCTAAGATGTCGCCTCGGGGATTAAACTCATTTGGCAGATAGAGTCTACTTCACCGCAAAACTTATACTCATTTTCTTTAAAATTCGCTTAATTTCTAATATTAATCTCCAAAAACATAAAAAAACACCACTCTCTCATTATCACGATTCTAATTCGGGGCTCACTTCGTTAGCGATCGATCATTAAATCAAAGCTGTTTGATTCGATTATTACGATTCAATTTCCACATAAAAATTTGAGACATTAATTGTGTATCAATAAAAAGTTGTTAGGTATGTCCGGTGGACTGTGGAGTAGTATCACAACAGCACAAGTCCCATTCTGCTTCATTCCATGAGTTGCGATCGACAAAAAGCTGACACGTGCCCCACATTATGATAACTTAAGCCCTGTCTCCATTAATATACAACAGGATAGATTATAATTCACTGCGCACATTATGTCTCAGTGTTTTGACTTGTGTGTTTTATTTTATTGCCACTTTTTAATATCAGGAATTTATTTTGAGTTTGCCACGTGTCTTATGGCTAGTATTAACATTAACCTACTAATCAATGTGAGGTAGGTTCTCCTCAAAGTGTTCCAGTGATGAGATTAACTCGATTCACGTTCCAAATCACAGTATTTGTTTGTTCTTGTGTTATTGTTTGTTCTTCTATGAAGCATGTCTGCGATGTGCAAGTTGGACTGATGAGGAGATGGTAGTGTTCTACGACTTCCAGTCTACCTACGGTTGGTGGTCAGCGGTGGTCGCCTTCGCGCGTCGTGTGTGTTGTAGCCGCGGGCAAGGAATGTGGCAAGTAGTACCGCCGCCAGCGCGCCAGCGCCGCGGGGTAGAAAGCGACCGCGTACTCCCCGGCCCTTATCAATACTTCAACGACGCTAAATTGTTATGTTATACGCTTATTTAGGATGAGATGCTTCGCCTGACCAGAGTAGACTATTTTTTTCACTTTTTCCAGCATAGCGCATGGATTAAGTGTATTTTCATCTTGAGAACTTTCTTTAGCTATCGAGTTCATACTCGGAAACAATGGAAGGGTTACTTACGGTTTTGATTTCGAGTATAAATTTAGGAAGAGCTTGGTACACCTGCCTCAATGAAAATGATTACTTCGCGATACTTCCAGTGAGCTCAGCAAGGTCAAAAATTAATAGACGCCTATGTGGCTAGCTGGCTGCGACTGATTATTGGCTAAAAGGAAAGAGTTACATAGAATATAATAATACATATATTGAAGAAACAATCATAGTGATTGCTTCTTTAATATATTATTAAACCCAAGTAAGTACAAATTGTATTAGCTCATGTATATTGTACAGACGACATCACATCAAGCTACTACAATCTGTCAGATTTCGTTATTAGTTTTTCAACTTTATCTCTACAACATTAAGGCTCAAGGTTGATTGGGAATATCTAACAGTTTGCGGTAGCTTGACCTGCTGTGGTCCGTACGTGGGTATTGGAGGTAATATTAACATAATGCACAATTAAAATTACTAATTAGCTAGCGTCGAAGTTAACAGGTAGTATCTTATTACTTTATAGACAGTTTCCGCAGATCAATGCTTATTCAACGGCAGTTGGAATACTGAACCGAGTAATTCTGAAATTCATTTTTACAATAACTACATGGTTTTTACTCGAATTAGGTATCGATATGGTTGAGGCTTGCCTGTCATGTTTTATGTACGCTTGCAGAGTATTCGTTGTTTATTTAAAGATGTAATTAAAAGCCATGCATCAGTAGCGATTGGTGAAAGAGAAAAAATATTTGCCTGCCTGTCTTTTGAGAAAATTTTAAAATCCCTATATATCAACTGTTTGCGAAGTATACGTAGAGCTTTCCATTGAATGGAAAAATGCACCGTGAAGCCGGTTTCTTCATACCTTCCGGATTCCCAACCTGCTACTCTAGGTCAGCATGCGCCGTCTCGCTCGCACTCGCGCACCTCGCCTCAGATTGCAAGATCGATTTGGGGTCGCGTCGCGTCGCCCTAACCTAGATTGTCTGCGCTCGGTAGACTTTGTAATAAAGCCTGCCTCGACTCCGCGGCTGTTCCTTAGGTATTAAGTATGCAAACTCCTATTTTCATGGTTAATAAAACCGTTTAATAATAATAACTGGGTAAAACATAGAAGCTTTGGTATTTACAAAGAAAGCGTAAATTGTACGACGTGAACACTAAAAAGTTTTTATTGTATTTTAACGCGGTGAGATGTGCCTACGTGAGTGAGTGGTTCTAATCTCGAAGCTAACGCACGTATCAGCGCGGGTCAGCCATTAATCTGTATCTAACAGTCGAGCAGTCAGACCTAACGAGTGACAATCTTCCGCATGACACTGCGCAAGTACAAATGTTCTAATTTTTTCCTAGCGACTGTCGTAATGAGCTTTTTTTGCATATCGCTGACTTATGATATTTCGCCAAGGGGTGGGTCCATGTGACAACAGAGATAGAATATTTTTGGGCCAAAAACATTGTCGTACAACCTAGCAATATTTTGGGCACGTTTTTAAAGCCCTTTAATAATTATCCTTCCTTTTTATGTAACCACGTCAGGATATAATTAATTTATAGTCTAGGATATATAGGATGCTAGATTCTGCCCGTGGCTTCTCCGGCGTGGATTTCGGAAATTATCCCACGGGAACCTGCTACCGAGACAAAAAACTAGCCTATTAAGGAATTTAGGAATAAATAGGTTGATGTTACTCCATCACATCAGCTATCTGCCAGAGAAAGTTCACTCAAAACCGGTCCAGCCATTTTGGAGATTAGCCGGAACAAATAAACAGACATACAGAAAAAAATAATAGTTAGCTTAAGTAATGGCCAAGGGCACGGCTTTTTTTATCATATGAAACGATATTGGAAGGGTTTAAAGTTAAGATAAAATATCTCTCTGTATTAACTGCCCCTTTTCAGTCAGTCATTGGTACATTTTCGAAAAACCTTGATATATTTACATTGTTCTTTGATTTCGATCCTTGGTATAAATTCTGAGTTTCAAGTAAATCGTGTCTTCCACACGTTTTCCACACAAATTTTGAAACCACCAAATGCCGTTTAGGGTAGAAAAACCAAAAAATGTATTATGCAACTTGTAACATAAAGGGTATATACATACCAAGGGCATGGCATCTTTAGATGATATCAAAATATATCGGAAGGGTTTCAACTCAAAATAAAATACTCAAAAATTGGTACCAAATTTTCGGTTTCGTGTGTTTCTTAAAATTAAATCATAACAAACGTGGTAGCACACTACATACGTTAATAACTACTCGTTACCCGTCACGTTACTTGCCAAAATCCGATAAATGTCTTCAATATCTCTGTGCGACTAGTATGATAGTAGCCTATCACAGGCGGTGTTTTTCCTCATAACTTCCTAACATAAAGAGATAGGATTAAAAATCCCTTCCAATATCGTTTGATATCATGTAAAGATGCCATGCCTTTGTTATGTATATACCCTTTATGTTACACGTTGTATAAAATATACCTATTCATTCCAAGTTTCAGACGTATTAACTCTAAGAATAAGATTTTTGATACAAACGAAATCCCACCATTTGCACCCTCTTAGTGGCGAAATTTCGAATAAACCTTTCTTAATGTGCCTAGATGTTTCCGAAACCAGCGGTATAGATTGGGTGTTGATTTCTCAGTCAGTAAGAACTTAATTTTATGTAAAACCTAGCAATTATGCAGCAATTTCGCCATAGCTATGTTATAAAATAATTAATTATACTTAATTATATAATTAGAATTATTCGGCTTAATAAAATATTTACGTTCGTTATATCTTATGTTCGTTTGCAATTTCTAGAAAATATTCTATTAGAATCGCGATTTAAAAAAGGAGTTGATCGTAGAAGGCTGTAAATGATTTAATGCGGCGATAGTGGCCTACCCTTACACTTAGGCGTATGAAAAATAGATAGTAGCCGATTTTCAGACCTACTACTAAATATGAATTTAAATTTTCATAAAAATCGGTAATGCCACTTCGGAGGAGTATCATATGGTAACTAACATTGTGGCACGAGAATTTCATATTTAAGATATAGATTTTAAATATAAAACATACATTAACTATCACTTCCCTGTTTTCTCTTCCAAGAAATTTACAGTGTACATCATTTTACATTTATGACTCACTTAAGTAAATATTTAGATTTAGACATTCGTTTAGTATTAGCACTGCATAAAACACGCAATAAAGTTCTCACTGTTAATTTAACAACGTTTAATCATAAACGTCATACGTGTAAAGGAGTTGAATATAATATATAAGTCACATTAAAACGCAAGTTAATAAAAGCCATAAAAGCCATAGATATTCATGAACTGTACTTAAGAGATGGGCCCTAATAAGGCGGTGCACCTGTGCTCGCCCCGAACGGGGACAAGCGGCGACCGCGCGCTTTGTAATCATTCAACTGTTCCGACACCATCCCGCAACTTCAGTAATAAATACTCACAAAACGGTATTCACAAAAAATACTACAAGACATTATTCGCCTTCTTTGGATAATTGAATCCAGAAATGAGAATATTCCACATAAGAATTCAATTATAGTTAATGGTTGTTGATAGTTTAACTGCTTATAAGATTACATTTTATTATTTGACTAGGATCGAACTGTATGGATGTAAAAGGTGTAGGTTATTAATTGAAATTTAATTATGGATGATAATAAATGTGAGGCGTTACATCGAATTCAGACAACGTCCTGCGTTGTCTGAATTCGCGCAGACGCAGAGTTCGATTTTGGTTAAAGACTAGATGCGAAGTTTATAGATCGTAAATAGAGTTAATACAGTGAGCTATAGTTCTATACATCTCCATCTCGGGCCGGTTTTGGTCATAAAAGAACAATAAAAATGTATGTAAAAAATAATGGAGTCTACTCTGAAGTGAGTGAGTCAGAGTTAGATGATGTAAGTTAGTGAAGTACGTCCGTATGACATTTGAATCCGCTGTCTCGTTAGTGAACAGTTACACAAAGATATTCTTTTTTTAATGAGCCACTGAACATATTTAGCAATTAAGTAAAATATTGGTTCTAATCAGTGAAAGCGGTTTTAACAACTTTTTCCAAATGAATTCCATTTTTTCTAAATATTAAGCATTGTTTATTATCCCATTCGTCATGTTTTATAGTTTCTGCGATAAATAATTAGACGTAAAAAGCATAGTTTATGTTTTGTTTAAGCAGAACAAAATGGCTATTTCAAATATCAACCATAAATTATATTTACGGTATTCAGAGCTTTTGTAATTTAACACTTATCGATATTCGAACGGACTTCTTCTTTCTTAACTTATCAATTAAATTAGCAGCAGTAAAACGTTATAAAGTATTAGGGTGTTTATGAGCCACGCGGACTTCATAGAAAGTACGCAGGTACGACACTAAAACAATGACGAGTGGAAAAGCGCTACTAAAAAAATGTTTGAAACATTGTTTATTTTGTAGTCAGCCAATAAGATTCTTTGGCATGAATCAATCGGTAAACAGGCCATACTTAAACTTGTACCAACTATGTGTATTTACAGCGATAAATATTCTAAGTAACCGTCGCTAACTTTAGTTTACTTTTTGATATAGTGATATCTGCCATACCTTCATATCTCTTAATATGGTGTACGTTATGGCATGTTTTCGCGGACTTTATCTATTTATCAATAGATTTATACTTGTAGGTATCAAGAAGGTACTAGCGGGAACAACAACTTGACTTTGTAAATTACTTTAGGAAAATGCACATGAAAATGTAAAGCCATCCGGTTACGCCCTGAAACCGTTTTGTAAATGTGCGTACTGCAACCAGTATACGGCTAAGAAAATTTTAGAATATCATATCAGTAAACGTTTGTAAAAGTACATGGATTCTATTCGCTCGGCAATTGTTTATTTAGATCAATACTGAAATTTTGCAAAGCTTACCAGATAAGGATGGAATAATAGAATAATATTGTGGAAAATAAAGTAATTTTGAATTCTTGTTGTTAAATGTGCGTAATCAACATACATTGTTCGAATAGCAAGCACAAGCATGCGCATGAGAGACAGGGACGGAAATCTTGATAAATTTTCTGAATAATTTATTTATGATGTACGGTAATATATGTATTGGTGCAGGTGATGCCGGCGTAAGGTAGCCCGAGACGTTAGTATTTTCTTACGTTCGTTTGCAATTTGCGGGCGCGAGCGTAACAAATTGTCCTTACAGAATTATAATTATTTATTAGGGTTCGTACGGGGGCAATGCTGATACTAAATACACTGCAGAAAAAGTGTGAACGGTGTATAAAAAAATAGCAGCCCCCCGCTCCTGCCGACCCAGCCGGTCGGTACCGCCACAAATGCGACACCCCGCGATTTTTAAATCTGTAATATCTTGGAAAATATTAATTTAAATCATATATGGTAAAGGGCGATATAGATCTATATTAAATCATTAATGTATTTAAGGTATTAAATGGGGAAGAAAACTGACAAATCTCGCCACTAGAGGCGCTGCTATCGTTTGACCCAAATAAATTGTCAAAACCCATTGTAATTTGTTCGAGTTCGATAATTTGTTGCAATAATAATGGAAATCACTCTTTCCCTAAAGATACCTATGCATTTCAATTTAGAACAGAATATATTAATAGATTTCAGTAAAGATTATGTTGATGTCTCTATAGCTATCTGGGGGCGGTAAATCAATTTTTTCTCTTGAATTTCTTGTTCTTGAGGAAGTAAAGAAATAAAAATTTCGGTCATACGATTCAAGTCTGGATAATAATTTTAGGTTAATAGGGTTGAAACTTTCAAAATATGGCAATAATAAGTACATTAATATTTACTTAAATATAACTAAAGAAACATTAAACCTAATACAAAATTAATGTAACTTAAAACACTAATAAGTCTGCATTCAGTTTAAAGTCTGGGCATTGTTATTTGCCTGGTAATTAGATCAGCTTTTCGTCCTTTTACTGAAGCTCCTCTAGACTTTTAACTCCTATTTTTAACTTGAAACAGTCCATGTACAATACATTGCTCTGCTTTACCTAAAAAAACTCGTCAAACACAAAAAATAAACTCAACCTAAAACGTGATACGACTGACAGCTAATTGTTATGAGTCAAACTTCATCAGCGACATCTGCAAATAGCTTTGCGTTTTCTTCCCCATTGGATAAGGATTAATGCTGTATTGGTTAAAATCGCAAGTCAGATTTTTAGGGTCGAAGCATGGCCGGCTATTTTGGCTTACAAACTAGACAAGCACGTCTACATGAAGCATTAGGTATTTGTAGTGTAGTGTGTAGGGCAAATAGACGCAAATGATCCTGTATAAGTCTGCGTTTATACTTTGTTTAGTAATTAGGGGAGTTCATACATGTTCTGCGAGATTTCCAGGGGGTACGCCCATGTAGTACATGCTCATAAACTTTCGCATTTGTAATATTACTTAGTAGGATTTAAACTTTTCGAACAAAATCGTGCAAAGGCGGGCTTTGTTAGTCAACCAAGAGATGTATGGCATGAATTTTGGTTGATAGAAAAAATGATAAACAAAAAAAAAAAAAACCTTTAATCTACTTCCACAAATACTAAAATAGGATGCGTATGCGTATACATAGACATACGTAGGTACATACCATTACCATACTTACAATTCAAACAATTCTAAAATAGACAACCTCCTTGGCTTAGCGGTAGCGAAAGTGGCCGCTGCGCACGGAGGCACGGGTTCGATCCCCGCGTAGTGCAAATATTTTTACGCATGAATATGAATATTTGTACTGGTCTGGTTGTGCCTCGGAAAGCACGTCAAGCCGTTGGTCCCGGTTGCCATACGAACATCTAACGGCAGTCGTTACGGGTTGTTGTAGCCCTCAAAAGTTCAATAATTGCCCTAACTGCAATGCTTCGATATCGCCTTCGGGTTGTGGAGGTCAGACGGCAGTCGCTTCACGGAAAATATCGAAGTTTAGCCAAAAACTGCTGTTAGACTGGTAAAGCGGACCCCAGAATCCTAAGCTGAAAAAGCTTCGGATGCGACTGGGATTAACGCTGAGATGATGATGATGATGATGATACTTACAATTCAAACAATAGTAAATCAAGGGAGAGAGGTACTGTAATTGACTCTACGCAGTTATATATAGGGAATATATGAACTTAGGGAGTTGTATTAGAGACTTAGAAGAAAATTAAAATCAAAACGGGTTACCTAGCGCATCCCCCTTAAATGGAATAATACTGAGCTGTAGTTGTACATATAGGTTAAAGAATAATACACGTTCATCGACGTATGTACGTAGGTACACATAATGGCATAATCGATCACAGATTGAGCGCGATCATTGTGCTCGTCAGTTGGACCGTGAATCCTGTCACTACATCCCCCCTCCGCCAGGCCGCTTCCCGCTGGACCCCTCGCCCCCATAATATGAATCTCATTTACGTTGCGCTTACGCAACTGAGTAAAATCATTGAAGTGTGAAATGTTATTAATATGTAAGAGTTAGTTTTATTGAGTGGGGTTCGGGGAAATTTTTAATTTTTGAATTTGTTTATTCAGAGACGATAATTTGGAGCGATTTTAATTTATTACCACGGTTTCGAAATATATATTCAGTCGATGAAGAATCTTTAGTATTTATCTTTCGTAATATTGAACTGTTTTCGATTAATTGTAGTCCAATTTGTAGCTTAGACCAATATCACAGCGCATCATAATTAATTCAACGCAAGTGAACGGTTTCGATATCAAAATGCTTCGGGAACTTTATTTTGGGAATAAATAATCTGCAACCTCCTTCCAGATGCAGATATGTAAGTCCTTACTTACGCCTAGTTAATCTATAAGTTTATATTTATATAATCATATAAAGATGAAGAGATTGTTTGCGTTTTCGTTTGTTACATTTAAATTAGTTTATGAAAGCGTTAATTTCTGACTGTGGAATGTGATTTTTTTTTGCAGTGGATACTACTAATAATAAATTAATACTAGTATTAATGGTCAGGAGTCGACAAAAAGAAAGCGTTAAGCTATATGAACGAAACCGTGAACAGAAGCATATAAGCATTAGAATTACAAATAAGACTTCAACGAAATGTTAAATTCTATTATAAAAACAATCGGTTGGTTTTCGGGGGTTCTCGGGGGTCTTGTGTTATTCTACAAAGCAATAACAACATGTACTAGGTTTTGCTGAAAAACAAAAGTTGTGAGACAAGAATTAAATTATATAAAAATATTAAATAAGTACCTATCATTAGCATCATCATCATCGACCTTTATTTATCGTCCCACTGCTGGGCACAGGTCTCCTCTCATACAGAGAAGAATTGAGCGTAATCGTAAATAATAAGTAGGTACCTATGTTTATTTCATATCATTTTGGTTTACATGTCAAGGAGTCTTTATTTAGAAATAGAAATGCCTCTAGTCGAAGGTCTCTTCCCTTAAAATATAAATAGGTATGTAAGCAACGAAAAGAGAAAAATGAAAGAAAATAGAACATGAGTGCGTGAGTGTGTGGTGTGAGTGCGTGTCTGTGTGTTCATATTGATTTGACTGACGCAAATAAAATAACACTCTTCATTATCAACCTTTTTATCGTCCCACTGCTGGGCACAGGTCTCCTCTCATACAGAGAAGGCTTCAGCGTAATCACCACGCTTGCTCAATGCGGGTTGGCGATTTCAGACTTAATTAAAGTCCAGGTTACCTCAAGTTTTTTTCCTTCACCTTCAGTCATTGGTGTCCACGATATACTTAGAAAGTACCTACATATAACTTTAGAAAAGTTATATTGGTACTTGCCTGACCTGGAATCGAACCCGCGCACTCATACTTGAGAGGCTGGGGTTTTAACCACTAGGCCACCATGACCACCTAACACTCACTCATCGAGAATTAAGGTGTTGATTTCATGTATGCAGCAGTTTAGATTTAGCTTTTTCAGCAACAGTAGATGTTTTGTACATTCTTGCTATAGTGCTTATAACAGCATGCTCAGTTTATAAAATTCTCATTGGTGGGCCACAGGCCTCCTCTCTGTGAGAGGGAATGGGCCGTAATCCACCACGCGGCCCAAATGCGGGTTGTTATAGACGACAGCATATCAAGCTATTACAATCTATCTGATTATTTTATTAAATTTTTAACTTTATCTCTAAACCATTAAGGTTGATTGTGAATATTTGAAAGATTCGGGTAGCTTGACCTGCTGTCGACCATACATGACCATACAACTCGCCTAATTACTAATCAATGTATAAACGAGGACTTATCTTTAACTTTTAAACAAACCACGCATTGGACACTGACAAAATGTACGGTGTAATTGCCAAAAAACCGCATGCGATCACTCAAAAAATTTGTTTTCTCTAGGCCTGACTTGCCCCTCTCCTAGGCCAGAAGCTGGGTACGCCCATGCATACATTTCAAATATCTACGATCTTTTTGTACAATTTTAGGAATATATAAAAACCTGATCTGTAACAAAACCCCTAGTTTTTTTTAAGTCAGTTAAAACAAGTCATGATACCTCTAGCGGGCACAATTACAGAAAATAGAAAAATCATAGAGTCGCCCCGCGGAACAGAACAATGGGCGATGTCACAGTGCACGCAGCTCTAATGGTGCGTTTAATATTATTTTACACAAGGTACCGACGGCAAAAAAGTAAAAAAATACTATTTCTTGGAAAGGTTTTATTGTGCATAATAGTTATATACATTGGTATACCATATATAGTTACATGTAAAGGATAAATTATCCTTACTTAATATTATAAATAGGAAAGTAAACTTGTTAGTTTGTTTGTTTATTCTGCTTTCAAGCTGTAACTACTAAAGCGATTGCTTTGAAATATTGCAGCCGTAAAGTTAGAAGACCGCATTAAATAATAGGGTACTTTTTATCCCGGAAAAAAATTATATTCCCGAGGGAAATCTAAAAAGCAAGATATAATCGTATTCCACGCGGGTGAGCCCGCGGGCGGAAAGCTAGTTTACAATAAGTAGACATTCATTTTTATTCCCTGTTCATTCTATAATGATATCTAAACATATTACATATATTAATTATAATTTATAAAGTAACTTCATGAAAAACCTCCTCATAGGTACCATTATTTTATATACTTTGAAACATAATAATAATATTGACCTAATTTTAGTATGAATAAAATCTATACTAATATATAAAGCTGAAGAGTTTGATTGTTTGTCTGAATGCGCTAATCTCAGGAACTGCTGATCCAATTTGAAAAAAATTTTTGCGTTAGATAGCCCATTAATCCAGAAAGGCTTTAGGCTATATAACATCACGCTGCGACCAATAGGAGCGGAGTATATAACAAAACATATCGACGCTGGAAAGCGATTTAGTCGTATCTAGAAAAAAGGAAATTTTGTTTTATTGCATAATTGAATTCAGAAAAAAATTCTGCGTCGGATGGTCTAATCAATGTATTCCTACGATTTTTCTTTTTGATGATACAATATTTCTAAACTTTTTCTAAATTCCATTATGCGAAAAAACAAAATAGCCTTTTTCCAGATACGACAAAATCGCTTTCCAGCGTCGATATGGAAAACTACACGGGTGAAATTGCGAGGCGCAGCTAGTATTCTATACAGTACTAATTTTAGTAATAGGTTAATAGTACAGAATGAACAGCAAAATCTTGTAAGAATTTTAATAAAATCACTAACAGAGAATGACTTTTGTAATTGGTCAAATATATGTTTTTTTTTTTGTGAGTGCCCGTGTATTTGTATAATGTACATGGTGATGCGCATGAGTGGTCTCGGACTAATAACGACAATCTTGTGACTTCCTCTACACACTCCAACGGGCTTTGATATCCCATAGTACGGATTTTTATAACAATCTTATTCACCCGACACCGGTAGATATTATTGTCTTCTCGAAATTTATGGCCTTTAATATCGTCGCGACGTCGTAAAAATTTAATTGGTTTTGAATGCTTTTACTTTTCACTGCAAATGTAATGATTTATATAAAAAAACGTAGTAATAAAAAATTAGAAATTAAAAAAAAATAATATTCATTTGTTTTCAGATAGCTTGGATCTTGTCACAGTGTTTGTCCTCGATGTTCTCTAAAACATCTAAAGCGATTTTAATGAAATTTTGTATATACATTCGTTAGGTCTGAGAATAAGGCGAACCGATGTCCTGGTGAAGGTCGAAAGAAGCCGATGGATGTGGGCAGCACAAGACCGGTCATTGTGGAAAGCCTTGGGGGAGGCCTTTGTCCAGCAGTGGTCCTCTATAGGCTGAAGAAGAAGGAGAAGAACGCCTGAATACTTACGCGGTTGAACCGCGGGGCGTGGCTAGTATTTTTTAAATATTGTTTTTAATTAAACATATAAAAAACATATTGTTTTAAATCGTGAAATTTAAACCGATTATGTACAATCATATTCAATGAATTACAACCACTATTATAGCTGTTATCAGGTTTAAATTACAACACAAGCATTACGTTTGGTGCAATAGGAAAAACGAACTTTCCATTTTACGTTTACTTATAAACAGGCATTAAAAAAACCGTGTTACTGACCGCTGAGTCTGTAATCAATATTATTGATAACAACGGTACCGCACTTCAATACTTGGAATGGGATTTCCTCCCTTATTCAGAACTATTCGCTATGTTGTAATTTAATTTGATTTAATTAATTAATTATTCTACTTTAATTAGGTTTTTTGTTGTCTGTACAGATATTAAAGGTATTAACAAGCGGGTCGACGCATTTGAGTCTAACGGGAACTTACAAAATTACAACAATGAATATCAGCATGAATATCAGGGATAAATATTGCGAAGCAAATATTAAGATGGAACTCTGGTGGTGCCTTCTCCATACAAACGTATTCCGCTGTTTTCTTCTTGGATAATGCTTTTATAGCAATTATTTCTTTTTTTACAATTTTACTACCTGATTATACGTGCCCCTATCATTTGTTTCCTTAACATTTTTTTGTTACGTACTTGTTACATTTTTTTTCCGAAACTTAATTAATAAAAGAAATACGATCCTTCACAATCGCGGTAAATAACCCATTTTTACCGTGATGTACAGATGACTATTAGACAAACGTATTAAGTTTTTAACAAAAAAGATAGAATAATAGAAGCATAGGTATACTTTCACTCTAAATTTTGATATACATATAATTAATTAAGATCTGTCGTGTTTTGAAAAAGAAAACAGCGGAATACGAAACGCTTTTTGTCAACGTTTTTGTAGGTAATATCAGCCTGAGCTGTAACTGTCCTTTTCGCACTTTACCGGGAGAGGTTGGACTTGGAAGCAGCGCGACGGCAATAGTTTCTTCAACTACCTATTTTCCAAATTGCTCGGCACTAGAGTCCCATCTTAAGTGTATGTGTAGCTTAGTAGCAAATTCACTGTTCCCTAAAAACAAATCACTTTTCATAATTAAATTGTCTCGGTGGTAGGCCATAACATCGGCTGCCGGCAGAAGTTACCACCCACCAGACAATGTCTTGCCGCCAAGCGATTCGTCGTGTTTCGGCATGATGTCTGGTGAAGCCGTACGGAGGTCTGTGCAGTTGTGTTGCGATGTGTGCCGGGTACGATACGCCAAATGTTGTTGTGTCGGGAGTTTGGTCGTGGAGAGTCTGCAGATCAATCTCCCTCTGGCGCAGCATAGTTGGTCGTGTTGTTGGGTTTAACATTGCATAACCCGCGCAACTGTCGTCATCCTTCCTATTCATAAGCTTTTTAAGTGTATAGGCTTAATAAACTAGTGCGCTTTACCATCAACGATTGCATCACTGCTTACCATCAGGCGGGATTGCAGTCAAGCTAGATTAAAAAAAAAATCATCATTGCGTTTCTGTCATTCATTTGTAGTTGTTATAAACAAAGAGTTTTTATGAAGAATAGCTACGCATAAAAAGAAAAAAGAAAGCTATTGACGGTGTATGATCTCTAATTAAATGAACAAATAAAAATGCTGTTGATAGATTTGACCTTAGAACAGAAAGGGGATGTGTCAATGATGAGCTGAAACATGTGTCTCTTAAAAAATTGACGTTAGTCCCATAGCAAGACGGTTTATTTTTAAAAATAGCCTTTGTGCGACCGATGATAATTGGGGTTTACACCCTTTGTATGCATCCACTGGGAATATGTCAATTTAGTATATTTTTTTTTTGTAGAGTTAGGGTACGTTTTGAGTTGTACAATGGTTGTTTAGAAATAGTTACTCCTCATTTTAAGAACGTTCACAGTCTGATTTGAATCTGTCTTGATCTGTCAAAAACATCCGTAATTTCCCAACATTTTTGACAAGTTTTTGACATGGATTGTTTATTGAGATGAGATTGCAACTAGATTTTGAATGATTTTAATTACGGGAATTTGTTTTGGACTGTTTTCTTTAACGTTGTACGGACGACAGCAGGTCAAGCTATCCGAAACTGTCAAATATTTTCAATCAATCTTGAACCTCAATATTTTATAGATAAAGTTGAAAATATAGTAAAGAAATCTGACAAATTGTAGTAGCTTGATGTGCTCTGTACGTGTAATTTTGAAGAAAAAATAACTGCCTGGGGATAGTTGAACATTTTCCAGTAATTATGTCTAAAATATAGGGCACAAGACCGCAAGTTCAATGGTTCCCAAAGTTTGTTATGATGAACTCCGCTTGGCAATATTTTAATAACGTTTATAACCAACAATAAGGTTCTTTTATAATGCTGCTTGGCCGACACATAACTTTTTAACAGGAAACTGCGTTTCAACTCAAACTATAATATTATTTAGCCTCAGAAAAATGCACATCTTGAAGTATTTGTTGTTGCCCACATTGACCGACCTGGGAATCGAACACAAGATCTCACGCCTGCAGTTTGCATTCACTAGACGAATGTGGTAATCAGAGGTTTTGAATGCACGGTTAGTGCAATGGTTAAGCTATTGACTGCTGCGCTGGGTGTCGCGGTTTCGATTCCCGCACGAAACAATAATATTTGTACGACCTACAGGTAGTTGTTCCGGGTCTGGCTGTTTATGTATGTGAGTTTATATGTTTGTAAAGCAACCCACGATACAGGAGAAATTCCTAGTGTGTGACAACTTTTTTTTTATTTGAAAAGAGGTAAAAGTTATTTAAAAAAAATAATATGGCCGTAATGGCGGCAGCATAAGATCGGTTATTGTGGAAAGGCTTGGAGGAGGCCTTTGTCCAGCAGTGGACCTCTATAGGCTTAAAAGAAGAATAGCAAACTTATGCAAAAAGTAACAGGAGACACCTACAAATAGTGATAACCTCTTAATACTTACTTGTTTATTTTTAAGTGCTACTACGTGCTACGTGCGTAAACTAGCGCTTGACTGCAATCCCGCCTGATGGGAAGCACTGATGCAATCGTTGATGGTAAAGCGCGCTAGTTTATTAAGCCCATTCACTTAAAAAAACCTTAGTGAATAGGAAGGAAGACGGCAGTTGAGCGAGGTGGTGCAATGTTAGACCCAATACTAACGACCAACGATGCTGCGCCAGAGGGAGATTGTTGTGGAGACCCTCCACGACCAAACTCCCGGCACAACAACATTTGACGCATCGTACCAACATCGCAACACAACTGCTCAGACCCGTCCTCCGTACGGCTTCACCAAAGAACACGACGAATCGCTTGGCGGCAAGACTTTGTCTGGTGGGTGGTAACTTCTGCCGGCAGCCGATGTTATGGCCTACCACCGAGAAGTATAGTAGTATTTCAAGTAATTGCAGCATATGTATGTTATAAGATGTTAAATTTATTACCGTTTCGTAAATTTATATATTTAGGACCTGATAATTAATAAAGCTGCTGTGATAGACTCCACCTTCTTGTCAACTTTACAGTCTAATTGCAATCAGTAGCAGTGAGAAGTTTTAAACAAATAATCAACATACAAGTCATCAACATAGAAGTCGTGGTGGCCTAGTGGTTAAATCACCAGCCTCTCAAGTATGAGTGCGCGGGTTCGATTCCAGGTCAGGCAATTACCAATGTAACTTTTCTAAAGTTATATGTACTTTCTAAGTATATCTTGGACACCAATGACTGAAGGTGGAGGAAAACATCTTGAGGAAACCTGGACTTTAAGTCTGAAATCGCCAACCCGTATTGAGCAAGCGTGGTGATTACGCTCTATCTTTCTCTGTATGAGAGGAGACCTGTGCCCAGCAGTGGGACGATAAAAAGGATGATGATGATGAACCAACATAACTATAATCCATACTAATATTATAAATGCGAAAGTAACTCTGTCTGTCTGTCTATCGGTCTGTCTGTCTGTCTGTCTGTTACGCTTTCCCGCTTAAACCTCTTAATCGATTTTGATGAAATTTGGCACAGACAATCTTTAAACCCTGAGACAGAACATAGGCTACCTTTTATCCCGGAAAAATTTGATATTCCCGAGGGAAATCTAAAAAGCGCGATATAACCGAACTCCACGCGGGCGAAGCCGCGGGCGGAAAGCTAGTAATAATAATAATATCTTTATTCAAGTAACCAAGACTCATATTGTTAGTAAACCTTAAGAACTATGTTAAACAATTTACTTTATAATATTTAAATTTATTTCATCCCGCGAGGGATGGCATTGCAGTGATTCACATATAAACAATCGAGCCTGCTAGCGATCATTTTCAGGATCTTGTTGGAGCTGTCCCGAACTCTGCGCACCAGAGATGCACATCTCATTCGCATCTTTCTATTCGCTATGTACCACAAACTGATATGGCAGGCTAATTATCGACACATGGCATTTTATACTATTAGTCGTTACTGTGGTAGGTGCAAAAAATGCAGAAGCAATGCCTTTTGGCATGACAGATTTCATAATTTTTAATATTTTCTATGATCAACCAGAATGAATTATAGTAATTATAAGGAAGTCCACATCTTCAGCCACTCAGAAATATATAACCTTGATAAAATGTATCATTTACTGGGGTAAAGGATACTTTTTATTACGTACACAAGTAGACCTGTAATAGTATAATTGTGTGCATCAAAACGAGGCGGGTATTAACAACACAACTCTTTGGCAAAAAAACTATAAATAATTTGAAGCGCACAAACCGAAATTGACATGCTCTATTAGACCCCGTGTTACATAATACAGATTCCCATACATGCCACGGTTCCTGCGCCCCAACAATGTCTCCACACGTTATGTTCCGTGTAAATTGGTGTAATCTGTCATTTAGCTGCTTTCAAACATTTTGACTCCACTCAACTGTGCATTCCAACTACAACCGTGTCTATCTATTGAAAAGCCTAATCACCCTTTATAAACCTATTCAACAAATTAGTAGACGCAAATTAAGCCGTGACAACGTAATTGATTATTCGTTTGATGTTGAATTTAATTTCAACAGAAACTTAAATATTTGTTGAAAATTAAAATGGCATTGTAATAAAGCTTACTATACTAGATCATCCACAGTTATTAATTAAGTCCCGTAAGTTTTACGAGTCCCTTGACAATATGTGACGTACGTTTGTGGACATTTTGTAGGTAACAAACAGGAGAAAAGGTAATAAGCAGCGCACAATTTGTAACAGCAAAAGAATGGATGTATGTTAGTACTTCATCATGTCGTAATGGTTCTACGGATTTGGATGGCATTCATTCACATCATAAAGAATAATCTTGCTAGATTAGCACAGATTAATCTTTATCCGGAAATTTACTGTTTGATTAATTGGTGACATTAAATCAATTTCCTTCCTATTAGGGATGTATCCAAGGTATGAAAATCAAAAAATAATTAGTCAGTCTTATGGATAATAAAAAAAATTAAGAGCCGTATTTTGTAGAAATTACCAAAAACTACTGAGATATAGCGTATTAAAGTTACGGAGTGGGGGCTAATTACGTCACGCCGTGGTATATTTTGTACCACAGCGTGACGTCATGCGACATTTCAAATTAATATTTCTTCCTAAGTATTTCAGTGAAAGAAACAATAAAAAATACGTGTTCAATATTTTTTATGAACCTATTTGGTGGACATTAAATTATTTTTTACGATACAACCCAATTGAACAGCCCCCGTGGCGTAGCAGTAGCGAACGCGGCCGTTGCGCAAGGAGGCGCGGGTTCGATCCCCGCGCAGTGCAAATATTTGTAGGCATGAATATGAATATTTGCACTGGTCTGGTCGTGCCTCGGAAAGCACGTTAAGCCGTTGGTCCCGGTTGTCATACAAACATCTAATGGCAGTCGTTACGAGTTGTTGGAGCCCTCAAAAGTCTAACAATTGGTCTTACTGCAATGCTTAGATATCGCCTTCGGGTTGTGGAGGTCAGACGGCAGTCGCTTCACGGAATATATCGAAGTTTAGCCAAAAATCAGCAGTTAGACTGGTAAAGCGGACCCCAGGCTCCAAAGCTGAAAAGCAACGGATGCGACTGGGATTAACGGTGAGATGATGATGATGATTAAATGAATTTCCTTTAACTTGTGGATAACTACCAACCAGTATATTGTGAGAGAGATGACCGCAAAACTGCAAAGATATATGTACTTCCGTAGAATTGTTAAGACAGTGCGGGAAATTCAAGGACATAACATCAGCCGATCTCGACAATGTGTTAACGTACTAGGAGAAGGTACTGCACAGCTCAACACTGACGACGCTAGATAAATGATAAGCCACAGTGACGCATTCTTATGATACAAACACATTTATTATTATTAGATCTATGTAAATAGATATACACACATGTCGTTTATACGTGACAATGTCACCGCCGTGTGCGGCATGAAAATTAGTCCTCACTATTGTCGATACTGAAGGGGCATTTCAAAATTAAACTTTAAATTCGCAGTATAGGGAACATAATCCAGTATTACCTTAATATATTATGGGTTAACCGTAATGATAAAGTGTGCTTATTCATTACGTTTCAATTCTATTGGCGTATTCCTGTCGGTACTTCTTTGCTCGCCTGTTGAATTTTTCTAAGGATAACCTTTTGTTTATTCAATAAATTTTATAGTAATTGGAAGATAACCAAGACTCTTTAAGGCAAATAAGGGTATTTGTTTGAATATATTCTTAATGTATAAGTAAAGTTGAATTACACACATTCACTTTATACACGCATTCTTTTCTTTCGACGCACAAAAGAAAAGCTCGCCAGAGAAGATTTAGACCTAGGATAATATATAATAATATATTTTATGAATTAATAGTAATTTTTTGGACACCTTATCATCAGTATAGCTGAACCTAGTCATCCTCCAGGGAAAGAATACACTAAAGAATAATAACTACTAATATGCTAAGGAAACACAACAAAAAAGATACAGTAGATTTATTTGGAGGATAATATTTAAAACTAAATTATCCGGCCTTATATGCGATTCACAGAGACGTGTTTTTGCTGTGACAGCTATCTGCATAGCTTATAATTAAAATGAAGCTTTATTAATTAAACAAATAGATAAATAAAAACACTACCAAGTGGTACTAATTTAATTATTATTTGTTCATTTTATTGTGACAAGTATAAAATGTGACATCATTTCATCCTATAATCTTCTTTTGCTTTCAATGGTGTCAAACATTAAAACCTATCTAAAAAATAATGTTCGCATTAAGCCTTACAAAATTATGACAAATTTACTTATTTCCTTTAAATTTGTCATTATTAGTAGATTTTCACTAAAGTTTTGTGCGCGGAAGTTGACTTAAAAGCTTAAATAACCGTGAGTAAAACGAAATTATGTATGAATTTATTGTTCCTATCTACTAACCTGCATCTGAAACCAAGAGTCGAGAAGGCCGGCGGCGTGTGGAGCTCCCCAACGACCGCCGCCTGGGACAATCTGGAACACAAATATCTCCTTTATTAACCGACCACATGTGCTTCAGGTAAGAGATACATGTCAAATGCAATCAAATTAGAAAATAATCATTAGGTTAATGAACTTGTACCCGTCTCCACTAAAGGATCATGCGGAACCCCGCATGATCCTTTAGTGGAGACGGGTACAAGTTAAGGTTACTGTTCCTGAGGTTACTTTAGGGGGTTCCCTAAAGTAACCACTTTCGGGAACCCCCTAAAGTAACCTCAGGAATATTAAATTAATAACTATATAAGATAGTAACGAAATCATGCCGCTATATTAAAACTAGAATACGTAAAAATTAATATGCGTTACTGGTGAGGGTAACGCATATACGCTGCGACAGCCAAATTCCATATTGTGTGTGCCTTATAACATAGGTGCTTACCTACCTTTTATTTACTTTCTTAACATAATACTAGAATTTCTGATATCTTTGTTAAATCTTCATCATCAACAACCTTTTTATCGTCCCACTGCTGGGCACAGGTCTCCTCTCACACAGAGAAGGATCTTTGTTATATACATATCTATACTCTATACTAATATATAAAGCTGAAGAGTTTGTATGTATGTTTGTTTGTTTGAACGCGCTAATCTCAGGAACTACGGGTCCGATTTGAAAAATTATTTTTGCGTTGTATAGCACATTAATCCAAGAAGGCTTTAGGCTATATAATATCACGCTACGACTAATAGTAGCGGAGCATAACTAACTCCACGCGAACGAAGTCGAAGAGAACGAAGTAGTTATTAATTAGCAAGCAGCTTTCGACAGAAGGCACCCTTCGTAAGTAGGTGTTTCGCAGATGATCACAAATAACCTTAACCGGCAGTGCACCTTGAAACTAAGGTATAGTATTTAACATAAATATATTATGTGTAATTTGTTAATTATTAGGTGCGCACAACCTGTCATAGTTAATCCGTTCTCTGTTTGTTTTTATTCTATACACAGTAGGACGATGCTATCATACTTTCTATGTCGTCTATTAGTTACTTTTGTTGTGGAGGTGTGTCATTTCATCTATGTAAAACTACCAGTGTTTTACATAGAGGCTTTTCTGCTTTCAGTTCCACTGAAAGTCGACCACGACTTTGCTGGGAAGCACCTAGGAGACGATGATGACGTTTGTTGTTGAGTTTTATTAAACGCGTAGGGAAAAAATTTAACTTTAAATTCGCAGTGTAGGGAACATAATCCAGTGTTACCTTAATATATTATGGGTTAACCGTAATGATAAAGTGTGCTTATTCATTTCGTTTCCATTCTATTGGCATATTCCTCTCGGTTCTTCTTCATGCTCGCCTGTTGAATTTTTCATTTAAACCCAAAGTGGTACCACATGTACTTGCTATGATTTTGTTCATGTAACTATTATAAAATGTTTTCAGTGGAAAAGATACCTATACTTTTTATTATAAGTTTATACAACGTGTAACATAAAGGGTATTTACATAACAAAGGCATGGCATCTTTACATGATATCAAACGATATTGGAAGGGTTTTTTAATCCTATCTCTTTATGTTAGGAAGTTATGAGGAAAAACACCGCATGTGATAGGCTACTATCATACTAGTCGCACAGAGATATTGAAGACATTTATCGGATTTTGGCAAGTAACGTGACGGGTAACGAGGAGTTATGAACGTATGTGCTGCCACGTTTGTTATGATTTTATTTTAAGAATCACACGATACCGAAAATTTGGTACTAATTTTTTGAGTATTTTATTTTGAGTTGAAACCCTTCCGATATCGTTTGATGTCATCTAAAGATGCCATGCCCTTGGTATGTATATACCCTTTTTGTTATACGTTGTATAGCTCAGAATGTTACAATAAGATGGCTGGCATGGCTCTTTGAACAAAATCAGAATACCTACACATTACACAACATATATAACACAATACAAATAATATACACATTGATAACAAAATAGGACAATACAAACTTAGAAATTTGTTGTGCGATTTCGATTACCTACTTGTAAATAATACTGTAAATAAATATTTGGTACCGCCGTGAATCGTATACCTATAGATATCCTGATACTGACCTGAAAATTATAACAACTCTCATAAAATATGAATTTCACGGTTTGCCCTAACACTTTTGCTTAAGTCAGCATCGAAAGCCATCAAATCATAATTTTTACAACTCCTCAATAAGCGAGATCTTTACTATCTCGTTAGATATTAATTTACTATTTTATTATATTAAGATATTAATTGATATGTGTATTTTAATGAATTATTATTAGTTAGTATTAGTAATAATACTTTATAGAGTAGGTATAGGTATGGTAAGATAGTTATTTAATTTAGCACCTAGTGTTGTTATTTGTGTTATGTTATGTATATTTTAATGTGTGTGAAATAAATAACAAACAAATCACAGGGTACAATTGGCAACTAAGCAGTATAACTCCGGTGGTCATCTTCTAAACGCTTAAATCTTCATTGTTAATTACTATTTCCCAGCCTGTCGTCGTAAAAGTCTGGCAACACCGGTGTTTGGTGGTTGTAACAGTAACGTTTTAACATAGTAACTATAATTACTGCCTAAGGCGAGACGGTCATGTGTGTAATCTGAAGGAGAATTATTGGCTTTTGGGAGGTTTTATTCTACTAATCCGCCCCAAAGAACTGAGGTTTGAGCCTCTCAGTGATAGTGATAGTGACCGTCAATCTAAACGACTTTGCTTTTGTATTAAAACCAACCAATTTTCTTTTCTTGTCGTTGACAATATTCATTAGTCAGCAAAGTAGGTAGCCGAGGCTGAGTGGCCTACAAGGCATCAAAGTACAGGCGTACGGGAAATGTAAACGACATTAAAAGTGCAATGTTTTTACAAATAAATAAAGTAATAATAATTAATAAAGACCTTTAATTCTCTCGCTTAATAATTATTCAACTACATGATGAAGGGAAATGATCAACAGAAGACAATTTAACTTGAAATCTAATAATCGTTGAAATAGAACGCTATATTATTATATTATGCACCTTAGCTTGAAATAGATAAGTAGTTATTGACTGCAATATTTAATTACTGGGAGGTTGTGGAAAGCGCTAATAAGTGTAAGTGTACATAGAAGTTTAAAACGGACTATAAAATAAATAAAAATGGTCACTGCTTAATATAATCTTATTACGACAAGCTTACAAGTTATAACTTAGAAGGTATGTAGTTAGTAAAACATTTATTCGGGATGGGATTAAATGGTCACAGAGTACTTGCAAAGCTATTAACAGAAAAAATAGGCTTTCTTAGGAGTTTCAGAGAATAGTACTACGCTTTGAAATTAGGAGTTTAGGTAGCAACAGCTTGGTTCATGATAAGCGCTAAGCTAGGCTAAATTATGTTCTGTATTCTATATGGATTCCTTGCGCGTCGTTCACCATGCTTGCACTGGCCGTTTACTGATTCATTGGCAATTTGAAAATGTCATGTGCTTCTAGGAAAAGCTGACACCGTTTATATAGGAATACAGCAATATTGTTCGACTACAGAAATAACTAGGGTGCTGCCACCACTACAGATCCCTTCTGGAAGTGTTCTTGCCAGTAATAAATAGTAAGTTCAGTGTCATTTTGTTATTTCTATTGCACAAAAACAAAGCTATTAGTTATTATTAGTTAATTAGATTAGCTTATGAACAAGGCAATCCGGACATAATGCCTATATGAAAGAAGCAGAAGTTTACTGATGATCAGCAATAGATGTTGATAGGATATTAGGGAGAACGTTCTGCCAGGCAATTCGGTATGATAATGAGAAGTTTGGAATCCATTGACAGTTGCACACTACAGACAGACGACGCTAACTGTATTTTAATCTATAGAAAAATCGGATGTTCCGTTTGGTATAAGTAAGTTCGGTTTGAAAAGTTGCGCGGCCGGTGTACTGCGGCCCGCGGCCTATCAATAAACTCTTTGTTCGGGTATAAACATGAATATTTTGTATATTGCTTTTTGTAAAGAATTTAAACGGCCATTTCATTTTGACGGATGACATGATTTTTCAAAAAAAGAAATATACGCGGCGTCTTCTTTGAACTTTTCGGGAACTAGATGTTTCTTGATGGATTTAATATTTCAGTTGACCAAGAACTTGCTTATTTTGATTGCTAATGCATAAATGTTATTATTGTACAAGCTATTTTGACAAATGTGACTCGATTTTAATAACTACCAATAGTTGTAGTAATTTACTGCATGCCTTCAGAATTATGGCATTCAATATAAACAGATATGATTCTAAAAGCGGCACGCGAAAATTGTTAAATACCAACTAACTATAAGGAATATAAATTGTTTAGTAATTATCTACAATAATGAATTCGCTTTTAAATAACAAATATTGTTTTTCCTTCAAATGCGTGAAAATTTAATATTTAAGCAAATTATTTATTTTTTACCCGTTTAATTATATTTGTGTTACAGTGTTGAAGAGTGAAGTGAATATAATTTGCTTTAACTATTTAAATGAATGTAAGTTGAAAGGAAAAGTGATGTTGCTCTGAAAACGTTTTGCCGTCGGTCGGCGTTGATGTCTTTTGTAAGCAGGCCTTTGTAGCCATTCTCACTTTGTGTAAAATACAAACAGAATACCGACATTATAATAACGTTATATGTTCATTATTAGTATTTAAATTTGTAAAAAATAGTAACGATAATTTTGTTTATGTTTCTCTATCAGTATTGTTTTCTTACAATTTTACATATGTTTAGGTTTATGACGAAGAATGGTTCAGGGTTGAATGATTTCTACTATGAAGATTTAAATGGCAAGTAGTTATTATTGTTATCTTTATTTATTTAAGTGTTAAGTACGGCGTTAAACCGCACTTAAGTTTTCGCTACTCACACATATGGTACTCTATAATAAATTATAAATAATGCTAACTTGTAAACAATTTGGTATATTGGTATATAATTGAACATAGTAGGTATATATGTTTATTATATTTTAGTAAATTTCGCCACGTTAATAATGGCCTAATAATTATTTCAAGATTATAAAAAATAAAATAGATTCACTAAGACAATACAACTACGGTAAGCCTATACTACCCCAGGTCCAAAAGTTCTGCCCCCAAACATCATCGGGTACTGAAGAACAAAAATGTGTCCCGCCAAATCGAATTCTCATCTTCGGCCCTCAACAATGCGTCGGCCTAGCAGCAGCGATTATAGATTCTAGACAAAATACACAATATGAGAAATATAGTGTTATCTCAGAAACAAAACCAAATGCTTTAAGTAGTCAAATAACCATTAATTGTCTTCATGCTAAGCTAAATTTCAATGACAAACTGGTAATATGTTTGGGAGAAAATGATCACAGTTTACGGAATGTTTTATCACATTTGCAAACTGTGCTAGAGACATTCTATAACAACACGGTAATTGTATTAAACGTGTTTAAAAGTGAGTACTTAGACATAAATAAGCTTAATTATCGCATAAAAAACATATGTAAAAATTATAAAAAATGTACATTTCTAGAAAGTGGAACCTCTAAGATAACTGAATTGTGTAAAAGTATCAATCACATTATAGACTGTAATGATTACAAAAACAATTATTTAAATCCTAGGGAACTTATTAAGAAAATAGCGAAAAACAAACAAAGCCAATTAAGTACTGAAAAAAACAAAGTGACTGAGCCTAAAAAAGGAACAATTCCTTTCTATTTTCGCCGTGTAATTTCTAAGTTGCAACAACAGGAAAATATTGAAGATCCTGTAGAAAAAAGTCACAGAGGAACCATTCCGTATTATTTTCCGACCATAAAACGTAACACTACATTTTTTCGAGACCAAACCCCTTATAACTGATACCCCTAATACCCTAACAATTCTCCATCAGAATATTGCCAGTATTGTATGTAAAAGAGAAATTCTTGAACTAACTCTGCAAGAACTTCAAGAAGCTCACAATGACCCAGATGTAATATGCCTCTCAGAAACCTTTATCAAAAAAGGAAACGAAAACTATATTAAAATACACGGCTATGAAATGGCAGCCACCTACTGCAGAGAAAAGCAAAGAGGTGGCACTTGCATCTTAATAAAAGAACATATTTTCTTTAAAGACCTACCATTTGTAAAAGCCTATGCCACGCAAAATACGTTTGAGGCTTGTGGTATTGAACTTACATATCATAAATTAAATATTATTTGCATTTATAGAACACCTCAATCGGATCCCACTCAGTTTCTAAGCAAATTAAATAGCCTCCTGCACAATGTAATGCAACAATATAAATCTAAATTTAATGTAGTTTTGGCTGGTGACTTTAATATCAACACCTTAAAAAAAGGTCATATATCAAATCAATTACAGGATTTAGCATATAATTATAACCTGAAATTTCATATCAATGGACCAACACGTAAATTATCATGTATTGACCACATTCTTAGTAACATACCAGACGCAACTGCTGTTGTGATGCCCCTTCACTTATCAGACCACGACACTGCACAAATGTTGACCATTCCGCTAAAATACAATACACAAAAACTACCGACATATTATGCATATAAAAGAGATTTCAGCAAGGATAATATTCAAAGGTTTAAGGAATGCTTATGTAGTTTATCATGGTGTGACACATATACAGCTATTGACGCAAACGTGGCATTTAATTATTTTCATGAAATGTTTTGCTTACTCTACAATCTCTGCTTCCCTAAATTAAGAGTAAAGGTTAATATAAACAACAAAAAGAAACAGACTTGGATTAGTAAGGGCTTAAGAAAAAGCTGTAAAACAAAACGTTCACTACGCCATAGATTCTATAAAAATAAAACGGCAAATAATAAGATCAAATACATTAACTATTCTAAAATCCTTAAAAAATGCATCTTCAACTCCAAAAAGAATGCAAATATCAACTTTATTGCCAAAACCGACAACAAATGTAATGCTACTTGGAAGGTTATAAAAGACGAGCTTAACAACACAAACACCAAAAGTAATATTGGCCATATTAAAATTGACGATACGGTAATATCCAACCCAGTTGAAATAGCATCCGCTTTCAATAATCACTACATCAATTCAACTAATAAATTAATAGATACAAATGAGGGAAATATCTTTGTGAAAAATGTAACTGTTTATTCAATGTTCCTTAAACCCATGACAGTAAATGAAGTTAGACAAGAAATAACGCTTTTGAATAACACCAAATCTGAAGGTTACGATGAAATCAATACAAAAATTATTAAAGTATGTGCTGATGAAATCATTGACGTACTGACATACTTAATTAATTTGTCATTCAGCTGTGGAATTTTTCCAGAAGCACTGAAGTTTTCCATAATCAAGCCTCTATACAAAAAAGGAGAAAGACATGATATGAATAATTATCGCCCTATTACTCTAATACCCATTTTTTCAAAAATATTTGAAAAATGTATGTACAAGAGACTTCTACATTATTGTAATAAATTTAATATAATAAAAAATGAACAGTATGGGTTCCAAAAAGATAAATCTACCACATTAGCCATCTACGCACTTATGAAAGTAGTATTACCTAGTATTAATGATAATAATTTAACCACGGGTCTGTTCTTTGATTTATCAAAAGCTTTTGACCTAGTCTCCCATGATTCATTATTACAAAAACTAGAATCACTTGGAATCAGAGGGCCACCCTTACAGTGGATAAAGTCATACCTTTATAACAGGAAACAATGTGTTACTATATCAAATATTAATGATGATAAAGACTTAACACTATACGCATCTGAATATATTTGCAACAGATTTGGTGTTCCTCAAGGAAGTATACTAGGGCCAATCTTATTCTTATTGTACATAAATGACATCACTGAAATAACTAACCATAAATGTATTTTATTTGCTGATGACATTTCTATTATTGTGACATGTAACAAAGATAATAATACAATTTATGACCATGAAGCTGACATTAACAACACAATTGACATCTTAACTAACTGGCTTAATAAACAAAATTTGACAATAAATCTTGACAAATCAGTGTACATTCAATTCAATAAATGTAATAATAATAAGTCTAATATCAGTCTAAATATACCCAAAATCAAATCTGTAACAATGACCAAGTTTCTGGGTGTAACTATTGATGAACATTTAAATTGGAAAATGCATGTAGATAATGTCTGCAGTAAAATAAATAAATTTGTATATGCGCTCAGACAAGTAAAACAAGTTACTAATTTAAAAACAGCCATATTGGTTTACCACGCATACGTAGAATCTATACTGCGGTATGGACTTGTTATATGGGGCAACAGTACCGACCAACATAGAACATTTGTTGCCCAAAAAAAATGTATTAGAGCTCTATACGGACTTCAACCTGACGAATCATGTGAACGAGTATTTAAAAAGCTATGTTTGTTACCGCTACCTTGTCTATATATTTATGAAATATGCATGTTTGTGTGGAAACATAAAGAGTTGTTTAAAACAGCAAACGATATATGTCTTCGAAACCGACGAGACCCTTATAGGCTCGTACTAAGCAATGCTCCTAGGCTTGCAAAGTATAGCAAAGGCTGCTTAGCTATGTGTGTACGGATATATAATAATTTGCCTGGTGACTTTAAGTTGGTAAACACAAGATATTGTTTTAAGCGGAAATTGAGTGCATGGCTAAACCAACATAACTTCTATAGTCTAAAACAGTTTTTTGACACGAAATGTTGAGTACTTTTTTTTTTACTTTTTCTTATTTTGTATTCTAATTTGCGTGCTGAGTCTAAGCTTGGCAAAACATGTTTGTACTATTGCTATCTGTAAGACCTGTTATACCATGTTTTGAGCAAATAAATATTATTATTATTATTATTATTATTATTAATATTCATTATTATATTTAAAAGATTGTATTGTAAAGTAAAATTGGATTGCGTAAATGCGCCTTGGAACACGTAGGTCACACAGTTTAATATTACTTGTACATAAATAAAAAAAAAAATAGCAAGTTTTTATTAGCACTCGCTTATAGACACTGTATACAAAAATAAACAATCTGTAAGTATTAGTGCTATTTATATGGATAAATAATGTATCAAAATGATAAAACTTTGCAATTAAAATGGCGCGGGCGCGTATAGGCTCAGATTGTAAGTCTGTACTCTGCTGAAAATATGCGCGAGTTTTCAGGATAACTAGGGTTTGATAAATTGTTACACAACTAGATAGTATCTAAAGTTTTAATGTTTATGGTGAATACTTTCTTAAATAAATCAACGTATTCGCCGAAAGGAGTTAATTAGGAAATTATTCGAAAATAACATTCCCAAAATGAAAATCATTTCCCGCATAACTTTAAAAAACTAGTTACGAAAGAAACCAATCATTGTTCTAAGAGTATCTCTACAAACCAAGTTGGATCGCATACGGAGCAGGACGGAGCGGCACAAGTAATCTCGTATCAGAGGAGCACTAGGAACTACGGTAACACTCAGTCACTGGATCACGGGCACCGTACCTGGTCGCCCACAACGTCCTCGGCAGCTGTGATCGCGCAGCAGGCCTCCATTCCCGGCTGCTGCCGGGGGTCGCGTGTGGTAGCCTGGCCTCGGTCACGGCGCGGGGTCGACTCGGTGCCGGCGCGGAACTGTCATGGCGCACGCCTGCGCGCACTCAATGCGCGCGACGGACTGCGTCTGTGATAGCGCGCGGCCTGCGACCTCCTTCGCGGGGTTGCAATGAAAGTGATTAGGTTCTTGCGCTACTGATAACGAGGGCTAGTTTAGTAGTTTCCGTTTCCAAATCATTTACTCTACGATTGAAGTCTATTATCTATGTTATCGATCGCGTGTGCGAACTAGTATTGCTTTTGTTACAGACGTGAGGTCAATGAACACATTTTTATTGTCTAATGCGTATTATGTTCCACTTTTCAATATTTTTTTCGGAATTACGCAGTGTTTACATAAAACTGTAATAAACGTTAAGATTTTATTGGTTTACTGATAACAAGAAAATAAGGTAAGTGTGTGTGAAAATTAAATACTGATGTTAATTTTAATTTAAAACACTCAGAATCACCAAACGTGCTGGGACCACACACATGCACACACACAATCACACAACGTATTATAACTATATCCTGTTGACAGCGATGCGGATGAATTTTTTGATGCCCTCTAGTTTTTTCAATTCCTCCTTTATATACTTGTACATAATTATATTTTTATTTTATTTTTTTTAACTTTTTAAATTATGTAAATATTAGCCATGTAAATAATGAAATTGAAATAAACTATAATCCATCTGAAATAGACAATATCTAAATCACTTTCGAGTTGGAAGTGCGGCGGTTATCAGCGCGTTCGCCGAACAGGTCGATGCGCATACTCAGGGCCCAGGTGCCCGGCGCGGCTTTCACTGGCTACACGCGGTTTTGCTTCATATCACATATTAATAGGTTCACTTTGAATATGCTATGCTATCTATAAGATTTTCTTGTACATGTAGCTCTAGTTTTTGCTAAGGTATGGTTGGTTAATTATAAAAGCAGACTTGTTTTTGTTGAAGTTGTAGAAAATTGACAAAATAAATAGTTATCAGTGATTTTTTGCCCAAATATATAATGGATATAAGCATTAAATATCATAGAGAGAGCACTACGAATTGCGTAACTAAGGTTTGGAAAATTTCCGCAATATCTAGTTATACAGCGTTATTTTGTTTATGCGAAACCCGAAACACGTCATTATCATCATCACCGTCATCATCATCATCTCAGCGTTAATCCAAGTCACATCCGAAGCTTTTTTCAGCTTTGGAGTCTAGGGTCCGCTTTACTAGTCTAACTGCTGATTTGGCTAAGCTTCGATATTTTCCGTGAAGCGACTGCTGTCTGACCTCCACAACCCAAAGGCGATATCGAAGTTTCTGCTGTTAGAACAATTGTTGAACTTTTGAGGGCTCCAACAACCCGTAACGACTGCCATTAGGTGTTCGTATAGCAACCGAGACCAACGAATTAACGTGCTTTCCGAGACACGAACAGTCCAATGCAAATATTCATATTCATGCATACAAATAATTGCACTGCGCGGGGATCGAACCCGTGCCTCCTTGCGCCGCGGCCGCGTTCGCTACCGCTATGCTACGGAGGCTGTGAAACCCGAAACGTGTCCAGTATTTTTAAGTAAAGAATCTAATTACAAAATTTCAAAAATACATCATGGAAACCACAAAGTAATGACCTTGTTATCTTACTTGGTTGTCCCAACAAAAATATGGTCAACGCACCGCTCGCCCGCTCACCCGCTCACGTCAGCAGCGGCGTGGCGCGGGGTGCCCTGTCCAACTAGGCGCATTTGTTGTGCGCTCGGTAACCACACTGCAACAATTTTTAAAAGTATTTGGGAAAAAATATACCTAACATGGTGTGAAAATGATCGGAATCGATTCAGTTGCTTATATTACATGATTTAATTCCCCCATCTCCGTTCCACCATCGGACGACGTTGTACTGTGAGTTTCCACCCTTACGTTGTTAACACCACTACGATCCGGACGAAGCGTTTCCCCTCCGACTGGAACAATTTGCCAGCAGCGGTGTTTCCGTCGGACTCTTAATAAACTAGTGCGCTTTACCATCAACGATTGCGTCACTGCTTACCATCAGGCGGGATTGTGGTCAAGCGTTAGTTTATAATTATATAAAAAAAAAATCTGATCAAACTATGATCAGATTTCGTACAAAGAACGTTGTATATAACAGTCGACGCACACGACAGCGCCTTTATTTCGTAACTGTGAGGTTTTCATAGTTTAAATGAGACGTGCAGTAGACTGCACAAATATAAATAACAATTATTATTACTTGCGCTATGTTTAGTCGACAGTTACTTCGTGAGTTAACTCCCGAATGTCAAAACTACCTATTTGACAGTTTTAGTAAGTACTTCAAACTTAGCACAATATAGTAAATTTACGCAATAAAACATATAATTTGAGTTCATAGTGGAACTGTCATTGGTGATATCCGCCATTACAGTGAAATAAAATTTTCGAAGAATTTCCATAATTTGTTACACGTGTTATTGGCAAAATTGTGGTATTTATTCCACAGAGGCCATTGATCAGGAGTTGAGGTTGAATCTCACCTTGAAAAAAGAAGAAGAAGAAAAGTTCAAAGTACGGAGCGGTAAGTACCTAATTTTCTTTGTCTCCAGTTTTCCTAATCTTGTGAAATCATCCACAGATACATTTTTTCAACTCATTGAGGTACTTCTTCACCAAACTTCTATGTCCCTGACAACGATCGATAATGTCCTGGGGACAGTTCGTGGGTTCGTTTGTTAAAAGGTAGCTCGGAAAATATGGTTAACGAAGCAATTATTAAAACACCAGCCTCTCAAGTATGAGTGCGCGGGTTCCAGGTTAGGCAAATACCAATGTAACTTTACTAAAGTTATATGTGCTTTCTAAGTTTACCTTGAACACCAATGACTGAAGGTGAAGGAAAACGTCTTGAGGAAAGCTGGGCTTTATAAGTCTGAAATCGCCAACCCGCATTGAGCAAGCGTGGCGATTACGCTCAATCCTTCTCTGTATGAGAGGAGAACTGTGCCCAGCAGTGAGATGATAAAAAGGTTGATGATGATGATGAAGTCAATTATTTTAAAGCCGCTTACACCATGAAATACGTACCTACGTTTAATGTATAGCGAAGTAAAAATATTATTCTGATCCTGTAAGTTTTTCGATGGTGATAGTGACAGAATGTTAAATTTCAACAATAAACGCATTTAGTAATTTGTTGTGCAAGTAGACCTAATCTTTTTCTTATTGAAGACTAGCTGTGTGCCGCGGTTTTACCCGCGTAGGTTTCGATAAGTTTTTTTTTTTATATACACCGCTCCTATTGGTCGAACCGTGCTGTTATATAGCCTAAAGCCTTCCTGGATTAATGGGCTATCCAACGCAAGAATTTTTCAAATCGGAGTAGTTCCTGAGATTAGCGCGTTCAAACAAACAAACAAACTCTTCAGCTTTATATATTAAGGTCGTACCCTCACCAAATGACCTCGAGCATTTGCTCCCTCTTCACCGCGCCCCACCTCTACAATACTTCGTAAAATTTTACTAGCGCCGTCTGGCGGACGTAGTACTTACAAATACAAGATAGAAACATAGACCACAGAAGTAACAGACATAGCACTTTTATTTGTTTATTGGTGCGCCCAAATACTTTTGGTTATTATGTACTCAAACAAATGTTGACGATACTTCATAATAAAAATTCTGCGGTGTTTATTTTTTAACCGACTTCAGAAAAAGGTGGTTCTCAGTTCGGTTTATTGTCCCAGATAACTTTATGGTTAATGAACCTATTTTGACCATTCTTTTTTTATATGAAGGGATATGCTGCCTATGTAATCCCTTTGTTACCACGTCAGTGTCGATAATGGAAATTCTGAGAAATTTAGGCCAATTATCGAAAATTGTAGGCACGCTTCGGGTGACAACTTGATACTCGTGTTTATATCGGATGATACTATAAAACCGTGAAGATTTGGGCCTGACCTGATGATGGAGATGACAGAATATCAAGGGAATCCACATCGGAAGCAACTGTGACGTGTTTGGGCTTATTTAATGTGTATTGATTAGACCTTTATAACTAAATATGTTATGACTGTAACTTCAGGGTTGGAAGTTAGTTTTGTAGATTGAAAGTTAGCTAAGTCAGATGGACAAAGGGATAGAAAAATAATATAATAAAGTTTAATTTATCATTATAAGGGAAAACGTAATCAGGGTCAAATAAATTTCTGCAGAACTGACATCTTCAAAAAAAAAAAATGTTTTGTTTTTGGGACCAGGCAAGACTGTGAAATTATATTATTAACTTCCGAAATTAGTTATTTTTCACTTTGTAGTGGTTTTTGAAGTCGGTTGTTTTTTTGTAAAAAGTTTTTATTTTTATGTTTGTTTGCGGATAACTTCGCCTAAAATTTGGTATTTCGATGAATTTTTGGGTATTTCGACATGGGTGTCGTGAAAGGGGTTTTCGGGGGTGCAGATCACGAAAATGACGTCATTTTTGAAATCCAAGATGGCTGACACCAATTTTATGATATTTTGACATGGGTGTCGTGACGGGGGTTTTCGGGGGTGCAGATCACGAAAATGACGTCATTTTTGAAGTCCAAGATGGCTGACACCAATTTTATGATATTTTGACATGGGTGTCGTGACGGGGGTTTTCGGGGGTGCAGATCACAAAAATGACGTCATTTTTGAAATCCAAGATGGCTGACACCAATTTTATGATATTTTGACATGGGTGTCGTGACGGGGGTTTTCGGGGGTGCAGATCACGAAAATGACGTCATTTTTGAAATCCAAGATGGCTGACACCAATTTTATGATATTTTGACATGGGTGTCGTGAAAGGGGTTTTCGCGGGTGCTAATCACGAAAATGACGTCATTTTTGAAATCCAAGGTGGCCGAAATTATATTTCATGATATTTTGACTTGGATATCGTGACGGGTTTTCGGGGCGCTGATCACGAAAATGACGTCAATTATATGCTGTGGCATAGCTTCTATTTCTTTATCAAAGTCAAAAATAAAACATCAAATATGGTTTAGTCGCTAAATCGCCACCATTTTTCGCACTCCTTCAATGACGTCACTGGTAAAAAATAAATAAACTACAAAAAAGAAAATACATACATAAATACGTTAATTACATACGCGTACGCATATATACGCATATACGTTAATTGGCAAAATAAAAAAAAATAATAAATATATACGGACAAATCACACAGATTGAGCTAGCTAAACTAAGTTCGAGACTTGTGTTATGGGATACTAACTCAACGATACTATATTTTATAATAGATCTTTATATATATAATTCTGCTGTACGTGTGTATGTCATTGAACTCCTCCTAAACGGCTTGACCGATTTTAATGAATTTTTCTGTATGCGTTTGAGTGGCGCCCTGAATGGTTTAGATTCACAAATCAGCCCGGCAGATGGCGCTGATTGCTTGAAAAAGCATGTGATCTCGGAAACGGCCCTAACGATTTCGCTGAAATTTGATATGTGGGGGTTTTCGGGGACGAGAAATCGATCTAGATGGGTCTTATCTCTGGGTAAGCGCATGTTTTCGAGTTTTCTCTTTCGCAATATTTCCCGCATAATATGGGCGCTAATTTCGCGCGGCTTGACATAGCCCCTGTGGCGTAGTCGATAGTGGTATGGTCTACTCGCGATGGCTGGTGTTCCTCGGTTCAATCCCGGGCAATCACAAGTCTTTTTTTTTTGTTTTAGACAAGTTTATAGTTTTTTTTTTTTAATTTTTGTAATTACTTAAAAAGAAAATTGTACATAAGAACTAAAAGGGGAAAAAATAAACAAAAATATTTAATTTTTTTTTATTTAGATACTAAAATTGTACTTATGAACTAAAAGAGAAAAAAATAATTAGAAATAAATATTTAACATTTTTTATGAGACAAGAGCTCTAGGGGTAGAGAGAGGTATGATATCTTTGTTACAAATGTAGATGAAAATGCTTTCAATGGGTATATTCCTAAATCTGCTGTACCTGTGTACGTCACTGAATTCCTCCTAAAGGGCTGGTCCGATTTGAATGAAGTCTATGTATATAAATGAAAGTCGTGTTAGTTACTATATTTATAACTCAAGAACTGCTTAACCAGTATGGCTCAAAATTGGTAGGGAGGTAGATAAGAACTGGGAGAAGGACATATCACATAGGATACTTTTTATCCCGTTCCCGTTGTTCCCGTCGTTCCCGTGTGACGTGACATAAGACATGGTATAACAAAACGCAACTGACATGGAATAACAAAACAACTCAAAATATACAGTTAGCGGTTCATTTGTTAAAAATGGTACAAACACACTGCTGCACTACTCAGCATATTAAAAAAAAATCTTACCGGTTGAATGTTGATGCATTCATTTAAAGCAAGGAATATAAATACTCTCTGCCGGTTAAATTATTTAATAAAGGCCCCAAAGCAAACTTCAACTTCAAAATTTCTAATATTGTATTGCTGTGCCATTTACCACTTCACTACATACTATAAAACAAAGTTACCTTCTCTTTCCCTATGTCCCTTTGTATGATTAAATCTTTAAAGCTACGAAACAGATTTTGATGAGGTTTCTTTTAATAGATAGAGTAATTAAAAAGAATCGTTTATATGTATAATAACATCCATTAAATTGTGGAGAAACACTATCCCTCGAACACATGTGGGAGTGACGAGAGGAGACATAACTCCGTTGCCGCGAAAAATCGCAGTACAACGGACAGAGCTCCGGCGGGACATCATGGCGACATGGAAAGTGTGATTGTCGCAATCCAGCACTGAACACGCCACAATAGCGGCGGTAAGTCCTCTCTTTGAGGAGTAGCTAGAGAGGCGCCACGGCGTCCTCACCTTCCGACTGACGTAGGTCCTCACCGGACACGGCTGAATCGGGAGGTTCCTGTTCCGTATAAGGCGGGAGGAAACGCCAAGTTGACCACTGTGTGCATCGCCCTGAGGACACGGCGGAGCATATGGTGAAGGTCTGCCCGGCTTGGGTAGAGCACAGCCGTGTCCTCGTGGCGGCTATCGGCGGCGATCTCATCTCTCGCGTCCGACCCTGGTCCAGGCCATAGTCCGGAACAATAGTGCATGGCAAGCTTTTACCTCCTTCTGTGAAGCAGTGATGCTGGCAAAGGAGGAGGCGGAGCGCGTGAGGGAGCGGAAATCCCACTACCCTCACGCCTCAAACCGCCGCAGGAAGCGCCCTGGTCGGGTGGCAACATCGGACTCCTGACCACCGTAGGCGCGGGCTTGCGGGCGGCGAGCGATAGGCAGCTCGCCTTCTGGTAAGAACCAGGCCCGGGCTGACGGCGCGTTGTGTTTCACACGCGCCTCAAAGAGATATCAGCACACCTTGACGGGGTCCACGAGGACTGTTCCACAGGGTTGCGGGTTGGTTAAAAAAGAAACCATGGCACTGGCCGTTGCACAGGCAAGTGAAGTAACACGGATGGGTTTTAGTCAATAAAAGTCTGACACGCCCTTCCGCTCCGCCCAGAGCGGAAGAAGTCATTTGATGATTTCCCATCCTAACAAAAAAAAAGAACTGAAGAAGAGCAAGAAATTGCACTTGAAGAGCGCAGCCTTAGTATGGCTCGACTTCGTGCTTCTCACTCACCAGAGCATTACGAAGCACAAGAAGAAATTCATCAAATACTGATTTGAATCGGGCAGCGTTTCAATACGCATAAAATATAGCGCAATGACGTTCGCATTGGGCC
This sequence comes from Sesamia nonagrioides, assembly GCA_017933935.1. Classification (NCBI taxonomy): domain Eukaryota; kingdom Metazoa; phylum Arthropoda; class Insecta; order Lepidoptera; family Noctuidae; genus Sesamia; species Sesamia nonagrioides. Next base: position 2,060,271 of record JADWQK010002002.1, on the reverse strand, counting down.
AATAGATGTTGTTTGCGAGTATTGTAGCACAATAAAGATTTCCGCAGAACCGCCAGGATTGTGCTCCCAAATAAAGAATCATTGAATAATAATAGTTCTTTATTTAAAATTATCCTGATTCAAAAAGTACTCATGTGATATTGCCTTTATGGCGGAACGAAGTTCGCCGGGTCAGCTAGTACATATATAGATAAACATCCAAGACCGAGGCCAATCAGGAAAAGATCGTTTTCCATCATGACCTGGCCGAGGTTCGAACCCGGGGCCTGCACGTCGCTGGCAGGCGTGTTGACCGCTGCGCCACGGAGGACATTTCTAGCTTTAATAAAAAAAAAGTTTTAATTTATTAATTCATGTAAAAGCAATTTACTACAATTACTATATTTTTAATTTTTAACTTTGTTTTATTTTCATAAGAGCTACGTAATTATTATTTTTTCTTAACAATAGGTATAATAAATATATCAGTAAAAACTTTTTAGTAACAGTCATCGGTTAGACACAATCCCCCTTATTTATAAACGTTGCTTAAAGTTAAGAGGGGACTCTAGTGCCGAGGCATTGGAAAAAAGGTATTTCAAGAAACTATTGCCATCGCGCTGCTTCCAACCTCTCCCGGTAAAGTGCGAAAAGGACAGTTGCAGCCCAGGCTGATTTTACCTACAAAAACGTTGACCAAAAGTCGTTTCGTATTCCTTTTTAGGGTTCCGTACCTCAAAAGGAAAAAACGGAACCCTTATAGGATCACTTTGTTGTCCGTCTGTCTGTCTGTCTGTCTGTCTGTCTATCTGTCTGTCAAGACCCTTTATCTCAAGAACGCGTGGACGTATCAAGCTGAAATTCACATGAAATACTCGGATCTATTTTCCCTTTAAGCTGTGAAAATATCAAACTTCTAAGCCAAGCCAATCAAAAGATACAGCCGATTATGTCGATATTTTCAACAAATTTTCGACACTCGCAAAGGAATCAAAACCTACAGGATACTTCCCGTAAACTCAGAATCTTGAAAATTGGCATGAAGCATTATCATATAATGCAAATATAGAAAAAATTGCGAAAATCACATTTTTTAATTATATAATATAATAAACATATTTTAATAAAATGGAACTTACTACCTTATTTCTCATGAACGAATAAAGTCATCAAATTTAAATTTATACCAAATACCTAGGCCTATTGTCCCTTTAAGCTGTGAAAATATCAAACTTTTAAGCCAAGCCAATCAAAAGATACAGCCGATATGTTGATATTTTCAACAAATTTTCGACACTCGCAAAGGAATCAAAACCTACAGGATACTTCCCGTAAACTCAGAATCTTGAAATTTGGCATGAAGGATTGTCATATAATGCAAATATAGGAAAAATTGCGAAAATCACATTTTCTTAGTTATATAATATAATAAACATATTTTAATAAAATGGAACTTACTACCTTATTTCTCACGAACGAATAAAGTTATCCAAATTGAAATTTATACCAAATACCTAGGTTTATTGTCCCTTTAAGCTGTGAAAATATCAAACTTCTAAGCCAAGCCAATCAAAAGATACAGCCGATATGTCGATATTTTCGACAAATTTTCGACACTCGCAAAGGAATCAAAACCTACAGGATACTTCCCGTAAACTCAGAATCTTGAAATTTGGCATGAAGGATTGTAATATAATGCAAATATAGGAAAAATTGCGAAAATCACATTTCTTTAGTTATATAATATAATAAACATATTTTAATAAAATGGAACTTACTACCTTATTTCTCACGAACGAATAAAGTTATCCAAATTGAAATTTATACAAAATACCTAAGTCTATTGTCCCTTTAAGCTGTGAAAATATTAAACTTCTAAGCCAAGCCAATCAAAAGATACAGCCGATATATCGATATTTTCAACAAATTTTCGACACTCGCAAAGGAATCAAAACCTACAGGATACTTCCCGTAAACTCAGAATCTTGAAATTTGGCATGAAGGATTGTCATATAATGCAAATATAGGAAAAATTGCGAAAATCACATTTTTTTAGTTATATAATATAATAAACATATTTTAATAAAATGAACCTATTTCTCACGAACTAATAAAGGTATCAAATTGAAATTTATACCAAATACCTAGGTCTATTGTCCCTTTAAGCAGTGAAAAATCAAACTTCTACGTTAAAGCGATCAAAAGATACAGCAGTTTATACCGACACCTTAGACGAATTTCCGTCACACGCTAGGGAATCAAAACCTACAAGGTACTTCCCGTGAACTCAGAATCTTGAAATTCGGCACGAAGCAACGTTATAATTATTATAGTACAGACAGATAAAGGAAAAATTGTGAAAATGATAAATTTGAAGTTACATAAAATATTAAAATATTATTTTTGCTTACATGACATAAAATATTTTTTTAATAATTATAAACTTACTACCTACCCTTTTTCACATGAACGCGTAGAGATATTAAAGTTGAAATTCATATCAAACACTTCTTAAATCTAATTGCCTCTAAACTGTGAAAAATTCTAAATCAATGCTAGTATTATAAATGCGAAAATAACTCTGTCTGTCTGTTACGCTTTCCCGCCTAAACCTCTCAACCGATTTTGATGAAGTTTGGCGCAGACAATCTTTAGACCCTGAGAAAGAACATAGGCTACCTTTTATCCCGGAAAAATTTGATGTTCCCGAGGGGAATTTAAACAGCGCGATATAACCGAACTCCACGCGGGCGAAGCCGCTGGCGGAAAGCTAGTACGTCATAAATTGTAAACCGCTACGTTTGTACGGCGGAACCCTCGGTGTGCGAGTCCGACTCGCATTTGGCCGGTTTTTTTTTTCAAAACACGACAGATCTCAATTATATTTATATCATTTTTTTTTAAATTGTTATAAAAATAATTATAATTTAATTTAGAGGAAAAGTATACCTATGCTTCTATTATTACTTTTTTGCCAAAAACTTATCACGTTTGTCTAATAGTCATCTGAACATCACGGTAATAATGGGTTATTTTGCGGGATTTTGAAGTATCGTATTTCTTTTATTAATTAAGTTTCGGAAAAAATCAAAGGGGCACGTACAATCACGGTATAAAATTGTAAAAAAAAAAATGCTCCAAAAGCATTATCCACGAAGAAAACAGCGGAATACGTTTGTATAGAGAAAGCACCACTAGAGTTCCCTCTTGACTAGTAATTAGCGATTGTTTAACGTTACATTTTAACGTTTGCAAGTAATATAAATTTAATCACCGTTAATGAATAAAGACCCTAAAACACTGTGTTCTTTATTCATAAACGGTGATTAAAGTTAAATTACTTGCAAACGTTAAAATGTAACGTTAAACAATCGCTAATCACTAGTTAAGAGGGAACTCTAGTGGTGCTTTCTCTATACAAACGTATTCCGCTGTTTTCTTCGTGAATAATGCTTTTGGAGCAATTTTTGTTTTTAAGTTAAAAGGTCAAAATTGTTAAAGAATGAAAAGCACTAGTTAACTTTGAGCAACGTTTATGAATAAGTGGGATAAAGTATTGTATGTGATACCTACTTTCAAATTAAATGATAGAATATAGAGCTTCTTCTTGTATTCTAGAGGAGACTGAGCAGTACTGATAATAGCTGTATGATTTTTCATTTTATGGAATCTGTTTTTTGGCGCAAAGACTTTTTCTATTAAAAAAACCTGGGATACTTCTTGTAACTTAACTAGCTATCTGCCAGTATTCAGTAAAGGTCCCGTCTAATACTTCCAGCCGCGAGCCGGTTCGGAAATTAGCCAAAGGAAATAGACAGAATGACAAAAACAAATGTTTTAAGTACCGCATACTTTCATACGGATTAAGTAATAATACACTAAAATTTTATTTATTTACCATTTTTGCAATTATTAGTACTTTTTCAGCTCAATAGCTATCTTATTAATATTTCTTATTTACTATCCTCGTAAACCGGTACAAAAAATTAAACAAAATTAATAAATACATTATAAAATCACAAATGTGCAGAGTCATTGATATACCTAAATAACAAGTTATTTATTTAAATTCAAAATGTTTGATTGTATTATTATGTAAAATACGATTATCTTAACTCCTATTATTAGGTACCTATCTTTTGCCAAAAAGATCTGCGTGACTCATAACATATTTTACTTAGAGGCGGGGCCTGTTTCATTGTTTTATTCTCTTGATACCTACACATTTCCTTGCTGTCATAGATAGAGGCTTAATTTACTGTTCTTTATTATAAGTTTTTGATATCGAAAGACAAAATATTTAATAAATTAAAATTATTAATATAAATAATTTAAATTAATAAAATGTTTAACAAATTAATAAAACTCTACCAACAGAGAAATGGCATTTAAGCCCCAAAAACAATGTCTTCGAGCCATATGCATGTTAAAAACCACCGACTGCTACAAACCATATTTTGTTAGTTTAAAAGTCTTACTTACGCTTCCATCCCTCTTTATTTATGAAACTTCAATTTGTGTTAAGGAAAATGTGTCTAAGTTTGAAACACTTAATACTAGACGTCACCAAGGCACACTAAAGACAAAAAAAAAACACAGCACTGCACTTTTTGCCTTGGCATGGGTTCAAATTTTTTTAATAAACTACCAAAACTTTAAAATTATGTATAACTAACATAAATCGTTTTAAATCACAACTAAAGAAATTATTGCTTGATAAAGCTTAATATTCCATCAATGAATTTTTACATGATAATAGTATAAAATAAAGAAATGTTCAATTGTTAATTTAAATGACCAATATCATTTGTACGCCTTGCAAGGCAAAACATAGTGATATACACACAATTTCATATAAGTACCATGCACCTACCTAGACTTATTTCACAAATAAAATCCTTTGACTTTTTGACTTTTAAAATATATGAATATGTTTACTTCTTTGCTACTGAGCACTTTTTTATGCTAATAAACTAACTGCTTAAATAAGCACTATTTGTCCAAGTACAATTTATAAAACATAACCCTCCTGGCAGTCGGGTAATAAAGAATCTTCAACTGTCTCCAATCAAAACGCCTTGGGTAAAATACATAGCAACTGTAGAGTCTCTTGCGTCATGCAATACAATTCACATATTATTGGTTAAATTTATTAAATGCTTATGATTAACAAAAAGAGCATAATAAAAACTTACATCGAGGCGTTAATATTTACTTACTTTAGAAACAACATTTCAACAAAGTCTTTGGCGGATCGGAAGTAGGTACTAATTAGAACTGGCGGACTAGGGCGGCCGCGGCAGGAGCGATCGTGCCTGGGCCGATAAACATTTTTAGGGTTCCGTTGCCAAATGGCAAAAAACGGAGTCCTTATAGATTCGTCATGTCTGTCTGTCCGTCTGTCCGTCCGTATGTCACACACAGCCATTTTTTTTCCGAAACTATAAGAGCTATACTGGTGAAACTTAGTAGGTTAGGTTAGAAAACGTAGGTACTCTATGAGTACGTTTTCTATTGTCAACAAAGTATTTCTTATTTATGTATCCATAGCCAACAGAAAACCTAACCCATTTAGTTTTATAGACTATACACATATATATGCAGTGATGTATAAGATGCCCTATACAGAGTAGGTAGGTATCTGATATACAAGATGCAAGGTACTTTAAACAAAGCATTTCAAATACCTTAAACAAATAATTTTATAAAAGGTATCTAAAATACTAGATACGAAATACCTATTTTACAAATACTTTAAAAGATATAACCGAAATTCAATTGAATTTAAGTTTATTTGTTCGAGTAAACAATTTTAGAAAAGATCGCGTTGATAACATGAATTAGGCAAATGTCACAAGACAGAATATTGAGGTATTAACATTGAGACCTTTAATCTATTATCTAGTTGAGATTTAAGTAAAAGTAATTCCTCAAACATACTTCCTTCGATGAGGTCGCATGATCATGCCCCAAAGGAGAAGAGTCGCTCCACAGGGGCAGAGCTGGGCAAACAGGTGTTATATTTTAGAATTTTTTGTTGTAGGATAAAGATGTAATAATAATTGAAGCTTAAATTGAATCTTTATTGTTGAGATATTGGAGTGTCTCTAAATCACTGATGCTACTTGTGTTTTAGTCACTAACAATATAGGAATCGAAATCCTCTAGAAATATATAATAAGTAATATTCATCTTTTGACTTTTTCATATAACCTTCGTTTAATTTATGTTTTTTCCTATCGATTGATCTTTCTTGTTTCAGACAGTACAAGTTCATGTATACCTATGGCTATGGAACAGTCCACATATTCACTTAGTAAATTTCATTGTCTTACAAGGTTTAACATTTTCTTGCCTTCACCTTAGTGAAGCTATGAAAATGTATTGAAGTATAATAGGAGTTCTATAGAGTTGCGAATTCAGGTGTTGGTGACTGCCTTGTTATTTCTAAATATGCCTCGTATGCCTTTGGGTATCTAGCATACAAGTTCCATACAGCGTACAGTGCTTTGGAACTTTGTTAAGGCTGTATCATGTACCTACCTAGTTTCTTATAAAATTTATTTTTGGTTCTCGCTTGTTTGAAATCAGTACTTACTAGGCACACATTACGTGTGTATAGTATAGCACATCTTTCATGTCCGGGCAGTAGGCAATCACCTTCTAAGTATGATGGAGCATCTGGAAAAGCTAGTAGTACTAGAAGTGCATCATTATCTTCATTATCTTCTTTCTCCTCAAATGATGCGCCGAAAAACTATGAAATTTATTTTAGTAAAAGAAACTTGGGGGACAAAGTATCTTCAAAATACTTAGATAAATACGTATTTACATCTTGTATTTGAAATACTCTTTTCAAATACAAGATGTAAATACGTATTTTGTATGTTGTAGGTATCTGTATTTCAGATACTTTTATCTTAGAAAAGTAACATCTGTCCATATATGAAATAAAGCGTCTAGCGCCTGTTAAAAAGTAAATCGCAACAAATAACAGGTAATCATCGGTACGGACAGTCAAATTTCTATGTGATTTTCAAGTTTTATTAAAATTACACTTTTCACTACAATGATATTTCCGCAAACTCCAAAACCAAGTTTCAATTGATTTCAATAATCGTCCCTTTTAACCAACGCCTTCTGAATAGAGTACCTACAGTTTTGGAAAATAATTAGTGAAAATGTTGACAACTACATATTATAGCCACGGTCCAGAAATGATAGTTGTGATTTAATTTGGACTAGAAGTCATTTTACTTAGTAATTAACTTTCTTGTAAAAATAACCGCCGATATCAGAAGGCTGAATCCCGTAATTTATAACGATCAAAATCTTGTCGCAGTTACACTTCAGCGACAAACCAATATATAAAACATATAATAATAATATATTATCTAAACTTGTCATAATGTAAGGAAATTAGGCGTATTTTAGAGAGATTGAGACAAAGATCCGACTGTGAACGTTCTTACCATCGATCTCATTTTCAAAAATATAACTAGTCCATTACTTTTATGTTCGAATAATGTGTCTGCTCTACAACGAGAATAACGCAATGAAAGTTGTTCAGCTGTCAATACGAAACCGCTACTGAAAGCGTGTTACGCCATCACCCCGCGGGCACCATCATCAAGTAACGTGACTCGAACGACGACACGGCCCCAATTTCATCCCCCAGGGCAAGCATAACCTAAGGAATTGTATATCTGATTCTAATGATAACAATTTGTATAGCATAGCCATATTTTACCATTGTGAATATTATTTTTATCTTTATACTACCTGACACTGACCTACAAACTGCAAAAAACTGTCAGTTATTTCGCAATTCGCTGGCTACCATAGATCAGATATTAACCTGGCCCCTTATAGTTAGTTGTATCAAGAGTTGGGAGTCAATTCGGCTATGTAGTGGACAAATTTGATCTTCTGGGAGGACTATGTCGTCTGGATGTAAATAAAGTTATCAGATGGTGTAGCACAGCAATTGCTCTCTAGGCTTGTGCGCCCGAGTTGTATCCTGTATTGACACGCTTGTATTACCTCTCATTTAGGATTAGTATAGTGCCCTAACATTGAAAGTTTTCCAAAGTGCAGCCCGTGCCATAAATATATGGTCGCTTAGCCACTATCAACAGATTTCATTAACCTCCATACTTTGCAAGATTATGCATGTATTAAACTTGCTCCTCACCGCATAGCTGAAAAGTAATATATATCCTCGGTGACCGGCAGTAGGAGTTTCGCCGCAATCAGTCTAGTGGGACACCCATTTTTGGGGCGAGGCCCTCGAACCGTTTGTCACCACCTTAGACTTCTCTGGTAGGAAATAGGGGTGAAACCAACCAATCTTGTGGGATTCAATGCCGCTAAAACACATGTATATCTGTTCTTTTTTTTTTAATTATTATAAACTAGTGCTCGACTGCAATCCCGTCTGATGGTAAGTAGTGATGTAATCGTTGATGGTAAAGCGCACTAGTTTATTAAGCCTATTCACTTAAAAAACTTAGGAATAGGAAGGATGACGACAGTTGAGCGAGGTGATGCAATGTTAAAACACGACCAACGAAGTTGCGCCAGAGGGAGATTTATCTGAAGACTCTCGACGACCAAACTTCCGACACAACAACATTTGGCGCATCGTACCCGGCACAGTTCGCAACACAATTGCTCAGACCCGTCCTCCGTACGGCCGCACGACGAATCGCTTGGCGGCAAGACTTTGTCTGGTGGGTGGTAACTTCTGCTGGCAGCCAATGTTATGACCTACCACCGAGAAAAACCACACCGCCAAAAGGAGACCCATTCACCTTAGTTCCTGGTTTCTAAAATGTATCCTTGTAGAGACTGACCGCCTTCATCTCTTGGGAGTTGCAATTTCCTCAAACCTAAACTTTGGGTGGTTCACTGAGTTGGCGTTCATGCAAAGGAACGGTGGAACTTCACGCCGAGCCAGCTTCTAATGTTATACAAAGTGCGTGGGGAGTACTGCAGCCATATATGAGCTGGTGCTGCAAAATGCCAGTAGCAGCCGTAGAGAAGCGTATGTAGAGGCTAATTGTGGTGTTCAAAGCCTGGAGAGCAGTGGTATGGTTTTCAACCTCTGGGGGAAGATTCATTTTGGAGTGTGTATCCACCTTTACGTTGTTGACACCACAACGTTTCGCCTTGTCGTTTATACCGCATACATCGAAGAACTTGAACAATTTGCCTACAGCGGTCTTCAAGGCTACAGTGAATAGGCTCATAATAACTTAGTGGGCTTTATTATCAATGATTGCATCACTGTTTACTATCAGACAGGATCGATGTCAAGTACTAGTTTATAACATTTAAAAAAACACATTGTCCAATTTGATGACCTTTTAATATTTCTAACCAATGAAATATTTCTACTTTGGATAGAAAGTTTAAAATCATGCGCAGAATTTATGGAACTACTGAAATATTTACTCCCATTAGGTACGTATTATGAACATATTGAGGACCTATTCTATAGATACTTAGGACGCACTCTGTATTAACTGTCTACTCGCCTTACGAAGTATTTTTCCATATGTTTTCTTCACGCACTTTTCTCTTCCGTCTCAATGATATCTTTGCCTTGACCTAATCATCACCTCTAACCAATTATGTTTATATATTGTTTCAATTGCTTCGAAACTTACGAATCAATAAAAAATATTTGTTACAATGTTAATACGAACATAACAATCACTGGGTCACTGCATGTCAGTTGGTTGTTGACGTATTATCAACCGAATGTCCATGAGGCAACTGTGTAAGGATGTCAATTGTGTGGCTGATCAAATGAAAATATGCGAAAGAATGTTTGTTCTGGAAATTTTGTTTAATGTTCTTGTTTTAAAAAAGTTCACTATTGCACGGCTCTGCTGTCTTTAATACCACCGTGTAAACATTTCGAAAAATACCTGTCGTGCTTGCCTTTTCCTCAACACCAGGGCCTGCCTGGCTATAAAAGATAGTGGTAAGCTATCACTAGCTCTTATAGCAGGGCAAAAGTTGTACAGCACTGTGCTTTTTTGTTCTTTTTTTTTGGATTTGTCATAAAACAAAAATCGATGCAATCCAACTTCTGCCCTGCTACAAGAGAACAAAAAGTAAATGAAAGTTTAAGTAATAAACAAAAACACCAACAAATTCTCCCTATAATAGCAGTGTAAGTGGACAGATGGACGACCCCGACCATGTTCCTGACATCTTGCAATTTATTGTGCACACATACTGTCATGGACAATTACTAGCGGCTCCGTATTGAAAGCGTTTGTAATTGAAACAGGCGTGAGGTTGTCGCCGCACAATTGATTGTAATAGTACACAGACACAAGCTCTTTCTGATTAATTTCGTTGCGGGACCCAAGACAGTTGAATCGTTTCTCCGGGACTCGTCGAGCTTCATTGCTCGGCGTTTTTCTGGCGGTCTCCACTGTTGATTCTGGCTTTCAGGAGTTGCAGTGGGATGGGAACAGTGTGGCGGGTTTTGTCCAAAAAACAACAACAACGCAACAGCGCGAATCATTAATGCGATGCTGAAGTAACTGTGATTTTAATAAATTTATATTCACCAAGAGCTTTCCTACATTATAAAGAACAAGTACTTTTTTAATAAACAACAAAACAGGTTGGAATGTAACATTTTAACGTATCTCAGAACCTAGAATAGAGACCCCAGAGATACCTATATTGGCATTCTATCAGTTTAAGTGGTGAAGTCGCAAATGTATTTGATTGATTTAGTATAAATCTCTTCGTTAAAAGTTAGGTGAAGTCAGCTTAGAGTAGGGTGTCTGGCAGAAAATCTCCAGAGTGCTCGGTTGCTGCTGGTCCTCGGTTTTGATCCCCGAGGGCGAGCAGACGCTGGGCCGGCGCACCCTGGGCACGGGCAACAATCCGCGGCTAGGGGATTGTTGTCTGCGGCGAATTTCTGCTGAGCGGAGGAGTCGCTGTCGAGGGCCCTCTATCTGCGCTCTGCAGCTGCAGAGTGCGTGGCCCCACGCGCACGTGAGAGGAGAGTCACCGGGGTGGTTTTTAGTCAGTAGGAGTCTGACAGACGCCGTCGCCCACCCCAGGCGGACGGCGAACGTCCATTGAGGATTATCCACCACGGAACAAAAAAAAAGTATGCTTAGAGTGAGTTGTCAAAAGTGTCAATAATGAGGCATTGAAGTTTTCAAGGCGGATTGGTTACAGAATCGCATTGCTGGTTTTGATAAGCAGCCAATATACTTCTACCACTATGAAAACAACCTGCAGCAGCCGCCCCAGCACAGTCCATCGTCCTATGAGGATGGCCTATCCAACTTTCAAGGCATTATGGTCATTCCATCTGGTCTCTTTCCGTCCTCATTGGATAAAACAGCTGGCGACGGAGATAAGAGCCCGACGGATGATGTTGAATATCTCAGATAGCAGTTAAACACTACTTTACCCACGTTGGCTAGAACGCATTCAAAAGTGTTTTCAATGGCACCTAGCGTTTTCCCGCGACTTGGCAAAAAAATAAGTTCTTATAGTGATAGACTGAAACATTACTAAACCCAGATATTGAACACTTTTAATTTCCGTGCCCCCTCAAGAATTCCTCGCAACCCAATAACTGCACTGTGACCACCACAAAGGAGAACGGTTTTAGGCGCCAATTCCCCATATGCTAGATTTTGTAAGGTGGTAAACAATTGTTGCAATAAAATAGATTTGCACTTTGACTCCTTTAGCAAACTGAAAGCCATAATATACAAATATGTTCCGGATGTAAATTAGCACTCACTATCTGGCAATAATGAAACATGTCTTTACCTGTAACTTAGTTTAAGTTTTAGTTTTAAGATGAATTCTTGTACAACTCCATTTTTGTATGCATGCGGAGTTCACCTATAAGTGATTGTTACACTACTCTGTCACCTTCTAAAATTGTGTACATGTAACTTTATGTACTACACGTGTAACAAGGTAAACAATTGTTGGTGGACCAAAATATAAAAATAAAAAATAAAACACTCATCACAGAAAACATTATTACTGCCGGTGACAATAACATTAATATAATAACACAAGACGTCTTACTACAAAACGAGGACTAACTTTAGTCCAATCCCAAACCTTCGATTCGAGCTCTTTGTTGTTTTTTTGACTTTATTCTGAGCACAAAGTAGATACAAGTTCTTAACACACTACTCATCTAACAAAATTAACAAGTCAATCTTGTGTTTGGCGTGAGTCTTTGTAATTGGTTTTCTAATTTTGTTGGAAAACAGTTCGAAAATTTTTACAACATTACCATGTAAAACATTCCAAGGAGTAAACGCATCATACAAGCGTAGCCGCAGGCTTCCTACGGGGTATTAAAATCAATAATAAATTGCAAAATGTTGCGGTTATATGAACGATAACGAAACAATAAAAAGTCACTTACAACACCAAGTACAGAAACCACTGAAATAAATTGATTAAAAATTATGAGAGAAATTTAATAGCTAAAATGATAAGAGATAAAACTATCACCTACTCAAGTGAAGTAAAAAGTTGAAACAGTTAAACATAAACACAACTCCTACATACTTCGTGAGGATTTAGTTTATTAGCAAATTATTTTCCAAAATTTTGTGAATATTCGAAAATGACTTGCTCAAGAATTAAAAGTGTCTAAAAACCGAATACATGCATTACAATCAGAACTCAATACTCTTGTACTACTAGACTTTGACAGTAGATACCTACCTGCAGTAGTAAAAAGTATAGGTACTGATGAATTTGAAACAGAAACTATAGCAACGACTACAGGCGCATTTCTCTCTTACCGTTGATATTATGTGATTGAAAAGATAATAAGTATCAGACTAAATAAAAATAAAAAAAATATATATATAAAATTATATTTAATCCACAATTTTGGTTTAGACTAGTTGATGCACTAAAAATAGTATAATTGGTACACTGCATAAAAGCATTTACATACACTTACGAAGAAGCTGAGGCACTTCTGAAACATGATGAGTAGCAGAAACTCATCCCACACACATTACTAATAAACCACATCCTACTCACAATACTAGACGACACACTCCACATTAAATGACACTACTGACATCACACCACACCACACTACACTACACCATTCTACACTTCACTATGCTACATTAAACTATACATTAACTACTCCACATACAGCAAAAAGAAATTGTGAAATCTATTGTTACCAACTAAATTGTCCAAATTAATTCCATTTACTATTGCTTTTTCAAATAATTACATAATTTTTGAATTATAATTATATATATTTGATTAACAAATTGTGATAATGAATGATTTCGTATTTCTCTTTAATGCTGACATGCCGTGCAATCCGTCCAGAGCTCTTGTTTCAAGTTAAGCTATAAAGTCCGAGGCATTCGACTGCTTCATCCCTTTGACAGCGATATGGAGCTTCGCAAGGTACACTCAGGTTGGGGGAGCGCCAGAAGTTAAAAGCCCGACTCCCATTAGCTCACAGTCAGCAGATAGACATGCTCTTAGTATTAGCACAGTATTAGTGTTGATAGACGTATAATAATAATAATATTTATTTGCTCAAAACATGGTATAACAGGTCTTACAGATAACAATAGTACAAACATGTTTTGCCGAGTTTAGACTCAGCACGCAAATTTGAACATGAAAATTGAATTTTTGATATGAATTTGACAAAATAAGAACAAAAAGTACTTAGTGTTAACATTTCGTGTCAAAAAATTGTTTCAGACTATAGAAATTCCTCCAGAGAGGTTCATCCCACGTTATCTGGGAAATCGGGGACTCAAGACAAGCCACTATTCACCGTTCACCTCATCGGTCATCGCACTTCAGGGTCAATCTCAGCAGAGACCAACATTCTTGTAGTTAACTTTTCGGTGTTGTTGACCGAGGATAGGAACGCTTGTAAGCATAACAATACCAATTTTACGGACGCTGAGCCTTCTAAAACTGGGTAGTGTTGTCGTCGTGGCAATTTACTTTTGCTTTTTTAAATAATTATGTTTTTTTAAAATTATATTTATTTATATTTGATTCATCAAATAAAATAACTCTGAGTTAGTTAAGAATATTGAGGAAATCTTATCCGACGTCCGAAGCAGGCGACTACTTCACCACTTACTTTGACAGTGATGTGGAGCTCCACAAGGTGCACTCGGATTGAGGGAAGCGCTAGAAGCCAAAGCCCCACTCCCATTCGCTCACAGTCAACAGATAGACATGCTCTTAGTATTAGTGTTGATAGATGTATTAATAAGTTTATTCAGTACGAACCTTCAAAGAGGCTCATCCCATGTTATCTGGGAAATGGGGGACTCAGGACTCCGTCCTACGGGAGCAATTTAATGCCGCGTCGTATGTGAGTGATCTGATGCTGCGTTCTACAAGAGAGATATACGACACGAGCGCGAAGACCCCGTGGACAATGCCATCAAAAGTAGGAACGGGGGTTACGCTGCGGTGGGGCATGGCACGAAAAGCAATGAAGACGATTAGCTGGCTTGATATTTTCGCACGTACTGTCGGTTAATTTTATTGCGTATCACACTATCAGCAGCATAGGGTTTCATTTCAAGAGTTAGTCAGTTTGAGATGATAAACACTGAGACTGACAGTGTATTACGTATTTAAGGTACTGGATGCGGTGAGAGGGAAGAGAGATTTTTGTAACATAGATCGTCTAAAACTAAGGCTCGACCGAGATAGTTTTTCGTTCTCGGCCGAAACCGAGACTGAGACGGAGAATAAAATAAATATAGTTTAAAAAACAAAAATAAAAAATATCAAACTAAAAAGTTAAAAATAATTAAAAAAAAAGCGTGAGGCGCTTTGTGCCATATGTTTTGTATATTAAGCGCCTCACGCTTTTTTTTATTATTTTTAACTTTTTAGTTTGATATTTTTTAAAAGCATGTTTTCTTATTTTTTTAAACTATATTTATTTTTAACACTTTAGTTCGATATTCATTTAAAAAAAACGAACGAACGAAGGTATTGAAAACGGTGGGACATTTTACAGTAATGAGCCGCTCACTCGTAGTCCAAAGAGTTAGAGACGGACAAACAAACAAGCAAACATACAATTGAAGCTAATAAAAAGCATTACATGCTTTTTATAAAAAGCATTACATGCTTTTTATTAGCTTCAGAGCCGAGACCCAGAGCCGAGCCCGAGAACAGAAAAAGCGTGAAAAGTTAATGCTCAAAAAGAACTGTTTTAAGAATCGAAGATAAATAACATTTTATATATTATAATATATCATAAAAAAGCAATCTTTCAAAGACTGTGACCTTTAGTCATACAATTATCCAGCTTTGCAAAATGAAAATAAATGATAGCATAGACTAGTTCACTTGCTACACTAGTAGCATAGAATAAAGAGAGGGAAGTACGTTATCTTCATACAAACGGACCGCGCGCGGCTTGTATGTTTGCGCCATAGTATCTATGCGTCGCCGCACGCACACCTAAACACAATATTAGAGTGCCTATGACTGCGCTAGTCGCGGCTAGCACGGAACGAGGTTCGCGCGTCACGGCTTTTCGGCACATTAGCTTTTAAAAAATGATCACATAAACTGCAAAGTTGGTATGTCTATTTATGAACAAATAAAAGACTTATATTTTTCAAATTATATTTCTAAAAGTTATTTACAAGGATACGGATATATTACACATTAAAGTTTAATAACAACGCGTTTCGTAATAGTCGAAACCGAAGAAAGTAGGTATTTTTCTGTAGCTAATTTGTAATTTTGTATTAAATGTGTGATTCAATAGATGTTATGTTTGTATTATTTATATTTGTATTAATTAAAAATAAAAATAAATATGGTTCTTTATGTGTACAAAACTAAAAATAAAAATTACAAAAAAAAAACTGACTAGTATATGTAAACTAAATACTAAGCAAATAATTTAAACATAAGCTCTTAGTCTATAAATATTTGTTAGCGGTTTGGGCGACAACCGTAACCGACGAAGCGCGGACAGTCGTCAACCCTAAGACAGTAGGCAATTAAATCGCGGATTGGGTCGCAGATAACCTACTTCCCCTCTTTATTCTATGCTAGTAGGCGGCGCGGTTAAAACTTATTTGCTGCAGGCTGCACTTTATAAGGCGGACATAACCAATACTCAAAAGTATTAGCATTTCTTTGCAGTTTTGGCTCTCTAAGAAAGCTACTTACAGTCTCGGTCCTGACCGAGAATCTCAGCTCTAATTAGCCGAGAGGCGAAACAAATTTTTCGGTTGGATTTGTAGCCGAAATTGCCGAGACCAATACTGAGACTGGGATCTTGGTCGAGTCTGATTTAAAACCCTTTCTTACTGTTCTTCTTCAGTGTACTCGTGCACTATCACAGGAGAATCTGAAATTAATTATGAAAACAAAATAAGTAACAAACAACTAAAATCTAATCTCATTAATGAAGTAGGTTTATAGCATAGAAGAATGTTATAAGTTGTAGTATCATTAGGTAATAGTACATTACGATATTAGTGCGTAATGATGGTTATAACATGCGAGGCGGAATTTCAGCCCGAGCCGAAGGCGAGGGTGTAATTGAGCCGAGCATGTTATAACCAATACGCACGTATATCGTACGACGTTTTTTAACACACTTGCGAGGAAACAGAAATAGAAGTATTTTATATTTTGTTCATTTTAAATAAACTCAATCTGTGAATGCACACTGTTGCTTTCCCTCCATTAGTATTATTATTTGCCATTTCAAATATGGAACAGCGCGCAGCGCGAGCCGTGCGGCGGCGATCAGTTCCATAATTACTTGAAATGGAAAATAATGCTGTTATGGAAAATAATGCTGTTATGGACTATAACTTAACTATTTGCTTTGATAAAACACGCGTTTGTTGTGGCCTGCTTTACATATTTAAAACCGGTGGAATTACATCAGCTTTACGAGCAAGGGTGTTAAAAATGTTTTTAATAGTTGTAGTTTTCTGACATAAAATGGATCACGTATCAAAACTGCCACTTACAATACCGTCCTTCTTCCCGTCCTCCGTACGACAATTCGACAGTTACAACTTTTATTGTTTTTATTTGTTTCAAAAAGAAGGAAGCCGAAAAACTTTCCGCTACTATCAAATTGTAAGTATAAGCAAATTTATACTTACAATTTATACTGCAATAGGTAACTTTGACAGATAAATTTTATTTATTTAGAGGAATTTACTTACACTTCGAACACTAGCTAGATAACTAATATATATATATATAAATAATGATATAAAAATAACCCATACTAATATTATAAATGCGAAAGTAACTCTGTCAGTCTGTCTGTTACGCTTTCCCGCTTAAACCTCTCAACTGATTTTGATGAAATTTGGTACAGACAGTCTTTAGACCCTGAGAAAGGACATAGGCTATCTTTTATTGAAAAATTTGATATTCCCGAGGGAAATCTAAAAAGCGCGATATAACCGAATTTCACGCGGGCCAAGCCGCGGACGGTAAGCTAATATTTGATATAAGGTAGGTGTTATTAGATTATAAACTCTTACCGGAGCGATAGTCATGTTTTTCGGTCTCATTAGGTACACTGCCGATCTCTCGTATCTTTTTGAACTAAATTGACTAAATGTCTGCCGCGGCTGTTCAGTTTTACACGAAAAATAACCTAATACTAAATGAAGACGATACATGCATATTTTCTCACATCGGACAACACTGACTGTATAACTTAGCCGTAAATGTGTTATGTCATACTTATGTGGCAGTGAAGAGATTTACGTAGTGACCGTGCGCATGGCTGCGTTAGAACAGCATCAAAACTTCATTCGATCGGGTTAGGTACTCAGAGTGTGTGGATTCGAAACATAATTACAGAGTAAAACACACCTAGTGTTTTCCTAATATAAACCTACAATTAGATCAATTAATAATATATTTTGAAAAACATTATTGTTTCTAGGAAAAGTGGTAAGTAATGTTGATTAGCAAACCATCGTATTTCCGAATTTTACTGCATTTTATGTACAAATATGTCGACAGAGCGTATAATGCTGCTTCTGGAAACTGGGTAGGGTAACTTTTTCAAATAGGAAATTCAGACGATGCATTGAGAATGTTGACATGGACGGAAATTTACCTCGGTAGGATTTTATCGCGTGCTGAATTTCTAACGCTCAGTATATAATCGACAATTGAGAATCCAACGAAGCGTATAATTTCACTTCAGAAACATAAAGGTTGATTTTCAACTCTCCTCGCTTAGCGGTTGGCTGAAAATCCAGTGCGCGAACACGCCCGTCAGATGTCAGGCTATAAGTAGATTCGCTCGCCCTTTTAGCAAATGCTTCAAACATAAGATCTTATCAAAAGTAGCACCTTACTCTTATATATCTAGAGGGGTCTGCTTCGTCGGCCTAGTGGTCTCAAGCGTTACTGCTAATCTTGAGACCCTGGTTTCTATTCCGAAGGTCAAGCGGTTTCCGGATGCTTGCCTGGCTGAAGGGAAATTGTTTCCCTCCTATGACGTAACCTTTTGAAAGTACACTTCTGCTTAACCCGTCGGAGCATGCAGGTTTGATCTTATATTATATAATCTAGCAGTCTCCGCTATATATTGCTGATTTTACAGCATAAACGTGTAACAAGCTATAAATAATACTATTTCGTATTGAAAATATGTATTTCTGTGTCTATCAGTTTTATACATATTTACATTGAATTGAATTGTGAGAGCTCGAGTAATTACTGGACTGAGATATTGTCAGCCACAGGCGCAGGTTGGCTGCCGTAGGTCAGGGCCTTGGCCTTTTTCTTTTTTTCTTACTTACCTTATGGAAATTCCGCTTCTTTTTATGTCTAGGTATTTAGGTACCAATATCATATAACTTGTAATGACAGCTTTCGGGGCTGCGCTGCGCAAAGTGGGGGGGGGGTTCGATCCCCGCACAGTGCAAGTTTTGTGCATACAAATACATTACAGACATTCATGCATATGAATATGAATATTTGCACATCTGGTCGTGCCTCGGAAAGCACGTTAAGCCGTTGGTCCCGGTTGCCATACGAACATCTAGTGGCAGTCGTTACGGGTTGTTGGAGCCCTCAAAAGTCCAACAATTGGTCTAACTGCAATGCTTCGATGTCGTCTTCGGGTTGTAGAGGTCAGACGGCAGTCGCTTCACGGAAAATGTCGAAGTTTAGCCATTTCAGCAGTTGGTTTGGTAAAGCGGACCCCAGACTCCAAAGCTGAAAAGGCTTCGGATGCGACTGGGATTAACGCTGGGATGATGAAGATCATATAACTTGTAAATGAGACGGTTATCAGTCCAGATTTTGTATGAAATTTAAATTGATTTCACAAATCTTGACTTACTTCATCTTTTTTCGGTGTTTCTTCTCAGAGTAGATGGATAGGGACCACCGGCCTCGTCTAGTTTTTTAAGACTTTTGTTATATACTGGCGAAAACATAGTTTTCACTTTATTGTTAACCTTATCGCCTTCATAAAACCTTTATTTGATTATCAATTAAGACGAATGATAATCCACCAATCACACATTACCACTGCGCAGTAAAATCATTACTGCCACGTTTAACTTACAAACATCCTTATTTCATTAATAAAAGCGTGTTTAAAAAGAGACTGAATAGAACGCTAATAGAAATTTGGTACATAATCCACCCTTTTTTTATCGTCGCACTGCTGGGCACAGGTCTCCTCACATACAGAGAAGGATTGAGCGTAATAACGCTTGCTCAATGCGGATTGGAGATTTCAGACTTAAAGTCCAGGTTTCCTCAAGATGTTTTCCTTCACCTTTTAATCACACACTCATCGTTTGACAGCCTCCGTGGCGTAGCGGTAGCGGACGCAGCCGCTGTGCAAGGTGGCGCGGGTTCGATCCCCGCACAGTGCAAGTAGTTGTATGCATGAATATGAATATTTGTACTGGTCTGGTCGTGCCTCGGAAAGCACGTTAAGCCGTTGGTCCCGGTTGCCCTACGAACATCTAGTGGCAGTCGTTACGGGTTGTTGGAGCCCTCAAAAGTCCTACAATTGGTCTAACTGAAATGCTTCGATGTCGCCTTCGGGTTGTGGAGGTCAGACGGCAGTCGCTTCATGGAAAAATGTCGAAGTTTAGCCATATCAGCAGTTGGACTGGTAAAGCGAACCCCAGACTCCAAAGCTGAAAAGGCTTCGGATGCGACTGGGATTAACGCTGGGATGATGATGATGATTGGTGTCCAAGATATACTTAGAAAGTATATATGTACTTTTTACTTAGAAAAGTTACATTGGTACTTGCCTGAACTTGAATAAAACCCGCACACTCATACTTGAGAATCTGGTGTTTTAACCACGAGGCCACCACGACTGTCTAAATAAAAAAAAATAGAATATTTTTTAAACGAGTTCCTAAAACAATACTTAGTATATACCTACCCTTTGACCAAATTTTTTGAAAATCGTGATTTTTTTTTCAGTTCATCTCTCATACGCGCTCACGAACGCAGAAAAAAAAAACAAAGATTAATCACAATATAGGCAGTTAGGGTTACAATAAGTCATGTTCACCATCTAAAAAGCGAATATAATTATATCATTAGCAAAGGTGCAACCGATACAATGATTTATAGAATAATAATAAAATAATATTATTATTAAAATTCACAACATAATATAGTTGAGGTTGTTGTCTGTTTTATCTTTGTGACATAAGACTATGCTCCGTATTGACGTGTAGTTATGAGAAGTATATGTAAATAAAGATGATTCCCGTCGCGTGCAACGTAAGTACGGAAAGATTCAGGGAGTCTCTTCAGTTGAAGTCGGGCTTTGGCGGCTAGTGGACGCTTCCCGATTCGATCTCACCCGAACTAAAATTCACAACAATGGGCTCGAAGAAGAAAAAGGACACGTAAGTTTTTCATTTATTTATTTATTGCGAATGCGATTTATTCAGTAATTGTTAAGTCTATACGAATGTGTGTTTATATTGTGATTAGAAATTATTTACCGAAGCGAATGTTATCGTTGTAAATAGGTACTTTATTTCTACAAATGAATTAAATGGAGGCAATCTGGTCGACTCGTTTGTCACAATTTGTTTAATTACTGGAAATTTGTTTGATGGCATTATATGTTCTGTATTACAACAAAAAGAAATGTCATCAATATACCTTAGAAACACTATGTTTAAAAACAGGCTAATCACTTCTTGAAAATAGCAACAGCAAAAGAAAAAAACATTTTTATCATATGGAACGTCCCATATAAATACTTATTTTATTCTGTTTTTACTAGATACACAATACAGTACAAAATTTATTACGATTCATCATCACCTTTTTGTCGTCCCACTGCTGGGAACAGGTCTCCTCTCATAAGAGAAGGATTATTACGACTAAGGTACAGGAAAACAAAAACAAAGTTGAAAAATAGGTCATAGTGTTTAAAGTACCTAGTTTACTGTTTTATTTTTTAGATTAAGTACCTGTTTTTCAATATTTTAATTTTTCCTGGCCAGAAAGAATTATTGATTTAAAAAACATCCAATTATGGAATTTTACTTTTCAACAAGATCCAGCTAGTGACTTCTTTGAGAACGTTCTCAATTTCTCTCACTTCCCGATTGTGTTATGTTAGAAAATAAAAGAAAAAATATATAATTAAGAACACAATTAATTAAATATAACGAAATACTTCTTGCTGTTCACTGAAACTGAGGTATGTATGTACATATAGGTATACCTACTACATACACATATTAATAAAAGTAATATTTGTCGATTGTTTCGTACGCCTATTGCAAGCATACTTATATTCATCTTTTCGTAAGGAATACAATGTACAATAGTACATTTCAGTTGCTGAATCAACGTTTAATTGCAATTTAAAACTACGTTTTATTATAATTTAAAACAACGTTGTTCTCTCAGCTTCATTTAATGCGACGCCCATTAACCTGCTCAAGCAAAGTAGTAAATATCAAAGCGTTCTATTGAAATAATTTTAATGATTGCCTTCATAACATTTTATAGTTTCGTGTTCCCGAGTCTAATTATGTTCAAAGTCTTAACCTTGAAGATAATTAGTCTCGGGAACACCAGGTCAGTTTTAACTGACATTTGATAAGTTGCAATAATAAAATTTTGGTACTTTGTGATTATGTAATTACTTACTTGTTCTATTACAGTAGGCAAACAAACTAACAACTATAAAAACAAAAATTACTATTTTTTTAAATAATTATAAACTAGTACTTGACCGCATCCCCACCTGATGGTAAGCATTGATACAATCGATGATGGTAAAGCGCGCTAGTTTATTAAGAGCAAGAAAAAACTAAGTGAATAGAAAGGAAGACGGTAGTTGAGCGTGGTGATGCAATGTTAAACACAACAACACGAGCAACGATGCTGCGCCAGAGGGAGATTGATCCGGCGACCCTCCACAACCAATCTCCCGACCCAGCCACATTTGGCTTATCGTATCCGGCACACATCGTAACACAACTGCTTAGACCCGTCCTCCGTACGACAATTCGACAGCTTACAACTTTTATTGTTTTTATTTGTTTCAGAAAGAAGAAAGCTGAAAAAACTTTCCGCTACTATCAAATTGTAAGTATAAGCAAATGTCTATAGTGCATTGATACCTATTTATACTGCAACTTACTTTGACATATATATCATCATCATCATCAACCTTTTATCATCCCACTGCTGGGCACAGGTCTCCTCCCATATAGAGAAGGATTGAGCGTAATCACCACGCTTGCTCAATGCGGGTTGGCGATTTCAGATTATTAAAGTCCAGGTTTCCTCAAGCTGTTTTCCTTCACCTTTAGTCACTGGTGTCCAAGGTATACTTAGAAAGTACATATAACCTTAGAAAAGTTACATTGGTACTTGTCTGACCTGGAATCGAACCCGGACACTCATACTTGAGAGGCTGGTGTTTTAACCATTAGGCCACCACGATTTTTTATGACATACTAGCGGCCGCCAGCGACTTCGTTCGCGTGGAGATAGTTATGCTCCCCTCCTGTTGGTCACAGCGTAATGTTATATAGCCTAAAGCCTTTCTGGATTAATGGGCTATCCAACGCAAAAAGAAGTTTTCAAATAAGACCAGTTATCCCTGAGATTAGCGCGTTCAAACAAACAAACAAACTCCTCAGCTTTATATATTAGTATAGATATATTACATATAGATATATAATATATATTATTTATTTTGGGGGGTCTCGTGGTTAAATAATAACAACCTCACAGTTCGATTGATCAGGTTAAGCTACGGTTTGTCCGTGGATGGGTGTCCATCCTTATATGCCGATACCCCCCACCCCCCGTGCCTCGAAAAGCACTTTAAGCCTTTAAGCCCTTTGGCCCCAGCTGTTAGTAGATCTTTGACAGTCGTTACGGGTCGTTAGAAGTCCGAAAGTGTGACCGCCAGTCTTATCAAGAAGTAACTGGATCGTGGACGTCTGACGCAGTAACTCCATGCAAGATACTGAAATTCAGCTGAATTCAGTTAGACTTAAAGCTGAACCAGCTGCAGCAGCAGCAGATGATATTTACTTTGATAGGTATATGTATTCAAGTAAATCATCATCATCATCTCAGCGTTAATCCCAGTCGCATCCGAAGCTTTTTCAGCATTAGAGTCTGGCGTCCACTTTACCAGACTAACTGCTGATTTTGGCTAAACTTCTATATTTTACATAAAGCGATTGCTGTCTGATCTCCACAACCCGAAGGCGATATCGAAGCATTGCAGTTAGACCAAAAGGACTTTTTAGGGCTCCACAACTCTAACGGCTAACGACTGTCACTAGATGTTCATATGGCAACCGGGACCAGCTTAAAGTGTTTTACGAGGCACGACCAGACCAGTGCAAATATTCATGCATACAAATATTTGCACTGTGCGGGGATCGAAACCGCGCCTCCTTGCGCAGCTGCCGCGTTCGCCACCGCTCGCCAAGCAGGCTGTCATGTATTAAAGTAAATAATACAGTATAAATAAGTTTGACTTTGCAATTTCTGTGTACTTAGGGACGCTTTAGCACAAGCACTTGTCATAGTGATAATAAAACCTAATCCATCTGTCATGTTTCCGACTTTGGAGAGGCTGATTTTAGTGACGTTATACTTATGTCGCACCAAAATGGTTTTATTGTCCGTTTAGTTAACCGACGAGCCTTTTAACTTAAAGGCGGTTTAACTGACCATGACGCTTGAAACGATACGACCCCGACCAAATGGGTTCGATTAGAACTGTGATTAACAACATGCGAGCACTAATTACAATGACAAATTTTATCAGTGGCTAGTGACATATGTACTAACTTCACTTTATATTATAGCAAGTGAAGAGCGCAACTGAAATATTCTTATTTTATTCCAATTAATTTGGGCGTCTCAGTATAATGTCTTCTTCTTCCTTCAAACATTCTTCTAGGTATTATTCATTATCTTAGCACTCACGTTAATGTACTCATTTTCCAATACCAAACCCATCGTCAGAACCTATCAATCGTTTCAACAGCCTTTCACTATTAGTATGGTAAAAATAAGTCCAATAAAATATGACGTTTCTCCCCAGTTCCGCTATGCAACATGTACGGAACTCATGGCAACTATCATGGGCGTCATCTTCGGCATGGCAAGCGGAGGAGGCGTCTGCTACAATCTGGTGCAGATCGGAGAGCTCAGCACTGCTTTTGTCGAAAGAACCACTTACAGGGAGAGGCTGACTAGCTATTTACCACTTACCGTCGCTTTTGGAGGAGGAAGGAGGCTGTAAGTGAAATAATCTTTGGAATAAAAGAGTGCCCCTACAGCAAACATAGCTCCTGGTAGTAGTAAGCATTATGGTTTTTAACTAGCCTATGAAGTCCTGTGTTATAGGGCTGAGCCGTAGCTCAAATCTAGGCTACTGGTTATTACTGAGAATTCCTTATTGGAATAATTGATTTGTTGATCAGTTTAGGTAGGTCGCTTACCGAGATAGTAAGCACGTACGAGGTATCTCTATAATAAACAGTATTGATTTATTCACACCTTCACATTAAAAAAGGAAAATAAAAGACTGTAAACCCACTGAGTCAATTTATTGAGGAAATGATTTTGTCAAAGGTGGAGTAATCATCATCATCATCATTTCAGCCGAAAGACGTCCACTGCTGGACATAGGCCTCCCCCAAGGTTCTCCACGACGACCGGTCCTGCGCCTCCCGCAACCAGCGGGTTCATACGACCTTCACCAGGTCGTCGGCCCACCTTGTGGTGGAGTCAATCAATTAATATTAAAAAAATGCCTATCAAATATTTTATACGGCATTGTGTCTTTCAAAAATGGTGTGTATACGAGTAGTTTCCGTGTAGCTCTTCTTTCAAGAACAACTTTAATAGGAATTTGACATTCGGAACAAGACGCATTATTAACATATCGTCAATTAAGTAATGCCTACAAGATGTCGAATAAGGATATACAAACGCAAAAAATCATCCTGTTGCGTACCAATAAAAAATAAAATCATCATCACATTATCTCCAATCCCTTTTAAGTGGCATTAAAAAGAAGATTTTAATTGCGTTCACAGTCAATCTATTATCTCAGCATCAATCTATTTAAAAATACCTCTAAGTTCCTTACATTTTAAAGATTAATCGTTGCTGAAATGCCTACTTATGTAATATAATAAATAAGTTTTTACTTATTTAATTTTTTGTTTATTGTTTGCTGGTATTTTGGCGTGGCTAGCTAGCATATGATAAATAATTTAATTGTTGTTGTGTTTAATACTGTACTGTATTGTATAAAGTCATTTGTTTTTTTTAAATGAACAGACAGCTGTGCTGCTGTGGAGTTTGTTCCTCTACTTTTTTTTCCTAGCTAAAGCACTGGGAAGTGGCGAAGGGCGGGCGTTTGGGGGTTTCTTATGAAATATTGAGGTTCAAAAAGTGCTGATTCTCAGTTTAATTTGAATTTTGATTTTGACTTTGTATTTTGATTTTGAATGTTTCAATAATGAGATTGACGTTTTTATTTAGGCCTTCTGACTTTAAACTCAATATTCCTCCGTCAATCTACTTGTTTTTTGAATATGTTAACAAGTTCACTTTCGTTTGTCTAGTGCTAACGCATCTTACGAAGAGAACATGGCTGCCCTGATCGAAGATGCACAGGCGATGGCCATCGGCCTGTTCCTGAGTATAGGCATATCACTCATCTTCTGCATGCTGTCCGTTGGACTCATCAGTTGGAGCGCATTGCGACAGGTATCTATTTTAGTTTCATTGATCGCTACTTTGCGTGTTATATGCGGTCGTGGATCGTAGAATTACGATAGATATGTCTTGATGCGGCAGATTTAATGGCAATGCTCTAAATTCTGTTTTCTTGTTCATCAATGTTTGTTTTTCTAATTCTTACAAAATATAGATGATCCACCTCCAGTACGTTTATGACAAATTCATAAATACTTTCACGAGCATAAGTATCGCTTTTGTTTTTTGTTTGTTTCTTTTTTCTTTAATATTTATTTATTTACCTAAACTGTTAATGTTAGTGTGTTAGTTTTTCACCTAAACTGGCCCCGATTCTCTTCCTCAGTACCTTTTTCATTCTGTTAACTTACGAAAAGTACAAAAGTTAAAATGTTTACAAATGCTAGCTTATCTAATCTTATCTTCCAAGATCTTGGGAGACGGGAGTTGGGCCAAGTCCAACGTTGATGGAGCCGGGTGTCAATGATTATGTCATAACTGTGCACCACTTATTAATCGCGGAGTATTGTTATGTTTACATTACTGATTTCCATGTCCCGCCCTATGCAAATTATAATAAAACTTCTAATCGTTAATGACATCTACTGTGGGCGAGAAAACATAGTCGTCGAAATATCATGATCTCAATCAGTAACAAAATAATAATGTTAATTGGAATTAAATTAATCATCCTGGTATAATCGCAGCTTTTGCAAAAATAGTTTTTTTATTTTTACAAACAACGGTACATTATTGATTGTTGCCAAAATGCGACATTCCGGGGACTATGACGTGTAAAAACAGTCATTGTTCCAATGTCAGACAAAGATGGAGCTATACAGGATGAACAGTGCTATCCCTTTTTGACAACGATTTATTATTTATTTGTTTATAGTTAAGTAAAACAATACAACACAAAAAAATACATTAAGTAACATAGAAACAAATATATAACTTATACCTTAAACCTAACCTAACCTAACATGGAACAGTGGACTCTCTCGCATACTTTCTTTCACAGAAGACCAAACATACACACATAAGCTTATTCCATTCATCCACAAACACGTACACATATATGGTTGGCGATCAGATGCATTCAGCACCTTCAGAGTACGACAGATTCAGCTCCGGCTACCGTTTGATATGTCTACCTTAAAATAATTCTTTCAGTAATATAAAAGAGCAGTTTAAAACGACATCAATATTAATAACAGCATGATAACAACTGTTACATCACAAGCTCTAAATGCTTAACAACAAAAAATTACGATACATTACTGTAGACACTCCATGCAGCTACACTATAGAAATAAGTGCGATTTCAGCTGAGCAAAGATAACTAGACTATTACAGTTTCGTTCATTTAGTAGTTTGACCATGAGAAAAATACAGAACAAATGCTAGGCTTCTTACAATGTCTATTAATTAATTACTGGTTATCAAAATTCGGTTCTAATGCAGCAGACTGATAATTGCGTATCCACTGCTCTTTAAAAGGTGGATTTTCAGAAAAAGTTTCGTCTAAAGCTCGTAAACATTCTTAGTACTGCACCACGGTGTTGTATGTTAAAGTTATTATCGTGTTAATCTATAGAACAGACAGACTGACACATAACAATTTACAGCTTCATAAGCTTCATTGTGACTCTAGTAGCAAATGATATGTCGACCTCTTTACAAGACGGAGGTATATTTTAATATTTCTATAAAGGGAATGTTGCACCTGGTAGAATAAAAAACAATGTACTTTCTTCTTCTGAAAATAAAAGTGATTCGGTTGCGGCTGAGAATCGGCAAATCTCGAAGGTGAAGAGTCATAGAACTTTGGACTGTCAGTTTGTGAACCACTGCTGCTTTTGTTTTGTTCGTAAATGTATTACTAACATAGTTTGTAGGCACATTGTAACTAACACTATGAGCCTGGTTGCTCGAAATAAATAGATAATAATAATAGAACTACCTCATATACTTACTGTCACTTACTAATATACTGAGTTCGAAAGAGCCAGTGTTATAAAAAAGCTTCCAAGTTGGCCCAATCGATTCAGCTTCAAAACAGTCAAAAATGACCAAAAGCTGTATTAACATATTACCTAAAACATATGCAATATATTCACTCAGGCACTTGCAATGTTATTTATTCTCATCGAAAAGTAGGTACCGGCGACCCAGGCATGATTTATACCGCGGAGCGTTAACTCAATCAGAAGTCATCAAGAACTGGACTCCGAGCTAAATGCTATTCGTTTTACTTTTGTT
Organism: Sesamia nonagrioides; assembly: GCA_017933935.1. Classification (NCBI taxonomy): domain Eukaryota; kingdom Metazoa; phylum Arthropoda; class Insecta; order Lepidoptera; family Noctuidae; genus Sesamia; species Sesamia nonagrioides. The sequence goes on along the minus strand of JADWQK010002002.1, from coordinate 2,031,735 downwards.
TATGTACAACAATTTAAAGATGCAATTGTCTTTATCACTAGAGTGCTTCTCAATAACATTCATTTGAAACTGTATTGCGAATACGCCTGTTATGTCGATTATGTTCTATGAGTGTAATAAAAAAAAAAAAAGTAAAACAGCTCATTTCAGAAAACTGTGCATAAATTACGTATTTCATTTAGAAAACTATGAACATGCGATTTGATGCATAAGTCCCCTTCTTCGTCGTGTCGCTGCTATGACTTATTTAAGATCTTGTTGGTCCAAAACTTCCCTACTTTCTCGATGTTGGAAACTTTGACTGCATTTTTTGGGACACAGAGCGCAAACGAGCAGGTGATGTAGTTTTTGACAAGGGTTCGTTCTTCTGCCGTTTCATTTTTTTTATACTTTATAAAAAAAAGGCTTGCGGTCAAGCCCTACTTTTAGGGCTTGACCGCAAGCCTGCCTGATGGTAAGCAGTGATGCAATCGTTGATGGTAAAGCGCGCTAGTTTATTAAGAGCCTATTCACACTAGCCTTGAAGACACTCAAATTGTAGTCCGACGGAAACACCGCCTCTGGCAAATTGTTCCAGTCCCTCGATGGAATAAAAGAGGAGGCGAAACGCTTTGTCCGGATCGTAGTGGTGTCAACAACGTTAGGATGGAAACTCGCCGTACGACGGGTCATCCGATACCACCATCTAGATGGAACGGTGATGGGGGGATTAAATCAAGCAATACCCTCGTATACTCTTCTATAGAACACCGACAGGCTAGCTACTCTACGCCTGTGCTCCAGGTTTTGGAGATCATTTTCAGTTAAATCTGGAGATCGTTTTCAGTTATATCTGGGTGGCCAATCAGCCTCGTCGCACGCCTTTCCACTGCATCCAAATCTCTGCAATACTGTTATGCCATGTACAGGTACATGGCATAATCATCCTTCCTTCCCTTTCACCATAATCATCCGTCAGAGGAAGGAGGGTAATGCAACAGAGACCCATTTAAATTTCACATGTCTCTTTAAAGTGCATTTTGGGTGCGACATGTATATCGGGTCCTTAACCCCTAAGCTATATATGTATATACGTAGAGATATCCTTCGTTTTTGGGGCCCTTACTGATACATACTTACTTGAGATAAATTAAGTCGTTGGTGACAGATGGCTTACAATGATTGTATGAATATCTAACGCTTATCTAATGATGATGGCAATGAACCTAATCTTACGATTAGGTTTATTGCTTTATAGCAATAAAGCATTTAGATATTTGCTATTTTTAGTTAGAAGATGAGATCATCACCTATTTTCTAACGTACTCAGTTATTTAGTGAATGTTGAAAACTAATTTACATTTACAGCTTTTCTCTGCAAGTTTTTCCGCGTGAGATTTCTCGATCCCTTTCATTCGCATCAATCGCTATTACTTCTATGCTACTACCACGTTATTACTTCGTTCATGCTTACTGTTTTTGTTCGTGTTTTATCGCCTCTAACATGATAGTAACTTCAGAACACGTGCTGATTGTTTGTATTGGAAGATTTTCCTATGAATTAAATTGAGTCTATAATAAATAGACTGCCTGCCATGTTGCATCGTGCCTAGACCTCGATGTTTTGAATGATTATTAAGACATTTGTACATTGCTCAATAAATTTATATGTATAATATGTCAAATAATGGGGACAAACTTTACAAAGCACGAATGAAACCAATTGCTTTAAATTGATGACCTTACTGCTGATTGACTCGCAGAGCTTCATATTGGGCACGAAAACGAAATAATGCTTACTTACTGATAAATGTGACCTCGGCTACTCGATATTGGAGTTCAAGGCATCATGATCAAAATATGTCACCCCAATTTGGGTACTTATCCAACACAGCTGTAGACTGTCGATTTCTAATGTTAATCTACAGGTTGAGCTGAGTATAAAAAGGGTGATCTTATTATTCTAATTAAGCTTCGATTGACGTGACTCAGTGATGGGGCGTGCGATGGGGCTAGTTGACGACCCAGATTTAGCTCAAAACGGTCTCCAAAGCCTTCGCACAGGCGAAGAGTAACCAGTCTGTCGGTGTTCTAAAGGATGCATTTTGGAGCGTGTCCGTTGGAAATGAAAGATTTAATTCCCCCTTCTCCGTTCCATCATCGGACGACCCGTCTTACGGCGTGTTTCCACCCTTAGGTTGTTGACACCACTACGATCCGGACAAAGCGTTTCGCCTCGTCTTTTATATCGCGTACATCGAGGGACTGGAACAATTTGCCCGCGGCAATTTAAGTGTCTTCAAGGCTGGAGTGAATAGGCTCTTAATAAACTAGCGCGCTTTACTATCATGATCTATGTAGAAAAAAATAAAACATAAAAAAGAACAATTTTTAGGTAGGTACTCGTTAAATGATAAACCTTTTTATTTCTATGGTTTGAATAAACATTTTAACACGCCAATCATATTTTAAGATCTAGCTGAGGTTTTCACGATAAATCCCGGAGTTCTCTGGCCTATGATTGCTCCAATTTTTGGGCAGACTTTCACAGTAGTTAACGCACTTATGGATGATATTGAACGAACGCCACTTTACTCAAGCGTATGTAGAGTATCGATCTTCCAAAAAAAAACCTTAATATCATAACATAACGTAAAATTTTGTGGTTAACGCTATAATTAGCAAGAGTAGTTCTTTCTCTAAATGATAACTTAGACACTAGTTTCACACTACCTGCACCGGAAGAAACCTTAACTATTGCGCAAATTATTATTATTAATCTATACTTAATCTATAAATCTGAAAAGTTTTTTTGTTTGAACGCGCTAATCTCAGGAAGTACTGGTCCGATTTGAAAAATTCTTTTTGCATTTGAAGCTCATTAATCCAGGAAGGCTTTAAAAACATATCGAAACCTACACGGGTGAAAAAGCGAGACGCAGCTAGTTTAACATATTATGATTCCTACAGGCTTCGGCAAATTTCTAAGGACGTCTTCCCATAACGTAGTAATTTTTGGTAATCTGTTATCATCAATTACCGCTCGTTTGAAAATTCTAAGAGAATTTACTATGACAGGGATCGAGAATCATATGCTGAATTCATGATAATAGTTTACGGACTTGTTAAATTCTTTCATGCTTAGACGGTTCTAGCAGTGTCAATTAAGACACCTTTCTTCATAGAAATTAAGTAGTAACCCTCATAAAATTTATTTTGGTCGTCAGATAACTCGGATACGGATGAAGTTCCTAAGGTCGGTCCTGCGACAAGACATGTCCTGGTTCGACACTGACTCCGAATTCAACCTGGCTTCAAAGATGTCTGAGTAAGTAATGTTACATAACAAGAGCTTTAGCCTCACGAACGTATGGACTAAACGTAAATTACAACCATTTTAAAACCGAATACACTCGTTTCGAGTACTATACTATACGGTGGACTTACGTATAAGATTCAGAAAAGTATAAATATGAATATGTTCTACGCTTTTCATGATTTGCGTTTAAAACAAAAAGCACTACTGCTGAGCTTGAGGTTCTAGGTTGGATTTACAGGTTGGTAGCTAATACAATATTTCGGACGGCGGTAGTAGGCCGGAATCCATATTCATGCCTGATTGTTGGCAGTAGAGTGGCTTCCTTTTTTTATTGTAGATGGAAATCATCAAATTACCTCTCCCGCTCTGGGCGGAGCGGAAGAGCGTGTCAGACTTTTACTGACTAAAACCCACCCGAGTTCCTTCACTTGTCTGTGCGCCAGGGTCACGGTTTCTTTTTTAACCAACCCGCAACCCTGGCCCAGTAGAGTCGCTTCCTTAAACATTACTGACTAAATGTGGATGCACTGTACCTCTTATAGGTTGCGGGCATGTTGGTACGCAAAATCTCACTCTGCCTTATTTCTCAACCTTGACATTGGCAATATTGGGATTCGATTGTTTGAATTTTAGGTACTAATTTGTAGGGTGATTGCGTAACACACTATCTTTCATTGACACTAAGTTTTATTGACATCCATCGCTTTATTAACGTAGTTGACCAAACACATTATCGAACATATGGAGCAATGAATTAGAAATATTCTTCAAAAATAACCAAATTCAAATGCTGGAGCTAATATAGATTATAGACGACACGTTTGGTGCAGTGGCTGAGCAATCGACTGCTGGCCACATGTCGCGGGTCGATTCCCGCACGGAACAAATATTGTTGTTCCGGGTCTGGCTGTGGTCATGTTTAGGAGATATTAATTCAATACATTCATTTCATTATCGGTGGTAGGCAACAACATCAGCCGCCGGCATAAGTTACCACCCACTAGACAAAGTCTTGCCGCCAAGCGATTCGTCGTGTTCCGGCATGATGTCTGGTGAAGCCGTACGGTGGACGGGTCTGAGCAGTTGTGTTGCGATGTGTGCCGGATACAATGTGCCTAATGTTTTTGTGTCGGGAGTTTGGTCGTGGAGGGTCTCCAGATCATCCTCTGGCGCAGCATCGTTGGTCGTGTTGTTGGGTTAAACATTGCATCACCTCGTTCAACTGCCGTCTTCCATCCTATTCACTCAGATTTTTTGAGTGAATAGGCTTAATAAGCTAGTGCGCTTTACCATCAACGATTGCATCACTGCTTACCATCAGGCGGGATTGCAGTCAAGGACTAGTTTATAACTTAAAAAAAAAAAAAAAATTCATAATTAGCCTATATTTTTCCCACTGTTAGGACACAGGCCTCCTCTCGGTGAGAGGGAGTGGACCGTAATCTACCACGCTGGCCCAGTGCATGTTGGTAGATGTCACATGTCTTAAAAGTTTTGGCTCTAGGACATGCCGGTTTCCTCACGACGTTTTCCTTCACCGTTTTGAGAGCTGTGGTGATGAAATAATTTACAAGGGTCGGGGTTCGAACCTACAACTCGAAAGTCGCGGCCGATACCACTAGGCCACCACTGCTGTAAATGAGAGGTCTTATGACTGATCATCTTTAGATATAATCCCCCTCATTCATAAACTCTGCTTAAAGATAACAAGCGATTAGTAATTCTTTAATCATACATTTTTGACCTTTTAACGTCACTTAACTTAAATCATCGTTCATAAACGATGGTTAAAGTTAAGTGACCTTAAAAGGTCAAAAATGTATGGTTAAAGAATCGCTAATCACTAGTTAACTTTAAGCAGCGTTTATGAATAAGGGGGTATATTTTCTAATCTTGGTGGTAGGCACTTATCTTCTAATTAATTAATAGCTTTAATAATTTCTTCTTATTAGGTACGTATTAGACTGCTTCATGATTATATAAAAATACTCCTTTGTCGTGAAAAAAGGATAATGTCCTACTCTGGAAATGTCATCATATTCAAACTCAAACAAACATAACCAAAGCAAATTCTATTTTTGTTTGACCAAATTAGAGATTGATATGGACGACAGCAGGACAAACTACACGAAACTGTCAAATTATCCCATTCAACCTTAAGCCTTTAATGCTTTAGCGATTAAGTTGAAAATCTATTAAATAAATTTGATTGATTGTAATAGCTTGATGTGCCTTCGACGTAAATATATCGACGTAAGCTTCCTATTTGAAAATCGTTCTAGACAATTACCAATCGCTTTCAAATAGCGTTGTGTTTCACATGCGATTGGCGATTGTTTAGACCTAAAATATGTTATTAATTTCCACTTTTATTTTCCAGGAACCTGATGGCTTTGAAGGAAGGTATGGGCGACAAGTTGGCGGTGGTGTCCAACTTGGTGGGGACAGCCATCATTTGTCTTTGTACTGCTTTCCCTCTTGGTTGGGAGTTGACTCTAGCCTGCGTGTCTGTCATGCCGTTCTCAATAGCTGTCTCTATACTTTTGACAAATGTAAGTAAAATATTATATTGTGTACCTACAATTCACAGTTATTTTACCTCTGTATTGCATCACTGCCAAAATCACAGTGATCTTAATGTGCGTTACAGAAAATTTGCTTTTGTCAGAGATAAAATAATTATGAGCGGACTGTACTTTTACATATATTATATATGTCTATTTTATATGTATCTGATACACCAGACTTATATACGTCTTTATCAAAACAATCGTAGTAATAGTACATATTAATATAGATAGATATAAAGTATCTATATGACACGACATGATCCATACAATGTTTGTATTTAAGCTAAGAAACCGCCCATTGTGTCACTCTATTCAAAATTTTTACATTTTTAAAATAGGATTTTATCAATGAAATTGCTGTTCTGCAGTACAGGCCATTTTAAATCAAAATAACTTTTGTTTGGCTAATGATTCTAATTTCAAATTAATTATTTCATATTAATTTAACTTGCCCGTGTCCGTAAGGCGTGCTCAAACAATGTTTAGTTTTAAAACTGTAATAAAAAAGCACTTCCTCTCTCTTTAAACATATTATTATATTTTATGTGCTCTTGTATGATATTTATTAATTAAATGTATAAATTTATTTAAACTAGTATGATACACTTAACGTATATATTTCTTGTATAATCTATGTAAATAGTACACTGTAGACTACCTACATTATTTCTTTATCCTTCCCCTTAAAATTCCATCCAAAGGTTGTCTGTAAAAGATCGCTCTTAGCGATAAGACCGCTCATTGTGTCACTCTTTGTAAAATATTTTTATTTATGTTCTGTAATCTATATGGTGTACATAATAAAGAGTATTCTATTCTTTTTCCAAAAGTAGTCATTTGTTTATTGATTAGTGTTACATTTTCATCGCATTCTAACCTTTATCGTCATCATGTTAAAAATACGAGTAAAGTTATGGAATATGAGTAACGTCGTGGCAACAATGCGGCACAAGCGGCACGCACATCAACGACGATTACGGAGCTAACACTATAAACTAACGCACCACCTGTTTTTGGTTTGCTCTCTTCCGTTCTGGGAATTTAGATCTGAAAAATGAACCTCGCGGTCATCCTTTCTAATTGCCTGTTGCCACCTGCTTTCTCCAATCCGTTTCAAATAAATACTCATCTTGCATTACCTGTGTGTTAATTATTTTATGTATTTCTTTTAAGTATCAAACAAAATCGTCGATATTAGAAATGGAATCATACAGTCAAGCAGGCAAACAGGCGGAAGAAGTTTTGAAATCAGTAAGAACCATAGTGGCATTCAACGGAGAAAACAAAGAGGTTGACAGGTATGCAACAACAACTTAATCATTGTTTCATCATAATTTTATAAGTTAAGTATATAAGTTAAGTTAGGAATTAAGTTATATTCAATAAGTTAAGTTTAAAAAGAATCAGAATGATACGAGTGCCTGTCAATGATATGTGTCTTCAAGGCTAGAGTGAATAGGCTCTTAATAAACTAGTGCGCTTTACCATCAACGATTGCGTCACTGCTTACCATCAGGCAGGATTGCGGTCAAGCGCTGGTTTATAATTTGTAAAAAAAAAAAAAAATAGCGTTTGACAAGACAATGACAATTTTATTTCGTGCGTATTTGTTGCCCTATAATTTTTCACGCTAATTTTGTTTTATCTTTCAACTTGATTGATGTGGAAAGTATAGGTTCGTTCAGAATTGATACAGTCTCTTACAAATGCGCATTCACATTACTCAGCGATCTGTCTATACTTTATAGTCCACGTCTCAATCTAGTCAAAAAATTACACCTTCTTCTCTACAATTACAATAGAATCACGTTTTGCAACTATAGGAATAATTGCACTTCTACAGGTATACGAAACTGCTCCAACCTGCCGAAAAGCAAGGCCGAAAGCGAGGCCTGTACACTGGCCTTGGCAACGGGTTCAATTGGGTACTCACGTACTCCCTTAATGCTATTGGTTTCACTTACGGCACCAGGCTGGTCTTTCAGGACTGGGATAGTCCAGATAGCGAGAGGAAATATTTAGTAGGGGTAGTATACAGTGTAAGTATTATAATCCTTGATACACGATCCACTCAAGCACTGCGCTATTTGACGAGAACATAATAAAACAACGTTTTATTGATATTATTTCTATGTTTAATATTAACGCATCTCAAAAGCCTTCTGAAATAAATTCTGTAAATAATGGTAAAAATTTCATCAGAAGACGTACATACTTAATATCAAAAGAACCATAAATCACTAAAGTGAGTGTGTAATTCATTGTTAGTAAATAAAATCTGTGCGAGACTCCAACCGATATGTAACTGATATCAACATACATGTTTCCTTCTATTCCTTTTTAATGATGATTGATGTCATATTTTTCCAGATCTTATTCAGCGCATACATGGCTACTCAGTCGATAACATTCTGTGTACCACACGCAGAAGTCTTTGCAGCTGCTCGAGGTGCAGCTTTCTCCATTTTCCAGCTGATAGACCGAGAGCCTTTAATCGACAGTCTTAAACAAACTGGATTCTCTCCTCGAAGAGTCATAGGAGAACTAACATTAGAGGATGTTAACTTTAGCTATCCATCGAGACCTGAAGTGAAGGTAACATAATACTTACTTGACTTTTTATTACCTTTATACTCATCATATAGGTAGGTACTCTAAACATGGGGAAAAACTTTATTGAGCATGAAATAATTAAACCCATAATTAAATCTATGGTTTATAATTCCTGTGTTTTGTTCAAGTATTCTTACTACGGTATACTGTATTTACTTATTTAATATAGTATGTAAAACTTAGTATCATCATAGTCTAAAAATCATACAGTCGTCCGACGAAGACGTCTAGACAGAGCAATCGTGCGGGGTGTGAGGGACGAGACGCGGGTAAGCGGCACCCGAGCTGCGAACAAAACGATGTTCGTAGCTCGGTATCTATCATTAAGGGTTAACACGTGTTTGTTTTTTTATTTGCTTGTTTTATAATTTGATATGAGTGTCAATTTTGAGTATAATTGGGGTGCTTGTAACGAAAAAGCCATCCTTTTTGACATCTAAAATGGCGGACGACATTTTTTTTATAATTTAATATGGGTGCCAATTAAGTAAATATATTTGTGGTGCTTGTTACGAAAAAGCTATCCTTTCTGAAATCCAAGATGGCGGACGCCAATTTAAATGTATATTAATATGATATGGGTGTTAATTCCGAGGTCGATTGGGGTGCTGGTTATGAAAATGCCATCTAAATAACTTAAATCTGTCTCGAGTTGTTCCCTTAGTAAAAATAGCAAATTAATGAAATATAATACAGCTATCGATGTTGATCTGCAATAAATAAATAATTTCATAAATATTGTTTATTTGTGACAACCCTGGCCGATGCGTTACTGTCTAGACGATGTCGGCATTTTACACGAGATCAAAGGCGTCGATTTACTGTATGATTTTTATATTGTGGTGTCAGTTGTCACTATCCAAAATAGTTAAAAATAACATTAACAATTTTCCACAGGTACTCAACGGTTTTTCCATCAAAATTAAACCTGGTGAATGTGTAGCCCTAGTTGGTTCTTCTGGCTGCGGTAAATCAACGATACTACAACTGCTCCAAAGACTTTACGATCCTCTTTCTGGATCAGTGAAGCTTGACGGAAAGGATGTCAAAAGTCTTAATTTAGCATGGCTGCGGTCATGTTTAGGTTGGTACTGAAGCTAAAACCTGAATTTTTTATAAAAAAAAAACTGTTCATTATTTCAACATTATTTATTACAGGCGTGGTAGGTCAGGAACCTGTTCTGTTCCGTGGCACCATTTTTGATAATATCGCCATTGGCTTCCCTGAAGCCACAAGGGAGGAAGTACAATCTGTAGCTGAAATGGCGTACGCGCACGACTTTATTACAAACCTACCCAATGTAAGTAACAGCAGCTTGGCCTATACAACCCAGTACCCTTACAAACTTTGGTAGGAAAGTAAGGATTGACATATTGGTTTGACCTTAGGGCTACGACACAGTGATAGGCGAACGTGGTGCGTCGCTGTCCGGTGGTCAGAAACAACGCATCGCCATCGCGCGGTCGTTGCTGCGCGAGCCAGCCGTGTTGTTGCTGGACGAAGCCACCTCCGCTCTAGATCCTCACTCAGAGCGACAAGTGCAGGCTGCTCTCGATCGTGCCAGTGTTGGCAGAACTACCATAATGGTGTCCCATCGGTTGGTTGAACTTTTTTACTTACAAACCTGGTTGTATTTGTCGCATTCATAGTCTTAACGCTAGCGCATACATTATCATCATAGTTTTCTTGCCTATGAGTACAAGTTGCATTCTCATGTATTGACGGTCAAGTTCCTGGAATAATCGAGACTCAATAGTAATGTACGGTTCTTTGATCACAAGTTCACATATCACACAAATGGCCAATATCCAAAGTACGTGTTGTTCAGATGTCTACGGGAAAAACAGAAGGAACGTGTATGTATTAAAGTAATGGCTGATGTTTGTTTGTCCTAGTTTGTCTACTATCACTAACGCTAACCGTATAATCTGCATGGACCAAGGAGCCATCGTGGAGGAAGGGACGCACGAAGAACTAATGAAAACGAAAGGTGCTTTTCTGATTTTTAATCATATTTTACAGATCTGAAATCGATACACAGTGGACACTAATTCTGAACAGGCGATTACTTAATCGCTAATTTTGATCCATATGTAGGCCAAGATCGAAAATGAGTTGAGTGACTTGATGAGTTGAGTCTAAACCATTACAAAAATATATTTCATAATCCTCCACTTTTTTAATATTCTAAGTTAAATTCTACACCAGATTATCGACCTAACCTTTCTACCTCAAATATTCCAGGTTTCTACTACAAGTTAGTAACAACAGGCGAAGAGGTCAAGGAGTCCGAAGAAATTGAAACAGTAGCTGAGGAAGGAGATGGTGAAGAAAACGGAGAATTAGTCGGAGAACTAGCACCTCGTGCGGATGTGAAGAGAAAGTCAAACAGACGAGTGCACAGGCATCACTCCATAAAAAGAGGTATGAACAAATATTTAATACAGACTAATGAAATGACAAAAACGAAAATACAAAAAACTTTTTTTACAAAAAAAAAAACAACCGACTTCCAAAAACACTACAAAGTGAAAAATAACTAATTTCGGAAGTCGGTGTCAAAAACTAATACACAATAAAAACTTTTTTACAAAAAAACAACCGACTTCCAGAAACCACTACAAAGGGAAAAATAACTAATTTCCGAAGTCGGTGTCTTAAGTTTTGTATATTTATTTTTGACACCGACTTCCGAAATTAGTTATTTTTCCCTTTGTAGTGGTTTCTGGAAGTCGGTTGTTTTTTTGTAAAAAAGTTTTTATTTTACACTTTTTAGTTGTTAAAAGTACTATGAAATCAGTTGCATCCGGTCAGACTGGAGGCTGACGCAAATATAATTGGGAAACGACGTTATTTGTTTACTTGAATTTTTACCCTTACCTAAGTATTCCCTCAACTGCCTATGGTCTTCATCATCAAATTTACTGCAGACCATTATTTTAACCCAATGGGTGCAAAGGTCTCATCAATATAAATGAATTAAGTCCAACCACAAAGTAGCTACTGTAAACCGTTGAGGAGTTCCCGGAACTGGCCTTTGCCTTCATCATCAGAGCTCTTATGACAGTCACAACCCATCTAGGTGCAAAGTTCTTATCAATACAAATTAATCGAGCCCAAACACAAGGTAGCTGCTGTGAATTGTTGAGGAGTTCCTTCGACTGTCTCCCGGCTCCATCATCAGATCTACTCCAGACCTTTATTAAATTGTAGTGCTTTAAAATACTTAATGAAATGCTAAAAAATGCACTAGTCCCCCTGCAATTTTTGAAAGTTCCCCTTGTTTTCTCTGGTCTTCCACCATCAAACCCTGATATCCTTATCATGGGACCACTTTGGGAACGTCTTCTTTCCAACAGAAAAAGAATTATCAAAATCGGTTCATAAACGACGAAGTTATGCGCGAACAAACATAGAAAAAAAAAAGCATATATACGGTCGAATTGAGTAACCTCCTCCTTTTTGAAGTCGGTTAAAAACCAAAGACACCGACTTCCGAAATTAGTTATTTTTCACTTTGTAGTGTTTTTGGAAGTCGGTTGTTTTTTTTTTTGTTAAATAAGTTTTTTTGTATTTTCGTTTTTGTCAAGTTTTTTTAATACCCTAATGAACACCTTTTTCCTGTACAAGGCTTTCTAATAAGGACAAATATTCATAATTGCTGCCATTTTTATCCTAAAACATATCTATCCTATAAGGCATAATCATTCAAGTTTTTGAAAATAAAATATGGCGTGAAATTAGTCAAATTGAAGTTACAGGCCAGAATGGTAGCCATACTTATATTACTTGTGGCTCCATCAACAGTTATTCCATTTCCAAAAATGTTTATATCATATAACATATTTATAGCTATTTTAATAATATTTGCCCTTTGCTCACCTGTCATAGATGATATAAAAAATAGGCAATTGGTAAAATCCAACAGGCATTCATAGCCTTGACCATTAATACTAGAGCTTGCGTTGCTAACAGGAGACTGTTATCAGAAATCTCAGTTCCTGTATCAACATGTCCCCTAAACTTACTGATAGTTCTATCCCACACTTGTTCTTTTTTAATAGCCATTTCGTCTATACTTAAATGAACAAATATCTTGTACTTTGAGTTACGAGAAAGTGCTTCTAATGTTTTAAATGACTCCGAAGTAAAGCCAGGTAGTGCATCAATTTTTTTATACCACCGCTATAGATTTACAGGGTGACGTAAAACAGTATTAAAATATTGACGTACATAATTATAAGCTCGTGCGGAATAGAAATTAAGCTTAAAAGCAAATGAACTGACTTCAGGTGGAAACGATTTTTAGATAGTTGAGCTTTGCACCTTTTTGAGATATCTCACCATAAAATCTTTGTTGCTGACAGGTATACTGGATAATACAGATACTTGTTCTTCATTAAGTTTCTTCTTTATTTCTGAAATGACATCAGAAAATTGTAGCGCTTTCTTTTTAATTCTTCTGTTTCGTTCTTGTCTCTCGGCAACAACATCAGCCACCGGCATAAGTTACTACCCACCAGACAAAGTCTTGCCGCCAAGCGATTCGTCGTGTTCCGGCATGATGTCTGGTGAAGCCGTACGGAGAACGGGTCTGAGCAGTTGTGTTGCGATGTGTGCCCGGTACGATGTGCCTAATGTTGTTGTGTCGGGAGTTTGGTCGTGAAGGCTCTCCAGATCATCCTCTGGCGCAGCATCGTTGGTCGTGTTGTTGGGTTAAACATTGCATCACCTCGCTCAACTGCCGTCTTCCTTCCTATTCACTCAGTTTTTTTGAGTGAATAGGCTTAATAAGCTAGTGTGCTTTACCATCAACGATTGCATCACTGCTTACCATCAGGCGGGATTGCAGTCAAGCACTAGTTTATAACTATTAAAAAAAAAAAAGCGTTTTATTTTTTATTTTTAATCTTGATTTTATTCTGCAATTTAGTTACTTTAGTGGTCTCGGCAAAATTCTTTGAATGCTGTAAATGAAAGGAGTCTTTCATATTTTTAATTTAATATTTATTGAAAGATCTAAAAGGAAAAAATATAACATGGTGTAAACAATGATTGGAATCGATATAGTTGCTTATTCTGAACAAACTGTATTCATGTTTCGTATAATGAAAAAATGACGCTGTATATAATTTTTGTATTTTTTTAATATAATATATATCTGTATCTTATCTTATTCTTCCCCACTGTTGGGCTATGATCTACCCACAGTCTTATAACAAACTGTCACTGACAAAATGAAGGCATTTGTTTTTCACCATCCCGTCGAACTAATATTTTTAATAGCGTGTTTTACAAGATGCCGATATTCTTATAATAAAAATGTTCTATTAGTGTCTTATTTAACGATTTAGACCCAAATCCTCAGAGACGTACAGATGACAGCACATCCAGCTACTACTATCTGTCCAATTTCTTTTTAGATTTTCAACCATAGTTCTAAAGCATTAAGGATCAAGGTTGATTGTAAATATTTGATAGTTTCGGTTAGTTTGACCTGATGTTGTCCGTACATAAATAATCATTTTTTTTTTATATAGTGAGCCCTAAATTCTGCCAGGAACATTATAAAAAAAACATAGGAGCGTGAATACACACACTCCCACGCGATAGAAGTGACCTTTATAAAAAAGAAATACTGCATATTGCTTCCTATCTCATTTTCTCCCACTGTATCTATTTTGTTACAGTGACTATCAAAACTATTAATAATTTTAAAGAGTTAATTTGTTTCTTCCGTCTTGGTCACTGCGTACCTATTTCTTATTTTAAGTTTGATACAGAAAATTTAAATAAAAAAGAAAAACATAATGTTACTTACAAAGATGAATTCCGTGGAATTTCCTAGATTCTTTCTTAAAAAGAAATAGAAAATTCGAATCCACATCATGCAAAAAGCGTAAAAAGTTTACCTTCTTGCTCGATAGATGGCGTTGTACGGTTTTCTGAATCGCGCTATGGTTTCGTTACCAGCATTTAATGACACCTCTTTACACATGCTGATAAATATGTACTTATCGTCATTTACAAATATTAACTTATTTTTGGAAAGAATGTCTGGAAATTATTCAGATGTTCTTATAAAGTATAAACAGTGTTCGGTTTATTAAACTGAGTTTAATAAACGAAAATGCTATCTAAAAGTTAAAACAAATCAAAATTGTCCACAAAATTACAAATAAAAATATCGAAATTGTTAGTAAAATACCTAATCAGTAATTGTTTTTAAATAATTTTCCGAATAATGATAAATATTATACTACAAACAAACATTGCGCATATACAATATGTAAAGAAAACCCTGTCCGACCCATAAGGATAATAAAGGTTAGGTAAACACTTGACCAAATATAGTATAAAATTTTACATAATCATCATAGTAACAATAATAATGAATTTTGAAATAATCTTTTTTTCCCGGGAATTAATTCCAATTTCCCCGAAATTTGGTAATTTTTAAAAAACTGACAACACCATTTGTGACGGAGCGAATAGCGATGCGACCACGTGCCGCATGCCCCGCCCCCTTCACCCGCGCATGTATGCCTATCGGGTTGCCTGCCGCACATGCATTAAGTTACCTCGCTTTTTCGAAATAACATTTATTTTTTTGGGGGATTTTTTTTTAAGTTTAGTCCGGCTTTGTAGGCATTATTAGAATCAGTTAACGATACCTAACAATACCTTCACGGATCGGACAGGGTTTTCTTTACATATTGTATAATAGACACAAAACGCAGGGCTGTATTCAAAGATTTCACTGTATTTTTTTATTTTATTTTTTTATTAATAATTATACGCCTTGTGAGTAATATAAAAAAATATATGAAACTATGTTGCATGCCGAAACAAGGAGCAGCCTGAACAGCCTATTTCGTTTGTAATATCTACGTTTGCCAGCCTAGAGTACAGCAATGGGAAGCATACATACAATACACTAGA
Source organism: Sesamia nonagrioides (assembly GCA_017933935.1). Taxonomy (NCBI): domain Eukaryota; kingdom Metazoa; phylum Arthropoda; class Insecta; order Lepidoptera; family Noctuidae; genus Sesamia; species Sesamia nonagrioides. The sequence continues at coordinate 2,016,311 of JADWQK010002002.1, read as the reverse complement.
AGTTGCCCGCGACTTCGTCCGCGCCAATTTCTGTTAGGTATTAGGCTCCGCTCCTGTTGGTCTTAATGATGATGTCCGCGTGATGACATCCAATTTCAGCCAATAGCCTTCCTCGTTAAATGGGCTATCTAACACTAAAAGAATTTTTCAAATCGGACCAGTAGTTCCTGATATTAGCGCGTTCAAGCAAACAAACTCTTCAGCTTACGTCGGATATTTACGTACAATTCCTTGTTTTTTTAGGTGACGAGACGAAAGTCATGTCTAATGTCCATGTTGTCCTATAAAGATTGGAGGCTCTGTTCTCGAAATTGTTGACAGCTACGTGTACCTGGGACAAACTATCCAAATAGGAAGATTCAAGTTCGAGAAAGAGATCAATCGTCATCAAGTTTTTATTTTATTTTGACAGGATTAAATTAAAATGTTATCTTCTATCCTTTTCTTAAGTAAATGGAAAGAAAAAGATGCACTCAACTTAAAATTTGTTTAGTTTGTGAACAACAGAATCAGCGCCAATGTCATTCTATCACCCATAATTGATTGATCATTATGTTTTTTTTTTTATATTTGTAAACTAGCGCTTGACTGCAATCCCGCCTGATGGTAAGCAGTGATGCAATCGTTGATGGTAAAGCGCGCTAGTTTATTAAGCCCATTCACTTAAAAAATCTTAGTGAATAGGAAGGAAGACGGCAGTTGAGCGAGGTGGTGCAATGTTAAACCCAACAACACGACCAACGATGCTGCGCCAGAGGGAGATTGATCTGGAGACTCTCCACGACCAAACTTCCGACACAACAACATTTGGCGCATCGTACCCGGCACACATCGCAACACAACTGCTCAGACCCGTCCTCCGTACGGCTTCACCAGACATTATGCCGGAACACGACGAATCGCTTGGCGGCCAGACTTTGTCTGGTGAGTGGTAACTTCTGCCGGCAGCCGATGTTATGGCGGTAGGCCATAACATCAACCGAGAAAAATTAGGCTCCAGGTGTTGCGCTTAATTTTATTACAACTTGTACAAAAATCCTTAATACATTTACAATAAAAACTTTTATGCAACAAAAACAACCTACTTCCACAAAAAAAAAAACACTACAAAGTGAAAAATTATTAATTTCGGAAGTCGCTGGCAAATATGCTTATACATGTTCATGATCATGGTGTCTTTCGTTTTTGCCACCGACCTCCGAAATTAATTATTTTTCACTTTGTAGTCTTTTTTTTTTTTGGAAGTCGGTTGTTTTTTTTGCAAAAAAGTTTTTATTTTACAATTTTTAGTTGCAAAAAGTACTGTTCAGCTACATCCAGTCAGACTGGACGCTGGCGCAAACATAGTTGGGAATAGGCTAGCAAGCAAATGACGCCTTTTTTATTTGACTTTTTACCCCTTGTTTTGGTTTAAATACCAAATTACTGTTTACCGTAAATTTCTCTGGGACCGGACTGAATTTATCTATGAGCATTGCTAGATATGACACGATTACGCGTCTTAATTTCAGTCTCTTGATTTTTTTGATTGTCGCATCAGCATGGCGCGTAGCAGTAGTTAGGCCTGGTTAGTGGTTGTCCTACGTTAAACTTCAATGCTGTAAATTGTTGAGGACTTCCCTCGACTGTCTATGGTCTTTATTATCAGATCTACTGGCAGACATTCGTTATAACCCACATGGATGGAATTTCTCATCAACATAAATTAATTGAGTCCAAACGCAAGATAATTATATACTGTAAATTGTTGAGGAGTTCCTTGAACTGACCTTTGTCTTCATCATCAGCTCCCTAATGACAGTCACAACCTATGTAGACGTAAGGTTTTTATCCATACAAATTAATCAAGCACGAACATAAGTAGCTGCCATGAATTGTTGAGGAGGTCCCTCGCCTGTCTCCCGGTTCCTACATCAGATCATATATTATTATACGGTACATATATTATTATACGGTCGAATTAAGTAATTTTTGAAAGTTCCCCTTGATTTCTCTGGTCTTCCACCATCAAACCCTGGTGTCCTTATCATGGGACCACCTTGGGAATGTCTTCTTTCCAACAGAAAAAGAATTATCAAAATCGGTTCATAAACGACGGAGTAATGCGCGAACAAACATAAAAAAGAAACATATACGGTCGAATTGAGTAATCTCGTCCTTTTTGAAGTCGGTTAAAAAAGATGACGATTTATTATTAGTTTTTGCACATGTCCAAACATATAAGGAAAGAGTAAATTGGAAGAAACAACTTTCTGTACCCAATCAAAGTTGTGTTACGACTTTATACATTTTTAATAGAAATTACATAAACTAGGATCAAGGATTTGAGTGATAGACTTTACTGTAAATGTGTTACGACATTTATTTACGACAGCCTCCGTGGCGTAGCGATAGCGGACGTGGCCGCTGCGCCAGGAAGCGCGGGTTCGATCCCCGTGCAGTGCAAATATTTGTATGCATGAATATGAATATTTGCACTGCTGGTGGTCGTGCATCGGAAAGCACTTTAAGCAGTTGATCCTGGCTGTCATATGAACATCTGATGGCAGTCGTTACGGGTTGTTGGAGCCTTCAAAAGTTCAACAATTGGTCTAACTGCAATGCTTCGATATCGCCTTGGGGTTGTGGAGGTCAGACGGAAAATATCGAAGTTTAGCCAAAATCAGCAGTTAGACTGGTAAAGCGGACCCCGGACTCCAAAGCAGAAAAAGCTACGGATGCGACTGAAATTAACGCTGAGATGATGATGATGACTGGAGAGGGGTTACACAATTATATGAAAACGATTTCGTCACTAAAATTTGGATCTACTAAACTTTGCAGGCGTCGAACGACTATTATCTCAGGTCTCGATCTTATCATGTTAGTTTCTGAATGTGTTTAGAGAGGTATGAGTAAAAGAATGTCATAGTCTCACAGCCTACACAGCGAAGGGACGATCCTCCGATCAGACAGATGTACGAGTATACGGTGCGGTGAGCGACTGCCCTGGACGCCTGGACATTAACATACAATCGTAAATTCACGCAGTCCAGGATTTGGGTGACGTCAGTAACACTCATAGTTTTCATATGGCGATGTTGATTGTCATCGCAAGCAAAAAAAAATAGTTATTCAATAAACAATATCTATTACACTTTGTTAACAGATTCCCATGATTGGATGACTCCCCGCGGTTCTATTTGCTCCGTCGTGTCGACTGGTCTACAAAACTTCGTGTATAACGCTGATTATGAGTCCGAAGAAGAAAACGATGAGGAGGATGTAAGTTCAATGATTTATATTGAAATTCAAGGCATAATTAAAGTCGTTTCGATGTTCTTGTATGAATCATTTCTACCCACCGAAGGTCGATGTGAAAGGTTTTGTTTTTGCTTCTCGACATCCGTTTAGTACTAAAAACACCTATGATATTTATTTATGTATACTTTTCTAGCTACTGCTACTGCTACTACTTGTTTTCAGGAAATTAAACCAGTAAGCGACTGGCAGATTTTAAAGTTAAACGGACCGGAATGGCCACTTATCACAGTTGGATCTATAGCAGCATTCATTCAGGGCGCCTGCTTTCCCGTCTTTGCTCTACTCTTTGGGTTTTCCAGTGGTGTAAGTATACATTGATCGTCAATTAATTTACAAGTTTTATTTAGTTTCACCTCTCCTGTTGTCTATCTATCGGTCTGTAATCAGATCTTGTTTCCTTCAATCTTTACAGAAACGAGCCATCTGTGCCATGTCATTTATTTTAGGTATTTTATTATTTGTTTAGAAATTCCGCTTCTTGTTATGTCTAGGTATTTAGGTACCAATATCATATAACTTGTAATGACAGCCTCCGTAGCGTAGCGGTAGCGGACGCGGCCGCTGCGCAAGGTGGCGCGGGTTCGATCCCCGCACAGTATTTGTATGCATGAATATGAATATTTGCACTGGTCTGGTCGTGCCTCGGAAAGCACGTTAAGCCGTTGGTCCCGGTTGCCATACGAACATCTAGTGGCAGTCGTTATGGGTTGTTGTAGCCCTCAAAAGTCCAAAAATTGGTCTAACTGCAGTGCTTCGATGTCGCCTGAAAAGGCTTCGGATGCGACTGGGATTAACGCTGGGATGATGATGATGATTTTATTATTTGTTTGGGGCATGCGGTACTTATCTATAAGAAATTGTTATAATAACCTTAGATAATAGTATTTATTAAAACATTATTTTATAGTTTTAACAGAGTAAATAAAATAGTTCGTCGTTCAAAGAATAATCATTGCTAACGGAAAAATAACAGGATACGAGTATGTTTGTATTTAAAAACCATTTTACATTTCTAGATTTTCATTCTCGACGACAGAAAAGAAATAATTTATTTGGCGGATCTCTACTCTGGCATGTTCATTGTGGTGGCTGCTGTCGCTGGCGTGTCCATGTGTCTGCAAAGTACCACCTTCACTACAGCTGGTTTGAGGATGACTACGCGATTACGGCAACAATACTTTTCATCTCTACTGAAACAGGTAATGAGATTTCTTGGCCAACTTTGTTTTCGTTGCTGGGATCAATAGCATAACAGCAGCCGATATCGTCTAATGATTGCTGTGAAAAACGTCCACTATACACAATAATAATACAAAATTGGTGTCGATTGATTTCAGGAAATAGGTTATTTCGACAAGGAATCTAACACGGTGGGTGCATTGTGTGCAAGGCTGAGTGGAGATACCGCGGAAGTGCAAGGTGCTACCGGACTTAGGATAGGACTTATACTGCAGGGAATAAGTTCGGTGCTGGTGGGCTTCCTTATGGCGATCAGCTATAACTGGAAACTCACTCTCGTTGGGACAGTTTTCTTACCTCTGGTTAGTATCAAATTCGATTAAACTTAGAAAGTCCAAACTGCAACTCTAGAGCTACAATGTGTTGCCATTCGTATGAACACATACCTCCTTATTACGAACGAGATCTAACGGACTTAACCTTTGTGTACTTAGTGTTTGTATTTTGAACTTTATTGAGATTAAGTCAAAGTTCATGATAGAAAAACTTAAAAAAAACCGACTTCCTAAAAAGAACACTATAAAGTAAAAAATAACTTATATACATACATGGCTTGCCCATGGTGTCTTTGATTTTTGTATCTTATTATGACACAATTTCACATAAATATTTTTCTGTAGATGGTAGGCAGCATATGGTTGGAAGGTATGATCTCGCAGCAGTCTCAAGTAGATGAACGTACGGCCATGGAACAAGCTACATCCATAGCAACCGAAGCAGTCGTTAGCATCAGGACAGTTCATAGCTTAGGTAAGTAAGAGTCTCTGAAACACTATGATGGCGTACTAATATATAGTTTTTATTGTTCAAAATCAACAGCTGCCTAGAATTATTTTTCTTACTGAAAAATATCTGGAAAGCATGAGTGACACAACATGACAGCTTTATTTTTCTCGTAATACAACCTACGTACAAAACATTAAAACACCTCCACCCTTAATCATTACACATGTATTTAACCTCAACAACAGATAATTTAGTCATTATTACTTATTAACAAACCAGAGACGTTCGGATAAGATAGGTAGGTTTACAATATAAGAGGTCATATTCTATAATTAGCAGGATTATTAAGGCGACAACTACGCACTGGACGAGACTGAGACTGAGACGATTCGGTGGGCAAAGCAAGAGGAGATTCAAGGCAATCCTGGAACTGATCGTCGGTTGGAACCCCACTCGGTCTTACGGGGCTCAGGCGTGGTGGGCTGAGGAGTGGCGGACGGCTCGGAATGCTTCCGTGGGAACCATCAGTTGAAACTCCTTCTGAATCCTCTGCGAGATTCGCACTAGTGGAAGGACAGATCAATGAACTCCGTCTGCGCTTAAGCTGATCCACATGTTTATGTATTTCCCTACCTGACGCATCGAGAACTCTGTAATCTGTAACACCCATTCTCTCAACAATCCTGCCCGGCTCCCACTTATTGCTACCTCTATATTGACGAACCCAGACTTCTTCCCCCTCACCTAAGCTCCGAGTAACGCTACCCCTCGATTCCTGCTGTCGTGTTTGAGCGTTTTTAACCTTTGTTTCTCTATTTGGTCTCAAACAATCAAGTTTCGTACGAAGTTTACGGCCAAACATAAGCGAAGCAGGCGTTTCCCCTGTTATGCAATGTTCTGTGTTTCTGTAGTGTAGGAAAATTATTTAAAAACAATAAAATGTCTAAGTTGCCTCTAATTGCCTTCTTAATTGTTCGCTTAACTAAACGTACTGCATTTTCTGCAGCGCTATTGGAGGCGGGGTGGTAAGAAGGGGAGAACAAGTGGCTAATGCCATTACTTTCCATGAACTTTGAAAATTCGACACTGGTAAAAGGTGGTCCATTATCAGATACTAACTGTTTCGGTAATCCGAAACGAGCGAAAATATTACTTAGTCTGATAATTGTGTAGGTAGCAGCTGTGCTGGGTACCTGACTAACCTCTATCCACTTTAGTCCTAGCATCCACTACTACAAGATATATTTTACCGGCTATCGGACCCAAAAAATCAACATGTACTCGAGCCCACGGTTTTTCAGGCCAAGGCCAAGGGCACGGTATATGCCGTGGTGGGTCATCGCTTTCAGCCGCGCAAACGGTACATGCCCTGCACATCGATTCAATCGCTTCATCAATACCTGGCCACCAAACATAACTACGAGCAAACGACTTCGTTTTAACAATTCCCATGTGCGCTTCGTGTAATTCCGATAGTACCTTTGACCTACACGCATCCGGTATCACTAACCTATAACCCCATAGAACACAACCAAGCTCTTCATACAATTCGCGTTTTCGGTTATGATACGGTTGAAGTGCAGGGATCTCTGACGTCACCGGCCACTCGTTACGCAAATAACTCAAAATTCTACCTAACAATGGGTCTCGCTGAGTTTGCTTTTTTAATTCATTGTAATCTAACAATAATGCATTTTGTGCGAAATGTAAAAATGTTTGATCCGGTATTTTACAACAATTATTAGTAGGAGAGACTAGTGCTGTCTGTGCTGCTAATCGTGATAACCCATCTGCTCCATTCGCCTCTGACCTAACGAACTGAATATCATAAGTATAAGCGGATAACTTAATGGCCCATCTTTGGAGACGGCTCGCTACCATAGAAGGTATACCTTGTTTCGGTCCAAAAATCGTAACCAGAGGTTTATGATCTGTACGTAGAAGAAATCGCCTACCGTATACATACTGGTGTAATTTTTCTAAGCTAAAAACAATAGCTAGTGCTTCCCGTTCGATCTGCGAATAATGCTGTTCGGCGCTCGAAAGCGCTCTCGAGACATAAACAACGGGGCGCTCGAATACGCAACCGGGCGATGCCGCCACTGGTTCCAGCTGACTAAGAACTCCACCTATACCCTTAGAACTTGCATCACATGTTAAAATTAAGGTCTTATCTGGATCATAATGAGCGAGCACTTCAGCACTAACGAGTAATGATTTAACTTTTTTAAAAGCTACTTCACAGTTGGTATTCCATTCCCAAACGACTCCTTTCTTAAGTAATCGGTATAAAGGCGCGAGAATAGTGCTTAAACGGTTAACAAATTTCGAATAGAAATTAATCGTTCCTAAGAAAGCCCTCAACTCTGAAATATTGGTGGACTGTGGTATTTTAACTATGCCCTCCACTTTTTCTGGGTCGACCTTAATTCCGTCGGTAGATATAATATAACCCAAATACTTTACTTCGTTAGTTAAAAAAAGACATTTATTTGGTTTGAGTTTCATTCCATTAGAATGCAAACGATGAAAAACCCGTTCTAAAATATTAAGATGTTCAGTAATATTACCTCCTTTCGTTCCTATAATGACATCGTCAAGGAAAACTTCCACATTAGGAATCTTACTTAAAAGATTCGACATGATTCTTTGAAAAATTCCAGGGCTCGAAGCTAGACCAAAAACTAACCTTTTATATTTAAATAACCCCTTGTGAGTGTTAATTACTGTCAGATTATCGGGATCATCTAACTCTATTTGGTTATAAGCTTGTGATAAATCGATTTTTGAGAAAATGGACGCACCGTTTAACTTAACTAATAAGTCCTCGATACGTGGTAACGGATACCTATCTACAAACAGAACTGGGTTCAAAGTAACTTTATAGTCTGCGCAAATACGGAGTCCACCACCAGCCTTACGTACCGGTACGAGCGGAGTAGCCCAGTCCGCACTGTCGATGGGCTCGATGACGCCGTCACGCAATATTCCGTCCAGCTCAGCTTCGACGCGGTCCCGCAGCGCGTACGGCAAAGGACGAGCGCGCCAGAACACAGGTGTCGCTCCCTCCCGCACACGCAGCCGTGCCTTGCCTCCTTTGAATCGACCCAGTCCCTCCGTAAACAATTCTTTATATCTGTCAAATAATTCATTTAATTTATCTTGACCGTGAAGTCTATTGGGAGAAACAAAATTATTAAACACTGGAATTTTAATTTTTAGTTCAGATAACCATTGTCGGCCTAATAACGAGGTGGTTCCGCCTGTCACAATAAATAAATCTAAATTCTTTTCTATATTCTTATACCCCACTAAAGGTTTTATTGTTCCTAAAGGTAGTACTTGTGAACCGTCATAGAATTTAAAAATCATTGATGACTTTTCAATCGGAAGATGCGAAAATAACCTTTGATACGTTTGTTTACTAATACATGAAACTAACGATTCAGTATCGATTTCCATCGACAAATCCTTTCCATCGACCAAAACGTGTAAACTCACCGGTTTATACCCATTTAACGACAGTTGGTGTACCGGTTCCTCCGCTGTCCAAGTGTCCTCCGCCGAAGACGGAGGTTCGTCCTCCCCTAAAAGCTCAGATACAGCGCTGTTTTCCGGCATGTTCGGCCCACGGCCTTCCATCTGGACGTGAGCAACCGTATTATTGCCGGACTTGTAACTCCCAGCTCGTTGAGGACAAACACGGCGCAGGTGACCACGTTGTCTACAGCGACCGCAAATAAATTTCTTGTAGCGACAATCATCCTTGATGTGATCACCACCACATGCTTCACACTGCAAGGTATAGTTCCGCTGCGGGCGTGTTCCGAAGGGCAGTCCGCCCCCGCCGCGGTTGTTTCGACCCCGCCCCGAGTTGACCGCGTGTACTGGCGTAGATGCGCTCGTACTTCCGCCTTTATCATACTCACTGGGCCCTGGATGTTCTACGACCGCCGCATCCCGTTCCGCAGCTTCCATCATGTGTGCTATCTTAACTGCCCTCGCAAAAGTCAAATTTTCTTCAGCGAAAAGCCGCTGCCTTATTATCTCCGACCGCAGACCGCAAACAAACTGATCGCGTAAATTTTCATCTAACGAAATGCCAAAACCGCAATTTTTCGTCAACTTTTTAAGCTCCGAAACATAATTATGAATGGCTTCACCGCCACACTGTCTACGTTGACGGAACCTGTACCGTTCCGCAACTTCAGACGGTTCTGGTTGCAAGTGATCTCTTAAGATTTGTACCACTTCCGCGTATGTTTTCCGATTAGGCTTCACCGGGCTGGTCAAGTTGCTCAGTAACTCATAAGCCTCGTCTCCCATAGCCGCTATCAATGTCGGCAGTCTCATTTCTACCGACACATTATTTACCACAAAATAACTTTCCAGCCTTTCTATGTACGTAGCCCAGTTACCATCACTCACTTTGAACTCCGAGACCTTTCCAATAGACATTTTCACGCGTGCATCTCTTTAAAATAATAAAAATCCTCGTCGCCAATGAAAAATATGTGGAAAGCATGAGTGACACAACATGACAGCTTTATTTTTCTCGTAATACAACCTACGTACAAAACATTACACTTACTTTCGAATTTAGCCACCCATGCCCACTTGAAATATTCAGCCTATATAGTATATAATTATTTATACTCTATGTAGTACACGGAACGCGTAATAGAGGGCGAGCATATTATGAGAGCAACATTCCAGATAGAAATACCTAATTACACTCTGCTTAACCTCTAAAACGATCTCAGTATTGAGCAGTATCACTAGAGCAACGGGGCAGTAATGACCTATTCATACAGTCTAATTAAACGTCACCAGGATCCTACTCAAAAATCTATCTAAGATTTCAATTGGTGATCCTAGAAATAATGTTAATCACATCTTTTGTTCAGGCGTTGAGGAAGTATTTCTGAAAAAATTTGAAGATTCTCTAACTGAGGCTTGTGCGGCTGTCACGAAGAAGACTCGCTGGAGGGGCCTGGTCCTCGGCTTGGGAGTGTATGTGCCGTTCATGGCGTACTGCAGCGCTACCGTATACGGTGCCGTCTTGGTGGCCTATGGAGAAATCGAATATAAGATTGTGTTGCTGTAAGTAATTTCTAGCATATTCACCTTCCCATTTAAAATCTAATTAGGTTCTTGCCTACTGAACAATTCAGTTATCTTGTAAAACTTTTGTGATTGTACAGATGCTCAAAACAGCAGCTATTGTTTATAACGTTACAAAAACATTATGATAACATTTCGCTAGAACATCTCTGGCTCAGCTCGTTTAACTTTACCAACAGTTTGGGTCTACCTTTAGGAAGCCGGTAGTGGCTTTAATTGGAAAACCGCTTATTGTTTTCTTTTATACCCAAGAGCGCAATTTCAGACTTCCACGCATTCAGTAATGAATGCGTCGAAGCCTGAATGCGAGAGAACAGAGATGCAATTTCTTACATGAAATTGAAACATACTAACCATAATTTTGTTACAATTCTATAAAAAAGAAAGTCAGATAACAAATTTTAAATATTACATTCTCTAACGTAACTTCTGTGCTGTTTCATCTTAAAAAAAATAACTATTTTCGACTTTGTGTCCTCATTTTAATTAAGCTCTTTTTTTGTACCAGGGTCAACGAAGCTATCATGTACGGAGCCTACATGTTGGGTCAGTCGTTGGTGTATGTACCAAGCTTCAACTCAGCGAAGTCTTGTGGAGCAAGAATTCTATCCGTCATCCAAAGAACACCCAAGGTTAAGACAGAAGATGGACTAAGGGATAAAAAGGATTGGGTAATAAACATTTCCAAAATAAGATTATTCATATTAGCATATTTCATAATATATTTCAAATATAACTCGCGACTTGGCGACTTACAATTGAAATATTATAAGTCGCCAAGTAGGTGTAACTACATAATTATTTAGTTAAACAATAATATTTTTTCAGTGTAGTAATATAAATATATTATTTTTTATTATTCCTTAACCACATACGTAGGTACACCTTGGATACTTGGATGGTGGTCGTAAGGACGGCAGGAAAGAGTGTTCTGCCGGTCAATCCTCTAAAAATCTCTCCGTCTAAAGTTGAGTGTAGAGCACTTAGAGACAGTTGTCAATAGTGTCAATTAGCATTAGTTGCAATGACAGCTCACTTCAAGATCAATTCACCTATGTTTTCACGGCGAGATGGCTCTTTCTTTTTCCTTCTTTCTTTTTTTTTGGCTTCGCGCGGTTTGTGCATTTAGCCAATGTCACGTAATGAATTATTCATGTCGAAAAAGACGGCCGTGTGAACCGTCTTACGAGGAAGGTTTGAGGTAAAGCCGCCCCGCCACTATGCTGCGATATTTCACTGTTCTTTATGAATTATTTAATGAATGCAGTTTTTACTACATATATCACGCATTTTTATTTAGTAAACAACACTATAAATAATTTTAATACTAATAAAGTTTCACCCTTCTTTTTTTCCGGGGTGGAAATCCTCATAGGATGTCCGCCGCCCTCTTTCTCAAATTCTTCCACGGCCCCACACCCTCGTGCTGGCCCGGTCTGTCCGGGCCTCATCTCCTGCACGGGGTAGTGGGGTGTTAAACTAGCCCGTGCATCGCCTCAGAGGCACGCGCTGTCCATCGAATAGAGGGTGGGGATTTCCCCATGTCCCGAGGGACATGGAGGGACCTATTCATGGGGGGCGGAAGAGGGCGTTATCCGCCCTTCCTCGGCGCCCGGTGCATCTTCTGCGGCCCGGGAAGGGAGTCGAGATCTCCCTTTCCCGTTCCGCAGCTTCCTTCTGCGACATCACGTCCTCGCAGAAGGACACCACAGCGTCCCACGACTCTGCGCTACCGACCATCCTCCGCACTACTGCCGGCTGCGTCAGGTCGCCTCCTACTTCATTTCTGAGGACACGGCGCTGCTCCTCCCAGGCTACACACTCGGAGAGCGTGTGCTGCGTCGTGTCCTCCCCGCATTGGACGCAGTGGTGGCACCGAGCGTCCGGCTCCCTGCCTAAGCGACGCAGGTACTTGCCGAAGCAGCCGTGCCCCGACAGTACCTGCGTCATCCTGAACGACAGGGAGCCGTGCCTTCTCCCGAGCCAGTCGTTGACCGCAAACCCGCCTTAAGAAGTGAGGCGATTGTTATTGGTAAAGTGCGCTAGTTTATTCGTGTAACACACTATCATTATCAGTACAAATTGTTTTAAGGATACTTTTAATGAATTATCATACACGTTCGATTTTTTTTTCTCAGCGACGTAAATAATGGAATAAAGGTAAAAGAGGGTGTCGGGGTAAAAGCTATTGATATTGCTAGTTTTTTCGCACCCCGACAAACTTTGCAATTTATGTTTAGAGGCATCGGTGTACACTAGAACAGTACAACCATACAACACCAAACACCTCTTCCTACTCAGGTATTCATAAACGATGTTGTATAAATAAGTATTTTTCCTTTTAATTCTAGGCTGCCACTGGAAACTTTAGCGTACGAGACATAGAGTTCAGTTACCCAACCCGCCCTCACCTGCGGGTCCTGAAAGGCATTGATCTAAAGGTGGACGCTGGCAAGACAGTGGCTTTAGTTGGCTCCTCGGGCTGCGGTAAATCCACCGTCTTGCAGCTCATGCAGAGATTTTATGATCCGGATTCCGGTAACATTGTAAGTACCGTAGATTCTAAAATGGTAAAGCTATTTAAAATATTTCAATTTGATTTCAAGTCGTAATTGGTCATATGCTATTTTGATCTCTGTTATCACGTCATTAAATACAGTTTTCTATGAGCAGTGGGTATACTTAAAAAGATATTAATAATAGGTTTTATGTGTCCTGACTTGATAAAGCTAATTATTTGAAAACTGGCAAAGATATGAAACACTGAACTGTACAAGTAAATCGTATCCAGTAACTGGGCTATGGAGGTAAGATAGGTAATCGCCCCATGAAAATACTGGAATCACGCAGTTCCTGAGTTAGACTGGAAGCTCATTCCAACATACATAGTTGGGATTGTCGTCTTCCGTGGCGCAGCGGTCAACACTCCTGCCTCCGACGTGGAGGCCCCGGGTTCGATCCCCGGCCAGGTCATGATAGAAAACGATCTTTTCCTGATTGGCCTGGGTCTTGGATGTTTATCTATATATTTATCTATTGTAAATATAGTATCGTTGAGTTAGTATCCCATAACACAAGTCTCGAACTTACTTTGGGGCTAGCTCAATCTGTGTGATTTGTCCGTATATATTTATTATTATTTATTTATTATTGTTGGGAATACGCTGAGCTAATGATGACAGTGGGAAATGTATAGGTACCTACCTACATTTTTTTATACATTACTGTACACCCCACATTACATGTGTTGTATCTACTATGCTGATTACGATTTATCGTCACTTAATGATAGCAATAGAACGATTAAAATTAAAGATAAGCGTTCTTGCGTATGTACTTTATCACTAATAAAATTATGTTTATAACCTTAATTAGGGTCCTACGATGGTCCTACGTAATGTGACAAGGAAAACGTGTCATACAATGTAACGTGGTGTTTCATGAAGTTGGTAATTGATTTTTATAATTTGTTTATTGTGCATAATTATGTAGGTATAGTATAAATTCTCCAGGCCATATTTAAATCATAAGAACCAATCTTATCGAAGACTATGCACTTCTCTATGACTTATGTCAGAGAAATTGTAGTGCAGAAGCAAAACAAGTACTTGCACAGGCACTCCCTCTTCCGTCACTCTTGTAGTCCATGGGAAAGCAATCCGACACAACCGGACAGAGGTCTCGCTCTAGGAGCAGGACTAGAGTCTGAGAGTACCACGGGGGTATCTTGGGGGTATTATGAAATTCCTAATGGGGAACCTAATATAACTTGTACATTTAGGTAGACAGATAATGATTGAGATCATTTCCATAAGGTTAGTATAGTGTCTTGAAGTGGCTTTAGGTAAATAAATACATTATAGCATCATTATTTAAATCTGGGAAATTGCATTGTGGTACATCTTTTGGATGCAGTCCAAAGCCTACAATTGCATAAAAATATAGTATGTATCGCCCCGCTCCACTCGCGTAGGTTAAGTGAACACCTGATATAATCCTTAAATACTCCTTTAGCTTATGTCCCTATTCTCTTTTACGTTCGTTTAACTACATGAATTGAAGTTGTAAGTGGGCTTATAAATATGATAAGTGGTTCTCGAGAAAGAGACATTGATATTTATAACATGTGGTGTGGTGTACAAAGGACATTGGTCAGTTTTCCCTGCATAGCAATTTCATTTAACTTTGCAAAGACCTTCTTGTATCGATGGATTCAATCACACAATTTGTAGGAAATTATGTTACAAACATTTACAAACAAAATATGTTACAAACATTGTAAGATAACTTGTCGATTGGTAATAGAATAAATGTTTTTTTTTTAATAATTATAAACTAACGCTTGACTGCAATCCCGCCTGATGGTAAGCAGTGATGCAATCGTTGATGGTAAAGCGCGCTAGTTTATTAAACCCATTCACTTAAAAAAAAACTTAGTGAATAGGAAGGAAGACGGCAGTTGAGCGAGGTAGTGTCATGTTAAACCCAACAACACGACTGCTGCGCCAGAGGGAGATTGATGTGAAGGCCCTCCACGACCAAACTCCCGACACAACAATATTTGACGCATCGTACCCGGCACACATCACAACACAACTGCTCAGACCCGTCCTCCTTACGGTTTCACCAGACATCATGCCGGAACATGGTTTTATAATATAATTACCTTCAATTTTTTTCCAGGAACTAGACAGCCGCGACATCAGGTCATCTTTAACCCTACCACGTCTGCGTCGCCAACTTGGCGTAGTGCAGCAAGAACCTATTCTATTTGACCGCACCCTCGCTGAGAACATCGCTTATGGAGACAACCATAGGAAGGTCAGCTTGCACGAGGTGGTTGCTGCCGCTAAAGCTGCCAATATACACAGTTTCATCGTCTCTCTGCCTAAAGTAAGTAATAATCTTAATACTACTGCCCAGTAATGTAATGCCCCGTCTAGTAATGCCCCGTCTACACGCTCCGTCTTACCTGCGAGCATGCCTGTGCAAACCAGTATACGCAGGTAAGCGCATGTGTGTGAACGGCAAGACGGTAGCTCGCGCAGTCCCGAATGTTCCGGCTTCTTTTACAGTCATGACTGCACAGGCCTGGACTGCGCAGGCAAGACGGAGTGTGTAGACGGGACTCATGGGGAATAAAAGTAAAGTAAATACGAAAAATTTAAGTCTATGGAAGTCTAAGACAGAAACATGAGGTGCAGAGAGAGAAGCAAAGAGGGTGAAACCAGGCAGTGCCTTATGTTGAGTAGAAAAAGATGTGGTAATGGGAGCAGATCCGTACATGCTGCAGATGATATCAATATGATTATTGTCATGCTGGAGTAGCCGCCCAAGTTTCAAGTCTTGAATACTGAATTTGAAGCACAAATCTACTGCTGTATTACCTCATCATCATCATTAACTTTTTATCGTCCCACTGCTGGGCACAGGTCTCCTCTCATACAGAGAAGGATTAAGCGTAATCACCACGCTTGCTCAATGCGGGTTGGCGATTTCAGACTTAAAGTCCAAGTCTCCTCAAGATGTTTTCCTTCATCTTTTAATCAGACATTGGTGTCCAAGATATATTTAAAAAGTACATGTAACTTAGGAAAGTTACATTGGTACTTGCTTGACCTGGAATCGGACCCGCACACTCATACTTGAGAGGCTGGTATTTTAACCACTAGGCCACCACGACTATATCACCGTATAACCTACTTGGTAGAAACTTGGCAATATACACACATCAAAAGTGTCTAGGGATCAACATATATTTTTGCAATAACTTTTCTCCTGATTGATATTAATTAAAATTTTCTTTAAGGATTCATCAAATAAAGTGTTTTCGTTTGTCACAGTAACGATAAACCAAGTCACCTTTGCATTAATAAAGAAATTTGCCATTTTCCTAATAAAGGGATATTTGACATTTGAACCACTAACACAAAAGTTCGAAAAAAAGACTGAAATAACAGTTTTCTCTAAAATTTTATTGGGTAACTTAAACAATTAATAATCCGTGTTTCTACCGCGAACACTAACAACACAAGAACATCGGTTTGGCATACTCAAAATGAGTTCATCCAAATCACGCTGTGGAATGGCCGCCCATGTTCGTTGCAACAACAAAAAAAGGTCTTCTTGCGACTGGATACCCTCCATATTCGGCAGAGCTCTTCTCTGTAGCATATCCCATGCATGCTCAATCGGGTTCAAGTCTGGCGACTGAGCAGGCCAGGGCAGGACATTGATGTTAGCTGCGGCGAGAGTCTGTCACTCTTGCGGTGTGCGGTCGTGCATTATCATGCATTAACTGAAATAAGGGACCGATTTGCACTTGTAGAGGAACGATGACGTCTGATACAATCGTTTCAGCATAAATTTGAGCGTTGAGGTTGCCTCTGATCCAAATCAACTCAGTTCTTCCGCCGATCCAAATACCCGCCCATACCATGATGGTTCCACCACTATAAGGATGGACTTCCTGGCAGGATTTTAATCGCTGTTGGCGTCCAGGGGTTCTCCAGTGTCGTATACGTCTTGTATCCGGTCTCATACCAAAACGAGACTCATCAGAAAAGCACACGAAACGCCATTGTTCTTCTGCCCAATTTCTGTGTTCAAGAGCCCATTGATATCGAATCCTACGATTGTGCATTGCTATAGGTGGTACCCGTAGCGGTCTTCGGGAATGAAGGTTCACTTCATGCAAGCGGTTTCTGACTGTTTGGTCGCTAATTAAGTTCCCTGAAGAGTGATGAAGCCTCACGGCTAACATCATGGCGGTTATTGTTGGAGCTCTTCGAGTTAAGATTTGAATGTATCGGTCTTGTCTCCGTGTGGTGCAGCGATACCGTCCTCCATGGCGCTCAGCCACGGTACCAGTGCTTCGGTAACGTGTCCAAAGTCGACTGATAACACTCTGACTTGTATTCAGAGCTAAAGCCACAGTACGTTGCCGGGAACCAGCTTCTATCATTCCCACGGCTCTGAGCATTTCTTCCCTGCTTAAATGACGTCGCCGCTCCATAATAACGTTGGTTTTAATCAGTAGTAGGGAAACAGTAGCACTAATAATGTCTTCAATGCGTTGTATGTTTTTATAGGGAAAATATTGACAGCTGATTTTCATCTTTTACTCGAATTTGATTCACAGTTCCTGATTCAAATTATGAAATGCACAAAAAAGGATCCATATAAATTTATAAAATCATAAATTTATTACAAAGCCACATCTCAATCTCAAGAAATCCGCATAAAAATGCTTGATCCCTAGACACTTTTGATGTGTGTATATTTAGGCTTTTAAGACCAGCGCCTTTGAAATGTGCTTGCAATTAGAGATGCGAAGGATTTGCCAAGTTTGCCGCCTGTAGACGAAGGCCCTTGACCATGGTAACATTGACAATAATGAATTCCTGCTTGCTGCTATTGCTTCCAGGGCTACGACACAAACCTAGGTGCTGGCGGCGCTCAGCTGTCAGGTGGTCAGAAGCAGCGCGTGTGTATTGCGCGTGCGCTCATCAGGTCGCCGCGGCTGTTGCTGCTTGACGAAGCAACGTCAGCACTGGACGCGAACAGCGAACGGGTAAGGCAAACCTCTAACAAAATTAAATCTTGACAACTCTTGAAGCTACTACATTGAATATGTAGTTGCTGTAGCCGTTAGTTGCTTTACCTTTCGGAAAAAAAAACAAACATTGTTATAATTATATTTCAGGATTATACAATACAAATCTATACTAATATACTTATAAACTGAAGAGTTTGTTTGTTTGTTTGTTTGGACGCGCTAATCTCAGGAACTACTGGTCCGATTTGAAAAATTCTTTTTGCGTTGGAAAGCCCATTAATCCAGGAAGGCTTTAGGCTATATAACATCACGCTCCGACCAATAAAAGCGGAGCATAACTAACTCCACGCGAACGAAGTCGCTGGTGGCCGCTAGTATACAAATATGTATTAGGACAAAAATACATTTTTAGTTTTTGTGTACATTAATAACAAATTACAATAGGTACAGACGACAGCACATCAAGCTACTACAATCTGTCAGATTTCCTTATTAGATTTTCAACTTTATCTATAAATCATTAAGGCTCAAGGTTGATTGGGAATATCTGACATTTTGGGGTAGCTTGAGCTGCTGTCGTCCGTACAATAGGTTTATCCCTTAGCTAAACACTGGCGCCAAATCTCTTGTTCACAAATTAAACATAAGTTAAGAATATATCTTTCTTTCTATTTCATTAAGAATAGAATAGAAGATAAATATTCGTTTAGTCTTGCTCTTGAGAAATTAGTCTGGATCTGATATAAATACGTAGGACGTATTCTAATAGACATGTTTTAACTCGCTCTTAAGCTGTCTATTGAGTACCTTAATTTGACAGAACTACACTAATTCTTACACTGTTATTTTAGACTTCAACTAAGAACAACAACTTCTTCTGGTCGTTGGCACTAATTAATTTTATTTCTTGTATAAAAATATGCTTCTTATTGCAGTCGCATCTCCCTTCCCTCTCTCCACTTTTCCCAGTCTGCTTCGATAGAATTGGCCCAAATCGCAGTAGACCGAGAAAAGTGGTTGAGTCGTTTCTCAAACAAAATATTTTCAGGCCGTATCGGAAGCTCTGGAGAAAGCAGCCAAGGGTCGCACGTGTATCACAATCGCTCATCGGCTGTCCACTATTAAAGATGCGGACCTCATTTGTGTACTTGATAAAGGTATAAATTAACAACTATTATATAATATTATTAATAAATGATTAATATTATTAATTAATATCATTTGAGTGTCGTCAAGGCTAGAGTGAATATTCTCTTAATAAACTAGCTCGCTTTACCATCAATGATCGTATCACTGCATCAGGCGGGATTGCGGTCAAGCGCTAGTTTATAACATATAAAAAAAAAATCGTGTTTCTTATCTGTATGTTAGTTCTGTTTGTTTACGTTATTTTCAGAGCGGTCCGTGACAAAGTCATAATAGTTCAGGGGCCCTAGTTTACCATTCCAACACGATTCCATTGCAATTTCATTGTCATTGCCTATAAGCTTGTAATTTGCTAAATTCATAATTATTGATCAATTATCTCAGTCGTGTCGTAATGGAATTGTGATAGAATGACATTGCCTTATTGCCATTATTATAAAACCCGTCAGTATATATACAATATGTAAAGAAAACCCTGTCCGATCCGTGAAGGTATTGTTAGGTATCGATAACTGATTCTACTAATGCCCACAAAGACAGGCTAAACTTAAAAAATATCCCCCTAAAAAAATAAATATTATTTCGTAAAAAGAGGTAACTTAATACATGTGCGGTAAGCAACCCCTTCCGCGAGCGGCTGGGGGCAGGGCACGTGGCACCTGTGACGTGTTCGCGTCGCTATTCGCTTATAATAATACCGGTGTTGTCACTTTTTGAAAAATTAGCAAATTTCGGGGAAATTGGAATTAATTCCCGGGAAAAAAGGATTATTTCAAAATTCATTAGTATTGTTACTATGATGATTATGTAAAATTTTATATTATATTTGGTCAAGTGTTTACCTAACTTTTATTATCCTTATGGGTCGGACAGGGTTTTCTTTACATATTGTATATATATATTTTTTTCTAAAAACTACTATTCGATTTGAACAGTTATTAATTAATATGGAGTGGAATTTCAGCGATTGACCACTGGAAAGTCATAATGACGCTATTTTGTTAGTTTATTAGGAAACTTGTCAAAATCGATCATTATGAGGTCACTGATCGACCATTCTGGTACTATTGTAATGCCATGAGCGCAATTGAGCTTCGATGTAAAATGAATTGGACTGTAGATGAACTGTTAAATTAATAAAAACCACGAGATACGATACAAGACGTGCGGAATATTTAGAACTTGACACAAGAAAGAGATGACAGACAAAACACCATGTTAAGCCATACATAAATATACGTTAAATGTTGCTATACATAAATACAACACAAAAATAAAATGTTAATACCGGATGCTCGTGCTAGTAGGGAATCAATCCGGTCCGAAAGAGAGGCTATAGCAGAGCGTACAAATGTTGCACTACAGGCAGTCTCCGAATGGGGTAATACCTACCTTTCTTGTAGCATTCAATGCCGCCAAAACACAGGCGTGTCTTTTCACCGCCTAAAGGAGCCCGTTCACCTTGCTTGGCTCCTTCTTTTCGAAATGAATGTCCGGCGGTACTTCGCACCAGGGCAGCTTCTAATGCTGTGCTAAGCACAGGTCCGTTCGTGTGTGGAGTACTGCAGCAATATTTGGGCTGGTGCTGCAAAATGTCACCTGGCCACTTTAGATTCGGTCGAGAGGCGTGCGACGAGACTGGTTGGCGACCCAGATTTAACTCAAAACGGTCTCCAAAGCCTACAGCACAGGCGTAGAGTAGACAGCCTTTCGGTGTTCTATAGGATTCATTTTGGTGAGTGTACGAGGGCATTGCATGATCTCCGTTCCACCTTCGGACGACCCGTCGTACGGCGAGTTTCCACCCTTATGTCGTTGACACCACTGCGATTCGGGCGAGGCGTTACACCTTCTCTTTCATACCGCGTACATCGAGGGAGTGGAACAGTTTGCCAGCGACGGTGTTTCCGTCGGATTACAATTTGAGTGTCTTCAAGGCTAGAGTGAATAGGCTCTTAATAAACTAGTGCACTTTACCATCATCGATTGCGTCATTACTTACCATCAGGCGGGATTGCGGTCAAGCGCTAGTTTATAATGTATAAACAAAACCAGACTGGAGCCACTGATCAGTCGATCGATCAGTTTAAACATCCCCTACCGCGTCTGCTCCATGGCGACTAGAGAGACCCACTCTGGCGCCCTAGTCAGCTATTACAATATTGTCAGAGTGATCGATCAGTGAGGTCATAATGATCGGTTTTTATAAGTTTCGTAATATGTTAACAAAATGGCGTCATTGTGACTTTTCCATAGTCAATCATTGACACTCCACTCTATATCAATAAATGTTCAAATTGAGTAGTAGTTTTTAGAAGATCATTTCTACTAACGGATTTTATAACATTACGAATGCACCTTATGTCGATGAATTAAGGTTCTATATTGCGTGACATGCAGTACGTAAATTTTAAGCCCTATATCTTGAGATCTAGGCATTGTAGAGGTACGTTATAAAAACTCACTTTTAGACCTAGGATGGCCTATCAAATGGTACAGGTTTCATCAATATTGTCAACGAAGTGTCGACATCTAAATTTCTAGAAACTCGTCTCCGGTGAATTACCGTAGGTACCTGCTGAATGTACTCGAAGTTATGCGCTATTATTATTAACTGTGGACGGGTCTGGCATGTTCAGCTGATCTATATAAAGCAACGTGACGCCAGCGCGGAGTCAGTCTGCATTTGACTAGCGAACGCGAAACAAGCGCTACTTAAGAGGATCTAATAGTACCCCTAGCCTGTAACAATAATATTGGCAATACGGCAATGTTGGCAGTCACCATTCCATTACGAGACGACTGACTGATATTTTTTACAGCATTATACATTTAGCAGATCACGAATTTTTAGCACAATGACAATGGAATCGTGTTGAAATGAAAATAATCTAAAAAATAGCAGACTAGGGATCCTGGTCTCGTATACCTCGTTACAATACGCGAACAGTCCACGCCTCGGTAAGGTGGTTAATACGATAGTTCTGGCTGTCCTTTATGAATCTGTATCTATGGCAGTAATTACGGGTCTCCAGTAGAACCAAAGTCAGAATCTTACCAAGGGTTATACAAGCAGATTTTTGCACGTATAATAGATACTAATATCAGCTGCATCCGGTTAGACTAGAATCTGATCTCAACTAGTTACGAAAAGGATGTTGATTGAATTCATATTTTTGCCATCCATCATAGCAACACCGTTTGTTTCAGGCAAAATTGTGGAACGTGGAACTCACTCCGAACTCTTCAGCCAACGGGGTGCCTACTGGAAAATGTGCAAAGGACAGCATATGGCTTGATTCCTCTTTGTTCATGGAACTCGTTTGAAAAGGAACAACAATCACATCAGGAAATAACAACCAGTTGGAAATTAAACAGTATTTCTCGTTCATCTCAGTAATAAAGATCTCCTACCGACACTTAAATTTAAGAATAATCTTGTACTAATTGCAATAAAAAAGGGATTTCGAAATTGTTCCAATTTGTCAGTATTAAGCAGCAAACCATATTGCATTTGTATTGTCATACTATTTTTAAGTAAAGCCAAATATTAGGGTCGATCATAATAAGATTGTTCGTAGATGATAATGTATATTTCAATTATATTTTCTATATTTAGTTTATATTTATGTTTGATAAAATAAAACTGCATTAGATAGATATATTATTTGTTTTTCACAGACAAATTTTTCAGTAGTCTGAGACCTCTGAAATGAAAAGTAAATATTACTGTTTGACGGCTTATATATAGAAAATATGTTAAACTGTCATAATTATTATTCAGACAAAAGTTATTTGACTATTGAAAAATAAGCTTAGGACAGTATTCATCATATCAACTTTAATGAGAAAATAAGATATGTCCATCAATTAAATACAATAATATTAGTTAGTTATGCTACATAAAACATGTATTATTATTTACAAATAACGCCATTTACGAATTGCATGAGGTACTAAAGTATTTCGAGTGATTCTCAATATTTTGTTATATTCAGGTTTATTTAATAAACAGGCACTGTACCTAACACGTCTTTACACACGTATATTTTATTGATAACTTTGAATGGAGTGAGATCAATTAAACTGCCACAATTACTCGTGCGATTTAACTGTGCACCTCGTTCTGTGACGTCATTCGGACAGTAACGTTTGCAAAAAATGAGAACTTTATTAAAAAAATGATTTTTTTTATGTTCGTGCTAAAATTGTTAAAAAAGGTCGTTTTGATGATGAAGCGTCATAATAATAATATCTTTATTCAAGTAACAAAGACTCATAAACCTTAAGAACTATGTTTTAAACAATTTACTTTATAATATTTAAATTTATTTCATCCCGTGAGAGATGGCCTTGCAGTGATTCACATATAAACAATCGAGCCTGCTAGCGATCATTTTCAGGATCTTGTTAGAGCTGTCCCGAACTCTGCGTACCAGGGATGCACATCTCATTCGCATCGTTGCGTAAAAACAGTTAATATGTGCGTCCGCGAACATTCCCGATGCGCTACAAAAACGGGGCAACCCCATCAAGACCCTGAAGGCATTGTTATATTGGACACGAAGGGCGCTGTACGACCGTTTATAATGCTAGCTCATTTCAACCAACAGGCTTCACTAACACGTTGAAAACGTAAAAAAAAAACAAAACAAAACTTAATTATCCATCCATACTAATATTATAAATGCGAAAGTAACTCTGTCTGTCTGTCTGTCTGTCTGTCTGTTACGCTTTCCCGCCTAAACCTCTCAACCGATTTTGATGAAATTTGGCACAGACAATCTTTGGACCCTGAGAAAAAACATAGGCTACCTGTTATCCCGGAAAAATTTGATATTCCCGAGGGAAATCTAAAAAGCGCGATATAACCGAACACCACGCGGACGAAGACGCGGGCGGAAAGCTAGTAAAAAATAAACTTAACAGTAATAACAACAGGGGATTTAAAATGTATTTAGACAATTGTAACAAAGATGCTATTGCCACTCAGCGCTTACGGCGAATGCGGGGCGCCGTGCGGGGAAGCGGGAGAGTGGTCGCATTCCAGCGAGGTGCACAGTTAACTCCCACGAGTACTACAACACATTCCTGGCACTAAGACAAATGTGCTGAACGGAGGTACGTTGACGGGGCGTCGTAGAGAGTAAAAATTAAATTAACTAGCAATACTTGTGGGTGGTATCAGTATAAACAGCAGATTTATTGTGTAAATTTCACAGACGTGAAAAGTAAAACAAAAGTAAATTTACTTTCCCAACTCATAAATCAAGTAACACTACCAGCGGTTGTCGACCCCAAACAAAAATTATACAAATCTTCTTAATTTATTGCGTTTAAATATTTTCATAACATCTACTGAGTTTTGCTGACTAATTTAATTAGACCCTGAGTAAGGAAAAGTATAAGTGTTATTTCTAAGTTAGATTAAAATATCGATTGTAATATTCTCTTGTTTTATTTTATTCCTTTTGGTTCTATGGAGTGATAAGGACCAGAATTATGTATATTACTCATCAGGTACGTGTATTTACTTTAAAGATACAAAACTAGTCTTATCGTACTCCGCGATCTCACAGATAACTTTAGAACGAAAGACGTATAATAATAAAGCCACACAGGGGATTAAACAGCATGACAATTGAAAATTTCACAACATTCCTCTGTTATCTACTCATTAATGAAATTATATAAAAATGGAAAGTCATGATGAATGTTTCACAATGTTATATCAAGAAAAACGCATGTTCTATTCATGTATATATTTTAAAAATATTGCACTTGATCGGTGACGTCACCATTGAAACTAAAAATATCTTGGCATTTGGCAACGATCAAGGCTAGGTTAGTTAACAAACTCGCACATGGTTTAGACAAATCTTTTATATTTTATAGTGCTACAGGTAAACTGTAGCATGTCATCATCATCATCTCAGCATTAACCCCAGTCGCATCCGAAGCTTTTTCAGCTTTGCTCTTGGGTCCGCTTTACCAGTCCAACTGCTGATTTTGGCTAAAGTTAGATATTTTCCGTGAAGCAACTGCCGCCTGACCTCCACAAGACCTGACCTCCCGAAGGCGATATCGAAGCATTGCAGATAGACCAATTTTTGGACTTTTGAGGGCTGCAACAACCCGTAACGACTGCCATTAGATGTTCGTATGGCAACCGGGACCAACGACTTAACGTGTTTTCCGAGGCTCGACCAGTGCAAATATTCATATTCATGCATACAAATATTTGCATTGTGCGGGGATCGAACCCGCGCAGGCTGTCAAAGTAAACTGTGGCATGTACCTAATGTAAATTAATGCAATGTATACAGACGCGACCTTCAATATGGTTATAAGTCATCATCATCATCATCAACCTTTTTATCGTCCCACTGCTGGGCACAGGTCTCCTCTCATACAGAGAATTCTCGCGATTCGTGATTCTGGTTATAAGTATCAAGATTTAAAACGCGACTGTTTAATTGAAGTCATGATTGCCTAGTGGTTAAAACACCAGCCTTCAACTATGAATGCGCGGGTTCGATTCCAGGTCAGGCAAGTACCAATGTAATTTTCTAAAGTTATATGTAGTATCTTGGATACCAACGACTAAACGTGAAGGAAAACATCTTGAGGAAACCTGGACTTTAATAAAGTCTGAAATCGCCAACCCGCATTGAGCAAGCGTGGTGATTACGCTCATTCCTTCTCCGTATGAGAGGAGACCTGTGCCCAGCAGTGGGACAGTAAAAAGGTTGATGATGATGAATATTAAAATGTGATGTGTGGTAATATAAATTTTCCTCATAATATTTTCATTCGTTCGACTTCGAATTCGTTCTATGGAAGTGTTTAAAAGGAGATGGATGTATGTGGCTGACTTTATTCTTCAATAAGTTGTTGCATGAAGGAGAGATCCCACAAGAATGGTGCAATAGTTCACTAGTGCCCATCTTTAAGAATAAAGGTGATGTACAGGACTGTAACAACTATCGAGGGATAAAGCTCATGTCACATAGTATGAAGGTATGGGAGAAAGTGATTGAGAAAAGATTGCGAGAGGAGAGTGAGATTACCCCAAACCAGTTTGGGTTTATGCCAGGTCGAGGAACAATGGACGCCACTTTTGCACTCCGCCAAGTGTGCGAGAAGTACAGACGTGCACACAAGAACTTGCACATGGTGTTCATTGATCTGGAGAAAGCGTATGATAGGGTACCTCGTGATGTGCTGTGGTGGGCCCTGAAAGAGAAAGGTTTGCCTGGGAAGTATGTAGAGTTAATTCGTGCTATGTACAGTCGATCTCGTACCTACGTCCGGTCGGCTGCTGGCAATACCGACGCGTTCAGTGTGGCGGTAGGCTTGCACCAGGGATCGGCTTTAAGTCCGTACCTCTTCCTGTTGATTATGGACGCTCTTACGTCGGACATCCAGGAGGAGGCACCCTGGTGCATGCTGTTCGCCGATGACATTGTTCTCGTCGGTGAAGATGGACCTGAGATCCAGAGCAGATTGGAGAAATGGCAACAGAAGCTGGAGAATGTTGGCTTGAAAATCAGCAGAACCAAAACCGAATATATGTTCTGCGATTTCGGCGGTCTTTCCACTTCTGGAGCCATAGCGCTTGATGGCGCACTCCTACCAATTTGCTCCGACTTTCGGTATCTCGGTTCACTCGTGCAAAGCGATGGCGAAATAGATCGAACGGTTAAGCACAGAATTAACACTGGGTGGATGAAATGGCGGCAGGTCACGGGAACAATCTGCGACTCCCGCATTCCCCTTAAACTTAAGGGGAAAATATATAAAACCATGATCCGACCTGCTGTCTTGTATGGATCAGAATGTTGGGCTACGAAAGGGATGAATGAAAGGCAATTGCATGCAGCCGAGATGAGAATGCTAAGAGGGATGTGTGGTGTTACACGAATGGATAGAATAAGAAATGAGTACATAAGAGGAAGTCTGAAAGTGGCACCGGTAGCTGAAAAGTTGTGTGGAAATCGGTTGTCATGGTACGGGCATGTGTTACGGAGAACTGAGGAGAATGTCGTGAGGAGAGTCTTAATTATGAATGTTGATGGCTATAAGAGTAGGGGAAGACCAAAGAAACGATGGATGGAATGTGTGAAGGATGATATGACTAAGAAGGGAGTGACTGCGGAGATGGCTTCTGATAGGGATGCATGGAAGAAAAAGACATGTTGCGCCGACCCCAAATAAATTGGGATAAGGGCAGGAGAATGATGATTTTCATTCGTTCTTTTCAGCACATTTTAGTCATATACGGAAGAGTCTAAATAACCTTAGTTGTTTTGCAACTTTTTAAATTGCACTTTAACAAGTGCAAAATTTTGGAAAACGTGTATTATCAACTCTATTATATGCTTCCTCTCAAAGAGATTATTCTTCAAACTCTTGATATAAAAAAATTAATGGATCTCGGTGGAAGGGCATAATATATCGGCTGCCGGCAGAATTTACCACCCACCAGGTAAAGTCTTGCCGCCAAGTGATTTGTCGTGTTCCGGCATGATGTCTGGTGAAGCCGTACGGAGGACGGGTCTGAGCGGTTGTGTTGCGATGTGTGCCGGGTACGATGCGCCAATTGTTATTGTGTTGGGAGTTTGAGCGTGGAGGGTCTCCAGATTAATCTTCCTCTGGCGCAGCATCGTTGGTCGTGTTGTTGGGTTTAACATTGCATCACTTCGCTCAACTGCCGTCTTCCTTCCTACTCACTGAGATTTTTAAGTAAATAGGCTTAATAAACGTGTGCGCTTTCCCATAAACGATTGTATCACTGCTTACCATCAGGCGAGATTGCAGTCAAGCACTATTTTATAATTATTAAAAAACAAAAAAGGAATCTCGTGGCAGCCCCATCTCAGCGGCAACAAATATCTCAAATAAACTGCTCTAGAAATGAATTATTAGAAGTATTCTTGACAGATTAAGACTGAGATCAGGCTACGTTCGCCACGTGGTTTATATACCTATACTTTAAGGTATATAAACCATGTGGCGAACTTCCTCTACCGAATGAAAAACGAATCAAATACATAACCTCCGTGAAGTCGGTTAAAATCCGCTGTTTAATACTATGGAAAGTCAGCCTTCAAGTTAAAGTAGGTCTCGGACACGTAGTAGAATACCCAAATCCAAAAATCATCACACTATTGCAGCATTTCATCTGAGCGCTGCAACACAAAGCACCTAGACCTCAAGCTTTAAGATGTTAGTAGCGATATCTACGGCGTAGGCCCTCTACTGCGCTACGCGAACAAGTTCATTCGCGTAGCACTACGAAGTTATCCCTAGGTCTACGACTTAAATAATTAAGTGTGTGTGGGATAACCTCGTCTTATGTAACTTTGGCGTTATATCATTATTAATATATCGCGAGCAATATGGAAGGCGACCGTTTTATGTATTTAGCTGCACAGCACATCAATTTCGCAAAACTCGAGCAGAAATAAATATATAATAACAACCTAAATAAAGCTTAATACTCCAATAAAAGTTTCAAGGCACAATGCTCCTCGCCACTTACATTATCTGAAATGCTGCCTTATGTTCTTATAGCCGTAACTTGAAGACACAAATAAAATAAATAAACAGTTCATTACTAGTAACAATAAAATAATAATGGTCAGCCAGACGGACTGTCACCAAAGATACTCTGTGGTGACAGCTCGTTTTCAAACATAATGCAAAGAACGGAGAAACCACAAAATGACGACCACCAACGAGCGATCGATGACTATTGTTCACAACTGATATCCATTCTTTATCGATCCCTTGTTATCACAGATTATACGAAGTTATAGATATGAATTCTGATTCATTTCCTAAAGTAATATATATACATCATAGCAACATGGTAGCGTATTATATTGCCTAATAATTTTCCGCAACAATAATCATGAATGAAGATAAGTGTTACGAAACAATACCGTTGTATGGTGTCAAGGAAGATCCAAGACCGCCTGAAAGGTAATAAACAAATGTTACTCTTCTCTTTTTAATATGACGTAAATGAATTTCATACTATTTTATGTGTTGGTTAATTGGTCTAACTGCAATGCTTAGATATCGCCTTCGGGTTGTGGAGGTCAGACGGCAGTCGCTTCACGGAAAATATCGAAGTTTAGCCAAAATCAGCAGTTAGACGGGTAAAGCGGACCTTAAACTCCAAAGCTGAAAAGCTACGGATGCGACTGGGATTAACGCTGAGATGATGATGATGATGACACCGTGTATTATATATTGTTACGGGCTAGGGGTACTAAAATGCCGGTTAAGGGTTACGAAGTTTATTGGCAACGAAGGTACAGTCGATTGTAGGCAATGACAAGTAGAATGTCGCTGACGTTGCACCGAAGTCTTCCCTTATGTCCACGAAGTCCGTGTTGTAATCACACAATAACAGTACAGATGTTACTTCACGTAGTACTCACAGTTCTCTTTACAGTTGTCGCAGTAGGTATTCTCAAAGATTGCTTCTTAACTGTCGCTGTTTTCGTATCGCTAGTCGAGTGTAGACTGACTCCGCGTCGGCGTGACGGTGCTATATATAGTCCAGCTGATCGAACATTCCAGATTCCTCTAGACGTAATAATAATAGCACATAACTTCGAGGTCACTCGGAAGTACCTACGGTAATTCCCGGAAACGGGTTTCTAGAAATTTCGATGTCGACACTTTGTTGACAAAACTGTCGAGACCTGTACCATTCGATAGGCCGTCCTAAGTCTAGCAATGCGTTTTATTATTGTACCTAGGAAATGTCTAGATCTAGCGAAATAGGGCTCAAAAGTGACACACTGCATGTCACGCGATATTGAACCTTATGCCATCGACATAAGGTCCATTCGTAACATTGCCCCCTTCTTAGTCATGCTCGTCCCGAGCATGATTTGATCCATAATAACGAGCTAGGCGGTCTACGTGTACGACCTTCAGCTTCCCTCTAGGTCCTTTCTTAATCCGGTAGGTGACATCGTTTATTCTGGTTACTATCGTGTACGGACCCTCCCATTTGGCTTGGAACTTTGGACTCTTTCCTTTTCTTCTAATGGGATTATGTAACCATACCAAGGTTCCCTCTTCAAATCCGGGCACGTTAGCTTTGCGGTCGTATCGGATCTTCATCTTCTCACTGGTTTTCAGACCATTCTCTCTCACTAGCTCATGTATTCCATCTAATTTACATCGCAGGTCGGCCACATAGTCGACGGCTAGGATAGGAGTATCGGGAGGTGTTCCGGTTAGTGCATCTATTGGTAGTCTAACTTCTCGGCCGAAGTTGACTTTCGCCGGTGTGCAATTTGTGCTATCATGTGTTGCAGAGCGGTATGACATTAAGAAGAGCGGAATGTATTGGTCCCAATCCCTCTGGTGTTCTTCCACTACTTTGGCCAAATGATTCTCTAGCGTCTGGTTGAATCTTTCCACCATTCCATCTGACTGAGGGTGATATGGTGTTGTACGAGTCTTATGTATCCCGAGTAGTTGGCAAACCTCTTGAAATAGTGAAGACTCAAAGTTTCTACCCTGGTCAGAGTGTAACTCCAAGGGAACGCCAAATCGACAGAACACCTCGTGAACTAGCTTTTTGGCGACTGTATGAGCTTCTTGGTTAGGTACTGCAAAAGCTTCTGGCCATTTGCTGAAATAGTCTTGCATGACGATGATATACCTATTCCCTTCTTCAGTAACAGGGAATGGCCCAGCTATATCGACAGCAACTCTTTCCCACGGTGCACCAACATTATACACTTTCAGCCGACCTCTGGCCCTCGTTTGCGGTCCCTTTACTGAGGAGCAGGCTACACATTTTCTACACCAGTCCTCTACGTCTTCGCGGCAATGCACCCAATAGAATCTTTTTCTCACCTTTTCCAGGGTTTTCTTTACTCCTAGATGTCCTCCGGATACTCCGTCGTGCACCTGTCTTAGCACTAACGCGACTTTATCGCAGGGGACAACTATCTGTAAGGTGACCTCCTGTCCACTGGGCGATTCCCATTTCCTCTTGAGAACTCCATTATCAATTATCAGGCTGTCCCATTGAGCCCAGTAACTTTTTGCTGTTGGGCTAAGCGCTGATATTTCACTCCAAGTGGGCCTTTGGCCACGTTTCTTCCATTCGATTACTGTCTTCAAGTCACTATCTTCCTTTTGTGCGTCTTCCAATGATTGATTGTCCCAGTCTTCGTCCAAAGCGTTCACCTGGATAATCCGTACGTTCTCTTTCTTTTCCTGTTTGGCACAATGTCGGCAAGATTCTTCGCAAGGTCGTCTAGACAAAGCATCAGCATTATTGTGTGACTTGCCTTTCCGATGTTCAGTGACAAAGTCAAATTCTTGCAGCTGCTCTATCCACCTTGCTACTTGTCCTTCTGGGTCTTTGAACTGGAGGAGCCACTGTAAGGCAGCGTGGTCGGTACGAAGTGTAAACTGCCTCCCAATCAAATATTTCTTGAAGTGTTGTAAGGTCTTAACAACGGCTAGAAGTTCTCGGCGGGTAACACAGTAATTTCTTTCTGGCTTGGAAAGGCATTTGCTGAAATATGCAATCACGACCTGCCTATCTCCTTGTGTTTGAGAGAGAACTCCTCCAATACCAACATTGCTGGCATCCGTGTCTACCAAAAATCGACCTTCCCGACTAGGGTAACCTAATACAGGAGTCTCACACAAGTGAGTTTTCAGTAGCGCAAATGCCTGTTCGCAGTCAGAGTTCCATTCAAATTGACACTTTTCCTCTGTTAAACGATGCAACGGCTTCGCTAACTCGGAGAAGTTTTTCACAAACCGACGGTAATATGCACACAGACCCAAGAAAGAGCGTACCTCAGTTTTATTACGAGGCGTAGGCCACTTCGACACGGCTTTTATTTTTTCAGGGTCTGTTCGAATTCCTTGCGCCGAAATAATGTGTCCCAAGTATCCAACCTCTTTCTGGAATAGTGTACACTTACTAGGACTGAGTTTTAAATTCGCTTCACGCAGTTTCTGAAAGACTTTCTCCAAATTGCGTAGGTGCTCTGCGAAGTTTCGTCCCATAATGATGATGTCATCCAAATAGACCAGGCATGCATCACCAAGCAACCCCACCAAGATGCGCTCCATTAGGCGCTCAAATGTAGCTGGAGCATTGCACAGTCCAAAAGGCATGACATTGAATTGCCAGAGACCGTTCCCAGGACCAGTGGTGAAAGCGGTCTTTTCTTTATCCTGCTGACAGATTTCCACCTGCCAGTATCCACTTTTAAGGTCAACTGTGGAGAACCATTTCATGCCACTTAGCAAGTCCAAAGTGTCATCTATACGTGGCAGGGGATAACTGTCCTTTTTCGTGGCATCATTCAACATCCTGTAGTCAACGCAAAACCTTGTACTGCCATCCTTTTTCTTGACTAGGACAACTGGAGATGACCAAGGGCTGGTAGACGCTTCGATAATCCGATTTTTCTCCATATCTCTTAACATTTTCGACACTTCCTGTTCTCTTGCAAAGGGGATACGACGTGGTCTCTGTCTTATCGGCTGTGTATCGCCCGTATCTATATGGTGTTTGACGAGCCCGGTCCTTCCCACGTCACTGTCGGTCTTAGAGAAGATGTCATGAAATTTATATAACAGTTGCTTAACTTTGTGACTTTCGAACTTGTTTAAATTGCCCTTACAATTTTCGAGTAGTGTCGATACATGTTCCTGCCACTGCTTATCACGTTCCTTTTCGTGCTCTCTCTCTGTTTTTCTCAACGATGCTACATGGTCGCACACACCCACGATGCAATTCTTTTCAAGAATTATTTCTTTGTTACTAACGTTGATAATGCGCACTTTTGGTTTATCGGAAATCATCATCAGTGTCCTTGCTGTTATCCAGTCTGGGTGATCTCCAGAATCTTCAATTATAATGCAACGTTTACGGCATCCTATTGGTGATAGTCTAATATCTACTAAGGTTTCTGATCTTGGTGGTAATACCGTTCTCCTTAAACAGTACACTGACCCTTGTTTTCCACCTTGAAGAAATACTTCTTGTTCTGGGAAACTCAATACTCCTTTTGCTACATTAAGGATGCACTGTTGTTTCTTCAAAAAGTCCAGTTCTATTATGCAATCATCTGTAATATTCGCTACTAAAACAGGGTGCGTAAATGTCTTATCACCCATTTTCAAGGTCACATTCGTTTCACCAAGGACGAGTACTGGTTGGCCGGTGGCGGTTTGTAATCGGCATTGTGAAAACCCTCTTTTCCATGCTATGGTCCGAGGAAATAGCTCCGGTCGTGCAATAGTTCTTGATGCACCAGTATCCAACGTGAAACTGCATGACTTACCATTCAGTTCTCCTTCTATAATAAGACTGTTTCCATCGCCCACTTGTGATACTGTTATAATGGGGGCTTCAGGTCGACCAGCCAGTACTCGCCCCATAGCCCTGGCTGTTCTTAGTTTAAATCCTCGGCTTCCACCTGTGTCCCAGAAGTACTTCTTCCCTTAGACTTCCTGGGACAATTGATCCGAATATGACCCTTTTCGCCGCACTCATAGCAGGTTGGTCCTTGCCGAGTTTTTATTATTGGGATTACCTCGCGAATGCGGTGCTGTTGTCGGCCGTCTTGGCGTACTGCTTCCACCTCCAGAGCGTGTGTCAAGGCTGCCTTCAGAGTCTGATGGTGACCCAGACGAACTGCAGCCCTGACTTCTGCATCTCGGATTCCATCAGTAAAAGCTTGCACCGTAGTAGCATCAATTGCTCCCGGCGTTGAAGCATACGCCCTCCGAACAATACGTTCTATTTCCGATGCCCATTGTTGCAAACCCTCACTGCTTTTCTGTGTGCGGTCGCGGAGTTGAGCCCTGTAAACATGTTCGAGGTGTTTCTCCCCGTATCTAGACTCCAACGCTTCTAGCAGACAGGCTAGGGTATTGCAATCGCCGGAAATATTTTCGAGAATTTGTACCGCATCACCACGCAGAGCAAGCGTAAGAGCGGTTACCGCTTGATCGTCATCCCAATTGTTGCCTTTTGCGACTTTTTCAAACTGTAGACGGAAGGCCACCCATGACGTTGTTCCATCAAAATGAGGTACTTGGAACGTCGGCAAAGCACTAGGTATCATCGCTTTAATAACTCCTTTTTGTACCTTCTCATGCAAAAATTCTACTTCCTTTCCAAACTCCATGATGGTATTGTCTAGTTTATCGAAACGCGCATCATGTTTGTCTATACGAGCGTCTTGCTGGACTATGCGCGTATCTTGCTGGTCCAGACGGGTATCTTGTTGTGCTGTTTTTATTTTAAGTTCGTTGACCTCTTCTTTGGTTTTTTTCCATTTTTCATTTAATTCTAATACCAGTTGCTGGGATTTTTCTATTTTTGCTTGAGTTTCAGCCTGGGATTGTTTTATTTGTGCCTGGGATTCTGCTACACTTTTAATCTGTGCCTGGGTTGCTGCCTGGGATTCTGCCATACCTTTTATTTGCATCGTTAAGTGAGCCAGCAACGTCGATAAATCGCATCCACTGCTTCCGGGAATATTGGTGGTAGTAGGCGCACTTATAGGTGTTACGACGGCCGCTTCTGTTTCGGGTGCAGGGACACCAAGCAGTTCTTCCTCTTGACGCGCCAAATCCATCGCTGCTTGTCGTCGCGTACGAACTCCTTCCTCTTCCCTTGGCGTGACCGGCATGCCGCTTCTGACACCAGTTGTTACGGGCTAGGGGTACTAAAATGCCGGTTAAGGGTTACGAAGTTTATTGGCAACGAAGGTACAGTCGATTGTAGGCAATGACAAGTAGAACGTAGCTGATGTCGTACCGAAGTCTTCTCTTATGTCCACGAAGTCCGTGTCGTAATCACACAATAACAGTACAGATGTTACTTCACGTAGTACTCACAGTTCTCTTTACAGTTGTCGCAGTAGGTATTCTCAAAGATTGCTTCTTAACTGTCGCTGTTTTCGTATCGCTAGTCGAGTGTAGACTGACTCCGCGTCGGCGTGACGGTGCTATATATAGTCCAGCTGATCGAACATTCCAGATTCCTCTAGACGTAATAATAATAGCACATAACTTCGAGGTCACTCGGAAGTACCTACGGTAATTCCCGGAAACGGGTTTCTAGAAATTTCGATGTCGACACTTTGTTGACAAAACTGTCGAGACCTGTACCATTCGATAGGCCGTCCTAAGTCTAGCAATGCGTTTTATTATTGTACCTAGGAAATGTCTAGATCTAGCGAAATAGGGCTCAAAAGTGACACACTGCATGTCACGCGATATTGAACCTTATGCCATCGACATAAGGTCCATTCGTAACAATATATTACTAGCTTTCCGCCCGCGGCATCGCCCGCGTGGAGTTCGGTTATATCACGCTTTTTAGATTTCCTTCGTGAACATCAAATTTTTCCGGGATAAAGGGTAGCCTATGTTCTTTCTCGGGGTCTAAAGATTGTCTGTGCCAAATTTCATCAAAATCGGTTGAGAGGTTTAGGCGGGGAAGCGTAACAGACAGACAGACTGACAGAGTTACTTTCGCATTTATAATAATAGTATGGATAATGTATTGTATTGAATTGAATCCTGTGGCTGGGTCGCCATGTATTGAAGTGATGCAGGTAAAATAAAAGAGAACTTTTCAAGTCAACAATTCGTGTAATAATGATATAATTTTTTAGTGCGTGCAGTTACAAATATAATACCCCTTATTCATAATTAAACGTTGCTTAAAGTTAACTAGTGATTAGCGATTCTTTAACAATTCATTATGGACGTTTGCTCGTCGTCTTATTAGGAAATACTTCCCAAACGATGCCATTGTCATTAGGCCAAGATCAGATTATGGAAGATCAGAGATATCAAAGGGAACTTTCTAAAATCGTTAGGGCGACTAGTAGATTTATTAATTTTTCCATTAAGTATTTTAAACAACTACAATTTAATGAAAGTTTAAAGTAGATCTGATGATGGATTTGGTTGCCTGGAAGAGATCGCATTAGCGATAAGGCCGCCCGTTGTATGTTTTTTTTGTGTTGAATGTTTTGTTTGTGAGCGACCACGTTTCAGTCCTGTATCTCATCACTAACAGCACATAAAAGACTAGTCTTGAGACACTGTGGTATCTTGGGCGGCTAAAAGATGTAGCATAGCTTCTCGAACGCCGCCCAGCCGCGCTGAATTCGATGTCTTTTTTGAAGTTGGACCTATCTAATTGGACCTACCTAGTTAGACTGTCTGTCCCAGGTATCTATACTCATTAACAACTTCTAGCAACCAATTAGAACTGGAGTGGGTGCGACATAGGAGTTTTTATTTATTGTGTAATTTTTTTTTTAATCTATTATTTAACTGTCAAGTGAAGTACTCTTATTGTGACGAACGGGAAACTTCGGAACACTACACAAAGCGCGGCTCGACATGCTCTTGGCCTGTAAGGTTAGGTATAACGTTTGCCACAGTAGGAATTACTGCTCTATCATAATTGCGTTTACAAACATTCACCAAAAGTCACATACACCAACAGCCAGACCCAAAAAAACTACCTGTGCCGTATAAGTCTTTGTTCAGTGCGGGAATCGAACCCGCGACACGCAACATAGTTCTCTCAACACCAATCGGTGTTGAGTTTAATAGGTAGTATTTGGCTTGAATGACTTAAACCTATCCACCGCTAAACCAGAACCCGTATAATGTAGTAATATGTCTGTCCATCCGTCCTTCTGGCCGTTCGCCCGTAAGTCAAACAACGATTTTAATCTGAGACTTTTGAAACAATTTGGATAAAAACAGAAAGAACGCTTTATGTCCTAAGCAATCGCTATCCTTGAAAGTGTCTCCTTACGTTGTTTTCTCTTTGTGCTTCTAATATACATTGAGCCGCGAAAATAACGGGTCACTTAGAAAAACCGCGATATCTCCCAAAGCTATGGGCTGGGCTGAAGCCAGCCCAGCCCATACCAGCGGCTGGGCTGGCTTCAGAGAGTTGTACGATGTTAGTCATTATACAAAAAGGGTTCTTTGACAGCTCCCAGATACGTAGAGGAGATTTTAAATGAGTTTGTTGATCCATTCCTAGTGAGTATATGACCACAAATTCATAGTACACATTTGGTCAACGCGTATATTCAGGACGTCGCTATCACCGCCAGCTCGTAGCCCGGACTTAAATCATTCATGCATTCATGCATTCATGAGCATTCATGGGTCGAGCTCTGGAGATGCGTTAAACGACGCTCTCCGGGTGCAGCTTGCAGCAGCAGCTAACTCATATAAGGTACATGAGTTAAGGAGTGTACTAGTGGAAGGATTGTCTAACATAGACCAAAACCGTATTAGAAATTTGGTTTACAGCATGCCACCTCGTCTTAATGAATTGATACGGACTCGTGGAGGAAATATAAGCTATTAAATTGTCAAAAAATCTTTCTTTTTGCAGATTAACGGTGTTGTTTATTTTTGTTGGCAAAAGTTAGAAAAGTTTTTTTTTTTTTTTTGTCATTATCATCATCATTAACCTTTTTATCGTCCTACTGCTGGGCACCGGTCTTCTCTCATATAGAGAAGGATTGTGCGTAATAATTTTTTTTGTATTTAAATAAAATTATTGAGTTTACAAACATATTATGTATTTTACTTTATATAAGTAAGTAATAAGTCACTCATCTATAACATAGAGTTTAGACTATCACATAACTAAGCGACCCGGAATTTTGCGGCCTAGCGTATTAAACGGTCCTATCAACCTATCGAAAATTTGCCCAATCATATTGGACAGAAATTTACGGATACTAAGTAACAGTGTTTGTATGTACAAATCTACTATCTGAAAATAAATCATTTTAAATGGACGATAAATGGAGCGAGTTGCTTATCTTCTTGATATGTGATACATACCTACTTACGTAATTTATATTATACTGATAATTCAAGTAATGTGAATGAACGGATGTGAATTCCGCCCTCATTAAGGAATTTAAAATTCTTATGTACATTTAGCATTTAATCTCATCGAAAATGTCTTGTAGCCGTGATGTGTGTGAGAGATTTTTGTTGGGATCGTTACAAGATTAAGAAGGCTTTATTAATTACAATAGAATATCTTAATATAGGTATAATTCATTAATGAAAAAAAATCGTAACGAGGTATTATTTGAAGTTTGATTGTTCTGATTCTCCTGGCACTTTGTTTAAGTTGATGTTTGTGTGTATCATTTATGTAATTAATACGACACATTTATGTTACATAAATATAAAATTTACCATAGCGTTAAATATTCAGTACAGATAAATACTGGTGCCACCAGTAACTGAACAGATTTGGTTTAAAACGGTCTTCAAATCCTGGAACACAGGCGTAGAGTAGCCAACCTCTCCGTGTTCTATAGGATGCATTTTTCTCTATCTCAGTTCCGTCTTCAGATGACCCATCGTACGGCGAATATCCATCCTTACGTTGTTGACACTCTACGACCCAGACGATGCGACGCGCTTCGCCTTTTATACCGCGTATATCGAAGGACTGGAATAATTTGCCAGCGGCGGAGTTTCCGCCTGACTACAATTTAAGTGTCTTTATGGCTAGAGTGAATAGGCTCTTAATAGATTAGCGTGCTTTACCATCGACGATTGCATCACTGCTTACCATTAGGCGGGATTGCGGTCTACCACTATAGTTTATAATATGAAAAAAAAAGATTCTGTAACAATCTCACCGTGAAATTTGGCTGTCAAAGCTGTCAAAGTGTCAATTTGTAGCATTAGTTGGAATGACAACTGGACAGCCTCCGTGGCGTAGAGGTAGCGAACGCGGCCGTTGCGCAAGGAGGCGCGGGTTCAATCCCCGCACAGTGCAAATATTTGTATGCATGAATATGAATATTTGCACTGGTCTGGTCGTGCCTCGGAAAGCACGTTAAGCCGTTGGTCCCGGTTGCCAGACGAACATCTAGTGGCAGTCGTTAAGGGTTGGTTGGAGCCCTCAAAAGTCT
This sequence comes from Sesamia nonagrioides, assembly GCA_017933935.1. Taxonomy (NCBI): domain Eukaryota; kingdom Metazoa; phylum Arthropoda; class Insecta; order Lepidoptera; family Noctuidae; genus Sesamia; species Sesamia nonagrioides. The sequence goes on along the minus strand of JADWQK010002002.1, from coordinate 1,977,212 downwards.
AACAATTGGTTTAACTGCAATGCTTAGATAGCGCCTTCGGGTTGTGGAGGTCAGACGTCAGTCGCTTCACGGAAAATATCGAAGTTTAGCCAAAATCAGCAGTTAGACTGGTAATGCGGACCCCAGACTCCAAAGCTGAAAAGCTACGGATGCGACTGGGATTTACCGCTGAGATGATGATGATGAGTTGGAATGCCAACTCATTCCAAACTCACTTCACCTAAACCAGAAACGCTCTGTAGAACTCGGCACTGGGCACGCCCTTAATACAGTAAAGGTGGGGGTTATGCCAAGATTGTGATTTCACCGTTAAACTATTAAGAAATTGTTTTGCAGCCAAATTACGATTTTAGATCATAAAAAATCTATAATTATTTTATAACACGCGGCACAAACAAACAAATTATGAAGCATAATGCCATTTGCACGAGCCCGTGGTTGAGTACTTGAGTGCAAACGTTGAAGTTGAAACCGTTCATTGAACTAATTGATGTACCTACGGAGGACTGCAAGTAAAGCTACTCGAAACTGTCAAATTTTCCCAAACCTTGAGCTTTAATGCTTAAAGACTGGTTTACACGGTGCAATTTAATTGCATATGGCTTCAATTAAGTTAAAGCAACAATAAAAGTTGCTTTGTCTAAACAACATTTAGACGATGCAAGTCATTTGTTGCAGCAATTTTATTGTATGCCATAGGCAATTAAATTGCACCGTGTAAATTAGCCATCCATCCCTATAAAGTGCGTATGTTTGTATGTCTGTCTGTATGTATGTGCCCGAAGTTGCTCAAAACCCTCACCACTATAGATAATCATATAGATCTAGATGCGCTGAGTTCAAAAAAAAAAAAAAGAAAAAAAAAATTGTCTCGGTCCTTAGAGATAAAAGTGAAACTTTAATAAAGAAATCTGACATATTTTATTAGCTTGATTTGCTGTTGTCTGTACATAAATAATGAATTATTAAAATATTGAATTAATAGTTGTCGTGGTGGCCTAATGGCCTGTCAAGTATGAGTGTGCGGGTTCGATTCCAGGTCAGGCCAGTACCAATGTAACTTTTCTACGTTATATGTACAGTCAAGACCAAAAGTCGAGTTGCAATCTCACAAAACTATGGCCAAGCAATACTAGTTGTAGTTACGACCTTCTTCTATAATAAAGTTTGATACACGCTCATACACTTGCTGCCCGCTTATGATTGTTAGGTACTACTTATTAATTTCAACGTCTACAGTAAGTGTTTCAATGGCGTAACGGTTTTCGCCTTGATAGGCGTTCAAGGTGGTTCGAGTTCGAATCTAATAACTTACAAAAATATTTTTTAAATGTTTATTGGTGAGTTATGAATGCTTACAACAAAAATATCTAAAAATATCGATCTGCAACTTAAAGATGATACTTTCTTTTAAGATTTTTTCTATATTAGAGTCATTATAAAAAGATGACGGTAGACTTAAAAGAATCTGAATCACTACTTCACAAAAAATATTCCGCTACCTACAATAACTATTATTAGCTACAATAACTCAAATAATATTACTTAGCTGTTGTTGGTTGGTGAACATATAGTTACCAGTTTGTGTTATTAGTTTTACTTTTTAATCATTATGCAGGCATATGCAGCAATATATCTCAAATATCATATGAAACCGGCTTTTGTGTAAGTTGTTTTTATTATTATTTATGTAAGGTGCAAACCAATCGCTTGTAGCAAGTGCGTAATAAAATTGTTATTGTTTTAGATAAATACTGTAAGCCGTTGGAGGTCAAGGTCAAGAGGTTGGAGGACGAAGGTAGCTGTCGAGACAAGTGAAACGAAACGACAATATTTACCGTTGAATAAACTTTTAAATCGTGCGAAGAAGATAGGTTGCATTTGTGGTTTAAAAATAAATTGGCGAGGCTGGTGGAGTGTTATCGAGCTAAACAAAAAAAAACTATTTATAACAAAAACAGTGCAGAAGTGTCCTACAGAGTGTTTTAAATATATACCAATAAATATCTTAATAACGGACTCTAAACCATCTCTAAAGTAATTTAGCTAAGTGACAGTAATATGTTCGGTTGGCTTAATGGCTAACAGATGTCGCCTTTTGCAATTTCAATACAAATTACTTTTGGTAAATTATAAAAACAATAATTTCGGAATTCGATAAGAAATAAGTTCGTTTACTTTTGAACTAAGAAAGCGCTTGAAGATTATAATCTCATGCCTTCAAACTCCGAAAAAAGGCATTGCAGGATGGCAGCACTAGTACTATGCTATACACGCAAAAAAAATATAAATGTAATAAGCACTATTATGTGTTCTAAGTATAGATTATTTTATGATTGCAATAATATTCAGGTTAAGCTTCAATCCTCTTTTCTTTAAGAAAATGAATAATTAAGCTATAACCTCTTTAATCATAATATACGTATAATATTATAATTTTCATATCTAACAACCAAAAATGTTTTTTTGTATTTTTTACCATAACAATATCATAAGTTTGTCAAGGATTATTTTTATATAAAATATTACAATGCTGCCGTTTCAACGTTTGTTTCAGTTGTTAGTAACAGTATATCTATACCGATTAATATATAACTTTATAATATACTGCATTATAATATGCTTATTGTTTTATTTTTATATATTTTTTATTATATTACCCCTATAGTAAACTAAAACATATAATAAAACCCTTTTTGGGATAAATATTCAATAAATTTTCCTATTTGTTTAAATATTATTTGCAAACATTTTTACTTTAAAATACAAATCAATTATCATAATTTTAAATTATATGAAACAACAAAAAGAGTTGCCTATAATAAGGATCGAACCCACAATCGCTCGCTTTTGATAGCACCATTGTTAAGTGCGGCCGCTAACTCAACTTCAAATGAAGTAACGAAATTTTGCATTACTTTAAAGAAAGACGAAGACTGCGATAAAAAAATAATGCGGTAGTGTGCGTGGCCCGTTTAGCGCAGGCGACAGTAGTCTTTAAGGTGGAAATGGACTTCTACAGCTGATAGTACCTTCTATTTATTTATTTATTTATTTTCTTAATGTCCACTTGTACAATAGGATAAATGCTATGCCCCGCAAAACCGTTTTCACGGTTTGTCTGCGGGAACGGAACAAACAGTGTATCAATATTTAATCAGCAATAATTAAAAATGCAACAATATTACATAAAAAAAAAGCTATATCAATAATATCAGGTCTTACAAAATTGCTTACAGACTACTGAGTAAGAACATTTTAAGTGCTCTTGCAAATTTACGTTTTGTTTTCTGACCTCTTATGTCAGCAGGCAATTGGTTGAGCCAGTATGGTACTCTTTTGTCCAGCGTTCGGTCGCCAAAATAATTACTGACTCTTGGTACATTAAATTTACCTGCTGACACCATCTTAGTTGCGTAGTTATGGGTTATTAGCGAGTGACGCTCCCAGCTACCATAACTGCTGACCAGAACAAGATACTTATGCTTTAGGCTGACAGGAAGAATTTTACAAATTTTAAACAACTTAAGTACCTATATGTGGACACCCATGACTGATTATAAGGTGAAAGAATATATCTTGAGGAAACCTGGACTTCCCGCATTGAGCAAGCGTGGTGATTACGCTCAATCCTTCTCTGTATGAGAGGAGAACTGTGCCCAGCAGTGGAACGATGAAAAAAGGTTAATGATGATGTACATAATTATTTATTATTTACAAAATTAGGCCTTAAACTAGAGGTAGATGAGAAATAAGTGGTTTCTACCTGTATTGGGAATAAACCTGTAGCTCAGAGGGGCGATTCTGGTAATGTTCAGAACCTTCACACTGTGGTGTTAGCCAATAATACATCTAATTTCTCTATATTTTGTACCAAGTTTGTTTGTTGTTTCATTTGTTTATCGTCGAGTTGGGAGATCGACTGGATTTTGAACATTCTAAATAAAAGAATTGGCTTTCTTTTATCTCACTCGAGTGTTTATACATAATTATTATATCTAAAATTAAGACAAATATAATAAATAATTTATCTACTTTAATTATGTAAATTTTATTTTATTTTTTATAATCGTAAGACAACTCTGCAAACATATATAGGTACTTATACATACATTTTTAATAAGGTAGAATTTATTTTGTCACAGAAATGACGTGTCAGTAAAATGTTAAGATTACATGTGTACATGTGTGCCTGTTTTCTTCGTGGATAATGCTTTTGGACCAATAATTTTTTACTACTATTTTACACCGTGATTATACGTGCCTCTTTCATTTGGTTTTTTCCGAAACTTAATTAATAAAAGAAATACGATACTTCAAAATCACGAAAAACAACCCATTTTTACCGTGATGTTCAAATGACTATTAGACAAACGTGATAAGTTTTTGACAAAAAAAGAAAATATAGAAGCCTCTAAATTTTGATATAAAAATAATTGAAAGTTTTGAAAAAGAAAACAGCGGAATACGAAAAGTCTTTTGGTCAATGTTTTTGTGGGTAAAATCAGCCTGAGCTGCAACTGTCCTTTTCGCACTTTACCGGGAGAGGCTGGAAGCAGCGCGACGACAATAGTTTCTTCAAATACCTATTTTCCAAATTCCTCGGCACTAGAATCTCCTCTTAAAGACAGTATTAGAAAAAAAATATAACATAAAGTAAAAAGGCTTATTGATAAATAGGCAGTATTACGCGACATCATTCGCGGCACTAATTCTATAAATTGATTTGATTGATTGCAATGAAATAGATTTTGTGTACTAACATATCTGTAATCTATTTCATAAGAAATTATGAATTGCCAAAGTTCTCGGTTGGGTAAACTGGAACATCACTGTTATTATCATTATATTTTTTTTTTTTTTATAAATTACAAACTAGCGCTTGACTATCACTACTTACCATCAGGCGGGATTACAATCCCGAAAGCAAGCAAACAGCAAGCAGCAGCAAACGCCAAGCAAGCAAGCCAAGTGTAAGCAGTGATGCAATCGTTGATGGTAAGGCGTGCTAGTTTATTAAGCCTACTCACTCAAAAGAACTGAGTAAATAGGAAGGAAGACGGCAGTTGAGCGCGGTGATGCAATGTTAAACCCAACAACACGACCAACGATGCTGCGCCAGAGGGATATTGATCTGGAGGCCCTCCACAACCAAACTCCCGACACAACAACATTTCGCGCATCGTACCCAGCACGAACATCGCAACACAACTGTTCAGACCCGTCCTCCGTACGGCTTCACCAGCACCAACACGACGAATCGTTTGGCGGCGTGCCTTTGTCTAGTGGGTGGTAACTTATGCTGTGGCCTACTACCGAGAAAAGTTTTTGTCTCAGAAATTTTGCTGGCATTGTTTATCCGCATCGCTGTCAACAGGAAACGTGCCCATAAGGCTGGCAGTATTGCCACGTTGTATGGCGATGCTGATTCTTTGGCCAAAAAATAGCCCAGCCTTCTGGTCACGTGAAGAGTCGACTTTATTTTTCTTAATTTGGTCATTTAAATCACCTGGTCACAAGTGTGACCCGTGCTGAAAGGCTCGGTGCTCCAATTAATAAACACTCTGGTTTAGTTTATAACAACTTTTTTCATCCTAGCATTAACTTTAAGAATGGAGTTTAACGTAGGCCGATCTTTTTGCCTGACTTTTGACTTAAATTTATTGCGGCCAAAAAGAGTCTCAGGACGAAATATGCAACTACTCGGCTAAGGTCTCCTCGCAAATGCTTGTTGAGTACTTAAAACTATCGGTACACTTATGGCCACAACTTTTTATTCTTTTTTATGTAGGTAGGTCTTCCATTTTCAGACCAGACATACTTAGCTGGGATTAATTCTTAAGTATTTCTGCATCGTCTTTTGTCTCCGTGCTGATTTTTAGTCCTCCTCGTTTTATTTTTACATGCTTTTTATTAGCTTCACTTGTATGTTTGCTTGCTTGTTTGTCCGTCTCTAACTCTATGGACTACGAGTGAGCGGCCCATTACTGTAAGATGTCCCACCGTTTTCACCGTTCGTTGGCCGAGCGGTATTAATTTGTGCAAACTAAATACTTTATTTAGTTTAGATTTTGATTTAGTTTTAGATTTAGTTGGGTAACGCATCATTACGAATTTTAGCACTTGCTATTCTGTCTGTTGGAGATCAAGAAAAGTTTGGTAAAAACGTGTTATCCGTACATTATTTAAAAAAAGAATATCGAACTAAAAAGTTGAAAAAATAACTTAGTTCAAAAAACTAAAAAAACATGCTTTTAAAGAATATCAAACTAAAAAGTTAAAAATATTTTGGAAACAAAATTATGGCACAAAGCGCCTCACGCATTTTTCTTATTTATACTAGTATTGTATTGTCATCGCCAACCCGCATTGAGCAAGCGTGGAGATTACGCTCAATCCTTCTCTGTATGAGAGGAGACCTGTGCCCAGCAGTGGGACGATAAAAAGGTGATGATGATACTAGTATTGTTTATATACTATTGTCATAAATTAAATGTTAAAATTATTTTTAACTTTTTAGTTTGATATTCTTTAAAAGCATGATTTTTTAGTTTTCTAAACTATATTTATTATTTTGTGCAGTCCTCTAACTTGCAATTTCATTTGTTAAAGGCATATTATTTTATGGACACGAGATTTATTCATAGAGGCTGCTTGTTCAGTAGTTGATCAGTGACTGTATACATAACCATACATTTTTGACGTTTGAACGTCACTTAATTTTAATAATTGTTTATGAAATCCCTTATTGTCTCCAATAGTTTTTTTATTGAAATTGAACTTTTACACATTTTTCAGCCATTTACAACCTTGGTCCTAGAGATTCTCTTAGAGAAAAGTTCAAAGAAGTGAACATTCTGACTGTAGCTTCACAATATACTATATTTGAAAATCTTATGTATGTTCATAAAAATTTCTCGAATTTTAAGAAAATAAGCGATGTTCATAATATAAATACCAGGAACAAACACAATCTTGCTGTACATCACACTCGTCTCCACAGAGTAGGCAACTCGTTCATGGGTCAATGTATACACTTTTACAACAAGCTTCCCATGGACATTCGAAACTTACCCATTAAACGATTTAAGAACCATATAAAGGCCAAACTTTGCAAAAAGGGGTATTATAAAATCACAGATTATTTAGAAGACAAAAAGCTTGGGACTGAGCTGCTCGCTCTGTTAAGCATTGTTATTAAGCAATATGCGTAATTATAAGGTAAATTATTGTAAACATTTTCATTTTTAATGTCTGGACTTGACTTGAAAAAAGACGATGATCCCTGAGTTTGTTTCACCTATTTCTTCTCAGAGGTAGTCAGTTAGGAAATGCAGGCTTCATCTAGTTAAAAAAATAAAATAAAAAATAAATATGACGTGTAAAAGTGATCTGTGATCCTACTTGCTTAATAAACGATTTCATTTCATTTCACTGCCATTCTTCTTATATCTTCGCCTATAGAGGTACACTGCTGGTCAAAGGCCTCTCCCAAGGCTCATTGCATTGGGGGGGATTTGCCATAATCCCCACGCTGGGCAGGCAGATTGGGGATCGCAGTAATTTGATATTCCACAGGAGAAGCGCTACTGCCCGCTTCCCTGGTGAGATTCCCTTAGTCGCTTCTTATGATACCCACGGGAGGATATGGGATGGTACTATTTCTAAGCCCGGTACCAAACGGGGAACTGACATTGGACGCAAATAATTATTTCTGATCGGGTTTTACCATATCAGCGAACGAAATTTTAGCGCAATTTTCTTCAATGATTTTCTCTATACTTGGAAGAAATCTCTCAGGTCGCTTTTTTCTTTCAAAAATAGTTAAAGAGTGTATTACGTGCTTACAGTAAAAAAAAATTTTTACTGACCAAATTTCATCAGGGTGGTCTTTTTAAAATAGCTGAAATAATTCTTGGCTAAATGAGCAAAAGTAACCAATTAAAAGATACGCAAATATCTTATATTTAGTTTTACGGCAATCCGTAGGTACGCAAAATACTAGGTAGGTATACTAAGAGAAAAATACAAATTTAATGTCTTTGCCTATTACCTACCTAAGATATGCAAATGCTTAGTACCTTAGTACTTACTAATCCATCATGAAATGATAATACTGATTAGATATACATAGGTAACCTAACAAACGTAGATTTGTGTGAATTGTGATAGGGAAAAACTTAGATTGCGTTATAAGATAATAGATAACAAATGTGTCACAAATTATGTAACGCATTTTAAATGAAGGTCGCGAAATAGAAAAAGAACTCATTTCATTCTTGATTTGCGTGGACGACCCACGTTTTTTTATTTTGCATCAGCGTCATTTTAAGATGAAATCCTTATTTTTTAACACTAGGTATTGAAAATAATATTATAATTAGTTGCTATTCATTTAAACTTACTTTAACCCGTTCGGTTAACATCCCCAATATTAATAAAAATAATTTAAAAGACAATTAGGTATCACCGCGACCGGTATCTTGTCATCGACTGCTCTGTAGGCACCTAGTAATGAGTAATTTCTATAGTTACCACTATTACATGAATGTCTTATCAGCATATTAGTACTTAGTTAATAGCTAATATGACCTAATTATAAAGTTAATGGATAAAGTCTTTGATAAACTAAAAAGGTAGTTCAACTCAACCACTTAACTGACACTGGAGGCGGGCGCAAGGGATTAAAGTATTACACAATATAAGTTGCGCGATATTTTTAGGGTCTAAAAGCTAACAGATTGCGCAATGGTTCACGAAAAATTTGAGTGAGTATAATTATATATTGCATCATATTATTTCATTACATTTTCCGGATAATATATCAAAGATTTCACTTCTTGTGATAAAAAGTTTCAGAGATCTTTACAAGCTTTTACAAGGGATAGCAAGATGAAACGAACACAAATTATACGTTACAATAATGTTTGACATTTTAGATAAGTCATTAACACTAACAAAAGACCTTCACAAATACCTTTTACATCATTTTGTGTTAAACTTATCTCATTATCTTGGGTATTCACGCTTAGCTCGAATTTGAGGAAAATAATTACGCTTATTCATCAAAAAGTAAAAATACAATGTGACGGATTCGGTGAGATGTGACGATAACCACAACGTATGGCAGACTGAGGTCCAATCCCTAAACGAGTACAAATTAGATAGAAAACAAAAGACTTGTACACTAAGGGCATGAACCATCTTCTGATCCGTAGCTAAATTCAACCAACAATCAAAAAAGGATGCTAAATTTATTATTAAGTTTTTTTTTTGATAAATTATTTAAGGGTTTTTTAACTTTTACTTAATTATTTAACCAAAGATATATATATATATATACACCCTATATCAAAAGGTAAACAAAAAACACGGTATGCCTCTAAATTTCCTACTTCACTTATTTAATATGGCTCTAAAATCATATTCTGTAGTAGCTATGCGCACGTTTTCTCTACAAAAACCGCACCCTCGGTCTACTCCCTTTTTTTAAGTATGGGATATCATCAAATGACCTCTCCCGCTCTAGGCGGAGTGGGCGTGTCAGAGTTTTACTGACTAAATCACGAAAAAAGAATCCCACACGTGTTCCTTCAACTGCGCACGCCAGGGGCCCACAGAGGATACGTTCTCTTTCGAACAACTCGCCTCATATGCAATGATAGCTGAAGCACCATGAACATGAGTCTACTGGAGCTAGTGCGAATCTAAGGGTTCATTCCACTAATCCAGTCTGGCCAAACCACGCCGGGATCGGTGAAATTCATTCAATCATTAATTTTTAGATAAGTTATTTATCTGGCGCTAAGTTTAATCAAAAACATGAAAAAGTAAGATTCGCGATAATATTTTGATGACTAACAATATTACTAGTTTATTGCACAATAAGTATCTACTAATCAACTTTGTAGTTGTGTGGTGTTTACTCAAAGCAGACGGGAATTTTGATTCTAACCTAACTATAAAAGGAATCAGAAGGAAATGTAAAATTGTAATTAATTCTGACATAGACTCCAGTCTGTAATAAAAAAATTCTATTCTATAAACTCTTTTGGCGGTCTACAAGCAGGCATCATTGGCATTTTGCATCGCGACATTTTTTTCTATCGTTTCGATCTTAACTGCCATTTCCTGCAGTGAAAGAGAAATCATGATCATAAAAATCATACTTTAAGTATTTGGACATGAAATTGAACTTATTCTGACTATCTACCTACCATTGGATTTAGGGAGAATACCTATTATTATTAATGATCAAATTTCAATACTAAGTAAACGAGATAGGGAGGGGAAGGTGGGGACACCGGATAGTTAAGGAAAAGACACAATAAATAAATCAATTTGTTATTTATTGAGGTAATCAATATTATAAATGTTCAAGTATACCTTAGGCATAACTTTGGCTTAAAACTTTTTGAGATCAAACTTAGTATATAAAAAAATATATTTGTTTTAATAAAAAATTATAAATCCGAATTCACCCCTATGGGTCAAGCCGTATAGGCATTTTTTATTCAAGGGGTAAATACGGATACTAATAAAAAAAGCAAATAATCAAATTATTCGCAGTTTTGCATAGAAAAAATAATAATTCATGTTCAGAACAACTAATGCAGCTTATGTGAGCCCATTAAAGACAAACGGTGCATTGGTACCATTCATGGTACCTGGTAAAGCCACATACCATGGTACCATGGTATGTGGCTTTACTTTGACTGTACTTTTTGGCACGGTCCAAAAACTTAGAATCTTCCTGATAGCTCTCTTTATGAGTCTTTATATCAATACTCTTACCATTGCCTTTTTTATTTTAATTGAAATAGTTTTATTGCCGAGCTAACTCAATAGCTTCTAAGTTCTTATTATGAGTAGCGAGACCATTTAAGATGAGAAGCACAGGATCTTCATTGCTTGGTTTGACATGGCCGATAAAGTGACGCATCCAGTCAGTGAAATTATGTTGATTGTCTAAAACGTTAAAAATAAGGAATTTAAACATAGAAATAAAACATACGCCCGCAATACATACATTTAAAAGCAATCCGGGTGAAACCGGGTAGTCGAAATCACCCCGTCGCCACAGGTCTCATGTCGAAATTTGTAATATTATCAGAGATTATATTTACATTCAGAGAAATAACAAATACAGTTTAAAAAAGTTAAATAGGTATTAAATCATAAAAAACACAACTATAGATGATTGCAGATAGCTAAACATGGTGATAACACATAAAAAAAAAATGTTAGATATCTTACCTTTATTTAGAATTTTTGTTTATAAACGCATGCGCTGACGTGCTGCCGGCGCCGTTATTTGTAATAGCACTGAATAAGCGTTCGCGCGTATTACATTGCTAACTAAAACGAGACAGCTTTACTTTTAGAAATTAATTAGCCACTAGGTGGTTTTACCCCCTGTCCGGTTTCCCCCATCTTTCCCCTACTAAAATAAAAATTAAACATCTTAACTTAAATTATGAACGAACTAAAATATTGTACTATTTCTCCGCATCGCTATCTAATTAATTCTAATATATTTATTATCATCTTGAGGAAACCTAGACGTTAAGTCTGAAATCGCCAACAAGCATTGAGTGATTACGCTCAATCCTTCTCTGAATGAGAGGAGACCTGCCCAGCATTGGGACGGTAAAAAGGTTGATGATGATTATGATATTTATTATAATAATATAGTTCTTATTCTGAAACCTGCAGCATAATTTACAATAAAAGTTAAATCAAAAGACCTCACAAATTGTCTCTAATTTCGGTTGGCCTTTTTTTATGGATGGGAAATCATCAAATGACCTCTCCCGCTCTGGGCGGAGGTAAAACCCACCCGTGTTTCTTCCTTTGCCTATACGCCAGGGGCAACCGGTATCTCTTTCGAACAACCCGTGGCCCATTTCGGTGGGCCTCATGGCTTCGTCATCATCATCATCATCTCTGCGTTTAGTCCCGGTTGCATCCGCGGCTTTCGCGTTAGAGCCCGGGATCCACTTTCTTGCTCATTCTTCTGCATTTCGCGCGATCTTTAGCATCCTGTGGTGTGAGATTGTTGACACGCATGTCATCTCTTACCACGTCAAGCCAGCACTTCTTTAGTCTACCCCTCTTGTTCTGGCCCAGCGGAGGCGCCATAGCAAGACATTTGTTACCCACGTAACATTTCGTTTGACGTGACAGTACCAGCGTAGGCGATCCTACTGCAGTTTGTCTACGATGTCACCTACACAAGCACAGGCCACGCCTCAATGCCATACAGAAGAACAGGTCTAATGATGGTCTTATAGACTGGTCCCTTAAGCTTAATCGGCATTTTGGGGCTACAAATGACACCTGTTACCTGTTATCTGTGCCTACATCGCGAGAACCCATCGCCTTCTAGGCCTCAATGTGGACTCCGTCAGCTACGACAGCTTTTCGATTCGCCATGCTACGAAGAGCCGTTTGGACTTCCTCAGGAACGATCGGGGGCAGTAATCCAAGATCTGCACCTCTTGGTGCTACTTATTCAGCAGCTCGTGGAAATACGTGTGCCATCTCTCCTTGACCGCGAGGTCTTCGCATAGCAGATTGCTAGTACACAACGGCACCTGGATATATTCTGTGCCGCCTTGACCCTGGAACGCGCCAATCTATAAATGATCTTTTGGCCCTCAGACGATTTCAACTTCACGTAAAGCGGTTGCAAGTGGTTAAGTCTGGCAACTTTATATGTGTTGCGATCTTCAGGAGATCCAGTCGCTTGCCACGTTTTGAAGAGGGCTTTCTACACCCTAGTCTCCCTCTGGACTGTGTCGTCCCACCACCAGGTCTCCTTGTCACTTTTGCGACCGCCCTTAGAGACGCCGAGCACCACGCGCGCCGCCCCAGCAATAGCTGCCTGGATCCTGTCCCAGTGGTCTTGGACAGGTTCTCCATCGGTACCAGCTCACTTGTAAGCTGTCTTAAACGATTTCTTTTGACATCTCTTGGATACCATTCTGTCACTACCTTGCTCCATTTTAGTTTCTCGCACCATATGGCCTATCTACTGTACTTTTTTGGTCGATCCTTCTTTTGAAATCTGTGTTTCTTGTTTTTCTCTCGAGTGCCTGCCATGCTTCTCTCCATCGCTTTTTGACACTTGTCTAACTTTTCACTGTAGCGTGTGCGTACATATACCAGTTTTCATGAGCCTCCGATATTAACACTGACAACCGAAACTCTTATTTATTATTTATCTTAGTTATTTTACGGGCCGCAATAACGAGTTATTTAACTTACACAACTATCTCTCATTTATATGCTATACCTATTTGTAAATATTTTCAGCTGTCACTATCTTCGTCATACAGTATTTACTGGGACCCCGCGTACCCTGGAAACTCAGCCTACCTAGCCTTGCTAAATGGGTATTTCTTATTACAACAGCAAACATACTAAGTAAAGGCAAGCGAAAACTCAATCAGGTGTGCATAAACCAGCATTTTGACCTGTGTACTCTTGGTATGGAAATAAATGTTTTTTTTTTATTATTAATATGATCTTTAGCAGGAAATACTTTGAAGATGTGGTATTTCCTAGAGTTAATTCTTAAAACTAAGCAAACACGCGTAGTCACTGTCGATCTATACAAATATAATTACAGTGCTTTCAGCGGCGGTGCAATTGTCGCAGATAACACAATGAATATATAAATACATGTAGATTATGCGTCTACGTTAGTTATAACTTATATGTGGCACAAGATAATTTCCAGCGTTCGCGAGGACCTTTCTTTTTAATTTATTGTGACGATTAAGTTAACTAAAGAAAGAAAGAAAAATTCAGATGTAAAATGGGATTTAAGAAAAAAAAACAGAAAAAGTAAGTCTATAATACAGTTACTCTGAGCGAATGTATTATTAACTTTCTTAATACTTACTAAATTTAAACCTGTGCTTAGCTCCGTTTCCGTCTGATGGTAAGCAACGTTGATGGTAAAGTCCTATGATATACTAGCTAGTATTCACTCTATCCTTTTGTAACCATGCGAATTTCTCTATAATATTAATACCATGATATACCTATACGATACCTTTATAGCGAATTAAATAAACTGTAATTATGGATGTCTTACGAATATACATAAGTATACTAAATTAGTAAAATCTAGGTACATGCCGATCCATTTCTTGCGTAGGTACAAATGTTTTAAGTTAAGGTTTTATTTCAGTTAAATTGTATTCCATTCTAAGTTATAGTATATAATGACAATAGAAAAAGAATCAGAGTGGTTTAATATTACTTGTTTATTTATCCATTTATTTTAGACATGTTCACAATACAATTTAACATAAAAACTTAAAAATACTTAGTCAGGTCATAAAAAATACTTTTTAGAATGCTGACCACAAAAAAGTCAAATTCGAATCGAAATCAAATCGAATCGTTCGAATTTCAATTGTTCCTGAAAATACATGTGTAGGTACTAGGTATTTAGAATTTCACTATTTATTAATATGGAGTGGACGCCTAAAGAAGAATGTGTTGCAGTAATTGCGTTGCATCGTTGCGGTTACGGGCCAATTCAAATTTTTAACAACTGAAAAATTTGAATATAACCAAAAAAATTATTTTATCGTACCATCAAATTATACAATGAAGACTCTAGTGTAGATGACAGGTTAAAAAGTGGTCACTCTCATTTTGTTAGGACTCTAGCAGTGATAAAAGCTGTGAAGGCGCGAATTCAAAGAAATCCCAAACGTAAGCGGAAACTGTTGGCCCTTCAGATGAGGTTAAGCAAAACCACGGTGATAAGGGTGTTGTTAAATGAAAACTTAGGGCTTCGGGCATATCGAAGAAAAACAGATTGAAGAGATGCCGCGTTTTGTTGAAACGGAACGCAGAAAAAAATATCGGGAAATTGTTTTTTGGATGAAAATTATTTTACCGTAGAGTAGAGCTACAACAAACCAAATAATAAGGTGTAGGTAGGTACGCTTAGGGTAGTGAAGGGCGTTCAACGAGGTCATTTTACATCCTCGATCATGGCAGCCTAGTTTCACATATAATAATAGTTGCACAGGTTGTACTCATTGACTATATCCTAATATTCAAAATCATGAGAGGGATACATGTTTATGTTTTTTATCGGAGTGGACAGTCATAGCAAATAATTGTGCTCCCTCTAAAGGTTGGTTAAGTCAAAGGTGTACTTAAACTTACTTAATGCCCTTAGTTAAGTGTGGGAAACTGAGCCCCGAGATACAGGTTGAAATTGATTCCCAGTTACCGCTAAAAGTACCTAAGTACCCATGTATATAAGTACCCACTTTACTAAAACAGAGCTTATCAGGAGAGTTTTGGTCTAATTACATTTTAGAACGAGACTGTAGACTGTTCCCAAACGGATTCCTCTAAATAGTATCTACCCTCGCAACATTTTTTTTTAAGAACACAGTTCAGTAGTTCTGTCTAGAATTTATGTACCTACAGCTACAGACGCTACTTCAATCTGTCAGATTTCATTATTAGATTTTCAACTTTATCATTAAAGCATTAAGGCTCAATGTTTATTGGGAATATTTGACAGTTGCGGGTAGCTTGACCTACTGTCTGCAGTACTTCATAACGCTGTGAAAGATAACCCAATTCCTGTAAAAGATTCATAATCTTGTTCTAGTCGCATCTCGGCGACAAACAAATATCAAAAACTTGTCAAATTGTAGGGAAATTAAGTGTATCATCATTATCATCATCAACCTTTTTATCGTCCCACTGCTGGGCACAAGCCTCCTCTAATACAGGGAAGGATTGAGCGTAATCACCACGCTTGCTCAATACGGGTTAGCGATTTCAGACTTATTCAGTCCAGGTTTATTCAAGATGTTTTTATTCACCTTGTAATCAGTCATTGGTGTCCAAAATATACTTAGAAAGTACATATAACTTAGAAAAGTTACATTGGTTCTTGCCTGGCCTGTAACTCGCACTCTCATACTTAAGAGGCTGGTGTTTTAACCGCATGTCCACCACGAGTTTGTTTGTTTTGAGTGATTGAGACTGAAGTCAGAGTGTGAACACGAATTGACCCTCTGACTTGTGAGATACATTCGAAATCTCTTGTCATGAAAACTTAACATTACGTTATCTCTATTTTATTTGCCTTCTAATTTGAATATACTTCCGACCTTGAAGTTTTGTCTCATATCTGTAGATTAACAGTAACATTCTGTGTTGACATATTATTGTTTTGTTTTGCTATCTTTATTTTTATTGTCCAGGTGGTTTTATTTTTAATATAGTAGTTTTCTTCTTTTTGTACTATTGCACCACATGATTAAAAACCATTCACATTTTCAGCCCAGCGGAGGACAATGAACTGAAAATATCTTTCTTTGAAATTGTAAGTATACATTTTTTTTTTAAATATTGCCCATCTACTCCGTTATGCGTTAACAAATATTTTAATTCACATACACAAACAGCCAGACCCGGTACAACTACTTGTAGGTCGTACAAAATTTGTTCCGTGCGGGGATCGAACCCGGAACACACAGCGGAGCAGTCGATCGCTCAGCCGCTACAACCATGTCGTCAAATATACAACATTATTTTATGTTTATGCGAAACGTAAAACACGTGTCCAGTATTTTTAAGTAAAGAATCTATGTACAAATTTCCAAAAACATATCATGAAAAACGACAAAGCTTAGTGTTATCTTGGTTGGCCCAATAAAAATATGGTCAACGCTCCACTGGGCGGGCAAACGGTGCGTTGGCCTGTGGCGTCAGCTGCTGCGCGTGATCACGAGCCAAGTACAGTGATCTACCGTAAGCTGCGTGGCGCGCTGCAACAATTTCTAAATATGTTTGGGAAAAAATATAAACATGGTGTAAAAAATATTGGAATCGATTCAGAAACTGTATTCAAGTTTCGTATAAACAAAAAAATAACGTTGTATATTGATTCAAAAAATTAATATACCTATGTATATTGTTATTCATCATCATTCTCCAGCTCTTATTTCAATTTCTGTACATCTTTCTTTCTAAATTTTCTATTAATCGTCTACTTGGTAGTCACCGTTTTTCGTCCATCCTTTTAATGGCCTTCCCATAATTTTCATATATAATAATGAAACATTTACAAAAGAAAATCTTTATTTAATTTTGGGATGGACGATCAACGATCACCCAAAAACGATGGACTCATTCAAATAATCGATTAGGTGTTTTATCGATTGAAGATACTTAATCTATGAATGAACTTATTATTTATTTATTTATGTACAATACGTTGAGATAAAAGCCATGCCCCGCAAACCGTTTTCACGGTTTGTCTGTGGGAACGGAACAAACAGTCATTAATCAACAATAATTAATTGTTACTAGCGCGGACATTTAAATTAGTATCTAGCAAAGAAGTTACATTATTTACAAATACCTATTAAGTCTTACAGAATCGCTTACAGACTACTGAGTAAGAACATAGTGACATTTTAAGTGATCTGGCAAATTTTCCTTTTGTTATCTGTCCTCTTATATGTATATAGTTTATTATCTTTATCTTTTTAGTAATTGGGACTTTACTATTTATTTTTAGAAGCACCAATTACCTATAGCAAAAGTAGAGTATAGGAATTAATATCCTAGTGTGTTAGGCAACTAGTAATCGCTACCAAGACATGGATCCTAATTGCGTAACACAATATTACTATCAGTTAGGATCAATTTGAAGTATATTGCTAATCCATTGGTCCATATGTTCGACAAATGGGACAGTTAAACAACGTAAATAATGCCATAAGTGTTGTTGAACTGTCAAAATGACAACTAACGACAGAGTTGCTACTGATAGTGTATTACGCAATTACCCTAAAGGTCTTGTAGTTACCAAAAATAATAAATACAGACCGTATCTTGTTAATTCTGATACACAAGTATTTATTAGACGTGCTTACTAGAAGTCTTGTCATATCCTAAAATGCCTTTAATTTTATACAGGCTGGCTTTCAAATCATTACAAATCTGTCAGGACTTTAATGTATTTTAGTAACTCTGAAACGCGATCAAAAAAATCATTTGTTTCATAGATTTATTTATAAATGCTTTTATGGCAATACTGGTTGCTTAGTTAAAGATATATTATTTGAATTAAATATTAATATTTGACCTGAAAAGTTCTTTCGCCTCGCAAAAAAAAACTTCCTGAATATTATATCACTTGTCATAAATCAACTTATCCATCTAATTTTTCCTTCGCGGCGGCGACTAATTACGAGTTCTACATTATAAATTCGATCTCTGATTGGGGTCCCACGTTTCGTGTTAATTATTTTAAGATGACTTTTCCAAAAAGGTTTAAAGTAGGTAAACGTCGTAAGGAACACGGTATGTTCTAGAACAGTAATTCAAAAACATGTGACAACTATCAACCCGCACTGTGACACTTGCTCTTACAGAGAAGAGACCTGCAGGGTAATTGCGTAAAACACTATCAGTAGCAATTGGTTTCAATTTGACAGTTAAACAATACTCATTTTGTTGTTTAAGTTATTGAGCTAACACATTTTTTAACACATGCACTAATGGATTAGAGATATTCATCAAAATTATTCCATTTGGGTAGTTGACTGAAAAAATCTAATTAGTCCATCAGTTAGATTTCCAAAAAACATTAGACACGTATTTTTTCTTTTTTTCATATAAACAAAAAATGAAGACGATACAGTGCATTGAAAACTCGTGTGACGTCACTCCTTGCTACACTTTTTAGCAACAAGTGACGTCAAAAGCCCCCACTCCTGATCTTTGAAAACTTGGGACTGAGCTGCTCGCTCTGCTAAGCATTGTTATGAAGCAATGTGCGTAATTATAACGTAAATTATTGTAAACATTTTTATTTTTAACTTGAAAAACTTGAAAAAAGACGATGATCCCTGAGTTTGTTTCGGCTATTTCTTCTCAGAGGTAGTCAGTTAAGAAATGCCGGCTTCATCTCAGTAGTTTAAAAAAAAGACATATGACGTGTAAAAGTGATCGGTGGTCCTACTTGCTTAATAAACGATTTCATTTCATTTTATATTTATCAATTTTTATTGATTTGATAAAACAAAATATACGTATCGAATATATAATATACGTATGATAAAACAAAATATATTTTTCTATAATCAGAAAGACGGACTAATTAGAATCAATTGTTTTTATACCCAGGAAACACCCCCATTGCTTGTAATAGTGTGTTGCAATTAGGGTGCTTTGTCCGCATAGTGTGAACTTTGTAATGTTTTGTTTATCATTTGTTTGTTTTGTAAAAAATGTTTTATATCTTGCAGTTTCGATATGGGACGTGTCTGGAGGTCTTTGCGACATACCTGGGCATCTTCATAGCTGCGATTAGCGGCGGAGGAATAGCCTACAACCTGATTCAGATCGGAGAACTGAGCACGGCGTTTGTAGAGCGCACCAGTTTTCAGGAGAAAATGAGCTCTCACATGCCACTTTTATCTTTTTTTGGAGGCGGAGAAAGACTGTGAGTAATATTTCTTAAGTGTACGGTGCAACCGTACATCAACATAGCATCGTCAGCATTTAAGCCTCGCATTCATTTTACTTTATAATAATCATCAGTTCGCGTTGAGCCATCAAGCGGTCGTCGCGTTCTCATTACGGCCAGCAAAGGCCACGTGTCACTCATTTCACAGACATCAGTCCATTAGCTCATTTACCTATAACTTTGGAACAATACAGTAGTTTATATAAATTTATCATCTTTTATTGTATTCTGCCCACATCATCTAAAAGTAGTGTGTGATCTAGCAAAGGATCATACATCTTTTTGGTCCTTCGAGCCGGATGTTTATTTATTCCGAACATGTTTATTTAATCTTCTACACAACAACACCTCCAAGTTTGGCCCAGTTGATTGGCTTGTTACGATGTGTGGCGGGTATTAGAGGACAGTAATATTTTAAGGCTCACAAAAACTATTATAAATAGAATGGACACTTTGTTATTATGACATCAAAATGATGTTGAGGAATCATTTGGGGGTCCATTGAATAAATACATTTTAATGAATAATAATAATAATTACTTTATTGAGCAAAAACATACATAGATAAAGTTAATGTCTTAATTAATGTCTTTGGTACCTATAAATCGTTTCAATCTATTTTATTTCAGTCAATTACAGTAGTTAACAGTAGTGAGAGAGAATGGTCCACCACGAATATGTTTATCGCGTCATTTTTTCTAATTTAATTGTTTTTCTACAGAAATAATGCAACTCACGAGCAAAATATGGCAGCTCTGGTGAAGGATGCGACGGCCTTGGTGATAGGCTCGTTCGTTTCTCTTGGAATTTCACTTTTGTGCTGCGCTGTCGCCGTGGCTCTCATCAGCTGGAGTGCGCTGAGACAAGTACGTATATACTCCGTTAGCCGAAATAATGACACCGTTTTTTATTTAAATTAGAGCATTACTTTACATTTGAAATAAACTAGCTAGCACTAAATTATCTATTATACAACGTGTAACAAAAAGGGTATACACATACCAAGGGCATGGCATTTTTAGATAATATCAAACGATATCGGAAGGGTTTCAACTCAAAATAAAATACTCAAAAAATTGGTACTAAATTTTCGGTTCGTGTGTTTCTTAAAATCAAATCATAACAAACGTGGCAGCACACTACATACGTTAATAACTACTGGTTACCCGTCACGTTACTTGCCAAAATCCAATAAATGTCTTCAATATCTCTGTGCGACTAGTATGATAGTAGCCTATCACAGGCGGTGTTTTTCCTCATAACTTCCTAACATAAAGAGATAGGATTAAAAAACCCTTTCAATATCGTTTGATATCATGTAAAGATGCCATGCCTTTGTTATGTATATACCCTTTATGTTACACGTTGTATATAAAAAATATTGGCATAAGTAAAATAAAAATAAAGAATTTTTCGGTGGTAGGCCATAACATCGGCTTCCGGCAGAAGTTACCAACCACCAGACAAAGTCTTGCCGCCAAGCGATTCATCGTGTTCCGGCATGATGTCTGGTGAAGCCGTACGGAGGACGGGTCTGAGCAGTTGTGTTGCGATGTGTGGCGGGTATGATGCGCCAAATGTTGTTGTGTCCGGAGTTTGATCGTGGAGAGTCTCCAGATCAATCTCCCTCTAGCGCAGCATCGTTTGGTCGTGTTGGTCTTGGGTTTAACATTGCATCACCTCGCTCAACTGCCGTCATCCTTCCTATTCCTAAGTTTTTTAAGTGAATAGGCTTAATAAACTAGTGTGCTTTACCATCAACGATTGCATCACTGCTTACCATCAGGCGGGATTGCAGTCAAGCACTAGTTTATAATTATTTAAAAAAAAAGGCTCATCCGGCATCAAAAAATTCGTCCACATCGCTGTCAATGGGGGAAGTGATCAAAAGGATGGCAGCATTAACAAGCAATACTGATTCTTTGGGCTAAGAAGACCAGCCTTCTGGCCACGTAAAGAGTCAGCCGCTTGGCTATGTCCCCAAGACCCCAGTCCCTAAGACCCCAGTGTTTCAACCACAAATTTTTACGGACGTAGAGGCCACCAAAACGAATGGGTAATGTGGCTTGCAGCCACGCGCGTTCCTCCAAAGCATTTTAAATAGATGTAAGAGTACTGTGTATATATGATCAATTTTATCCTAAATGCGCGGCTTCTTGGAAAATACATAAAATATGGACCGCAAAATAATTTTTGATTTACCTACATATTAACATCTTTCTGCAAGTAAGTAGCCAGTTTATAAAAACTCACCGTGAAGTGTAACATGCTGTCGTCTCTTTCTTCGAGGAGGTGATGCATAAAAAGGAGGTGGGACAGGAGAGAGAATCAAGACACCTCCCATAACATCCGTAGTAAAAGAGCTTCAAAATGCGCTTTACGACCGACAGCATAGTGAGGAGATTGCTGGTGACGAAATTGGGGCTGTGTCGCCATCGCTCTAGCACTAAGCAGACTCAAAGAAATGGCACATAATTTGCGTACCTTATTGCGTAAAAAAGTCGTGGTGGGTTAGTGGTTAAAACACCAGCCTCTCAAGTGTGACTGACGGGTTCGATTCCAGGTCAGGCAGATACCAATATAACTTTTCTAAAGTTAAATGTACTTTCTAAGTATATCTTGGACACCAATGACTGAAGGTGAAGGAAAAAATCTTGAGGAAACCTAGACTTTATAAGTCTGAAGTCGCCAACCCGCATTGAGCAAGCGTGGTGATTACGCTCAATCCTTCTCTGTATGAGAGGAGACCTGTGCCCAACAGTGGGACGATAAAAGGTTGATCATGATGATGCGTACCTTAATGACCAGAAGTCAGGTACCCGAAAAATCTGGAGCGCTGAATGTTAATTTGTTGACTTTTCACATTAGTTGTTATGATAAGTTTCTTACAGAATATATTGGGAAATTGGGTTGTTTCCTAAATAATAATTTTATGTCCATCAGATAGATTTATAAAAAATATTGAACAAGTACTTTTTATTTTTTATTTCATTTAAATTCTTAGGAAGATATATTGATTTGAAATGTAGCATGACGTCACGCCGTGGTACAAAATATACGACGGCTTGACGTAATTAGCCCCCACTCCGTAACTTTAATATGCTATATCTCAGTAGTTTTTGGTAATTTCGACAAAATAAAAAATACCGGTCTTAATATTTTTTATTTTCTATAAGACGGACTAATTATTATTTTGTTTTTCATACTTTGGATACATCCCTATTGCGACATTATAAAATTGTCTCCTTTAAAAGCCATTTTAAATATTATTATTACCAAACTTTTACAAAAAAGTGTGTGGTACCTATGTTAACTGCTGGCATGAGTACAGAAAGACAAGAGTCGATACTTAAATATAAGAAGGAATTCGTTATATTAAACAGGACATCCAACAGTGTGTCGCCACCTATCTCTTTATCGTTTAGGTACCTGAAGAGCTGTTATATGGACAATGACTGAAGTTGAAAGTACTCACTCACTCTCTTATATTTTCTCTAATTCGCACAGAGTTCTACCTACTTACCGTAATTGAACTTAGGTATTGCTGCCACTGAATACCTGACTAATACGTCAATAAGGTCTGACAGACACACAGTTTCTCGTCATAATACTGAGTCAATACGAAACCCTTTAGCAACCCTAAACAATAATATGGGATAAAATATAACATACTAACGAAGACATTAAACTTGAAATCAGCAATTGAGTTTGATTGTGATTTTTTGAATATTGTTAAATGATTCATTCAAATATATAGGACACATAAGACATTTATTTACACACTAAGGTAAGAGTACCTATTTCCGTTAATGTCCCGGTAGCCGTTAACTAGTCAGTTTTTTTAATATTAGCGTCTTTCTAGCAAAACTAAATTAAAATTTGCAAATAGCAACTTATTCTTGGTACTATTTTATACAATTCTGATGGCGACACTCACCAAAAAGTTTAATAATGTAAAAACTGTGAGAAAATAAAAGGATGGTATAGTAAAATTATCTATAAGTACAAAGTTCTGTCAGAGAACTACGAACCCACCCGGTCGCAGAAATTATCTAGCCATACTTCGACGGATAAAATTAAGGTAAAAGTGTTAATTTTTTTAATAAATTGTGTATATTATTTAACGATTTAATCTATAAATTGAGGTAAATCTCATCGGAAAGTAAATAATTTTACATGTTACATCTATTGGTACACTCAAACCCCTACTTGACCTAGTACCCGGTAAAAATGTGCGATTTTTACCGGATATTGGTACACTATCAAACCAGTTACATACGTTGCACCAAAACCCGTTATTCTATTCTTATTGCTTTGGAATAGATCTCATTTTCCTTTGAAACTGTAGATTATATTAAATATTTTCTGCCGGATACTGGGGCATGCCTTAACAGCTGCATTTAAATCCGTTTATAGTCCTTATTGTCTTGAATTAAGCATTATTTTCCTTTGAATCAAAAGGATGTAGTTACTAGACATTTAGTTTGTTTTGGTACCACGTGAATTTGGTTGCGTTTTTTTGTATGGTTTACCACTTTTTGTACTGGTTGCGTTACAAGCTTTTCTTGAATCAGCTATGAACTATATAAAAAAGCCTACTGCGACTAGAATACGAATAATTTGTTTTGGAAAATTAAAAAAAATAAACACGTTTATTTCTTAGCAGATGGTAATTTAATTATTTAAACATGGTTTTGGGATTTAACAGCATAGTGGCCAAGTATTTTGTCATGCAACGTACACCGTGGTATACCTACCATGTACTACCATTTGCTCCATGGTACTCCAAACAGTACGGTATATGGTAGTATTGGTACGATATACCGTACGGTACTCCAAACAGTACGATATATGGTAGTATACCGTACTGTTTGGAGTACCATGGAGAAAATGGTAGTTCCTAGCTGAAACTGAAGCAAGGGCGAAAAGCTCTTGGCTATTTCATTTACATAATGCAGTTCGAGTCCTAACATATGTCTTTCTTTTATTTATTTTTTGATGACTATGCCTCATTAGTTGGAACTCTCGTCTACATATTCTTACGCCCGTACTTTCCCATATTTCCAGCCCGGCTTTCATTTGACTCATTAAGTCACTCACGTGAGTTCTGATTTGGGAGCAAGTCTCAGTCAGAACAGGTGTTAAAAAATCATTAATAAGTAATTGAATCTTTCTAGAGATTATTATTATTTAAAGGTAATTATTTTGCATATTTATCTACCTTCAATTATTTTTCGAAAGATCTAACTCATTCCATGTTTTCCAACTTCTGGTGCCGTAAAAACCTTCGAGCTGAATTGCTTGCTTGAATGTGCCGCCATAATAAGAGATACCCTGGAGCACAGGCAAATGAAGGGACAGGGGTGGGTTAAAACAGACCCTCACCCTTCCGCTCCGCTCAATGTGGACTTTTTTTTTTGGATGAGAATACAACTTAAGACTTTTTTTTAAATAATTGAGCGCAAAGCGCCACCTAGGCTGGAGGAAAGCTCAGCTTGGACCCAACAGCGCTGTGCCATAGTCGCGACACTTGGTGCCGGTGATATCTCACTCCCGGCCGTAGTACAGTTCATGGTCGAAAGCGAATAAGGAAGGAGCGTGGGGGATGCTATGGCCTCTTTTTGCGAGAAGGTAGTGCATGCAATGGAGGCTGCAGAAAGGGAAAAAGAGCATGACTCTCACTCCACTCGCATGAGAAGGGTAGCCAGGCGTCGAAGGGCGCTTCACGATCTTTGGCCACCGTAAGAAGGACCATGCGGGCGACGAAATTGGGGCCGTATCGTCGCTCGAGCGTGACATGCAGTATGCGCAGCTTAGTGGAAGGATGTGTGGTCGAGGGATCGGCCGCACTAGGTCCCCACGTGTGTGGGGCGAATGTTCAAGTATCTGCCGGGTCCCCGACTCATGGTACTGGAAGGAATAGTGGACGTTTAGATGGTAGGACCCCGACATAACCCTCCCTTATTCCCAGACGAAATAAGGGGAAAACTTTTTTTATCGGATTTATCCACGATAAAAAAGCAAAAGGTCGCATCTTAAAAACCTTCTCAAGTCGCCTCCCCACTCTACCGATTTCTACTCCTACTCCTTTAGAGTGCACGTCTTCTGTCCTTTACTTTTTACACGCTTTCTTATTGCAGGTAGGTATGCCGAAAGAGATTTTTTATGATATTATCATCTCTGTACCTTTTATCTGTTCTGTTTTTTTCTTTTTGTTAATATATTAAATGGTAAAATAAATAAATAAATAATTTCAGATGTCACTAAGGAGCAGTTATTGGATAGTGTTAATTTATTTATTAAAAAAATTAAGCGAGAAAATGCTTTTAATCATGGCAGACTCGGTCGTTTGGTTGAAGCTGCCGCCTGTAGTAGGCCAGCAAGTGTCTCAAAATCTGATGCAAACCCGTGCTTTATAGTTCACGAAAGCAGTTTAAGGGCGTGGTTTAAAGAAGTGATGGACTATTGGCACATCTCGAAGAAGGAATGACAATCCACGACGGACAGAGTTTGTTTGTTTCTTTTTATATAGGTATACAAAACATACATTATAAAAAGTTAAAACAAATCGTGTTTATTTGTTGGTTAAATACGGACCCTAATATTTTTCAGTAATATTTTATTTGAATATATTGTATTTCTATGAACTTTAACGTAAAGCAATAGAGTACAATTTCGCGGCAAAAATTACCGGTTACCGGGACAATTTAACGTTAACTAGTACAACTCTACCGGGTACTGGTACAATTGGCCCTTTTTGTAGTTTTATTGTTTTATAGTTAATTAAATTTTACAATAGTTTAATAGAATCATAATATACAAAAAGTATAATAAATTATCTAAACAGTCAAGTAAAAACTATTTTTGTAAGTCTTCTAGTTTTAGCCTAGTGCTCATGCAAATTCGGCAAAGTTCATAACTTAACGGTTACTGGGCCGTTTACCTTAGCTTTCCGCCCGCGACTTCGCCCGCGTGGAGTTCGGTTATATCGCGCTTTTTAGATTTCCCTCGGGAACATCAAATTATTTCGGGATAAAAGGTAGCCTATGTACTTTCTCAGGGTCTAAAGATTGTCTGTGCCAAATTTCATCAAAATCGGTTGAGAGGTTTAAGCGGAAAAGCGTAACAGACAGACAGACAGACAGACCGACAGACAGACAGACAGACAGAGTTACTTTCGCATTTATAATATTAGTATGGATTACACATTAAAACCTTATTAGCTAACACGTAAAATATCTACAAAAACATATTACACAAGTAAACAAACAAAAACAAATAAGTCTCCTTGAACATAAAAAAATTCCTCCACATTGTTGTCAATAGGATAAGTGCCCAAAACGCTGGCAGCATGATCTCGTTGAATAGCAATGCTGATCTTTGGGCTAAAAATAGACCAGACCTCAGGTCATGTGGAGAGTCAGCTAATCGCTTGGCTGTATCAAGAAAAAAATGATGAGCCTTCGAACCCCAATGCCCTAGTGTTTCAACCCCAAACATTTATCATATTTTGATTTTTACACAGATCACAACGATACGAATGAAGTTCTTGAAAGCAGTTCTTCGACAGGACATGGCCTGGTTCGATACGGATAATGAATTTAACCTTGCATCAAAGATGTCAGAGTAAGTTTACTTGCAAATATAATTCTCAACGTTTCAATCTGCACCCTAATCGGCGAACACATTTTTGTCAAATGATTGCGACTAGTTGGGATCGTTTGGACCGAACGGACCAATGGGAGGTCCGAACGATCCCAACTGATGCACCAGACAGAACCATATTGTCTTATTAACAGCACAGTAATTGCGTAACGCACTATCAGTAATAACGGGTTTCATTTTGACAGTTCCACAACATTCATTGCGTTATTTAGGTTCTTGAGCAGACATATTAGTAGAACGTATGAAGCAATGGATTAGCAATATACTTCAAATTGATAGTAATAGTGGGCTACGCAATTAGGGTGCTGATATTGAACAATATTTTCAGTATCTACATATCTTAATTTGTGCATTATGAGCTACATAGTTGTGAGTATATGTCTATGATTACCTATAATTATCATGGTTATAAATATCTTATCGTTCATAGGCAAGCTTGACATAATTAGAAAAGCGTATGGTAACAGTCTAACAAATTGCTAATAAATCACAAACTGACAACTGTCTAATTATCCACTTTTTCTTTTTTGTTATTATTGGAACAGAACCGATGTTGACTATTCTGCCAGTGTCTCTCTAATACCTATTACCAAATAAATACCCTACCATTTTGGTCACTGAGGATTTCGCGATATTTTTTTCTGTAGGATTATCTAAAGGTGCCTGTTGAGGTCAATCTTGAATACCAAAAGCACAATATTTGTGACTTGTTGGGACAATTAATTTGCCAAAACTTAATAAAAATACAATAAATATCTCATTTTTAAGGTAAAATTACCAAGCCTGGATAATATAATTAAATAAGATACTTATATTTGAAATATGTGAAAAACCGAGGATGTTTTACAGATTAAGACAGAGTTCAGACGTTCTCAAATTTACGAGACTTCCCTCCTAGTAGTTTTTTTAGAAAGTAAACATTAGTTGAAACTTCCGAATTGGTTAACCTATAGAAGCATTCTCATAGACATTTGTCCATAGGAAATTTTTGGTTTATACCAATATTTTTTGCAGAAACTTAATGAAATTGAAGGAAGGAATGGGTGAGAAGTTAGCAGTGGTTGGCAACTTGGTTGGCACTGCGATATTCTGCATCGGAGTCGCCCTCCCGCTGGGATGGGAACTTGCACTTGCCTGTATCACTGTTATGCCTTTCTGCGTGGTAGCTTCTATATACCTGTCCAATGTAAGTATAGTTTTAGTAATTTATTCAGTTCCTCTAGATTGCAGGCATCTTGAAAAAGTGTAGTTAATGTTCACGATGGTGATAAATCATATTTATTAAAATTTTCGAATTGGATGGGTTTTATTAGTATTCCGTTATACAATATGTAAAGAAAACCCTGTCCGACCCATAAGGATAATAAAGGTTAGGTAAACACATGACCAAATATAATATAAAATTTTACGTAATCATCGTAGTTTTTACAATACTAATGAATTTTAAAATAATCTTTTTTCCCGCAAATTAATTCCAACTTCCCCGAAATTTGGTAATTTTTAAAAAAGTGACAACACCAATTTGACGGTATGCTTATGTATTTCGACCACGCGTCGCGTCGTGTCCTACCGCACGTGTTACTTCTTTTTGCAAAATAATATTTATTTTTTTAGGGGGATTTTTTTTTAAACTTTAGTCCGGCTTTGTCGGCATTAGTAGAATCAGTTATCGATTCCTAACAAAATCTTCAGGGATCGGACAGGGTTTTCTTTACATATTGTATACCTTACACCTTACTTACCTTACCACCTACTTAACCGACATGTCCTAGAGCAAAACCTTCGAAGAAATGTTACGTCTCGGTAGTAGCAGAAATTATCACCCAACAGATGTCTTGCCGCCAAGCGATTCGTCTTGTTTCAGCATGAATTGGTGTCTGGTGAAGCCTTACGGAGGACGGATCTGAACAATTGTGTTGCGATGTGCCGGGTACGATGCGCTAAATGTTCGTCGGAAGTTTGGTCGTGGAGGATCTCCAGATCAATCTCCCTCTGGCGAAGCATGGCGTTGGTCGTGCTGTTGGGTTTACCATTGCATCACCTCGCTCAACTGCAGTCATCCTTCCTATTGACTAAGATTTTTTGAGAGAATAGGCTCCTAATAAACTAGCGCGCTTTACCTACAACGATTGCATTATGATTATAAAAAAAGTAGATTCCATCCAACTCCCTCTCACTGAGAGGACGCCTGTGTCCCATTAGTGTAAAAATTAGACAGATTGTGTGTGTCATAATAAAGCAAATACTTCTACTAAAGAAAGGATATGGTTTTGTATAAACTGATAGAGAACATCTAAACTGTAATGACGCGCCCTACTACTTATTATTTTATTTAGATGACTGAGTGCAAATATCAAAGATATCACTTCAACTAACTTGACAGCAAATCCGAACGTTGCGTGCAACATTGGAATCTAACTGGCAACTGAACCACCAATCATAAGTCCATATTTGAGTTTTAGCGGGAAAGTTAAGTGTCATGCTTACTTTTCATTGAACTTTCGGATTATGTAGCCAAAAAAGAAAGAAAGAAGAACTATTGAAGATTTTTCTTTCACTTGAAATTGGCACAAAGTCATAACTAGTGCCACACTACAAAAAAAAAGAGTCCATATTTGAAATTTGTTGGTGTGGAAATGCGGTAGTAGAGCGAGTCATTAAAGCTTATACAACTTCTACACTGGTGTGTGTCAACAAAGTTTGAAAATAACAGTTTATGGAACGGCTTAACTCACCAATGTAAACACTTGAGATCTTACCTAATACACTTTCATAATAAAAGGTATTATTAACTCTTCCTTAGTACCCTCATTAGTTTTCTGAACAAGACGTATCTAATCAGTTTATTAACGTTCACGTGACCATTGCTGTTATAGCTGAAATCACTACCGGGTACTTCTATCTAACAACTGATACTAACCTAAACCTTTAACGGCTATGTTGTAATTTTACAACAATATACATATTAATTACAACAAAATAATTAAAACTTATACCAACAAATTGTCTCGTTCAATTCAGTGGTAGCAAATGTGACTGTGATCGCATTGGTTGCCCAGTCACACTACCTATTTTATATAAGTATGTAACTATTTCCTACTTCATACAAAACAAAACCGTTTATTTAGTGTTATAATATTTGTATTATAAATATAAATAAATTAATAAGCATTATAATGATAAGTCTACGTTTAAGATTTTTCTCAAAAATGGTAAAAAATATTTATATCTATACCTTTATTACCACGGTATGTTAGCTGCTTCTATAGTGTAGAGTGCTGTTATAAGATTTGAGATACCAATTTTGTAAGAGGCCCTTTTTTGTAGATTGCGACGTCAGGGCACGCATTTCCGCAGCTTGGGCAAAATGGCGTGAGGAGACGGTTGTCATTTGTGACCCCAAAATGCCGGTTAAGCTTAAGGGACAGGTCCAACTACAACCTTATGTTGTAGTTTAGTTTTCCTTGCACCTAAACAATCGCCTTAAGCGAGCTTAAGTAGGATTGTTCTTTTGTTCTAGTATCAGACAAAATCTTCGACACGGGAGTTAGAATCCTACAGCCAAGCAGGAAAACATGCTGAAGAGATACTGAAGTCTATAAAAACTGTTGCGGCATTCGGCGGAGAGGATAAGGAAGTTAAGAGGTAAGAAAAAGTCCAAGAGTATCATCGCCTGTCAAAACAATTGACCACTCTTGAATAGGTATTTTGCTTTCTATTTCATTAATAAAAGCAACACAGATAAATATTAAGAAATTAATATAAGTAGGTACTCCATCGATAAATTAGTCGTGACTAAAAACATGGCTACTAAAAATACGCCGATTTACGTCAAGCACGGACTAATTTGTTATTACTAAAATAAGGAGATCCGCAGAAAAACCAAAGTAACCTACATTGCTCTTCGAGTCGTTAAAATTAAGTGGCAGTGGGTGGGACACAATGCTCTTAGAACCGATGGCCGATGGGGTAGTACGGTTCTGCAGTGGCAGCCACGTACCGAAAGACGCAGCGCACGGCGGCCCTCAATAAGGTGGACCGCTGACCTGGGGAAAGTCGCATGAAGCAGATAAGGGCAGCACAAGACCGGTCACTTTGGAGTCTTGGGGAGTCCTTTCTCCAACAGTAGATCTTTATGGGCTGAAGAAGAAGAAACTAATATTTATCTGTCCATTTTTAATGAAGTAGAAAAAACAATATGCACTGAACTTAAATACTTACCTATTTGTAGTTTAGTGTGTGAACAAGGGGAATCGGTGCCATTATCACGATATATCCAAACTGTATCTCCGTTCAGAAAAGAAAATTCCTCAGGCGCCGATATCATTGTCGACGCATTTTAAACGGATACATATATTACGAAATTAACACTACACATTCAAAGTTTATAGTAAGTAGTTTAGTTCTTTTTTAAAAGGGCAAGGGCAGGCAAGTACCAATGTAACTTTTCTAAAGTTATATGTACTTTCTAAGTATATCTTGGACACCAATGACTGAAGGTAAAGGAAAACATCTTGAGGAAACCTGGACTTTAAGTCTTAAATCGCCAACCCGCATTGAGCAAGCGTGGTGATTACGCTCAATCCTTCTCTGTATGAGAGGAGACCTGTGCCCAGCAGTGGGACGATAAAAGGTTGATGATGATGAAGATGATTCAAAGTTTTTCCCAATTTAGGATAGAAAATTCCTTACGCGCCGATATCCATTATCGACGCATTTTAAAGAGATGCGTCTCGATGTTTTATGAAGTTATCACGACAAATTCAAATTTTATCCCAATTTATGAAAGAAAATTCGTTTCGCGTAAATTTGAATTGCGAAATTAAATTGAATTTGAAATTTGTTATGCGTTAATTTGATTTAAATTACTAGTAATATGTACTCATATTATTTATTTTAATAGTTGATAAATAAATAATAAGTATGTTGATAACACGTTAATAAGCTACAATAATAATGACTTAATCTAAATTATCGGCTACAATTATCTTATAGTCACAATTTCATAAACTTGGTCAATATTTAAATGAAGTAATTTTTGTCTATTACGTTCAGATAGGTTAACCATTCATTTCTGGTATGTACTATTTTGTACCAACTTTCGTAATCCATCTAATCGTTGTCTTTAAAAGATCACTTTTAGCGATAAGACCGCGAATGAAAAATTGCTACATTTAAAACTATCTGTTTTTTTACATTGTGGAATAAATATATAATAGGTATATTAGGTATTCCATCCAACCATTTTGTCTCGTTTCCTTAAAAATATAGGTATGTATTGTCTCTCGAAATGAAGATACTTTTCGTGACGTCAAAATACGTTCTTTCTTAATGAGATCTTTCTGTTCACTTGCCTATATGTCGTTTGCAATGATCTTTTATATTCTACCCATAGTTAAAACTTTTAATCATCAAGGGTGTAATATACAGTCTTTCAGCCCTAGTTGTTACAAGCAGTACCTACCTACGCCGCAGTGTCCAAGTTTTTATAAAAAACATGAAAATGAGAGGATTATTTAAAATAAGGCCCGCAAGGTAATTACGTAACACACCATCAGTAGCAATGGGTTTCCTTTTGACAGTTCAATTACTTTTTGAGTAGACACATTTTTCAAACATATGGAGCAATGGTTCCATAGATTTGACTTTGAATGATGATATGGTTTTGAAGCCAATTGCTATACGCTTCAAAATGATTCCAATTGATCGTAATAGTGTGTTACGCAATTAGGGTGCTGTTAGCAGCTTCACTTGCTGGTAGAATAAAAAAAAAATAATCGCAAATTAAGACTTAAGAAAGGCAATCTTCCTCATCGGCATTAAAAGATACACAAATAACCGTTTCAGATACCGAGATTTACTCGAGCCAGCAGAGCAGTATGGGCGAAATCGAGGTTTGTACTCAGGCATCGGCAACGGCTTCAACTGGGTGCTGACGTACTGTCTCAACGCTATCGGGCTGGTATATGGCATCCGACTAGTCCTTGAAGACCGTGACAAACCAGAGGAGGAACGAAGATACGTAGTCGGAATTGTGTTCAGTGTAAGTATAGGTATTTCCATATGTGATACTTTCTCCAATCTATCCAAATACTTACGAGAGAGAAAAAAAATTGATGAACTGATTAATGCAAATATGAGGGGTTGAACCTTTTATCCAAAAGTAACTTGTATCAAAATATCAAGAACTTCAATATACAAAATTAATCAATATGCCACAGGTACTGTTCAACGTGTACATGGCGACGCAGTCAATCACGCTCTGTGTACCTCACGTCGAGGGATTCTCAGCAGCCCGAGGCGCGGCCGCCAGCATCTTCTACCTGCTGGAGAGAGAACCACTGATAGACAGCTTAAGCTCACTGGGTGTCTCACCCAGAAGAGTAGTGGGCAATATATCGTTAGAAGATGTTAATTTTAGCTACCCGTCACGACCTGATGTCCAGGTACGTTGTTGAAGAACTACTTTAATGTGACGGAATCACAAAAATCTTAATATATTAAGTACTAGCTTTCCGCCCGCGGCTTCGCCCGCGTGGAGTTCAGTTATATCGCGCTTTTTAGATTTCCCTCGGGAACATCAAATTTTGCCGGGATAAAAGGTAGCCTATGTTCTTTCTCAGGGTCTAAAGTTTATCTGTGCCAAATTTCATCAAAATCGGTTGAGCGGTTTAAGCGGGAAAGCGTAACAGACAGACAGACAGACAGACAGACAGACAGACAGACAGACAGACCGACAGACAGACAGACAGAGTTACTTTCGCATTTATAATATTAGTATGGATTTAGATGTCTGTAGATGGAATAGTTGGATAACGTTTTAGGGAATACCTGTTTGGTAGTAGTTTTCTCATAAAAATTACTAATAGGGCACATATTCTATTTATTGCTTACTAGCTTTCCGCCCGCGGCTTCGCCCGCGTGGAGTTCGGTTATATCGCGCTTTTTAGATTTCCCTCGGGAAATCAAACTTTTCCGGGATAAAAGGTAGCCTATGTTCTTTCTCAGGGTCTAAAGATTGTCTGTGCCAAATTTCATCAAAATCGGTTGAGAGGTTTAAGCGGGAAAGCGTAACAGACAGACAGACAGACAGACAGATAGACAGACAGAGAGACAGAGTTACTTTCGCATTTATAATATTAGTATGGATTAGTAATATCGATGATGCGATTACACTAACTCACTACTCATTGTTTGCTCCGGATCGTCTGCCGATATCGCGCGCCCGTGCCTGTGCTCGGCGCGGCCAGTGCGTACCCTACCCACACCTACTGCTCGTTATACTTCCACAACCCAGACGATCAGGAGTCTTCTTCTTCTTCTTGAGCCTATAAAGTTCCACTGCAGGACGAAGGCCTCCCCCGAGGCTTTCCACGATGACCGGTCTTGTGCTGCGGCTTCCCGCGACCTTCACCAGGTCATCGGTCCACCTTGTTAGGGCCTCCCTACGCTACGTCTTCCGGTACGTGGCCACCACTCCAGAACCTTACTGCCCCATCGGCCATCGGTTCTACGAGCAATGTGCCCTGCCCACTGCCACTTAATTTTAGCGACACGAAGAGCTATATGGTGACTTTGGTTCTTCTGCGGATCTCCTCATTTCTGATTCGATCGCGCAGAGAAACTCCGAGCATAGCTCTTTCCATCGCCCTTTGTGTGACTCTGAGCCTTCGTATGAGGCCCATTGTGAGCGACCACGTTTCAGTTCCGTAAGTCATCACTGGCAACAAACACTGGTTCAAGACAGTCTAGTTTAGTTTTGCGACACTGTGGTATGTTGGACGACGAGAAGATGTAGCATAGCTTCCCGAACGCTGCCCAGCCGAGCTGGATTCGACGAGACACCTCTTTCTCTAAGTTGGACCTACCTAGTTGGACCGTTTGTCCCAGATATATATACTCGTCAACAACTTCGAGGACAGAGCAACCAACTAGAATTGTCAACTAGAAATCTATGTTAAATGTCTGTACCAAGTTTTTTAGTTAAATGTTATGATGTCAGCTTGTTGCACGCTTAGGTGTATACTGTAAGTGCAACAAACAATCCATATCCATACTAATATTATAAATGCGAAAGTATCTCTGTCTGTCTGTCTGTCCGGCTTTCGCGCCAAAACAACTCAACTGATTGTGATGAAATTTGGTACACAGATAGTCTAGAGCCTGAAAAAGGAGGCTATAAAACATCCCGCTATGACTAATAGGTGCAGAACAGGAACAAAAAATGTTGCGAAAACGGGAACTAACGCGGACATAGGTACATATTGCTTTCATTATTTTAACAGGCGAAGCTTACGCGGGTGAAACCGCGGTGCACAGCTAGTTGTAATATAAATAGTCATAAAACAGAAAAGTGTACTCTCTGGAGGACGACCGCGGAAGACCATTTAATGATAAATCACAATCATGAACGCCAAAAGCACTGTTATTATGTATAGTTCCGTAATTTGCCAACAAACTATAATAAATCTAAACCCGTTAATGTTCTTTTACAGGTTCTAAAAGGTTTCTCCCTCAATATAAATGCCGGGGAATGCGTAGCTCTGGTCGGGTCATCAGGCTGCGGGAAATCTACAGTATTGCAGTTATTACAACGACTCTACGACCCCCATATGGGCTCTGTCAAGTTAGACGGGAGAGACCTGAAGAATCTTAACATACGATGGCTTCGTTCATCACTAGGTTTGTATTTGTAACCAGCGTTTCCGCTAGAAAATTAGAAACTAAATTTAATTTTAATTAAATATAAAAATAGCATCAGAAATATCAAAAAATAAAATAAAAAATATTGAATAAATAAGCATTATTCTAGGTAAAAAAGGAGAGAAAAAAAAATGAATTCTAAAAGTATTTATACAAACTTACTTACCTACAGAAAATAAATCATTTATCATTAAAATCCAAAAAAAATCTAAAATTATAATTAAAATAAAATTTAAATTTCCTCAATAAAGGTTCTCCACATTAGAGAAGAGGTCTGCTAGTCTTCAGAATTCCGTTACAGCTGCCACGCATTTTGGAAATCAGGGATACAGTTTATTTAGTCTTACGAATGTCGGCATGAATGCCGGCAGTAAAATATAGCTCTAACATCCCCGAATGCAATCTGAGCAGTACAGAAGTGAGGCAGACCCAATATCATCCTGAAGATGTTACACTAGATGCGCAGAACTCCCAGCGATCTTTTGGTGTGTCGGAGCTACAGATTCTCCATAAAAAAGTTTTGACAATAGGCTTTAAACAACGCTATTTTAACTTAATCGGCGCAGCAGGAGAATCTGCGGGGCAGCGTGTTACCTTTAACCGCCAAAGCCCTCAATGTCCATATGTGTTCAAGACTACAACAGAATTATTTGCTATAAGAAATGAAATAAAATGAAAAACAATGCTTAGCAGAGCGAGCAGCTCAGTCCCAAGCTTTATTGTCTTTATTGTTCTTCTAAATAATCTGTGATTTTATAATACCCCTTTTGCAAAATTTGGCCTTTATATAGTTTTTAAATCGTTTAATGGGTAAGTTTCGAATGTCCATGGGAAGCTTGTTGTACGAGTTGCCTCCTCTGTGGAGACGAGTGTGATGTACAGCAAAGATTGTATTTGTTCCTGGTATTTATATTATGAATATCGCGTATTTTCTTAAAATTCGATATATTTTTATGTAGGTACATACATAAAATTTTCAAATATATATTGTGAAGCTACAGTCAGAATGTTCACCTCTTTGAATTTTTCTCTAAGAGAATCTCTAGGACCAAGGTTGTAAATGGCTCGAACAGCCCTTTTCTGTAAAACAAAGATGGTATTGATGCCCGCACAAGTTCCCCAGAGTCCCAAGAATCCCATAAGTCATAAGACTATGAAAATAACTAAAATAATCAATTCTGGCTGTATCCACATCAGTTATCTGTCTAATTTTCTAACAGCAAAGGCGGCGGAACTGAGTCTACCCGACAGCTTCTCAACCCCATTGTAACTTGGACGCTAGTAAGCTATATGCTCCATAAAATTTTACTAAAGGACAACCTGGTAATTTTCAGGTGTTGTAGGTCAAGAACCAGTATTGTTCCATGGAACTATTTTCGAAAACATTCGCATAGCTTGTCCAGAAGCAACTTTGCCAGAAGTACAGAGAGTTGCAGCTTTGGCTTACGCCCATGAATTTATCTCTAATTTGCCTAAGGTTTGTACCCATCTTCTTAAGATCTAAAGTTAATAATCAATTAAAGAGAAAATGTTATGTAATCCCTGTGGTACAACGACCATTATATTCTATTCGAATGTTATTTATCAGGGCTACGACACAGTGATAGGCGAACGCGGCGCTTCGCTCTCGGGCGGTCAGAAGCAGCGCATTGCCATCGCCCGCTCACTACTGCGCGATCCAGCCGTTCTGTTGCTGGATGAGGCCACCTCGGCTCTCGATCCTTACTCCGAGCGCAGGGTCCAGGCCGCACTCGACAGGGCTAGCGCTGGGAGAACTACAATCATGGTTTCACATAGGTATTTATACGAAATACTCTACATTAAAAGCTGATCACTTGTGACATCAAAAAGGTTTCTTTGGGCGGTAGGTATCACTAATAGCAATAAAGTCGCCGTTATTTATTTTATTTACATATAGTTTATTGAACACCAAAAACATACAATTGCTGTTGTATTTATCCTGAGTATAGGTTTATATTGGTGTAGGTAACTACATTAACTCAATTTGCATCTATCTACATATAGCACTTTGCAGTCTATTTTTATTAATAAATCATTGTGTCCTTGGTTACAGATTATCAACCGTTTTAAACGCGAACCGTATAATTTGCATGGATCAGGGAGTAATTGTAGAGCAGGGAACACACGACGAACTCATGAAAACTAAAGGTGAAACTTTATATTTCGTTATTTTTTAACAAATGACTTGATATATGTAACAATCTAACTAGCATTAATTGAATGCAGGTTTCTATTACAAGCTTGTTAAAACAAATAAGTCTGATGAGCCCGAACCTTTACCCGAATTGTTGGAAGACGAACCAGAAGAAGGCACCGTTGATGGCCCCGTAGTCCGTATGGACAAGAAAAGAGATGACTGGAGAACACGATTTAACAAACAAAATTCTGTACTAGGTAGGTAACATACAGTACATACCCGGTACCCAAATAGCCTAATACACTACCTAACCAATCTGAATCATTTGGAAGGAAATTGCTAAATTACTAAGTATATCATACATTCGAAAAATTGTCGGCTCAACAACATAACATGTAAATAACGCAATGAATGTTGTTGAACTGTCGAAATAAAAGCTATGTTCTATGTTCTATGTTATTCGTTTGGTTTCCGCACTCAGTCCCTCCAGCGGACCATTGTGCGTGGACCATGGCGGCCTTTGGCGGTTATTCCAACCAGCCCACCTCCCTCCAGAAGCCCATCAGGTCTCCTAGCCTGTTGAGAACATCTGTGTAAGATCTTGGTGCTCCTATGGTTTCGTTTCTAATTTGCGTAACGCCTGTACACTCGAAGAGTACATGCGCAACTGTCTCGTCAGCCTCTATGCAGGCTCTGCACAGAGGGCTGTCTGTTATGCCTATTGTGTGGAGATGCTTATTCAGCGAGCAGTGGCCCGTGATGATCCCCGTCATCAATCTTAGATTCCTCCTATCCAGGCGCAGCAACCTTTTGGTTAGCCTGTCATCCAGAGATGGCATGGCCTCCCTGGACTGCCTGCAGCCCGGTGACGAGGACCACCAAATCTCCGCTTGTTCGTAGGTATGCTTTTGTAGCCATCTGCGTATTTGAATAAAGGGAATAGGCACAATGGGCTCCGGTCCGCTGACCAACGCGCTGGATGCCCTTCTAGCCAGCTCGTCAGCTGCGTCATTGCCCAGTGAACCGCTGTGACCCTTTATCCACTGTAGAGTCACGGTGTTGCGGTTTGGTACGGTTATCCGTTCCAATGCATCGTGGCACTCAAGTATTAGACTTGATGTGATGCATCCCTGCTTTAGGGATTGGAGGACGGAAGCACTGTCAGTGAGTATGCGGACACGCGTGTCCGCAACTCCTCTGGCTTTTATGGCTAGAGCCGCCAGAGTTATGCCCACACACTCTGCTTGATAGACTGTGTTGAGCATCCCTAGCGGTCTGGATATATTTATGTTGAGGTCTTGTGAGAACACTCCAACGCCCGTTCCTTGATCGGATTTCGATCCGTCGGTGTACACTCTCAACTCCTCCGGTCCTGAGTGGTCGCACTGCTCTTCTTCAAGTACTATCTGATAGTGCTTTTGAAAGCAGTACTGTTTTTGTACCCTGTCATTGGGTGCTTGTAGTATTGGCCGCCTCTCGATTGCATCCAGCATCAGGCGTGTGTGTTTGACCCTGGAGTCTTTGCTCAGGGTTCCCGATAGGTGGAGTCTGAAGGCAGCCAATGTCGCTTCCTCCCTCACAACGAGGTGAAGGGGGGGCAGTCCCAACATCGCCTGCAGGGCGGCAGTAGGCGTGGTTCTCATGCAACTGGTGATTGCCACACACGCCAATCTTTGTAGTTTCTCGAGGTCTTTTTGGGCTGTGCTCAGACTAGTTCTTGGCCACCAGACTAGTGAGCCATATGTTATAATTGGCCGGATGACAGTGGTGTAAAGCCAGTGAGTGACCTTGGGGCTAATTCCCCAGTTTTTCCCAAGCATCCGCTTGCACTGCCACATTGATATGCTGGCTTTAGTTGTGATGTAGTTGGTGTGTTTCGCCCAATTCAGCTGTTTGTCCAGGTATATACCCAGATATTTTGTTTCAGCGGATAGACTTAGGGTGGTGCCAAAGAATCTTGGTAGATTTAGCGATGTGAGCTTCCTCTTTTTTGTGAAGAGAATCAGCTCGGTTTTATCTGGGTTCACAGAAAGTTGGTGTGTATTACACCAATTTTCTACGATTTTCAGGGCCTGGTGCATTAAATTGCACAGGGTGTTTTCATGCATTCCGCTTATTATTATTGTTATGTCGTCGGCATAACCCACGGTATAGTAGCCTTTGTTATTTAATGTATTTATTAGGCTGTCAACAACCAGGTTCCATAGTAGCGGCGAAAGAACGCCCCCTTGCGGACATCCCTTCGCCACCATGGCCCTTGTGGTGTCGTTCACGGTAACTTGTACGGCTCTTTGGCCGAGCATGTTAGCGATCCAGCCTCTCAGTGACGGGTCTATGTTGTGCCTGCTCAAGGCCGTGCTGATACTTGTGAAGGTGGTCTTGTCAAAGGCGCCTTCAATGTCGATGAAGACGGCTAGTGCTGAGCATTTGTGGTCCACGGCGCATTCAATCTTGGATACCACGCTGTGCAGCGCGGATTCTGTTGATTTGCCCGTGGAGTACGCATGCTGTTGTTTGTGGAGTGGATTTGCCCGGAGAGGTCCGTCGCGAATATACCGGTCGCAGATCCTCTCCAGGGTTTTTAGTAGAAAGGATGTAAGGCTTATGGGTCGGTATGATTTGGGTTGCGTGTAGTCTGATTTGCCAGGCTTGGGTATGAAGATAACCTTCACTTCCCGCCAGGCATGGGGTATGTGTCTATACGCTATGCATGCTCGAAAGATATTTACGAGGCATGGAGCGATGTACACCAACCCCCATTGTAGTAGGGCTGGGAAGATACCATCCAACCCCGCGGACTAATATAAAATAAATAAAAAAAACTAAAAGGATAAAAGCTATTCCTACTTTTACGTTGTTTTAGAAACAAAGTACATAATTCCGAAATGAAAGCCGTAGACAAACATGATGTGCAACGATAACGGCCCCGAAGATATAAAAAAAGAGTGAATCAATGATGTCAATGGTAGAATCCAGTTGGAGACATAGCATATTCTGTTTTTAAATAATAATAATCACTCTTTCAATTGACAGAATCTCACGAATGGATGCATTCTCCTCGAGCTTCCATAACTTCGGCTTTATCGATCGGCATCCAAAGCTTTTTGTATAAAGCCGACGGTGATACAAAGGATCAGGAGGTTGAGGTAGGTACTTTATAATCATCGTGGAAGAATTTAGACTCCCGCGGCTCCACGCGCGCTCGTGTTAAAAGAGATACCGGGGTGGTTTTAGTCAGTAAAAGTCTGACAGACCCCGTCGCCGGCGGCGGACATCCTATGAGGATTTCCACCCCGAAAAAAACAAAAAAGAAGGTACTTTATAATCATGGGCGCCGGGATGTGGCTGAAGGAATTCCTAACTTATCCGAGGAGGAAAGATAAATTACAGCGCTCTAAAAAAAATTATTAAAAAATTAAAGATTAATGATGCCCGATGGGTCGACGGCTTCTGGAGTAGCGACCACGCACCGACGATCTGGTGGAGGTCGCGGAAAACCGCTGGTTGCAGGAGGCGCAAGACCGGTCGTCGTGGAGATCCGTGGGGGAGGCCTTTGTCCAGCAATAGACGTCTTTCGGCTGAAATGATCATGATGAAAGATTAATATCCGAGTGCGTCCATGATAAACGTTCATAACATTTGATTGACTAAATAAATGGGTAGTAATGGCTTAACATACATAATATTGTCTATCTAGATGTAGTATATAGTGTTCTCTAGTGTCTTTCACTTTGCAGGAATTTGCACCAGTAGGCGGATGGGATATATTAAAGCTAAATTCTCCAGAATGGATGTATATTACTGTTGGTGCGATAGCAGCGTTTATTCAGGGTGCTTGCTTCCCCGCCTTTGCGTTGCTCTTCGGTTATACTAGCGCTGTGAGTTCTTTTTCACAGTAGTTATCATTTAGCACCAACAGCTAGTTGTCGATGGTCGTTTTGTGAGGAAATGACGCATGTTTTACCTCCAATTTGTTATTGTTTCTTTGTGTTCTTTTTACGCTTTATGATCATCGCACATAAATGTATTTTGTTTCTTTAGTAAGTATACCTATTGATACTGTTCTTGGTGGTAAATAACTGGTGTTTTTTCAGATTTTCATATTGACAGATCGTGGGGAACTATTGTTCTTGGGTGATGTATATGCGGGTCTATTCGTGGTCGTGGCAGCGATTGCTGGTGTGTCTATGTGTCTTCAGAGCACTACCTTCACAACGGCTGGTCTGAAGATGACTACTAGACTTCGAGAAGCATACTTTAAAGCTTTACTTCGACAGGTACATATACACCTACCTACAGCAATAGTAAAATATAATTCCTTGGATAAAAATTTTATTTAAATAGTACGATATTCAGGCGCTGGAGTTGGAGGAGTGGAGAGTCCCGAAGAAATAGTCTTGTTGGTAGTGCACGGGGCGCATTTAAGGAGAATGTTTTGTTCCACAGGAAATAGGATACTATGATAAAGAATGCAACACCGTTGGAGCCCTTTGTGCCAGATTAAGTGGAGACGCAGCAGAGGTGCAAGGTGCTACCGGTCTCCGAATTGGTCTCATCTTGCAGGGCGTTAGTTCTGTAGTCCTCGGTATCTTAATGGGACTTAGTTATAACTGGAAAATTACTCTTGTTGCAACTGCATTTTTGCCAATAGTAAGTAGATTTTACATTTTGTCGATTCTGAGTTCTACCTTAAAGTGGAATTGCATATATCACGGCTTTCATAATTTTAATATAGATGATTGGAAGCATCTGGCTAGAAGCCAAAATGTCACAACAATCTCAAGACGATGAGCGGGCCGCCATGGAAACTGCGACTGGCATAGCAACAGAAGCCGTTGTGAGCATTAAAACTGTACAGAGTTTAGGTAAGCACGCAGTCATTACTGGAGGAGATACGATATCTGAATTCTCTGGTGTAATATACGTATCCTAAACTCCTATTGGTTATTATTTTTCTTACAGGTATAGAGACAGTATTCCTAGAAAAGTTCCAAGGATCGCTGGCGGAAGCCTGTGATGCTGTAGCAAACAAATCCCGGTGGCGAGGAGTAGTGCTCGGCATGGGTCTCTACGTGCCCTTGATAGCGTTCTGCTGCGCGACTGTGTACGGTGCTGTACTCATCTCAAAGGGAGAGTTGGAATATAAAGTTGTTCTTTTGTAAGTATCCTTTATGACCGTTGACTCTTTGAATAACAAAGTGAAGTTACATGTTATAAGGAAGTTACCTAGACGACAATCACCTAATTGTTGCGTATAATGTAGTGGCTACAATTTCTTTGATATCAAATATCGTTTTATAATCTTTCTACAGAGTAACAGAATCCGTCATGTTCGGAGCGTACATGCTTGGCCAGACACTGGTATACGCACCAAGCTTCAATTCCGCCAAAACCTCAGCAGCAAGGATATTGGGACTGATACAAAGAGAACCTGTAGTTAAAACTCTAGAAGGAGTCACCGAAAGGAAAGATTGGGTAAATATTTTTATTTACAATAATATTCTGGATCAACGTAAATAAATCCGCTGGAAATTACCTATTCATCATTTTTCATAAGTCTTGAAAATAATATTTTTTTGTAGGTAAATCTATTAATGTGAACCCGATTCATTTAATTTTACAGGCCGCTACCGGAAACTTCTCATTAAAAGATCTCGAATTTAGTTACCCAACACGAAAACATCAGAAAGTCCTCAGGGGAGTAGACCTGCAAATGGAGGCTGGCAAGACAGTTGCGCTAGTCGGCCCATCCGGCTGCGGCAAGTCCACAGTGCTGCAACTGCTGCAAAGATTCTACGATCCTGACTCCGGAAAAATTGTGAGTATTATACCCGTGTGTTTCTTTATAATAATATGTCCTATACCTACTAGTGCTGCATGTGCTGCGCCCTTTTTTTATTGGGATGGCAAGTCATCAAATGACTTCTCAAATGAGTCTGGGCGGACCGGAAGAGCGTGTCAGACTTTTACTGACTAAAACCCACCCGTGTTACTTCACTTGCCTGCGGGGCGGCCAGGGCCACGGTTTCTTTTTTAACCAACCCGCAACCCTGACCCAGGAGGCATCGGTCTTCGTGGACCCCGTCACGATGTGCTGACATCTCAATGAGGCGCGCGTGAATCATAACGCGCCATCGACTCGGGCCTGCAGCCTAAGCGGCGAACACATTTTTGTCAAAAAATTGCGACTAGTTGGGATCGTTTGAACCGAACGGACCAATGGGCAATCCAAACGAACCCAATTGATCCCAACTAGTCACAATCATTTGACAAAAATGTGTATGCCGATTAGGGGGCAGGTCCTTACCGGGCGGCGAGCTATGTGCTGCGCCCTACTACCACTTATTACGTAGATTTTGCTTTACCTAGTGTGACAACCAGTTCTACCATGGTATATTGTACCCAGTAGCTAGGTTTTTAGAATCGAAAAAAACAGTCGCTTAATTTAAAGGAGATGTTTCATTTTGGGCCACCACTATGTACGCTATATAGATAAAAAGGAAAAATATAGAAGATTTTCATAAAAATACTACTAAATTAATTTGAATAAAAATACAAG
The DNA here is from genome assembly GCA_017933935.1 of Sesamia nonagrioides. NCBI lineage: Eukaryota > Metazoa > Arthropoda > Insecta > Lepidoptera > Noctuidae > Sesamia > Sesamia nonagrioides. Next base: position 1,932,596 of record JADWQK010002002.1, on the reverse strand, counting down.
TATATATAATTATTTATTTGAAACGTTTTTTACTGGGATAACCCTTTATTAAGGTAGCCATGACACTTTTTATGACGTTTGATTGGTGACTTTGACAGCTCTATTTTCCCGTTGTGTTCGTGTCGAGTGTTGATTTGAGTTGATTGTGTTTATTTAATGGGCCGTATGTTCGGAATCCATGTTTTGTTTTTATCGCAGTCTTATGGTAGATAATATGGATACGATAGCCTTAGATACATGACACGTCAATCAAATGTCACTGTCAAAATCATATTCCGCTTATTGCTGACCACCATATTTAAGTAAGTATATATGTAATTTAAGTAGTAGTTCAATTGCACTCCTTGGCCGAGTTAAATTAAATCTGTATAAAAACTAAGCCAAAATATAGGAAATTAACATTAAAAACAGTTAACTATAGCGTAACTATACCTAGCATTAAGTGTACAATGTGCTGGCCCAGGCTCCATACATTTCTGAAACATCTCCTTTGAACACACAAATGGCTAATAGACACTTTTCTGTATGTAAATGTACCTAAACTACATGCTGACTTATGAATACGACCTAGTCATAAAAATATATAAAACTGTCAGTGTTTTTCGATATCAAAAGCCTTTTGATCTTTTTCACATTTGTCAAATATACCAATTAGTGAGAGAAATATTTTACTCTAAGAATCTGATTCTAATCAGCATGCTTGATACAAATTGACTATTGTCAAGTGCTTTCGTTATTCCATACCATATTTTTACACAAATATGGGTCAATTATTAGGCACGGCGGCAACAAGACACCTGAATCTAAATATGAACGACAAGCCAACGTTCCCGATTGACAAAGGATTCTCCTTCAAAAGACAAATACGGACCACAGCCGCTACCCCGGAACAACTTTCTTCTGCTAAAATACCTCTCCAATACAGAGACTATTGCGCTGATCAGTTGCTGAAGTACCAAGTCTGCCGTTACAAACATATGCCTTTCGTGGTCAAATGTCACTGCGAGAAACATGCCTATCTTGTATGCGAAAAGGAAGACTATATAATCAGGATGAAAGAGTTTGAAAGAGAACGCAGACTAAGAGAAAGAGAACTCAGAATAAATCCACCTCCTCCGCCGCCGCCCCCGCCACCGCCAAAACCAAAGAAAAAGCACGGATGGCATTAGATATTTATTATTTGAAGAATACATATCAACTCATGTATGGATTGTAGTTACTTTTACATATTTGACTGTATTTATAAATGTAAATTCATATAGAAATATAGCATATTAGAAACGTACCTAATACGAAGTAACCATTGTTTATCTCTATCTGTTAAGTTTTCTTTTCTTAACTGCTTAACGGATTTATACACACCGAAAGAACCTTAGGCCTACCCACGCACCGGAATACGCAGCGTGGGTAGGCCCCCGACAAGGTCTACCAACGACCTGTTGAAGGTCGCGGGAAACCGCTGGATACACAAGGTGCAAGACCGGTCGTCGTGGAAATCTATAAACACGACAGCGAAAAGAGACCTATATCCAGCAGTGGAAGTCTTTAAGCTGAAATGATGATGAAAGAACCTTGTTGCGTTGTACGTTCAAGTAAGACACAGTGATTCGAGCTGCTGTCTTCTGCTGAGATCTACTCATAAGAAAGATAATCTGTTTTACTACCGAGAGTAACCCCAACAGAAGCTTCCACAGTAACGTCTATCGTCGTCCAGTAGCCCACATGACGCAACACCCATCTGTTTGCCTGGAAGATCCTCTGTTTTCTATATACATAGACCAAAAGTACATAGGCAATCTCACAAAGCAGTAGCTTGACGTTCAATTTGACTTACGTCCTTCTAGTTTTAAGGAAATAGACACATGTATCATGTCTGCAACAAGTGATTGGAGTTCATCATTTCAACGTTATACTACGAGTCAAACAACGCGTGTTTCTGTAGCCATCTCACCGTGAAAACTTGTGAACGTGGAGTGAGCTACCATTCCTAACTAATGATAGGGATTGTCATAATTGACAGCCCACCACATGATTCACAGGCAATTGACGGCTCAGTTTCCTTTTTTTTTTTTCTATTTCCTGGAAATCCTCATAGGATGTCCGCCGCCCTGGGATGGGCGACGGGGTCTGTCAGACTTTTACTGACTAAAACCACCCCGGTGCTTCTTCTATCACGAGCGCGCGTGGGACCGTGGGAGTCTAAATTCTTCCACGGCCCCACACTCTCGTGCTGGCCCGGTCTGTCCGGGCCTCGTCTCCTGCACGGGGTAGTGGGGTGTTAAACTACCCCGTGCATCGCCTCAGAGGCGCGCGCCGAAACTCTAGCGCGCACCTCCGCCTCGGGGTCCAACAAATAGGGGGCGGGGACTTCCCCATGTCCCTCGCCCCTGGACCCATTCATGGGGGGACGGCTCACTTCACCTAACTTATCTCGGTGTAACAATAGTAATGAAATAAAAAAAAATCGACAGAGCCAAATTTTGGTGGAGACCTTGGATTTACCCCACAATATAAAAAGTTTATAAGTACAAATTAAATAAAAAAAAAAATAATCCATAAAACCTGAAAGTTTGACCTTTGACATCAAGCAACTTTCTAAGCTGGCATGGGATTGATGGGGTATTACGGTTTCAGAGACACATAAAACAGACACAAATTGTAATTAAGATTCAAACTCCGACTTCTTTGATTGTGAACCCTGCTTAGCCCAAACAGCAAACAGCACATGACACTTTTGATAATGTGAATTTTAGCAATGCGATGATAAGAACAGACTGCCTCTAAAAATATTAATTCGCGCAGTGCGACGTCGGTTCATTAGTATGTGTTTTCAAGGAATTTTGAGATATCACCACTGCACGCACAAGCACACGCGTTGTCTGCGCGCTAATTCATAGCAATGTGTGGCCTCCAGTTCCAGTGGCTTGTTCAGAACTGAACATGCCACTGGAATTTGATGCATATTGCACATCCATTGCTTCATAAGTTAGTAAAATTTATCTGATCAGCAACGTAAGTAACGCAAAGAATGTTATTGAACTGACGAAATGACACCCTCACTGAATAAAGTACTGTTACGGGCTAAGGGTACTAAAATGCCGGTTAAGGGTTACGAAGTTTATTGGCAACGAAGGTACAGTCGATTGTAGGCAATGACAAGTAGAACGTAGCTGATGTCGCACCGAAGTCTTCCACTTATGTCCACGAAGTCGGTGTTGTAAACACACAATAACACTGCAGATGTTACTTCTCGTAGTACTCGAAGTTCTCGTTATAATTGTCGCAGTAGGTCTTCTTTAAGAACGCTCCTTTACTGTCGCTTGTTCTCGTATCGCTAGTCGAATTCAGACTGACTCTACGCCGGCGTCACGGCGCTATATATAGGCCAGCTGATCTAATAAATTCCAGATCCGTCTAGACGTAATAATAATATCGCATAACTTCGAGGTCATTTAGTAAGTACCTACGGTAGTTCCCGGAAACGGGTTTCTGGAAATTTCGATGTCGACACTTTGTTGTCAAAATTGTTGAGACCTGTACCATTCGATAGGCCATCCTAAGTCTAGCAATGCGTTTTTATATTGTACCTAGAAAATGTCTAGATCTGGGGAAATAGGGCTTAAAAGTGACACCCTGCATGTCACGCGATATTGAACCTTATGCCATCGACATAAGGTCCATTCGTAACAGTACTAATAATGTGTTCTGCAAGTAACCCACTGAGTGCACTGACACGTCCAAATAATACAAATATGAACGAAGCCTTATTCTAAAGTTGAGAAAACAAACATCTAGATCTACCCGAAAACTGCATAATAGCGGTATGTATACCTATTATTGCAATTCCAGCGTCGACGGAGACGAAAGACTTCGCCTGCCCTAAGATTAATTTCGCCTAACTGAACTGTTAAAACCATACCATCACCACTGCTGCAAAGATTTGGCTGGGCCAAAGCACCTTAGAGCAAAGATGTCACAATTTAAACTATTTGTTATTGTATTTGTAAATGTTTTATTAACATAGTTTGTAGATGCATTGTTACTAACACTACGGGTCTGCTCGATATAAATTGATAAATAAATAAATAAAATATTTTGCATTACCAGGAGTTGGATAGCCTTGACAACCGTGCATCGTTGACACTGCCACAGCTGCGTCGCCAGCTAGGTGTGGTACAACAGGAGCCGGTGCTCTTTGACCGCACGTTAGCGGAGAACATTGCATACGGAGACAACTCCAGAGCATGCACCATGGATGAGATCATTGAAGCCGCCAAATCAGCAAATATACATAGCTTTATCTCTTCACTTCCTATGGTAAGTAATTTTAACTAAATGTTGTTTTTTATGCTGCTGGACGCGGCATACCCCGGACAGGTCACTGTAGTTACATATGTTGATGCTTGTGAAACTCCCGTAGCATTGCTGGGTAGGATATACCTATAGGCTTCCCCTTTTTTCTGACATATTTCCCGGTCCTGTGCCTCTTTCAAAGTGTTTTCCACGGCATAGACGATATCGTCTACCCAGTGCGCTTTTGGACGGCCATGGTTTCATTGACCGAACCTTTAACCATCACTTGGTCATAGCTTTACTCCATCGGTCATCTCCTTGATTAGTTACATGTCCTGCGCAACTCCGCTTGACGCGCACTGACTCCAACGCCCTCTTGAACTTTCCTACCGACGACGGATTTCGATGTTACGCATTTGTTTTAGTAGAGTTATGCCAAGCATGGCTCACTTCATGGCCTTTGCTCTGTTTCTTTACTCATGTGCGGTGGACAGGCTCCACCGCACACGCCGTTTGTTTTTGATAGTAACAGAAGCCAACGAAAAGTCAACAAAAATCGATTAACAACTTAAGGTGCGACATCTTAATTACTGAAAAATATTTTAATAAAATCTAAATTGAAGTGACGTTTAATTAGATAACAGTACTCTGCTCTCTCTCTGTCACTCTTAGTTAAATATTAGCTGTTATTACAAAATGGCAATATGTACATTATCGATACATTTCGACTTAATCAAATAATTTTGTTGCGATCGTACTTACTACTTCCACAATAAAAGCAAAATAGCAAAGACAAGGTGCTTCACTGTTTTAATTTTCCAGGGCTACGACACAAACCTAGGTGCTGGCGGCGCTCAGCTGTCAGGTGGTCAGAAGCAGCGCGTGTGTATTGCGCGTGCGCTCATCAGGTCGCCGCGGCTGTTGCTGCTTGACGAAGCAACGTCAGCACTGGACGCGAACAGCGAACGGGTAAGATAAAAAATAATATACCTACAATAATAATTATGCAGTAAACAGTGACAACCCAGCGCTCTTTTTTAGTTTGGGTATCGTTAAAAGATCTTTAAGGTTTATGTTAGAACAGTGGTTTACAAAAAAATCGGTACCTACCAAGGAATCGATTCTCTTCTGTCTAATATATCATGACTAGAGATCGGAAGTTACGGCGCCTATATGTATACCTAACCTTGACCAAAATGCCGACGAAAGAATAAGAATAAGGTGGATACGCCTTTTAACTAACAATTGCGTTTAATATTTTTTTTATATTTATATTATTTATTAGTCCATAAATATTTCCTTAAAAATGAACGGAATACGTTGTTACAGTACTCCTGGTGGTATTTTTAAAAATATGTTTAAACGAAACCTATAAGCACAGATATTAACTACTTGTACCAAAAGACATCCATGTTTTTTTTTGACGTGACAACGTCTTATAAATTGGTTTGCCGGGTGACACTTCAAGAAACTGCGTTACGCTCCCCGCTCACGTTATGCGCTCACAATGAGAGCGAGTGAGAGGCACGCGTCCCTTCCACTCGGGCATGGTTAGCCCGCCTAAGAGCGAGAGAGACAGACATAAATAAAAAGTGAAAGGCACGCAAGTGCATAAAAAAAAAGAAGAAACTTCTTCGGAGCTACTAGGCAAACATGATGTGGGAGGATATGTTTGATTCTATAAGTTTGATGTTATTGACACTTAGTTTAAGTCCATCTCCAATTTTAGTCAGAATTCTCGAAAACAGCTCGTCAGTTTGTCGAATGAATATTCACATTAAAATTATTTTACCACTCAAAGTCGTTGTCACGTAAAACTTTCGCCCGTATACCGACTTTACAGGCAACCAATTTTTTTTTCCTCAAATCAAGTTTAGGTATTAAGCGCCGGAATGTCCGACCTATGACAGTCTCTTTCTAAAGCTCAGCGAGTGGGGTACTTACGTACTTATTTACTCCGATCCGATTCATCTTTGCAGGTCGTGTCTGAGGCGCTGGAAAAAGCAGCTAAGGGTCGCACGTGTGTAACAATCGCTCATCGACTCACCACCATCAAAGATGCGGACCTCATTTGTGTATTGGATAAGGGTAGGATTTTGCTTCTCATTGCCAAAGCCCTTGTAGTCCACGAAATACTTTCTTACATTAGTTGCAATTTGCATTTCTTCATCGTCCATATAATGTGACTAATATTTCGAAATAGTCGTTCAATAGGATTGGCACAATTTGTTACGGTAAATCAGAAAGATACAACTGCTGGTGATCACATACTGGCTTCATGTGTAAGAAAATGTAATTAGTACATCACTTCACGTGGGCATAATGTGGCTATAATCAATGTGTTATGTGTAGTGCTGACTACCGCATACACAATGCTGTAAGTTACACAAATATATGCTACTTTGTTGTTCCCAGGTAAAATTGTGGAGCGCGGCACTCATGCTGATCTAATACAGCTAAAAGGTTACTACTGGCGAATGACCAAAGGACAGGATAGCCCGTGAATGAATACAACCACCCATACGTATCGTAAATGGTGTTGTATTCTGCAGTGCTTAGTGATCTTAGGACTATGAAAAGCTACCAAAAATCAGATCGCGTTGCACACATAAATACGTAATACATATATCTAATAGTATTTTCTTGCCCAAGCACGATTGGTTTACGCATCTAGTTATTTGCTTTAGTAAGATTTAGTGTTTGTAATTCCATTTTTGAATGTCTACTGTAAGTATATGTATGGATATTTTGTACGCATCTCGTTATTTGCTGTAGTAAGATTTAGTGTATGTTACTGATTAATATGTATGTATATTTTGTGCGCATCTTGTTATTTGCTTTAGTAAGATTTAGTGTTAAATTAAATAATGTAACCACCTGTAAGTACAGTTGCTGCCATTTATATTGTTAGTAGGTACTTAGTCAAATAAAAGATGAAATTTTGTATTACATAGTTTAATTAATTTGAATATTTTCAAAAAATCGTCTCTCCTCATACACATAATAAGCTAATCTTCTAACTCACAATATCACTTCACGATGCTTTACTTTGGCGATACCCTGTAAGTCTCTAAATGTACCTACTACACGTCCGTCGTTGTTAAAAAGCTTACGCAACATAACTATATTGGCGACAGAGACCGAGCGGTGTTGGGACATCTTGTTGCCACTAGTTTTTCTGCTAAAGAAGAAAAGGAGCATTCATTGAGATGGCAACGCTTTATCTATTCCAGCTTATTTACACGATAATACACAATTACAACCCTTAAGAGTTCACTTGAGATTTCGCACCGATGACGTAGGACGTCGATTTTGAAAGCACGGGGATCGGGACAACTTTGGTCTCAAGTTAACTTCGAAAGCGGTAACAGCGCAGTGGTCTTAACCACCGACATATACTAATGGACATGCCGTAAGCGTATAATCTGCAGTAATATTTTGGTTTGAAAAGAGTAAAAGAGATAGCCTATACTTTCGATCTAGCACTATCTCTTTCCTCTTTAACTACGGTTCTATTTTGAGAGAGATAAAGATAGATCGAAACTTCGTTCCCTCTCTTTCATTCAGAGTGCCACTATTCTCATCTCTAAGGCATGTCCATTGGTATGTCGATGGTCTTAACCGCCTTTAAAAATGTATTTCTTGTGACTCAGTCGCCTTTTTGCACCCAAACACCGGGTTTATATAAATCGTTCGCGTGTATGAACTTGTCTACCCGCGGCCGACTTTTGCTGACATAAACAAAATACATCCACTAAAGTATATTTTATACATATTTAAGACAAATAATTTCAAATCAACCGTTAAAGAGAAACGTAAATATAAAATAAAATACATAAATGTATGTGTAATGTATAAAGTAAGTTGTTATTGTTAAACAAAACAAATGTTTTTTTCTTAAGTCACTTATTTAATAATTACGTGATAAAGATGGTTGCGAAATGTTTTACGTGTTACATTGGAAAACAAATTGTATCTTTTACATAACTATGAGCCGAGGTTCCAGTCAGCGATGACTAGTATTGAACTACCCGCTTCACTGTTTACACAAAAAAATAAAGAAGCTAAAAGAAAATAGTTCGTTCTGCTATCCTCTGCCTTCGCTGTAAGTAAGCATCAATCAACCCTATACCTACTTTACACATTTTTGGTGGAACTTGTTAATCTATAACATTAACAGGCGATTTTCCTCAATGAAACTATTAGTATATAATGTTCCTAGAGTTAACGAGGAATCAAATATTATGCAATTCTTATATAATAATGTGAAATATGTAAATGCCTATATGTACTAATAACAAGATGAATACAGGGTGGAAAGATTGTAAATCGTATTAAATTGTACTTATTTTGTTTTTTTATTCGAATAGAGTAATCGATTTTCTTAAATATTATTAATCAATCATTTAATTGAGTAAAGCTTATTTCGATATTAGGGGACAGAGTACTTTAATTGCCAGGTTAATCGCTTTCCACCCTCCTACTATTTCATAGACTATAAAAAAGGCATAAAGTTAAAAGATAATTCATGAATGTAACATATTTCGCATGTCCCTTATCAGGTATTTTTTTATACATTGCACCAAATGTTGTCCTGTATCGTGGGTCAATTTACAAACATCTAAACTCAGATACACAAACAGCCAAATATAAATCATTATTTTTCTTCCAGATGTCAAAGTTATCATATATTTACTCACAAAACTATTACTAAATTATGTTTAAACTTGTTATTTAAACAATGGTGAAAACAGGTTTATAGCAAAAATAAATGGAAGTTAGAATAAAAGCAAATGAACATTGACCAAAACATCACAATTTTTAAACCTGGCAACTTTCTGGACTTACCTAAAATATAATATTAACAGTTTTAAAATACATAATATAGAAAATGGAAACTAAAACAAGAACATAATTTCAGGTCGCATTTATTTGTTTAGGTACTACAGAGTTACAGTTGGCAACAAAAATCCATTAACATGATATGAAGCTATAATGTACTTTTTGGCAATTTATAATAGAAACTGAGAATAAAAGAAGAGAGAGAAAGGATGAAAGTATTATTCTTTAATTAAATGTCACTTCGGTTTCGATTTTAATAAAATGTTTAATAATTAAGATTTGGAAAGCAAAAGTGTGAAACGTATTTTATTGCCGACTGTACCAACACTTTAGTAAACTGCCATATCAGTAAATAACTAATTACGACTATCATCTATACAAGCAGAACACTTCCTTTCTCTGTTAAGACATAAAGGAAGAAGACGGAGAAAGGATGTGTCTTGCGAAAAGTGAGCTATGTGGCTACCATGACTTTTCATTACGAGACTCAATCATACGCATCGAGCGCGTTTGGCGCTCTCATTGGTTGAGAGTTCTTACAACCTTGAAGCGAGCCAATCTATGAGTCAAGCGCGGTCGATACCCATGATCGAGTCTTTGTATTGAAATCTCATGGTAGCCACCATTATATGGTTGTTATAGTTGATTGTTAAAACATCCATTCATTGAAGGAACATTCTTCCAAAGGTACTCTACTGACATATACTTAAAGTAAATACCTAATCCTAAGTATCTGTACAGACATTTTACATTACAAAGAAAAGAGCTTCACATCCCGAACTGCCGTGCGATGTGTATCGTCGCAAAAAAACATGTCGCCACTCAAATGAGGAAGGTTTATTTTGATCTACCTGCTTTAGTACAGTCAGAAGCAAAAATATGTATACATTGCCAAGACTCCAAAAATATGTAAACATCTTCGACTTTAAGACGAAGTGTACAACTTGAAGAGCATAAAATTGTAGCCACCGGTTCACATCATAAATATGTACTCATTACTTCATTCGCATACGCTCATTGCTTCATTAAATTATGCCCACCGCGAAAGGAACAATACTATGTATGCACGCTTCCATCAAAGCATGTATTCACGCGTTGGTTCATAAATTAATGAAGCAATGAGCGTATACATATTTATGATGTGAACCGGTGGCTACAATTTTATGCTCTTCAAGTTGAACACTTCGTCTTAAGTCGAAGATGTTTACATATTTTTGGAGTCTTGGCAATGTATACATATTTTTGCTTCTGACTGTACGACCAAATCTGCACCCTAATTACATAACACACTATAACTATCAATTGGAATGATTTTGAAGCTTATTGTGAGTCCATTGGTGCATATGTTCGAAAAATGTCTCTGCTTACTTTCTAGTCGGCTATGTAAATAACTCAATGAACGTTGTTCAACTGTCAAAATGAAACACATTGCTACTGATAATGTGTTACGTAATTACCCCACTGGTATGCACACCATATCAACCCACGGTGTTCGGCATTAGGAGCTTGATAATTTCCACGACTTTGTACGAATCCCACGACCGCCTAACTGGTCACTCGATTTATTTAGAATCGACATCTTATCGGGTATGATTTATGGAAAATTTAATACATTTGCTAAAGTATTCCCGCTAACTAAAGTCGATAGAACACATCATAATCTACCTAATTTTGATAATGTAATAATATCAAGTAAAGAGAAAGTAAGATAATTTTCAAATGAACCTTCATAACTTTAATAGAATATGTTAAAAATACCGAACAAGTAAAAATAACAACAGAACAAACCCAAAACGCAAGTGCGCAAAATAAAAAAATATTTTTCCTAACAAATGTAACAAAACTATACAATATAATGTAATTTAATAGACATCCAATTAACACAATCTAACAAAGTATATAATATTTACATTTAACACTTTATTGTGTTACTGATTTGTATATAAAAGAAATAAACCATTTCAACCCCTGACATTTCACAGATTGCGAACGCCACTATCTCATGAGCAACCTAATGTAAATAATTAAAAACCAACTAGTCACTAAATTCAGTAACGAGATCATAAAATGTAAAATTATATTTTACAAAAACATGTTATTTCTATGAAACGCCTGAAAAAAAAAACACGACAAATGGCACGCTGTGGGTACGAATCAAATAACGTGTAGATGTTAAAACATAATTAATAATTAACACTTTGGTTTCTTGATTCAGATAAGTAAAAAGTTACAATAGAACAAATTGTTTCAAACAATATGTACTGAATAAAGTGCCTACTAATAAAGTATTTCAAATAATTACTTTACATTCATGTAAATAATGTTGTACATTTTCTATAAAGATAAATAGTTTGTTAGAAACTGCACAGCCTTTTAACACAAGAAACAGTAATATACATATAAATAAATGAACATGTCCTTGTTGAACCGTACCATGCGTCTGAGCACGTCACGATAAACAAAACGTAATCATATCAAATATTACGTGTATAACTCTTACAATGGTTGGCATTCATTTTGGTATAATCCACAAGGTACTGCACCGTAATCAGAAGCATATACACAATCAACAGAGCTGCGATTTCCTTATAATTTAATAATAATTAAAAAAATTGGCAAGTGTAGTTATGGTAAGTGTTTGAACTTAAATCTACAAATATTCTGTTGAATTCGGATGGTTCAGTGCAGCACCATATCCCTGCTTGTTGTTCGCGTAGCAGGCAGTTGGGGGCCACTTACTGCGGCATGTGCTGATGTGGGTCGGAATGTGGTGGTTGCTGCTGCGGGTAGCCGGTAATGGCACGCGTAGTGCCCCCATCATAAACTATTTGTGCCGGTAAACGCTGGTTGTTTTGATTATCCTCTGCATTCACGTATGGACCTTGAACCTGGGTTTTCAATTTAGGATTATAACAAAGTAATGAAGTAGTCGTGTAATGATCATTTGTTTTTGACTACAGACTAAAGGCTACACAATCAATAATGGGGAAGAAAACGCAAAGCTATTTGCAGATGTCGCTGATGGCGTTTGACCCATAACAATTATCAAACCAGTCGTATCACGTTTTATGTTGAGGTTTTTTTTTTGTTTGACGAGTTTTTTTTAGGTAAAACAGAGCAATGTATTGTACATGGACTGTTTCAAGTTAAAAAAAGGAGTTAAAAGTCTAGAAGAGCTTCAGTAAAAGGACGAAAAGCTGATCTAATTACCAGGCAAATAACAATGCCCCAAACTTTAAACTGAATGCCGACTTGTTAGTGTTTTAAGTTACATTAATTTTGTATTGGATTTAATGTTTCTTTAGTTATATTTAAGTAAATATTAATGTACCTGCTTATTATTGTCATATTTTGAAAGTTTCAACCCCATTAACCTAAAATTATTAGGTATCCAGACTTGAACCGTATGACCGGAATTTTAACTACGAGGTTCCTCAAGAACAAGAAATTCAAGAGAAAAAATTGATTTAAGGCGATTAGTAACGACGATGACCTTGCGCATCTGGGCGGGGCTAGGCAGAAACCCCCGCGCACCCCGCATCATATTTACGTGCACATTTCCTACTCGCTTGCTTCAAGCGCGGACGTCTCGCGACAAACGTAGAATGCCATACCATGTCTATAAAGTATACTATTCTGTCTAAAAAGTACCTAATATAGAATTACGTGTTATCAAAACTCATGCCCTAAAGTGAAACATATTAGGTAATTACTTTTATTATGTTGTTTTCGATACTGCGTTGCAGGGATTTTTTTATTTAAAAAAGGGAAAACAAATATTAATTTATAAAAATGATTAATGCAAAATGGGAACTGGTTTATTCTTTTTTATTTATAGTTATTATTTAGCATTTAGCGTTTTTGGTATAATTCCCATTGATACTTACCAGGACTTAAAAAAAAAATCCCGGAAACTCTCATCTAAATTAAACTCACAGGTCAGACTAAAATAGGTGCATATTATTTAGAATACATATTGTTTAAAAATTTAGCTGACCAAATTTTAGGAAATGAACACATGAGACTAATGAACTTGAAGGATGAAAAAAAGAAATTGTTTTGATTTACCTACTAAAAAAAAAAAAAATTGGGGAAATTTAATCAAGTTTCATATGGATTAAATTACAAGTATCAATTATATATTTTTTTAGGGAAGGAAAATATTATTGTTTTGGACTTAGCAAAAATTTGACGATATTTTTTTTTTTTGAGATGTTCTTCATTTTTATTGGAGGAATGAACAGGGTGTGGCCTTAGAAATAGGGCATGCAATTAGCGTAATTTTTGTTTTACCGGTAAAAAAACGGTAATTGAAATATTTTTACCGCTAAACCGGTAAAAACGGTAAATTTATATTTTTTTTTTTCAAAAATATTAATAATGTGATTGGGTAGTCTTAAAGCAGAAAATAAATAAGTATACCAGGTACAATGGTAGTGAACATGTTACATATTGCTTAAAATGAGCATATAAACACAATTTTTAAAACCATGACCTTTCCTTTGGCGCAGTCAAGCGTAAATGTAGCACCTTTAGATTAATTTAGACAATTTTCATTTTCAAAACGCAGCCAGCCAACTGATGCTGGTAAATCTACATCAAGCCCGTGGAGAACCCGGAAATAACCTCAATGTAGCTTGCTAAACCTCCATGCGATCTTTAGTGTCAAGTAGGTATACTGGCTTGCACCAGTTCTTTTTAGCCAAGGCATGGAGAGCGGAGTGAGTCCCTTGTCAACCGCAACCACATCTCGATGCATTCCCACGTCGGTTTTTAGGAAATATTCCCTGAGACTGCATATTTCGCGATTGTGGAGGGTCTTAACATTTAAAAAGCTTCAACTTTCACTTTTTCGCGGGGTATACACTAATAGAGCCTCATAACCGATGTCAGTGGGTGATGCAATTGAATTGTAGTCAGCACCGTACGGACTCTCCTATCCAGGGTGTCGACTTCGGTCTGAGTCCATTTTAGTATGCTGAAAGAGTACATAAAATCGGGATGATCCAACCGTTGAAGGCTCGTACATTATTTCCGCTTAATAGAAGACTATTTATTACTTTTTTCAGCGATGCGAAGAGGAATATGAAATGCGAAACGTTTCTTCAGCGATTGCTTTATACCAGTAACATTGATACGTTGGGTATCAATGTTACTGGTATAAAGCATTCGACATACCCAATATTTATAGGTTTCAGATGCAGAGAGCGTTCTAAGGTTTACGGAACGTGAGTTGGGTTCCCATGGATGCCGCAATCTCTCCTCGCTTTACATGCATGACCACACATTTATCCACAGAAAATTCCATCCTGATAACGCTACTGAAAGTTTCAGTAATTTTCAGTAGCTCCTTCAGTTGAAATTTGTGGGGAGCAATGAATTTTAAGTCACTCATGTAAAGGAGGTGCGATATAACCTGACCACCTCTCCTCAGCCGACAGTCTAGACGTGTATTCTCCAGCAGTGTACTTAGAGGATTCAAGGCTAAGCAAAATCAAAGTGGACTCAAAGTATCGCCCTGGAATAGACCTGGCTCGGATCGCTATTCCTATGAATATCTCGATATCCAGGATAGCGAAGGACCGTCCTCCATTAGCCATATACGTTATCAAGATGGTGTGCAGAGTTGCATCAACTTTATAGAACTCCATCACCCGCATGAGCCTTGTATGTGGCACCAAGTCATAATAGGCCTTATTATATAATAATAATTATTATTATTCATTTATTTCTCCTCACAATGTTTTGTTTATAGCTAAAACCGTACAATTACTCAGTCTAGTATTTGTTACATATGTGAGGAGCTGGTGTCCGTGAAAGGCAATATCAAAAAAAAAAAAACTATTCAACATGTCGATAGATCCTTTTGGGAACGACGAACTTGTTGGGTAATGGCCATGTTATTAAGGAGTAGCTCCTTAGTACCGCGGGAGCCGCTCCTACATTCATTTTGAAAGGCAGACATGATGAGTTACTATCAATATATTTGTTAATTTTAACTTTAAAATTGGATGTAAGAACTTTAAAGATGGTCGGTAAACAAGTGATCGGCCTATAATTTTTGGGTTCCGCAGTGCTACCTGATTTACGGAGCAGGTGGGTTACTCTAGTTGTTAGGAACTGAGGTAGCGAACCAGACTCAAGCGAGCGCGCAACCTTGAAAACCATTTGATCCAAAAAAGCGACAGGCACCAAACAGATACTGCGCCAGAATGAACACATGGCATCGTCATCCAGTAGGTAAGTGTCAGCCACCTTGGTATGGTCGATAAACCCACCTTTCATTGTTTTAGAAATTGCAATTCTGGGTGTACCGTACATTTTCTGCTTCAGGAAGTCGATGTGCTCCCTGACACGGGTCGTATAATCCTGTAGGTTGGTATTTGTACCTGAAAATACCCGCCTTACAAAGCGTATCACTCTAGGACGAGTATCACATTCCCTGGAGCAGATTAGTTTACCGATAAGTGCTCTGGCCCCACCAATACGGTATTCAATCCTGCACTGCCAAGCTAGTAAGACTGGTTACGTTCGTCTAGCTCTGGAGTCATTGGAAAATTTGACATGAGTTGGATAGTCGTTGTACAGTACAGATATACAAACTAATGAATGACACGAATCGTCACAAACGCTTACGTCAAAGCTACTGTCAAGTGTCAAACATTACATATAATGGAAAGTTTGACGTATGCGTGAATAAATGAACAACGTTGCCCAAAAACATAAAACCGGTAAATTACCGGTTTTATATTTTTTTACCGGTAATTTTATAGTTACGAAAAAGGCGAAAGGAGAAAAGGCGGTAAAAATGAAAACCGGTAAACCGGTATTGCATGCCCTACTTAGAAATAACTTTAACCCGAAGGAATCTAGAAGCGCGATATAACCGAATCATACTAATATTATAAATGGGAAAGTGTCATACTAATATTATAAATGGGAAAGTGAGTTTGTTTGTTTGTTTGTTCTGCTTTCACACTGTAACTACTGAACCGATTGCTTTGAAATTTTGGAGACGTAAAGTTAGAAATCCGGATTAGATGATAGGGTACTTCTTATCCCGAAAAAAATTGGTGTTCCCGAAGGAAATCTGAAAAGCACGATATAATCGAACTCCACGCGGGCGAAGCCGCGGGCGGAAAGCTAGTATCAAAATAAAACATCATATGAAATCACGTAAAGCGTCCCAGAGCGGCAATAAATGCAAACATTCAATAATTATACATTATATAATTACTTTATATTGATCGTAGTTGCGTAATTATTTAAGTTAATTTAAATTTATTATGATTACTATAAATTACTTGGGAGGATTTTAAAACCTTAGTTTATTCTAAAATCACACTTGGAATTACACTTCCGGTTTTTCGGCCATTAATTTATTAATTTTAGAATTATTGATGCAACTTCCGATTACCGCCAACTCTTATTATAAAATCCTACCGAGCATTAGTCTTCCCGCCCATCGGATATTTATTTATTGAATCAAGCATTGTTCAAATAAATAAATATAAATAACTTTCGATATTTTAGGTTAATCCAAATATCTGTACACAATTATTGATAATTACTAGCGTTACTATTAACTTTTTCTTAATTTTATTCAATACCTGATAATTTCCGTTTCTGTTGTCTATTAGTGTTGTGATTATTCGTTAGTGTTTTGACTCAATGGTGTATAAAAGCTACTGATGTCTGTACTGTTGATCATTAATTAAACAGACTTATACTGGATCATACTACGTTGTTATTATTTTCCCCGCTTCTGAAGCATGCCTTTATATTAGTATCCAACGGTGCGCGGAGCAAAAAGTGACACAGCCTCCTCTCACGAGCGCTGGCGCGAGACTGCCGGCCACCCGCGCCCGCGTCCCGCATAGAGCCCCTCTGAACCTCGTAAGGCGGAAACTCGTACGGACACTCATTTTTATTACTTTTCTTATTAAATATTTCATCAATTTTAAAATAGAACTATGATTACATAGTTCTTACAGGTACACGTTACTGCGAGTAAGAATATTTTAAAAAGTCTAAGCGCTTTAAGAGAAATATCGATTTAAAAGTTACAAAACGCCGTGTAGAAATAATTTTTTTTGACGTAAATATAGGCCGTATAGAAAATAATAAACAATAAATTTGTTGTGCTTGAATCTATAATTATAATATATTTTTTTCAACATTTTTGGTCAAGTCATTCTTAAGGAATAAACTTTGAAAGATGAGCGTTTTTGGCCGCTCGAGGGTATCTATCACCTTAACGCCTCCAGAAAGCTATAGAGACATCAACATAATCTTTATTGAAATCTATTTATATATTCTGTTCTAAATTGAAATGCATATCTTTAGGGAAAGAGTGATTTCCATTATTATTGCAACAAATTGCTACACAACGCGGCATATTATTTATATTTTTATAAACAACGTAAATTCGAACAAATTACAATGGGTTTTGACAGTTTATTTGGGTCAAACGATATCAGCGCCTCTAGTGGCGAGATTTGTCAGTTTTCTTCCCCATTGACTATGCTGGGCGATGGATGATCTGATCAATGTACTGTAATAGTTATACGTTACTATGAAGTATGAACCTAAAGGTGACATTAACATACGTTATGAAGGTGACCTTGAAATTGAAACATCGATATTGATGAATGCAATAGAATAGTACATTCTGATTCGCAGAGCAAGCAGCTTTCACGTTAATTCATTTATCTTTCTGATTAATTATTATTATTAATTTCTTTTTTATTGTATTTAGTTTTATGATCTTCCCGTACGATTCACATTAAATTCTTTTTTCATTCTTTTCGTACAAGCGAAGCCTGTCCAGAACCAACCAACAAATTATTTTTAAGTATATTTTTCTATAGATAAGTGTATGCTGTATATACCCAATGATATGATGACCTTGTACAGACATTTATCATTGTATATAAAAGAAGCCCCAGCTATCGATTTTTTCAAAGCATAAAATGTCTATGACACAATATTACAAAGCGAGATTACCGTACCTTACCAATAGACAATGCAGGATGTTGACCCAGACCTATGGCTAATGTATAATTATTAAATAACTACAAATTATTACACATCGGTTAACTAATTTGCAACAATTCATTTAGACAAAATTAGAGAAATTGGTGCGGTAATAAAATAATTGAAACATTTTAAATAAGTTAGTATTCACTCTAAGCTAAAAAAAGACCGCCATTGTAACGTACCAAAGTGAAGAAAAAACAGTCGTCCTATAAGGTAAAAAGTTTTATTTTTCATTGTTACCTTTAAGGTAACAATGAAAAATAAAAAGCTTAAAAGCCCACAAAAACGAATAAGTCTTTATTCAGAAATATAGTAATTATTAATAAAGTAAAATAATAAAGCTTAAAAGCCCACAAAAACGAATAAGTCTTTATTCAGAAATATAATAATTATTAATAAAGACTCAGCTTATTACGGTTTCATAAAAAAAAGAATTTATAATAAGTATTGAAAATGGAACTAATGAGTTTTGACGGGAAAGTCAAGCTGAGTGTCACGCTCATTCTTCATTGGACTTAGTGTTGTTTACTAAATAAAAGTGCGTGATTTATGTAGTAAAAGGTGCATTCAGTAAATAGTTCATAAAGAACAGTGAAACATCGTAGCATAGTGACCACATCATGACTTCACCTCAAACCTCGTAAGACGGTTCACGCGGCCGTCTTTTTCGACATGAATAATTCATTACGAGACATTGGCTAAATGCACAAACCGTGCGAAGCCAAAAAAGAAAGAAAGAAATGGAACTAGTGGCGGCGATTTCTTCGGTAGAATACGTGCATTGAGTTGCGTCTACAAAAGAAATTTTAGAAAAGACATCATCTGTTTAACCTTTTCCCATCTTGGGGCGGCTTCCTATCTTACCGGATGCAGTTTAATATCAAAACTTTACATGGAGCGACCTCCAGTCTGACCTTCACATTCCGGTTACTTGGCAGTTATCATACTTTCGGATTGCTGACTATCGGTAACTACTGTCAAAAATCTACAAGTGACAGCCCGGACCAACGTAAGCCGTTGGTATATTAAGTACGAAGCAAAGGGGACTAGGACTGTAAAGATGGAAGATCCACAGACAAACGACGGCAAGCATAGCTTAACCTATGACGCTATTATTATTATTATCTCCTTTATTTCAATAAATACACTTATAAATTATATTTTTAAATATTTCTACATAACAAAAATATATATAAAAAACATTTAAAAATATAAAAAAATAGTAGCCCACCGGTATCGGGAACAGGGTCCAAGCTACCGGCGGTCAGGGCTCCAGAGAGAGGAACTTCCTGACGATGCGAGCCGTGTCCAGCAGTACCGCTTTCTGAATCAAGCCCTTGATCCAGCTGCCTAACGAGAGCCTCCTGAGGTGTTGGTCGAGGCTCTTGGCTATTAAGCCATTGGCTGTCACGACTATCGGTACAATGATTGCTGAATCCACCTCCCACATGTCGACAACCTCGTGAGCCAAGTCAAGATACTTGATTTGTTTATCCTTCTCAGCTTTCACGAGGTTCTCATCATGTGGGATGGTTATGTCAACAATCATTGCACGCCGCTCTGATCGATCCACCAGCACTATATCAGGCTTATTGGCAACAATAGTCCTGTCAGTGATGATGGATCGATCCCAGTACAATGTGATATGGTCATTTTCGAGAACTGGGTCGGGCGTATACCTGTAGTACGGCACCTCCGATTCCACAAGGTTGTATTTAAGAGCTAGTTGCTGATGAATGATCCTGGCTACAAGGTTGTTATTATTATTATTATTATTTAGCCAAACGACGGCAAGCATAGCTTAACCTATGACGCTATTATTATTTAGCCAAGCGACACCTGGGTTATAATTTTTCTCTAATCACAATTTTTGTTTTATTCTAATTGGCGGCCGTAATGTGAAAAGTGAAAAGTCACAAGGCGCTAAAACCCATCCTAACTCGATTTCAACAGACGGTACATCCACACATAACGAACCTTATGTTCCTGCAGTTCCTACAAGCTCGTATATAATGGGTCATTTTAGCCCCTCGTAATGAATTACGCAAAATAAAAACAGATGAACATGATGCAAATACAAAGAAAATCGTAATTAACATGAAAAATAAAAACAACAAAATTGCATACTCACGTTTATAAGCGGCTGGAGGATGCCAAGCCTGGCTAGAAACAGCTGTTCTTTTACCTGGCGCAGCTCCTCCTGTTGCCTGACTATCATTTGCTGCAACTTCTCGTGCTTTTGTTGCAACTGCTCCTGCCACAGCCACTAACTTATATCATGCAATACGGTGCGTTGGGAAGCCTAACTACTTGTACTGAGATTCGAAGCTAAATCAAATAGAGATTATAGACATAGATATTTAATCATGCTTACTTGAATCTGTGGAATAGTACTAGAAGATCGTTAAGTTAAAATGTAGATATATTGTGGGGGAAGTGATTTTCGCGAAACTCACCTGGACCTGAGCTTGGTCGGACGAGACAATGACGGGCATGGAGGGAATGGCGAGCGGTACTACACCGGGCACTCCCACGGCGCTCATGTACGGCGCTGGGTCTAAGTACTGCGCGCCCATACCGTGCTGCGGGGCTAAAGCCGTTTCTGCATCCTTATGCGGTTGCTGCAACGTACGTTTAAATTAATATCAAACTAAAGAATACCACAACCCTAGATTAACTTCAAACATTACTACAGATCCATTTCGCCAAGTTTTTATTTTGAAGAATTGGGTTGTATCCTAGAAAATAATTTAATGTCCATCAGATAGCTTTATAAAAAATATTGAACACGTATTTTTTATTTTTTCTTTCATTCAAATACTTAGGAATATACATCGATTTGAAATGTCGAATGACGTCACGCCCTGGTACAAAATATACCACGGCGTGACGTAATTAGCCCCCACTCCGTAACTTTAATACGCTATATCTCAGTAGTTTTTGGTAATTGCGACAAAAGATAAAATACTGGTCTTAATTTTTTTTATTATCTATAAGACGGACTAATTATTTTTTTGATTTTCATACCTTGGATACATCCCTATTGTTTATGACCTATGCCGAGACCATCTCATACATAAAATTCTCGTCTTATCCTCCGAAACAGATTGACCAATTTTATGATATTTTACATGCATTTAGTTTTTTTTAATTTCTTATGATTAATAAAATAAAAATTTTATACAACTTTAAATGTTCACCCTTCTATGATCAATCTTCGTTTTTAATGGCCATATTTCATAAAATATTTCCTTTAAATAATGTATATGGCAAAACAACGTTATCCAGATCATTTAGTAAGTAATTAACAATCTTCGAATATTATAGCTTTAGCTGTAGAACGGACATCAGCTTTTCTAAGCTCCAAACCCTAAACAAGAATGTCTAGAACAATAAATAAACCAAAATAACCAAGTAACTAAGAACACGGAATCTATGGCTCGGACATAGTTGAAGATGAGTTGACGAAAACCACAGACTTCGCGGTTATTAAATGATGCTAATCCGCGGTTATAGCGCTACGGCAGCTATTACGTTACGCTACGTCCATTAACATAAGTAATACGAATCGCAAAGTAGGTCGCTATGTCAGCAAATAATGCCTGTACGGAACCGTACACCGAATGGGATGGATTCATACTTTCCTGTATGATAAACGATTTTATTTTTATAAGTATGTTTGTATAAGCACTTTTATATTCATCATATTTTTAAAAAATAAATGAGTTCGTTTCCTATACGACGACTCTGAGAAGTATGGCCGAAATAAAACTCAAAGGTCACAGCTTTCTTTTAACAACCAGCTATAATCAGTAGATGTAGATATTGAACGATACACAAGATTAAATGAATACATCTTTATTACGCGCTCTCTATCGGTTGGAAATCCTCCCATCCCACGTTAATGAAATATTCACGGAATAGTCAATAAGACTGGAAAGGTAGTGTAGGCGGGGCAGGCGTGCCACAAATGTGAGACGCGCATCTTATGTCGACTGAACGTCCGAAACATTCATTTAGTATTCTTAAAAGTACTTCACGAGTCGGAGCTCCGCTTTAAAATGCCGTATGCCGTTAATTATAACATGCAGGGCAAAAAGCCAGACCTGAACTATACAGCGACGTGGTATATCTTTCCATCGGTAAGTCGAAAATAATATTATGTTATAGTAAAATTTGTAAAAAACACAAAAATATACTGATAACTATGATATTCCAAACTTTCATGATATTACTGCATCAAGGAAGAAAAAAATTTACATTGCTCGGTTTGTCTTCGCTTTGGAAAAACAATACGAAAGTCCGCGTACGTTGTAGTGAATCCAATGCGTCCTCTACACTTTACTCATTGTCATTTTGTCCTTTGCCCTGATTGGCCGAAGGCAGGGCGCCATGTTAATTTATAGTGAGGTGACCATGTGGTTAATTAAAATTATCGATAGAATTCAGAAATATACGAGTATGATAAATATATTGTTTGAATCATTTTATGTTTCATCATCATCATCATCAACCTTTTATCGTCCCACTGCTGGGCACAGGTCTCCTCTCATACAGAGAAGGATTGAGCGTAATCACCACGCTTGCTCAATGCGGGTTGGCGATTTCAGACAAGTCCAGGTTTCCTTAAGATGTTTTAATTCACCTTCAGTCATTGGTGTCCAAGATGTACTTAGAAAGTTCATATAACTTCAGAAAAGTTACATTGGTACTTGCCTGACCTGGAATCGAACCCGCGCACTCATACTTGAGAGGCTGGTGTTTTAACCACTAGGCCACCACGACATACAATTGTATGTTTAATCATCATTTATTTTATGTTTAATTAATAATATTTTATTTTTAGTTAGACATATTTAAATAATATATTACTAATTGTTTAAGAAAAGCCTTCGTAATTTTTATGTGGCAAGGCATTATAGTGTTGCAGACTTTTTGTTTTAGAAACATCTTGGTTGACTACTTTATATAATATAATTATTAGAAACTGACATTAATTATAATATTGACTGATGAATTTGAAATAGAATTATTGTATTAATTGATGGAATTATATTATTAAGCAGACAATGAACTAGAACTACTTATATTATTTAATGTAAATATTTATATTGTGTATTTTTAAATTGTGAACATTTTAATTGTGCATGCCTTTTAATTGGCGAAATATGGCTGTTCGTATTAATATTCTGTACCGTCATGTTTGTACCCTTATTTGCAAAATATCTTATCTTATCGAATAAATGTAATGGAATGATATAAAGAGCCAAAATCAAAAAAATCAAAGCATTTACACACATCAAAAGTGTCTAGGGATCAACATATATTTTTGCAATAACTTTTCTCCTGATTGATATTAATTAAAATTTTCTTTAAGGATTCATCAAATAAAGTGTTTTCGTTTGTCACAGTAACGATAAACCAAGTCACCTTTGCATTAATAAAGAAATTTGCCATTTTCCTAATAAAGGGATATTTGACATTTGAACCACTAACACAAAAGTTCGAAAAAAAGACTGAAATAACAGTTTTCTCTAAAATTTTATTGGGTAACTTAAACAATTAATAATCCGTGTTTCTACCGCGAACACTAACAACACAAGAACATCGGTTTGGCATACTCAAAATGAGTTCATCCAAATCACGCTGTGGAATGGCCGCCCATGTTCGTTGCAACAACAAAAAAGGTCTTCTTGCGACTGGATACCCTCCATATTCGGCAGAGCTCTTCTCTGTAGCATATCCCATGCATGCTCAATCGGGTTCAAGTCTGGCGACTGAGCAGGCCAGGGCAGGACATTGATGTTAGCTGCGGCGAGAGTCTGTCTTACAACTCTTGCGGTGTGCGGTCGTGCATTATCATGCATTAACTGAAATAAGGGACCGATTTGCACTTGTAGAGGAACGATGACGTCTGATACAATCGTTTCAGCATAAATTTGAGCGTTGAGGTTGCCTCTGATCCAAATCAACTCAGTTCTTCCGCCGATCCAAATACCCGCCCATACCATGATGGTTCCACCACTATAAGGATGGACTTCCTGGCAGGATTTTAATCGCTGTTGGCGTCCAGGGGTTCTCCAGTGTCGTATACGTCTTGTATCCGGTCTCATACCAAAACGAGACTCATCAGAAAAGCACACGAAACGCCATTGTTCTTCTGCCCAATTTCTGTGTTCAAGAGCCCATTGATATCGAATCCTACGATTGTGCATTGCTATAGGTGGTACCCGTAGCGGTCTTCGGGAATGAAGGTTCACTTCATGCAAGCGGTTTCTGACTGTTTGGTCGCTAATTAAGTTCCCTGAAGAGTGATGAAGCCTCACGGCTAACATCATGGCGGTTATTGTTGGAGCTCTTCGAGTTAAGATTTGAATGTATCGGTCTTGTCTCCGTGTGGTGCAGCGATACCGCCCTCCATGGCGCTCAGCCACGGTACCAGTGCTTCGGTAACGTGTCCAAAGTCGACTGATAACACTCTGACTTGTATTCAGAGCTAAAGCCACAGTACGTTGCCGGGAACCAGCTTCTATCATTCCCACGGCTCTGAGCATTTCTTCCCTGCTTAAATGACGTCGCCGCTCCATAATAACGTTGGTTTTAATCAGTAGTAGGGAAACAGTAGCACTAATAATGTCTTCAATGCGTTGTATGTTTTTATAGGGAAAATATTGACAGCTGATTTTCATCTTTTACTCGAATTTGATTCACAGTTCCTGATTCAAATTATGAAATGCACCAAAAAGGATCCATATAAATTTATAAAATCATAAATTTATTACAAAGCCACATCTCAATCTCAAGAAATCCGCATAAAAATGCTTGATCCCTAGACACTTTTGATGTGTGTATTTCAAATAAACCATGTCAGCTATTAATATTTATTTTAATAAATTACACAATTTGACGTACATACATCACAGACCTCACCAAGGCAATTATTGAATAATATATAAACGTGAGATTACATTTTGTTTTTAAAAATTCGTTCGTAATAGATAGCAAGCGTCAATTGCTAAATAAATACCTTCTATTTTAAGGGCAGTGATTATTTGTAATAAATAAAATTATTTTCTTATAATTCTGTCATCTTTCATTTTTTCCATAATATTCATTACCTATAATTTATTGCTTAAGATATCAAGGTCCAGTTCTAGCTATTTATTCTTATTTTGCATGTGCAAATGACTATGCCTGTAAGAGGATGGTGCTAGTGTCAGTGCCAAAACTCGAGATGGTCTTTAGAAATATAAGACCACACGGTGGAGCCAACAATAACACTACGGCATTTATTTAAGTTTGTTATAATTGCAATTTGTTTATATAGAATCCTTACATGTGATACATTTTTAAATCCCTAAACTTATTCTATAAATCGACACAATAATCTAAACTTTTCATGACACCATAATCATTACTTATAGAAATAGAAAGTTAATAGGAAAAAATATTTAAAATAACTAAAGTAGGTACGACATTTTATTACACATTTTTGCTAAAATCTCGAAAACTGAAAGTCCTGTCACCTCAAAACTTTTTGTAAAACTGTTTTACACCTAAGCCTTTCATTCAATTTTATGTTGATAGCACCATAAACAAGAAATCACAGTTTCAAGTTACGTAAATTTATAAGTACAATTTTTTTTTAAACCCCCTATTTAATTTACTTATAAATCATATAACTGGAATCTTATGTAAACTTATATGTAGAGATCCTAATTCTTACGAAACTACATAATGAGAACACAATCAATCCTTTTCTGTCAATTTTATTGATATAAACTATCGATATAAATATCGACCTTTTGGTCGCCATAGCGTGTATGAGAAATTTGTGAATGTAGGAGTTTACGTCAAATGCACTGCTTATGTTAATGTGATCACCAATTACAAACTTATAATCGAAGTGCGAGTATTTATTTGTGTGTGTAATACGCTTCCGTATTGCTCTCTTGCTTACAGTGGAGTTATAGAGGAGAAACAAGCGGCGACACGCGTTCTAATACTAATCCCGAACTATTACCATTCTAATATCATCATCTCTTCTGTGGAAATATTCGTACCTATACAGTAACACCTCGCTATACTTGACTACCGTGATGTGTGTAACTATGATTTGAATGCAAATCTCAATAACTTTGGCCGTCATCTCAATAATTGCATGCGACTCATTTTCAGTTTCCTTAAGTAATTAACTCGGCATCGAGGGCTTTTAAGATTGATTTGTCAACGCGGAGAGCTAAGGGCTCTCTTTGTCTACGTTGTTCAATATTCTCGACACACCCATACCTCCTTCCCAATTAACTTTCCTTTTTTGAAATAGGAAAAATATATGTACTCGTATATCTATATAATTTTACAAAATTAATCGTCCTTTTTATGGGATTTTTTTGTGATCTCAAGACAATATTGAAATATGGACAGGACAAGATTTGTCGGGCCAGCTTAATATGATACTTGTTGCTGTAAATTACTACAAACAAATCTAAAAGAAAGTTGTGTTTGATACACTATTTATAACTCATCAATGGCAAGGCAAATCGGTTGACCGATTTGCCTGAAAATTGGTGAGAAGGTAGCTTAGAATCATGAGACGAACATGGGACATATAGACTTAAACTGTTTATCCCGTATTTTTTAATATAAATTAAACATATTACCTACGTAGTCGTAGTAGATGTACAAAAACGAACGTAGGATATCGTAGGCAGAGGCTAGAAATATTCACCTCGCGCATTGAGTTCCGCTGCGACGACCTGGAATCGCCGGACACTGATCCATCCGAGCCCGTGAAGCGCTGGAACGACGGCCGTGTCCATGACGCGGCACCGGCCGTGGCAGCCGTGCCGACCGTCGCCACCGTGCCGGTCGTGCTGCACGCCGAAGCTGACTTTACCGACGCTGGCTGGAAGTATAAAGAATGTTTTTAATTAAATACTCATTCGACTTCGTTTTATGGATTGTTTGAACTGTGACACAGTTTAGAAGCCCAACGTTTGACTGTGAATGGTGTCACAGTTACAGACACTTAATCTTAAGACCCTTTATTGTATTATTTGATATTTGAGTACATAGGATTTTCTTTATTATGTATGTATTACATTCTATGTCTTTACTTCCCATATTTTGAACCTTATTAGGGAAAATAACGAATTGTGTAATAATACGGTATTTATTTGTATTATTATATTTGTCAAAATCAACGGGTTTGATTCCTGGCTAGATATACTAATTTCAAAAATTCTGTGATGCGGTTTTAATTTTCTTTAAAATGTAGCACGAGACTCCTTTTTTATGGGAAATCACCTCCCCATCCGCCTAGAGCGAAAGGTCATTTGTGCGTGTCAGACTTTTACTGGGTAAAACCAACCAGTCATCCTTCAATTGCCTGTACTCAAGGGCCTAAGATAACTTTTTCGAACAATCCCCGGTCGAGACTTCTTAAGTAATTTTCGCTATTTCTCATAGTTTCGAATTTGGCCTAGACATGAAAAATTTACCCAGTACATTTTATAACTTAGAAAGACTGGGATCGATATGTATGGTCTTTAGTTAGTAGAATTTATATCCAGCCTGCATAGCAGAATGACTATTAAGACAAGGGGAAAAGTATAATTATGTCAGCTGGGCAAGTGCTGCAAAATGCCACCTGGCAACTTTGGATTCAGTTAAGAGGCGTGCGAAGAGTCTGATTGGCGACCCAAAGGAGATGTTTCAAAAATGTATGGAGCCTGGGCCAGCACATTGTACACTTAATGCTAGGTATAGTTACGCTATGTCGTGGTGGCCTAGTGGTTAAAACACCAGCCTCTCAAGTATAAGTGCGCAGGTTCGATTCCAGGTCAGGCAAGTACCAATGTAACTTTTCTAAAGTTATATGTACTTTCTAAGTATTTCTTGGACACCAATGACTGAAGGTGAAGGAAAACATCTTGAGGAAACCTGGACTTTAAGTCTGAAACAACAACCTGCATTGAGGAAGCGGGGTGATTACGCTCAATCCTTCTCTGTATGAGAGGAGACCTGTGCCCGGCAGTGGGACGATAAAAAGGTTGATGGTGGGTGGTGGATAGTTACGCTATAGTTAACTGTTTTTAATGTTAATTTCTGATATTTTGGCTTAGTTTTTATACAGATTCAATTTAACTCGGCCAAGGAGTGCAACACAACTACTACTAAATATGGTGGTCAGCAATAAGCGAAATAAGATTTTGACAGTGACATATGATTGACGTGTCATGTATCTAAGGCTATCGTATCTATATTATCTACCATATGACTGCGAAAAAAAAACAAAATATGAATTCCGAACATACGGCCCTTTAAATAAACACAATCAACGCAAATCAACACTCAACACGAACACAACGGGAAAATAGAACTGTCAAAGTCGTCAATCAAACATCATAACCAGTGCCTGTGTTGGCTACCTTAATAAAGGGTTATCTCATTAAAAAACCGTTTCAAATAATTAATTATTTATACTTATATTTTTATTCAAATTAATTTAGTAAAATCTTTTCTTTTTTTCTTATTTTATCAAATCAAATCAAATCATTTATTACAAATAAACCAGTTACAGGCACTTTTGAATTGTCAGAAGGTCGGTCAGTCAATAAGATGAAGCTAGTCGCCCATTCCAAAGAGTAGGTACCTATGGAGAAGAACGGGCAAGAAACTCCATGGACACTCTTTTAAATTTTCAAGCTATTGCTACAAATATTTGATTACATCATTCATGTTGAAATCAACCGTGTGAGAACGATGCAGAAAAATATTGTACGCTGAGGGCGTCCATAGAAAACACACAAAAATCCATTCAGAAATTAAAATACGTCATGGCAGCTAAGAGATGACCAGTCCCCACCGACGGCGTCCGTTCACGAACATGACGTATGGATCAGCATCATTCAGCTCAACCATATTGAAGGGAACCTAATAACCCAACACACACGCCACCATCAGCGAGACATTTGAGTGAACATGACATACTCTCAACAGCCAGAGCACAATCAAGTTAATAAAAATGACTAACCCAACAAATAAATGCCTTAACAGCACATTCGTACATTGTGCTCACACGTTTGCCATGCAATTATACAATGCTAAGAAATTGAATCTACACAATGCTAAGATAGTATTGTCCAAGGTTCAGCAGATCCAACAGTGTTCCCGAATACTAAGTTTAGCTCCTGTATAGCTGTACAAGTGCCGAACACCTCTGTCAGCGATACAATTCCGTAACGTACAATATGCTTGGCTACATAGTGTGTAACAGTGTAATACAGGTTTTGAAGTAATAACATAACATATCATCGTAGCGTACTATAAGGACGGGTGTCAGGTTGATTGAAACATCTCAAAGTATAATGCAGGACAGCCTTTATCTAAGTAATACACGAGTTATATATTGGTTACACACATGGAATAATAGGTACTTACATACTACGTCACACCTCCCAAGGCAATTAAAACAAAAATAAAAAGATTTTTTTTTCTTTGTTTTGTATACAACGAGTAGGTATCATATTTGGTCAAATAAAGTAAATTATCTTATAATGAAAAATAGTCAAACGAAAGACACAAATGCTTTTAAAATTATTCATGGCATTAAAAATATTTATTATACTCATAGTAATATTATTGTTATAGCTAAGATTACAGCCTCCGTGGCGTAGCGGTAGCGGACGAGGCCGCTGCGCAAGGTGGCGCGGGTTCGATCCCCGCACAGTGCAAGTATTTGTATGCATGAATATGAATATTTGCACTGGTCTGGTCGTGCCTCGGAAAGCACGTTAAGCCGTTGGTCCCGGTTGCCATACGAACATCTAGTGGCAATCGTTACGGGTTGTTGGAGCCCTCAAAAATCCAACAATTGGTCTAACTACAATGCTTCGATGTCGCCTCCGGGTTGTGGAGGTCAGACGGCAGTTCGCTTCACGGAAAATGTCGAAGTTTAGTCATATCAGCAGTTGGACTGGTAAAGCGGAGCCCAGACTCCAAAACTGAAAAAGCTTCGGATGCGACAGGGATTAATGCTGGGATGATGACGATAATCTAAGATTACAGCAGATGTTCCATTAATGTTTATAAACAATAAGTCTTATTAAGTAGCTGACACAGTCTATCTAAGTATAGTCTAATTACACGAGTGTATAATTACCATTTTACAAGCCACAATCGTAATGTTGATGATATAATCAGTAAGTTATGTACTGTTACAATGCATAATTATGAGAACTACAACTTCGTTCTATTTTTATGAATTATATCACTTTTACCATTTATGTTTACCTCTACATTAGGTGACAAATCTCTTATAACAGTGTATGGGCCAGTATAAAGGTTTGAGAGTTTATTACCAGTTTCATTTTTAATCAAAATTTTATTATTTTCCTTATATTTTATAGGTTTAACATATTGATCATATTTGTTATTCCTTACTAATTTCGAAATTATCAAGTTTTTCCGTGCTTCTGTCTGTGATACCTGTAATCTATATTTAAGCTCAAGGGGATAAATGTCAAAATTGTAGAGTGGTTCTACTGTTCTTAGGATATTACTTGGTAAGTTGCATTGCTTTCCGTATACAAGTTCGAACGGAGTGAATTTCGTCGACGAATGTACAGTGGTATTGTATGCAAAGGCCCCATGAACTCCAAGTGTTTGGTCTGTCCTCGTCGTGTATTCTTAAAATAGCTCCTAGGGATTTGTGGGAATTCTCTAAAGCGCCAATGCTCTGATGATGGTAAGCTGTTGAGTTCAATTTGGAAATGTTAAGAATGTTGCATACCATTTTGAATGTTTCTGACATAAACCCCGTACCTCTGTCAGTAGCGATCTCCCGCGGTACTCCATGTTGGAGAATGAAGTTGTTGACAAACACACGAGCTACTTCAGCTGAAGTTTTATTCACTAGAGGAAAATCACATACTTACATATTTTGACAGCTCACACCGGAGTGTTAAAATATACGTGTAATCATTGTTATCCCTATCAAGTGGCCCTACTATATCTAAAAAGACTTTTTCAAACGCTGATTGGGAAGTTGTGGTAATAACCATAGGTTCTTTTGTTATAACAGTATATTTTTTTTGACAAATAGCGCATTTTTTAACGAAGTCATTAATGTCCCCTGCGAGACCCGGACAAAAATAATATTTTTCAATGTTATTGTACATTTTTCTTATGCCCGCATGGCCACTTTTCGGCAACAAGTGAAAGTCATTCAAAATGACTCTTCTATCTTCTGGATTATCTACTTTTTCTATATCGTTTAAAATACATAATCGCGGCCCTTTCAATTTAGTATATTCTTTAATTTCATTAGTATTTTTTTTATAAATGGGGCCGTTCAAATATTACGTAAGCAGATTTATTACAATTATTGAACCCCCTATCCCCCTTGTCAGCAAAAGCAAAGCTCTTACCCCCTCCTCCAATGCTTACGTAAACATTTTTCAATTATAAATGTATCTTTTTTATTTATAATTAAATTATAATGTTATATTTATTGTTAGCGCGCGGTAATTCCTCTAATCGGTTCTAAAGCGAGTGCCTAAACGTATGCATTACTGGCGGGAATCCTCGAAAATGTGTTTCGTTTTCAAGCATAGGTAATGTAAGGGTTGCCATTCGTGTAAAAAAGTAAATAACTACTGATGACGTAATCATCATTTAGACTCCTCTCCTCCTCCTGCGCAAATAGCGCTTACGTAATACTTGAACGGCACCAATATGTTATTGCATTTATTTTTCACAAAATATATTTCATCTATATTATTAACATGGCAAATATCACGCATGGCTCTCACAAATGCGGCTGGCGTCAGTTGTGATCGAGCAGATGGATTTATAATATATATAGTACCATTTTTTCATGATCATAAACGATAATATATCATTTTCCTTAGATATTCTACTTATTTCCCGGAGCCTCTTTAGGTACGCTTGGTCAATAAATTGCAGCTCCACTACATTATTGGGTCTATTAATGATTTCTGCAATTCTCGGTCGTCCCGAGACACAGGTTCCTTTGGTAACCCCGGGAACCTGAGAAATTCCTTCTAATTGTTTGCTTTTTGCTCGTGTCATTACGAATAGACATTTGTGCATGTTGTTTAAATCCGTCGAAGATAACGAAATACGAGTTAACGCATCGGCGGCTACATTTTTTTGACCTTTGACATATTCAATTAAATAGTCGTACTCTTCTAAGCATAGTCTAAATTTGAGTAATCTACTTGATGGCTCCTTCAAACTAAATAAATATACTAATGGTTTGTGGTCGGTGAGTATTTTGAATGAACGACCATACAAATAGGGTCTAAAATGTTTCACGGCCCATACTATAGCCAGAAGCTCCTTTTCAATGGTCGGGTAATTCCGTTCAGCTTTGTTTAAACTCCTACTGGCGTAAGCGACTGGCCGACCATCGGTATTAGATAAGACTGCTCCTATCGCGTAACCTGACGCGTCGGTTTGCACTCTGAATTGATTTTTGTCTGATAAATCTGGATATTCTAGAACTTCAGGTTTAGACATACATTTTTTAAGCATTTCAAATGATTTTTGTGCGTCACTGTTGCCAAATGAATTGAACGTTTTTCCTACACAAAATATTTAAACTATTTGCAATTCCCCCCCCCCCCGCGAGATGTCACAGCGAGTGGACGTGCTTTTTGTTGATCGTCTTATTTAAAATTGTAAATCAACGGAAAAAGTGATTACTATTAAGAACAGTATACGGCATTACAGCCTCCAGTGAACAAGTGACAAACTGTGTGAAAATTATAGTGAAATAACTACCTATTCTATATCGCCTTAATACAAACAAAAAATCTTAGTAACAATTATAGTGTTCATATGGTCGATAAAGTTGTGTACTTGAAGGTACTCAGAAAATAAAGCCAGACACTAAACATTACTGTGTGTACATTACATTAGTGCCTAACTATAAGTTCGTAATTTTCGAGTGCCTACATATCGCCGTATCGTGCCGCTGCGGAAATTATGATTGACTGTTTTGATTAAATCAATATTTGAATTTTAATATGCGAATTGAATAAATCGACAAGTTTAATTCTCGAAAAGCGCAAAGTCCTGCAAGAGATCGAGTTCTGCGGTGACCGAGGTGAAATAGCAAGTTGCTACCTTACCTTCGCTACTCATCTCTGTCGATTGCTCGTGAGTCACTATCACCTGACTCCACCCTCTACACTGGCTACTAACAACTACAAGCGCCTAACAAATTACGCCGAGCAACGTGTGTCAACGCGTCAACCACTAGTTAATTTCAGACGTAAGGTCCATATTTTTATCTCTTCAAAATGAAGAGGACACCACCTAAACCTAGAAATGAACCTATCTTTCACCACAGTTCTGAACCCGATTTGTCAACACCAGCTTCGGAACAAAATTTGGCCAGAATCACATTGCGACAAAGACGTAAACATGATTCTGAGCAATCAATTGAGATGAATTCTCTCCGGGAAGACATTATGTCATCACTTACTACCATGAGAAAGGAGCAACAAGAGAAATTTGAAGTGATGAAATGTAATTTAGACCAGATAAAGGAGCAAAATGTGGAATTGAAGAAAACGGTTGAGTTCTTGAGTGGTAAATATGACGATCTCATGACCAAATTGGCCCTTTTAGAAAAGGAAAAGAGGAGCACGATGGAGTATGTAGGATTACTAGAGGATAAAGTCGAGATCATGGAACGGAATTCAAAGTCATCAAGCCTGGAAATTCGCAATGTGCCTAAAAAGCCTAATGAGTCAAAGGATGACCTTATAGATATTGTAAAAAATCTTGGAACCGCTGTAAGCACCGAAATACAAACAGTTGAACTCAGAGATGTTTATCGACTTACTAGTAACAGAAAACCCCAAACTGATGGGCCTATTACCGTCGAATTTACGTCTACCATAATGAGGGATAAACTTCTAATTAACATTAAAAACTACAATCGCGATCACAAGACCAACCGACTCAACAGCTCACACATTAAAATCGCAGGGAATAGCCCCATATTCATTTCTGAGAGTCTTACTACTAAGGCCAGGAGGCTGTTCTATCGAGCAAGAGAGTTTGCAAAGCTGAATGAGTATGCGTTTCACTGGACATCACATGGCAAAGTTTACATAAAAAAGCAAGAGGGAGCGCCGGCCAAGAGAATAACACAGGAATCCGACTTTGAAGGACTAAAACAACAAGAAAAATGACTAAATACATTGATTAGGTCCCAACAACGTGACCTACCTAAAGCACTGGTGCATCGTCTGAAAATTGCATGCCATGTTAACTTTACCTTATTTAACATAGTTTTAAGTATTTTTCTTCTATTTTTCATATATTCGTACGTGTATGCCAACACTATAAAACCAGAGTACACTGGAACCCTATACAATCAATCACTACACACAACAACAATTAACAAACACAATACACTTAATGCATTACATCAGTTTCTACTACACACAATATACACATTCACACTTGTCTCACTGTATTTTCTACATCACAATTACATATTAGTCACTAGCTCTTATCCGTGGTTTCGCTCGCGTGAAACCAAGTTAAATGGTAGCCCAGGTATTGTTCCACGTTGTAAACTCTCTGTGTGCGGAGTCCCTTTCAAATTCGTCCAGCTCTTTTTATGTGAAAGAATGGCGATCGTCCATTCTTCCATTCAACCACTCATCCTCACAAGCTTTCTCACGTACAGTATTAAAAGGAATACTACGCGATATCATATGGATTTTTTTTACTTCGGGTTTGTTTGTACTCGTTATCGATATCGTAGATCTATTAATTATTATGTACAGAATACCTTATGACGCCCCTGTCTGGTACACCCATAAAAAACAATTTAACAGTGGATAGCGTGACAGAAATTATAAGCAATATAGACCAGCTCTCAGTCTCTACCACACTTACTTGTGACCCAGAACAATGCACTAGTTATGTCACTAACCCTTCCAAGCAATTAAAAATAATTACTCAGAACATTCGCTCTATTCATGCAAACTTTGACTCTTTCTTAACCCTCCTCTATAGAATAAACCTAGACTGTGAAATACTAGTGCTGACTGAGTGCTGGCTGAAACGTTATAATGACTCAATCCCAACTATCGATAACTACACTTATCATCAATCAAAAAAACACTTAAACCAAAATGATGGTGTAGTCCTTTATATTAAGAATATAGATAACTACACTGTCGAAGAACCCGACTTCTTAGATGCTAGTTGCCTAGTACTAAAAATTGGCACAGATAAGGCGATAATTTGTATTTATAGATCTCCGTCTTTTAGAGACGTAAGTAACTTCCTACAATCCCTAAACGCGCTTTTAACAAGCCTGACAACCTACAAAAACATAGCTATAATTGGTGACATTAACCTAGACATCGCATGTACTATATCCTCAAACCAAACCTCGGACTATCTCGATCTCATAGCTTCCCATGGCCTGCTACCTGCTCACTCACTCCCCACTAGAGAGAGTGCCTGTCTTGACCACATCATGCTAAAATCAAATCTGACTGCACTCACCATAGTATTAGACGCCTACGTCACCGACCATAACCCTGTAATGCTGTGCCTTAATGTGAAACGATCTGCCAATTCAAACTCATGCAACATTTTGAAGACTAATTATGAAACTCTCGATAGTGAGATGAGGTCTACTAATTTTCAAGCAATTTATGAACATACCGATGCTAATAAAGCAACAATAAGTTTAGTTACCATTCTAACTGGATTAATAAATACTCATACTTCTATAATCAACATTCCAAATAAGAAGCGCTTACTCAAACCGTGGATGACAATTGGTATGCTCCGCTGTTTGCGTAATAGAGACGCAATGCACAAAAAACTCAAACTATCACCAAACAATGTTATATTAAGTATTACTTACAAAAGATATAGGAACTTCTGCTCAAAAATCATAAAGAACCTAAAAAGAGATTTTGACAAGCGAGAACTGAGTGAGGCTTCGAAGGACAATAAAAAGATCTGGAAGGTGATAAAGAGAGTAACTAACACAGACAAGCCAAACATACCTAACACTGATTTATTGACTTCTTATACTTCACCACAGCTCTCGGTGGACAAGGTAAACAAGTTCTTTGCCAACATCGGGAAGGAACTTGCTGATAACTTTTCTTGTCAACCTGGTAGTCATAAAATTCCACCAGACATTGCTTCGACATCCTCACCCTTACAGTCGTTCGTCATGTTAGACACTGATGAGGCGGAGGTAGGGGAAGTGCTAATGTCACTTAAGACGGATTCTGCTATAGGCTGGGATAATATTTCAACAAAGTTTTTAAAGCGCTATTCATTGGCAGTAGTCCCCTTACTTACACATATTTTTAATATCTGTTTTCATACCGGCACTTTTCCCTTATACTTCAAGAAGGCCATCATACACCCAATTCACAAAATTGGGAGTAAGAAACTTGTAAATAATTATCGACCTATTGCAGTGTTACCTTCCATTTCTAAAATTCTAGAACGCCTAATCAACAAAAGACTTGTTACTTACATGGAAAATAAAAAGCTTTTTTCTCCCAACCAATTCGGCTTTAGGCGCAATAAATCTACTAGCAATGCTGTGATTGAGCTGATTGATCATGTTACGAAGAATCTTGACAAGAAAAAGAAAGTATTGTCAATTTTTTTGGATCTGAAAAAGGCATTCGATACGGTTTCGATTTCTGACCTATTGATCAAGCTAGAGGAACTCGGTATTCGTGGCCATTCACTTGACATGTTTAGGGACTACCTTCAAAACAGAACTCAGTGTGTAAAAATACTAAATTACCTCAGTAGAGAGGAACCAGTGACATTCGGCGTTCCCCAGGGCAGTGTTCTTGGCCCCACCCTGTTTCTAATTTACGTCAACCAACTATGTAATTTGAGTCTGGAGGGTGGAAGAATCGTGGCGTTTGCTGATGATACCGTCCTTACTTTCGCGGGCGACACTTGGGATGACACCTTCGATTCCGCACAAAAAGGACTAAATAGTGTTCTTCAATGGCTCAAAAGACACATTCTCACAATTAATACCGACAAAACGAAAATTCTTACGTACAGCTTACGAAATTCCACTCAACCTCCAGATTCATACGCTTTGGTGGCGCACTCATGTTTACTGTCTAGCACTGCGACATGTTCATGCCCAGAATTAGAACGTTGTCGAACCATCAAATATCTAGGTGTGACTCTTGATAGTGGCCTGTGCTTTGCGCCTCATATAGAGTTACTGACAAAAAGAATCAGAAAGTTGATTTTTGTTTTTAGAACTCTTCGTCATATCGCAGATCCTAATATTATTAGATGTACATATTTTGCTCTCTGTCAGTCTCTCATAACGTACTGTATATGCGCTTGGGGTGGTGCACCCAAAACGGTACTCTTAAAGCTTGAACGAGCTCAGAGAGCCGTGCTGAAAATTTGTACCTTTCGGCCCATCCTTTTCCCAACTGAAGAACTATATAGCAAATGTAAAGTCCTTACAGTCAGACAATTATTTGTATTGCACGTGCTACTTTATCAGCATCAAAGAACCTCCTATGAAAATATCACCACAAGACGCAAAGACAATGTTTGCCAGCCCTTCCGCTGTAAGTACTCTTTTACAAGAAGATTTGTCTGTTTCCAAGGTCCTCATCTATACAATACTCTTAACAAAATACTGAACTTTTACTCACACCCTATAATGTCATTTAAAAAGAAAATCCATACTTGGCTACAAACACTTAATTACAACAAAACTGAAAGCTTATTGTTGACTCAATACAGCTCCAGTTAAACTTCATTCTATCATCATTTGCTTATCACTCGCAAACGCACGCTCACACACCCTCCCACACACCCACACCTACACACACACACACACACACACCCCCACACACCCACACACACACACTTTCGCACACCCCTATACACACTACACCAGTGCTCTCAAAAATATTACATTCTTTTCTTTTTTTATATCATTTCCTAAATAGTTTATTTGTTCGTTTACCTATGCCATATAACGAACCAATTGTATAAGTTGTAAATAGCATGAATGTACCTAAATGCAACAAAGAAACATCCATCAAAGGGTCGGGCCCAGCATCTTTAACACAAGTTGTCTTGACAACTTAGCAAGGGTGCTGGTGTCGCCATACTATTGTTTACATCCATTTAACTGTATGTACTACATGTATCAAAGTACTGTAAAAATTGATGCAAATAAATTATTATTATTATTATTATTCCTCGTTATTTTTTTAAAAAATATCTCACATCTGTGTGTGGGTCGAATTTGGCACGGGCCGAAGCCAAGTGCTCTTAAGTAAAAAATATTGAATTAATTAAGTATTTAAAAATTTTCGGGTTAACCTGCATGTGTTCAGAATAACTGCTTTTTGTAGAAGAAGATAAGTAGACGGGCTAATGTTTAATGTATTAAGGCTATTGTGTAGGGTTTTTGGGATGACTCCTGTGCTGGATATTATGATGGGGATAGTTTTGGTATGGGTGATGTTCCACTGCGTTTTAAGCTCTATGGATAAATCTGTGTATTTTGCAATTTTTTCAGTGTGTGTACTAGTAAGATTATGGGTGTTGCATATAGCTATGTCTATTATGTACACTAATTTATTTTCTTTATCTACCATAGTTATGTCTGGTCTGTTGTTGTATATGGTTTTATCTGTGATTATGGTCCTATCCCAGTATAACTTGAAATTATTGTTTTCTAACACTGCCTGTGGTTTGTATTTGTAGTAGGGAACTTTATCTGTAATTAGTTTTGTTTGGTAATTATTATTATTATTATTAATTGCAGCAAAATTTGGAATAAATTTGCGATAATAATTCGCTAAGGCTACAAAACGCTTTACTCCTTCAGTATTTTTAGGAATTGGATATTTTTGTATAGCGCAAATCTTTTCAGGATCAGGTAGTACACCGTTTTCTGTTACGACGTGTCCTAAATATAACATTTCTTTCTTAAGAAACTCGCATTTCATCGGATTCAATTTTAAATTAACACCGCGTAATCTTTCTAAAACTTCGACTAAGTTTTTGTTATGGTCAACTACACTCCTCCCCATTATGATCAAATCGTCCTGATAACATAAACATTTTTCGTAATTAAGGCCCGCCATCGCCATGGTCATCATTAGCGCGAATGAGTTAGGACTTGTCTTAAGCCACATTGGCATTCTATTCATTTGAAATTGGCCTGAATGAAAAGCTGTATATTTTCTACTATTGGGTTCGAGCTCCACATTATAAAATCCTTGACTTAAATCTAAGTGCGAAAAATAAATACAACCAGACAGTGAGTCTAATATTTCATGTATATTTGGCAGAGGGAATTTATCATTTTGTATACAGTTATTTAGCTTTCGGTGATCAATGACTAGACGCCATTTTTTCTCTCCGTTTGATTTCTTTGGTACTAAAAAACGGGGCTAGACCATTCGCTATTACAGGGTTCTATTATACCTTGCTCGAGCATGTCTCCAATTTGTTTCTGTATTTCCCCTTTTTGGGAAAGGGGGAGACTATAAGGTTTGCTGCATATTGATCGAGTACCAGGTTTTATAGTTATCGAATGTTTGTGTACGTTTGTCGTAGTCAGTTGGTCACCTTCAAGATAAAAAGTGTCATTATATTTTGCACATATGTTTATAATACTAGTCTTTTCTTCCTTATTGCAATGACTTAAATTTAATAAACGTAGCAGGTTTTTGACTCGTTTGGACTTAGTGACATGCTTGTCAAATGTACAAATATTGTACTCACTTGCTTTATGTATTTTAGGCTTAATATTTTGTAAATAAAAATCAGTTTCAGTGGTATTCAAGACTCTAATTAGGAGTTATCCATCTACGGAAGTTCCCAATGTACTCGCTAAAAATATACCATTTCCTATTTCCGCCGCGCAGACTATACAGTCCTCCGCAATACTAGTAGTAATGTATTGTATACTTTCGGATCTAGCTGGTATAGTTAGTGTCTCATTATGTAAAGTAATCGGCAAATTAATTTCTTTATTATTATTTATTATATGTAAGGAATTCGTTCTAAAGTTAATAATCGAATGATATTTGTTCAAAAAATCTTGGCCTCAGATTCCACTAGCCTTACAAGGTAAGGATTCAAATACGTAGAATTTAAGATTAAGAACTTGATCACCGGCTCTTAATTCAAGATAAACAAAACCGATCGCTTCAATTTTTCCACCAATACCGCTGACAACAAGCTTTCCTTTTTAGATGGGTAGCTTCAACTCACAAATGTGTTTATGTTTTATAGCCGATAAGGAAGCACCCGCGTCAATTAGCCATGAGTAAGAAAGATGTCTAGAGTTTAATGAAATATGATATATACTACTACATGACATCATAACGTTTTTATTCACCAAAAACTCTTCTATTTTTCCATTATTACTTTCAACTGACTTTCTCGCGGATTCGTGTCTGTCAAAATATGCATCTCCTGTTGTTGTTCCTCATTATTGGCTCGGTTTAAGAAAATTCTACCTTTAGCTCTACGGTTCAATGAACCACGGTCGTGGGATCTCCACGCACCGCGAGTTGTTAGCCCTGTTCGATCACCCCTCTGGTCTGCTGGTGGAGTTGTTTGTCCTCGTCCTCGTGACACCCAGTGACCATTGTAATTTTTATATTGATGCAATCTGTTATTACGACGCATAAATAGAATATCAGCAGACGCTGTAGAAACATCCTCATCGATGGCTGATTGTATAGCATCACTTAGAGATGTGAATTTCCGTGCTGTTATAATAGTGCTTAGCCGCCGATTTCTCAATCCACCAGCAAAACTTTTGATGGCTAGTTTCTCGTTTATAGGCTTCAATATATCGAAGTTACATTCATTGCCTTCGGATTGGGAAATCGTCAAGTCAACAAATAAATCAATCATCTGTTTACCATACTCATCTATAGAAAGACCATTTTGTATTAAATTAACAATCTCTGTTGTAAGGCCGTTGATGATTTTTTGGACAACAGGCTTGTTTTCATAGCCTTAAGTAACTCATTAACGCTGTCATATTTTGTATTAAGTCTGAGTTTAGCAGACTGCGACAGTCAGCTTTTTAAAACAAAATTTATTAATTTAACTTGCCCGTCCGAGTCGAGTTCAGTTTGATAGTATTCTATCCCGTTAATAAGCTGTTTTGTATTGGTGTTATCGTCGTTTAAAACTGGTAATAAGCTCAAAGCAAAAATCGCTTTGCTTCGCGAAATCAAATTTGGACATTTTCAATTCTGTTATCGATCCTTCAATCGGTGACGGACTACTACATAAATCTAAAATATTGTCATACAAGCTAGAAAATCTTATCTAATCTAGTTTTCAACAAATTTGCCTTCTAAGGTCTTATTAAAAGTACACAGTAATTTATCGATTTTCGAGAGATCGTGCGAAATGGAGGCGTATGAGTAGGAAAGCGGACCCCGGGCTCCAACGCGAAAGCCGCGGATGTGTCCGGGATTATACGCTGAGATAATATATGAGTAATTTATATTATATATAGATACTATGAGTTGTTTGATGTTTATATAGATACTATGAGTAATTTATCGATTTATTGGCCTCTTCTATCGTTCGTTTTCAAAACAGTCTCACCTTTTCGTCTAATTGGCCCTATTTTTATTAAGTACGTTCTTAACTTACCAAGATTATTATATAGCTGTAGTTGACAGCCTCCGTCGCGTAGCGGTAGCGGACGCGGCCGCTGTGCAAGGTGGCGCGGGTTCGATCCCCGCACAATGCAAGTATTTGTATGCATGAATATAAATATTTGCACTGGTCTAGTAGTGCCTCGGAAAGCACGTTAAGCCGTTGGTCCCGGTTGCCATACGAACATCTAGTGGCAGTCGTTACTGGTTGTTGGAGCCCTCAAAAGTCCAACAATTGGTCTAACTGCAATGCTTCGATGTCGCCCTCGGGTTGTGGAGGTCAGACGGCAGTCGCTTCAATGAAAATGTCGAAGTTTAGCCATATCAGCAGTTGGACTGGTAAAGCGGACCCCAGACTCCAAAGCTGAAAAGGCTTCGGATGCGACTGGGATTAACGCTGTGATGATGATGATGATTGTATAGCTGTAGTAACTCCTCGTACATTACTGTTCCTGCCGCTGTTGCTGCCTGG
Organism: Sesamia nonagrioides; assembly: GCA_017933935.1. Taxonomy (NCBI): domain Eukaryota; kingdom Metazoa; phylum Arthropoda; class Insecta; order Lepidoptera; family Noctuidae; genus Sesamia; species Sesamia nonagrioides. Next base: position 1,890,227 of record JADWQK010002002.1, on the reverse strand, counting down.
TGACAGACGGACGGACAGACGAACAGCGAAGTCTCATGAATAGGGTTCCGTTTTACCTTTTAGGTGCGGAACCCTAAACAAACTGATCATTTTAATAATTAAACATACACTAACTTGTGACAGAGGTTGGTATGAAGTTCCGAAAGCGTCGCTAGCCTCGGACATGTATGAAGGTGACATGGACACCATGGCGTCGTCAGACGGGGCGTCTGTCAGCACCCCTATGTTGACCTCCGCCTCGCTCGCAGTGTCACCCTCTCCATCCTCCTGCTTCATGCTCTTGGCTATGTCCGCATAACTGAAATTAGAAAACAAAACATTTATTCGTTATCCGTTTGTGTGCCGCTGAACCTAAAAAAGTAATCTATACAAACAATTATACAAACAAAGTGTCTCTTTGTACTGTCAAAATAACAGCTTTTTACTAAATGCATATGAAAGTATATACGATACTTTTATCAATATTTTAAACATTTTTGAATGTAAATTTGTTTCGCCTAATATTTAAAATTAGGTACTGTGATGTGATAAGGAGTAACAAAAGATTTATTTAACCAAAAAAAAAAAAAAGAAAACGAATAAGTAGAAAATGAATAAGTACACATTACTGTTTTCCGACATCCATGCAAAAAGTAACAACATTAAAATTCCCTTGAATTGTGTATGTTTACTATAACGGAGCCTTTCAAGTTCAAAAGTACATGTTAACTCCACCAAGAGCAACAGTTGGACGGCGCCAAATGAGCACACATCAGATCTCAGTAGCAACATCGCAAACAATTTATTTTTAAACATTACCAGCATTTATAGCGCAAGCACAAAAATAGTACTTAAAATTTGTACAATGAATCGGAGTTAATCAACAATATTGGCATGAAATTTATACAAAAACATGGTATAATCTCATATCAAATCTACCTATAAAACTAAGCTTAAAATCCAAAAACAGTTCCCGAAAAATTTTCGTGTTTTTTGCTGGACTTATAATTTGGTAGAGGTCCGATCTGACGCAGACATTCTCGGCGACTACTGCACCAACGGAAGCATTAACCAATTACAGGACAACGGCGCAGTGAATTTTTTTTAACGTGAGCATCTATATCAATGTATAGAAATGAGAGGAAAAGGAAGCGGAGGGCTTTCGGTGTGTATTGCAACATGTTGGCCCGTAGATTATCACGTTGACGCTTTTTAAAGCGTATTTTCAGACCCTCTGCAAGTGTACGGGACTCAGTGTTAGGTATATTATGACAACGCGTTTATGTTTGGGCTTTTTTTTTTCTTTGGAACAAAACCCGTCACACATTATCCCACCCACTGCAACTCCTGAAAGCCAGAATCAACAGTGGAGACCGGAGAAACGATTCAACTGTCTTGGGTCCCGCAACGAAATTAATCAGAAAAGAATAGCGGAGGAGTAAGAAAAAAGATATTTTTTCCACTTCCCTCCATAACAAGTAGGAGACAGAACAGAACTAGGCCAATCGGCACAAAGGGACATTATTGCAACTGGGAGAAGCCCAGATTGCCAAGCACCACGGGATAAAAGGAGATGTTTCAGAAATTTATGCAGCCTGGGCCAGCACATTGTACACTTAATGCTAGGTATAGTTACGCTGTAATTAACTGTTTTTAATATTAATTTCCTATATTTTTGCTTAGTTTTAGTACAGATTCAATTTAATTCGGCAAAGGAGTGCAACACAACTACTAATAAACCCCATGGTCCAGATGGCCACCATGGTCAGCAATAAGCAAAATAAGATTTTGACAATGACATTTGATTGACGTGTCATGTATCTAAGGCTATCGTATCTATATTATCTACCATATGACTACGAAAAAAACAAAACATGAATTCCGAACATACGGCCCATTAAATAAACACAATCAGCTCAAATCAACAGTCGACACGAACACAACGGGAAAATAGAACTGTCAAAGTCGCCAATCAAACGTCATAAAAAAGTGTCATGGCTACCTTAATAAAGGGTTATCTCACTAAAAAACTTTCCAAATAATTAATTATATGTAAAGAAAACCCTGTCCGATCCGTGAAGGTATTGTTAGGTATCGTTAACTGATTCTAATAATGCCTACAAAGCCGGGCTAAACTTAAAAAAAAATCCCCAAAAAAAATAAATATTATTTCGAAAAAGCGAGGTAACATAATGCATGTGCGGTAGGCAACCCGATAGCCCCGCCCCCCTTCACCCGCGCATGTATGCGCGGGTGAAGGGGGGCGGGGCATGCGGCACGTGGTCGCATCGCTATTCGCTCCGTCACAAATGGTGTTGTCAGTTTTTTAAAAATTACCAAATTTCGGGGAAATTGGAATTAATACCCAGGGAAAAAAAGATTATTTCAAAATTCATTATTATTGTTACTGTGATGATTATGTAAAATTTTATATTATATTTGGTCAAGTGTTTACCTAACCTTTATTATCCTTATGGGTCGGACAGGGTTTTCTTTACATATTGTATATGCTTCAATTTTTTTTAAATTTATTATTTGTATTTTTATGAAAATCTTCTATTTTTTTCCTTTTTATCTATATAGCGTACATAGTGGTGGCCCAAAATGAAACATCTCCTTTGATTAAGTTAATGGGCCCTATGTAAGTATGTGCTGTTACAATTGATTCCAATAATAGGTATGGCAAAAGCGCCTGAACGCACGGAAATTGGTTCTAGTTTCTACAAGGTCCGTATAATAAACGACTCTGGATGTAACTTAAACACTATCCAACATAATATTGCGTTCATTCTGCCAAAGAATACGCTCCCACAAGATGTGATGTCCGGACTGTTCAAATTCACAGTTCGATGTAGAACATTGACACAAAGGCGAAGGAATAAGTTTAAAAGAATACAGTTTATTGTACGGGTTATGTTTGGGCTGCCTCGCTTTGCAGCGCATCAACTTTGTTTGAGAGGCGCAGCTAACGCACCTAACAAACTCCTACGGATATATACTTCTGTAACGTAAGTATCACGATATATTGTTGCAGAATTTAATTTCAGAGAAATGAATCCACTTGGTAATGACATCACTTTGCCCCCCAAAGTAAAAAAAGTCGTCGGTATTGCGCAAAGACATTAAATTAAATATTTGTCTTAAACCTCTTTGACAAATAATTCAAATGTACCGGAGATACCATCACTCGGATGTGTTAATTGACTTATATTGCACTATATACTCTAGGCGTAGTTAGGGTAATTAGTATTGTATTTTTTAAACAAACGAAATAAATTAGACCAGCCAATTGATTCTGTAAAAATCTCATGATGAAAACATTGGTTAAGTTAGCTGCCAACAGTATCCTCTACGCTCACTTGAGCGAGTTCGACATGTTAGCCCTCACCGGCCGCTCTGCTCACCCGAGTGGAGTGTGCGAACGCGTAACAACATCAACTCTGGCCATATGACGGACATTGGACTCCCCAGGTCCTTTGCCCGTCGGCCATTATCATGGAGGCTTGTAGGTCGTCACACGGTTGGTGATTAAGCTCTACTACTATTTACACACACAGTGCCAGACTGAGCAACATTATTACAGGTATTACTAACTCGCACACTACGCGAACAATATTTTTGTATGACTAATGCGTTCCTATGTTCTCTAACCTAAGTAAAGAAAATAATTTAAGTAAAATAAAAACACCATACAAACAGGTTTCGTAAAAACTTAGGAAAAGCAATTTCCTAAAACTTCGTAGTACCTAAGCAAACAAAAAGGAAACTGTTTAAAGGATTGCGAAATGTTACTCTGTTCATGTTTCGCTCTGCCAGAGGCCGTATAAAAGTATTGTTAAAAATGTTTTTCGTTAGAAAAGAAGAAATAATATACTTTTCTTTCTGGTAGACAAGACGCAAAAAAGAACATACATATAAAACAAACAACTTATTGCGACTTTGTAAAGCAAGGTGATGCAATGTTAAACCCAACAACACGACCCACGATGCTGCGCGCTGATGCTGAGACTGATCTGGAGACCCTCCACGACCAAACTCCCGGCACAACAACCTTTGACGTTGTGTTGCGATGTGTGACCCGTCCTCCGTACGAACACCCGACATCATTGCGGGAAACGACGAATCGCTTGGGGACAAGACTTTGTCTGGTGGGTGGTAACTTCTGCCGGCAACCGTTGCTATGGCCTACCTCTGAGATATACCGAAAAGGTCCCCAATACATGTTTTACTTCTTTTTTTCAATTCTAAATCAACACTTTTCTTCCTGGCCTTAAATATTTTATTAATTGTGGAAATAAATAAATATAGCTGGGATTAGATCTGGATTGCTAGGTTTAAAAACATATTAGACTTTTTGTATTGAAAAAAAATCGATGCAACACATGTTGCTCGGTGACATCTTTGGAAGTGATACTTACAATGAAGTTTCATGCGAGTATGTGGCCGAGCGTTTCACGAATCTACCAGTTTCGGCAGTATTCGTCGCGATGTCACAGAGTGAGCTCACGTTACTTTAATTTTGTTTGACTTGAATAATAGTGTTATAATTATTGTATTACTAGCGGCCGCCAACGACTTCGTTCGCGTGGAGTTAGTTATGCTCCGCTCCTAGTGGTCGCAGCGTGATGTTATATAGCCTAAAGCCTTCCTGAATTAATGAGCTATCCAACGCAAATAGAATTTTTCAATTCGGAGACCAGTAGTTCCCGAGATTAGCGCGAACAAACAAACAAACTCTTCGGCTTTATATATTAGTATAGATTAGAACACATGGCCGCAATTCAAAGTTAACAAGTAACAATATTCGTCGACTAAGCTATTTTCAAAGAATTCACAGAAACTGAACAATGATTAAACGATCATCTGTTAAAAATAAACTTGAAGTGTCTAAAATTAAGATATGCCAATTCAGAACTCAACAAAGGTTCCTTAATAAGGTTCTAAATATATTTACCCAAAAATAACATAAGAAGAGGTAAATGAATTTACACTTTTAGGCCTAACAGTAGACAAAACTCGCAATTTATATATGTACTAAGCATATTGAAATGTAACACAAGACTATAAAACCGCGTAGGTACGCCTACTCCTGGCTGAATCATGGTATCATTCTGTGGGGAGAAAGTACTGACTACTTGGACCTCTTCATTCAACAAAAATAAATGTGTCAGAATATTAATCAACATGGAGAGAGTTGTAGACTTGACACTTTATTAAACAGCAAATTCTTACACTTGCAGCTTCTTGTACTACAAAGTTTTATCTTCGTTAGAAAACATAAGCACCTATTTAAGTCAAAAATTGAGCTAATGAAAACTATAATCGACGGAACGAGAAACAGTTGAAAGTTAAAAAAGAAAAGCCCATCACTACATAAAACAAAGTCGCATTCTCTTTCCCTATGTCCCTATGTATGATTAAATCTTTAAAACTTCGCAATGGATTTTGATGCGGGTTTTTTAATAGATAGAGTGATTAAAGACGAAAGTTTATATGTATAATAACATACATTAAATAGTGATAAATGTAATATTGATAAATGTCGTAAATAGGTGATTACATTTATTTCCGCATTTGCAGAGAAACGCAGGGTTAACCCTACGAGATTTATCAAAATAATGTGCTAAATATTGTACACATTAAAAAGGTCTACAAAAAGTTCACTGCTGATGAAGCTGCTCAAGTGATTGCTCTACTGCAATCACGGATGCGGCGGTGTGATGTCGCTCGGCAACTTGATTAGAGCCATTTTTGGATCGCAGAGTATACCAGCGGTTTCTGGAGACCGGTGGTCATGTCCGGAGGCATGGGTCTGGTAGACGTCGCTGCATCTCGGAGAGAGACGATCGATACATCGTATCGACATCTCTGACAAATCGGTTCTCTAATGCTGTTGAGTTGCAACAGCAGCTCCGGACAGCTCGCAGAACAACCTTCAGCGTTTATACGGTTAGACGAAGACTGAGGGAGAAGATAGCAGTTCGTAAATCTGCTACGGGTCAAAAATTTACCCCGCAGAGCATTGGCGAGCCCGCTTGCACTATGCTCACGACCGAGTTAAGTTGGACCCTTGATCAGTGGACCGATGTTCTCTTATCAGACGAGACGAGAATGTGCCTTCACTGCAACGACAGACGGCAGAAGAGCGTACAGAAGACTGGGGAAACGTTTCGCCCAAGCCTGCATCCCAGAGACGGTAGAATACAGGGGCTATTCCTGTATGTTTTGGGGCGGTATGTCGGCCGGCGGCAAAACCAACCTTGTAAACGTCTCCCGGACTGCAGGTGCTTGTGGGTAAGGTTCGCTGATTGCTCACCGGTACATCCTAGAAGAGCATGTAGTGTCTCCTTTGCCGGTTTTCCACACTGCATTAATTGTGCTCGATTACCTTCAAGAGATTGGGGTCTCTGTCATGCAGTGGACAGCGAAAAGTCCAGATCTGAACACGACAGAGCACCTTTGGGACCATTTAAAACGCAAAGTTCGGTATCGTGATCCCGCTCCCACGACTCACCAGGAGCTGGAAGAGGCCGCTATTAAGGAATGGGTTAGTACCCCTCAAGAAAAGTTCCTAAAACTGGTAAGAATGTAAGATCCATGAGGGACAATATGGAAGCCGTCATCCGGCACGGGGGTATAACACTAGGTTTTAGGTTAGTTTACCTTTTGTATACTTTTTAGTGTAATTCGTCTTTTTTAGGGTTCCGTACCTCAAAAGGAAAAAACGGAACCCTTATAGGATCACTTTGTTGTCCGTCTGTCTGTCTGTCTGTCTGTCTGTCTGTCTATCTGTCTAACTGTCAGTCTGTCTGTCTGTCTGTCAAGACCCTTTATCTCAAGAACGCGTGGACGTATCAAGCTGAAATTCACATGAAATACTCAGGTCTATTGTCCCTTTAAGCTGTGAACATATCAAACTTCTAAGCCAAGCCAATCAAAAGATACAGCCGATATGTCGATATTTTCAACAAATTTTCGACACTCGCAAAGGAATCAAAACCTACAAGGTACTTCCCGTGAACTCAGAATCTTGAAATTCGGCACGAAGCAACGTTATATTATAGTACAGACAGATAAAGGAAAAATTGTGAAAATGATATTTGAAGTTACATAAAATATTAAAATATTATTTTTGCTTACATGACATAAAATATTTTTTTAATAATTATTAACTTACTACCTACCCTTTTTCACATGAACGCGTAGAGATATTAAAGTTGAAATTCATTTCAAACACTTCTTAAATCTAATTGCCTCTAAACTGTGAAAAATTCTAAATCAATGCTAGTATTATAATTGCGAAAGTAACTCTGTCTGTCTGTTACGCTTTCCCGCCTAAACCTTTCAACCGATTTTGATGAAGTTTGGCACAGACTCGAGTTGGTCTCCAAAGCCTAGAGCACAGGCGTAGAATAGCCAGCCTTTCGGTGTTCTATAGGATGCATTTCGGGGTGTGTGCGAGGGAATTACATGATTTAATTCCCCCATCCCCGTTCCACCAGCGGACGACCCGTCGTACGGCTGGTTTCCACCCTTACGTTGTTAACACCACTACGATCCGGACGAAGCGTTTCGCCTCCTCCTTTATACCGCGTACATCGAGGGACTGGAACAATTTGCCAGCGGCGGTGTTTCCGTCGGACTACAATTTGAGTGTCTTCAAGGCTAGAGTGAATAGGCTCTTAATAAACTAGTGCGCTTTACCATCAACGATTGCGTCACTGCTTACCATCAGGCAGGATTGCGGTCAAGCGCTGGTTTATAATATGTAAAAAAAAACAGACAATCTTTAGACCCTGAGAAAGAACATAGGCTACCTTTTATCCCGGAAAAATTTGATGTTCCCGAGGGGAATTTAAACAGCGCGATATAACCGAACTCCGCGCGGGCGAAGCCGCTGGCGGAAAGCTAGTACGTCATAAATTGTAAACCGCTACGTTTGTACGGCGGAACCCTCGGTGTGCGAGTCCGACTCGCATTAGGCCGGTTTTTTTTTTAATTAAGGATTTTATTGTTTTGTAAACTTTATTTTTTTTTTTTTTGCACTGTTCCAATAAAAATTAAATGAATTGTTTTTTTTAAGTTTATTTATCCAAATATTGGTGAGGGTAATGCGTGTGTAGTGATTATAATAAAGATTGAACGTTATTTTCGCGGAGGTGTGATTTTGACGCCGAGTGTACAATCGGCCTTAGGCTCGACGCACACCTTTTTTTGAGTCTTTATTTATTTACGGTTTTTTTTCTATTTAGAATATGTCACCCCGATGTTTATATTCTTTATTATTATACTATTTTGAAAAAAAATGCTCAACCACTTTAGCGATATACAACTATGTACAGGTTTAAGTACTGGCAAGGCTAATTAATTAATGGTTAGGTAATTTAAGTATCTATTTTGACTCGATTGACGTACACCCGGGTAAAATTTCGGGCCCGACCCCTCGCGTCGCATGTTCGGCATGTCTACACATGTAGGTACTTAAACGAAAACCCCCAATCGGCAAACGTAAGACGTCCTCGGTCTAAGTGGACAGATGATCTTCACGGGCTAGGCTTCTATCTTTTGTCCAGCAGTGGATCGCTGTAAGCTAATCTGTCTGTCTGTCTGTCTGTTACGCTTTCCCGCTTAAATCTCTAAACCGATTTTGATGAAATTTGGCACAGACAATCTTTAGACCCTGAGAAAGGACATAGGCTACCTTTTATCCCGGAAAAATTTGATATTCCCGAGGGAAGTCTAAAAGCGCGATATAACCGAATTCCACGCGGGCGAAGCTGCGGGCGGAAAGCTAGTACCGATAATATAAGGTTTTACTTTTAACTGGTCTGTTAAGAGTCGTGACAATAATAGTCAAAGTTATTTTATTTTATTTATAAACACAAACAAATATTTACTAACAATAATGCAATATAAATATTACTTTAAAAATAAACATTTAGCTTTGCTATGTGTCATGTCATGATTTCCGCGAATTAGAACCTTAGCGACATCATCTGACGGTGCAATAATATACGCCGTTCTTTTTTTAAATCTAACCACAAGTTTAGTTCTTAGAGGAATTATTACTCAAAATCGAATGATGCAGTTTTAATTATCAACAAAATCGGTCATGGTTTAAGTATTTATGACCAATAGTTAAAATATAAAAGAATATTAATATTGCATTATTGTTACTTGTAAATATTTTATATTGTAGCTACAATATTTTATATTATTCTTATTTTAATATTATTCATGTTAACAATATTAAAATAAGGTAAAAAAAAACAATGGCACCTGCTTACCATTACTTAGTTATACTTATTATATTATTTATACGATTGTATATCAAATATCAACAAGTCGCACCTCTAGAGGAATCTAGCAACATATTCAAAATAGTCCGCAAATCCATTTTTATGACGTCGGTCCAGAACACGTTGCATAATTTATGGGAAAATACGAATAAAAAGCCGCTTCTTATTCAGAGGCACGTGTCGTATATAATTATATATTGGTAAGGAAGCCCACAGGGTTTTTGTGCAACATATTCAGGGCAAAAGGTTGATAGCTCAGTAAGTAAGAGGATACGCAAAATATATTTGAAATGGTTCATTTAGAAGGAGCTCTTTGTCAGGAAACCACTTCCAGGTTTCAAAAAAGGGCCAAAAATAAATTAATATTTAGGACCGTTCAAATACACCATGTGTGGCCTAACCCATAATGGCTTAAATAGGCAAATCTGATGAAGAAATTGTGGACTTTCCACAAATCAGACGTCCTTGAAAATTCAAATTTGGGCCACTGATAATCGAGTCCTATGGCAAACATGACGAAATTTCATTCAATAAGAATAGTACATAAAAATTTACTTTTACTAATCCATAATCTTTTATACAATATGTAAATAATGACGCCCAGGAGCGGAGTCGCAGTTTACCTATTTAGCTTTCGTTATTTTTTGTAGTCGATGCTTAAGATTAGTGTGGTAGTTTTACATGCTCTATCTATAATTACTGTAGCTTACTTGAAAACTTGTATTGTCAGCATTTAGTTTCACCTCTGACGTAAAAAGGATGTGATAAGTTACGTTTGTCTGCTTCTCGGCTTATCGTATTTTCTAAAAGACATGGCCTAATATCGCTGCTATTTTTTAAATAAAAGCCACTTGTGTGTAATCTAGCGATCGAATCTAAGCGATTATCAAACATTAAATGAACACTTACCTAACGACGCGATGGGTGCAAATTACGAACTTAGGTTTAGAATTCCACTGGTGATACGTGATATAGAAGCGAGTCTGAAGCCAAATCCATTGTTGCCCTTTTGTTAAGAATCGGTAGTAACACGACGTTAATTCGCCTTTTTGCATCACTGTAAAAAATGTAATGATTTGTACTTTACCATACAGATCAAAAGAAAAAGTTCAAGATGTTGTGATTATTTGTCTTTGATACGTATTTCCTAAACAAAAATATGGAAATCATCATTGGAGTCGGACCTTTTTAATATTTTTTTTTTTTACTTTCCTCGATTCAGGCGTGTTTTAAAATGTGATACCTACATTTCTGGCTTATTTCGGCAACACGTGTAGGAATAATAAAGAAATATACATGAATAATTTAGGATTATATTTGTTTAAATATACTCACATGCTTCGTGGCACGTGACAACTTTTTCTAAATCGTCAAAGTGGTAGTAGTCATAACCCGAGGTGCCAAGTACTTCGAATGGTAGGTAGCCAATGATGGATGGGGCGCGGTGGTCCAGAAACAGGAACTTCCATTCGAGACTGTGTCGTGATGTGAACTCGCTGCGGCTGGAGTCGACGAGCGATACATCGCGAATCAGCACAGGGGTGTACAGCCGTCCAGTGCATACGAACAATAACCTGACAGACACGACCATAATATTATATCAACCTCTATATCAAGGCTGCTCAACCCCAGGCCCGCGGGCCACAATATGGCCCGCGAAAGAATTTTGAGTGGCTCGCGCAAGTTTAGTATGTTTTGAAAATACGCACTAAATACAAAACTATCGCTGTGCATAGTGCAGCCCGATCCCGATCCAAACTTTATGACCTCTATGAAGTTAGTTGTCAGTTCGCTACCCCGAGCGCGGGAGTGATACTAATATACAGTATGTTAACTAACAGAGGGCGTTCCCGTTAACCCGAAATAGTATAGCATACATACATGCTAAAAAAAATATTTCCATTCGAAAACAAAATGTTTTAAAATTTTTTCCAATAAGAAAATATTCAATAAAAATTTTAAATTGACATGTAAAAGAAACACACTGTACACGCGAACATGAAAGACGGCAACGTCGCAATTTATTTATACATGACGACTACTATTTTGATTTAAAACAGGAGGTTTCAAATTTATTTCCAATTAGAATTTTTTTTTATTCGGATTTTTTTATGCTTATTTTTCTATGCTGATATTTTATTTTAATCTATCAATGATATATATTAACGAGTTTAAGGGAACGCCCTCTGTTATTTAACATACTGTATAATAACTCCTGAAACTGCAAAATCATGATATGCTAAAAAAAATTTGCTAACAAATTGCCATTGAAAGCACAACATTCTTCAGAAGGTTCAGAACTTACTGAGATTCTTACACGTTCTTCGACTTTGAATCAAATAAGTAGTTAATTTAAATTTTAGGTGATACATAAGTACATAGGTACAGACGACAGCACGATTTCTGTATTAATTTTTTAACCTTAACTCTAAAGAACTAAGGCTTAAGATTGATTGGAAATATTTGGCAGTTTCGGGTAGCTTGACCTGCTTTCGTCCGTACTTACTTAATTCAATTTATTTAATAATAATAACATTTAGAATAAGATACTTTTTGTTCCTATAAATTAATTAAATTATTAATTAAATTAATAAATTTGAATGAACTAGTTACATGTATCTTGTTTATTTTCTTTTATTGAGGCATTGCTATCTCTGAACTCGTTTTCGGCCTGTAGGCCTGCCACCTGCTTGATATGCGGATAAAGAAACATGGATTTGGGTTCCGGCCTTGTACAGCGCGAAAGTGGTCCATACTTAAAAAAATGTCGTGATGATGAAGAATGTTTTGTACTATGTATTTATTTATTGCAATGCTTTCCTTGCCACTATAATAATATAAACATTCTCACCTTGATTCATGATCCGTGTTGTAACTAGGCGTCTGATCATTATCAAGTGGCTCCATGTTTATTCCTGAAAATACAAAAAAAAAAAACATTTCCAAAGCTGCAAGACTGCACATGACTATACACAAGTAACATCACTGAGTGTTCTTACTCTAAGCACGTTGTGCGTGTAAGCGGGTATTTTAACAAGGTGTGTTAACAATTCGACTAACTTTAATCTTTTTAAAACAAGTGTGACCTCAGTATGTTCCTCCTTTGGGCGGTTCATTGAGTCCAAGGCCAAGGTGGCTGCAAGGAAACTTGGCGTTATCGCAAAGGTCCGGCAGTACTTCTCACCAGGGCAGCTTCTAATGCTGTACAAAGCACAGGTCCGTTCGTGTATGGAGTACTGCAGCCACATTTAGGCTGGTACTGCTAAGTGCCACCTGGCTCACTTTAGATTCAGTGGAGAGGCGTGCGAAGAGGCTGATTGGTGACCCTGACTTAACTCGAGATGGTCTCCAAAGCCTAGAACACAGGCGTAGAGTAGCCAGCCTTTAGGTGTTCTATAGGATGCATTCTGGGGAGTGTGCGAGGGATATGCATGATTTAATTCCCCCATCTCCGTTCCACCACCGGACGACCCGTCTTACGGTGAGTTTCCGCCCTTACGTTGTTAACACCACTACGATCCGGACGAAGCGTTTCGCCTCCTCCTTTATACCGCGTACATCGAGGGACTGGAACAATTTGCCAGCGGCGGTGTTTCCGCGGACTACAATTTGAGTGTCTTCAAGGCTAGAGTGAATACGCTCTTAATAAACTAGTGCGCTTTACCATCAACGATTGCGTCACTGCTTATCATCAGGCGGGATTGCGGTCAAGCGCTAGTTTATAATATATTTAAAATAAAAATGTATTACATTTAACATTAGCATTTAGGTGTAAGCCTTCCAAAGTCCTCTAATTAATTATTTACTGTTTATGGCTTAATAACAGTTTCATAATTAGCCCTTAATATTCCCACTGTTGGCCACTCTTCGGAGAGATTTTATAGGAGGATATAGCATCCACCACAAAGGCTCAGTATATAAATAAATGTCCAATTCAAAATCAAAATGTCACGAATTCAAAATGGTGTACCTACATTTTGAATTTGTGATGATATTACATTATTAAATTTCATATTTTTATTCGATCTTCTGCCTTCTATTTTCTATGTTACGGGTTTGTTTTCCGCATTTAGTCCCTCCAGTGAACCATTGTTAGTGGAATCTTTTGTAATTATTTTAAAAGTGATAAAATTAAAAATATATAAAAGTTACTACTCACGAAAATGACCATTGAATACAACAAGTTCATAAATGGTTTCATCTCTGAAGTCGAATGCTCCTCTCTTAAGACGACACTGGAAGCGGATTTCGTTTTCTAAAACAGATAAACCGTCGATTGGAACTCACGTACTTAAAAAATAAATACCTACTAAGAATCGCTATAATCTATTGTAACACACATATTATCTGTTTATCTTGCTTACTAGGTAGGTGTGACGTGAAATATGATATTGCTTAGTTAGTACCATCATAATTATGGATTATTTGGCAACACAACATGTTTAGGCAAGTAAATGAAAGCGAACGTGGCGTCTACCTTACGGTCATATAACACATTTACAATTTTTAGTGTAAACAGAGCCAAAGCACAAGAGTAAACAATATATCACGATATTTCACTCGCAATGTGATTTCGGACCAATTGAATAATACTCATTACAAATCAAAAGGCATTGGGCAATATGATTTTAATGATTCTTTCGCCGTAAAATACACGCATTATTGTGGACTTGTGGACACCAGCCCATATTACCTATTACCAAATGATTCTTATTACCTATTTAATCAAATGATAACGCTAAAAATGCAATGTGTTTAGTCTTTTATTTCTGCATATAAGCGATTATTTTTATAACGCAAAGCAATGTTTCTACCGTTGCCTCTTCTCTTCGAGAGGGAGTGGGTTTTATAACGCAAAGCAATGTTCCTACCGTTGCCTCTTCTCTTCGAGGGGGAGTGGGTTTTATAACGCAAAGCAATGTTCCTACCGTTGCCTCTTCTCTTCGAGAGGGAGTGGGTTTTATAACGCAAAGCAATGTTCCTACCGTTGCCTCTTCTCTTCGAGAGGGAATGGGTTGTAATCTACCACTCAGGCCTAGTTGTAGATGTCTACAAATTTTCGTTTCTAGGAGATGTACTTGCAAAGCATTTCTTCAGCGGTTTGCGCGCAGCGGATGATATTATTTACTCAAATCGACAAAGCCGAGACTTAAGTCACGCGTCGGCTCATTCCTACCCCAGGACAACTACTGTACTTATTTATTGGATAACTGGCGTTGTCTTAGCATAAACCCACTTTAATTTACTTAAATAACAGCTTACAAAGGAACTGTGTAATACTTTATATCTTAAAATTATATATCTCTTATAGAAACAAGCAAACAGCCTGAACGCTTTGCAATCGAATTCGTAAGGCAATGTGACCGAAGAAGGAGAATTTTTTGCATAGAAAATCGCACGGCACATTTTTTAGTTTAAAGTATTTTTGCTTTCCGTATGGACATGCGCAGAAAAAGTGAGTCATAACAAAATAAAACTTCATACATGTGTAGGGTTCATATCAACGGCTCTATTTTAATAGAGTGGATTAAGCCAGCCAATATAACGGAGATCCACTATTACGATGTAAATTAGGGTTAAGTTTCATTAGTCTATAGATATAATACTAATTAAAGGTGAAAAGTTTGGAATGTGGTAATCTCTGGGATTATTCAGACTTGTACAATATTGTTGTGTAGTGTTTAGGCTATTTAACAGCACGTTACGGCCCTTAAAAGACAAGCAAAGAGAAAATAAAAAAAATGCACAGCGGAAAAATCTAAGTAAAAGCGCGAGCAGATGAGGTGAAGCGAGGCGATGCGATGCAAAGCTATGCGATGCGACGCGGTGAGACGGTAATAAATAGTTGTACCGTCCCAACATTAATAGTGAACAGCATAAATAAAAATCAATATTACAATGGAGCGATGTGTATTTCACAAAGCAGGTCAGAGGTTCGTTCAACCGATACGATCTAGAAGCTATAGTATCCACATCAGTTTGCTATTATGCCTGAGCAAAAGAACTTTAGACGACACCTTAATTGGCTATTTGCATGACAAACTAAATACACTGCCACTGGTAGGTCACTGCTACGATTTGACAGCACGGTTAGGGCAGTAGCCAAGTAATGGACTGCTGCGCTGCGTATCGCGGGTTCGATTCCCGCACGGAACAAATTTTTTGCATGACCTACAAGTAGGTAGTTGTTCCGGATCTGGATGTTTGTGTATATGAGTTTATATGTTACATAAATGTTGCGTAAATATACCCACTATACAGTAGAAATACGAAGTGTGGGGGCAAATTAAAAAAAAAATATAAGAACACCATTTCATAACATGGGTGCTGTTGTATTTCTTTAATCTCAATATGAATCATATTGCTAATCCACTGCTCCATAAGTTCAACAAATCTGCCTACTCAGCAACGTAAATAGCGCAATGAATGTTTTTGAACTGTCAACATCATCACAACAGCCCTTGGTACTGATAGTGACCCGCAATACTGGTACTGGTACTGATAGTGTAAGATACGCAATAGAAATACATATTCTCATACGTACGACAGTCTGCTAAATACTAAGATCCGAAATCGCTTAATTTTGCAATGCTTGTAATATCTATCGCAATGGCTCTAAGCGTTTTAATAAAGTTAGTAAGTATAAAACATTGAAGTTATTAACGTCAACTGATACATGTTTGACCAACATTCGAATAAAGCTCTATCCAAACTGCGTAAAATACTATTTTTGTAGCATATTGCTAATCTAACGCTGCATATATTCGAAAAATGTGTTTGCTAAACAACGGACTGAATGTTGTAGAACTGTCAAATTGAAATCCATTGCTACTGATAGTGTATTACGCGATTATGTGGTGATGACACCATTAAATGAGATCATACCGATCTTTTAATACCATTTTATTAACATAGGTTCTACCGTCATTATGCGACGCAATACAGAAACACAGCATCAACGCAAGCTAGCATAGGTTTACATTTCTAAATAGATTACGTAACCAGGGAGGCAATTCTCTTAGTTTTAAGAACGTTCAGTCTGATCTGTCACAACCTATTAAAATATCACCTAACTTTCCTTCATTTTGACAAGTGTTTGACATTTTTATGTCGCCAAACGTTATAAATTACGAGAATCGCCTTTTATAGATGTTCAAGCCCTTAAAAATTATTTCGTAGAAAAATTAATAAAACAATAACAGTCCAGACGAAACACGTGGTTTCTTGTAAAACTGTGCGGAAATATTGTTTAAAAGAAGTCTTAGTATTTGTTTGGCCTAAAAAAACTTGATTCAAAGTCACACAATCTTTGAAGCAAGTTTGTTGATTACTTTGCCTTGGCCACGAAACGACGACAAAGCCACGGGATTTCTTTAACCCTCCGCTTTAAATACATGACTTTTAAACAAGTTTTTAGGGTTCAGTACTCAAAGAGTAAAAACCTGACCCTAAGACTCCATTGTTTGCCTGTCTATTCATTAATCTGTCACCAGGCTATATCAAAGTGTCACCAAAATTTCAACTGACTGGAGACGATTTTAATTCTGTTGCTGCTATAACAATAATACAGAATAAAATAAAAAAATTATAAAAAATATAGACTCAAACTTGGCTGGCTTTTTTGTTATAAATTTATTCATACCTTTACCGGGAGTTGTGTTCATTATGTGAGTTGCACTCCCTGGATTCTGCAATAAATTGTATAAACTTGGTCGATCTTCCTCATATGCCAAGTCAAATATACTTTTATTCACTATATCACCCTGCAAATAAATGAAAAGTTAGTTATAGAATTCAGTACAATACACAATAAAGAATCGATTTAAAAAAGCTTAGCTTATGAAAGAGAGCAAAATTTTTAATGCATTCAGCATTGAATATTTTGCTCCTTATTCTTTAATAAACATAACATAATAATTTTGATTCAAAATTATAAACATAATAATAAAAACTTACGGGATTGTGACCTAACAAAGATGTGATGCTTTCTGACACATAGAAGATTTGACCAGTGGCTGAGAAGACCATTACAAATCCTTCCAGAGCCTCCAACATTAAATATGTAAACTCTTCATTCGACAAAAATGGTGGTTTCCAATCCTCTTGGACATCATGAGCTCTTGATCTAACAGTAATTTCTAAAACAAAAATATTATAGTGAAATGGATGATAATTGATCCACCAATTGGAAAAAGGAACTAAACAATATTTTGCTGTGTCAAGTCTTTTAATTGTTCTTTTCTACAGCCATAGTGCTTAATTGTGGGTATAAAGAAAGAATAAAACCATTCAATTCATATAGACTCGTGGGGACACAGAACTGTTGGTTGGAAGAAAAAATTAAATCCTTCCTTTATTTCGTTCTTTAAGAACAAAAGACAGAAAAAAACACTAATACCCATATAAAAGTAGTGTTTTTTTGCCAGTATTTTTTGATACACAACCCGAAAACATGTTGCCTTTGAACAAGTTAGCCGCTATGTTAGTTGTATTTGAGACAACTACAAACGAAAATACCAGAAATATAATATGTTACCAAAATAGTCATAAGGAGCAAAAAAAATACATACAAAAAGTAACCTAATACTTTCCTGAGGAATTCAAAGAAATTTATGATTCTATTCTGACTTAGTCATCTACAAGAACCAAATGTGAAAAAATAGTTGTAATAATAAATATAAAATGTGAACAAAAAAAATATCCTTTAGAAGAATGTCAGTTCTTTAAAGGAATTCTTCTAAATAATTGTTTTTTGCATTTTTGATTAATATTTCAATAATTAGTATAATTATGATAATAATCGGACTGACATATACCTACATGTGTATAAAAGTCCAAAAAAAACAGAATAAAAAAAAAATAAAGTATAAGATAAATATAAATATAAGTATACGGACACATCACATAGATTGAGCTAGCCCCAAAGTAAGTTCGAGACTTGTGTTATGGGATACTAACTCAAAGATACTATATTTATAATAAAAATTTATGCAAAAAGGGGTTCTCATTTTATTTACATATCTTCTCTTTATTGCTGTTTTAATATACAGTATGTTAAATAACAGAGGGCGTTCCCTTAAACTCGTTAATATATATCATTAATAGATTAAAATAAAAATATCAGCATAGAAAAATAAGCATAAAAAAATCCGAATAAAAAAAATCTAATTGGAAATAAATTTGAAACCTCCTGTTTTAAATCAAAATAGTAGTAGTCATGTATAAATAAATTGCGACGTTGCCGTCTTTCATGTTCGCGTGTACAGTGTGTTTCTTTTACATGTCAATTTAAAATTTTTATTGAATATTTTCTTATTGGAAAAAAGTTTAAAACATTTTGTTTTCAAATGGAAATATTTTTTTTAGCATGTATGTATGCTATACTAGTTCGGGTTAACGGGAACGCCCTCTGTTAGTTAACATACTGTATAAAGAAATATGGCATGGCTTTTCTGGCGAGTTTGTCTATGAACAGGCTGTATGTCATGTCGTAAGATAGCTAACATAAAATTTTCACAGATGGTGCATTTGTATTGCCGATAGTGGAAATACAAATGCACCATCTATGAGAATTTTACAATATATATATTACATGGAGGCTTTCATACGATAGATGTGATTTTTATAGTTAATGGTATGGGACTACATGCAGGTTTTCGACTCGCAATTGGCCAGTATTTTTCTCTTTGTTACCATTAAAAGCTACAACAAAATCGAGATCAGAAACAACATAACCTTTTTGTTATGTTGTTTCTGATCTTGACTTCGTTTACTTTACTATTACAGTGGAGCCTTGGTAATCCGGCCCCTGGCTTGGCCTTGGTAATGCGGCAGCCCCCCTATAATCTGAGATTGTCTATTTCATACATGTATTCGCTAATTGACGAATATTTTCATGCTTCTTAACCTTTTGAACGCCCATCTATATAATACGCGATGTGTCCTCCTGCGCCACACTACAAGTGTATAACGTATCTATAGTAAAACGTAGGGATGGGATTAGTGTCCTATCGACAAATAATATTATGCATTTAAAATAATTTTTATTCACCAATTTACGAAGCTAAATAAAAACTGTAATCGTAATTTCATATTTTATTTTATTTCATAAAAAAAACAGTATGAAAACCTGGATATATTCCCCACAATAAAGAAAAGAATTTTAAATTTATTAGACGTGTGTTCTACAAGGCACATCCCTATTTGTCTCCAAATGTAATCCTTCTACTTCATATCAAGAAGTTGGCGCTCGAGGCACGTCAAAATCCTTTCTGTTCTAGGGATGTCTAGATTTCTATGGTATACATTTTATATTCACTGTGGTCGAGTTACACGTGCATAAACTCAACCGATTCCTGCATAATTTATTTCGTTTACTTACAACAAATACAATTAATAGAAGCTAAATACGTGGTTTTCTACGTTTTAAAAAATAAAATATAATGGAGGTTAAGTGTCTGTTTTACACAAGACCTTTTTTTTAATGGTGTCGCTAAATACTCGCAATTATTTTTCTGGTTTGTAGAAACTAATAGAAAACTGAAGAAAATTCCTGAAACGGAAGTTGACGACTTAACGGAATGTCAAGACGACGAACTATTTCAAAATTCTGATTCAGACTTGAACAACTCGCAATAATTCGTCATATTCACAGTCACATTTTTTTTTATAAGAACACGTGCGCCAACTCAAGATGTAAACATTGCACTACACTAAAATGCACAAGGTCACTATGACCTTGAAACCCGTCCGCTTATGACGTCACAGATTTCCTTCTATACACGTCGGTGGCGTGTACAGACCGACAACTAACTAACTTTGTAGGGATGGGGTTTTTCAAACGGGGTTTCACTATCGACAATGATTAGAAAACCTATTAATTCTTGATTAAGGTAAATAAAACCTAGTTTAAAGTGTACAATATTTATAAAATATTCTATATTTACGTCATTTTCTTGCAATAATAGTATTTATGATCATTTCGACGAGATGAAATATAGCGAGGTCTTCGTCGTGTCCCATCACTGGCTTACTTGATATCAAGTAATTGGCGCTGGGGGCATTAAAATATTTTCTGGCGTTTTTGTTTCTATTGAAAATTAAACAAATAAGAACTTATTATGCGTGAAAAAGTTAAAAATATGGTTGATAACAGGGCAAATTTCCATAAAAACAAAATAAAAGGTCTTGTAAAAGTCGTAAATTTATTTTATACTGTGATTACTTCTAATCAAGTAGTGGCGCTGAGGGCACGAAAATCTCGAACTTGTATAGAAGTGATTGGCGTTCAAAAGGTTAAATTGATTGATTCATAAAGTTTAATTATTTTAGTACATATGTACATTTGTTTGTAAACAATCATTTCCTAATGTGCTTAAAGTTATTCCACATTTTTTGTAAATTCTATAGCATTCATGACGTTACCACAGTATAAAAAAATCATACAGTAGTTCGACGCCTTTGATCTCGTGTAAAATGCCGACATCGTCCAGACAGTAACGCATCGGCCGGGGTTGTCACAATAAACAATATTTATGAAATCATTTATTTATTGCAGATCAACATCGATATCAGTATCATAAATAAAACAATATTACATCTTAATATCATAATGAAAACAATTTTTACCCCGCTCTTTACTGCATGTATTATTAAGGAGTTCAGTATGACAATAAAAAAAATGCAGATGAGGCGTATACAAAGGGACTTCAAAATTTAAATGATACAGACTTGATTAGTTATCAAGTCTGTATCATTTAAATTGTTACTGTGACACTATATACTGTAATATTGTTTAAGTGAATTTTAAAGAATTCAGTTGTCAGTGGAACATCACGGTTTGGAAAAGTTCACGGCTTGAATTCTGCTCGTGACAGTTGTTTTTAAATCTCCTAAATTATCATCGTTTTTATTAGCTAAGTGTAGTCAATGAAAGTATTTCAGAAATTATAATGGTAAGTGATGTCAATAAAGTATGCCATATTTCATCTCACCAGTACAGTATGGGCAATTTGGCGTCAGATTCATGACATCTATGTTCTATGTTACTGGTTTGGTTTCCGCACTTAGTCCCTCCAGTGGACCATTGTGCGTGGACCATGGCGGCCTTTGGCGGTTATTCCAGCCAGCCCACCTCCCTCCAGAAGCTTATTAGGTCTCCTAGCCTGTTGAGAACATCTGTGTGAGATCTTGGTGCTCCTATGGTTTTGTTTCTAATTTGGGTAACGCCTGTACACTCGAAGAGTGCACAGAGGGCTGTCCGTTATGCCTATTGTGTGGAGATGCTTATTCAGCGAGCAGTGGCCCGTAATGATCCCTGTCATCAATCGTAGGCTTTTCCTATCCAGGCACAGCAGCCTTTTTGTTAGCTTGTCATCCAGGGATGGCAGAAATGGCACTGTAGTGTCACAGTGTTGCGGTCTGGTACGGTTATCCGTTCCAGTGCGTCGTGACTAGACTTGATGTGATACATCCCTGCTTTAGGGATTGGAGGACGAAAGCACTGTCAGTGAGTATGCGGCCACGCGTGTCCGCAACTCTCCTGGCTTTTATCGCTTGGGCTGCCAGAGTTATGCCCACACATTCTGCTTGATAAACCGTGTTGAGCATCCCTAGCGATCTGGATATATTTATGTTGAGGTCTTGTGAGAACACTCCGACGTCCGTTTCTTGGTCGGTTTTTGATCCGCCGGTGTATACTCTCAACTCCTCCGGACCTGAGTGGTCGCACTGCTCTTCTTCAAGTGCTATCTGATAGTGCTTTTGAAAGCAGTACTGTTTTGGTACTCTGTCATTGAGTGCTTGCATTATTGGTTGCCTTTTAATTGCATCTAGAATTAGGCATGTATGTTTGACCCTGGAGTTTTTGTTTAGGGTTCCTGATAGGTGGAGTCTGAAGGCGGCCAGTGTCGCTTCCTCCCTCACAACAAGGTGAAGGGGAGTAGTCCCAACATCGCCTGCAGGGCGGCTGAAGGCGTGGACCTCATGCAGCTGGTGATTGCCACACACGCCAACCGTTGTAGTTTTTCGAGGTCTTTTTGGGCTGTGCTCAGACTAGTTCTAGGCCACCAGACTAGTGAGCCGTATGTAATAATTGGCCGGATGACTGTGGTATAAAGCCAGTGAGTAACCTTGGGGCTAATCCCCGAGTTTTTGCCAAGCATCCGCTTGCATTGCCACATTGATATGCTGGCTTTGGTTGTAATGTAGTTGGTATGTTTCGCCCAATTCAGCTGTTGGTCCAGGTAATATAGATATTTTGTTTCAGCGGATAGGCTTAGGGTAGTGCCAAAGAATCTTGGTAGATATAGCAGTGTGAGCTTCCTCTTTTTTGTGAAGAGGATCAGCTCGGTTTTAGTTGGATTCACAGATAGTTGGTGTGTATTACACCAATTTTCTATGATTTTCAAGGCCTGGTGCATTAGATTGCACAGGGTGTTTTCATGCATACCGTTTATTATTATTGTTATGTCGTCGGCATAACCCACGGTATAGTAGCCTTTGTTATTTAATGTATTTATTAGGCTGTCGCCAACCCGCATTGAGCAAGCGTGGTGATTACGCTCAATCCTTCTCTGTATGAGAGGAGACCTGTGCCCAGCAGTGGGACGATAAAAAGGTTGATGATGATGATTAGGCTGTCGACAACCAGGTTCCATCGTAACGGCGAGAGAACGCCTCCTTGCGGACATCCCTTCGCCACGATGGCCCTTGTGGTGTCGTTCCCGGTAACTTGTACAGCTCTTTGGCCGAGCATGTTAGCGCTCCAGCCTCTCAGTGACGGGTCTATGTTGTGCCTGTTCAAGGCCGTGCTGATGCTTGTGAAGGTGGTCTTGTCAAAGGCGCCTTCGATCTCGATGAAGACGGCTAGTGCTGAGCATTTGTGGTTTACGGCGCATTCAATCTTGGATACTACGCTGTGCAGTGCGGATTCTGTTGATTTGCCTGTGGAGTATGCATGCTGTCTGATTCATGACATCATTATCACTGGCCTGTATGTATACTAATGTATATTACGATTTACGGAACATACCCTACATTTTTAATAATTGAAAGTGAAAAAATTACAAAACGTTGTCACAAAACTCAGTTAATCATTATTGAATAGAATATAATAAACCTTTATTGTACGCCAAAAAGTAACATGACATAAACCTAAATTAAATCTATGATTACAATATATGGTATGCACCATTTTAAATAAACAAATAAAAAATAAACACGCGTCACCCCTTGATGATATATATCGAACTATGAACAAACTTTTGTTCGCAGTTCGGGAGCCGCTTACCCGCATCTCGTCCCTCACACCCCGCATTGCTCTGTCTAGACATCTTTGTTGGACGACTGTATGATTTTTAGACTGTGACGTTACTTTATAATAAAAGGTAATCTTTCTATTGTGTTGTTTAATTTACTAAATTTGACATATGTAACGAAGTATGATTTGTAATCTTATCATTGGATCTGTAATTTGTTGGATTACAATGTACTCTTTTGTAAAAAATGACAGACTATAGGAGGCCTTAAGCAGTACTCTATAATCTGACAAATTCGATAGTTCAACACTGCCCTGCAAAATGTTTGTCGGGCTACTGGGGATCCACTGTTTTGTTTTCTCAATGTTATCAATATTTTATATTTATGCTTCATCTTCATAAATTAGTCCAATAAGAAACAGGGTGCATAACAGGGACAACCAGTGATTATGAGCTCCCTGCTTGCATGCCACACTGTTGATTGTGTAGTGTAATAAGTAGTAGAATATCAGTTTTTTTGACATTTAGATCAAGTCGGCACCAACATGCAGAAGTTTCAAGTTCAACTATTGGCTGAAACTGAGTTAAGTTGTGAATTTTTAGGATTGTCTATGTTAGATTATAACATTAAAGCAGATGTCATCCAAACTTATCTTTGATTACACTATAGCATGCAAACTGGTAAGGATGGGCAAACAATAGACAGTATCTGTGAAATCATGTCTACTTGTATTTTGAGGCCTTTTTTTTCTTTACAATGACTAATAAATCTATAACCTTGAACACTGGATAATAAAAAGGAATGGCGCTTACCATTATGATTCTTTAAAAATAATATTGTGGATTTGAGGACTGTTGATTTGTCCATCTTACGGTTGTTAGTGGACACCATAGCACTGAGCTCATTGACCAGCAAGTTGAAATGGTCTCTACGCTTCTTCTCACTCAAGTTACGAGTCCTCCTGACAAAAAAAAATTAAAGAATGTTTAAATATACTTAATTAAGCTTTCACATCTGCAAGCTATTGTGGTGGAAGCGCTTTATAATTTTCCATTTATTAGCTGTATTATACAGAAATATTTATTTTAATTAAAAATAAATCAGATTGTCTATTATATATGTATGTATACATGTTCATGCAACTATTTCAATGAAGTTGAATACCTTTTCGTATCATCCTTATCATCTCCATCGTCGTCCATGGTGCTGGTACTTATTTCTGAAATCAGCACTGGATTCCAATCAATCTTTACGTTTTAAACATCGCAATGGCGAAACGTTCCACCAGACACAGCAGGCAACAGGGTCGAGAACCGACTGAAAGTACACCCAACTTCCGTGTTATTTCAGTTATCAACTACGACTGTTCTTCAATAATAACACAGGGTTTCGATTGATACCATCAAGATACAACAAAAGTACGATGCGATTTCGAATAAGTAATTGAAAAATGAACACTGTGCACTGCGTCAAATTTGATGTCGACTATTTACAAATGCAATACATATCAATCACATTACGCACCCAAGATATGAATAGTTTTAGAAACAAGTTCGAAACACGTAATACCAATTATAGACAACGCGTTTACGAAAATTGTGGATAAATTAAAAACTTCACAAAAAAAAACATTATGAGTGAATTCAATGCGCTGCACAGACTATATAATTTTACATAGAGTTGTTCAAAACGGCTATAAAAAAATAGCACGCTACAGACTATAAACTATTAATTTATAGCGCGCTATTAAATGCGCTATGTTATAGCGCGCTATAAATAAGAAAGCACGTGGACGTCCAGCAGGCGCGATAATTCTTGCAACACGCTACATTTCGTAGCGCGTTACTTTACATAGCATTCTTCGATACATAGACCGCATGCTATAACGGAACGCTAAAAAAAGCAATATAAAAAGATATCAATGAACTCTCTTTCATACTTTTCAGGCTTAGGACTGTCTATAATTGGTAAAGGTTATTCTAACATTAATTTTAATAAATCGTAAATCAAATGTAGGCGTATTTAAAAGTTCATTGATTGTATATATATACAAAAAACAACTATTTACATTATATACAGATATATACAGTAGTTCTTCTTTAATTCATATTTTATTTACATTTAAAAACATTAGTTGAACTACTTTTGTAGTAGACAACCGTGTTCCTCGATTACTGATAGGATATCCTGATTTCGAAAAAATAAAGTAAAAGGACAACTGTCAGTGACAATAATTACAAATAGCAGTCTTGCAGATTTTTCAAAAAAGTTCCAGATTGGCAAACCACCACCTTTGCGATTAGACATTTTTACATAGAGTACACACTAAATAATATTCACTAGTTCATTTTGCAACAGAATTTTATATTAATATTTACACACACTAATAATACCTTTGCAGACACTAAATAATCGTCACTAGTTCGTTTTTCAACGGAACTTTATACTAATATTTACACTAACAATTAAGATCGCGCGCGATGAAAATAGCGTGCTGCGACAACAAACATACATTTATAGTCCACAGCGCTCACGCGATTACTGACTGCCCGTATAGCGCATAGCGCCATTCTATAGCACGCTATTTTTTCATAGCGCATAGCGCAGATAGCGGGCAGTGCCCGCGAAGTGGCGGCGCGCGCTATGCGAGTCGTTAGATCAATTTCATTCATAGCGTAAATAGCTTTATAACGTCTTAACGTCCACCTACATAGCGTGCGCTATGCGCTATGAAAAAATAGCGTGCTATAAAATGGCGCTATGCGCTATATTAACCACCTCTAATTTTACATAATACGCCACAGAACACCGTAGTGATTACTTGCTCTGTGCCAAAGAATTTTAAATATATAGAATGATTACGAGTAATAATAATATACAACAACATTCAAAAATAAACCTAAAGCCTACTCCATAAAGCTTATATTGCCACAAAGCTTACGCATAAATACCTAAAGTTCCGCATGAGAGGCATCGAAAGACCCCTGTGTCCTTTTCCCGCAGGCTGCCAGTGTGAAATGAAACTACTATTTGGTAACTTTGATACATAAGCTTCATCCACTCGTTTTGTTATTTACGCTGATATACAATATTATATCAGTGACTCGTGATTGTTTAAGCATTAAAATAACTAACTGCTTAGCTCAACATTTAATCAATGCATTTATTGTGATCAATAAATAAAAATAAAACAATATTAGCAGATAGTATGAACTATTAAATGGCAACACTGATGACATATTGGGTTAAATAATCAATATGGTCGATGCAATTTTTTTTTGTGTAGGGTGAGTATAATGTTCTGTAAAAAAGATAAGACAGCTGAACAAGGAACATCTTCCTTTTTTAAGTTTGTTAAAAAAGTGAACAGACTTACTAGAAACCAAGTGTATATTTTCTTGAAAATTTTTATACCTAATATGTCCTAAAGAAAATGTAAAAAAAAGCGTATTAGTGTAGGTATGTCAACTATCTGTATTAGCTATACTTACTTTACACTTTTACAAAAAGTTTAACCTACTTGAATAACTCACCTAACCATTTTATTATTATTATTTTTTCGCCAAGCGATTCGTCGTGTTCCGGCATGATATTTGGTGAAGACGGATCTGAGCAGTTGTGTTGCGATGTGTGCCGGGTACGATGCGCCAAATGTTGTTGTGTCGGAGGTTTGGTCGTGGAGAGTCTCCAAATCAATCTCCCTCTGGCGCAGCATCGTTAGTCGTGTTGTTGGGTTTAACATTACATCACCTCGCTCAACTGTCGTTATTCCTAAGTTTTTTAAGTGAATAGGCTTAATAAACTAGTGCGCTTTACCATCAACGATTGCATCACTGCTTACTATCGGGCGGGATTGCATTCAAGCACTAGTTTTTAATAATTAAAATATATATATATATATAAACTAACGCTTGACCGCAATCCCGCCTATTCACTCTAGCCTTAGAAACACCGCCGGCTGGCAAATTCCTCCAGTACCTCGATGTACGCGGTATAAAGGACACGGTATATCGAACCGGACGAAACGCTTCGTCCGGTTCGATATTTATTGATTGTTGGTGAACATAATTTTCTTGTAGTGTTCCAAGTGATGATGGAATTCGAGAATAATGGCATGAAGTTATTCCAGTTGAACCAACAACTAAAACAAGGTTTTATACATTTGCAGTATGATTGTTGACAATTTTTTGTATTTCAAAGTGTATTGTATTTGTTACGTCTGTAACACTTTGTATAAATAAATGTGTTGATTTCTTGAACATGCCTTTTCTTATTTTTTAATTATATTACGCAGCGTAGCGCGCCGCGTCGTCCACTTATCACAACGGTGTGTGCTAGTATTATTATACTCTTTGGTGCGTGACTACTAGCTAGACTGCTAGCTAGAGTACCGAGAAGGCACCCGAATTGAGGCGCGTGGGCTGCGTAGGTATGACTTGCGTTCCAAGCATTTCTATTAAGTCAACGTACCGAAAACCTTATTCACTAAATTCATTTTGCATTTTATATATATCAATATTGCCTTTTACAGCATGTAATTTAATAAATATTTTCGAAGATATTACAGAGACATAGAGGCTGCGGCGCACAGGGGCAAAGCGAGCCCGTAACTGTCCCTATGTATGTTTAAATCCATAAAACTAAGTAACAGGATGCGCTTTTCTTTAATAGATAGAATGATTCAAGATAAAGTTATATAAACCTAATATAATACATTTATTCGAGCGAAGCCGAATCGGGTCGCTAGTATACAATATAAA
Source organism: Sesamia nonagrioides (assembly GCA_017933935.1). Classification (NCBI taxonomy): domain Eukaryota; kingdom Metazoa; phylum Arthropoda; class Insecta; order Lepidoptera; family Noctuidae; genus Sesamia; species Sesamia nonagrioides. The sequence continues at coordinate 1,861,930 of JADWQK010002002.1, read as the reverse complement.
TAAAGTTCATGTTTTATTTTGTAGCTACCTCTTACTGTTATTAGATTTTTACTAAAAAAATTTTTTGAAGTTTATTAAATGTCCCAATTTTCTTATGAACTGTGTACACCCTACTAGAAAGGGATACAGGGGTCCTTCGTGCGTTTCTCTTTCTAGGAACGCGTTTGCCGGCTCGTCAGCTTTCTAGGTATTTATATAAATTCTTTGCTCTGTGCAGAACACTGTACTACGCTGTACGGTGGATTCCCATCAAATCAATTCCCATTAAGCTACTAAGGTCCGTATTACAGAACGTCACTCAAAATTCAAGCTCTACTTAAGTCTCGTTTCAAGCCATTTGATTGGTTGAAACTAGTCTTAAGTAATGCTTAAGCAGAGATCAATGCTTGAGCTTCCGTCTGTAATAAGGACCTAAGGTCCGTATTACAGAATGTCACTCAAAACTCAAGCTCTACATAAGTCTCGTTTCAAGCCATTTGATTGGTTGAAACTAGTTTTAAGTAATGTTTAAGCAGAGATCAATGCTTGAGTTTCCTTCTGGAATACGGACCTTAGTTTATGATTCCCATTCGCACTCTCTCAAAGAGTAGCTAATAACCATAGACAAAACTTTTTTTTGTAGCACAGTCAACAGACCAAGGATCTTATATCTAAAGTGGAATGTGCCAATCGATCAAAACGCGGTCCGAGGGAGATAGATTCACAGTAGCTCACTGTCCTTGTTGTGTAGTGTGACTATTAAAATGGGGGCATTATAGGGAATGTACATAAAACATTATTTTTTATTCATTCTTTCTTCCTCGTCTTATTACTAGGTAGTCTGCAAGAAAATGTTACACGTCTTCATTGATATAATATTAAACAGATATGATATATGCTAAGAAACTAACCGAAAAAAATGTGTCCGAACGCAGCAGAGGCACACATGCATATTTTTTATACTGCGTACATTTAACTACGTTGGTACAGTGTGAATGAGATGGGGCGCAACCCGCGCAACTAAAGCATAAAAAAGAAAAAGATGGCTAGTGATTGTCGTTTGCGCTTAAACGAAAAAAAAAGACGTTTGCCAACCAATCACTGGCACTTTGCACACACTGACACTGACATATTGCCAAAGAATAACAAGAATGCAGATAGGAAATATAACAGAGTAGTAGGTAATTTGGTAGGTGGTAGAAGGTGCTCAATTTGGTGAATATATTTTTTTTTAACCATTTTACAATTCAATCATGTATTACAAAACAATGTTTGTCATTGAAGTTTTGTAATACTTGATTAAAGTGTACCTATTTAATATTTTGTGACTGTGATTTAAGGAAACCTAATGCAATAAAATAAACAATTATAAACCATAGTAATTAGTGAAATTAATTCGGTTTGATCTATATTTACTATATTTCAAATCCTATTTTAATATTTCAAATGTAAATCATTATGCAAACATTCTGTATAATTATATTTCTATATGCTAGGCTAATTGGTGTGAGCGTAGGAAATATTTATTTATATTATTGTATAATTCATGTTCATTTAATATCGACTCACACTGTCCCATTTAATAATTTCATGTCAGTTGACTCTACTACTTAGCAACGCAAAATAAACTCGTAATTTTATCAATGTTTTAGTTAACTGTTGCAATAAGATGTTAATAAATTGTAACTAAGGACACAGGCGCGAAAATAAAGTGAAACAGAACTATAGTTGTAGGTACAAAAGTCAGCATAAACATTATCGCTTCTGTGCAACTAATACATGTTTTTTTTTTTTGATATGGCATCTCGTAGGTGGCTACTTAAGAGACCGTTACTACTTAATCGAACTTTCCTGTGGATACCTTAATTAAAAATTAAAGCCTCCAGCCAGGGCATAAGACTAACTTAAAACTAGGCGACTACGCACTAAGGGCACCAACTGTGGGGTACGGACCTCGGCTTAAGGCGTCGCTAGAGAGGACAGCAAGGGACGGCTGGATCGAAAGTTATACTTGATGGTTTGATGACCACGGCGTTTCCTAGTACTAGCTCTGAGAAGAAACGCCGAAACAAACTCAGAGGTCATTGTTGGGACATTATTATAATTACTGGCTCAGCTGCGGCGCGGGCTGGCCTTCATCGGACAAGGGACGGGGCAGGGGACTACTACGTGGAGCGCGTCGCGATGGACCTCGGCGGCGAGGTCGGTAGGTCGGTCTGTGTTTATGTAGTGTGCTGGTGGCCCTATTGGCCTCTTGGAGGAGGGTAATGGGGTCATCGGGGTCTGTGAGAGCATGCCGAGGGCGGCGAAGACGGGAGATGGTGGAGGGAGTGTAATTATCAGCAGCTGCTATAAGAGGATTGCGGTGCTTGGCAGCAGTGTCAAAGAAACGCTTGGAGAGGCGTTTCATGAACTGCTGGATGGTGGGGATTTTGAGATCAAGATGGAGGATCTCATTACGGACGAACCAAGGGGCGTTTGTGGCTTTACGGAGGAATCGGTTTTGGACTACTTGCATCCTATGGATATGACGTGGCTTGGCATGTGCGAAGACTGGACAAGCGTAGGTCATAATCGGGCGTATGCAAGCTGTGTACAAGCGCATTTTGTACCTGAGCGATAGCTTGCTACGCGGGTTGAGGAGGGGGTGGAGTCGACCTAGAGCGAAGGCGGCGCGAGCGCGGACCGTCTTAATGTGCTCTGTGAATTTAAGGTTTTGATCGAGGATAACACCAAGGTACTTGGCTTGCTTCTCCCAAGGGATCGGCTTGTCGTCCATGGTGATGGGACGAGGAAGGGTGACGCTGACCCGCGGTTTCCTGTAGAGCACCGCTTGGCTTTTTAGGGGATTGACTTCAATCCTCCATTTCTTAAACCAGTCAGCTAGACAGTTGACTGCTCTTTGAAGATAGAGGCGAATCTGAACTGGCCTGTATCCCGAGCAGTAGATGGCTGTGTCGTCTGCGAACAGAGCGACTTGAGCTTTACTGCTTTTCGGGATGTCGCTGGTGAATAGCGTGAAAATGAGGGGGGCTAATACAGAGCCCTGGAGGACACCTGCACGGATGGGGCGGGGGGAGGAGAGCGCTCCTTCGATTTTATAGCGAAAGGAGCGGTTTGACAGAAAGTCCCGTAGGATGAGAACGAGACGGTCAGGCACACCGAGTTGGTACAGCTTATAGATTAAGCCGTTGTGCCAGACTTTGTCAAACGCCTTCGCTATATCGAAGTAAACAACGCCTGTGTACATACCACGCAGGAAGCCTGCGTGAATATGTTCAGTGATGCGTAGGATCTGTTGCGGACAGGAGTGTTGGGTACGGAACCCGAATTGTTCTAATGGGATAAGGCCCTTGTTCTCGGCGTAGGCTCTGAGACGCTTATATATAAGCCTCTCATAGATCTTACCGAGAACTTTGAGTAAGCTGATGGGACGGTAGCTAGTGGGTTCGGCTTTAGGCTTACCGGGCTTAGGAATGCCTATGACAGTGGCTTCTTTCCACGTTTGTGGGAAAATGTTATTTCCTAGTGCACCATTGAAGATGGTGGTCAAGAGGATGATCAGGTGGGCAGGGAAGAGGCGGATCACTCTGTTGGTGATGTCGTCAGAACCGGGCGCTTTCCTGAGTTGAAGAACTTTGACGATGTCCTGCACTTCATCAGGGGTGATGGGGGGCAGGGGATCCTCAGGGTCGTCAACAGGTGGGAGGGAGGTTCTACGTTCGACTTCAGCGTCAACCTCAAGGAGATGAGCTTGGTCTACTGGTAGGAGGCTGGGGGAGCACTGGGCTTCTAGGCAAGAGGCGAGGCATTCAGCCTTGTCATCGTCATCGAAGGCGATGGAATTGTCAGGGCGAACCAGGGGAGGCATGGTCACAACTTCATTGGATTTTAGTTTCCTCTGAAGGTTCCAGAAGGCTTGATGGGTGGGCTCTAACTCATCCAGCATCTTATCCCAGCCAGCTTCACGCCACTCCGATACACGTCTTTTTACAGTTCTCTGTAAATAGCGCATATGGGTTTTGTTAGCCGCGCAGGGGAATCTGCTGTAGGCACGGACCGCCGCGTTCTTCTCGGTCAACAGTTCACGCAAGTCAGCAGGGAGTTTCCAGCGACAGTCTTCTGTCACTGTAACCTCCCTTGAACATTCGTTCAGTACCGACTGTATGTGATCCGTGAACGAGTCGATCGCAGCTGTCGTGTCAGCGATAGAGTCGAGGCGTGCAGGTATGGAGTCCAAGTGGGGGGATGTGGTGGATTTCAGCCGATCGCTTACTTTCCTCCAGTCCGTTACCACTTTCGTCTGGGGTGCTAGACCTGGGTCAGGGAGGCCAGTACGGGGAGCCAGTCGAATGATGACTGGGCGATGGTCAGACGATAGCTCTGATAGCGCCTCTATAGAGTCTAACCGTAGGTTGACGTTCTTTAGGAGCGCTATGTCGAGGACGTCTGGGGTGAATTCGGTTTGATGGGGGAAGTGAGTGGGGGTCATGGGGCCTACGACATCGAAGTTTAAGTGGGTGGAGAGGTCAAACAGGAGTCTGCCTCTGGAATTGATCCTGGTGCTATTCCAGGCAGTGCGTTTGGCGTTGAGGTCGCCCGCTATAATAACGGAGTCGCTCAACCCAAGAAGAAGGGTAATGTCATCTGCTAGGAGTTGGTGGTCCTCTGCAGAGTTGCTGGGAGGGACATAGGCTGACACTAACGTGATAGGTTGGTGCCCTGACATGCCGAGACGGCACATTGAAACTTCGAGTCGTGAGAGGGGTGGAGGGTCCAATGGGATGCAATGAAGAGCCCTTTTGAAGTAAATAAGGGTGCCGCCTTTGTGGCACCGCAGCCTGTCGTTGCGAACTACACGGTAGTTAGCAATTAGAGGAGTGCGGTGGCTAGGCTTGAGAAAGGTCTCCTGAACGAGGAAGATATCAATCTGGTACTCTCTAAGGAAGGTTGAGATCTCGAACTTCTGATCTCTAATGCCGTCGGCATTGAAGTGAGCCAGCTTGAGGGATCGGGGCTTGGTTCTTTGTGTGACCGTATTATCCATTAATTATTTTTATTGGAGGCGAGGGAGGAAAGGGCGTGCGTAATCTCAGGGTACGCGTTATATATATTGATGATGGCTTGCAGGTTGCCTGCTGCCATAGCTACTTTTAAGTCGCTTGCCATTTGTCTGGCGCGGGGCGACATAAAAATAAGGAAGGTCCCCGAGATGACGTTAAACGCATCTGTGGGGCCGTTTCCTGACAAAGGGGTCGAGGGAGGGGGTGTAGGGGTTGAAGCTGCAGCCAGAGGTGCAGGGGCAGGAGGGGACGGAGCCGCCTTTTGGGCCGTGGTAGGACGGATACGAGGATCCTTGTCCTTCCAGGCGGGGGTGGCTGGGGGGTCTAGGGAGCAGTCGCCACGAGGGCCGGGAAGGCCCTCTGGTGGTTCAACTGGTTCCAGGGACTGGGCCTTTGAGGGCACAGTCGCTCTGGGATCTGACTCCCTGGGGATTCACGCTTTTGGCGTGCGTTAGCCCGGGTGGCTAACTTGAAGGAGGAGGACTTAGGGGCCTTGGGACACCCGCGATAGTTGGCCGTGTGGCCAGTCGCGCCGCAGAGGACACAACTAGGGGGCTCTTTGCAGAGCGCTCGGTCCCTGGGGCGGGGGCACTCTGCCGTGCCATGATCGCCCAGGCACTTAACGCACCTGGGTTTGGCGTGGCAGTGAGCCTGGGAGTGGCCATAGAGTTGGCACCTGTGGCATTGGCCTACAGTGCCGCTCTTATGTGGCTTTTCTATCGAGATTCCTGTGAGAGAGCATACACTCTTCACTAGGAAGATGGGGTGGTGGGCAGTTCCCTCTGCTGGGTTGCAGATAACGAGGACCATATCATATGGTATTTTACCGCGTGCCTTGTGCATGCGGTGGACTTCCTTCACAGGGATTCCCTGAGAGGTGAGGTCCGCCTTGATCTCTTCGGAGGTTAACTCCTTGGGCACTCGGCGAATGACGACCCGTATGAGGCGCTCTTCCGGGAGGGAGTAGGTGTGGAAGGCCACACCTCTGTTGCGGAGGAGCTTGGTCAGCTCACGGTAGTCCTTGGAGGACGGGAGGGTCACCTTAATGACAGTCTGTGTAGACCTGGCATTGGTGAATGAAATTTTTTGTTCAGAACACCAGCTGGACACATTGGTCCATTTGTCCTTGTCCTGTATGAAGACAGGCGGAGGAGAAGGGATTTTAGTGGCGGCTCGGGGGGCTGAGCGGGCGGGGTTAAGTGTCGCTGCGCGCGGGGCGGCGGTAGCATTTGCGGGGGCGGGGGCGGGTGAGCCGCTGGCGGAGGCAGCGGCTGCCAGTTTGGGGGCGGGATTTGAGGAGGATTTCTTCCTCCTCCTCTTTCCCGTGGCAACGATGAAGCCGTCGGCTTCATCGTCCGGGGACGAGGGTGAAGACTCCTCGGAGGAATCCGAGGAGACGGGGATAGGGCGCTTTGCCGAGAATACCTCGGTGTCCATGGACACCTCGGTTTCAGCAAGGGCGGGCTGGGGGGCGGGGGCTGGCTGCTGAAGGGCAGCTAATTTGTGGCCATACTTGGCGCGGAATTCGGGGTCCTTTAATAGGACATCGTTCACCAGGGCAAGAAGCGCCTGGTAGTGAGGGGCGGGGCTTGGACTTGCGTCCATGATAAAGGGGTACCTAGTCCTCCGGGTTGTGGGCCCGGAGGGTGTGTGACACTCCCTGTCCTAGTGACAGGGAGGTGTGTACCTCACTGACCTGATTCGTCCGGCGCCGAGCAGCTTCGGTGCAAAAATCAAAAATCAAAATCGTTTATTTCAAATTAACCATCACTTGGTACTTTTGAATAGTCAATGTCGGTTAGTTCAAGAAAAGTGAAGCTAAATTGCACGTTCCAAAGCGTAGATCTCTATGGAGAAGAACGTGCAAGAAACTCCATGGACACTCTTTTAAAATCATAATATATGGGTTACATTTCTTCGTTACATATTTATGTTGCTTCTATCATGTGAGCACAATGTAAAATTAATTAAAATATAAAAATGAATTAAGCCCACTGGCAGCTAAGAGATGACCAGTCTCCACTGACGGCCCCCGTTCACGAGCATGACGCGCGCATCAGCCCCACTTAGCTCAACCATATTGAACCAAATGACCCAACAACCACGCCACGCCACCATCAGCAAGACATTTGGGTGAGAATGACAATTCTCAACTGCCAATCTCGCAATGTCAAACAAGTTATATACAACGTGTAACAAAAAGGGTATATACATACCAAGTGGACGGCCTCTTGATAAGATAAGAAACGATACGGGAAGGGTTCTCTAACCTTATGTTTACATGGTAGGAAGTTATGAATTATTCCAATACATATGATACCAGAAACCGCAGTTTCAAACTGAAATCAATACAACACTAGCAAAAAGCCAGCTGATCGGGGTCATTGAACAGTTCATCAATAAAAACAAACCTCTTACTTACTTACTTACCCTGGTATTTCTTTAAACAGTGGATAAAGGGTTCCGGATGTTTATTTTTCTTAACATTTTTTTTTTCGGAAAAATAATTTTACGTACAAATAAGTTTTTTCTACAAAAGCTAACTTTATGTTTGTGAGCAACAAACCAAGTCATAAAATAGGGCGAGTGCGTGCGCTGGAAATCGGAAAACGTCTAGCGGCTTTAGTCACCTACGTAAAACAATAAAAAAACGCAATTTATTTTATAAATGAGTAAACTTATCTAACAAATCGATAGAACCGAGTTGGTAACTCTCTCTCATCTAAAGCGCATTTCCCGGTTGTATCCGCGGCTTTCGCTTTGGAGCCCGGGATCCGCCTCCAGTCCAACCGGGTTCGGCTGAATACCAGTATTTTACATGGAGCGAGTGCCATCTAACCTCCACAATCCAGTTACTGGGTAATACGATATCCCTTGGTAAGACTGGTTGTCTCACAGATCTACGAATGACAGCCGGGACTAACGGCTTAACTAACGTGTTTTCCGAAGCACGGAGGATACACACACAAACACCCAAAGCTGGAACAACTACTTGTAGGTCATACAAATATTTGTCCCGCGCGGGAATCGAACCCGCGACACGCTGTGCAACAGTCAATCGCTTAACCACTACATCAATCGTGCAGTCAACTACCTGCAATTCACTCAGTAGCTACTCAATCCTACTTCCTACTAATAAAATGCGAAAGTTTGTAAAAATGTTTGGATGAATGGATGGATGTATCCATACATACATTCTTACAAATTTTCGCATTTAAATACTAGCTGCTCCCTGCGGATTCACCCGCGTAAGTTTCGATCCCCTGGGAATATCGAGATAAAAAGTGTCCTTTATGTTAATCCTGGTTATAAACCATATCTTTGCCAAATTGTATCCAAATCAGTTCAGTAGTTTTTGAGAATCGAGTTGGTAACTACAACACACTAAATAATACCCAATCTATTAACTACATTCCTATAAATTTCCTTACGTAACTAATTCTTTTCATGTCGGTTGCCATTTGCCATACATAGGTAGGTACTTAGTTTATGAAAAATTAATTACTTAGATAAACGTGCGAAAGAGACTACGAAAAAGGATTTCATATCTGTTCAAATGAACCCAAAATATCATTTCTCAACAACTCATGTGTGTCCTAGTACAAAAAAGGTCCCCATGAGTTCCGTAGATAAATTAAATTTTAGTTAGTCTTTGCGTATTTATTTCTACGACATAAAAGATTTTGCCTTTTGCAAAAATATTATAGCTTAAAACTCAGCAGTAGATAGATAGAGTACAGTACAGTCTTAATTTACCTTTTCAAAATAAATAAAAAATACGCAAATGTACTAGGAGTGCAACAGATACGAGGATTGTTATCGCTAAATTAAACAGCGGTTCCGCAATCACAGAACCCTAATTGAATGTCCTAGCTCAAACATATGAAATTGAATACGATAAAATATTATCTCTCAGTCGCGTACGCCGACGGCGTGCATTTTGTGAGAGAGATGACAATATTTCCGTTATTTTTATCCGTTATTCCACACATATATTATTGTTGTGTGAGTGACTTTAGAACGCGCCGAAAGCAATCATGTTGAACATGATAAAATATTGTGTCTCGGTCGCGCGCGCAGTCTGCGTGAATATTTTAAGAGAGATGACAATGTTTTGTTCCATTTGTCTACTATCTTTGGCGAAATAGAAAGAGAAATTAAGTACCTAAATAAATAAAGCTCAATTTTTCATAATTCCTATTAGTTCAGTACAGTTCTAAGAATCGAACTTTACGGTCGCGTGCGCGTTTTGCGATTTTTTTGTTGTGGACTTGTGACGTGTGTACAATCATGGCCCTAAGCCATACTGAATATTTTGAGATGATCTTGTGTGTCGGAAAACAGGATGGTAATGTCCGTGCTGCTCGCGAACTTTATCGTCAGCGATTTATCGATGGTAGGGCAGAAGGTGAGCGTCGACAGCTCCCTTCGGTGGCGTGTTTCCATAGAATGGTACATCGTCTGCACCAAACTGGTTCTTTTCACGCTCCTGGATTAGGGGGTCGCCCGAACACTACCGATCCAGATTTAGAGGAAGCCGTACTCGAACATTTCGAAAATAACCCACGTACTAGTACTCGGCGAGCTGCATTAGCGCTGGGTGCGTCTAACCATATGCAAGTATGGCGAGTGTTGAACAATGACGGTCAGCACCCATACCACTTCCGTCGCACCCAGGAACTGACACCTGCAGATTTTTTGCCTCGCGTGACCTTCTGCGAGTGGTACTGCGGTCAGGTAGCAGCTTCGCCAGATTTTGGCTCAAGAGTACTGTGGACAGATGAAGCGTCATTCACAAGAGCTGGGATAAGCAACATACACAATGACCATGTTTGGTCTCACGCTAACCCGCATGCTTCTACGGAATCGTCGTTTCAACACCAATGGCGACTAAACGTGTGGGCTGGTATTGCGGGAGAAATTGTCGTAGGACCAATTTTTTTGCCGCACAGCCTAAACGGTCAAAATTATTTAAATTTTTTAACCAACGAATTGGACGATGCCCTCACAGAAAGCCTATCAATTTTAGGTTACGCTAATCTCGTGATGGGCAACAATTTAATCTTCCAACACGATGGCGCTCCAGCACACTATGCACGTGATGTTAGGGAGCATCTAAATATGCGTTTTCGTCAGTGGATTGGGCGCGGTAGCAGACATGTACCTTGGCCACCGCGATCTCCAGACCTAACTCCATTAGACTTCTTTTTGTGGGGGTATATTAAAAACATAGTGTATGCAATGCCGTGTGACACAGCAGAGCAAATGAGAGAGCGAATCGAAGCCGCTTTCAGGACAGTGACACCAGACATGCTACGGAATGTCCAGGTGTCGATACACAAACGAGCGACCTTGTGTGTACAGTACCAAGGGCGTCACATCGAACCACATCTCTAAAAAATGTAAGTTAATTAAATTATTATTTTTAATTTTCATATTTATTTTGCTGATTGTTCGGACTATGTTAAGCTATTTTTGAGGCAAAATTTAAGTAGGCAGGTAGGTACAAAGTACCTACCGGGCGGGCCACTGTCAGCACCTCATGGACGCGCGCGTCGCAGCCGCGCGTTTCAACAATAGGTAGGCAGATATGTACTAGGCGATCAGAATTACAGAAGAAATGTTTTGTAATATTAGCAAGTGACTTGGAATGTTGTTGACCCTCCGTAGTGTTGTTACACGTTTGTTAATATTTGAATTCAAGAATCATGCGATACCAAGGATACCAAGAATTTGGTATCAATTCTTCGAGTAATTTATTTTGAGCTGAAACTTTGTGTAGAGTTTCTATACCACCTATAATCTTCAGGGGTTCTTGATGTATATACCCTTTTTGTTACACGCTGTATATACAACGTGTAACAAAAAGGGTATATACATACCAAGGGTATGGCATCTTTAGATGATATCAATCGTTTTCGGAAGGGTTTCAACTCAAAATAAAATACTCAAAAAATTGGTACCAAATTTTCAGTTTCGTGTGTTTCTTAAAATAAAATCATAACAAACGTGGCAGCACACTACATATGTTAATAACTACTGGTTACCCGTCACGTTACTTGCCAAAATCCGATAAATGTCTTCAATATCTCTATGCGACTAGTATGATAGTAGCCTATCACAGGCGGTGTTTTTCCTCATAACTTCCTAACATAAAGAGATAGAATTAAAAAACCCTTCCAATATCGTTTGATATCATGTAAAGATGACATGCCTTTCTTATGTATATACCCTTTATGTTACACGTTGTATATATAAAAAAAAAAAAACTATAGTCCATGGTGCCTCACATTCACAAACTTGAAAAGTGCTTTTACATTATACAATACTATTGCAAAATATTGTGCACAACGTTGAAATAAACAAATAAAATAAAAAAAGAATATTTAGAAAACAACAAAAAGGGGAAATGGCATCTCTTCCAAACCTACAAAATTGTCTGTAGCTGTGGAGCAGGACTGGCATTTATCCAAGCATTTTTATCAAGGATATAATCTTCCAGTTTATAATATGCTTGCTTACAATGCGTGCGTTTAATGCATGTTTTAAATTTGGATTCATTGAGCTGTTGAATCTCTAGCGGTACTTTATTATAAAATTTTACACAGTACCCCATAAACGAACTATTTATTTTAGCTAGTCTGAACCGAGGTTGATCTAAATTGTTTCTATTCCTAGTATTAAAATTGTGCCTGTCACTTATCTTCTTAAAAAGATCAATATTTTTCCGAACATACATAATGTTTTCATAAATGTATTGACAAGGGACCGTAAGGATGTTTATCTCTTTAAACAGTTCCCTAAGAGAATCGCGTCTGCGGAGATTGTATATGGCTCTGATAGCTCTTTTCTGCAGAATAAAAATAGACTCTATGTCTGCAGCCCGTCACCAAAGCAAAATACCGTATGACTTGATACTAAGAAAGTAGCTAAAATAGACTAGTCTCGCAGTATCTACATCAGTAAATTGACGGATTTTTCTGACAGCGTATGCTGCTGAACTAAGCCGTCCTGCCAGAGATGTTAAATGAGGACCCCATTGTAGCCTCGAGTCAAGCGTGATCCCCAGGAAAACCGTGTTTTCGACGAATTCGAGTTTCTCCTTGTTCAATACAATATCGGAGTAAGTACTTTTAACATTTGGTAACGCAAATCTTATACACTTTGTCTTTTTTTAATTTAGTACTAAATTATTAGCGGTAAACCAATTTTGGACTTGCTGTAAAGCATTGTTTACGTCCTCAAGGTTTGAGCAACGTCTATTGATTTTAAAAATTGACGAAGTATCATCAGCAAACAATACAATATGTGGTTGTTTTTTTAATAGATGCGGTAGATCATTTATGTATGCCAAAAAGAGGAAAGGACCCAAAATTGAGCCTTGCGGTACACCCATTTTGACATTCAAACCCGGAGAATTGACACCATTTATCTGAACTTGCTGTTGTCTATCAATTAAATAAGATTTCACCAAGCTGAGCGCAAGTTTACTCAGCCCATAATGTTCCAGCTTTAAAAGTAAGGTTTCATGATTGACACAATCAAAAGCCTTTGACAGGTCACAAAAAATCCCTATCGCATCTTGGGCTTCCTCCCACGCTGCAAATATATGTTTTAATAAAGTGACACCAGCGTCGGTCGTACAACGTCCTCTGGTGAACCCGTACTGTTGATCGTGAAAGATTGTATTGCTGTTGAAATGATAAAGCATTTGATCAAGCATAACTTTTTCAAACACCTTACTAAAAACAGGCAATACCGATACGGGTCTGTAATTATTAGTGTCCTTATGGTCACCGGATTTAAAAAGTGGTATTGCACAACACGACACTACACTACACTGCACGACACACACACCACACACACACAGGGGGAACGGGCAGGAGTACCGACGCCTAGGGCGCGTTGAATCGGGGATTGATTACTCGCCCGGTAGTCGGAGAGATCAACTCACTTTCGCGAGCCATCCCGACCGACCAGAGTACGTTTGACCGTTATTCTGCCAGAGGAATATGAAGAACGCTTGACCGTTATTCTGCCAGAGGAATATGAAGAACGTTTGACCACTCTGCAGGAATAGGTTAGAGCGTTGCTGCAGCTTTCGATACACTGCTCGGCAGGTGCAGCAACGAAGACACTTCACAGTGAACTGACACTCACGAGACTCTCAATGCACGCGGGCAGAGCAATAGCGCGGCGAGGCGAAAAGCGCGGCGAGCTAGACGAGAGCGGCGGAGCGGAGGTAGGCACGTCCGCACAGGGCGAGCGCGCAACGCGGAATGTATTCGGGAGTGACTAAAGCGACTTGCAGTATTTACGGTCTTTTGTACGCTTCATTTTCAGTGCGCTAGTGACGTATCTACCTTAGTTTAATATTTTATCAATGCACGTCTTAGATTGCTGTGGAAAATCCATGTACCTTTAAATAAATAAAATAAATTTGAAACCCTACAAACAAACACTATAGCTTTTATATGATTACCGCAAAAATACTTACTTATAGAATCATATTCCCCGTTCTATTGCAGTCATTAATGGAACACTTTATGTTGAGTGTTTATGTTCATTAAGAATGTTAAAAGTTAGTACCCAGTCATCATTCAAATATCTATTATGAGAAGAACCTATCCTCTTAAACCTTTTGATGTAACTCCATATTATAGAAATAGGCGTCATTCTATTAAAACTAGTACAGAGTTTTTGCCAAGATTTAATACTTTCTTCTTTTAAAATTCTTTTCTTTTTAACATCAAATTTTTTGTACATAATGTAGTTAGCAATTGTTGGTGATGCTCTATAGGCTAATAGGGTTTGCTTAGACTTTAGTACGGCGTCACTACATGTTTGGTTCCACCAAGGAGCAGGCTGTCTCATAATTTGTAATGTTTGTTTAGCCTTTTGTTTTGGGACTGTTTTTGTTCTAAGATCAAACAAAATATTTACAAAATTATTATAAGAATCTAGAGGTTCATTTAAATCTAAATTAGAAAAACAATTTTCTTATAACTAGTAATATTTTTCCCAATCTGTTTTATTATAAATATATTTCTCTTCAACAGGTATTATAGATAATATTTATAGGATTCTGTACAAATGGGTGTTTACTGAATACTAATGTTGAACTCTTTTCAGAACTGATCTCTAATTTTAAAAAGTTGCCATCATAATTATGTAATTGAGATAATGCAGTGTTCAAATTGTTAACAGCTATGTTCAAATTTTGATGTTCACTATATAAAAGCAAGTCATCTGCAAATTGTAGGATTTTTACTTGTGATGTATTTACAAAATTAAGGATTTGGGATGTGTACAAATTATATAATAATGGTGATAATATTGCTCCCTGCATTGTACCTTTACTAACAATTCTTGGTCCATGTAGTTTATTGTTAAACTTTACATATAGGGTTCTTTGGTTAAGAAAATTTAAAATCCAGCGCAATATCTTTTGTGGAAAGGCTAATTCATGAAGGACATGAATTAAACATTCAATATTAACATTGTCGAAAGCACCATTCACATCTAAAAATACACATACCACATTAGAATGACTCAGTTGGGCCTTTTTTAGATCTGATATAAGAGCCACAAAGCTTTCAGAGCAACTTCTACCTTTTCTAAACCCAAATTGTATCTTTGGTAACTTTTCCTCAAACTCTACAAAATGGTCTAATCGTAACTTTAACATGTTTTCAAAAATTTTACCTAAGCATGATGATAAAGAAATAGGTCTGTATGATGATGGATTATTTGCATCTTTGTTTGGTTTTAATATAGGTATTACACATTGGGTTTTCCAAGATTCTGGTATAGTTAAAGTGTTCCATAGTTTATTATATATACTTAATAATATATCTTGAGCATTGGGATGTAATTTTTTTATTAATATGTAAGGTATTGTGTCCAAACCTGGTGTTGTATTTCTTCTACTTTTAACCCTAGAAAGATAACGTTATTTTTTAGTACTGAAAAGATAAACATGCGCCTCAGAGACGCAGCGTTTTAATAGCCGATTTTTTGGATGAATGTCAATTATTTTTGTTTCATTTACTACTGTTAATTGCTGAATTATTAATAAGTAAATAAAATACATAATTATTATCGTTATTTTTTATTTAAAATATTAAAATTTGTAGGTTTTTATAAACCCTTAACAAAAATGAACCAAAATTAGAAGTCTTCTGTACTTCGATAGAAATTTTTAAAAATAGGCAACTTTTATAGTGTTTTTTCTTATTAACTAATTAATTATAATATAATCAGTCTCAAATTTAAAAAAATACGGGAAAAATCAACGGATAAAGACAATTGTTGCAAATAACTTTTTTATGTTCTCCGCACAATGTCTTTTTACGTTTTATGGACGGTATTTTGAATAATTCTTTTCTTTTTTTTGGTACATAAGCGACAGTACCGTCGAATTTCAGTTAGTGGTTCCTCATCAGGTTCTTCAGAAATCTTTTTGTTACTTTGTGGGGGAATATTCAATACTTTCTTTCAAGCGTCTTGATAAAGTAGGAATTTCCAACCTAGTTTTCAAACACGGTGCAAAAATATTTCGACACGTGCAACTAGGCACAATTCGAATGAACTTTATTGATTGCAGACGTTTTTCTGGTATTTTGTCCTTTAGCAGTAGACCAAACATGCCTATTCTTGTTCCTGATTAGGCGGAACTACTATGCGATGGTCATGTCCAGTATTTTCAGTGACATTCTGCGATGAAGTATCCTTCGAATTTTCATAGATTATCACTCCTTCTTGGCCATCAACATTAGTCATTGACATGGTCCTCGATCTCACTGTCATTGCTCTCATCAGCGCCTTCATCTTCTTCAGTCAATAAAGAAACAATTTCTCTTTTATTAAACACTCTTCTGCTGGACACAGTGTAAAAACACTCCTAAAAACAATTGATGACAATAATTATTCACTAATAAAAAAACCAGCCTTTAATACTTACCTTACATTAGTAAAAATAACAAAAACAAATTCACTATGAAAGTGGCAAAATTTACACAAAAGATAAACATGCGCCTCTCGAGCGCAACACATCGCTCTAACAGCAAAACTATGGTACTTACCGAACAGTAGCAGCCGTCTCTTGGAAGTGTTGACCAACGACTGAATTGGCTAGGAAACACAAGCTTGTACACGCGTCGGTAACAAAATTTCAGCGAAATATGTATTTTGCGGGCGCCTCTGAGGCGCACGTTATCTTTCTAGGGTTAAGGGATATGTATAACTCATTCATTGTAAATGGCATATTGAGAAAACAGTTGCTATCATTTTCAACAGATTGAACAAATATATTCTTTAAATTATCTACATTTCTTATCTTCATTGATCTTCTTATCTACATTCTTTAACTTGTTCGACAGTGTAATTTTGTATGAGGGCCTTGAATGTGCGAAGAGTGAAAGAATAGGCAATCTCAAATGTCGTCATGATTATTTAATGACTTTGTTTTCATGCAGATGCGATGACGACAACCCCGATGATGCTGGTTAGCCTCCAGATACTCCTGCTGGATCCTCTGGTACTTCGAATGCGCCCGCCAGTCGCCCAGATGAAGTTGGCGAGCAGAAGCTCGACGTGCCAGTGCTTCAGATGAAGATGTTGCTGGTGCTGATGCAGCCGAGGACGGTGCACGGTCAGATGGCCGTGTTAGCAGAAAGAAGTTTGAAGACTTATAGCAACTCGCACCTACTTTGTCTATGCCTACGTCTACTATATCTACGCCTATCTATTATAAATAGACGGCTGTCTGATTGACAGGTTCATAGACTCGCCCGCGAGACCCCGCTACGGCTACACGCTACGCTATCGCTCCCCGCGCCCCGCTCCCCTCTCTACCTGTGTACAGGTGTCGCACGGTGCCGCCAGCAGAGTCCTAGGCCGCCGCGTTCGCGCCCCGCGCCCCGCGCCCCGCACTCGCCCGCGCGTCGTCGCTCGGCTCGTAGCCTTGAGCGCCCCGCGCCCCGCTCCCCGCACTCGCCCGCGCGTCGCGGCTCGGCAAGTCGGCACGTAGCCTCGAGCGCCCCGCGCGCCCGCAGACCCCGTGCTCGCCCGGCGCGTCGCCTGAGTGCCCCGCGCACCCCGCGCGCCCCGCAGCCCCGTGCTCGCCCGGCCGCCCGGCGTTCCGCGAATTGATAACAACAAAATATTATTAGTCAGCTAGTGGTCGAGTTTAACATATTGTTTTCTCGACCGCTGGTTGATTGATATAAAAAGTCTTTTTCAAGACTATCTATTTCTTTAACAGCCGCGTTTATATTTTTAGAGTCACTAGTTCCCTTCAGGAAAAAAAACCACAGTTTCGTGGTCCTCGGTGGCTACCTAACAGGTGTCAACAAGCCGAGTGGGGTGTTGACCCGACTCACCCGCCGAACCCCTTCAGGGCTAGGCAGCAAATCGGACGGGTCCCAGTACTCCGGCCTTGGGGGGTCCCCTAGTCGGACCTGGTGACAGTTTTGCTTTTCAGCAACACACCTAGTGTCTTTAGGGTGTGTCTACACCCTTCGCACTAGACCGGTCAGGGCCCCGTTGCACATTGAGATTGGCAACGGGTTACTAGCTTAGGGCTCACCATAGGTACACACCTCCCTGTCTAAACCCGACAGGGAGGGTACACACCCCCGGGCCTATCCACCCGGGGGGTTAGGAACCATGGACGCAAGTCCAGGTCCCCACGTCTTCTACCAGGCGCTTCTTGCCCTGGTAGACGTTCTTAGGAACGACCCCGACGTCTGCGCCAAGTACGGCGACAAACTGTCTGCCCTACAGCAGATAGCCCCCGCTCCCCAGCCCGCCCCCGTTGAAACCGAGGTGTCCATGGACACCGAGGTGCCCTCCGCAAAGCGGTCCGTCCCCGACTCCTCGGATTCCTCCGAGGAGTCCTCACCCTTATCCCAGGACGATGAAGCTGACGGCTTCATCGTCGCCTCGGGAAAGAGGAGGAGGAAGATCTCCTCCTCAAACCCGGCCCCCAAACTGGCGGCCGCTGCCTCCGCCAGCGGCTCACCCACCCCCGCCCCTGCCCCCTCTAACGCTGCCGCCACCTCGCGCGCCGCGACACCAAACCCCTCCCACTCAGCCCCCCGAGCTGCCGCCAAGATCCCCCCTCCCCCGCCTGTCTTCGTACAGGACAAGGGAAAATGGACCAACGTGTCTGGATGGTGTGCTGATCAGAAGATCAGCTTCACCAAGGCCCAGTCTACACAGACTGGAATTAAAGTTACAGTCCCGTCCTCAAAGGACTACCGGGAGCTGACCAAGCTCCTCAAACTCAGAGGTGTGGCCTTCCACACATACACCCTCCCGGAGGATCGACTTACCCGTGTGGTCATCCGCCGCGTGCCCAAGGAGCTATCCTCCGACATTAAGGCAGACCTGATCTCTCAGGACATCCCGGTGAAGGAAGTCCACCGCATGCATAGGGCGCGTGGTAAAGTGCCCTATGACATGATAATGGTGATCTGATACCCGGTCGAAGGTTCCACCCACCACCCCATCTTCCTGGTGAGTAGCATCTGCTCACTGACAGGAATTACCATCGAAAAGCCCCACAAGAGCAGCACTGTTGGCCAATGCCACAGGTGCCAACTATACGGGCACTCCCAGGCACACTGCCATGCAAAACCCAGGTGCGTTAAGTGCCTGGGTGATCATGGCACGGCAGAGTGTCTCCGCCCCAAAGACCGATCGCTCTGTATCGAGCCACCGAGTTGCGTCCTCTGTGGCGCGACCGGTCATCCGGCAAATTACCGTGGGTGCCCCAAAGCACCCAAAACCACCTCTCCTAAGCTGACAAAGCGCGCAAGCGCTCGTCAGCAAAGGGAAGCCCCTGAACCCCCGACCCAACCCCCGGCGAGCTTGAGCCCCCAGAGACCTAGTCCCTGGAACCGCCTCAACCACCAACAGGCCTTCCCAGCCTTAGTGGCGACTGCCCCGCAGATTCCCCCAACCAATCCAGCCTGGAAGGCCAAGGATCCTCGCATCCGTCCGACCACGGCTCAAAAGGAGGCCCCATCGCCCTCCGCCCCCACCCCCGCACCATTACCCCCCGCTCCCGCCCCCGCCTCCAAAGCTGCGGCAGCGGCCCCCGCACCCCTTCTCCCAACCCCAACGGTAGGGAACGGCCCCATGGATGCCTTCAATGTCATCTCGGGGACCTTCCTCATCTTCATGTCTCCCCGCGCTAAACAAATGGCGCAAGAGCTCCTAACCGCCAGGTCTAACGGCAACCTACATGCTATTTATAGCATCTACAATGCGTATCCTGAAATTACGCAGGCCCTCTCCTCCCTCTCTTCCAACCATTAATGGATAATAGACCCTCCCAACGAACCAAGCCCCGATCCCTCAAGCTGGCTCACTTCAATGCCGACGGCATTAGAGATCAGAAAATTGAGATCTCAACCTTCCTCCGAGAGCACCAGATCGACATCTTCCTCGCTCAAGAGACCTTCCTCAAGCCTTGTAACCGCACACCCCTGATCGCAAACTACCGCGTAGTTCGCAACGACAGGCTGCGGTGTCACAAAGGCGGTACTCTTATTTACTTCAAAAGGGCTCTATATTGCATACCATTGGACCCCCCACCCCTTTCACGACTCGAAGTTTCAATGTGCCGTCTCGGCATGTCAGGTCACCAACCTATTACCATAGTGTCGGCCTACCTCCCTCCCAGTTCCTCTGCCGAGAACCATCAACTCCTAGCAGATGACATTGCCCTACTTCTTGGGTTGAGTGACTCCGTTATAATAGCGGGTGACCTCAATGCCAAACACACTGCCTGGAACAGCACCAGGATCAATACCAGAGGCAGACTCCTGTTTGACCTCTCCACCCGATTAAACTTCGATGTCATGGGGCCCATGACCCCCACCCACTTCCCCTATGATCCAGACCACACCCCAGACGTCCTCGACGTAGCGCTTCTAAAGAACGTCAACCTACGGTTGGACTCTATAGAGGCGATACCAGAGCTATCGTCCGACCATCGCCCAGTCATCATTCGACTGGCTCCCCGCTCTGGCCTTCCTGACCCAGGTCAAGCGCCCCTGACAAAAGTGGTAACGGACTGGAGGAAAGTAAGCGATCGGCTGAAATCCACCACATCCCCCCACTTGGACACACGACAGCCGCGATCGACTCGTTCACGGATCACGTACAGTCAGTCCTGAACGAATGTTCAAGGGAGGTCACAGTGACAGAAGACCGTCGCTGGAAACTCCCCCCTGACTTGCGTGAACTGCTGACCTAGAAGAACGCGGCAGTCCATGCCTACAGCAGCTTCCCCTGTGTGGCTAACAAAGCCCATATGCGCCATTTACAGAGAACTGTAAAAAGACGCGTATCGGAGTGGCGTTAAGCTGCCTGGGATAGCATGCTGGACGAGTTAGAGCCGACTCACTTAGCCTTCTGGGAACTTCAGAGGAAATTAAAATCCAAAGAAGTCGTCACCATGCCTCCCCTGGTTCGCCCTGACAATACCATCGTCTTCGACGACGATGACAAGGCGGAATGCCTTGCCTCCTGTCTAGAAGCCCAGTGCTCCCCCAGCCTCCTACCAGTAGACCAAGCTCATCTCCTTGAGGTTGACGCTGAAGTCGAACGTAGAATCTCCCTCCCGCCCGTTGACGACCCTGAGGACCCCCTGCCTCCCATCACTCCAGAGGAAGTGCAGGACATTGTCAAAGGGCTTAAACCCAAGAAAGCGCCAGGGTCTGACGGCATCACCAACCGAGTGGTCCGCCTTTTCCCAGCCCACCTCATCATCCTCTTGACCACCATCTTCAATGGTGCATTGGGGAATAACATTTTCCCACAAACGTGGAAAGAAGCCACTGTCATAGGCATTCCCAAGCCCGGTAAGCATAAAGCCGACCCCACTAGTTACCGTCCCATCAGCTTACTTAAAGTTCTCGGTAAGATCTATGAGAGGCTTATATACAAGCGACTCAGAGCCTACGCCGAGAACAAGGGCCTCATTCCAAATGAGCAATTCGGGTTCCGTACCCAACACTCCTGTCCCCAACAGATCCTACGTATCACTGAACATATACACGCAGGATTCCTGCGTGGTATGTATACAGGCGTTGTTTACTTTGACGTAGCGAAGGCGTTTGATAAAGTCTGGCACAACGGCTTAATCTATAAGCTGTACCAACTCGGTGTGCCTGATCGTCTCGTCCTCATCTTACGGGACTTCCTGTCAAACCGCACCTTTCGTTATAAAATCGAGGGAGCACTCTCCTCCCCCCGCCCCATCCATGCAGGTGTCCCCCAGGGCTCTGTATTAGCCCCCCTCATTTTCACGCTTTTCACCAGCGATATCCCGAAAAGCAGTAAGGCACAACTCGCTCTGTTCGCAGATGACACAGCCATCTACTGCTCTGGACTCAATCCTGACCGGATTCGCCTCCATCTTCAAAGAGCGGTCAACTACCTTGCTGACTGGTTTAAGAAGTGGAGGATCGAAGTCAACCCCCAAAAAAGCCAAGCGGTACTCTACATGAAACCGCGACGCAAAGTCACCCTTCCACGGCCCATCATCATGGACGGCAAGCCGATCCCTTGGGAGAAGCAAGCCAAATACCTAGGTGTGATTCTCGACCAACACCTCAACTTCTCAGAGCACATTAAGGCGGTCCGCTC
Source organism: Sesamia nonagrioides (assembly GCA_017933935.1). Classification (NCBI taxonomy): domain Eukaryota; kingdom Metazoa; phylum Arthropoda; class Insecta; order Lepidoptera; family Noctuidae; genus Sesamia; species Sesamia nonagrioides. The sequence goes on along the minus strand of JADWQK010002002.1, from coordinate 1,840,226 downwards.
ACGCGCCGCCTTCGCTCTGGGTCGACTCCACCCCCTCCTCAACCCGCGTAGCAAACTGTCGCTCAGGTGCAAAATGCGCTTGTACACAGCATGCATACGCCCGATTATGACATACGCTTGTCCAGTCTTCGCACATGCCAAGCCGCGTCATATCCATAGGATGCAAGTAGTCCAAAACCGTTTCCTCCGTAAAGCCACAACCGCCCCTTGGTTCGTCCGTAATGAGATCCTCCACCTCGATCTCAAAATCCCCTCCATCCGGCAGTTCATGAAACGTCTTTCCAAACGCTTCTTTGACACTGCCGCCAAGCACCGCAATCCCCTAATAGCAGCGGCTGCTAACTATACCCCCTCCACCATCTCCAAGCTTCGCCGTCCACGGCATGCCCTCACAAACCCCGATGACCCCATAACCCTCCTCCAAGAGGCCAATAGGGCCACCAGCACAATACACAAGAAAAGACCGACCTACCGACCTCGCCGCCGAGGTCCATCGCGACGCGTTCAACGTAGTAGCCCCCTCCCCCGTCCCTTGTCCGATGACGGCCAGCCCGCGCCGCAGCTGAGCCAGTAAATATAAACTCCCAACTATGACCTCTGAGTTTGTTTCGGACGTTTCTTCTCAGAGCTAGTACTAGGAAACGCCGCGGTCATCAAACCGAATCAAATATAAGAAATCGATCCAGCCGTCCCTTGCTGTTTTTCTAGTGACACCCTAAGCCGAGGTTCGTACCCCACTATGGGGTGCCCTTAGCGTAGTCGCTTAGCTTTTAATAGCCCTGGCCGGAGGCTTTAAATTCATTTAAGGCAGCCACAGGATAGTCCGGTTAACTAGTACAGGCCTCTCAAGGTCAACTAGGAGATGCCATATTAATAAAAAAAAAAAAAAAAAAAAAAAAAAAAAATTGACAGGTTCTTTTCCTCCTGAGCTCTTGGACGGTAAGGTGGTTGAATTGGTGGTCGGTGCGATTTGCAGTAAATCGGTCATTTTGTTGATATTTCGCTGTAAATGGTGTTAAACTGATGGCTGTTTGTGTTAAGAGTCATTTTAAGGTTATAAAATTGAGTTATTGATTATAAATCATTGTTTCTGATTGGTGTTGTACTTTTCTTTATGTAAATCTCTCCTGATCCTAAAAATATTAATAATAAAATGGTAAGGTTAGTTATTCAAGTAGGGTAAACTTTTTGTAAAAGTGTAAGGTAAGTATAGCTAATACAGATAGTTGACATACACTGATACGCTGTTTGTTACATTTTCAAGAAAAGATACAATTTGTTTCTAGTAAGTCTATACTTTTTACACAAACTTAAAAAAGGAAGAGGTTCTTTGTTCAGCTGTCCTGTCTTTTCTATAGAACATTATACTCATCCTACACCATATATTTTGTAAACAAACTGGTACAGATATACCTAAACATTGAACGATCACAACCGGGGTAATAATAACTATTACATCGTCGCACACAACAAATTCTTGTCATTTTAAATTAGATTTTTACCTCAACCTTCAAAAAAAATAGCGTGATACCTTATAAGCACGACAAAGAAAAATTTGCATCGACCTTACCCTAATGAATAATTAATTTTATTTTTGGTTCATTTCACCGGAAAAGGCAAAGGCATAGTACGCCATAGATCCAAGTCTTCAGTAATTTTTTTTCTTCATTAAATATCTATCCTAACTTATCCTAATTTATCCTAACTTATCCTAGCATAACTTAACCTAAACTAACTCCTTTCGTTTTACGCGTTTGAACGATAAGGAGCGGTTTAGCGTAAAGACATGATGAGGCCACTATGCTACAATATTTCACTGTTCTTTTTGAATTATTCACTGAATGCACTTTTTACTACATAAATCATGCGTTTTTATTTAGTAAACGACACTATAAATAATTTTAAAAGTCCAATGAAAAATGAGCGTGACACTCATCTTGACATTCCCGCCAAAACCCCTCTTGAATAAATAACCCAATTTTTTTTTTTTAATTATTTCTGACCTGGATTCAAAGTCCTTCAGCCGTATACATTATAATAGAAAAGCAACAAAAAATGGAATCATACAAACTATACAGACAATAATACGAGGGATAACAATAAGTATTAAAATTAAAGTTAATTTCTAAAATAAATAATTAAGCTTTTACAAATAAACAAACAAACTAAACTAAATTTTTTCTATTGTTGTTGTAATGAACTTGAAGAGATGAACAAAAAACTGCGGTCTATTTAATAAATCTTTGACGTGGCGGGGTAAACAGCGGGATTGCTGGACGAGTACTGTCACTACATTGTCACTATCACTCTCACTATTGTCAGTGTCAGATAATTCTTGGAAGAGTAGCTGGCGCTGGTTGTTGAATTTTGGGCAACCGAAAACAAGATGTTGCAAATCGGAAGATTTTTCAGGACAATGTTTACAGTGACTGTTCTGACAGATATTGATTCGATGGAGATGTGTAGGAATAAGGCAGTGACCAAGCCGCATTCTTGATATAATCGTTATGAATTTCCGGCTTCTTTATGCGTCAAGTTTATCATACCACGGTCTTATTGGTAAGTTTTTCTGCACCTCAGCATACCACTTTCCTTTGGTCTCAACTGTAGTGTCCCAGTGCTCTTTCCAGAGTTTTCGCGAATTGGTTTTGAAGTAAACATAGTAATCGGAGAATGGTACTTGTTGTGATTGACTGTCATCTCGATTAGAATCTGTATGTGTTATAGTATCAGCAATCTCATTACCGTCTATACCACTGTGGGAGGGAACCCATATAAATTCTATATTAATGCCTCCGTTGTACAAATTTTCTATGAGAGTACATATTTTAAATAAAATGTAGTTAGTTTTATAGGACCGAAGTCCATAAAACAATGAAGTTAAAACGCTTTTAGCATCAGTTACTAAAACAATATTTACATTACTTACACTACTAGTTATATACATTAGACATTTAAGAATAGCATAGCTTTCTGCAGAAAAAATGCTAAAAGTGCTATTTAACTGTATGCTTTCACTGTAATTGGCTTGTGGATCATAAAAGGCTGCTCTTACATTTTGATCTTTTTTAGATCCGTCTGTATATATAAAATAACAATCGGGTCTTTTATGTTTGAATTCTAAGAAATCTGTTTTATTTTTTATTAAATCTAAATGAATCTTATTTCTATCATAGTTTATGAGACTGTTATATGAGCATTCATAAATTGGCCATTTCTTACATTTATGTATATCTTGCATTTTACTTTTAACATCACTATAAATAGTTATAATTTCAGTTCCAGAATGGAGTGACTGAGGAGATATAGTAGGCATGGGCATGAAGTGCATAGCCTCTCTCATGTTGAGAAGTTTAGTGTTGAGAGGATTATCTGAAGCTACTAACTTTAAAAAGAATCTTTCTGCTAGTTGAAGCCTTCTTAGGAATAAAGGAGGTATGCAAGTTTCCACTTCTAATGAGTTTATAGGAGTAGAACGCATTGCTCCACAAATTAGCCTTAACCCTATGTTTTGTATTACATCCAGTTTGAGGAGGTAGGAATTATTAGCATTTAAGTAAGCTAAGCTACTTTAATCAAAGTGGCTTCTAACTATGCTTTTATACAACATACTCATAGTTTTGGGGTCTGATCCCCAGTAAGTACCTGCTAAATGACGTAAGATATTTATACTTCTCATAGCCTTCTTACTAATATAGTCTATATGTTTATCAAATTTTAAATGTGAATCAATTACTACACCCAAAAATTTGTGATGGTCAACAATGGGAATTTCTGTGTTATTATAAAGAATTTTCATTACTGTATTTTCTTTACTGATTATTAAAAGTGAACTCTTTTCTGGACTCACTTCTAATTTAAGTTTGTTATGATAATATCTATACAATTGGTTTAAAGCATTATTTATGTTATTTTTAGCTATATCTATATTTTGATTTACACTATATAATAGTAAATCATCTGTAAATTGTTGATTTTTTGTAAATTGATTTATTGGTTTAATTGATTGGTTGTAAAGATGTTGACCGTTTCAGTATTGACATATTTCAAAATCTCTGAAGTATATAGATTGTACAGCAAGGGAGACAAAGTAGCACCTTGCATAGTTCCTTTATTAGCAGATCTAGGGCCATGCAGTTTATTATTGTACTTTACATAAATAGTTTGATTACTTAAAAATTCAAATAACCATTTCAAAGTACTTCCTGGAATGCCAATGTTACATAAAACTTCAATAAGCTGTTCTATATTTACATTATCAAAAGCACCTTTAACATCTAAGAAAATACAAACCATGTTAAAATTACTGAGTTTGACTTGTTTAATGTCATGAATCAGAGACACAAAGCTTTCAGAGCAACTTTTACCTTTTCTAAAACCATGCTGAATTTCAGGAATTAAATTATTACTTTCTGAAAAGTATTCCAAACGTAGCTTTAGCATATTTTCAAATAACTTTCCCAAACATGAAGATAGCGATATAGGCCTGTATGAAGTATTTATAGGTTTATTTAGCTTTAATATTGGAATGACACATTGAGTTTTCCAGGATTTTGGTATAATATGTCTTTGCCAAAGTTTGTTATATATACAAAGTAGTATTTTTTGAGCATTTGGATGTAACCTTTTAATAAGTAAATAGGGTAAATTATCTAAGCCTGGTGTAGTATCCTTTCTACTTTGTAATGAAGCAGTCATTTCGTTAAAAGAAAAAGGTTTATTAAGAAAAGAATTAGCTGCATTTTCTTGAGCACTATGAAACAAAGATAACTACCTGTCTATATTGAAGCTGTGTTTGTCTGATAGATTATCTAGAAAAGTTGGAATCCATGTATCATCAAAGTTCTTATTGTGACTACTAATTCCAATTCTCTTAAATTTTTTAATATAATCCCAAATCCTTGGAAACTGGAGTCATTCTATTAAAGCTGCTACACAAATTTTTCCATGACTCTGTGCTCTCAATTTTAATTGTTCTTTTCTTTTGAGCATCTAGTTTTTTATATTCTATAAAATTAGCTATAGTGGGACATGACTTATATTGCTTTAAAGCTTCTTTAGATGCATTCACGGCTACCTCACACTTTGCATTCCACCATGGAGCAGGTTTTTTACGAACAACATTACTATTTTTTCTCTTACTCTTAGGAATAGATATATTTCTTAGATCATTTAAAGTATTTACAAAACTATTATACAATTCTAGGCAGTCTTCAGACTCAATGGTTAAATAGGAAAAGAAATTTTCAGATAGAGCATAAAATTGAGACCAGTTAGCTTTACTATAAATAAATCTTTCTTCCACAGGACCTACTTCATACATGCATGGTTGAATATTTACATAGAGGGAAACTGGATAGTGGTAGTTGCCTAAAGGATCATCTTGAACCTGCCAATTACACAAATGAGCAATCGAAGGACTAACAAGAGTGACATCTATTGCAGAAGCCTGCCTGTTGGGATATGGACATGTTGTTGGAGTACCATCATTTAATATGCAAAAATCTAAGTCATCAATCAAGTTATATATATTATTTCCTCTATTATTATTGCTATTGCATCCAAAACTGGTATGATGTGCATTAAAGTCACCCATAATTATGCAAGGTTTGGGAATATTATTAAAAATATGCCTAAGTTTATTAGTATTAAATCTGCCACTTTTAGGTGGACAATATACACAAAGTATACTGATATTCCCCGACTTTGTCTCAAAATTTATGGCTATGTTTTGAAAATTTTCATGAAAGTGTTCAATACAGAATATTTCAACCCATGTTTAATTAAAATACCTACACCATTGCATCTATTTTCAGAGTTCTTGTAAATAAAATTGTAATTTGGAATATAAGGGATAATAGATTTATTAGTAAGCCAAGTTTCATTAAGTAAACAAATGTCTATTTTCTTATCTTCAAGTAATTTATGTAACAATGTTTTCTTGCTCTGTAAACTTTGTATATTGAACTGAACTATATGTAAATAATCGTCCATTAATTGATTAAATTAGCTAATAATATATCTTTAATCCTTTTATTTGTAATTGGTGTATTACTTTTATCATTACCCAATATAATTAAGGACTTCACTAAAGCATTTAGAACAATATCATTGTTCAACAATTGTTCATAATTGAATGTTTTATGATTTTCACCTATAGTCATGTTGATGCCCTTTGTGATAGTGGGGAAAACATTTTTGCCGTTAATTTTGGGTGGGGCAGAACTTACCGCCGTGGCATAACTGGCGCCGGTTTGGTGGAGGTTAAGATGTTTTTTCTTCTTTTCTTGTATTTTTTGACTTTTTACTGGACAATCTTTTGAAATGGCCAAGTGATTGCCACCACAATTTATACATAATACTTCAGCAACATCACATTCCTTGTAAGAATGTCGGCCAGCACATGACGAGCAGTTTTGTTCACCTCTACAAACTTTTGCAGAGTGATTAAATTTTAAACATCTATAGCATTGTAATAAAGGGGGTATGTACATGTCACGTATTGGGTATCTAAACATTTGGATGTATGCATATCGTGGCAGTGTCGTGGCAGCAAATGTTACTGCTATTGCAGTCAATGGAGTGAGCTTTCCTTCAACTTTCTTCATGAAACGTTTGATGGAGATCACTTCAGTATCACAAGTAATGTTTTTGTAAACTTCTTCATTGGACATATCTTGTGGTACATGTCTAATAACTCCAGTTGTTTCAGTCGTGTGAGCAGGCACGAAAGCCTTTAGCTTGTTCCTGTTAAGGAAACTGTCCATTTTCATAAAAGTATTAGCAGGTCCAGGCTTGTGAAAAGTAATGCCAATTTTGTACGCGTTCACTCGGTGTACACCAACAATGCCTTTAACATTTTCAGTGAAGATTTTTGTTAATGTTATAGGATTTTTATTACCAATTTTTTCCTGTTCTTGGGACTCCACGTAAACAATGCAATCAATGCTGCGATTTTCGGGGAATTGTCTCTTATAATTCTGTTTGGTAAACATTTTATATTTAGTCTCAGAGTCTGTCTCGAGTTTTCGTTTTTTACGCTCTTTGTCACCAAGGGGCTGGGCCCCGTCACTATCTACACTCATATTGTACACTATTTAGTATTTAAATATACTATTTACAGTAGACTTATATTAATTTATATATATAAAATATGTTTTTAGAAAATTGGTGAATTAAATTCTCCCGCTTTGTTTGACTTCCCGCCAAAAAGTCCCATTTAACCCAATATGTCATCGGTGTTGCCATTCTATAGTTTACTCTCTGCTAATATTGTTTTATTTTTATTTATTATTTAATCACAATAAATGCATTGATTAAATTTTGAGTTAAGCAGTTAGTTATTTTAATGTTTAAATAATCACGAGTCACTGATATAATATTGTATATCAGCGTAAATAACAAAACGAGTGGATCAAGTTTATGTATCAAGGTTAACAAATAGTAGTTTTATTTCACACTGGCAGTCTGCGGGAAAGGGACACAGAGTCCTTTCGATGCCTCTCTTTCGGAACTGTAGGTATTTATGCGTAAGCTTTGTGGCAATATAAGCTTTATGGAGTAGGCTTTAGGTTTATTTTTGAATGTTGTTATTTAGATATTATTATTACTCGTAATAATTCTATATATTTTAACTTCTTTGTACATAGTATACTATTTTGTCATCGACATATACTAATGGATATGCTTTAGATATGAGAATTGTGGCACTCCGAAAGAAAGGGAGGAAACGAAGTTTCGTGTATCTTTATCTCTCCCAAAATCATCAATCATCTATGAGAAAAGAGATAGTGCTAGACCGAAAGCAAACGCCATCTTTTTCACTCTTTTCAAACCAATAAATTATTGCAGATTATACGCGTACGGCATGTCCATTAGTATATGTCTATGATTTTTATTACCATAATTATAATCTGTGGTCCCTAACACAGAGTATATAAATTTGTTAGGATAAGGCTGTAAACTTGTGAATCTGTGCCTATTTTGATCCAGTAGTGACGACTTGACGAGGCTATTGCCAAAAATATTCGTCGTTCAACTTCAGTTTAAAACATAGTGTTGATGATAGCGGTCGTTGTGGAAGTTTCGTTGCTCCGTCCGTTAAATTCTTGTTAATCGTAAAGATATTGTTTTAAACTTAATTTAAGCATGTGGCCAAATCGACGGATGGGGCAATACATTACTCCGCAGGAATTACAAGAGGTAAGAAATTAAAAAAAAATAATTATACTTGTCTTCTCATACTGATACCGGTATTTTATATGAAAATTAAACATGTGGGACAAAAAAAAATACTATTGCGGTTACGTAATTTTATATGGCGGAAGGTCCTAGCAGAGTGAGGAAGGTAGGTATTATCTTTGCCACGCGGTCGTTACGTAAGGGAATTATGTAAGGTTGAAAATCAAGGGATGATAACAGGAAAACAAATGTAAAAACAGAACTGTAAAGGAGCGCGCGCAATGTAAATCCGCTGGCTTGTAAACAAGATAAACATAAACACGACGTTGCGGGCGCGGCGCCGCCGTGGCCGGCCGAGGACAAGTACCGAACCGACGCCAACCTTTGTTCACACTAAATTGCATAATTATTATATAATTTGATTGGTTTTCTGGGCTGTTAATGCGCTTGCAGCAGTCAGAAGTGATGAGCTCGTTCTTGGTCGCTTTGTTACAGTTATTGCAAATTTGGATTGACACATTGATGTCATTTAGATTTACATAACTTGTTAATTTTACGTAACAAGTAATATCTCACATATTAATATGGTGGCCCACGATGACTTTGCTTACCATGGAAGGTAATTTTGTTTATAAGAAAATTTACTCTAGACCTCACAGTTTAAAATTACAGGTGGTTAGGGTCAGCGCGCAGCAAGTACATACGTATCTTGTTTTGGATATTTACTTGCCTAAATCAGCGATTATCAGCGCCGGCTTCAAGTGTTGTTTTCTTTCAATATTGTGTTGCAAAAAATTTTGATATTTACATGTTTTCTGTAATGAATAATAGGTTCCTTCTAGTTCTGTCGTCGATTCATGCGCATTACTTACACCCCAGTCTTGACAATTACTACGGTGGGAAAATTCATTCTTCACAATCACAGCTGTAATTTTGTGACAGTTGAATGATAGTAAAAAAAAACTAGTAATCAAACACGCGGGCCCAGTGCTGGCTGGTAAATTTCACATGTCTTTGAAGTTTTGCCTCTTGAACATGCCGTTTCCTCACCATGTTTTCCTTCACCGTTTTGAGAGCAGTGGTGAAGAAAGATTTACACAAAGTAAATCGCCTGTCGGTGTTCCAACCTACAACTTGTAAGTCGCGGCCGATACCACTAGGCCACCACTGCTCCTGCCTTCTCAGCCGTTTTTTTTCTGGATGGGAAATCATCTAATGACCTCTCCCGCTCTGGGCGGAGCGGAAGGGCGTGTCAAACTTTTACTAACTAAAACCCACCCGTGTTTCTTCACATGCCTGTGCACGAGGGGTCACGGTTTCATTTTTAAACAACCCGCAACGCTTGTGAAATACGACGCGCCGTCGTCTAGGGCCTGGTCCTTACCAGCCGGCGAGCTGCCCTCTGCTCACCGCCCGCAGGCCCGCGCCTACGGTGGCCGGGAGGTCGGTGTTGTCTCCCGACCAGGGCGTCTCCTGCGACGGCTAGTGGCGTGAGGGCGTTTGGATTCCTGCTGCCTCCTCCTTTGCCTTTGAAATGGCGGCCTGCCGTGCACTCTCGCTCCGGACCAGGGTAGGACGCGAGAGTTCGCCGCTACGAGAACACGGCGGTGCTCTAGCCAAGCCGGGCAGATCTCCACCGTGTCCTCAGGGCGATCCACACAATGGTGACACCCTAGCGTTTCCTCCCGCCTTATCCGGAACAGGAACCTCCCGAAACAACCGTGTCCGGTGAGGACCTGCGTCAGGCGGAAGGTGAGGGCGCCGTATCGCCTCTCAAGCCACTTCTCAAAGAGGGGACCGCTATTGTGGCGTAACCATGCCTGATCAGCCTCAATTTTTAAAAATACCTCTAATTTCCCTACATTTATATCTGTTTCAACAGCTGCTTGATGGCGAGATCGTCGTTTTAAAGTACGAGAATTTGCCTTCTATATTGCAAAAGGCGTAAGTAAATTTGAATTCCGCGGGCTCTCCTGGCGCTTTCAACTTGTCAATTAATTTCCTTTTCTATGTTGACAAAACAAACCGGTCAAACAAATACGAGGATAAGAAGGTGGTAAATGCCAACTTATTAACCAAAACATTTTTTTTAATTACTTAAATCACTTCGAAGATCTAGGGCTGAGGACTAAAGGCACCGCAATCGCGTGATAAATAAGCGTAGACCTAAGAATGATCACAATTACTAAAAATATTTTAATCTATTTTTTTGCATTTTGTACATTATTTTACGCAAAGATTGCTTTTTTACGTGTCTCTTCTTCAGCCTATAGATGTCCACTGCTGGACAAAGGCCTCCCCCAAGGCTTTCCACGCTGACCGGTCTTGTGTTGCCCGCATCCATCGGCTTCCCGCGACCTTCACCAGGTCATCGGTCCACCTTGTTGGGGGCCTACCTACGCTGCGTCTTCCAGTACGTGGCCGCCACTCCAGAACCTTACTGCCCCATCAGCCATCGGTTCTACGAGCAATGTGCCCTGCCCACTGCCACTTAAGTTTAGTGACTCGCAGAGCTATGTCGGTGACTTTGGTTCTTCTGCGGATCTCCTCATTTCTGATTCGATCACGCAGAGAAACTCCTAGCATAGCTCTTTCCATTGCCCTTTGTGTGAATCTGAGCCTTTGTATGAGGCCCATTGTGAGCGACCACGTTTCAGTTCCGTAAGTCATCACTGGCAACACACAGTGGTCAAAGACTTTAGTCTTGAGACACTGGTATCTTGGACGACGAGAAGATGTAGCGTAGCTTCCCGAACGCTGCCCAACCGAGCTGGATTCGCCGAGACACCTCTTTCTCGAAGTTGGACCTACCTAGTTGAACTGTTTGTCCCAGGTATACATACTCGTCAACAACTTCGAGTGCAGAGCAACTAACTACAATTGGAGTGGAGTTTTTACGTGTCTGGCTACAGATTATTTGCAACTCACTGTTTTGTCTGTTGAGATGGAAAACAATGTTTGGTAATAGAATTTAGACCTCACTAACTTTGTGGTACCGCAAACACGATCGCGCACAAATTCTTTCATCTGATAAGTTCCTCAGGCGCCTCTGTTACGAAACTATTCAAGGTCGAGACCGAAGTGCACTCATGGGTTAAGTAAGGAATAGGATATTGGCAATACTTAAACAGCTGTCAGTCGTTTCCTAATACTCCATAAACAGGTTCTACTTCGTAATACTTTTAAGTAGTAGTACATAAAATATTTACGGTGATTTAGTTAGGTGGTCACAGTCAGAACACGAGTCTCAGTCTTATCGCACGGGATTAGTATTCGAACACAAAACAAAATTATGTACATATAATACATATATAGACATGACACCACATCATATCCATCGTAGGTAGATGTGCGCACAACTGTAGATGGACTTCGCAATGACCGCTATAATGAACTGTCGCAGGGGTTATTGCCATATTCTGCAAACGTTCGCGACGGAAGTGTGATATTATTAGCATACAAGATGAACGCTGCTTTCATTGAACCAAATTGCCCCTTATGACACATACGATATCAACATATCCAACCAACGAGTATTCATTACTGGAAATCACATGGTGGAATGATATGACTCAACTTTTATGGCTGGTGGATCATAGTTTCTTTATTGCTTACACCAGTAGGCAACAAAACTAACAAAACAACGGAAATAATATTATCTCTCAGACTACAGGCATTTACTTATTGCATTTACGGGCACTATTTATTGATTTGTCAAGTAGTCACTCAGAACATATGATACTCGTTGCCCGGCTGGTTACTCTGTGGAGACGACCCTAAAAAAACTACATGTAGTTACAAGGAGAACAGACCACACACGCGACAGCCTCCGTGGCGTAGCGGTAGCGATCCCTGCGCAGTGCAAATATTTGTATGCATGAATAATTATGAATATTTGCACTGATCTGGCCGTGCCTTGGAAACCACGTTAAGCCGTTGGACCCGATTGCCATACGAACATCTACATGGCAGTCGTTACGGGTTGGTGGAGACCTCAAAAGTTCAACAATTGGTCTAACTGCAATGCTTCGATATCGCCTTCGGGTTGTGGAGGTCAGACGGCAATCGCTTCACGGAAAATATCGAAGTTTCGCCAAATCAGCAGTTAGACTGATAAAACGGACCCCAGACTCCAAAGCTGAAAAGCGTGCAGTGCGACTGGGATTAACGCTGAGATGATGATGACAAGGAGACCAGACCTTCACGTTTAAGTAACCCGCGATGTTAAATTCCTTCGTTATTATTATATTCGTTATTTCTTCTATTACACCACGTTTAGTTTTAACGAGGATGTGACTGCCTTATCAACTCGATAATTAAAATTAACGCTGTCAAGTCTCTTCTCAATCACAATGATTAAATTAGGTCCATGAAACTTTCGCTTTAAGTATGAAGAGTCAAGAGGAATCTTCAAGAGTGGATTATGGTAATGAGGACCTTATTAATCAACCAAATTGTCCCATATGACATATACGATATGTTGGGGTATTCATTGCTGGAAATCATATGGTTATAGTACATTACGATATTAGTGCGTAATGATGGTTATAACATGCGAGGCGGAATTTCAGCCCGAGCCAAAGGCGAGGGTGTAATTGAGCCGAGCATGTTATAACCAATACGCACGTATATCGTACGACGTTTTTTAACACACTTGCGAGGAAACAGAAATAGAAGTATTTTATATTTTGTTCATTTTAAATAAACTCAATCTGTGAATGCACACTGTTGCTTTCCCTCCATTAGTATTATTATTTGCCATTTCAAATATGGAACAGCGCGCAGCGCGAGCCGTGCGGCGGCGATCAGTTCCATAATTGCTTGAAATGGAAAATAATGCTGTTATGGAAAATAATGCTGTTATGGACTATAACTTAACTATTTGCTTTGATAAAACACGCGTTTGTTGTGGCCTGCTTTACATATTTAAAACCGGTGGAATTACATCAGCTTTACGAGCAAGGGTGTTAAAAAATCAGTTAAATGATATGGTTCAACTTCTATGGCCTAACCACCCTTAGGTAGATATGTAATTTTTAAAATTCTCTATTTTTAAAAGTCTCTTACTAAAGTTTATTTTTAATATATCGAATGAGAATACGTGTACGAATTTTAGATTCTTTCCTTGATGCTGGTGATTGGGCTTATTAGTCAATTCGCAAAAATTTACCCGAACGTTCAGAATTAAATATGGATAATGGGAATAATTGGCAAGTGATAGTACTGTCTATTAAGTCGCAACACTTGAATCTATAGAGACAAGATGATTCGCTAACGATGATTGAACTTGAAAACTATTTCGTAAGAAACGGGTTTTAGGATTATATTAAGTATTTTTTTTCTCGATCAAGGATTATATTTTCAAGCTAAATATTATTCAACTTTATTACGTAATCATAACGATCACTGCTTTTGAGAGATCGTGGTCTCCTACAATCGATCGAGTCCTTAGTACCTGACATGATTTGTAATTTTTTTCTTCCAATTATCATTTTAATTACTAATCGTGAGTCTAGCGTCTTCAAAGACGTCGTTATAGAAGCTTCTAGAAGGAGGCTTGATTGACCTCTAAACTTGAATCGGGTATGTGTCCGAGTGTGGCACGTTTGTTCTTATTCAAAGTTATATAACACCTACATATGAAACAATTTACATAAGTACCTATTCTACGTAGGTTTTGTTATTTTCTGACGGTAGAGCATGTTGATAAAAATTCAGCTACAAGACTAGGCGTCTAATGATTGATTCTGTATGTCATCGATAGAAACTAGGTACCTATAAAAAGCAATATTTTTATGTTTTGCGGTATTGAAACGGAATTAAAAAAAAATCGTCCGTGCGAGTCGGACTCAGCCCATGAAGGCTTCCTTACCATTACATAATTTATAAAAACCGGTCAAGGCTCTTAAGCTAAGGGTTCTGTGCTTGTATTTAATATAACAAAAAAAAAAGACCCGTTGTTAGGCGGACTATGTTATTTGCTATAAACATGTTATAATAAAAGATTTTTAATTTTATTCCGTGGTGATGCCAGATTTTAGTGAAGAACTTTTAGATAACCTTCTTACTCTACTCTTGAAGATAGACAATGGAACCCATAGTAACCGAGATCGTCAAAATAAACTTGCAAATTAAAGTAAATGGTTAATTATTTTCAAATGACGTTTCTGAGTGCCAAGCTAATTCCAACAAGTAACCAGTAACTCTGCTTCTTTTCTATCTTATCCGTGATTGGATAATATTCAATTGGAGAGCTGTTAGCGTCTTGCTAATCTGACGTTGTGATTTAAACCAAACGTTTACGCGTTTTGCATCATTATTGTGAAACACAAACGCTCCCACAGAACAGATACAACATCACTTCTTGCCTTGCCTGTCCGGCAAAGCGGAGCCACACCAATCTTTGGGTCTTCAGGCCAACCCACCAACGTAAACCATCCACCTCTAATCCATTGTGAAATATCGATAATCAGAATCCGGCTATTCAAACGACGCCCCTTTTTGGAAAGAGGTTTATTGTAGAGATAAGGTGGACTCGTAAACGAAGGCTACGTACTAATATAATCATCATCATCATCTCAGCGTTAATCCCAGTCGCATCCGAAGCTTTTTTCAGCTTTGGAGTCTGGGGTCCGTTTTACCAGTCTAACTGCTGGTTTGGCTAAACTTCAATATTTTTCGTGAAGGGACTGCCGTCTGACCTCCACAACCCGAAGTACTAACTACCTACCAACATAATATAGCCATATAAAAAATGTAACAAAATACGTTTCTTGTAAGGGATCCCCTTAATTTTTAAATTTATTTTATTTTTACTATTAGTAATTATAGCGCCTATAACACTGAAAATTTCAAATTAAGTTAAATATTTATTACTTATTTCCGGCAATTATTAAACCCATACCGTACAGTATCATCAACAACCTTTTTATCGTCCCACTATTGGGCACAGGTCTCCTCTCATACAGAGAAGGATTGAGCGTAATCATCACGCTTGCTCAATGCGGGTTGGCGATTTCAGACTTTTAGTCCAGGTGTCCTCAAGATGTTTTCCTTCACCTTCAGTCATTGGTGTCCAAGATATACTTAGAAAGTACATATAAATTTAGAAAAGCTACATTGGTACTTGCCTGACCTGGAATCGAACCCGCGCACTCATACTTGAGAGGCTGGTGTTTTACCGTACAGTATTAGGGTCCAATTGGCAGCCATTGGATACGGAACATTTTAAACCTATTAAAGGCGTGTTTGTTTTCATATATTTCCGCTTGAATCCCTGTAAATGGACCTACCGTAGGGTGAACTCAAAACATTACTCGTAACATTCATACAAAGTAACTCGCAACGAAAACAACTGCGGGGTAATTGCGTAAGGGTTCTAGCATATAGAAGCGAATTCCCGATACCGAGAAGTCGAACGGATTGGTGGGGGTAAGAACTTTTCCAAAACATACCATCGACTTTAAAAAAAAACACTACAGATTGAAAAATAACTAATCTCGGAAGTAGTTTGCATAAATACTAAAACCAAAGGCACCAACTGCCGAAAAAACAGAAGCAATGTGTTTCATTGTGACAGTTCAACAACATTCATTGCGTTATTATTTGCTTTGTTGAACAGACTTACTTATGAAGCGATGGATTATAACAATATCCTTTAAAATTATTCATATTTTTATTATTTGATTGATACTGCATTACGAAATTACGGCGTTGGCTGCTCGGAAAGGTACAGTTGAAATTAAGAAAACGGGTGGGTTTTAGTCCCTTCCACTCCGCCCAGAACGGGAGAAGTCGATTGATGACTTCCCATCCTCAAAAAAGGTGCTGCTCCCCAATACCGTTACCATTTGCAATAGTTACGATAAAGCGGCAAATGTAAGTAGGAGGTAGTACCTAGTCAGTGCAAGCGAAGCATGCGCTACGGTACAGAGTCAGTGGGCCAGTAGGTCACATTATGTAAGCCCACCGCTTACTTCGTTTTGCGTAAGAATCGTTGTAGGCAATACTACACACCGAACACGATGATTAATTTATGTATTTTTAGGATTCATTACGGTGTTTACTGATAAGCGACTAGCTCAAATGCCAACACAGATCATACAAATCGATATGGCATTATGAGCTGATGAGGGCAGAGATGCCACGCAACGTCGCAACCTAAATTAATCACGTTTATAGGTGCTTAAAGCTGTTAGACTACATAAAATATGTACTTACCATTTAGTTTGAAAATACGGAGTTTACAGATAATAAAGTTTTCGCGCGACGTTATCGGTCAGTGACCTTGTTGGTCGTTGGAGTCATTAGTCTTGTGATTTCTTTAGATAATTGTAATGAGTATCAGAATTATAATACTAATGTCAGGTTCATTTTCATTTATGTGTATAGTTATACAGTATGTTAACTAACAGAGGGCGTTCCCGTTAACCCGAAATAGTATAGCATACATACATGCTAAAAAAAATATCTCCATTCGAAAACAAAATGTTTTAAAATTTTTTCCAATTAGAAAATATTCAATAAAATTTTTAAATTGACATGTAAAAGAAACACACTGTACACGCGAACATGAAAGACGGCAACGTCGCAATTTATTATACATGACGACTACTATTTTGATTTAAAACAGGAGGTTTCAAATTTATTTCCAATTAGAATTTTTTTTATTCGGATTTTTTTATGCTTATTTTTCTATGCTGATATTTTTATTTTAATCTATTAATGATATATATTAACGAGTTTAAGGGAACGCCCTCTGTTATTTAACATACTGTATAATAATGTCATTTGCATGTCAACAATCTTTTCACTGTACAAATAAATATAAAGTCTGTAAATTATATAATTTGACTATTCAAACGTGCTTGTAAATTATTTAATTTAAATAAATCGTGCAAACTCCAAAATAACAGATTTTTACTAAATGCATATGAAAGTATATACAGTACCTATTTAAAAAAAAAAAAAAACTTTAATACATATGTCTTTTTGACGTCCTCCGTGGCACAGCGGTCAACATGCTTGCCTGTGACGTGGAGGCCCCGGGTTCGATCCCCGGCCAGGTCGTGATGGAAAACGATCTTTTCCTGATTAGCCTGGGTCTTGGAAGTTTATCTATATATTATGTATCTGTTATAAATATAGTATCGTTGAGTTAGAATCCCAAAGTCTCGAACTTACTTTGGGGCTAGCTCAATCTGTGTGATTTGTCCGTATATATGTCCATATATACATATATGTCTAAAATGTCCGTTTGCTCGGGCTAGTTACCGAAGTTGTTTGATCGGTTTTACTTTGATATTTTACTTTTTAAACTTTGAGATTTGACTGGCAGATAGCTGATTTTATGTATAACTAGCGGCCGCCAGCGACTTCGTTCGCGTAGAATTAATCATGCTCAGCTCCTATTGGCAATATGTACGGCTGCGTTAGCTCCCGTTTTCGCAACATTTTTTGTAACTGCTCTGCTCCTATTGGTCATAGCGGGATGTTATATAGCCTAAAGCCTTCTTGGATTATAATAGGCTATCCAACGCAAAAAGAATTTTTCAAATCGGACCAGTAGTTCCTGAGATTAGCGCGCACAAACAAACAAACAAACTCTTCAGCTTTATATATTAGTATAGATTAGTATAGATATACAGGGTGTATCTGACATCGTAACGCAAACTTCGCGAAAAGGCTAGACCGCATGCCACTAATAAAATTATGATAGTCATTTATGTCGTTAATGAACGGTTACAGAATACACACTGTTTAAAAAAAAGTGTCGGCTTGGCTTTTGAACGTTGTAAGCGTGCCGCCGTGCGGGTTTGTAGGTATGACGTTGATCCCTGATGTGAACTCTATTAAATCAGCTGATAAGATAGTTTTTCGGGTTTTGTTTTCATTGCGCTTTTTATGTAATTAGCGAATTATTTAATTTTTACTTTAAAATATTATTGGGTTATAAAAGTATAGCAATTGTGAACGGTCTGAAGTGAAAAAAAACTACATATATTTTTTTTAAATCATGAAAAAGCCGACGAAAAATTCCACCACTGGGGGGCTCAGAATCATGTACTGGATCCATGGTACTCGTTTGTGCGTCGATGTCAGATACACCCTTTATATAACAATCATTGCGCGATGCTCTAGTCAATCTATGACCGCTATGTCTTATTACAATAGGCCGTTAGTGATGGTAATAGATCAATTTCAATACAACGTGATATTTCCACTTTCAGGAACTTTCATCAACCTTTTTATCGTCCCACTTGAAAGTATTACAATGCATGTGTTATGTAGTTGATTTGAAAGTAATTAATATTCGCAAAATTGTATTGACAAATGCCTCAACTTTATTTATTGGTTGAATTCCACAAAATGTGTTTAATACCTGGATTTCAACCATCTTTCTTTTTTTGTAGAGCTATCACGTAAAATTAATGTAGACGTTTTAAAGGTTTTTCGAAATACCAAGTTATTATGCTTGTTATTTTAGTGATTCTATTGTTCAATATGCTGCAATTGGAATTGTTAATAAATAGCTAGCATGTAAAAGTCTATAATCATGTAAATAACAGGAGATTCGTAAAACGTGAGTTGTGATAACCCTAAATTGGTTTGTTTACCTCTGGTCTTTATGGAGCTAGGCAATGGTATAGATGGCTAGGCCTAAGCAGGTGTAGTTTTGATTTGAAATATCGTTTAATATTATACTAAGTAATCTATTCTAATATATAAAGCTGAAGAGTTTGTTTGTATGTTTGTTTGTTTGTTTGTTTGCGCTAATCTCGGGAACTACTGGTCCGATTTGAAAAATTCTTTTTGCGTTGGATAGCTCATTAATCCAGGAAGGCTTTAGGCTATATAACATCACACTGCGACCAATAGGAGCGGCGCATAACTAACTCCACGCGAACGAAGTCGCTGGCGGAAAGCTAGTACAAAATAAGATTCAATTCGTGAATGGGATCTGTAGCTAATGAAGTCTATATACTTGTGTATAATATCATAATACCTATTTCAATGTTTTGGGTCTGTTATAAAAATAGTCGCTTATCACATTATCTCGTGACAGATGCCGAACGACTTTCATTCTTGAAAGCAAAGAGCTATTACCTATTTATTATTACATCACCGTATCATTAAAAACATCGTTAAGTAAGTAAGCTCTCGAGGTTTTAAATCGAAAAATTGCAAACTAAATCAAACCATTTACAATTTAAAGCATTATTTTTCGATACTGTACAAGTCCTGCATCCAAATGTACCGTACTGTAAGGAGTAATTTGGAAGTAGCGTTCCCCAATCACAGCTCCGCTCTCTCAGCCCGCTCGGCTCGCGTGCGGTCGTTCACAGTTCTAATCTAACCGATTTGATCGGCGTGCCTCTGCTTAGTTAAGTACTGCGACCATCTCCATGTGCGACCAAACAGAAACTGCTGACTGCTCACAAGTTTTAGAATGATAAAATCGGACAGATTATGACCCTGTCGGTATTCCGTACCTCAGGACCGTTCACAATTTAACTATTCGTAATTGATAAATTATAAACTATCGATAATGCGTGGTTCTATCGAAAGCATTATGGATATGTTGCAGTTCACAATTTATCGTCAACTAGCAGCCGCCAGCGACTTCGTTCGGTTGGTGTTAGTCCTCCGCTCCTATTGGTCGCAGCGTAATGTTATATAGCCTAAAGCCTTCCTGAATTAATGGGCTAACCAACGCAAAAAGAATTTTTCAAATCGGACAAACAAACAAACCCTTCAGCTTTATAAATTAGTATAGATTTACTATCTCGCGAGATAATGTGTAGATTATAAACTAAGGGCAGAGCGTCGCTTATTTATTAAGTGTTTTAAGCCCGGGCTGGAGGCCAAAGTTTATTGTGGCATCCATAGATAAGTCCAGTTAAGCAGACGACAACAACATAGGTTGCATTGGAAGACGTCATTTAAAAAAACTCGGACGGTGCGTCGGCGCTGTAACGCCTGAGCGTCTAAATGACTGCACTGCATTGTGAAGACCCGACGCAATGCATTGGCAACGCCCGTGTGTCTTGGCTCTTACGGTGTTCAGTCATACGGTGACATACCTCTATATAGAATAAAATAAGTCGTTTTTGCTGTTCGTATGCCGTTGTTCTTGTAAACTACGCAACGGATTTTGACGCGTTCACATAGTGATCCGAAAAAATCATGTGTATAATTCATTAATATTAAACTTAACCAAAACCGTCCCAAGCAGAAACGGGGCATTAGTATAAAATATAAAATAAAATAATTGAATAATTGAAATACCTTTATTACATACCACACGAAAACACGGTACTTGGAAATACATATTTAAACAATGAAATAGCACAAGGAACACAAATAATCTTACGAATTGCCTTTATATGACGTCAATTATTGCCATTTGCGGTATTTAATTTTATTTAAGAAAACATATAAACAGAAGTCCTATTATTATTTTATTTAAGTACAGTACGTACAAGAACATATTGGCGAAACTAAACAGACGTCATGGATATCAAATAATTACCTAATGAAGATAAAAAACACTACTACTAAAACATACTATCTACTATTTAGTTAGAGGCCGTTGAACCCGTAATAAAGGTTTTATAACATTATCTATGAAGCTTTAGCAACTATGTATTTGACCTTGTGTAAATGACAAAATTTACTGTAGAACTCTGAGAAATAGTCTCCGAGTTCTACAGTAAATTTTGTCATTTAAAAATATCATTTAACTAGGTAGGTATCTAGACACACGATGCAGTGGCTGCTCGCAGTCCGCAACGTTAATCTCGGAAATGGAATTTCAGGTCAATTGTAAACAAAGTTCATTGCCAAAATGACTTTTCAGGGGCAGTCAACTTTTCCCTAGTCATTATAGTTATTAAAAAATAAAAACTTGCAGCACCGTCGTAAAATTATACAAATTTATCTAAGGCACAGATAATATAATACTAGCCTTAGGCACTTAGGGCCTTCTAAGGACATTATATTATCTGTGCCTTAGGTCTAAAAACTAAAAAAAAATAAACTTAATGGTAAAGTAATGAAAATAAAAGAACTTCAAATCGAATGACCAAATAAAAATGGCGACAAGTACTTAGAATACTCTTTATTATGTACACCATATAGATTACAGAACGTAAATAAAAATATTTTACAAAGGGTGACAATGACTAAGAGCGATCTTTTACAGACAACCTTTGAATGGATAGTAAAAATTGTACAGTGTGAAATAGTTTTCATAATCGATTATTAGGATAACACAACATTCTTTTTACGATTCTCTAGTTTAGAAGGAATACCAATTTATAAAAAAAAAGCGACCAAGAGCACGTCGGGCTCGCGCACGTAGTGTTCCGAACCATTTTGACGACCAATCTGACGACAGCACAGTGTTCTTGGGTATAACTCTGGATGCTAAGCTTCAATGGGGTTCACATATAGAAAAATTGTCAAAAAAGCTAAGTTCTGCTGCATACGCAGTTAGAACAATTCCTAATTTGACTGATGTTGAGACAGCCCGTTTAGTGTACTTTGGCTATTTCCACAGCGTAATGTCGTACGGCATTCTGTTGTGGGGAAATGCCGCCGATATTCAAACAATATTTGTTTTGCAGAAACGAGCTGTTCGTGCAATTTATAAATTAAGTCCGAGACACTCTCTCAGAGAGAAATTTAAAGAGATTAATGTACTGACCGTGCCGTCTCAATATATTTATGAAAATCTTTTGTATGCTCATAAAAATATAAAATTGTTTAAAAAATACAGTGATGTCCATGATATAAATACTAGGAACAGGCACAAATTTATTGTACCTACAACAAGGCTCAAGAAAATAGGTAGCTCTTTCAGATGCCAATGTATACATTTTTACAATGGACTTCCAGAGGTGGTTCAAGATCTGAGCCTGAATAAATTCAAATCCTTCATTAAACGTAAGTTGTGTCAGAAAGCATTTTATAGTGTGAAGGATTATATTGAGGACAAAAAGGCTTGGGCTTGAGCTGCGTCCGATTTCTATACAATGATTGTTCTTTGATTTTTCCTCTTGTAGTTTTTAATATGTAATTGTTTATGTTATTTATTCAAAGCCTGTATTACACACTATGTAGCCAAGCATATTGTACGTTACGGAATTGTATCGCTGACTGAGGTGTTCGGCACTTGTACAGCTGCAGCTGCACAGGAGTTAAACTTTCCACAGATTCGGGAACACTGTTGGAGCTGCTGAACCTTGGACAAAACTATCTTAGCATTGTATAGATTCAATTTCTTAGTATTGTATAATTGCATGGCAAACGTGTGAGCACAATGTACGAATGTGCTGTAAGGCATTTATTTGTTGGGTTAGTCTTTTTTTATTGACTTAATTGTGCTCTGGCTGTTGAGAGTATGTCATGCTCACTCAAATGTCTCGCTGATGGTGGCGTGTGTTTTGGGTCATTGGGTTCCCTTCGATATGGTTGAGCTGAATGATGCTGATCCATACGTCATGTTCGTGAACGGACGCCGTCGGAGGGGACTGGTTATCTCTTAGCTGCCACGGCGTATTTTAATTTCTGAATTGATTTTTGTATGTTTTCCATAATGGACGCTCTCAGCGTACAATTTATTTCTGCATCGTTCTCACGCGGTTGATTTCAACATGAATGATGTAATCAAATATTTGTAACAATAGCTTAAAAATTTAAAAGATTGTCCATGGAGTTTCTTGCCCGTTCTTCTCCATAGGTACCTACTCTTTGGAATGGGCGACTAGCTTCATCTTATTGACTGACCGACCTTCTGACAATTCAAAAGTGCCTGTAACTGGTTTATTTGAAATAAATGATTTGATTTGATTTGATTTATCTTTAAAAAGGGCGACAAAATCACGTTTGTTGTATGGGAGCTCCCCTTAAAACAGAAATATATAATCTCTGAAAATTTCAACTGTCTAGCTATTACGGTTCATGAGATGCAGCCTGGTGACAGAAGGACGGGCGGACAGACGGACAGCGAAATCTCATGAATCGGGTTCCGTTTTACCTTTTAGGTACGGAACCCTAAAAAGTAAATGGTAAATGAAAGTCCAAATGTTTAGAGCTTCTACCGTATTTCTAAATTTGCACGACTTTATTTGAAATAGTTGTATTTTGGATCGTTGTTTACGGAGCTAACATTGAAGCTCTGCGGAATATTTTACCTGTTTATGATATAATACCTACCAACGTACTAATACCCCCTACTAAACCTACTACCTACTAATGCCTACAATTTTAACACTATATTATAGTACCTTTCGACAAGCCACACAAAACAATTCATTCCGTTCTTTACACTGTTGAACAAACAAATTTTTCGAAAATACATATAATTCAATGGAATGCATATAAATATATAAATGGAATAATCTTTCAAAATGATTCAGCAGGGTAATTGCGTAACACATTATCAGTAGCAACGGGTTTCATTTTGTCAGTTTAACAACATTCATTGCGTTATTTACGTTGTTGGGCAGAGATATATTTCGAACAAGAACAGTAATGGATTAGCAATATGCTTCAAAATAATTCCAATTGACAGCAAGAGTATGTTACGCGGTTGTGATTGATCGTGAGTTACACATTTCAAGTGTTGGGCTATTCTTTCCGTTTATTTGGGTGTCCAAAATTGACGGAAAAACATATAATATATGCCCAGTATTTAACTTCTAGAACGGGAAGGCTGTTCTAGAAGTTTAATATCAATACCGTTCCGACCTTTTCGTCTACTACGGTCACTTGTCCGAGTAGGCTATAGAATAACAATATTATTTTCATCCCACCATCTCGGAAAGAGTATTTTTAATCTTCAATATCTGACTGGAAAAGCCGTTTTTATTCTCTAGAGGATAAAGTAAATTCAATTTAGAACATCGTGTGCACTAAGTTTGTAAATTAAAAAAAAACATTAAACCTATTTACTGTTACAATTATACAATTATACTGAGTTCCGGTATATACGAGTACATATATAAAATATCGTCGAAATTACTCATTTTGTGCAACAAACAACTAAACTCGCAAAGAAAATTTTTGAAAAATGGCGCAAACCGTAAAAGAATATAAGCAGAGATTTTTTTTTCTTCACCCATTCGATTAGGCAAAGGGAACTATGCCCATACAGCCAAATCTTCAGTAGAATTTTTTTATTGATATGAAATGAAAATGAAATGAGATGAAATTAAATAAAACCTAACCTAACTCATTGAATTAAATCATTAAATCTGATATTGAAACAAATTAGCAGCTTCTTTTTAGAATTATTTGCATGAATCATAAAAACTTCTATGATTTTTTTAAAGTAAAAACTTCATGGTTGGTTTTTTTTTATTTTTAATAGACAATATTTTGACAGTTGGGAAAGAGAACGCACTAGTTCGGAAAAGGTAAAGAAAAAGCACGAATGTGTAATAGCCCACTTTCCGAACGCTATACGTCCCTGTAATACACCACTTTTTGAGCAACTGTATTAAAAAATGCTTTTTTTCATGAAACCGCTGCCGTTATTTAAATCCATACTAATATTATAAATGCGAAAGTAACTCTGTCTGTCTGTCTATCTGTCTGTCTGTCTGTTCCGCTTTCTCGCTTAAACCTTTTATCCCGGAAAAAATTGTTATTCCCGAGGGAAATCTAAAAAGCGCGATATAACCGAACTCCACGCGGGCGAAGCCGCGGGCGGAAAGCTAGTAGATTATAATTTATATAGCTTTTAATAGGCTTTTTTACTTGGAAAATTAGGTAAAAGTTATATCGATCACCCTCTTTTAATATATCGTATTCTTGAAAAGGTTATGTGATTATGAAAAATATTGTTTTGTTTCAGGAATCACAAGATGAAAGGTTTCATGCCTCAAACGCACCCGTTGACTTGTTATTATTTACATCCCTCAATACATACGTAAGTTTTATTCAGTTCAGTATTCAGTCTTCACTTCGCAGTCGATCTGACAACATCAAATGTGCTTATTGCCGTAGCAGGTGTTTTGAATAAATAAAAATACAGTTCCAAGTTTTATATACATTTTAGAAGTGTGTTATCTGTTACAATGATATATATGTTTATGTCGCAGTGTATGTACGACTTTCCAGTTCACTTAGACGTTACATTCACATAATATTGAAAGAGCTCAGTGTTCTTCTACAGACTGAGAAGAGTGGTAGTGAAATGAGGACCATCACGGGTGTATGCGTGTAGTGATCTGAACTGATTTTAAGTGTATCCGAGTGTCTCACAGTCTATGAAATCAAAACTTCTAGGCCGCGGTCCAGAGATCCTCGACGATGCGTCCGTTGCCATGTGATTGTACAGAGGTGAGCGGTGGGAAGCAGCATGGCTTCAAACTTTTATTATTCATTTATAGCACTGCTTGGCTCAAGGCTACTTAGTTTACACTCTTGCAATAGAACTCCTGCCAGGCATCGATTCTTTATTTCCACTCTGTATGTATGTAGTTATTCTGCTTTTGTTTTTGCTTACCGCATTGCCACGCTTTTCATTTCCCAGCTATTTATTGAGAAGACCCTGAAGATTTATTTTAACATGGAATGGCGTGCAGACAGTACGCTTTGAAGTAAGTTGTCAATTTCGTCTAGCAAGGTGCGGTCACATATTTTTATAAAGTCAGCAACTGTTTTTGTGTGTTATCTATTTTATGTTTTCTTAATTATGATCATGATTCATTGGCTTTTTGGGTTGGTCATACCTACATTATAGTTTTATTTTAATATGCTGAGTAAATTCCTCACTCAATTTCTTTAAATCATTAAGAAGGTAACAATATGATTCAGAGAATGTAATAAATTTAATTATTAAATACAAGAAATTATAATTGTATCATTTTTAAAATAATTATTAGATGTACTTGATTTACAAGAATCAGAAAATGTAATAAAAAAAAAATGTTTTGAATATATTTTGGCGAGGTATTTACACGCTTTAAAGTTACTACTATCGTCAGGATTCCGTTATGCCAGTAGAAGTCTAATTATTGTATTGTGCGAGTGACCTAAATATCGAAGTAACGGACAGAACGGATGGGCGCAGTGCAGTAATCAACGCTGCGAGTAGCGGTCGCGTCGTCGTCGGTTGCATAAATCTATTAGGTACGAGGTGCAATCGGCTCGCTTTGCGTCGGACCACTCGGAGCTAAGCTCGCTGCCTCCGAGCAACAGGTTTCTCTGTTCTGGGCCAAGTTCACTATTTAACATCGTTCTACTCGTTTATTTTTTTTTTACGCAAATTTCTTAAGCATATTAAATTAGTTTTATTTTGCTACATTTATACTTGTTTAAAACTTTTTACCGATTTTAGATATAGTTTGCATGCTTTCACTCATACATAAACCGAAGCTTCTATTTAAAGCAGAGCATAAAACAGATACCTACTAACGGTTAAAATTAAATTAAGCTAGAAATGAAAAAAGATTTTTTGTCTTCGAGTGTTCACAAAATTATTAAAATGCTTAAGATATAACAACATTGATGTTACATTTTAATTCACTTTAAAATGTTCACTTAGTACGGTTTTATCTTTGGGAGTGGTCGGTTGTTTCTTTTTAAGTTTGATGTTAAATTTCACCTTAAGTTCCGATACAAACGTTTTATTGTCACAGGTATTGTCGGTGCGATCAACAGAAATGGCATCCACAAGTTGCTTGCGACCAACGAGCCCATCCTACCCTCACATGATGTATTACCCCGATCCCCTCCCGCGTGAGCACTCCAGTTCTCCTGAAAGACGTTCTTCTGACATGTCACTGAATCGGCAGAATAATAATGATCAAACAGGTGAAGAATCGAACCACTCAATGACAGTACCCGAAGTGTCCCGGTCAAATTTTTCACGTGAACGGCTTTCCGAAACCGAGTTGTCCCCGATAATGGTGAAACGGTCCGCAAGGCTCACAATGACCTCCACCCGTAGAAAAGATTTACCAACTCCTGAGCCCACACTGGCTAGGCGCCGGCTCCGTGCTGGTCACAGACTGGCTGCCGCGACTCGTCTCACGAGCCAAGTGGCTGCTAGAGTTGTGAAATATGCTCGCTGCATCAGAAACATATATGAAAGCGACATGGGCTGCCTCAACTGCGGGTTACTTCCTATTTGTCCCGTGACGGGAAAATGTGGCCACACGCGATGCTCTCGGTATGTACCTGTTTTCATTTTCCGCTTAATCGTTCTGCTAATAATCATCAGTACAGTAGAGGTTGACTCTGGTGTTTTGGTTTTAGATGTGTGACTGATACGATCACATGCCCGTGTGGAAACGATTCTTTCAACCAACTACCTGTAAACATTGTGATACGGGACCTAATTGGGAAGACAACATCTGACGGACCATCTTCCAGGTAAGATCCATATTAAAAGCTACCTAATCTAATTTCTTTTGCGGTGTTGTATTTCAATTTACAATATTACTTTTGTTTTTTCTTTAGAACCATGCCGGTGCCGACTAGTGTTACTTCTGCGTTCACCACAGAAGATATTGATGATGAAGTGCCGATGGAGTCTGATGAAACAGCCCTAATTCCACCGTGTAAGTATTTAAAAAAATTGTGTTGTTTCTTTTTCGCGAAAGTCTAAAATTATAAATATGTGCAACAATAACGCTTTTAGTGTTGGTGTGGCATTTTATTTAAATGTACGTATATTGCGGTTCCAACTTTAGTGTGTTTTGTTATAATTTTGTACACTTATTTATTTATCAATTAGGTCTATTTTTAAACTAGCTTCTTTTGGTATTTTTATTGCAATGCTTAAGCGAATGTCCATTTTGTGAATCATTATTTCTGTTCAGATGTGCTTTTGTGTGTATCATAGTTGCAATTGTTACAAGAATAATCGCAAAAGTCAGACTTATATTTTTTATTATGTATTTATTTTTTTGTTCCTAATGTTCGTTTTATATTTAATGTTGTCGTTTGCTGGGCATTTTATTTATTGATGTTTTGTCGGCTACATAATGCATCCACCAGGGATTACTTACACAAATCTGCGGACAACCTAATTATTATTTCGAAACGAAGGCTTCTAAGTACGTTATTGACACTTTGAGTATGTAAAGTAGATCGTAACAACTTTAGAAAAAAAAAATATTATATTCAGAATTTGTTATGACGTTTGCATTTAAACATTAACCTTAATACCACGAAATACTGTTAGCCGTTGTTTAGGTTAAACACCTTTTAAACACGACATTATTATATGAATAGGCTGACATAACACTGACACTAGACACAAAGTATTTAAGTTTTTGTGGTAAGGTACACAACTGCTAAACACTATTTATGTGGTTATCAGGGTAAACCCAACACGAGAAATATAAAAGAAAATAATTCAACAAGACATTAATTTCTCTCTAGAAACATATAATTTCGTCGTAGCAACATGGTTAATTCCTTCCTAAGAATATACTTCATTGCTCAACAACTTGCTAACTATTTGCCAATCTTTGAATAAAAGAAAAAAGTACATTGATCACCTGCTTATCGCGTGGCACAGGTCACGAAAGTCACTCAAGGGAGGCATGTTACGTAAAGCCCATTGTGGTTGGACATTGAAGCCCCGCCGAAAATGTATAAAAACTTTACTTTGAATTTCTTATTAAAAATGTTATTGGGGTTAATTTACACCCCTCTCCAAGAATGTGTCTGCTTACATAAACAACCCGGTTCGGTTTATAAAATGTTATGTAATTACCCACAAAGGCAAGTCACATTATTCATCTGTATTACAAAGGTTTCAACCTTACATCGCACTGTTTTCCAACAATGACTACCTATATGTTTAAGTAACATGAAAGGTTATTTAATAGGGGTTTCGGGTTATTTTTTACATCTTATGATATCCACATCTCTTATATCATGTCATATCTGTGGATCTGAGTTCCACAACTCACCGAGTTGCATACAGAGTAATACAATAAGAATTAAGACTATTTTTCAGAATTACTACTTTCGGCTACTGACCACTCTTAACTAACAGTCTGTTAATGAACCACGAATGATAGCCGGCTCTTCTCATATTTGGATTGTTCAGTATTTTTTTTTTCTAATAATTATATTTTGTGCTCGACTGCAATCCCGCCTGACGGTAAGCAGTGATGCAATCGTTGATGGTAAAGCGCACTAGTTTATTAAGCCTATTCACTTAAAAACTTAGAAATAGGAAGTATGACGGCAGTTGAGCGAGGTGATGCAATGTTAAACCCAAGACCAACACGACCAACGATGCTGCGCCAGAGGGAGATTGATTGAGACTCTCCATCCGGACATCCGTCCGGTCCATCACATGGACAAGTGTCGGATGCGAGCGATCGTCGCTACGAAGCCGGACAGTTCTCCACCGTATCCTAGGGTGCTCCATACACTGGTGACATCCTGACGTGTCCTCCCGCTTTGTCCGGAATAGGAACTTCCCGAAACAAAGGTGTCGGGTGAGGACACTCCTCTAAAAGGAGACTTGTCGCCACTATTGTGCCCAGTCCGAATTCTCCATGTCGCCTTGCGATCTCGCCAGAGCTCTGTCCGCTGTACCGGGATTGCTCGCGGGCGTTCGTTGTCACTTCATCATCATCAGCCTCTACTCGTCCACTGCTGGACATAGACCTCCTTCATGGCACGCCAACAAGCTCGATCCTGAGCAGTTCTCCGCCAGCCACTACCAGCCACCTTTTTGATGTCGTCGCTCTATCTCGCCCATGGGCGTCCTACGCAACGTTTGCCGAGACGTGGTCTCCATTCGAGGAATCGTTTACCCCAACGGTTGTAGTTCCTGTGGCATATGTGACCAAACACTCGTCACACGTCGTCACTTGTCACTCCCATATGTAAGGAGGACGTTAGCCTTCAGATCCCATGGCGGCAATCTGACAAGGAGGCAGCGAAGACCGTGCGGTATCACCGGACTTGTCGGATGGCCATGACCATCTGGGGCACGATCAACTGGTCGCCTTCTTACGGACCATGCTTACACGTTTTTTAATGAACGTTCAATTAATTATATTAACGTAATTAATGGCTTATTTTCAAAGTTCCTGCCTGTGCCTGCCCTGTAGCTTGCAGATCGTTTGTTATCTAGAGGTACCTTAAAAATGTTTACGTAAAATAAGCAAAACTGACAAACTGTTATATAAGTAATTCAATTATTCTGCGAAGAACCTTGAAACAGTTCTTTGTTTGTTTGTAAAAAGTTCTTGTAAAAACTTCTAACTTTATACCCTTACTGTGGCGAAGTCTTGAAACTGTTGTATAAGTAATCCAGCCATTTGGGTAGAACCTTGAAACGTTCGTCTTTAGTTTCTTTATAAAAACTTCTTGTAAAAACTTCTAACTTAATAACCCCTACCTTGAGTTGTTATCGAAAACTTACTCGCTACGCTTACTAACGTATCTGACGTGGATTGAATAGATTTTGACAATCATTATAATTATTATTTTACACGATCTATCGAGTTTACTTTTGTGCCTGCTTATCCTGATCCTGCTGATCGTGATCGTGTCATTTAAAATTTTATTTATTTCTTTCTTAGTAATAAGGAAAAATAACTAAACGAAATAATTATTTGATCAAAATACTACTAGCATAGGTCACTAGGATATCACCTATGCTAAAAATGCGTAGTCGTGATGGCCTAGTGGTTAAAACACCAGCCTCTCAAGTATGAGTGCGCGGGTTCGATTTCAGGTCAGGCAAGTACCAAAGTAACTTTTCTAAAGTTATATGTACTTTCTAAGTATATCTTGGACACCAATGACTAAAGGTGAAGGAAAACATCTTGAGGAAACCTGGACTTTTAAGTCTGAAATCGCCAACCCGCATTGAGCAAGCGTGATGATTACGCTCAATCCTTCTCTGTATGAGAGGAGACCTGTGCCCAACAGTGGGACGATAAAAAGGTTGATGATGATGATGATGAAAAATGTTGTGGTATATAGTTAGTGAAATGCTTAACCTTTTGAACGCCAATCACTTCTATACAAGTTCGAGATTTTCGTGCCCTCAGCGCCACTACTTGATTAGAAGTAATCACAGTATAAAATAAATTTACGACTTTTACAAGACCTTTTATTTTGTTTTTATGGAAATTTGCCGTGTTATCAACCATATTTTTAACTTTTTCACGCATAATAAGTTCTTATTTGTTTAATTTTCAATAGAAACAAAAACTCCAGAAAATATTTTAATGCCCCAGCGCCAATTACTTGATATTAAGTAAGCCAGTGATGGGACACGACGAAGACCTCGCTATATTTCATCTCGTCGAAATGATCATAAATACTATTATTGCAAGAAAATGACGTAAATATATAATATTTTATAAATATCGTAAACTATAAACTACGTTTTATTCACCTTAATCAAGAATAAATAGGGTTTCTAATCATTGTCGATAGTGAAACACCGTTTGAAAAACCCATCTCTACAAAGTTGGTTAGTTAGCATCCCACTCGCGCCATGGACGTGTATAGAAGTATCTCTGTGACGTCATAAGCGGACGGGTTTCAAGGTCATAGTGACTTTGTGCATTTTAGTGTAGTGCAATGTTTACAAATTAAGTTGGCGCACGTGTTCTTACAAAAAAATGAGTGACGGTGAATATGACGAATTATTGCGAGTTTTACAAGGTGTAGAGTCTGAATCAGAGTTTGATATTGTAACTACAGAGTACAGTGAATCGGAAGAATATGATTCTGAGGTAAGTTTAAATATATTATATTATTATATCTTAATCTTGCACTCGTTGTATCGATCTCTAAAGAAAAGTATTAGGGATAGATATATTAGGTATGTCATTTAGTATTATATGCTATTAGGTAGGTTATTCAGCACTAATACTTAGATATCCTTTATTGATTTAATATTTTTACATGTGATTCCAGTTTATAAAACTGAATATTCTAGGAGAAATCGTATAAAAACATACCTATCTGTAGATCTTCAGGGTAGTAGGTACTTACTACTACTACTAGTAGCTACCTAGATTTGTCAGCAAAATTTCATATATACATATTGTTTTTCTAAATATTAAGAAATCACGCTTCGAACTGGAATGACACGTAAACACATTAATTGACAAACTTTAAGCGAAAATTGTGTCAATTTCGAGAGAGCAAAGAACGCGTCCTATTTTCCAAATTATTAGTTTATTGAAAAGACACGGCGCAAAAAAAGTTGTTTGACAATAAACAACAATAACCGATACTCATACAACTCAGTTATAGTTATTTATCGCCGGCGCCGCGTAATTAGGAATTCATTTTACGAGAATCTAAAAGGTATAGATCGCGCCAAACATCTAGTCCGCTCTGAAGTCAAGTTGCTTCGCGCAGGCGTATTTAAGCATATATATATGTATGTATATGTATAAATAAATATTTGTTGTAAGTAATAATTAAAAATAAATACGAAATAAATTATGCAGGAATCGTTTGAGGTTACGCACGTGTAACTCGATCACATTGAATATAAAAATGAAAATACCATAGACATCCTTATATCAGAAAGGATTTTGACGTGCCTCGAGCGCCAACTACTTGATATGAAGTAAAAGGATTACATTTGGAGACAAATAGGGATGTGCCTTCTAGAACACACGTTTAATAAATTTACAATTCTTTTCTTTTATTATGAGTAATATATCCAGGTTTTCATTTTGATTTTATATGGAATAAAACAAAATATGTAAATACGGTACTAGTTTTTATTTAGCTTCGTAAATTGGTGAATAAACATGAATTTTCAACTTATAATATTATTTGTCGATAGGACATTAATCCCACCCCTACGTTTTACTATAGATACGTTATACATTTGTAGCGTGGCGCAGGAGGACACATCGCGTATTATATAGATGGGCGTTCAAAAGGTTAAGGTAATTTTGTGGTTATTGAATTTTTATTCCATAAATGTCATTATTGTGTCATGGTGTAACGTTGGTGACATGTTAGGGTTCTTACCTGTATAGTGTCGTGAGCACGAATTTTACTGTCAAATATTCCCAATCAACCTTGAGCCTTCTTCTGACAGATTGTAGTAGCTTGATCTGTTGTCGTTGGTACATAGCAATGTGGGGGCGCGCATTATCGTATAACCAGCTCCGTACGGGCATTTTAGTTCGTATCTCCTCAGAACTGAACTGTATCTCAAAGTTTACCCTTTGTGCAATGTCCATTTTATTTTCCCAGGCTACGATATTCCCTATTGAGACATATGGGATTCATTAGAAAATATTACTTGTCCATTGTGCTAAAGTCCAGTCATGGTGTTCAGGAACAATATTCCTTGCTATCTTATGACCTGTCGTAAGTTTAGGATCTGTTGATTCTCGTATCGTATCACTGACACCGATACCTCTGGTATCTCTAAGCAGGTGCTGTAATTCTACTCCAGAATGTTTACCTATTTATTTATAAAAACTCTACCGTCCAACTACCCTTACAGACCTGCGATACTGTACACTTTAACTAAAAACTTAACGTTTACGTTTTTTTTTTTTTAATAATAAGAAACTAGTGCTTGACTGTAATCCCGCCTGATGGTAAGCAGTGATGCAATCGTTGATGGTTAAGCGCACTAGTTTATTAAGCCTATTCACTTAAAAAACTAAGGAATAGGAAGGATGACGGCAGTTGAGCGAGGTGATGCAATGTTAAACCCAAGACCAACACGACCAAACGAAGCTGCGCTAGAGGGAGATTGATCTGCAGACTCTCCACGGCC
This sequence comes from Sesamia nonagrioides, assembly GCA_017933935.1. Classification (NCBI taxonomy): domain Eukaryota; kingdom Metazoa; phylum Arthropoda; class Insecta; order Lepidoptera; family Noctuidae; genus Sesamia; species Sesamia nonagrioides. Next base: position 1,806,286 of record JADWQK010002002.1, on the reverse strand, counting down.
AAACTCCCGACACAACAACATTTGGCGCATCGTACCCGCCACACATCGCAACACAACTGCTCAGACCCGTGCTCCGTACGGCTTCACCAGACATCATGCCGGAACACGACGAATCGCTTGGCGGTATGACTTTGTCTGGTGGGTGGTAACTTCTGCCGGCAGCCGATGTTATGGCCTACCACCGAGAAAATGTAGTGTAACCTTTGCGAATTCACTTAAGTTGCACCACAGTACATCAACTCTCTCATGAACTTCGTTCACTACGCGCATGGCTCTAATAAAAGGACATTTCGGCCAGCAGATTGGTTCTGGCCGCAGGCACAGCAAGCAAGGGCGGGCGTCGCCGCCTCCATACGTACCGATCTGGCACGCATGTTGTCGAGTTCTGAGGGTTACTGACACTACAATTTGATCATCCCTTTCAGATGTGTTTCTACTTTGACCTTACCCAAGTTTTATGTGTAGCCATCGGCCACATACTATTTGTAGACATGTTGAACCGTTGTCCGACTCACTTTACGTTGTTAAACAACATTTTACTGGCTCGTTCCAGTTTGTAACAAGGTTATGATTCGAACAACTTCTGCTTCACGTACGTAGATCCATATTTATCAGTGAAAAGGGAAAAGGTGGCACAAAACTTAAATCAGTACGAATTCAATGGCATTTTTAAATATCGTCTTAACGACAGGACATTAAAAATAAATAAATAAAAGATACAGTATTCTATTACAAAAAAAAAAAAAAATACACTTGATAAAATTTATCAATACATATACCTACCCTTAACTAAAATTGCAATTGAACCAACATCACAGTTGTGCCAACATATTGTTTATTTAAATTTTATTGTTTGTTTAAATTTTATTGTTTATTTTAAGTTTTGGGAGCGGAAACTCGTGGTAGAGGGACAGGCTTGGCTTCCTTCAGAATTTGTTTCGGTAGTGTCACTTCTTACAATGCACCTGTTAACCTGCCTACTTATTATCCCACTGCGGGGCGGGGCCTCTCCCCGATTTCCAGTGCTACTGTATACAATATGTAAAGAAAACCCTGTCCGATCCGTGAAGGTATTGTTAGGTATCGATAACTGATTCTACAAATGCCCACAAAGACAGGCTAAGCTGAAAAAAAAATCCCCCTAAAAAAATAAATATTATTCCGCAAAAAGAGGTAACTTGATACATGTGCGGTACGCAACCACTTCCGCGGGCGGCGGGGGGCAGGGCACGCGGCACCTGTGACGTGGTCGCGTCGCTATTCGCTTATAATAATACCGGTGTTGTCATTTTTTTTAAAATTACCAAATTTCGGGGAAATTGGAATTAATTCCCGGGAAAAAAGGATTATTTCAAAATTCATTAGTATTGTTACTATGATGATTATGTAAAATTTTATATTATATTTGGTCAAGTGTTTACCTAACCTTTATTATCCTTATGGCTCGGACAGGGTTTTCTTTACATTATTATGAAAACCCTGTCCGATCCGTGAAGGTATTGTTAGGTATCGTTAACTGATTCTAATAATGCCTATAAAGACGGGCTAAACTTAAAAAAAAATCCCCCAAAAAAAATAAATATTATTTCGAAAAAGCGAGGTAACTTAATGCATGTGCGCCAGGCAACCCGATAGCCCCGCCCCCCTTCACCCGCGCATACATGCGCGGGTGAAAGGGGGCGGGGCATGCGGCACGTGGTCGCATCGCTATTCGCTCCGCCATAAATAGTGTTGTCAGTTTTTTAAAAATTACTAAATTTCGGGGAAATTGGAATTATTACCCGGGAAAAAAAGTTTATTTCAAAATTCATTATTATTGTTACTGTGATGATTATGTAAAATTTTATATTATATTTGGTCAAGTGTTTACCTAACCTTTATTATCCTTATGGGTCGGACAGGGTTTTCTTTACATATTGTATAAGTGATCGATGGATTTCGCACGCTTTTAGCTGCTATTTTAAGACCATAATATTTTAATTATGTATATCCTTTGTAATTATTTAGTTAATCAATACATATACCTACCCTTAACTAAAATTGCAATTGAACCAATATCACAGTTGTGCCAACATATTGTTTATTTAAATTTTTATACAGCAGAAATAATTAATAAATCATAAAACTATGGTGTAACCTAATTCATCCTAGGTCCATCAGTGTTAATACTATTTATTTACGAGACGGTTCCGAGTTTTGGGAGTGGAAACTCGTGGTAGAGGGACAGGCTTCCTTCAGAATTTGTTTCGGTAGTGTGTCACTTACAATGCACCTGTTAACCTGCCTACTTATTATCCCACTGCGGGGCGGGGCCTCTCCCCGATTTCCAGTGCTACTGTATATATAAGTGATCGATGGATTTCGCACGCTTTTAGCTGCTATTTTAAGACCATAATATTTTAATTATGTATATCCTTTGTAATTATTTAGTTAATTTGTATTTATTTACATTATGTATATTATAAGAACTTAACAAAAAGTTGCTATATGCAGCCCTTTCTTAAAATTCTCTATATCAAAAGTGGTACCTATATTTCGTAATGAGGTTCGACATTGCGGTATCGCATGCCATTAGATTAACCACAATATAGTGAAATTTAATCTAACGGGATACTTTATACTAGGGTTGTAACGGAGGCTTGTTAGCGGAGGCGGAGGCGGATGCGGAGGCGACGAGTCGCACCTCCGCGGAAGCGGAGGTTAACGGAGGCGGAGGTGAAAGTACATATAGAAAAAAATTAAATTTATGGTTAATTAAAACATTTTTTTTTTATTTTAAATGCGTACATTAATAGTAGTATACTTGGTAAAAAATTACCTTCTTGTAATGAAAATTAAGGAGAAACAAATTGTGTTTGCCGCATTCACGCCTCGCTCTAGTTGATTCTTGACCATTTCGCGCTCAAACGCGGCTGGACGGTTGTCGAGCGTCGCAGCTTGCGCGTTATTTATTTTATAAATACGTAAATAAACCTCCGTTATAACTCCGCAAAAATTGTGCGTAGGCGGAGGCGGAAAAGAAGATGCGATTTCTTGCGGAACTTCCGCAGTAACGGAAGCGGAGGCGAAGCTCCGTTACAACCCTACTTTATACTACTATTAATATTATTTAAACAATATAATAATAAAGGCACGTTACAGCAGCGCCACGTCTGTTTCGCGTGGGCGTTTACACGACGATAATCGCGCACCGACAAGGCTATTATGTAAATCGGCCATTTGTTTGTTACATTGTTGTTACGTAACGACATTGTCGACGATGCAATGGAGAACGCTGGGTCGCAGGTTACGTTGCGCCCGCTATATAGCTCTCAAGTACTCATTCAGCGCCCACTATTACTGGCAGTTTAGTACACCGCTGACGTCAAACATTGATTTTAACTAAACCATTTCCTTGCAAGCGCTTATCTTTTATTGATAAGCCCATTCGGATGACTCACTAAATACAGACGCCAGCGGACAAGCTACCCAAAACTGCCAAATTTTCCCAATCAACCACGAACCTTAATGCTTTAGCGATAAAGTTGAAAATCGATTAAAGTGTCACATTCTAGTAGCTTGATGTGCTGCCGTCTAATTTGTTAGACCGTTTGTTAAATGTCTTCTATGTTTTATAGTCATTGTACTTTTTCGGCCAGGTCGTGCGCGTAGGCACGTAGCACCACTAAACGTGGTTGTGATTGGGCGTATAAATACTGCGTAGCGTAATAATATTAATGCCTGCTATGTGAATTCCTTGAAATATGAGGGAGGCCCAGGCTAGCCAGTACCTTTAACAGGGTAGTTAGATTATTAAATTCATTCCTAGAAGAAAAAATATTTTCTATAAGAAACAAAGAAAAGGGCTTTAAAACAGTATCCTTAACATAGTTGTTCTGTGGTCTAGCCTTCATCCACTTACTAGTTCAGCATGCTGTTTAAACTTCCTGCATATGAATGCCTTTACATAACATGTAATTTGGTCCATGTAAAGCAATAAATCAAGCGACAGTTATGATAAAATAATTGTAGTATAAGTAATTGCAGTAAATGTGATTTCGAGAGCCTTTTCATCGCACTTGCCACGTCTTGAGATATTTTTTATTTCACGGACTTCCTTGAACCTCAAACTGAGAATTAACCAAAACACAAAAGTCCTTAAAATTTAATTTTATATTGAAATCTAAGTATAATTGAAACAGATAAATAAATAGGAAATGTGTCATAATGTTATGATTGCGATAGCATGATGCAATTAACGTTCTAATTGAAAAACATTGCCAAAGTTGGTAAATATCCTATTGTGACCGTTCGTGTAGTCAAGATTAGAATGGCTGAGGCATTCCCAAGGAATAGGCGTGACAATAGCAGTCTATGTATCCCTGGTGCTAGAACAACTCTGATACGCAAGGGTGTCTGCTGCATGGCACCGTTGATTTATAATAAAATACCTAGTCGTTGGAAGGGTTGTACTTTGGCATTGTTCAAGAAAAGACTTCGTAATTTTTTTAGTAGACAAGGCTTATTATAGTGTTGCAGACTTTTTGTTGGAAAAAGATTTTGTTTGACTATTTTATGTAATGTATTTATTATTATTAATAGAAATTGTGACATTAATTATATTATTGAATGATGACATTGAATTAGGATTATTGTATTTATTGATGTAATTATATCTATAGTTTTTTTTTTTGACATTGTTATAAAAATCATGGACATTTTATAAATTGACATTAATAAGTAATATATAATGGGATGACTTTAACATTGTAATTAGGTAAATTTCAATATTTGTCCACCACATCTAATGGTAGAATGTAAAGGGGCCTATTTTTATTTTTATGAACAACATACTATTTTTGTACACCTACATTCTTGCAAATAAAGTATTATTATTAGACTTTTACTTAACTGCGCGTCGACAAAGATGGGGTTGTGCTTTTACCCGACTGCCAGGAAGGATTATGTTTTTAGCGCGTATCTTGTATGTAATATTCTTTATTACCTTGTATCTCCAGAATTACAAAACGGATTTTTACATTTGTGGTATCGTTAGATTTTTCTTAATAGCCCATGTGTTCATAGATAGGGGACATTAAAAAAACCCAAATTGGCGGATGTTTGACGCCATATTGTGAGGTTAAAAAAGAAAAAAAATCTACCAAGCGTTTAGAGTGGGATATCAAAATGAACGATTTTTAACACTGATTCTAAATAATGTATTAAAACATATTAATAAATATGAAAACTAAAAAGACAGATATAAAAAAAATATTTTTGTAAATAAAAACCCGCTGGCGTAAGAATCTATCGAACTGAAAAGGCACTTCTTAGCTAAATAAGTGTTCCATAGAACAAACATTCCCGGGGTCAGGGCTGCGGGTTGGTAAAAAAAGAAACCGTGGCCTTTACCGTCGCACAGGCAAGTAAAGAAACACGGGTGGGTTTTAGTCAGTAAAAGTCTGACACGCCCTTCCGCTCCGCCCAGAGCGGGAGAAGTCATTTGATGATTTCCCATACCAACGAAAAAAAAAAAGAAGAATAGAACAGTCCCCAACTGCGATTGTTCAACTTGTTTCTGCCTTTTCAGTTTGTTAGGTTTTTATGCAGGCGGGTTTATTGTTTGTAAATATGTAATATTTTTTACATATCCCACATAATATCTATCTTTGTATGTCAGTTTCTTTGTACCCTTCGACTTAGCTTCTTTAGGTGTCTATTGACTCGTCTGTAGTAGGGGGGGGATAGGTCTTCAAAAAATATTTTCGTACTATCACCATGTAGTTGTATCGAAATAGAATGCTTGATAAACGATTCCAAAAGTTCTCAAATCTGAGATTGAACTAAAATAATTGCCTCCGACTACACGAGACATTTTAAAATTAAATAGCTTGCTTTGAAAAACTTTTTAGTAGCAGCCAAATTTTTGTTTTTCTGTAATTTTTTCAGTAAGTTTGCTAATTAACCATTCGTTTGCCTGGCTTTAAGAGTAAATCGAGCCAGGGATACAAAGTCGGAGGAAAACGTAGTTTAATTAATACCAACAAGCACACGGACATGCTATTAAAAATCTGACTGCAATATTAAAACCAAATATGTTGAAAGCCTTCCATGTCACTGGCACATATTTTGGTGCCATAACGCTAAGTGGCCCCTATTAAGTGCCCTCATTAAATGCTTTCTATAGGGCAATGAGGTACCTTGTGACGCAAGTACTCGACTGACCTACTTGATCAGAAGTCTAATATACAAATTTTTTGTATATGCCAAACCCGAAACACTTATCAAGTATTTTTATATAAAGAACTTATGTACAAAATTTCAAAAAGTTATTAAAAATAACAAAGATATGAGCTTGTTATGTTACCTGCTTGTTCTAATAGCCCGTTGACCATATGCCGCTGCGTGGCGCCTTAGGACACTATGATCCGTTGTGAACTGTGTTATGCGTTCGGTAACCACACTGCAACACTTTTTAAACATATTTGGAAAATAACATAACTTGGTGTAATCATTATTAGAAGCGATTCAGTTGCTTATTCTGAACAAACTATATTCACGTTTCGTATAAAGAAAAAATGACGTAGTTCACTTTTCAGTTAAAAACGTCACTCAATAGATATTTATGAAATGTTTTTTTGAGTCTGTCCAACTTTGTCCTTTACCCTAGGCGCAACTTGCTTAATTGTCCGATATGAAACTGTGAGCAGATAAATGTATGTTACGAATTGCGTCGGTGATTTAGTGGTCGCAGCGCATAGGAGAGCGGAATTCTGGGTTCGAAAAAATCATTACATCTATTATGGGTGAATGTTCTCTGTAAAAGCGCAGTCCGGAGTCGTACCGTTGGCCGGATTTGAAGTAGGTAATCATTATGAAAAATTAAAGGTAGATAAGTAGGGTTATCAATAGGGTTATCCTATTGATAACCCTACTTATCTACCTTTTATTTTCACAAGGACAACCTGAGTCCTATGTGAATCATTATTATTTAGGTAAACTTGCACTAAGACGAGCTCTATCAAACGTGGCTACTATTTCAGTCAGTAGTAGCGTCTAACGCGTCAAACGCATTAGATTTATACTAATGAGGTATTACAGGATATCGCTTACGATTTTAATTATCATCTATTTTAACTTTGTCTTTCCCTTTCGAGCAAGTTGTCAAAATATTAATATACTGTTTTTTTTTTAATTCCAATCAGTAACTCCGCACATAGTAATACCGAATTAATTAGCAACCAATTATAGCAATTTTAATTGATACTGCGTGGATAAATTAATGGAAAGTTTTTCAATATCGAACCTTTTTACACGCACATACGTACTTTGTGTCTCCATCACTCATCCTGTAGCCATTTCTTACATAATTTGTAAAATTAAATACGTAACAATTGGCCGCGTAATATAGGATTGATCATGAAAGGCTTAGGTCGTTGTCAACCGTGCTGTGGCAGCAGCGAACTTGAATGATTTCATTGTGAACGCGAAGATTTCTGCAATGCATGCGACAACAGCGATTTACTATCTCCGTTTAAATTGATGTTGTGGTTTTTGTTATCGTAAAATAATTAATCATTCAAGTTTGATTGCGTTAAGTAAAATAATAAAAAATGGCTTAACTTATTTTACAGTATTTAACTATATTTTCAATCAAGTTTTAATAATTAACTAAGTATTAATTAAGTATCCTCATTTTTCAAATGTTCCATTATACACGCTGTCGTTTTGCATCCTCGTCGTATTTAAGGAGGTAACTATGCTACTGATTCGCGACACGAATCAGTACTAATATAAGTAGGTTATTTCTTTTCTAATTTTCGGAGATCAGAATGTGTGCGAACCGGCTGTCGTCGACACGCGCGCTCGCGTCACTCATGCACTCGTGCGACACTCACTGCCTACTACACATGCAACGGGTTGATTTTGTTCTTTGAAAATGGTTTATTCTAAAATATTGTCACGGTTAAATAACTAAAAATCAACCCTCCGGAAATTTGACGAGGACGAAGACTGCACTTTATATGTACCTATACCTCATCATCATCATCAACCAATTATCGACCCACTGCTGGGCTCAGGTCTCCTCTCATACAGAGAAGGATTGAGCGTAATCACCACGCTTGCTAAATGCGGGTTGGCGATTTCAGACTTAAGTCCAGGTTTCGTCAAGATGTTTTCCTTCACCTTCAGTCATTGATGTCCAAGATATACTTAGAAAGTACATATAACTTTATAAAAGTTACATTGGTACTTGCCTGACCTGGAATCGAACCCGCACACTCATACTTGAGAGGCTGGTGTTTTAACCACTAGGCCACCACGACTTTTTATCAGGTAAAATACGTATGTATGTACCTGCTTCAGATTTATGGTAAAAACTGAAATATCGTTGATAACATAATTAAATGTAACTAGACTGTTGCAGAAAAAAGAAACAAAATCGTTATCATAAAACACATAAAATCCATTTGCGTAAATCCAATTGTTTAAGTTATGCCTAAAATCATAGGCATGTGTCAAACCTACTAAAACACAATACCGTGTGAAACATTGCAATAAATAAACCGTAGTTGGTGTTTCACATAACTGTCACCGATTGCAGTGATCGCGACCTTGGCTTGCTTCAGATTCGAGTCGTAGCAACACGCTCGACGCTCGCAACTCGCGCCGCCTTACGTAACGTAACACAAACTCTGACTCTTGCTGCTTATATAACAGCGTATTATGTAGCAGTGTGGACGAAATGTCACAAGACGTACGGGGCTTCTTTGTTAAGCTCGATTCTGTCATATAACTACAACATATGCGCTCTGCCAATTTTGTAATATTTTTCTTAGGCGGCGCCTTTTGAAAAAGTACCTGTAGATGTTTCATCGAATTACTAAAACACTATAAACTTGAACTAAGTACGTTGTCCTTCGTAGATAAACGTCATCGTTTATACGCTTCACTTTATTTCGAATTTGGATGTCTTTCGCAGTGATCGGTGCTAGCGGCTCATGTCGGAGCCATATTCGTCTGAGGCGCCGGGCGCGGGCGGGCACTCCCGACTTCGGGTTCCCTAAGCGTATTCCAATGACACCTCGGGTAAACAACGTGTATTATTAAACATCATCATTATATGACTTGTTTATTGACACATGCATGCACTTACTTTACACTGATAAGTCAATCACGATTCGTCATCCATACCAGAGCAAATCAAATATCATACATAATGCTTATTATAATGTCATTTTTAGCGAACATTTGAATGACTTCAGGGCGTTGAACTGACCCGCCAGTTTATAAATAAAGATACGGGTTTAGTGAAAATGACATGAGGCGTGTGATCTTAACTAAGCAAAGCGATTGTTTATCTGTACCTGATCGTAGTTGAATATTATGATTGTTATCTTATGTTTTCTAGGCGCGGTTCAACCATGCTCTGGATCTGCTTCGACTGGGACAATACCGTCAGGCCGTGCCCTACCTCGCGCTGGCGGCTGCCGCTGGTGAAACAGAACTGCGGCAGGCGCGGGTACTTCTAGCTCAGGTCTGTTTCTACAGATTACTATAGTAGTAATAGCAACTTACCAATACGCATTGAGCAAGCGTGGTGATTATGCTCAATCCTTCTCTGTATGAGAAGAGACCTGTGTCCAGCAGTGGGACGATAAAAAGGTTGATGATGATGATGATGAATAACAACTTATGTGTGTGTGCCACTGCGCGACAAAGGTCTCATCTTACACAATGGCCGCATAGATCTCCAAAGAGTCAACAAAACTGAACCACAAGACGTTTAAATTGCACAAGACGTAAATGCATAAGAATTCTCATTAAAATTAGAAGCTATAGCTGCGCTCTCTGCCCTTATCATTGTTTACTTAATCCGTATTACGAGAACCGAAACTATTGCAATTTGCAGCTATTGCATTGAACCGTTCAATTACCCAACATATAACGGTTCAGCGTAGACTGTGACGAAACTGTTGGCCCCAATCATGCAGTCCACGTCAAAGTTTAATAACAACGCTATCAAGTATTGACATAAACGATTTACGAAACCATAATGTACGAGATGTAACAGAATAAATGCAAAACATGAAAATAGGTCGGTCAAAATCGGCTTCTGAATCGATAGGTACGTTTTTACATATGTAAGTACCAGGGATGTTACGGAGCTTCGACTCGCGTCTCCGTTAAGTCGGAACTTCCGGTTATTATCACACCTTCGGATCCGACTTCGGTTCCGATAGTTTTAAATCGGAGGTTAATAGAGCATACCATAGTGGCGGCGGCCTGCCGACTATTATGAAAAGCAGGGTAATTGCGTAACGCACTATCAGTAGCAATGGGTTTAATTTTGACAGTTCAAAACCATTCACTGCGTTATTTACGTTGTTGAGCACACACGTTTATCGAACATATGGAGCAATAGACTAGCAATATGCTTCAAAATTATTCCAATTGATAGGAATAGTGCGTTACGCGATTGGGGTGCAGGTTCATACATATCACGCGGAGAATTCCCTGTACTCCTGCTACGTCTACTCGCGTATCGTGCATTTTTCGCTAGTTTTAGAGTTAACACATTTGATTTCATTTGTTTCAAAGCTTTTGTTAATTTAATGTCATATAATATGCTACTTTTGGGTTTTAATTATATTCATTTAATTTCTTGTTCATTAAGAAATATGCCAATTTTCTTTTCAATGTTTGTGTTTAATGAAAAAATTGACTGAATAATGTTTTTTTTTTGTGTTTAATTAAAAAAGTCTCTCTCTTACCACCACTTCTGACCCTGCCTCCGCCTCCGGTTCCGACTCCGATAAATCAAATTTAAAAACTCCGGTTCCGGTTCGGATATAACACCTCCGTTACATCCCTAGTAAGTACTTCTACTTATTCGTATTCTAGACACAAAAGACACCTGTGTAACAAATAAAATGCAGCAAGGTTAAAGTAATTCGTCGGATTATTCATCATCATCATCCCAGCGTTAATCCCAGTCGCATCCGAAGCCTTTTCAGCTTTGGAGTCTGGGGTCCGCTTTACCAGTCCAACTGCTGATATGGCTTAACTTAACTTCGACATTTTCCGTGAAGCGACTGCCGTCTGACCTCCACAACCCAAAGGCGACATCGAAGCATTGCAATTAGACCAATTGTTGGACTTTTGAGGGCTCCAACAACCCGTAACGACTGCCACTAGATGTTAGTATGGCAACCGGGACCAACGGCTTAACGTGCTTTCCGGGGCACGTCCAATTCGTCGGATTATTGACTAATAAAAAAATAAAAAAAGAATGGCACCAGATAAAGATCTTTGGGATGAATTATACAGTATGTTAACTAACAGAGGGCGTTCCCGTTAACCCGAAATAGCATACATACATACATGCTAAAAAAATATTTCCATTCGAAAACAAAAGGTTTTAAAATTTTTTTTCAATATGAAAATATTCAATAAAAATTTTAAATTGACATGTAAAAGAAACACACTGTACACGCGAACTTGAAAGACGGCAACGTCGCAATTTATTTATGATACTACGCTACTATTTTGATTTAAAACAGGAGGTTTCAAATTTATTTTCAATTATATTTTTTTTTATTCGGATTATTTTATGCTTATTTTTCTATGCTGATATTTTTATTTTAATCTATTAATGATATATATTAACGAGTTTAAGGGAACGCCCTCTGTTATGTAACATACTGTATAGTTTATTAATTATTAACGCTATATTTATTTGGTCGTTACGTCGTTTAAGAAAATGGTAGACTATTGATAAGGTGCAACAACCTTTCGTCAATATGACTTTATTGCTTGATACGTAATTGTTTTACTGATTATATTGAATAATTGTAGGCGATAACTGTGTTGAGCAACAATCGTGACCCGCGGAGTTTAACGACGCAACTGACCCGTTCTGTGCGTCGCTTGTCGGCAACGTCGCGCGCGTGGATCACGCCAACTGACATGGAGTGCATTCTGTGCTGTGACACCTTCACGGACCCAGTTACCACGCCCTGCGGACATATGTTCTGCCGCACATGTCTTGAACGCACGCTGGACTATGGCAAGCGATGCCCTTTGTGTCTGCGCGACCTAATAACCTTCGTCCTGCCAGAAGTAAGTACTAAAACTGTTTATTTCGAAAGTGTACAGACTACATCATCAAGCTACTACCATCTATCAAATTTCATTATTACATTTTCAAACTTTATCGCTAAAGCATTAAGGTTCATAATTTTACAGTTTCGGATAGCAGGTATCCTGCTGTCGTCTGTACGGACGACAGCAAGCAAGCAAGGACGGTCAAGCTACCCCAGACTGCCAAATATTTCCAATCGACCTTGAGCCTTAACGCTTTAGAGATAAAGTTAAAAATCTAATAAAGAAATCTGACAGATAGTAGTAGCTTGATGTGCTGTCGTCTGTACATTGAATATAGTCATATTTATCGAATTAAAAGTACCAATGGTGAATGTACATTGAAATTAATTAATTCGATTTGATTGCGCCTCTACTGCAATAACAGTAAGTAGGTTCGTGTTGCTAAATCAATTGTGTTCCAATTAGCCATTAGTCCATGGCTAAGGTACGATTGTTTCAAACTCACATTGAGTTTCATAGTTGCTAAATATTGTATCGGCTCTGTTAAAATTCACACTTTGTGTAGCAAGTCGCTCGCGCCCGCGCTAATAATGCTTTTGTTTATGTAGGACGTAATAGTTAAGCTAGCTACACACTGCGGCCGCTAACCGTGTAGGCACAGACAACCAAAATCATGGTGAAAACGAACATCGAACACTTAGAAAATGTAAAAAAATGTATGAAATGTATTAACAGTACCGTGTCTGTACATGTGTGAGTTGGCGATGTTTGTCAGATGTAATTTAGTGATGTACGAAAATTATAAAAGTAAACGTCACAATTTAAAAGTTAACTGTCCTCAACACAAAAGTTGATGAATAATAGTGTACTGTGTATGGCGCCACGTGTTTATAACCACCTACCAAAACCATTATTAGAAAGCCTAAGCTGTAATATATTTAAACACAAAGTAAAAAAAAATCTCGTAGAAAAAGTCTATTACAGTGTAAATGAATTTATAAATGACATGCAATCTAATAATGAGAGATGACATTACTGTATTTGGTACTTACTTATTGACTTGATTTGTTTTAATTATTAATTATTATTTGACATCTTTATAAATTCGTAATTGACTTGTCCATAAGAAATTTTTGACATTTATTATTTTTATGACCTTTTTATATCCTTTTTATTTTGTTTTGAATGAATTTATACTAATGTGATTATTAGTTGTGTATATTCAATTGTAAATAGAGACAAACGTCAAGTAAAATTGCATGCCTTCAGGCGGATTATGGAGATGCCAAACTATTTTACGTATCGATGTGAATTATATCAATTACCCATTATCGCAATAAATGAGTTTGAGTTTAGTTCGCACGGGCATGCTTCTATCGAATGTTTGACGATCGTTAGACTCGTCAGCGGTACGCTCGTGCGAATAAAGTTGTCGACATTCGTGTTCATGTTTTTGTTCGTTTCTGCGTGCCCACTTTGATATAGCCAGGAGTTATAAGACTCGTTAAAGTAGGATTGTAACGGAGCTTCGCCTCCGCTTCCGTTACTGCGGAAGTTCCGCAAGAAATCGTATCTTCGCTTCCGCCTCCGCCTCCGCACAATTTTTGCGGAGTTATAATGGAGGTTTATTTACGTATTTATAAAATAAATAACGCGCAAGCTGCGACGCTCGCAACAAGTGCGAGACGGGAATGCGGCAAACACAATTTGTTTTTCCTTAATTTTTATTACAAGAAGGTAATATTTTTTTTTACCAAGTATACCACTATTAATGTACGTATTTAAAATAAAAATTTTGTTTTAATTAACCATAAATTTCAATTTTTTCTATATGTACTTTCACCTCCGCCTCCGCTTCCGTTAACCTCCGCATCTGCGGAGGTGTGACTCGTCGCCTCCGCATCCGCCTCCGCCTCCGCTAACAAGCCTCCGTTACAACCCTACGTTAAAGTCCCTAGTTTTGAAAACAACAGCAGCCGATATTATTGCATGAATATTGGCACTAACATACAGTTATAACACTAATATACGAAACGAAAATTGAGAAAAATGGTTTAGTAAATTCCAATTTCCAAACATGATTATTGAATTTACTTGAAATACCTGGGGATTGGAACAATGCAGGTAGGATTATCTTGAGTAAATAATTTCATATTACTGCTTTTAACCCTAGAAGCCCAATCATATTTCACTGGCTATAAAGCCCAATCATACGTAAAAACTACGTACAAAACCAAAACTTCAGAGTTTTCCTATTTTTTATAGAATTTAACTTTTTTTTTTACATCAGTTATTATAAATATGATTTTAGTTAATAAATGAAATACATTTTATGTTAATATACTCCTTATTCATTCACCTTAAACCTTAGAGAAAAATCAACAAAAATATCAAGCCTTTGATATTTTTTCTTCAAATTATGTAACAATAACAAAAATCCATTATTTTTCAATGTTTTTATAAAGTTAAATAAATTTTTAATAATACCCTAAGAGTTTAAAAAAAAAAAAAAACTGTCTTTTGTATACAGTCCTTACAAATGTCAATATTGTGTTCTCCACATATAGCATTTGCAACATTGCGTTTTGGACATCCGCCTCTTTTATATAAACAAAATCCACGATAGCGTAGTTTCTTTTTTGGTTCTGGCTATTCATTATTATATGTATACTGTAGATATTGGTAGTATTGGTACCACATTTTTTAAAACATTTGTTATATTTTCGCATAGAGTCCTCTTCAAAGTGGGTGCCAGTAGTCGTTTTTACATCCAAGGCGTCGTCAGATCTGTGCCTAAATTTTTCATATACCTATATTCTTTTTTTTTCTTGTTTATTTATCTTATTGTGACAATATATAATCTAGAAGTTCACAAAAGTCATATTTAACATCCCGCAAAAGACCGCCATTGGCCACCTATTAGTCTGTAGCGGTACCTTCAAACGCCACAAAAAAACAACGCGTCATACTGACGTCACACGAATTCTACATCCCGCAACTAAAGTTTACCGCAATTAGCATACATACAACTTCAACTGTTGGACAATTGCCCGCCAGATATAACACCCATCTGGTCGCAGGACCTACAATTTCTATAAAGGATGAGTGAACTTTACACACGACTGTGTTCAACGCTATTTCGTCCTGGTTTAGCTATTGAAGGGACTCCATCTTGTATTCAACCTTAAAATATTAATACTGTATCAAAATTGTAACCAAATAAAACAAGTAACTCAAATAAATCATATAAATAACAAATTCTATACAATTGCAAATGTTACACAAAGCCCAATTATACGTCAAAATGACGTACAACCTCTCCATTGCAACAAAATGGTGGCACTTACAGAGATTATGCAATTATGTCCTGCGAGGTCTCAACGGCTACTGAGTTGGTTCGGGAGTTCACAGAGATCCGATGGTAACCGTGAAAGATATAGAGATATTACGCCGCGGTATAGGTACGTCAAATTTACGTAGATTGGGCTTCTAGGGTTAACACGGTAAATTATAAGGAAATAGTAGCATTCAATATGTAGAACCGTTGGGCCCGCCTATTGGATTACGGTCCACCACAATTGGAGCATGACCTCAGGTGCGCACAAGCTTATGGTGGACGATAAAATGTCTCCGTTACATTTTTACGTCTGTACGAACGGAGATTTAAAGGCAAAGTAGACAGCAGTGCAGGTTAATAGAGTGTGGAGTTAACTCTCATTCAAACTAATGCTAGATGATGGAGCCTAGAGCACTGGCGTACAGTAGCCAGCATTTCGGTGTTCTATAGGATTCATTTTGGTGTGTGCGCGAGGGAATTGCATGATTAGTTCTCCCATCTCCGTTCCACCATCGGACGACACGTCGCAAGCCGAGTTTCCACCCTTACGTCGTTAACACCACTACGATCCCGACGAAGCGTTTCGCCTCCTACATACCGCGTACATCGAGGGACTGGAAGGAACAATTTGCCAGCGGCGGTGTTTCCGTCGGACTCCAATTTGAGTGTCTTCAAGGTTAGAGTGAATTGAATAGGCTCTTAATAAACTTGTGCGCTTTACCATCATCGATTGCGTCACTGCTTACCATCAGGCGGGATTGCGGTCAAGCGCTTGTTTATAATTTATAAAAAAAAAAGATTATTGACAGCTCACTCTAAGCTTTCTTCGCACAACTTTTCAATGGTAAGATCTTTACAGAATCGATTGGCTGACTGGTAATAACAAGGGATCCTGGAACGAAAAATCGAAATTCCGGAGCAAATTCCGGACATCGGGTAAAATGTCCGGATTTCTTCGCAATATATCGCACACGTGAAAAGCGAAAAAAAAATTTGAGTTTCTTACACGCGCCATCCTTGATTTATAAAGGAGATGTTTCAGAAATGTATGGAGCCTGGGCCAGCACATTGTACACTTAATGCTAGGTATAGTTACACTATAGTTAATTGTTATTAATGTTTATTTCCTATATTTTGGCTTAGTCTTTATACAGATTCAATTTAAGTCGGCCAAGAAGTGCAACAGAACTACTAATAAATATGGTGGTCAGCAATAAGCGAAATAAGATTTTGACAGTGACATTTGATTAACGTGTCATGTATCTAAGGCTATCGTATCTACACTATGATTTTTAATTCGAGTCAGAAAAATGACAATTCCAGTGTTGCAGGTTTTGATGTGGTAATCGAGATTTTACAGTTAACAAGTTAGTCGAGATTGCATTTTTTTTTTATTCAAATATAAATTGCGTATATGTATATTAAATAAAAAACAGGATGGACCAAAAATCCGATTTTATTTGAAATAATGATAAAAGTAATAATTACTGTAGGTAGATTAAAACTGTTTATTGTTTTCGATAGAATACAAAATGGGAATTTATTTCTTAAAAATCATATCATCCATATGCAATCAGTTTCAATCTCATCATCAATTTATTATTCTGGCATTACTGCAATCTAGAGCGGAAATTTTCGAGAAAAGCTTTACACGTTTTTGTTGTGTTGTTGGATTTCTGTTCGAAAACGATCTGTATCTTACTATCCATATCCATACGATCGTAAACTTTAGCCTTAAGATATCCCCAAGGAAAAAACCCATAGGGGGTAGATCTGAGCTACGAGGCGGCTAGTTAATTTCCCCTCTTTTCGATATCACTTTCGGGCCAAAAAAGTCTTAAGCTGCCCTTAAAGATTCATTACATGTATACTTATATACAGTTAACTCTCGTTAAATTAAACTTATTTTTGAATCCAATAAAAATAGTATGGACTATCATGAAGAAATGAATTCGGAGGGTTTTGAAGAATGACTTAAAAGAATTTTGCCAAATTTAAAGCCAAATGCGGTGTTGGTATTAGATAGCGCACCGTACCATTCTAGAAAAGTCGAGCGTATCCCCACTTCAAACTGGCGGAAGGCTGATATTATTCAGTGGTTGGACTACGAACGCTATGCTGTGGAAGAATTGGCCGCTGAATACGGTGTCACAATCCTGCGTCTGCTCCTTATCACTATGAGCTCAACCCAATAGAGTTAGTTTGGGCTCAAACAAAGGGGCACGTCGAGAATTGGAGAAAGTGCATTAATCATGCCATAAAAGTTGAAGATGAAATGTGCCAATTCGAGCACATCATGGATGAATGTGTGGATTCATTCATTATAAATGTAACTGATCCCGAATCGAGTCGTAATCAATAAAAAAGTAAAGAATAAAAACGTATAAAATGTTTTGTATTGTTTTACTTAATTCCTCTTGTAAGGGTTTGGTGGGTATGTACACAGAAAATATAACAGCAGATTTACTTGTACCGCACTTAACTGCTCGGCCGCTCCACAGTGACTGTGCGGCTAGCGTCTCGTTACTCGCTAGCCGCACTCCCCACCACTGAGCGCCCCACCAGCCAGCGTGCTACATTTATTATACGCTATACACTACATCTACCTTTTACAAAATTTGAAAAATAAAATTATTACTGTAACATATGCACATCAGAATCACTATACTATAATACTAACACCTAGATATACATTTTCTCAGATTTCGTTGTTTGATTCCGCAGCTTGTCTTTTCTTTCAGCATATTCTTTTCCTTTGTTTTCATTTCCACCTCTCTGTCCTTTGTTTCGAGATTTGTTTCTGTGAATTGAATATCTAACACAGAAGGTAGCTTATCTCTGAATTTACGCCTGAAAAAAGTTCAGAAGGAGATTTACCGGTCACAGAATGATGGGTGCGACAGCACATCAAGCCACTACAATCTGTCAATTTTCTTTAATAGATTTTCAACTTTATCGCTAAAGCAATAAGGCTCTAGGTTGACTGGGAATGTTTGACAGTTTCGAGTAGCTTGACTAGCTGCCGTCCGAACATGGTTAAATATTTAGGCTAATATTTGAGTTATTCGTAACCGTTACAGTATATTCCTGTTTTGTCTCTCAATTAATCTGTTTTGTTGTGGGCAATAAGGAATGCTATGGAATAACTAAATACCAATACTTTGCAAAAAATATAGAATTCTCCACTAACAAACTGTCGACCGTTACCAGCAGTAATAACTGACAGGTGTGTTTAGTCGAGAAAATTTATCTTTCAGTGTGTTTATTGTGTATGTGGAGTCGATATTTTTTTGTAAATTTTTACCTCCTTATATAGACTACTAGCAACCGCCAGCGACTTCGTTCGCGTGGACTTAGTTATGCTCCGCCCCTATTAGTCACAGCATGATATTATATAGTCTAAAGCCTTCCTGGATTAATGGGCTATCCAACGCAAAAAGAATTTTTCAAATCGGGCCAGTAGTTCTTTAGATTAACGCGTTCAAACAAACTCTTCAGCTTTATATATCAGTATAGATAATATAGATAATAACGACTAAAGGTAATGTCCAGTCGGCATAGGTCCAAGATAAACTATGGCTATATCAATCCAAACGAGAATACTAATCTATACAATACTAACAGAAACTAGAGTGCAGCCTTTACAAGATCTGCTATAATTTGTTATGCATTGCTATCGATTTTCGTCACCATACTTTAGAACGTAGTCGTGTTTTCATGGCTACGATGCCCGGATGACCTTCGTGAGCTGCACATAAAAACTTTCTACCTCAAACTAGATGGGGTAACGATTTTATTGCCTCGGGAGAGCAAATTATCTTGAAAGCGTAACCCATGTCCGAAGATCTTGTAAGTGCAGACGCTTTGTTCCTAGTTATTATTATAGATTCCAATTGTAACCAATTAAATTTCTAGATCCGCTTCACGTACTTGCGTCAGCTCACGCAAGGTGATTGCGGTAGGACGAGATTCATCAACAACTAGATTTAAATAGTTATCATCATCGAAAGGTTCTGGAGACTAGACTATTATAGACAAACAATCGCGACAGTGAATCCGCGATATTTTCTTACTCGGACTATAGACGATTTTAAAATTATACGATTGTAGACGGATTACCCAGTGGTCGATTCTCGCACATTGTTTAGAATCTGGCCCGCATGTTACCTCTGAAGGCTAAGTCACTAATAAGTTCGAAACTAACTTTTCCAAACAAATACATGTCTAAATGTACTATTGCCCCTATTAGAGAGAGAGAGAGAGAGAGCTTCTTTCTCAATTTGAGATTAATGCGATCTGATAGTCTTTTGTTGCCGATAGCAATTTTTTGCGGCCCATTCATACCATGCTGAACGAGCACGGTGCCTAAACCAACTGGGCTAGCAGCAGGGTATACATGTCTAAAGGCTTTACTCACATTTATCGTCATTTAAAAGGACATGGTTATCTTTTAAAAGCCTATAAAACTCGTTTTAGTCTCGCCCTATGTTCAGCCACATTGCTACCATAGATGACAATGTCTTCAATAAAATTAACTACCCCAGTACGAGGCAGAAGTACTCTTTCTAAGTTTTTCTGACAAAATCGGAGCACAGAAAATACCAAACATGAGTCGCTTGTATCTAAACAGTCGCTGGCTACAAATGAAAGTAGTGATGTATCTACAATCCTCACTCAACTCTCATCATCATCATCTCAGCGTTAATCCCAATCGCATCCGAAGCTGTTTCAGCTTTGGAGTCTGTAGTCCGCTTTACCACGCCAACTGCTGATTTTGGCTAAACTTTGATATTTCCGTGAAGCGACTTCCGACCGACCTCCACAACCCGAAGGCGATATCGAAGCATTGCAGTTAGACCAATTTCTGGACTTTTGAGGGCTCCAACAACCCATAAAGACTGCCATTAGATATTCGTATGGCAACCGGGACCAACAGTTTAACGTGCTTTTCGAGGCACGACCAGACCAGTGCAAATATTCATATTCATGCACACAAATATTTGCACTGCGCGCGGATCGAACCCCCGCCTCCTTGCGCAGCGGCCGCGTTTACTACCGCTACGCCACGGAGGCTGTCAACTCTGATGAATAAATAGTTTCGAAAATATTTTGGCGTTTCTGAACTTTGGTTGTTCATAGTGAACATCAGTTCCATAGTAGGCAAAGGATGTTTTTTTTTTCTAATAATGGTTTGATTTGCTCGCCTCGTGTCTACACAGATACGAATATCTCCATTTCCTTTTAGAACAGGTACCAGGAGAGAGATGCAATCAAAAGGGCCATTTAGAGGTTCTATGATATCTAAATCTACGGGCTTTTGAATTTTTATTAAATTTAGCCTCCAAGGGTATTGGAACTCTCCGGCAAGTCCGGTTTGACCGGACATGTCTATTGGGATATGGTTTTGACATCTTAGACTTTAGGAAAGTTACCGTCATTTTATTAACTCCTATTCCTAGTTTTAGGACGCAGAGTTAAATAGCAGTGTCTTTTCCAAGCAAACAATTTGGAAAATGTAATAGACTTCATCCGATTTGTTTTTAGCTTTTTATCAGGATATATAGTCTGATTTGACTTCGATAAATCGTCATCTGATTTTAGTTTCTTTGCCCTAGTTCGACACAGTTTTCGGAAATGTCTAATAAACCCGCACTTACGACATTTTATCACGGGGCTGGGCAAAACTTGCTATCACTTGAATGAGTGCCACTACAACGGGAGCAAGAATTCTTACTCGTATGCGTCTCTAATTAATTTACTAACAGGCCTTTACTAGGCCCTGGCAAACAGAAGTTATTAAGTTGACAGTTACTGTTTCCAAAGCGTTGGCCTCGAATATAATTTTTACCAGCGAGAGTCAATATTGTTTTTCTTAATTTGACTTACTCGCATTTTTTTAGTGATTTGATCGATCATATGTTCGTCAGGGGCAGTAAATATGCATTTCAAACTTTGGTGACGAAGCCTAACAAGAAACTTGTCAAATTTCTCCCCACTTTCTTGTTTAATGAGCCTAAACAAATCACTAATATTATAGTAAACTTCCTGCAAGGTTAAACCACCCATATATAAGAGCACTGCTCTTTTTGCAGAGCACTGTTCGTGTTATAACATTAGTACCGATCAGTGCGCAACTTAAGCGCTCTACTTTTCCCAACGAAATCCCAACGAAGCTGGGTTACCCGTTACAGTCTAAGGACTTTAATGGCGGTAGGAGACATTTTTTTTTTTTTGGTGTGACATTTTTGTTTTTTTTTTTGTTTTTGCACCACCTTCATCAAAGGATTTTTCTATCCTTTTATAGGTACAGCTCCCGATTTTCATCGACATACCTCTAGATCTCCATGAATAGACATTTGTCGAAACACGTTGGTTTTACCCTTATTAGTTCTTTAAGGTACTGTTTGGTTGCCCAAACTACCTCTAGGTTCAAAGGATTAGTTTATCCTTTTATAGGTACAGTTCCGATTTTCATCGAACTACCTCTAGATCTCCATGAATCGACATTTGTCGAAACATATTGGTTTTACCAATAATAGATCTTTTAGGTACTGTTTGGTTGCCCAAACTACCTCTAGGTTCAAAGGATTAGTTTATCCTTTTATAGGTACAGTTCCGATTTTCATCGAACTACCTCTAGATCTCCATGAATCGACATTTGTCGAAACATATTGGTTTTACCAATAATAGATCTTTTAGGTACTGTTTGGTTGCCCAAACTACCTCTAGGTTCAAAGGATTAATTTGTCCTTTTATAAGTACAGTTCCGATTTTCATCGAACTACCTCTAGATCTCCATGAATCGACATTTGTCGAAACACATTGGTTTTACCAATAATAGATCTTTTAGGTACTGTTTGGTTGCCCAAACTACCTCTGATAGCCACATTTTTGTTGACAGAACAGAATTTAATTGAAATTGTGTGTTGTTACCATAATCACTTTGAAAAACACTAACGTTCAAATCATTAACACATTTAACAGTTTTGTCACAGTATAATAATCATACAGTAGGTTGACGCCTTTGATCTCGTGTAAAATGCAATGGCATTTTCGTAACCAGCACCCCAATCCACGTCGGAATTAACACCCATATCATATTAATGTACATTTAAATTGGCGTCCGCCATATTGGATTTCAAAAAGGATGGCTTTTTCTTAACAAGCACCCCAATTATATTCGAAATTGACACTCATATCCAATTAAAAAACAAACAAATAAAAAAAACAGACACGCGTTAGCCCTTAATGATAGATTCGCTACGAGATGAGAGCTACGAACATCGTTTTGTTCGCAGCTCGGGTGCCGCTTACCCGCGTCTCGTCCTTCACACACCGCACGATTGCTCTGTCTAGAAGTCTTCGTTGGACGACTGTGTGATTTTTAGACTGTGGTTTTGTTCTGTCAACGACTTTTATATGTGGTATTTTATCAAGTAAATCAGATTTATTTTGAAATATTCCCTTTGTGATCCCATCGCACACAAATTACGTAAAATTAATCAGAATGCGGGTTTCACTATATATCATACGTAAGCTAAATAAGCCAATTACTTTAATTTTTTGTGGCATAGCTGAAATTTTATTTACGTTATTTTATTTATAGCTACGTATCAATTTAATATAATAACAGTATAAAATTCATATTAATATACGGTTAAGCTACACGGAATATCTCAATGAATAAAACCGATCAATCACTGATTTACTTCTTAATTCTTTAGAATTTTGGTACATACCTTACACTTCTGTGATCCTGGCAGGGTCGCCACTTGTAAGGGTTTGGTGGGTATGTACACAGAAAATATAACAGCAGATTTACTTGTACCGCACTTAACTGCTCGGCCGCTCCACAGTGACTGTGCGGCTAGCGTCTCGTTACTCGCTAGCCGCACTCCCCACCACTGAGCGCCCCACCAGCCAGCGTGCTACATTTATTATACGCTATACACTACACCTCTGAATCTCTTTAAACATTTTTTCCCCAGCTCTTGTAATAATGTTGTAGTGAGTTTAATATGCTGGTAAGGTCCATATTTATAAAATCATATTGTTAAATACGGTATGTATTTCCACAGATTACAGAATAGTATTACATATTTACAATAAAAAAAAAACCCGCTTTGATACCTAATAAAATAATGCATGACTAAATGTCTAAGTCTATTGATTGCCGAACATCACTATTGTAGCGGGTCATCCTTTTTCGTATCAATGACAGTTGCCTTTGTCATTTTTCTGATTCGAATTAAAAACCCCACTATATATTATCTACCATATGACTGAGAAAAAAACAAAACATGAATTCCGAATATACGGCCCATTAAATAAACACTATCAACACTCGACACGAACACAACGGGAAAATAGGAATGTCAAAGTCGCCAATCAAACGTCATAACCACTGTCATGGCTACATTAATAAAGGGTTATCTCACTAAAAACGTTTCAAATGATTAATTATACAGGCTGTTAGTGTAAATAACGGTCGCCATGAAACCAGTGGTTTGGTTTCACTTTCGTAACGTAAATTCAATGAAAAAAGAAAGCTTTTTTTTTTTTTAGTAAAATGTCAACTTTTCCACGAACTTATTTTCACTCTAGCGGCTAGCGAAAACATACGTTTCGTTAACGCTAGAGTTAAACGACCGCCACGCAGGGTCCGCGCGCGGCGCCGCTGGCGGCCGGCGGGCCTCTCCCCTCAGTTTGGCCCGGCCACGGGCCACGTTACGGGAACGACGTGCGCTTGCTCGCAGCGCAACGCTCGCGACTTGAAGACCAAAGTCCGCCCGTCACTGCTTATTTGTCGTGCAACTGTGTCTTATGTGTGTCGTGTGTGTGTGTGTCTTGTGTGTGTGCGTGTGTGTAATATTTTGGCGTGCACAAAACTATAGTGGACCGAAATGGTTCGGCTTTACGCCGTGCCTGGTGATAACCTGAACGAGGCCCGAAGAATAGTCCGTAAGCTCATAGTGAACATCACGGGAGCCGGGTAAATCACATACGGCACGGACATCGAATACAAAAAAACAGTCCACCATCGTTTTTCATGTTAATGTAAGTGTACATTATTCAATCGATGTAAATTGAACAATTAATTTTTAGTGAAACTGTAGATAAAAATGTGATTAACTTTTAAATACCTAAGCCAGGAAAAGTTTGAAGGGAAAATTACATCACAGGTTATGTGTATTGTGTTTCTATTGGAATTTAGTTGTTAAAACTTACGTAGAAAACGGACGGCCAGTGCAAGAGGTCAGCGCCCTTTGCAATGATACGTACCTCGGGCGTATTGTATCTATGAGTGTACGGCCGTTCTCAGACAGAAACTTTTTAAAATTAGTGAAAGGAAAAACGTTTATTTAGTTTTCAATTCAGATAAACATTTTTAACAAACTACCTATGGTTTTAGTGTCAACGTTTTTTACCCCTCCAGGCTGTATATACTTGTATTATTATTCAAATTAATTTAGTAGTATTTTTATGACAATCTTTTTTTTTCCTTTTTATCTATATAGCATATATAGTGGTGGCCCAAAATGAAACATCTCCTTTTCCTCCCACATCCCGGACAAAGCACATATATTACCGGATATGTCCGTAAAAGTCCCGACGCATGGCAACCCCAGTCCTAACTAGACAACACTTGATACGCACGGGCGGCGCTCGCCGGACACCCGTTGGCAATGCTTTATATACCCAAATTATACACGTTTGCTATATGCAGCACCGACTATCTGGCCGAAACAACCTAGTCCACGTTTCGAGCCTAGCCTACGTCCTAGTGTTTCGGCTATCAGAAACTAAAGATCAGCATGGTAATCGCGTAACACACTATCAGTAGCAGTGGGTTTCAATTTGACAGTTCAACAACATACATCACTTTATGTATGTACATAAACTAACATATGGATCAGGATTAGTAATACGCCTCAAAATGATTAAGATTGAGATTAATAGTGAGTTAAGCAATTAGGGTGCTGTGTCTAATGCAATAGAAACAGTTTCTAATATGTACACATTATTTATTTCCCAGACGAGAAACACATCGTTTGTGCAAGCGGCGCTGAAAAGTATTAACGCTAACATCACGCCGCTGCCTATGGAACCCGATCTCATTCCTATATTTGTGTGCACAGTCGCCTACCCGTCGTAAGTACCTTATTATCTTAACTTTTGCTTGCTATTGATATTTAGAATTTTAGAAAAAAGTCATACAATTTCTTACATATTTTAATCAACATAAAAGCTGAGACTAAAAACATTCAAAATGATAAAAAATTTAAAAATAAGATAATTTCACAGTCTACTTTAGCACATCCCCTTAATGGACAATGCTCGAGTCGATAAATGTGCAAGAGCATGATACCTCCACACTGAGCTTGAATTGTTTTGTCCCGCAGTAAGCAACACTTGTCTTGGATTGAGGACCAAATTTATGTGATTAATAACGGCCTCTTATAAGTCTAGTCAATGTTTCTACTCATTATTTTCATCTTGTAATACCGTCTTCGTCCTGTGTTAAACATACAGAGTGGAGCTTGCTGACAATACGACAGTAAATGAAAACACGGACAATGCTGGTTCATAGGAATAATCCAAAACCAATGAAAAAACCTAGCATCAAAAAAAAAAAAAGAATGAAAATTTCAAACAAACTAAATCGCTTAAAATTGAAAACGAAATAGAACATCCTTTAAAATATTGGTTCACTGACTGTGGTAAGAGCGACGACTGTTTACTGTGGCGACGACGACGGCGCGGTCTTTGCTTTTTTAGCGCCATTATTATTAGTTTAGTATGTAAAATAAAAACAAACTGAATCACAGATAGGTGGAGGTAGGTAATAACCAAATAATCAGATACCTCACGCCACCGAAGGTATTTTTTATTAATCAAATTATGAATCGCTGATGGATGAATCACCGGGCCTTGTAGGTTTGCATGTCACTGCACTAAATTTTATGTAAATGGATGCTACAAGCATACCTCATTTGGAGTTGTGTGGAGCAGTGTTGCTGTCAAATGTTCTGACGGAAACATCAGATGTGTTAAAAATTCTGAGAGATAAAATTCGGACATGGACGGATTCCTCCGTAGTGTTAGCATGGCTTAACAGTCATCCCAGTCGATGGAAGACGTTCGTCGCCAACTGTACCTCGGAAATATTGACCAACATGAAGGCATCTCAATGGTTCCATATCAATTCCAAGGACAATCCAGCAGACTGTGCCTCAAGAGGTATCTTACCAAGCGCATCTATAGAACAGTATACAGTAGTTGTTTAATTTTGATTACGTCAACCCTACTTGTATACCCATAAAGATCAACTTTTAATATGCGGTGTTCGGTATTTAACATTGGTCCTTCGAGCCGGATCCGTATCCACAACGTATACCTACCTACCTACTTTTAGGTACCCAGTACTTAAAAGTTGACTTTCGTAATCAAAATAAAACAACCACTGTATATTGTTCTATAGATGCGCTTATATTTCTTAAAATTCCAAAGGACCCAACCAAATCGTTGTCATACAACGTTTGCGACTTCTAATTTGACGTCAACGCCATCTAATTCATTTAGTGTAAACTTTTCATAAATATACTTTATGCTGTTAAGCTTGAAGAACGGCTTTGATCAAGCACGATCATTAACACTTTCAATGTGGCCACCATTTATTTGAATACACAAACTGCACCGTCGCACAAGGTTTTGCCTCACGTTGGACAGCAAGTCCCCATTCGCAGCCATGTGTTTTAATTTGTTAGAAGATAGGAAAATCCTATCTTTTAAAACTTCGACACTATCCATAGCTGTTGAGTACACCTCATTTTTTATGTGACCCCATAAGAAAAAATCCAGTGGTATAAGGTGTAAGGAGATCTCGCTGGCCACCGCGTTTGTCCATAACGGCCTATCCATTGCCGACCGAACATCTCCGACAAACGCTCTCTTGCAGGCCTCACCGAGTGAGCTGGTGCACCGTCTAAGTAATTGGTACCACATCTGCCGGTACGCATCTAGCGAAAGCTCATCCATGTAATTGGAAACGGGTCCATTTAAGAGTTTTAAAAACATTTCACCGTTTAAAGTGCCATCAATAAAAACCGGAACAATTATGTTGTTCCTGTGAATTCCAGCCCAAACATTGACAGCAAATTGGTATTAGTGTCACGTCTCCTGTCCTAGTCGTGGATTCAAGCGGCTCCAGTATCGAGGATTTTGTCGGTTCCATAGACCAATCCTGGTAAAGGTGCTTTTCTCCGTCCCGGTCCACAACACATTGTAGAGGAAATTCGAATTCTCCACCTGCTTCGTTTCAATCCAGCGACAGAAGTTTTCTCTAACTGGTTTGTCTCGGGGTAACAAGGCATGCAGTTTCATGTACTTATATTTCTTTTGTCGCGCTTCAAATTTTTTTTTTATCCCACCATCTCGGAAAGAGTATTTTTAATCTTTAATATCTGACTGGAAAAGCCGTTTTTATTCTCTAGAGGATAAAGTAAATTGAATTTAGAACATCGTGTGCACTAAGTTTGTAAATTAAAAAAAAACATTAAACCTATTTACTGTTACCTCTATGGTGCCGAATATATCATACAACTTTTTTTTAATTTGTTAAAAACTCAGACTCGGAACCTTCTTGGTGTTCTTTTTTCAATTTTCTTTGTACGCGGTTCTTTACGCGGCATTTTTTCACGTCATTGTTAAACCTTATATTAAAAAAAAGAAACTTGAAAACAAGTGAAAAACTAAAATGAGTGATTCTAGCGACTAGGAAGTTTGTTTGACGCCAACAGAATTGACTGAAACTGTTAATAATGCGCAAATGAGCTTTCTACCTCAACAATCACGCGAGAAGTATTTAAAACAGTACGATATGTTCAACACGTGGCGACTAGCAAAAGGAGCCAAAACTTTCTCAGAAAACGTTTTGCTGGCATATTTTATAGAATTATCCGAGAACAAGAAAGCAAGCACTCTATGGAGTACGTATTCGATGCTAAAAGCAACAATAAAGATGAAAAAAGACATACATATCGATACCTATCCTAAATTAGTAGCATTTTTAAAAAGAGCCTCATCTGGTCATCATCCAAAAAAATCGAAGGTTTTCACAGTATCTGATATTGAAAAGTTTCTTAACGAAGCACCCGATTCCGTATATTTGGCGGCAAAAGTAAGTCAGTTGCACATTCAGTATCTACTTAAGTACATATATTAATCTCAATTAAATAGTATACTTAGTAAATGTTGATAGGCATAATTATGCGTTCATATAAATTTTATTCATTTATCTACTACAATACTCTTTACATTGCAGGTTGTTCTTATTATTGGAATAAACGGAGCATGTCGAACTAATGAACTAACACAACTTAATGTCAAAAACATTGAGAAACATTCAGATGACTTACTATAAATTAATTTACCTAATACAAAGACAAAAAGAGACCGCAACTTTGTCATTCGCAAGGAATACGTAACGATTGTTGAGAAATATCAAGCCTTACGGCCGCCTAACACTCCAATCAATCGTTTTTTTTCTACAGTATCGCAATGGAAAGTGTGTTAGACAGCCTATGGGTACTAATAAAATTGGCAGTATCCCACGAGAAATAGCAACATTTCTTGAACTTCCAGAACCCCTGTTGTACACGGGTCATTGTTTCCGACGAACTTCAGCCACACTTTTGGCTGATTCCGGAGCTGATCTCCTGTCCCTTAAGCGGCACGGAGGCTGGAAGACCAATGCAGTTGTAGAGGGATACATAGAGGATTCCATCCAAAATAAGTCTAAAATATGTGAAGGCATCGTAGGAGCCATTACACTGAAAGAGCCTCAATCGGAAACTTGGACTGGCCCTTCTACATCAAAAATAAGCCGTTATGAAACACCTAACCATCTCCCTCTCTCTCCAACATTCACGCCAAGGGAATCCGATGAATCGGTACAACTATTAAGTATGACAGACAGTTTACCGAAAAACAGTATACAAGTGACTAACACCAATATTACAGTACCAAACAAAAATATTACACTCAATTTAAATAACTGTTGCAACGTTACTTTAAAATTTTCTTAATTATACTTTAGTAATTAAAGATTATTCTGTAATACTTACCTGTCATAATGTAGTAATTAATACCTAAACTGAAATAAAAGTGTACCTATCTTGTGATTGTAAACATTTTTTTATTGCATTTAGTCATTTCCTCGCTGAGGTGGAATGAAAAGTTACGTGTTGCACTCGAGTGCAAAGATTTTTCACCTCGTGTCCTTTTGATTCCCTCGCTAACGCTCAGGATTCTAATTTTGAATCACTCGCTGCGCTCGTGATTAAATTTTAGAATCCTTCGCTTGCTCGGTCATCAAAATTGAACACGCGGTTAAAAAGCAACTTTGCACTCTTGTATAACAAATAACTATTAAATGATTTTATGGTGAAGATGAAAATGTTGACCTGCCATACGCAAACTAGATGTTGGGTTGCGTTGGAAATAATCCAAAATCCGTTTCTCAGAAATCACATTTGTATAGCTTGGTAAATCGTGTGCACCTTGGTCAGACAAACTCTGGTGATCTCAAACCTCTGTCGGGTACGTCCGTAAAGACAAATCGGCATTACAGTGACACTCCCTTTAAGGCTAAGGACTCACGAAGCAGTCAGTTTTCATTCACGCCCGCCACGGTGGCGAAATGGAGTTTTATTTTCAAAACTCACGAGACCGGAGTTTTCGCCCGCAAACTTGGCGGTTGATTATCGCAAGATGCTGATGGTTGCAAGATGGCCCGTTAAACCTGTGGTTAAACGATCAATTGAGTTCCAGACTACGTCCAGTTTCTTGTACCAAAGTAATTAGAAGATAAACTTCAATATCGTTATCCATTTTGTTGACAAACGCGTCACTGCCAGTCATTACGCTACGAGTAATTTAACAAGTCACTGATTGAATGGCGTCGGATTTCTGTTGACCCCCGTCCCCCGCTGCCGGGTGAAAACCGCTCCGTGAGTTCTTAGCCTAAATTAAAACCATGTCCGCGTACTCGGAAGTTGTGTAATTATAACGCGGCATTATTATTTGAATAAAACACAACACAGAACTATTAAAATTAAGCGTCCAATTTTACACTAAGTGTTCACTTAACTAGGTACTTATCTTATTATTAAATAAGACAATGTTACGTGTCCCTGTCACTGAAATAAAGCGTCCAATATTGCACTATGCCGTCAGCACCTAATGTAAACAAACACATGCGGCGGCGGCAGTAGATCAAAGCCTCGTTGCGGTGGTGGTGTGGTTGTGGTACGTGCGGGACGAGAGTACCTATCATCATCAACATCAATCTTTTTATCATCCCACTGCTGGGCACAGGTCTTCTCTCATACAGAGAAGGATTGAGCATAATCGCCACGCTTACTCAATGCGGGTTGGCGATTTCAGACTTTATAAAGTCCAGGTTTCCTCAAGATGTTTCGTTCACCTTCAGTCATTGGTGTCCAAGATATACTTTAACTTTAGAAAAGTTACATTGGTACTTGCCTGGCTTGGAATCGAATCCGCGTACTCATACTTGAGAGGCTGGTGTTTTAACCAGTAGGCCACCACGAGTACCTATATGTCGGCCAAATTCGATAAAGAATAGAGGTAAACAAACCGTTGCTAGGCAACGAGTAGTTTAGGCCTTAAAAGACAGATGTTAACAACCTTAATTCTACTTCCAACTAATGTAAACATTTTTTAGTTTATTTGTTTATACAGGGTTATAGGTTAAGTCGACCTAAATCCTTTAAGAGGTGGTAGTTTCCATCATTTCTGACTGATTTGACTATGGAACACCATACCCCAAACTTAACCGTTCTCAAGTTATAGGACTTTGAAGATTTTTTATAAAAAATCCAGATTTTTTGTCTATTGTCCCCATTTTTTTGTGTTTTGTACCTCTAATGTTTTTGTTTTTGTATTTTTTGTGTAGCAGAATAGTTACTTCATTATCTTAAATACAAAAACTGCAAGTAACTCTACCAACTGAGTCGTATTAGACGACTGATTGTTAAAAAAAGAAATTTGTGAAAAGCTTTTTAATCTTTGTAAGATATTGTAAAAAAGTCTATGACAGTTGTGCTGCAGATGTGCTTAAAAATATCTACGGTTCTTCAGCTTTTCGATAAAGTATAACACAATAGGGTATTATTAGATTTTTTTACAAAAACATTGATGATATGCTACCAGGTAGTAGTAAAAAATAACGATGCTTAAGCGTCAAATTTAACTTTAGTCAGAAAACAAAATAAAACAATCCAAATAAGTAACAAATGAGGTTTATTAATCCTTTTACAGTACATGTTTTACATGTCCGCCCCTATTTCGCACACATACATGCATTCTGTGTCTTAAGCCACTTTTCACTACCCCAGTTGTTAGTCCTCTCCTTATTTCGTTAGAGGCATCAATAATTTTCTGCCTCAAAACATTAACAGATGTTATTGGGTTAAGTTCATTGTAAACCAAACTTTTCATGTGCCCCCACACATAAAAATCCATAGGTGTCAAGTCTGGACTTCTAGCTGGCCAATTCTAACCAATTATCATAACGCCCATCATTGGGCTCCGAAAGCAGGAGGAAATCCTAACAAGAAAAGGGTAAAGGGGTCACAGAGACGTTTCAGTCTTAACGTATGGATGGGAATAATTTCAAACCATCTGATTGGGCCTTACTTTCTACCTCCAAATTTGAATGGAGAGACCTATGAAAATTTTTTGAGACAAGATTTACCCGATTTGCTCGACGACATACCATTAAACCTCATTCGAGACATGTGGTTTCAGCACGACGGGTGCTCCGCGCACTTTAGAAGAAGTGTCAGAGAGTGGCTAGACACTAATTATCCAAATAAGTGGATCGGGTGAGGTGGGCCTACACCATGACCAGCTAGAAGTCCAGACTTGACACCTATGGATTTTTATGTGTGGGGGCACATGAAAAGTTTGGTTTACAATGAACTTAACCCAATAACATCTTGTTAATGTTTTGAGGCAGAAAATTATTGATGCTGCTAACGAAATAAGGAGAGGACTAACAACTGGGGTAGTGAAAAGTGGCTTAAGACACAAAATGCGTGTATGTGTGCGAAATAGGGGCGGACATGCAGAACATGTACTGTAAAAGGATTAATAAACCTCATTTGTTACTTATTTGGATTGTTTTATTTTGTTTTCTGACTAAAGTTAAATTTGACGCTTAAGGATCGTTATTTTTTACTACTACCTGGTAGCATATCACCAACTTTTTGTAAAAAAAAACTAATAATACCCTATTGTATTATACTTTATCGGAAAGCTGAAGAACCGTAGATACTTTTAAGCACATCTGCAGCACAACTGTCATAGACTTTTTTTTTATAATATCTTACAAAGATTTAACTTTTCACAAATTTATTTCTTTTTTTAACAATCAGTCGTTTAATACGACTCAGTTGGTGGAGTTACTTGCAGTTTTTGTATTTAAGATAATGAAGTAACTATTCTGCTACACAAAAAATACAAAAACAAAAACATTAGAGGTACAAAACACAAATAATGGGGACAATAGACAAAAAATCTGATTTTTTATAAAAAATCTGGGTTTTTTATAAAAAATCTTCAAAGTCCTATAACTTGAGAACGGTTAAGTTTGGGGTATGGTGTTCCATAGTCAAATCAGTCAGAAATGATGGAAACTACCACCTCTTAAAGGATTTAGGTCGACTTAACCTATAACCCTGTATATTTATGATTTGCATATAACACTTAACCGATTGGAATGAAATATGACACGCATGTAAGCTAATTTCCTAATTGGTTAAATTATTTGATACATAT
The DNA here is from genome assembly GCA_017933935.1 of Sesamia nonagrioides. Taxonomy (NCBI): domain Eukaryota; kingdom Metazoa; phylum Arthropoda; class Insecta; order Lepidoptera; family Noctuidae; genus Sesamia; species Sesamia nonagrioides. The sequence goes on along the minus strand of JADWQK010002002.1, from coordinate 1,772,997 downwards.
TACACTTAGACCATACTTGAAGGTCAATGCATGTGTTATGCAGTTGATTCGAAAGTAATTAAAATACGCAAAATTGTATTGCGAAATGCCTCAACTTTATTCATTGGTCGAATTCCACCAAATGTGTTCAATACCTGGATTACATCCATTTTTATTTATTTATTTTTTTGTAGGGCGTAAAATTAATGTCGACTTTTTAATAACTTTTCGAAATACCAAGTTATTGTGTTGAAATACCATGTCGAAATACCATGTTATTTTAATGATTCTAACAGGAGATTAGCAAAACGTGAGTTGTGATAACCCTAAATTGGTTTGTTTGCCTCTATTCTTTATGGAGCTTGGCGAGAATAAGTCCTACAGCGTCACGCGCACAGAGCAATCACACGTGAAGCGTCTCAGGATTACACCGATAAACTAACCGTGACCTAAATTTCCAGTAATGTACTGTATTTTTCTCTTTCGCACAAAAACAAATTTTTACATTAAAATGAGTGCAAAGAAATTTTCGCACACGTTATTTCCTTTTCTAACACTGATGACACGCCTTATGACTCATATTGCTCTGATTTAAAGCGTAATTTGCGCTAAATCAAATTTAAAAGATATTTTTGGCGACCATTTCAAGTAGCGAGTTCGTAACGCATCATGCGTAATGGTCTCTCGCCTTCATTTTCGTTATGCATCATCTTTTCTTCTTTACTAAGAGGAAAAGCATCAGAAAATACAGCTCGAATGCGCGATTAAACAATGCGACCATACATCACATGATCGCGCGATAGCAAAAACTAGGGTCATCAAGGGCGCCCCAAGACCGAAATGTGTTTGCGGCTCTATAAAAAAAACATTTGATTACCTCTGGATGCGGCCCTCATCAACCTGTAAGCACTTCCATATGAACATGTACATCATTTAGAAAATGTGGAAATGAAAAATAATTTCCTGTGACTAAACTAATGGATATATTTATATGGTTTTTAATGGGTAGACTGAGAATGTCTTAAGGTACACGATGTTTAATTTATTGTCGTATTGTCATCACCACTTTGTATACATTAAATAAATTGAAGTTAGTTCATCGAGTGTCCTGTTACAATCCGGTTCATGAACTGATCCCGGTTTTCGATACAAAGCTCGAAAAACATACGCGTGTCATTCATGCACCCATCACCTTAGACATTTTTTGCTAAATTCACATTGGTTGCTGTAAAGTTATTTCTGCGCTTTTTGTAACTTTTAATTGTATCACTATTTTTGTATGTGCATGCTGTGTCAATCGCATCATATTGTGCACTATGTTTGTATGTTGCTTGTATTGTATTGTTTTTATTGAATTGTAGATAGACCAATAAATGAAATAAAAAAAATGACATGCCATGATCATGGTGAATATTAAAAACGCAACATCCAGAATAAAATATTTCTGAGGACGACAATCCTCAATTGGCTGACCTCAGGGCTGATTTAATTGAATCTGTTTTATAAATAATTGTTTTTCCTGGGCAAGAGCTATTTTCTTTACGACTGACTTGTTTTTCTAACGATATGTGAACTCAAAAGTTAATGAATTAATATGGTATTTGACTAAAAAAAACTGATTAGTCCGTTTTATTTTATTTATTTTTATTATTATTTTATCTTATTCCGTTTTTTTTTTTAATGAAATATGAGATACATGTAAGCTAATTTCCTAATAGGTTAAATTTTTTGATACAAATATATTATAAGTAGTTCATTTTTGAAAATATTACAATGCATCTGTTTTGTAATTGATTTGAAAGTAATTAAAATAGGCAAAATTGTATTGACAAATGCCTCAACTTTATTCATTGGTTGAATTCCACAAAATGTGTTTAATATCTGGATTTCATCCATCTTGCTTTTTTTGTAGAGCTATCACGTAAAATTAATGTCGACTTTTTAATGGCTTTTCGAAATACCAAGCTTATATGCATGTTATTTTAGTGATTCTATTGAAATATGCTGCAATGGGAATTGTTCATGAATAGTTAGCATGTAAAACTCAATAATCATGTAAATAACAGGAGATTTGTAAACGTGGTATGATAACCCTAAATTGGTTTGTTTACCTCTATTTTTTATGGAGCTAGGCGATCTTATAGTATTTTTTGGAAATCTGACTGACGGACTAATTAGTTTTTTTTAGTCAAATACCCTATTCGGGTGCTTTATAATTATTTTCAATCACCAGATAAAAATAGCCACCCCTTAGGTTTCGCGAAATTCGACCCATTCATCCATTCCTAAGCGAAAAACAAAACTCACATTTAAGGTGAAATAAATGGCGCGAGATCACGTCCTTGTATCCAACCAAGATATTAACCGATGTTGTTTTGTTTATGTAGAATACCTTGTCCGCTGTTCATATTCGACCCTCGCTACTGGCTGATGATCAGGCGGGTCCTGGAGTCAGGCTCACGAAGGTTCGGCATGGTTGCGTGCGACAAAGGACAGGACTATGTGGACTATGGCACGGTTAGTATTCAAGTTTTATCAAATTCTATAAGAAGTTAAAGATACCTTTTTGCTTTGGGTGATGAAATCATTTCCCGAGACAACATTTCTCAGTTAAATGATTTTTTTTTCAATAACACCGTATTGTGAACTTTCCGAGTTTGCAACCTTCGTTTTTGTAATAAAATTTTAATAATTCAAAATTCAAAAACTATGGTTTCAATTCATTTACTTCTAAAGATTACTTACTTACCAATTACCAGAAAGAAATACATCCAGAAAACTAAACTAAGCCATTTATTTAAGTAAGCCTGGCTTCTGAGGTGTTTTAACTGGAGTTTATCTAATTGATAGTGTATTAGTTTGATATCGCGTTTCTGACAAACACACATTTAAAAAAGAATTCGCTTAAAATAGATAACTGTCGAATCAATAGCTATTGAGTTTTTATCTAAATACTCTAGAAACTGGACATAAAGAAAGATTGTTTGTAATAGAGATAATTTAAGAGTGTAATAAATATGTAACAACAATACCTGTGTAGCGGTATCTACAACGCGTCATATTAACGGTAATAAATAATGTAACAAGAATACTTGTGTAGCGATATCTACAACGCGGCATACTGTTAATAATGTTGTAATTAGTATAGAAGAGTGCACTTTACACCCTGTTCCTCATACGTAAATACTTGTAAATAACGTGATTTATGTGTTGTTTGCAGATACTGGAAGTGCGCGACTGCGTTCATTTGGAGGATGGCAGGTCCATTCTATCCACCGTAGGATTATCGCGGTTTAAAGTCATCGAACGAGGAGTCAGGGACGGGTAAGCTTAAACATATATTTTCATCACTAAATAGCCGTATTATGTAAAGCCGGATTACGTTATCAGGTTATTAAACTTGAAACGCACGAAAACTTATGTATATTATGATGACACCGAATAATGAATGTACACAGGTGTGATGTCGCCCGTATCGTGCCGATTACCGACGTGATTGCAGAATACTATGAACCGTGGGATATCAAGGTGTTGGCGCAACGCATCCTTTTCAAAGCGTTACTGTGGCTGAGTCGGCTGAATGCCAAAGTTCTCGCCGATATCGAAACCGCGTTCGGAGTCTTGCACCATCACGGGTTTTTCGACGACAGTTGGTGGGAGAGCACTGATGGCCCGTCGTGGCTATGGTGGCTTGTAGCCGTCTTGCCACTACGATCACAGATTAAGGTATGCTGTCCTTGCGTATTCATAATACATTTAGATATTAAAATACGTGTAAACTCTGAATATTAAATATAAATATTTTATTTCACACAAAAGAGATGGCTAAACTAGCTGCCCTAGCTACCCCTTGGTACATATATTTACTTCAAGTACCTTAGAGCTATATCACCAGTGAAAGACATAATTATCAATAAAACTCGTCGCAGACACCTTAAAACGCCTAGATAAAGGTTCATAGCAATGTTATTGTTTGAAGTTATTGTACCTTTGTCGTAGGAGTTACGCGATATTATTTTCAGTATGGTGCGGATATGAAAAGTTCCTAAACCTTTTTAATTACAAAATACTAATTTTCAGCTATTCAGCATTATATATTGCTAGGAATCATGTTTATACATGCGTTTTTATTGCGGGATCTCGTCCATACTTCAGGTTAGCCATGTCCTTTACATGGGTAGATTGTGAAGTCAAAAGCTTGACACATGGTTCCAATTAGTCGTAACTATTTGTCGGAACTACTGAGTCGGACTCTATTTACAAGACTCCATTGTCTGTCTATCACCAGGCTGTATATCATGACGATGTATTCCTTTTGCAGTTATAACATCAAATACTAAAACAGAACTCGGTTTTGCTTCATTTTGAATAAATAATGGTTAGGAAATTCACATTACGACACTCGGCCTCGACCTTGGCCGGTTTTTAGTATGTAATACATATGTATGCACATTTCGCCTTTCAGAAGTTTTACAAACAAGCATCCAGACGTTTTACTAGATTTAAATGGTTCCTACAGGTACTCATCTTGTCCACAAACTGCCTCGTTAAGAGAATGATGGCGGTGGCGCGCACTCTGGACGCAGTCGACCATGGTCACCCCAGTACGTCGCATCCACGAAGTCTGCGAAGAACAGTCTCTGCCGATGAAACTCAAATAATGGAGCGCGGAGGAGCATAATTACAGTCTTTGTTCCCCGAAACTCCCGTAGTGTGTGTAGCCTCGTAGTGTTAAATGCATTATTCACGTATTAGGTTCACAATTTCGAACCTTTTTTCAATAGCAGACTAACAATAGTTTTTTACATAGAATCTACCCAACAACAATATACTAGTAAGTGCTAGATTTATATAAAATACCGCCATATTTAATAGCTATGTAACAGTTTTTGATAACAATTTACTGGTTCACTTCCTTTACTAAACAACAACAGGGTATATTGTAGTTCCCTACCGTCTGGTTCCTGCGTCTACCGATCGTTGTTTTTGGTGTTACTATATGGACCTTCGAGGCATTCTGAATCCAAGATATCCTGTAATGATTAGCACAAAACCAAAAAGCTCCCTTGTCGCATAAAACGAACCAATTAACCATTTTGATATAAGTTGTATTGCGAAATTTTTCAGCAACATTCGGTAAGATAATGAAACCAGGCATGTAAGACCAGTGTCAAACCATAGTAGGTGACTGAACCTCAAGTCTAATACATTGCAGGGTCCTTAATGTGATTTAAACAGTCTAGTGTAACCTTCCTCCTAACTAGATGTTAGATTTTACTCTTACTCTTTAATTATTGAACTTAAATCGACCTTCCTATTAGGATTTTTCTATCATATTTGTCAAATTTAGAAATTAGCTTTTTCATATTTTGAAATGTAGTGTGTCGTGACTATATGTAGATATAATACATTCCAAGTATCGTTATATTTGCTCTTAAATTACTTCAAATTAAATGTATGCCATTTACAAGGATTCCTTTGCTAGTGAAGTGTTTTAGTGTTTGTACATTTAATGAGGTGTTTCTAAACGAGTCACTATTAATATTTTAATAAATACTTGTAGTCTAACAAGAAAGTCTACATTTATGTAGCCGGTAGTATTAACTGTTCTAGAGCCAATAAAGAATAATTCAAAAAGTGTTACAGTAATATTTGCCAGAGTACCCAGACCAGACGTATTTGCAATAGTATGTATTTCTGGAGTACAATTGCAGCCATATTTTGCCTGGAAATATGGTTCATTTAGGTGCACCCTTATTTCAGTGAGTTTTTTATGAATGTAAATAAATATAAAATAATGTTTACTAAATATATATATAAAATGAGAACACCTTCCTTTATCAAACTGCACAATTTCATTAACAAAGCTATTATGTATTAATTATATATACAATTCTTTATCAGTTGGTAAAATGCTAGAGTGGGGTAACATTTAAGGCAAAATGAAGCTTTGGAGTTAGTTCTTCGACCATTACAGTTGTAATTTTTATTTAATTGCATTTTTGTACGTTTTTACTTCATTGACTATTATTAATTTTATGTAACATTTAACATTTTACCGTATAACTGATATGACTTCACATGTATTCCAAAAGTATTGACGTATTTTTTTCTTGAATTGCGCATTCCGATAACTCGGGAAAATACTTAATATATTTTTAAAAGGACTACTTTAAAATTGATTAATTTGTCTACCATCTTTTGACCATTGGTTTAAAATGTCGTCAAATGTACAACGTACGACTTTCGCGCACTTTTCGTTATTCCCGCTGAGTAATCATTGCTACCTTTTTTTCACAGAACTGCTTTTGGCTTATTTTCCTGGGTAGAACAGTTCCATTCCGCAAATGTGCACTGTATATGTTTTTCACTGTGTATTTTTCAGGTCAGGCCTAGGGGTGGGCAAGTCAAATTTTTAGAGTGAGTAATCTTTGTGCGCTATATAATAGTCGGACACGGTTTTTTGGCAATTACACCGTACATTTTGTCAGTGTCTACTGCCTGGTTACTGGTTTATTTAAAAGTAAGAGATAACTCCTCATTTATACTTTGTCTAGTCATCAGGGGAGTTCTTACATGTCCTGCGAGATTTCCAGGGGTTCCTGCTGCCACCTGGGTACCCAGGTCAAAAATATCTAATCAAAAACGTTTTGTGGGCTCGTACAGACACTGGAGACTTTAATAATTTGCAATTAATTCGTTCTGTTTAAAAAATAACAAGGTATAATAAAATATCTTTTAAAGCACGTTAGGTTATTGGTATCGACTGTCATTCGTAGATCTTTCACAGTTGTTAAGGATTGTAGAATAGTCTTAACAACCTGAGGGTCTCAAGTTTATTTAATAAAGGACCTGTATGTGTGAGGGTGGTGAGTGTTTGAGGTGGAACTTGAAATATGAAACCGTGAGCGGTTCCGCAAGAGTTGAATTTTGAGAAGTGCCCTCGATGTTGGCACTAAAGGCTATTTGACAGTATGGTAATTTTTGTGATTATTTGCTTTAAATGCATAAAATGAGGGTTCTTTATGTCATTTAACACGAGTTTTAATGAAAATAACATTTAATATTTCCAAAAACACAAAAATATGTTGGCATTTTGTTTCTCGCGCCAAATATTGTGAAACGATCCGGATAGGCTAATGTCACGATGACGTCATACGCTCATAAACACTTGTTGTCGTTCTATGTGTTCTCAGGTGTTTTAGCGTTTTTAGAAGATTTTTAACGATATTTGGAGCGATTTGTGGCATTTTTTTGTTTTCTGACTGACAAATAACATAAACACGAACACCACTGCAGAACCGAAAATCGTTTATAAGTTTGTGACGTCACTTACAAATCGCGACGCCATATTTCTGAATAAAGCGTTTCGGCGGCTTATTTAAATTTTGAATTTTAATTTGCATGTTTCTTACGTTTTATTTAAAATAAAAAGAAAAACTTTTGGCCAACTTCTTAACCGCAACCAAGTAATTCAAGACAGAAATTATAAATCTATCAAATAGCCTATTATTTGGTGAAAAAGCAAGGCTTGATATCCCACCTCAAAAACTCGAAAACTCGTAGTTATCTTTTTAGGAGAATGTGTCTCAACGAATTGTTTATCTTGATATTTTGTTCCGAATAGTAAATAAATGTAAATAAGCAATTAGGTATTACGGTATAAGCAGATGTTGTTAGGGTAACATTTTATTTGGACATAAGTATTTAAGAGAGTGTTATATAAAGTTGAAGCAGGCAGAGTTAATACTAAATAGGACCAAGTCTTCGGAATATTTTAACATTACCTGAAACCTAATTATGTATTAACATGAATCTGAGCACATGCAAACTCAGTTAATTAAGTCTTATGATAATATTATAGTTTTTATCTATAAATTATGATAGTAAACGCAAAGTTAAGATCTCATCGAAATATTTAGAATAAGCGTTATGTTAACATTCAGGTTTAAAAATTACTAGATATGTATATTTTTAATCTACAATTAAAAGTTCAGCCTTTAATTTTGTGGAGGCAGCAAAAAAACTGCATAGGTTTGATTTAGATTGTGATACCCTTAGAAGTTTCGCCTTTTATTTTAAAATCTCAGTGGTTCTTATGGCATGTCCATTCAGTTATTTTACCACTTAGTGCTGCCTGTGGTAAGTGGGTACTGTCATAGTGCAACGAAAAATGAAGAGCACTGGTTCCCTAAGTGAATAACTGGAAAGGACTGTGATACGAATACACTCACCATAGTATATCAATAATTGGTTGAAAGACTCGCGAATATAGTTTCCTTCGGTACTTATCCACGTAATGACGTGCACTTAACAAAGGAATATCTTTGTTTAATATAAAAATGATCTCATTATCAATAGATCATTGTATGCCTAATTTCTTGAGTTTGTAGTTCATAACATGTTACATAGAGTAGTGAACAGTGAGTACATTCAACAAAGCTGAAGAGGTTGCTGTGATGTGAATTTAAATTTAAAACATGTACAGAATAATAGTCATAAACGGTTTTGTAAAGCGATCATGTCTTATACCTAGATATGACACTGTTTCCTAATAAATTCTTTTTTTATTTATTTTCTTTTATTTTTATTTCAAACTACTATTCCTTCTAGAAATTAAAATTGATTGTGTATAGACACATAAAAGATGCCAAGGTAAACAATTTAGTTTAGGTGTAAGTACTAAATAATTGATTTTGACATTTTAGTCCAACTATCGAGATAGATCTCGGTATGATGACCTCTGCCTAGTCTTATCCCAATTATGTTGGGGTTATTTTTCAGTCTAACCAGATGCGGGCTGTGAAGAAAAGGCATCGGCAACGAAAATGATCCTTCGGCATCCCTACATGCAAGCATACACACTGTCTGAAACTATTTGGTATACTGCAACGTTTTTAGGGATCACGAGGCGTCCTTAAGCTGCCCCCGAATGTTGCCTCGGCGCTAGCGGCTCGGCGGACGACGGTGTACCGAAGCATTCTCAATGCTGCCGATGCAGTAGCCTCGAGCATTCCGAAGCGGTATTTTTTTTTACTACGTTTATACAATATGTAACAAAAACCCTATTGTTCCTTCTGCCTACGTTTTAAGAATCGGTATACGGATATAATTAAACATCATTTATAAACATTTGTTAAACAAAAATTGTAATTAAAATAAATATTTAATTATTAATATTTGTAATCTTTAACTAATTTCTTAGGTAGCTTTGCAATTCTGTATGAAGACGACATAAGTAGAACGTTCCCGGCAATCTCTTTAACTTATAAAATCAGATATTCTAAACATTTTGTCGAATGTGTCGATTTTAATAATGTACATCCATCGACAATCATATTGCGCATGAAGTTTTCTTCGTTTTGCTTGCCTTATTTTAGATAGTTGGTAAAGGATTGTTTTATAACATACTAGCTTTCCGCCCGCGGCTTCGCTCGCGTGGAGATCGGTTATATCGCGCTTTTTAGATTTCCCTCGGGTATATCTTTTTTTTTTGTGGGATTAAAAGTACCCTATTATTTAATCCGGTCTTTTAATTTTACATTTCAAAAATTTCAAAGCAATCGGTTCAGTAGTTACAGCGTGAAAGAGGAACAAACAGACAAACTCACTTTCCGATTTATAATATTATTAGTAAGGATTCATTGTGTACATAGATACGCAATTAAAAACTAAAAACTATATAATTATTCAGTTTATTTATTCTCTATTTACATAATTAATTATATTTTTAAATATTTCAATATAAAAAATACATATGAAAACATTTAAATATATAAAAAAATAGTGATACCCCAATATCGGGAGCACTGTCCAAAATATCGGTGGTTAAGGCTCCAGAGACAGGAATCTCATCAAGATGCGGGTCGTATTGAGAACTCTGCCATTTGAATCAGGCTTTAGATTTAACCATCTAACGAGAGCCTCGATAGACCAATTTTTATTCGATTTTCCAAGCAACCAAAGACCTTTTACGACACACGCAAAAACTTTTAAGACACCCAACAAAACCCAATTTGTCGTTCGGGAAATCGCGACGCCCCCGTCATGGGACGTGGCGAGCGGTTCCAGGGCTATGCCCCCCGGCCGCGGAGTCGTTTTAATCGTCCCGTGAATGCGGGCGGCCCCTTCTCTGGTTGGCGACAATGGCCTGTCGGAAATGTCGTTTACGTGCGTGAGTGGCGCACGTCTGTGTCATTGGTTGCTATGAGTTTTCTGTAGGCGCGTCACAGCACCCACTCACGGTTCAGCTTGCTTCACGGCACCTCGGCGGTCTGTCCCCGCCAGGTGAGACCTCCAGCTACCTGGAGGAAGCCCAGCGAGAGACGACCAGCGACGGAGGCACCGACTCGACGCCCTACAGAATTACGGATGTAAACCCCCGCCCGTCCGGTTACCAGCTATGTACGGTAAAGTTTCAGGCTAAGGGGTCGTGATATATGTGTGGGCGGTATTGAACTGTACAGTAACACCGCCCAGTGATTACGCGTACCGCGGCCCGCGCTGCGCATATGCGTGTATGCTACACGTACACGCATATGCGCAGCGCGGGCCGCCCGGTGTCTGTGTTGTAATGGTTGTCTGGTCGCCGCGTAAGCGCGTCTATATTATAACCTGCACGCGCTACGCGACGAGTGTGTGTAGAAGGGTGCAGTATTATTGGGTCAGGTGAGCCGCGTGTAACCTGGGTGCGACTCACCTGTGAGGCCTATCCGGTGGAGGGGGGTCACTCGACCGCTACCAGTTCGGAGGGGAAGGGTTTCGCGTCAGGGGGGCGCGCGTGCCAGGGCGCAATGTTCTTGACGTGCGCCAAGTCGGACGCGTCGGCACGCGCGAACATACCCTTCGAGGCGCCGCACGTGCTCAATCAGGCTCTCAAACCTGAGATCCCTCCGGATGACATCGTTCCTCACATAGCGAGGAGCGGCAACAATGGTCCGCAGCGCAAGACCAATTTGTCATGTAAACACGGCCGAGGTGATTCTCGCGCGGAAAATCTTAACTCCGCCATTCAGAAAATGACGCCATTTGCACAACGCCATCTATCGGATTTTGATTTCAACTGAGGAGAGACTTTTCAAAAGGACTTTGTTCTCTTTCAGAGTTCATACAGAAATAAGCTCTTTCGCAAAGTCGCAAAGACGTATTCCTCTGTAAAGTTCACAGTTTACTTTTGAAAAGTCACTCTTCAATTATCAACATTAGTTCTATTTTTAGTCTCAAGATGTCGCTGCAAGTACTAAACTGAATTGCGTGTTGTAATATTTTACTTCTTGAACTCACTAAATTAATCATAACTTTTGATAGAGTGAACCGATTTCGATGAAACAAAAAATAAGTTATACATCAAGTTGCGTATAACTTTTGTATACAACGTGTAACAAAAAGGGTATATACATACCAAGGGCATGTCATCTTTAGATGATATCAAACGATATCGGAAGGGTTTCAACTCAAAATAAAATACTAAAAAATTGGTACCAAATTATAGGTTTCGTGTGTTTCTTAAAATCAAATCATAACAAACGTGGCAGCACACTCCATACGTTAGTAACTACTCGTTATCCGTCACGTTACTTGCCAAAATCCGATAAATGTCTTCTCTACAATATCTCTGTGCGACTAGTATGATAGTAGCCTATCACAGGCGGTGTTTTTCCTCATAACTTCCTAACATAAAGAGATAGGATTAAAAAACCCTTCCAATATCGTTTGATATCATATAAAGATGCAATGCCTTTGTTTTGTATATACCCTTTATGTTACACGTTGTTTAAAGATAGTCTGCATTGAATTCGAAGATTTAACGTGATGCGCGCACAAACAAACAGACAAAAATTTCAAAAATGATGGAAACGGGTCCTGTTAGTTATTCTTTAACATGCTGGCTATTTTTTGTTTTCAATTTCTTCATTGTACAAAATTACTTTTTTACAGATTTATTATATTGTTACGGGCTAGGGGTACTTAAACGCCAGTTAAGGGTTACGAAGTTTATTGGCAACGAAGGTACAGTCGATTGTAGGCAATGACAAGTAGAACGTAGCTGATGTCGCACCGAAGTCTTCTCTTACGTCCACGAAGTCCGTGTCGTAACGTAAACACACAATAACAGTACAGATGTTACTTCACGTAGTACTCACAGTTCTCGTTACAGTTGTCGCAGTAGGTATTCTCAAAGATCGCTTCTTAGCTGTCGCTGTTTTCGTATCGCTAGTCGAGTGTAGACTGACTCTATATAGGCCAGCTGATCGAACATTCCAGATTCCTCTAGACGTAATAATAATACTGCATAACTTCGAGGTCACCGGCCATGTAAGTACCTACGGTAATTCCCGGAAACGGGTTTCTAGAAATTTCGATGTCGACACTTTGTTGACAAAACTGTTGAGACCTGTACCATTCGATAATAATAATAATACCCTGGCTACGATTCAGTGACCTTTTCGGGGAAACTGAAGGTTTCGTCTGTGCAATTATGGACGAAGTTATCTTGACGAATAACTACCGGAGATATATTATGGAGGACGGGACGATTGACGTGTGTCGGGCATGTCACCATCCGGGTGAGTCCATCAGACATATTATCTCTGGTTGCTCTCGTCTGGCTAACAGCGAGTATTTGCACAGGCATAACCAAGTAGCTAGGATTATCCATCAGCAACTTGCTTTGAAATATAAACTTGTGGATTCTGAGGTACCATATTATAAGTATGTGCCCGACCCAGTTCTTGAAAATGACCATGTCACGTTGTACTGGGATCGGTCTATCATTACTGACAGGACTATTGTTGCAAATAAGCCTGATATAGTAGTGATAGACCGATTAGCGCGCCTTGCAATGATTGTCGATGTTACCATTCCACATGACGGGAATCTCGTGAAAGCTGAGAAAGAGAAACAAATTAAGTATCTCGACTTGGCGCACGAGATTGTTGACATGTGGAATGTGAACTCGGCTGTCATTGTACCGATTGTCGTGTCAGCCAATGGCTTGATAGCCAAGAGCCTCGACCAACATCTATTGAGGCTCTCGTTAGGCAGTTGGATCAAAGGCCTGATTCAAAAGACAGTACTCCTCGATACGGCCCGCATAGTGAGGAGGTTCCTGTCTCTGGAGCTCTAACCACCGGTAGCTTGGACCCTGCTCCCGCCATTGGTGGAACACTATTTTTTTATATTTTTAAATGTTTTTGTATGTTTTTTATATAAATATTTAAAAATGTAAAGCGATATGTAGACACGGAAAAATAAAGAGATAATAATAATAGCTTTATTAATTCCTTACACAGATAGATTTTCACATATTATTATGTATAACTTTAGTTGTGTTAGTACTTATTTAAATTATAACCTAGTTTGTTAGTATTTCTTCTGTGCTAAGGACCGCTCTGGCGGTGAAAGCCTCCTTCATTTCTCTCCACTTGTCTCTATCTCTTGCCAGTCTATTCCAAGTAACTCCAGCCGTGGCTACTATGTCATCACTCCAACGTCTGACTGGCCTGCCCTTTCGCCTTTTTTTGTGTATAGGGTACCAATTTGTGATAATTTTTGACCATTTGTTACCTGGAGATCTTTGGACATGTCCGGCCCATTTCCATTTCTGGCTCATTATAGACTTTGCTATGTCTGGTACCTTGGTGATCTTTCTGACATCTTGATTTCTGACTTTGTCGCTTAGCTTTAGACCTAAAAGACTTCGTTCCATGCTATTTTGGCACACTTTAACTTTGTGAGTCTGTTTAGCGGAGAGCGGCCATGTTTGAGAAGCGTAAGTGAGACAGGGTATCAAACATGTCTGCATAGTTTTGGTTTTCAGTGTTACCGGGAGACTACTCTTGAATATCTCTTTCATTGCCCAATACTTGTTCCATGTCATTTTGATTCTTCGGTCTACTTCTTTATCATTGCACGATTTGAAAGATATTAAATGTCCCAAGTATGTGTAGTCTTCAACATATTCAATTTCTATTAATTCTGATTTTATACCGTTAAAATTTGTCTATTGGTCATTACTTTAGTTTTCTCCCGGTTAATTTCTAGACCTACTTTTCTGCTTTCTTTGCTAAGTGACTCTATCATGTACTCCATTTCTTTTGGGTTCTCTGAAAGCAATACTATGTCATCTGCAAATCGCAATTGCGAGAGACGTTGGCCGTATATATTTATCCCTCTATGTTCCCAGTCAAGTGCTCTGAAAATTTCTTCCAGTACTGCAATAAATAGCTTTGGAGATATTGGATCACCCTGCTTCACTCCTCTTCCAATCTCGAAGGCTGAGCCATACTTACTGATTTTAATTCTAGCGTTACTCTTATTGTATATTTCCATCAGTATGTTGATATATTCTTTGTTTACTCCTTGATTTACTAGAGCTCGCCAGATTGCACTATGGAATATAGAGTCAAAAGCCTTGCTGTAGTCTATAAAGCATATAGAGAGGAATGTCGTACTCGTTGTATCTCTCAATTATAAGTTTCACAGTGTGGATGTGATCAATCGTCGAAAAGCCCTTTACAAAACCAGCTTGCTCTACTGGCTGGTGCTCGTCTAAGATTCGAGTAAGACGGCGAAGCAAAGTTGTTCCAAAGACTTTGTAGAGACATGATGTAAGACTGATTGGCCTATAGTTCGATATTGATTTCGGGTCTCCTTTTTTGAAAAGTAAAACAACATCTGAACATGTCCACTGTTTAGGTATTTCTTTTGTTGTTAAAATCAAATTAAATAGTTTTGTTAACGGAACAGTCAGGGTGTTTGAGCCAGCAATAATCATCTCATTTGTAATGCCATCAGATGCTGGGCTTTTTTCTGTTTTGAGTGATTTTATGGAACATTCAATTTCATTTTTGTTAAATTCGGGTACCTCCTCGTTATTTCGGGGTAGGAGAGCAAATCTTTCAGGGTTCGAGTTTTCTTGTGATGCATATAATTGCTGGTAAAAGTTAGTGGCTATTTGCATGATTCGTTCTCTGCTCGTAACCATTGAGTTTTTATTGTAAGTTGGTTCATTACATGTTTTGAGTTAGTTAGATGTTTATATGCCCTCTTCACTGCTCCAGATTTTTTTAGATAATTTTAAATAACATTGAGTCTATATTGCTTCGTATTTTTCTTAATCTTTTTGTTTATTAATCTGTATAACTTGCTGAGTTCAGTTTTTTCCTTTTGTGTCTTATGTTCCTTGTTTTTCAAATAGTGTCTTTGTTGACTAAGTTCAATAATTTCTGATGTTATAATAGCTTTCTTTCTGTTTTTCTAATTTGTTGACGAAGATTTGATATTTGCATGTTCAGAGCTCTGTAGAATTGCGTTTTCTATGATGTCGTAGCAGTGGCGAAGGGTGAAATTTTGACAAAGGGAAGCCGGTCCAAAAAAATAAACACTTAAACACTTACCTACTGCAGGATATCTTGAATAATATTGCCGGTAGAATAATATAAGCCATAATAACAAACAAAATCCACAGTATTTAACCAAATCTGCGATTAAATTACCTTACAGAATCAGTCACAGTTTAAATAACACAAATATTAAAATATAACAAACGAAATTATCACGCACCAGTGGTATAGCAACATGTCACATACTAACAATAATTTATTTTCAACCTTACGAAATGGAACACGAAAATATGCCAAAATAAAAAGAATATGACTTGCGAAGGATTTCATTATAACGCTAATTCTTTTTAATTTTGTCGTGTTTTCTTTCTCCCGTGCCGTGCTTCAATAACAATAATTTCTTTGTCTCTTTCTAATAGAGGAGAGGAGAGAACTGCAACCCGGGCGCGAATAGCCTATCTTTCTTTAAATTTTACGTACAGTTAGCAAGCATTAGAAAGAGATGGTGACACGCTCTGTCTCTTTTCGCCTCATAGTAAAACGTTGGCCGAGATAAGCTGTAATTCGTCGAGTTACCTTTACGACTATAAAATGAAATGTGATACTTAGGGTATTGCTAAGAATTACTATTGCTATTGTAAATCGCGCAGGCATTTAATTAATAATACTTTGTTAATGAAATAGAATGTAAATACTTTTGTATGAATATGGAACTGATTTTTGAAAGGTAACCCGGTGGGAATCGGCTTGTATGGACTCTTCGCCACTGTGTCGTAGTAATTTTGCACTGATATTGTCACGTCTGGTTCTTGGAATTCACTAATTTCTTGGGTATACAGTTTGTAATCAATTTGTTTCTGTGCTGAAGTACAAAAATATTTTCGTAGTAAGTCTCTGTGTTTAATATTGATGGTTATTCTGACCAGGCGGTGATCACTGGGGTGATGCATTCTGTTTATTACACTACATTTTTCAATAATATCCGGTTTGTTTGTGGCAATAAAGTCAATTTCATTACGGGTAAATCCATCAGGTGATTGCCAGGTCCAACTTAGTTTATCGGGTTTTCGGAAGAGCGTGTTAGCTATTTTCAAGTTATTTTCAAGGCAGAACTGAACAAATCTTTCACCTTTCTTATTTCTATTCCCATATCCATACCTGCCCAGTACCCGATTTTCTCCTTCTGCTGGATGCCCAATTTTAGCATTCATGTCACCAAGAAGTATGAGATTTGAGTGGCTTTTTTCCAGCAGTACATTGAGGTTGTTGTAAAAGTCTTCTATATCTATTTCACTTGCTTTTTGAGTGGGGGCGTAAGTTTGACCGATACTATATAATTTGCCAAACAACTTGATGTGGATTAGGGCGACTCTGTCTGTTATCCCAATAAAATCTAGGACTTCTAGTGACGATTGTTTTTTAACTAAGAATCCTACTCCGTATTTACCTTTAGTTGGCCCACAGTTGTAGAGGTAGTATTCGCCTCTATCTTCTATAGTAAAACCTTGTCTTCTGACTGACTCCAGTGACTCCAGAGCTAGACGAACGTAACCAGTCTTACTAGCTTGGCAGTGCGTGCAGGATTGAATGCCGTATTGCTGGGGCCAGAGCACTCATCGGTAAACTAATCTTCTTCAGGGAGTGTGATACTCGTCCTAGAGTGATACGCTCTGTAAGGCGGACGTTTTCAGGTGGCTCACACTTCCTACTGGATGACGATGCCATGTGTTCATTCTGGAGCAGTATCTGGTTGATGCCTGTCGATCACTTTTTTGGATTAAGGTTTTCAAGGTTGCACGCTCGCTTGAGTCTGGTTCGCTACCTCAGTTCCTAACAACTAGATTAACCCAGGTGGATTAATCTTCCGTGCACAGTTTCTGGCCTGCCATCGGACGCGTCCCCTGGTGGCGGATAGGGGAACGGCCCCCCAGATATGGGGGTTACCGGTTTACCGGCGCGGACCAAAACCAGAAGTGGGGACCGCTTCGGCGGTCACATGTGCGGCGGGTCGGCCACCACTCCAGGTGGCTGACGTGACCCGAACTCCGGGTCATCGTCGGGCAACCCGGTCTCCTCATTGAGAGGAGCTGGGGTCCCCGTTTGCCTCCGGGCAAACGAGTGGGGCTAAGAGGAAGGACACCTCGCTATAAAAACCCTTGGCTGCTGCGTCTTCTCGCACTAGAAGACGTACCCAGTCCGGCCCCTCCTTATGGGGGGACCATTGTGGGCCCGCCTTTTGGCGGGGATCGCCGGCGGGGGATTGGTAGACAGGCTCTGCCATTTTCTATGACCCCGCCACTCAAGCGATGTGGTTGTGCCGCTGTGGGTTTAGTGGGTATTCCCGGCTTCGGCTAGGCGAGTCCCACACACGCCCTTCGGGGTACGGTGCGTAAATGCATTACCACAGCGTCAAAAAATAAAAAAAAGGTGGGTTAATCTAGTTGTCTCCGTAAATCAGGTAGCACTGCGGAACCCGAAAATTATAGGCCGCTCACTTGTTTACCGACGATCTTTAAAGTCCTTACATCCATTTTTAAAGTTAAAATTTACAAACATATTGACAGCAACTCATCATGTCTGCCTCTCAAAATGGATCGGCTCCCGCGGTGCTAAGGAGCTACTCCTTAATAATATGGCCATTACCCAACAAGTTCGTCGTTCCCGAAAAGATGTATCGACATGTTGCATAGATTATATTAAGGCCTATTATGACTTGGTGCCACATACAAGGCTAATGCGGGTGCTGGAGTTTTATAAAGTTGATGCAACTATACACACCATCCTGATGACGTGTATGGCTAATGGAGGAAGGTCCTTCGCTATCCTGGATATCGAGATATTCATAGGAATAGCGAACCGAGCGGGGTCATAAAAGAGTATTGGGGGGGTGGGGGTAATTAAATTGGACTCAAACTATCGCCCTGGAATAGTCCAGGGCGATAGTTAGAGTCCACTTTAATTTTGCTTAGCCTTGAATTCTCTAAGTACACTGCTGGAGAATACACGTCTAGACTATCGGCTGAGGAGAGGTTATATCGCACCTTCTTTACATGAGTGAGTTAAAATTCACTGCTCCCAACAATTTTCAACTAAAGGAGCTACTGAAAATTACTGAAACTTTCAGTAGCGTTATCAGGATGGAATTTTGTGTGGATAAATGTGTGGTCATACTACACAAACTACAAATCAATTGCATCACCCACTGTCATCGGTTATGAGGCTGTATACCCCACAAAAATGTGAAGGTCGAAGCTTTTTAAATGTTTAGACCCTCCACAATCGCAAGATATGCAGTCTCAGGGAATATTTCCTAAAAACCGCTCTCTTTGGCTAAAGAGAATATACAGCCTCACCTACTTGACACTAAAGATCGCATGGAGGTTTAGCAAGCTACATTGAGGTTTTTTCCGGATCCTCCACAGGCTTGATGTAGATTTACCAGCATCCGTTGGCTAGCTGCGTTTTGAAAATGAAAATTGTCTAAATTAACCTAAAGGTGCGACATTTACGCTTAACTGCGCCAAGGCAAAGTCATGTTTTTAAAAATTGTGTTCCTATGCTCATTATAAGCAATATTTAACATGTTCACTACCATTGTACTTTGTATACTTATTTATCTTCTGCTTTATGGCTACCCAATCATATAATTACACATTTTTGAAAAGAAAAAAAAAATATGGTTACACATATATTTACATATTTTTTTTACCTGACTTTCATAGGGTGGATTATTATCCTATTCGTAATTTTTTAGCAGAATTAGACTGGAATTCATTATTCGGTGAACAAAGTGGTGTTGATGGGATGCTGGAAGTCTTCTACGATATTCTTGATACCGCGATAGTCAATTTTTGCCATTGCGAAAACCTAAAAACCGAAAATTCCCGTCATGGCTTAGTCGCAAATTGATAAAAAATGCTTAACGAAAAGAATAAAATCAGAAAGCGCTTTAAAAAATATAAAAACCCACTCGATGCAATAGAATTAAAAATAATTTGTAAACGGTTTGAAAATCTTGCTTGTTTTTGTTATAAGGATTGCCTACATGAAACATATGGAAGATGAATTAACGTCTAACCCTAAGTTAGTTTGGACCTATCTGAAAGCAAAAAGAGGAGGTTCAAGTGCATAATGTGCATATCCTTTGTCTATGACCGACGGAATTACCGCTACTTCTGATGGAACAAAAGTGTGCGACTTATTTGCTGACTATTTCTCGTCCGTTTATAGCAAAGATGACAATAGGGATACTAAGTACAATAGCGAATACATGTAATTTCTAGTAAATAATAGTTTGTGTCTAACTAACCCAGTTATTTCTTGCGAATCTCTTCACAAGACATTAATATTAGCCTTGATAAAAAAGAAAGGAGCTGGGCCAGATGGAATACCCCCAGCATTTATTGTAGCATGTTCATCTGAGCTAGTTCACCCTCTTATGTCGATTTATAGTAAATCATTGACGACCAGAATATTTCCCATAAGGTGGAAAATCGCAAAGGTTGTTCCGGTTCACAAATCGGATGACAATATCGTGGTATCCAATTACAGGCCAATCTCAATATTATCTTCGTTTTCCAAGGTATTCGATAAAGATGTATTTGAGCGCCTATCAGCACGGTTTTGTTATGACTCGATCCACTAGTACAATAAGCGAAAAAAGATTTTGACATTGACATTTGATTGATGTGTCATGTGTCATGGCCATCGTATCTATATTATCTACCACATGACTGCGAAAAAAACAAAACATGAATTCGGAACATAAGGCCCAAAAAAAACCACAATCAACTCAAATCAACACTCGAGACGAACACAACGGGAAAATAGAACTGTCAAAGTCGCCAATCAAACGTCATAACCACTATCATGGCTACCTTAATAAAGGGTAATTACACTAAAAAACGTTTCAAGTAATTAATTATATTTACTTCTACTATCAGCCTGACGTTATTTATACGGACTTCAGTAAAGCGTTTGACAAGGTATCCCACAAAATTTTAATTACCAAGTTACGCGCGCCTACGGCATTTCTGGGTCCCTGTTGGAGTGGCTGCGTTCGTATTTAACAAATAGATTGTTTTTTGTCGTCGTTAATGGCTATCAGTCAACCATACGGTGCATTTCTTCTGGTGTCCCTCAAGGGTCCCACTTGGGACCAGTTCTGTTTGTTTATTTTATAAATGATTTTCCAGAGTGTTTTTGCAATCTGATTTTTTTATGTATGCTGATGATTTAAAGTTTATGAGAATTATTAAGGCTGAGGAAGACTCATTAACACTGCAAAGTGACCTCAACCGTCTCGTTCTATGGTGTACAAATAACGGTATGGAACTCATAAAATCGTACCTCTGTAATCGAATACAATACACGGAAATCAGTAGAATTTGTATTAAAACTAAATGCGAAAGGAAGTATTTATCTCAGGCCAGGGTTATTAGATATGGTGTACCACAGGGCAGTGTACTGGGCCCACTCCTATTTCTGCTATATATAAATGACCTACCCCGTCATATTCAGCATCCAATGGTTATATTTGCTGACGACAGCACAGCTTTAATAAAACGTGATGACGTAGCAAATTATGAAGACAATATAAATGATACCCTTAAAGACATAATACGATGGCTTGACATGAACAATTTATTAATTAATTTATCAAAGACATATATAATGCATTTCTACCAAAGATTATCTGTACAAAATTTGACCATAGAATATAATAGACAAAAACTGGAACAAGTAACGGATGCAAAATTTTTAGGAATATTAATAGACAGCCAGTTGACATGGAAACCTCATGCAGAAGAGAAGTGTAAAAAATTAAGTACATCTGCATATATTTTATTCAACATAACCAAAAATGTGAATATGAAAACAACAGTTATGGCATATCATGATGTAGTAGCATCAGTCTTACGATTTGGAGTTATATTCTGGGGTAATTGTTGTATGAGAGAACAGGTATTTAAGGCTCAGAAACGCTGCATAAGAGCTATGTGTAGTCTTAAAATGAGAGACAGTTGTGTGCCTAGGTTTAAGTCTCTGAAAATTTTAACTTTTCCATCACTATACATTTTGGAATTAGCTGTTTTTGTAAAACTAAATAAGCATGAGTTTGTAACAGTGTCAGAAACTAGAAAAGGACCTATAAGAAGCCAATATAAGAATTTGTTAAGAATTGACGGTTGTAATACTGCATTGTTTAAAAAAAGTAGTTTTGGCATGGCTCCAATTGTTTTTAATAAGATTCCCAATGAATTTAAAAATTACTCAATGAGAACATTTAAAAAGAAGCTTACAGCTCTTTTATTAGAAAAATGTTATTACTCTGTAAATGATTTTTTAAATGACTCCTCTCTTCCCAAATAAATATGAAATGTTAAAATTATAATAATAGACAATGTAATAATTTAATGATTCATTTAATGTAACTATTCAAAATTTGCATGCGTAATTTAAGGTAGATAGTATAAGGGTCTGACATTATGTAAACATCATTATTTTGTATACCTACTTTCTGTGCAAATAAATATTTAGCGCGTAGGGCGTGTTATGTAATTAAAACGCGAATAGATTGAACGTTGTATATTGCACGTAAGTCTAGAGTACAATGTATGCTATGAGCTGCCTAATTACAAGAGGAGAGACGCGACTAAGTTACTACAGAATGTACAGCGGATGCGTAAAATGTGTTATGTTTTTAGGTCATTTGGGGTCTATGGAGAAACATTAAAAGAACTGAACATTATTATGAAAATCTGTATTTAGCTATTTTTATTACATTAGGTTTTGCTTGAAGAAAAAAACGTAACGTCAATATTTTATTTTAAAACTTTTGACAGAGTATATCAAAGACCATGAGTACCATGGAGTTTTCAGTCGTGCATATTGATACTCAACATCCTTCCTCAAGATGCACAACTGTATATTATTCAACAAAAAAAAAACTTTCTATCAACAAAAAAAAAAATCTATATAAACTACCTATAAACAACAATTCTGTAATCGACTGTACAATATTTCAAACAAAAATCATTAATATTTGTGACACCGACTGTACTGAACTTAAAAAACAAAAAATCATAAACTTTGTGTCACCGACTGTACTTCTATTAAAATTGATTTCAAAAATTATAAAAACGTCTTTAATTAAAATCACAACTGTAGTACCTAACCGTTAATCAAGTATTTGGTTAACTAATTTTGCAAACCTATGTCCTAACAAAGGTTTTGTAAAAATATCAGCCAGCTGCTGTTCAGAAGGAATGTATTTTAAAATAACAATCCCAGTTTCCACTTTGTTACGAATAAAATGATATTTTATACCTATGTGCTTCAGCCTCTTATGTTTTTCAGGATTCTTTGCAATATGTATGACTGACTGATTATCCTCTAGCATCAACACATTCATACATTGTAGACCTAGCTCTAAAAACATGTTTCTAATCCAACAACCCTCAGAAATACCTTTAGCAAGTGCTACGTATTCTGCTTCTGTAGAAGACAGGGAAATACAATTTTGTTTACTACTAGACCATGACACATAACATCCATGAACTGTCATTAAAAATCCTGAAGTAGATTTTCTTTCATCTTTATCGCCTGCCCAATCAGAATCTGTGTAACCTATCAATGGCACCTTTTCATCTTTTCTATAGATTAAACGTTTGTTTAAAGTACCCTTTATATACCGTAATACCCTTTTAAGAGCTTTCCACAACTGTTCATTTCCTTTTGATTGATATCTACTTAAAAAGTTCAATGCAAAACAAATGTCTGGACGAGTACCTAACATAGCATACATTAAACTTCCTACTAGACTCTTACATCTTGTAATCAACTCCTGTGAGCCAGCTTCATCTGTCAGTTGAATACCTGGTTCTAATGGTGTAGGAACTGGTTTACAGTCGTCCATTTTATATTTCTTTAAAATACTTTGTAGATACTCCTCCTGATGTAGAACTATACAATCCTTCTCTTTTTGTATAGTTATCCCTAAATACTTTGTTTCTTTCACATCTTTCATTTCAAAGTTCTTTCTTAGTTGTTTCTTAAACTTTTCCATTTCTTGAGGTTTATCTGACACCATCAACATATCATCAACGTACAAAAGCAAATAAAATTTCTCGTTTTTTCTATAATACAGGCAATAATCACTTTGACTTCTTTGAAACCCTTCCTTAATCATAAAATCATTAAACTTTTCATTCCATTTCCTCGGAGACTTCTTTAATCCATATAACGCTTTCTGTAACTTCAGGGCCCATAACCTGTTATGTTTTTAGGTCATTTGGGGTCTACGGAGCAACATTAAAAAAAAAAAAAACTGAACATTATTATGAACTTCTGTATTTAGCTATTTATATTACATTAGGTTTTGCTTGAAGAAAATAACGTTATGTCAATATTTTATTTTAAAACTTTTGACAGAGTATATCAAAGACCATGAGTACCATGGAGTTTTCAGTCGTGCATATTGATACTCAACACCCTTCCTCAAGATGCACAACTGTATATTATTCAACAAAAAAAAAAAACTTTCTATCAACAAAAAAAAAAAATCTATATAAACTACCTATAAACAACAATTCTGTAATCGACTGTACAATATTTCAAACAAAAATCATTAATATTTGTGACACCGACTGTACTGAACTTAAAAAACAAAAAATCATAAACCAACTGGTCACAAGGACCTTTCACAATAGGCAATCGCCTTAAACCGGACGGCGCCATGCCGTTTGTCATGCCGCAAATGGGCTAACCTGCACCATATTACATGGGCCACTTACTCGACTGACTGTCAAGACTCAAGATACAGACTCGGCTGCACTACATTATCCACAATAGCTTTTCCACCATAGCATATTGCTTCAACACCAGGGATAGGTTTAGAACAGCCCTATCCCTGAACACTGTTTTACTGTGTAGAAACGGACCTCCCTTTTAACATCATACCCTGTACTTATTTTAAATTTCACAACAAACTCTTTAATTATTTCTGGTGTTTCAAATTTATTTTTAAGAAAGTATACATATCTATAGTTTGTTCTGTCATCTTTTAAAAGCAAAAAGTATCTTGATCCACCTAAAGAGCAAACCTCCATAGGCCCACATAAATCCATGTGAACCATTTCACCTGGAATACTGGCTTTTGACGAACTTAACTTAAATGGTTGCCTGTGGAGTTTCCCTCTTAAGCAAGCCTCACACTGTTCTACAATGGAATCATGCTGTATATTCATCCTCTGTAATACATCTTTAACATGCCTAAAATTCTGATGACCAAGCCTTTCATGCCACTCTGTCAGTGATACATATGCAGTCTTTACCTGTTCTGTTTTGAAATCAAAATTCATAAAGAATAAGTTACCGTGTCTGGAAGCTGAGCATGTCACCTGACCATCTTTGTAAAATTTACAACCATCTGTATCTGCTTTCATATTGTAACCTCTGTCTATAGCGGAAGTAACTTTCTCCTGAATTTTTAGTTTTCGACCATCTCCTACTGTGATACATCTATCCTCTGTAATTTCCTTATAGTCCTCAAACAATCCTTTATCCTTGCTCATATCCTCCGTCGCCCCTGTATCCATTATAAATCTGTCATCCTGTTTAACATCTGTAATGTAAGCATTTGCTCCATTTCTCTGTTTTTGCGCATCTGTCTGTTTATTACTATTATTACTCCTTCCTCTATTACTGTTACATCGTCTGTTACTATTATTTGCTGTCCGCTGTCTGCATTCTGTATATAGATGTCCCATGTTTCCACAATAATTACATTTTCTCTGTCGGCAATTTGCTTTGAAGTGCCCATACTTGCCACACACAAAGCAGGTTTTATCAGTTCTCACTTTCGCTGTTAGAGCTGTCTGTGCTGGGGACGTAGTTAGATTATTGTGAGCAGACATTCTTTCTTCCTCGACTAATAGTCTTGAAGTTAGCGCTCTTACGGTCTGTTCTGTTTCGGGTACTGATTCCCAGGCAGATATGAAATGTTTATATTCTTCCGGTAAACTCATTAGTATTTTGGTTATAAACATTTTTTCTGATACTATCTCTCCAGCCTCTTATGTTTTTCAGGATTCTTTGCAATATGTATGACTGACTGATTATCCTCTAGCATCAACACATTCATACATTGTAGACCTAGCTCTAAAAACATGTTTCTAATCCAACAACCCTCAGAAATACCTTTAGCAAGCGCTACGTATTCTGCTTCTGTAGAAGACAGGGAAATACAATTTTGTTTACTACTAGACCATGGCACACAACATCAACAATGCCCTTTTGTTGCGGAGTATATGGAACTGACATTTCATGGGTAATACCTTGAGTTTGGAAGAACCTCTTTAAGTTTGTATTTACAAACTCACCGCCATTATCGGACCTTACCCTTTTCACATCATACCCTGTACTTATTTTAAATTTCGCAACAAACTCTTTAATTGTTTCTGCTGTTTCAAATTTATTTTTAAGAAAGTATACGTATCTATAGTTTGTTCTATCATCTTTTAAAAGCAAAAAGTATCTTGATCCACCTAAAGAGCAAACCTCCATAGGCCCACATAAATCCATGTGAACCATTTCACCTGGAATACTGGCTTTTGACGAACTTAACTTAAATGGTTGCCTGTGGAGTTTCCCTCTTAAGCAAGCTTCACACTGTTCTACAATGGAATCATGCTGTATATTCATCCTCTGTAATACATCTTTAACATGCCTAAAATTCTGATGACCAAGCCTTTCATGCCACTCTGTCAGTGATACATATGCAGTCTTTACCTGTTCTGTTTTGAAATCAAAATTCATAAAGAATAAGTTACCGTGTCTGGAAGCTGAGCATGTCACCTGACCATCTTTGTAAAATTTACAACCATCTGTATCTGCTTTCATATTGTAACCTCTGTCTATAGCGGAAGTAACTGAAAATAAATTAGCTTTTAGCTCTGGTACATATAAAACATTTAATAAAATAGACGAAATGGATTGTGTACCTTCTATGGCATCAAACCTAACGTTACCTTTCCCTTGAATTTTTAGTTTTCGACCATCTCCTACTGTGATACATCTATCCTCTGTAATTTCTTTATAGTCCTCAAACAATCCTTTATCCTTGCTCATATGCTCCGTCGCCCCTGTGTCCATTATAAATCTGTCATCCTGTTTAACATCTGTAATGTAAGCATTTGCTCCATTTCTCTGTTTTTGCGCATCTGTCTGTCTATTACTATTATTACTCCTTCCTCTGTTACTGTTACATCCTCTGTTACTATTACATCCTCTGTTACTATTACTTGCTGTTCGCTGTCTGCATTCTGTATATAGATGTCCCATCTTTCCACAATAATTACATTTTCTCTGTCGGCAATTTGCTTTGAAGTGCCCATACTTGCCACACACAAAGCAGGTTTTATCAGTTCTCACTTTCGCTGTTAGAGCTGTCTGTGCTGGGGACGTAGTTAGATTATTGTGAGCAGACATTCTTTCTTCCTCGACTAATAGTCTTGAAGTTAGCGCTCTTACGGTCTGTTCTGTCTCGGGTACTGATTCCCAGGCAGATATGAAATGTTTATATTCTTCCGGTAAACTCATTAGTATTTTGGTTATAAACATTTTTTCTGATACTATCTCTCCAGCCTCCCTTAATTTTAAAACAAGCTCTTCAGATTTTGCCAAAAAGCTAGCCAAGGGCGCTTCGAACTTTAAGTTAAAAACTTCTGCTGTATCAGATGTATACCCACGTGTGACATTGACTCGTAAATCGAATTTAATTTTTCCCAAATATCTTTTGCGCTAGTGCATGAAATTAAATATTGGAGAACATTTTGACTTACTCTTGTCACTAGTATTTCTTGCGCTTTGGCATCTTTTTCTAAGAAATTCTCAATCTTTTCCTTCTTTTCATATGTAAGAACTTCCGCCAGACCTCGTGATTTTAGAACAATGCCTATTTGGAATCGCCATACAGTCCAATTGTCATCTTTTAAAATAATTGCGGTATCTATCTGGCTCGTAGCCATTTTGAATATTCTATTGTTTAGCGATTCAACAATTTTCCTCTATTTAAAATTCTGACTTCTTCTCTGTATGCTCTGTAAAATCTTCTGTATAGTATCTTCTATGAAAATAAATCTTCTATAAAAACTTCTATAACATAGGTGCCTTCTTCTGTCTTCTATAAACCCGTCGAACATCGAGAAAATTCTGTTAGCACCTATCCATTAATTTCGCAGCTGTAATCGTGATCTGGGCCCATAACCTGTTATGTTTTTAGGTCATTTGGGGTCTATGGAGAAACATTAAAAGAACTGAACATTATTATGAATTTC
This sequence comes from Sesamia nonagrioides, assembly GCA_017933935.1. NCBI lineage: Eukaryota > Metazoa > Arthropoda > Insecta > Lepidoptera > Noctuidae > Sesamia > Sesamia nonagrioides. The sequence continues at coordinate 1,745,336 of JADWQK010002002.1, read as the reverse complement.
TGTATTTAGCTATTTTTATTACATTAGGTTTTGCTTGAAGAAAAAAAACGTAACGTCAATATTTTATTTTAAAACTTTTGACAGAGTATATCAAAGACCATGAGTACCATGGAGTTTTCAGTCGTGCATATTGATACTCAACAATATGTACAATGTAAAATGTCTGATAATATCTGATAATAATGTGTGTCTTACAAGCTATGCACAAGTTTAAATACTAAACAATAATACAGCTATCTCTAAACCGGAGTGGGGCTGACTGATCGGGCGTTCTTGATGCTGATTCGTTGATCATGGGAGAACGTGCCGTACGATTGGCCCGTGGACAGTGCCCGCGGATTCGGTCCACGTGCAAGGCGGTTCGATATTGTCCGCGCGCTTTCTCCCGCGCACAATGGGTTAATTAACGGAATCGCGTTGTCCGCGGCGCTTTCTCCAACGCACAATGGGTTAACTAACAGATGTGCGGCACCCTCGCTGAGGCGGTCAGGACCCACGCGCTTTGTCTTACATACGCGCTTTGTCTTCCAAGATCCTTGTTTGACACTGGTATGATTTATGTGCACCCTTTCGCGGAAAGTCATCAATCGTTGGGACGTCAATAGTTGGGTCATCCCTTGTTGCCATTATTGTATTTAGCGACTGCGACCATTGCTACAAATATAATTGAATTGAATTGAACTTAATTCCAAAAAATGTTACCATGTTAAATTTACAAGAAGGAACACCCCAATATGCACTAATTATCATTTAAGTGGAGAAAAAATTATGGAAGTTGATACAATAAAGGATCTTGTGTACTTTTTGACAAGAAGCTAACTTCACGCCACATCTTGACAACATTATAAAAAGAGCTTCAAAAATGCTAGGTTTCGTTCTTAGAAATTGCAAAACATTTAGACGCAATATAACAAAAACACTACTTTATAACAGTCTTATTCGCAGCATCCTGGAGTATAATAGTGTAGTTTGGCGCCCTCACTACTCAACACATTCATTGCTACTCGAGCGTGTCCAGAAACGCTTCGCATGACACCTCGCATTCTCCAATGGTGTCGCCAAAAAAATACGGTCTTACAATAAAAGGCTTAAGCAATTTTAACATAGTTTCCCTAGAAAAACGTAGACACTTAATTGATGCAATATTTACCTATAAAATCATTAAACATAAACAAGATAGTCCCAGCTTGCTTGCTCTCATCAGTTTTCGTGCACCCTTTAGAATCCCGCGCAGTGCCATCACGCCCCTTTGTCCACCTTTTAGAAGAACAGTTTTGGCTGCCAATTCACACCTTGCAAGAATGTGGCGTATGCTACGTATAAGCTGGACCCAAAAGGTCAGAAATGACACCGTCCTTCAGCGCGTTCAAATGCCTCGAAAGTTGTTGCCCACCATAAAAAAACGCAAAATAGATTATCTCGGTCACGTGCTCCGACACGGTAGATATGCGCTACTCCAACTCATTATGATGGGCAAGGTAGAAGGAAAAAGGCGCACTGGACGAAAGAGAAAGTCGTGGCTGCGTAACATCAGGGAGTGGACCGGCATTACTTCAGTCGAAAAACTGTTCCGACTCGCGGTTGACTAGACCGAGTACAAGAAGCTGACGGCCAATTAAAAAAAAAAATCATCCTTGCTTTTTTAAATTTTTATACGGAATTTCATACCAATGTTATAAATTTATCAATATTAGGGCTTATTGTCTTAACAATAAAAAAAAAAAATATGGAGAAAAGCTAACTTACATAAAAGTTAGCTTATCTCCATAATTATTTTTTTGTATGCATGTTGTGTTTACATAAAAGTAATTGATGCACGGTTATTTTACATTTGGGAATGTATTATTTGATTGTTATTGTGTAATCAACTGTTGGTGAACCTAATAAAATAAAATAAAAAATAAAATAAATTTATTTGTATAGATAATCAATTTAATAACCTTTCACAGAAATAATTTAATAGACTATAATTATGTACTTAGGATCTAAACATATTATTTTTATAGATAAATAATTTAATAATAATTTTCAGAAATAATTTAATAGACTATAATTATGTATTAGGATCAAAACATATTATTTTTATAGATAAACAATTTAATAATAATTCTCAGAAATAATTTAACAGACTATAATTATGTACTCAGGATCTAAACATATTATTTTTATAGATAAACAATTTAATAATAATTATCAGAAATAATTTAATAGACTAAATATAGGAGACACCTCCATTGGTAAGTTTGTCCAGAAAAACTGGTCCTTCGAAGAATCGCTTGCAATTCACCTTTTTATTATCTTCAGGGAGGAAGTCCCAGATGATCAGGTCCTCCCTCGAAGTCGCCGTAGCTGTGGGAAAGAATGAAATATATGTATATGCTTAATTAATTGTTTTATGTATCCTAGGTGGTAGTCAAGTATCCTTACTTATGTCAAGACTAAAAGTAAATAAAGTACACAACAAAAATATTTGAGAACTAAGTATGTACAATTGCACATGTAAGTAGGGGATACAATAAATCCATCGACAATCATATTGCACATAAAGTTTTCGTTTTGCTTGCCTTATTTTAGATAGTTGGTAAAGGATTGTTTTATAACGTACTAGCTTTCCGCCCGCGGCTACGCTCGCGTGGAGATTGGTTATATCGCGCTTTCTAGACTTCCCTCGGGAATATCTTTTTTTCTGGGATAAAAGGTACCCTATTATTTAATCCGGTCTTTTAACTTTACATTTCAAAAAATTCAAAGCAATCGGTTCAGTAGTTACAGCGTGAAAGAGGAACAAACAAACACACTTTCCGATTTATAATATTAGTAAGGATTCATTGTGTACATAGATACGCAATTAATAAACTAAAAACTATATAATTATTCAGTTTATTTAGTCTCTATTTACATAATTAATTATATTTTTAAATATTTCAATATATAAAATACATACGTCCTCCGTGGCGCAGCGGTCAACACGCCTGCCTGCGACGTAGAGGCCCCGGGTTCGATCCCCGGCCAGGTCATGATGGGAAATGATCTTTTCCTGATTGGCCTGGGTCTTGGATGTTTATCTATATAAGTATCTATTACAAAATATAGTATCGTTGAGTTAGTATCCCATAACACAAGTCTCGAACTTACTTTGGGGCTAGCTCATTCTGTGTGATTTGTCCGTATATATTTATTTACTTATTTATACATATGAAAACATTTAAATATACAACATGTAACAAAAAGGGTATATACATACCAAGGGCATGGCATCTTTAGATGATATCAAACGATATCGGAAGGGTTTCAACTTAAAATAAAATACTCAAAAAATTGGTACCAAATTTTCGGTTTCGTGTGTTTCTTAAAATAAAATCATAATAAACGTGGCAGCACACTACATATGTTAATAAGTACTCGTTACCCGTCACGTTACTTGCCAAAATCCGATAAATGTCTTCAATATCTCTGTGCGACTAATAGGATAGTAGCCTATCACAGGAGGTGTTTATCCTCATAACTTCCTAACATAAAGAGATAGGATTAAAAATCCCTTCCAATATCGTTTGATATCATGTAAAGATGCCATGCCTTTGTTATGTATATACCCTTTATGTTACACGTTGTATAAAAAAATAGTGATACCCCAATATCGGGAGCAATGTCCAAGATATCGGTGGTTAAGGCTCCAGAGACAGGAATCTCATTAAGATACGGGTCGTATTGAGGAGTACTCTGCCTTTTGAATCAAGCTTTAGATTTAACCATCTATCATACATCGTATGATAGATATATATCGTACCTACATAGATTCATATATCTCGTATTTACCCCTAAATTATTATTTTTTATAATACCAATTTTTATAATAAAAATATTAATAGGTGCTATTATTTTATTCATACTACTAAATAAAAAAAAAACAAATAACTTCAAATATTCAGGAACATTTTTGTCTAATAAGGTTCATGCTAAGGATATAACCTACAATAGAAGTTCAATGAGCAACAGAATCCGATTAACATTTTAATTTACGAAATCTTAATTTTTGAGCAAAATATTTTAATGATATTGAAACCGAAATGATATTAAACAAAAGAACAGCACTTTCATTCGTAACTCTCTTCTATCTATACATACAAATAAATAAAATTGGAGTGTCTGTTTGTAATATTAAAATAACTGCTTTCTACTGCATGCATATGAATGTACTTATATACGGTACATATACCAAAATACATATTTTTAACCGACTTCAAAAAGGAGGAGGTTACTCAATTCGACCGTATATATGCTTTTTTTTTTTTTTTTGTTCGCGCATAACTTCGTCGTTTATGAACCGATTTTGAAAATTCTTTTTCTGTTGGAAAGAAGACGTTCCCAACGTGGTCCCATTATAAGGATATCAGGGTTAGATGGTGGAAGACCAGAGAAAACAAGGGGAACTTTGAAAAGTTGCAGGGGCAACTAGTGCATTTCTTAGCATTTTCATTAAGTATTATAAAGCACTACAATTTAATAAAGGTCTGGAGTAGATCTGATGATGGAGCCGGGAGACATTCGAAGGAACTCCTCAACAATTCACAGCAGCTGCCTTGTGTTTGGGCTCGATTAATTTGTATTGAAAAGAACTTTGCACCTAGATGGGTTGTGACAGTCATAAGAGCTCTGATGATGAAGGCAAAGGCCAGTTCCGGGAACTCCTCAACGGTTTACAGTAGCTACTTTGTGGTTGGACTTCATTCATTTATATTGATGAGACCTTTGCACCCATTGGGTTAAAATAATGGTCTGCAGTAAATTTGATGATGAAGATCATAGGCAGTTCAGAGAATACCTACTTACGGGTAAAAATTAAAGTAAACAAAATTACGTCGTTTCCCAACTATATTTGCGTCAGCTTCCAGTCTGACCGGACGCAACTGAATACATAGTACTTTTAACAACTAAAAAGTGTAAAATAAAAACTTTTTTGCAAAAAAATAACCGACTTCCAAAAACCACTACAAAGTGAAAAATAACTAATTTCGGAAGTCGGTGTCAAAAAAAGAATATACAAAACCAAAGACACCGACTTCCGAAATTAGTTATTTTTCACTTTGTAGTGGTTTTTGGAAGACGGTTATTTTTTTGTAAAAAAGTTTTTTAAAATTTTTGTCTGTCTGTTCCGACTAATCCCTGGAACGGCTGGACCGATTTGGACGGAACTTTGACTGGCAGATAGCTTATGTAATAAGGAGTAACTTTGGCTACTTTTATTTTAGAAAAAATCGTTTATTTTAGAAAAATAAAGTAAAGTTGCAATGTCTAAGTACGTCCAGTACCGCGCGCAGCTCACGCGCATGTCACCACTGTGCCGTCACGTCAGACGCCTCACACCACTTCTCCCACCATCGAATCACAGTCACAAACTCACAAACGCTGCCGCCTGCCTGTCTGAACGCGCGAACGGGCTATTGCGGGTTGTGTCTCGAAAACTTCATTTAGAAATTGATTTCCAGTGTTTATATCATATTTTTGATTGATAGTTTGATTTGATTCATAAGTATCTTTTATAATTCCACTAATCCGTTCCTCTTACCTTAATCTATACAATATGTTAAGAAAACCCTGTCCGACCCGTGAAGGTATTGTTAGGTATCGATAACTGATTCTACTAATGCCTACAAAACCTGGCTAAACTTAAAAAAAAAAATCCCCCTAAAAAATAAATAACTTAAATAAAATAAATAGGTAATTTCATGGCAACATAGGCACAGTTCATAACCTCAGTTGACCTCATGCATGTAGGTATAGGTAATTTATTCACGTTTATCGAGTCTCGAAAGAAATAATGATACTTAGGCAGCTCGTGAAAAGAACTTTTTTTTAAGTAGGAAGGTCGTCTGACTCTCCAAATGTATCATTTCATTCGATGAGCATATTGGCTGTGGCGGAGATGTTGTTCCAATTTCGTTCACTAATAACGATACAGGCCCAGCTGGCACCGTCGCACGAGATTAGCACGGACATGCACACAAATAAAAATCAAGTGGTGTCAAATCCGCGCTGGCCACAGTTGGTCCACCCTTACCAATCCACTGCTCGCCGAACTGATAATGGAGGTTCTCACGTACAGGACAAAGATATGGTGACGCACCGTCATACTGGAACCACATTGACCACAAGCACCTGATCACAACACAGCAGTTGCTACCTTCCATCAGCATGTTACATTACTCTACATTAGGAAATGACATGATCACAGAATACACGAATAGTCTTCACTAGAGCGATGTTTACGCGCAACTGATAATTTAAAGTAAAAATGATTTTTATTTTATAAAATTGTACCTACGCGCGGCTGGCCTCGCGGCATCCTTTGAGTAAATAGGGATGTGTAAGTAGTCAAAATATTGATTTTCGATGGAAACAATTTACTCGTCTATTTTTGTTATCGATTTAGTATTGTAGTTTCTCATTCTCATTCTAGATTCAACATCGCATGGAATTGTTTAGAACTTTTACAAAACTTAAATTAGTTAGGTACAGTGCTGTAAATGAAAATCATGCCAAAGTTTTAATTTCAGTTTCTGTCTCAAAATCGATGATATTGGCCGTTAAAATATTTATAAAATTTTACTAAAATTGAGTTTCATAAGTCCTTCTCGTTTCTGTTTACTAATACTTGTATTATAATAAAGTTATTAGTAATTAATCGATAAACAAACAAAAGTACTTTTACCATTGGGTAATCTGTGTTTTTAACAAATCATTCAACCAGATACAAGTTTCGGTTAATAGCGATAAAAAAACGTTATTGCGCAAAAATTAGTGCATCACTAGTTATTTCTTTTACGTCGCCGACAAAGCTCACGCGCGACGCCGCCAAAGAAATAAATAATCTAACAAAACAATAAAAGGAAAGCCGACAATTATACCGCCTAAAATGGTGTTGTCATTTTTTTAAAAACACCAAATGTTGGGGAAGTTAGCGTAAATTCGCGGGGAAAAAAGATAGTTTCAAAATTGATTAGTATTGTTACTATGATGATTATGCAAAATTTCAAATTTTATTTGGTCATGTGATTGCCTAACCTTTATTATCCTTATGGGTCGGACAGGGTTTTCTTTACATATTGTATAATAAATCTGTAGAAAAGTATTTTTTGTACAATGAAGAAATTGAAAAAAAAAATAGCCAGCTTGATAAAGAACAGAACCCGTTTCCATCATTTCTGAAATTTATGTCTGTTTGAATGTGCGCGTGATATTGTAGTAGCTTGATGTACTGTCGTCTGTACCAGCGCGTATAGAGGCATAATGAATGAATGTGTCATTCCAAAAAATATTGCTAAAGTTGAGAATATTATATTTTTTTAGTTTAGTTTTTAGTTACAGATAATTAGGAATATTAGGAATCGCAGTTTAGTATGTATCTTTCCAAGTTGTGTATTAAAAAAAAGGGATAATCCATGCCTATCTTTTCTCTCGGTCATCGCTTCACATGTGAACGGATGAAATATTTTCGCTAATTCGTTTTTTCTTGTTCCTTATTATCAGCAGAAGGTTTCTGTGAAAAAAAAAATAGAAAGTTGCACAGAAAATACGAAAATGATGGAATTATGCTTTTACACTAAAACGGCTGAACAAATTTGCATTTGGCATTATAGAATACTAGCTTTCCGCACACGGCTTCGCCCGCGTGGAGTTCGGTTATATCGCGCTTTTTAGATCTCCCTCGGGAACATCAATTTTTTCCGGGATAAAAGGTAGCCTATGTTCTTTCTCAGAGTCTAAAGATTGTCTGTGCCAAATTTCATCAAAATCGGTTGAGTGGTTTAAGCGGGAAAGCGTAACAGACAGACAGACCGACAGACAGACAGAGTTTCGTTCGCATTTATAATATTAGTATGGATTATATTATCGTGGACGCCTATGTTACGGAATGTATTGTTCTTTTTTTTTTTGTTAAATATTTAAGTTTTTTTTTATATATAAATTACTAGCTTTCCGCCCGCGGCTTCGCCCGCGTGGAGTTCGGTTATATCGCGCTTTTTAGATTTCCCTCGGGAACATCAAATTTTTCCGGGATAAAAGGTAGCCTATGTTCTTTCTCGGGGTCTAAAGATTACCTGTGCCAAATTTCATCAAAATCGGTTCAGAGGTTTAAGCGGGAAAGCGTAACAGACAGACAGACAGAGTTACTTTCGCAATTATAATATTAGTATGGATGTAAAGAAAACCCCGTCCTACCCATAAGGATAATAAATGTTAGGTAAACACATGACCAAATAAAACATAAAATTTTACATTATCATCATATTACCTCTACCTAACAATACTAATGAATTTTGAAATAATCTTTTTTTCCGCAAATTAATTCCAACTTCCCCAAAATTTGGTATTTTTTTAAACCGTCACACACAACACCATTTTCGATGTATTATTATGGCGGGAAAGCTTAGATGAGTACCACGCTCATTTTTCATTGAACTTTTAAATTATTTATACTGTCGTTAACTAAACAAAAACGGGTGATTTATGTAGTAAAAAGTGCATTCAGTGAATAATTCATAAAGAACATTGAATTATTGCAGCATAATGGCCACATCATGACTTTGTCACAAATCTTCCTCCTAGTGTCGGTTCACGAGGGAGACGAAAGGAGTTAGGTTCAGGTTAGGTTAAGTTAGGATAAGACATAGGTTTCCGTGTGCAGTTTCTGGCCTGCCATCGGACGCGTCCCCAGGTGGCGGATAGGGGAACGGCCCCCAGATATGGGGGTTACCGGTTTACCGGCGCGGACCAAAACCAGACGCGGGGACCGCTTCGGCGGTCACACGTGCGGCGGGTCGGCCACCAGCCGAGGTGGCTGACGTGACCCGAACTCCGGGTCACCGTCGGGCAACCCGGTCTCCTCATTGAGAGGAGCTGGGAGCCCCGTTTGCCTCCGGGCAAACGAGTGGGGCTACCCAGCCCGGCCCCTCCCTGTGGAGTGGAGGGACCACTGTGGGCCCGCCCTAGGCGGGAATCGCCGGCGGGGGATTGGTAGTTAGGCTGTGCCATTTTCCCATGACCCCGCCACTCAGGCGATGTCGTTGTGCCGCTGTGGGTTTAGTGGGTATTCCCGGCTTCGGCTGGGCGAGTCCCACACACGCCCTTCGGGGTATGGTGCGTAAACGCATTAAAAGACATAGGTTAAGTTATTGGTGCTCGACAGCTGGTGGGACTTCGGCCCCCACTTCCGGCGGCTGGCGCCCAAGTTGTTGGGGGCGGCTAGGGCACTTTCAACGTTGCTTCCCAACCTGGGGGGACCGAGCGCCGCTTGCAGGCGGCTCTACATGGGAATCTGGCGATCGATGGCCCTGTATGGGGCCCCGCTGTGGGCTTCTGACCTGACGGCCGGCAGCATCGCTGTACTGCGAAAGCCGCAGAGAGTGATGGCCGTCAGAGTCATACATGGGTATCGCACGATCTCCTATGAGGCGGCCTGCCTACTGGCTCGAACCCCGCCCTGGGACCTGAAGGCGAAGGTCCTCGCGTCACTGTACCGGTGGCGTGAGCAGGCGCGAGAACTGGGCGATCGGCCGATGCAGCGTCAGCTTGAACAGCGTCGGTTGCAGCTCAGCGAGGTCCTGGTGGCGGAATGGCGGGACAGGCTTACGAAGTTAAAATGTATAGTATTCGACTGAAGACACATTCGTAACTTATCCTTTATTTTTATTTTTTTTCCGGGTGGAAAATCCTCATGGATGTCCACCGCCCTGGGGCGACGGGGTCTGTCAGACTCTTACTGACTAAAAACCACCCGGGTGTTCCGTCTCACACGTACACCGGGGGCTGCGAGAACTAATACTGCTTCCGCAACCCCCGATTGGTGCTGGCCCACCGCCGTGGGCCTGCTCGGGTCAGAGGTGGGAGTGAGGTGTAGGACTCCCCCCGTGATGTCTCAGAGTGGCGCGCGTGGAACACTTCGCGCTGCCGCCTCGGGTACTGATGTTTGGGGGGCGACAGATGTCCCCGAGTCTATCGCCCCTGAACCCATTTAGGGGGGCTGGAAGAGAGCGTTATCCGCCCTCCGACGACGCCCGATACGCCTGCTGCGGGTCGGGTGAGAGGACGAGATCTCCTTCTCCCTTTCCGCAGCCTCCTTCTGCTAGACAACTGTTTCGCAGAAGGAAACCACCGCATTCCAGGACTCTTCGCTGCCGACCAGCGACTTGATTACGGCTGGCAGCGACAAGTCACTGCCTACTTCCGCTAAAATTGTGCGGAGGCGGAGGCGGAAGCGAAGATACGATTTCTTGCGGAACTTCCGCAGTAACGGAAGCGGAGGCGAAGCTCCGTTACAACCCTATACTAAACTGCGATTCCTAATATTCCTAATTATCTGTAACTAAAAACTAAACTAAAAAAATATAATATTCTCAACTTTAGCAATATTTTTTGGAATGACACATTCATTCATTATGCCTCTATACGCGCTGGTACAGACGACAGTACATCAAGCTACTACAATCTGTCAGATTCCTTTATTAGATTTTCAACTTTATCTCTCAAGCATTAAGGCTCAAGGTTGATTGGGAATATTTGACAGTTTAGGGTAGATTGATCTGCTGTCATCCGTACCTTCGTCGTGCAAATTAGATCATAAATTAAGATAGGCAGACACACTGTAGAACTTTAACTATTATTATAAAAGTAACATTTAATACCTCTTTTTTACTAAAATGGTTACTTATTAACTCGAAAAATGTTTAATTCACAGACTAAACAATATACAATAATTATGTAAAGAAAACCCTGTCCGACCCATAAGGCTAATAAAGGTTAGGTAAACACTTGACCAAATATAATATAAAATTTTACATAATCATCATAGTAACAATACTAATGAATTTTGAAATAATCCTTTCTTCCCGGGAATTAATTCCAATTTCCCCGAAATTTGGTAATTTTAAAAAAAGTGACAACATCGGTATTATTATAAGCGAATAGCGACGCGACCACGTCACAGGTGCCGCGTGCCCTGCCCCCCGCCGCCCGCGGGGAAGGGGTTGCTTATCGCACATGTATTAAGTTACCTTTTTTTGCGACATAATATTTATTTTTTTAGGGGGATTTTTTTTTATAAGTCTAGCCTGTCTTTGTGGGCATTAGTAGAATCAGTTATCGATACCTAACAATACCTTCACGGATCGGACAGGGTTTTCTTTACATATTGTATAATATTATATCTAAGTACGTAATTATACCCGTTCCTGTATTATATCTATAATGTGCTGTAGCGAAACTGTCTTGTTAAAGCGTTATGGTGTCAGTAGATATAAAAGTCTCGATTTTTTTTAGTTTACACACTTTATATACATAGTGGCTGAGGCCCAGTAGGTGGCTTTGACATTAATTGTGGTGCCAGAGGCGTTGTATTAATGGACAAGGGTGTAGTTCAACGAAGAGAATAGAATTCTTTTTATTATGTACACCATATAAATTACAGTACATACTTAAATATAAACATTTTACAAAGGGTGACATAATGGGCGGTCTTATCGCTATGAGTGACCTTTTCTAGACAACCTTTGGATGGAATAGTCAGACACTAGTAGATATAACAAAGCCTGTTCAAGAGCACCTCTGTTGCGGCATGATGTCTGGTGAAGCCGTACGGAGGACGGGTCTGCGCAGTGGTGTTACGATGTGTGCCGGGTACGATGCGCTAAATGTTTTTGTGTCGGGAGTTTGGTCGTGGATGATCTGCGATCAATCTCCCTCTAATGAAAGATCGTGAAGAGTCGTGTGGAAGATGGTAGTCAACTACCATCTTCCTTTCTATTCACTAAGTTTATTTGAGTGAATAGGCTCTTAATAAATTAGCGCGCTTTACCATCAACGATTGCGTCACTGCTTACCATCAGGCGGGATTGCGGTTAAGTTTATAATTTATAAAAAAAAACCATATCATAACGTTACCTAATTTTGTACCGTCCGGACTGAACACCATGGTCCGCACTTGGTCGATGATTGGCTGCCCGTTGCCAATCTGATCCACGACGGTGTCCGGGTCGCTAATAACCACCAATTCAGTGGTTAGATTAGTGGTTGTGGACTCCGTGTCTATTCAACAAAAAAAAAAAAAAATTAAGAATCCAGGGATTTCTCTTTTCTCTCAAATGGAAACTTCGTCGTACATCACTTCATATATACATTTCTGTTTGTGCATATTATTTATTATTTAGATTTCAAATTTCTTTATTAGATTTTCAACTTTATGGCTGAAACTGTAAGGAACAAATTTGTTTAGGAATATTTAACTGTTTCGGGTAGTCTGCTGTCGTCAGTACAAATAATTGTCATTTATTAAAATCAACGATTGTGTCGTTCACATATTATATCGCTTAATTTATTTTAAAATACCTGAATAGAAAAATGTGTAATCAATAAAATGGATGTGCCTTTGAGTGCCATTGTGTGCATAATGCCACTATAGGTTTTGTTTATAAATATTTCTAAAAATACCACCAGATGACGTATAACAAGGTGTATCGTCATTTTTGAAGGAAAAATATAATTATGTGCTTATAGAGGTTCACTGCTGGACAAAGGTCTCCCATTCTATTGGGAATGAAAGCCTTGGCGGAGCCTATGAAATAATCCCCACGTTTGGCAGGTGGGTTGCGGATCCCAGTAATTTGATATTCCACAGGAGAAGCGCTGCTGCCCGCTTACCGGGTGAGAGTTCCCTTTAGTCGCCTCTTACTACTATACTTGTGGGTGTCCCACAGGAGGACAGGGATTGCTACTATTAAACTAAAATATTTTACACAGTTTTTAGTTAAAAAGCGTATCCACATTATTCTTTCAGCGGCATTTTGTTCAAGTTCAGGTATATAATTGTAATCAGCTAACTAACTAACTAAAGTTATCTGTATACTGGATCTAGCTTTGAAAACATTAATTAAATGAAGCCTTAAAATTCTTTTGTTCCTATAATATTATGTTATTTGAGCTATAATGTGTTGAAATTCAGTGAGCGAGCTTTGTGATCAAAGTACTTGTTCTCTACTATCAAACCTTTGTCTTGCAGTATACAATTTTGATAATGTTTAGTCATAATGTGACTTAATGTGGCCTATAATTTAATTCGAAATGAAGAAGAACAAACTAAACTAAATTAAAGTTCAGCGTCTTTTTCTTTCTATTTCATTACGAAAAGAATAAAAGATAAATATTAGTTTAGTCCTATGAAATTAGTCCGCGCATTACGTAAACTGATGTATTTTAGACGCGATGTTTTAATCACGCTTAAACTGTCTATAGAATATCTTAATTTGACGGGATTAAACTAATATTTTATATTCTGTCCTTTTCTTGATGAAATATAAAGAAAAAGATGCACTGAAATTAAATTTAGTTTGGTTTTTGAACAAGGGTTTTGGCGCCTCTATATAACGCGTCATACTGACGTCACCCGAACTCTACATCTCGCAATCAGAGTTTACCGTGCCTTCCCAAAATCAACCGTTGGGCAAGTACTCGCCAGACATAACACTCGTCTGGTCGGAGGTTTCTCCCTTTTCTATGGAGGATGAGCGAACTTTACTCCCTGTTCCTCATGCCTCCACAATTTATTATTATGTGTAATTGGAATAATAACACGCATCCGCTTTGACCATTATAGGTGATCAATATTGATGTTTATGCCTAACCGGTACGAGAAGAGGTATGGGACCTGGATGGTATACATTTTTGGACACCAACCTGAAGTGCACATACTGAGCGCCAACTCGCCCGACTTCCTGTTGAACAGCATCGCGTCGAGGCTGTAGTGGTATCGGTAGGGGGTTCGCTTCCGAATTTTGCCTCTGCCGACTTCCCACAGCGCCACTCGAGCGTCTAAGTCTGACGTTACTACACCAATGCCGAGTAAGGAGCTGCGCCACGGGTGCCAGGTTAGAGCCTGGAATAAAATTTATAGAGCATTTAATGCTTTTTTAGGGTTCCGTACCTCAAAAGGAAAAAACGGAACCCTTATAGGATCACTTTGTTGTCCGTCTGTCTGTCTGTCTGTCAAGACCCTTTATCTCAAGAACGCGTGGACGTATCAAGCTGAAATTCACATGAAATACTCGAATCTATTGTCCCTTTAAGCTGTGAAAATATCAAACTTCTAAGCCAAGCCAATCAAAAGATACAGCCGATATATCGATATTTTCAACAAATTTTCGACACTCGCAAAGGAATCAAAACCTACAGGATACTTCCCGTAAACTCAGAATCTTGAAAATTGGCATGAAGCATTGTCATATAATGCAAATATAGGAAAAATTGCGAAAATGACATTTTTTTAATTATAAAATATAATAAACATATTTTAATAAAATGGAACTTACTACCTTATTTCTCACAAACGAATAAAGTTATCAAATTGAAATTTATACCAAATACCTAGATCTATTGTCCCTTTAAGCTGTGAAAATATCAAACTTCTAAGCCAAGTCAATCAAAAGATACAGCCGATATATCGATATTTCATTTTCATGTTTCATCATCACATTCATATTCATTCATCCTTCCAACATCACAAAGTAGCATTTCAATGAGTAGAATTAGTAGAAACAGTTAAGTCAAATTTGAGCAGGAAAATCCATAGGTCATAAAGAACAGGACTTCTGTTATATTCATAGGTCGGAATAGGTAGAGTGAATTGGGGTCATTGATCGGAAACGTATATATTAATATGGACATTCCTCCGGATTTACGGAATTGGTTGATTATTTAAAAAAATATGTATAAATTATATTGTAGTAAAATATTGAAATGTATTAATGCTTCGATCGGAATTTGATTGCTTTTATCTTTCAACAAGAAATAATAAATTAGTTTAGTTTTGTTACCTTCCTTTAAATGAATTGAGTAGTAATAATGTCACTACCAACAATAACAAATATTTACTTGGATCCGGAATTACATTCCGGGAAAATGGCGTATCCACGTTAATCTTTCTGTGAACATTTAAAAATCACTCTACCTTTTCCGATCACTGGTTATATTAGAGCAGGAAAATCAATAAGTCATAAAGAACAGGTTTTCTGTTATATTTACCTTTATGGTCCACTCTGATTTCAAGCTATATAACACTTGGAGGCTAGGCCAGGTAAACATACGGACTTCATCATCGTTCACAGCACTGGCTGTAACATATTTGGCATCCGGAGACACCCTCACAAATCGAATGGCGGTGTCCCTCGCCTGGCGCTTACTAATCGGCTCCGCATTACGAGTGAAAGTACTCAGCCTACCTTGGGAACAGCCTCTGGATCAGGATAATTTCAATTAGTTAGCAACATTTGTTTATTTAGATACTATTTACAACATAATTTGTATTTAGGTAAATGACGATATAGCGAATGTAACCATTAATCCATACGAATATTATAAATGCGAAAGTAACTATGTCTGTCTGTTACGCTTTCCCGCTTAAACATCTCAACCGATTTTGATGAAATTTGGCACAGACAATTTTTAGACCCTGAGAAAGGACATAGGGTACAATTTATTGAAAAAAAATTGATATTCCCAAGGGATTGATATTCTAAAAAGCGTGATATAACGGAATTCCACGCGGGCGAAGCCGCGGGCGGAAAGCTAGTTAGAAATGAGTAGGAATACGAAAATCATTTTATTACATTAGGGCTCGACCTATTCCTCGAGGCCTATGTCCAGCAGTGGACTCATTTGGCCGAAATGACGATGATGATTATGTCAAATTAAGATACTCCATAGACAGTTTAGACGCGATTATAAACATGGCGGCCAAAAACACGTCAATTGACGTCAGGAGCGAACTAATTTGACAACTATAGACTAACATTTTACCTTCTGTCCTTTTCTTAATGAAATAGATGCTCATTCTAAGCTCACTTTGGGAACTGTTCACGGTGAGATTTTTAAAGAATCATTCGGCTGGTCAAAAGTTGACCCCGATGAAAGAAATATTCTATTCTTGAAACTATACAAAGCTAAAAATAGGCATTTCTAATATGTATAGTGCGTGTGTGGGACAGCTTGGCAAAAACGAAAAGTATGAATTCAAAGTGGTATAGTAAGTAGTATATGAGTAAATGATTTTCCAGGAAACGCAAGGTAAACATTCTACTTGTGATATTGAGCGCACGAAATCAGCTGTGAGGTGAATAACCTCCGGTAGTGATTTATTATTTCCTTTATTTGAAACGCTTCTTTAGCCGCCTGAAAAAAGTACTTAATAGTCTTCTATCAGCCGGAAACAAGGTGCGCGCTTTCAATGGTTGCGTCATGCCGGTTTTGATGTCATCATCATCATCATCAGCCTCTACTCGTCCACTACCAAGGGCGTCGCCAGCCGATGGCGCAGGGGGGGGCAAATTGACTCTACCTACTACAATTCATACTTTTCTCATTCTCTATGAATGAGAAAAGTAGGTATGAATTGTAGGTAAAGTCCAGATGAAATGTAAATGAAGTTTTTTACTTGTACTACGAGCCTTATACCTATCTACAGCGATTGTAATAACAACAGTATCTTAGTACTTTATACATAATTATATATTCTGTGACAGTAAAGAGTCCAATGTGTAAAGCTACACGAGCACGAGCTCTTAACTATGCAAATTGCAATAAAAAACTTGTAAATAAGTTATAATAACATTTATTAGAAAAATAGAATAAAAAGGAGTTTAAATAAGTGTACAGCGTATTTTTTTTTAAATTACTACATTTTAATATTATAGTGGTCGTAATTTGTTTATATTAGGTTATTTAAAACATAATTTTCGGGGATTCATTGTAAACTTCTCGACCACTTTATTATTAAAATCTTGTAAGTTTCCATGTATAAGTTTTCGGTGCACACTCATCATGGCCAAACCATTGAGGCGATTTTCACTCATAGTGCTTCTTAGCCAGGGTAGTCTCCTGAGACTGCTAAAGGATCGCTCTACCGTACACGTCGTGCATGGAAGAGCGATCAAAATTTTCAACGCTTTTTCCGTGTCGGGAAAGTAGGTTTTTGCTTCTTTTAGGATATCAACAACGGTTTGATCTGTTGAGTTTGGTTTATTATACCAGAATTGCTGCCAAAGCTCGACTTCAATTTTGATGTTTGGTGAATTATAAAACTGAGCGATAGTTTCACAAGTTCCTGTGAGATTTTCGACTGACATCGTTTGCATTTGTGCGGGGTGTAATTTAGATAAAGCAAATGATGGAGTATTTTCTTCAGCAAAGCGTGTTTCAAGCGATGTAATAACGGAGTCCAAGTATGGTATTATTAATGATCTTTTCCAGAATTCTGAAGGGCCTTCTGCTGGGTGATTGCTTCGATGACTTTGTTTCCCAACAATGCGCGGCATTGAAGTGATGTCCTCCTCCAGGCCGAATTTCTTCTCAACAACAGTAGCATCCTTTATAATTTCATCTGTGACTCTTTCGGGATTATCATGGCGGCTCTTAAGCAATTGCAAAATGCGTTTGACGTGTTGCGAGACCTTAATCACATCCAAAGCTATGGATTGGAGTGCGTTGACAACGGGTTCCAACAAAGCAGAGTATTTAGCTGTCAAAGTAATACAAACTATAAACGAAATTTTGAAAGCAGCCGCATGGAGTTGAAAGGCGTTTTTTCGAGTCGCACTGTTTCCTTCACGCGATAAGTTTTCTAAGGCTTCCAATATAACAGGAAAATTCTCCTTAAATACTCTGATAGTTTTATGTTTCTCACTCCATCTTGTTTCACAGAATCTTGCAATATTAGATACCAATTTTCTTCTCAAAACAGATTCCCGGAAAAAAAAATAATAATATCTTTAGTGGTTCCCATGGTGTTTCGAATTTCAGGAAGAATATTGAGATCATTTATTACCAGATTCAGTTTATGGGACGAACAATGAAAGAACAATGCCTTGGTATATTTTTTGCGCAGGATCATTTGTACTCCACCGACTTTTCCAGACATCGTCGAACAGCCGTCAAATCCAAAACCAACGCATTTTTCAGTAAGATTTAGGTCTTCTTTTGTCAAAAACTAATCGATGCAATATGCAATAGATTTCGCATCCAGACCTTTCAGCTCAACAAATCCGACGAACATTTCTTGGACCTCATTGGCTTCCTCGTCAAAATATCGCAGCCCAATCGATAACTGTTCAGTACCGGAAATATCAGCTGTTTCGTTTGCTAATACACTATAAGCTTCTGCTTCTTTTACTTTTTTCACAATGTCTGCCTTAATAACATTCCACAAATTGCGATAATTTCATCTTGAATATCAATCGATAGATAGCTTGCATTCTTTTTCCCATGCTTAATGTGTTTCTTCAAAACTAAATCTCCCGCGTCTATTCGTAGCTTGTATAAGTCCTCGATAATACCTTCGCGATAATGTTTTCCTCTCAGAGCTAAGTCGTGCGACCCGCAAAACGTAATGCAGGAAATAATAGATGTTATAATTTTTCGGTTTTATTCAATAATGCCCTGGGAGTATTTGTTGAGTTGTAAATTATATTTGGCAAACTTTTTAGGATCTCTAGGGGGGGGGGGCAGCTGCCCCTCCCTGCCCCACCTTGGCGACGCCCTTCTCCACTGCTGAGCATAGGCCTCTTCCATGGCACGGCAACAAGCTCGGTTCTGAGCAGCTCTCCGCCAGCCACTACCAGCCACCTTTTTGATGTCGTCGCTCCATCTCGCCCAAGGGTGCTACGCTACGTTTGCCGAGACGCGGTCTCCACTCGAGGACTCGTTTACCCGAACGGTTGTCGGTCCTGCGGCATATGTTACCAGCGCATTGCCACTTCAGTTTGGTAATGTATGTATGTTTAAATCAGCTGTGAGGTGAATACTGGATAACCTCCGGTAGTGATTTTATTATTATGCGAGTTACATTGACGAATTAACGTTTCATAGTATTTTTAAATAAAACTTGATCTTAAGGCATTATTTTGTTGTTACATATCAACACGTCATAAATCAAGTAGAAAAACGGGAGGAACATTTGAAAATTTTCCTGAGGAAAATTCCTTCTTTTTCGATCATAAATCATGGTCTGAAGCTGCTGTTTTAGTTTTTGCCAACCTGTCCCAAACGTCAAGTGTTCATAAGTTATAATACTTAGTTAGTAATAATAATAGCTGCTGTTACATGATAAAGGAGTTTCCAGTAGGACTCCAGTCCGTCGCGGTGATGGCGCAGGATTCATTCTTCAGGCATCTGCAGCGGTTCTTCTGTATGCACTTGGATTGCGCGTTGTCGTGCACTTCTACCTTTTTGCGATGGGTGCCCACCTGTGGAACAACTCTGTATCGTTATTAAATAATTAGTCTATCCACCGATTAGGTGGTCGGATGACCTGACCAAAATCGCAGGGAAGCGCTGGGGGAGGCCTGTGTCCAGCTGTGGACTTCATGTGGCTGAGATAAAGCGCGCTAGTTTATTAAGCCTATTCACTTAAAGAACTTAGTGAACAGGAAGGAAGACGGCAGTTGAGTAAGGTGATGCAGTGTTAAACCCAACAACACAATCAACGATGCTGCGCCACAGAGAGATTGATCTGGAGACCCTCCACGACCAAACTTTCGATACAACAACATTTGGTGCATCGTACCCGGCACAGATCGAAACACAACTGCTCAGACCCGTCCTCCGTATGGCTTCACCAGACATCGTGCCGGAACACGACGAATCGCTTGGCGGCAAGACTTTGTCTGATGGGTGGTAACTTCTGCCGGCAGTCGATGTTATGGCCTACCATCGAGTGTTACGGCCTACCACCGATTCGCCAGTGACTACAATCTAAGTGTCTTCAAGGCTAGAGTGAATAGGCTCTTAATAAACTTGCGAACTAAGATTGCGGTGAAGCACTAGTTTATAATATAAAAAATGCAGCTTTTTCATTCTGTCTCATTAAGTAAAGGACAGGAGATAAATATTAGCTTAGTTCTATCAAATTAGTCCGCAACTGACGTAAATTGATTTATTTATAGTCGCCATGTTTTTAGTCGCGTCAAAGTGTGCGTTCGCGCAGCGGAATGTTGTTGAATTTAAAGATTTTAAATATGCAGATATTTAGTGTATGACGTCGTGTAATTGTGTACGGTAAAAAAAATTGTGCATGCAACCATTGTGGAGAAATTCACCAAAAACTGATTCCGCTGGGCGAACGTTATCCTGGCGGAACTTTTTTTAATCCATTGACTTTAGAAAAAAGAGATGTGTCCAAAAATTAGTGTGTATTTGTGTGTAATTGTGTATGTATGAATAAAATTTGTGCATTGTGAAATTTGACAGCTGTGGCACCATTGTTGCCACAGCTGTCAATCGGGCGCCCTCTCTCGACCGTGTCAAGGATGCTTTTCGCCGCGATTTGAACCCCTGGCAAAGTATGAAGATACATTGTCGTAATACTACCCAAATTCTATCAATTTGAATAATCCATTGCTCCAAATGTTCAAAAACAATGTCTGCTCAACAACCTAAAAAAACAATGAAAGGTGTTGAATTGTCAAAACGAAACCCATTGCTACTGATAGCCTGTTACGCAATCAATCAACAGGTTCCTTTAGATAATTGACAAGCTTGCAAATATTGCGTAAATTAACCTTTGTTAACACTTAACAATTGCCCTCAACATAGCATAATAAACTGGTTAGGTACTCCATGTTGGTTCAATTGAAAGAGGGGAATGGCTGATGCAAGAACATAATTGAATAGTTGATATAAGTATTATATTCCACAATAAAGTTAACACAAATTGAAAGCGGTGGCTTTTAAGTTAATATATTTTGACAGCCAGATGTCAAGTTCGAAGAACCACCCGGACGTCATTTACATAAAATGTATATTACCTTCATTACCATATTTTATGCACAAAAAGCTGCGCAGACGCGTTCATAAAAACGTTAGAAGGGGGGTTTCAACGTTTAAATGCTGTTAAATTTTCAAATACTTACAATCAGCAGCGTTCCTTCAGGGTTGAACTTGCAGCAATTTATTTGATATTTCGTGAAGTACGTGTTGCTGATGTTCTGTGATAGCCAAGAAAATTTGTGGTAGGCGTTGCCCAGTGCTACTACCACGATGTTATCGTTCGACCAGTCGATCAAGTCAGGGACTGAAAATAATCATGACGCAAGAATGAATAAAACAAGAGGTAGGTTGTTGTCATTAGGAGAGATTGGTTCGTTCCCGTGGAAGTAGAAAACAAAACAACGTCGCGTCATTTAGATAAGAGTAGGCTATATACATACATACTTTATTCAAGAAGGGTGGTATAGTATTTTATTGGACTATAAAGATCCGACTTTGGTATAGTTAATTATGTTAATTCTTCTCTATATACTATGTTAGTGGTGGAATCACCCGGCGCATATACAAATTCTACGCGAGATTGACGCTGTTCTACTGTTTCTGCTCGTCTAAGTTCATCTATTCTTCCCTTTCATATTCAAGATAACTTTTATTGTTTCTTTGTACACCTACATAGTTATGTCTAGCTATTTTTAATCGTTCTTCTCTTTGTGAGAGAGATTCAGACTCGCGTGAGAGAGGCTGTCTCTCTCTGAGTCAGAGGACAGACGTGCTTGGCATTCCTTGATACTCTCTTGGAAGCGCAGATCTGTGGTCCGAGTTCTTTCGAGGGCGTGACGCTCTCGATCAGCTGATAGTCGCACTTCGCTTTCTTGGATGCTCTCTTGAGAGCGCAAAGTCGCGGACCGAGTTTTCGGTGTAAGTCTAGGACTGTAGTAAGAGGGCATTACTCTCTCGAACAGCTGACAGTAGTACTTCGCGTTCCACGACGCTCTCTTGAAACCACAATGTCGCGGTCCGTGTTCATTGTGAACTTAAACGTGACTCCTTTTCGGAGAAAGTTTCAGATCCCTGTGAAAGAACGACGTGCTCACGGTTAGCAGATAATCGTGCTTCACGATCTTCTTCTGATTCCTGAGACCTACTAATTCTCATCCTTTTCGCTTTTCGGCTACGTAGCGAAAGGTATGTCTTTTCTTTGGGGCATTTTCAAGGAATATATCAAAGCAATAAACAATACCAACATCACTTGTGACCGAATAACTTGCAAACTTAAAAGAACAGTGCATCAAACAGACTCGTTTGGCAACGAATCGTCTGCGCGACTCAACGAATTACCAACACTAACTGTAAAACGTTTCGTAACTATTCTAACTCAGAAGTAAATATTACTTGTTTCAAATATCAAGGAGCATCTTTACTTCGTACTTTAAACCAGTGACCAAACGAAACCAAAAAGCCAATACATCTTTTTCGACAAGTATCAATGTTCTAAATTAGAACATTGATACTTTTCCAAGCAACCAAAGACCTTTTACGAGATACGTAAGAACTTTTAAGACACCCAACAAAACCTAATTTGTCATGTAAACACGGCCGAGGGTGATTCTCGCGCGGAAAATCTTAAATCCGCCATTCAGAAAATGACGCCATTTGAACATCGCCATCTATCGGATTTTGATTTCCTCTGCGGAGAGACTTTTCAAAAGGACTTTGTTCTCTTTCAAAGTTCATACAGAAATTTAAGCTCTTTCGCAAAGTCGCAAAGACGTATTTCTCTGTAGAGTTCACACAGAAATAAGTCCTTTTGAAAAGTCACTCCTCAATTGTCAACATTGGTTCTATTTTTAGTCTCAAGATGTCGTTGTAAGTACTCAACTGAATTGCGTGTTGTAATATTTTACTTCTTGAACTCACTAAATTAATCTTAACTTTTGATAGAGTGAACCGATTGCGATGAAAAAACAACTAAGCTATACCTCAAGTTGCGTATAACTTTTGTATATAAAGATTGTCTGTATTGAATTCGTAGATTTTACGTGATGCGCGCACAAACAAACAGACAAAAATTTCAAAAATGATGGAAACGGTCCTTTTAGTTATTCTTTAACACGTTGGCTATTTTTTTTTCAATTTCTTCATTGTACAAAAATTACTTTCCTACAGATTTATTATAAGTATAGATTAAGATAAGAAGAACTGATCGGTGGAATTATAAAAGACACTTATCAATCAAATCAAACTATCAATCAAAAATATGGTATAAACACTGGAAATCAATATCTAAATGAAATCGTCGAGACACAACCGTCAGCAATAGCCCGCTCGGAGCCGGCCCGACAGGCAGCCTTTGTGACTGTGATTCGATGGTGGGAGAAGTAAAAATAAATAAAATTGGAGTGTCTGTTTGTAATATTAAAATAACCGCTTTCTACTACATGCATATGAATGTATACAATATGTAAAGAAAACCCTGTCCGATCCGTGAAGGAATTGTTAGGTATCGATAACTGATTCTACCACAGAACAGAAGAAGTAATTAGAATGGAAATAGTTCGGAATCAGTATTAGAACGCGTGTCGCCGCTTGATTCCCCTCTATAACTAGCCTGTATCAAGAGACCAATACGGAAGCGCATTACGCACACAAATAAATACTCGCACTTCGATTATAAGTTTGTAATTGGTGATCACACTAACGTAAACAGTGCATTTGACGTACACTCCTACATTCACAAATTTCTCATACACGCTATGGCGACCAAAAGGTCGATATTTATATCGATATTTTATATCGATAAAATTGACAGAAAAGGATTAATTGTGTTCTCATTATGTAGTTTCGTAAGAAATAGGATCTTTACATATAAGTATACATGAGATTCCAGTTATATGATTTTTAAGTAATTTGTAGGGGATTTAAAAAAAAAGATATGTACTTATAAATTTACGTAACTTGATAATGTGATTTTTTGTTTATGGTGCTATCAACATAAAATTAGAGTTGAATGAAAGGTTTAGGTTTAAAACAGTTTTACAAGAAGTTTTGAGGTGATAGGACTTTTCGAGATTTTAGCAAAAATGTGTAATAAAATGTCGTACCTAGCTAACTTTACTTATTTTAAATATTTTTTCCTATAAACAAATATATTTCCTATAATATATAATATATTTCCTATAATATATATATTTCCTATAATATATATATATTTCCTATAATAAATATATTTCCTATAAAAAATAATTTATTAAAAGTTGTGTTGTGTCTGTTTAACCTTAAGGATCAAATTTGTTCATAATTAAAGATAGTAGAAAATAGGAATAAAATACGGAAACTAAGTCCAACAAATATCAGCACAACGGTTATGACAAAACTTACCAAAGAACAAATCCGAACTATTTGCTCTCTTGGGACCATACCTGGTTTTAGATACCTTTTACCCGGTTTTTTAATGATATAATCATTTTCGATAAAATGTTTAGAGCAAATAGTACTAGTCTTTGTCGGAATCCTATTTACTCTACCAGTCACGTCAATCTATCGCTCTCTTATAACGCTAGGTTGTTTAGGAAACCTAAAATTTATAATTTATTTGTTTTTATTTGCAATTTATTAAAATAAATATTAATATTTATATCATTCCATTACATTTATTCGATAAGATAAGATATTTTATTTTGCACATAAGGGTGCAAACATGGCGGTACATAATATTAATACGAACAGCCATATTTCGGCAATTAAAAGGCATGCACAATTAAAATGTTCACAATTTAAAAATACATCATATCACATACAACATATACACAAATTAAATCATATAAGTAGTTCTAGTTCATTGTTTGCTTAATAATATAATTCCATCAATTAATACAATAATTCTATTTCAAATTCATCAGTCAATAATATAATTAATGTCATTTTCTAACAATTAAATTATATAAAATAGTCAACCAAGATGTTTCTAAAACAAAAAGTCTGCAAAACTATAATAATAAGCCTTGACCACATAAAAATTACGAAGGCTTTTCTTAAACAATTAGTAATATATTATTTAAATATGTCTAATTAAAAAATATATTTATCATACTCGTATATTTCTGAATTCTATCGATAATTTTAATTAACCACATGGTCACCTCACTATAAATAAACATGGCGCCCTGCATTTCGGCCAATCAGGGCAAAGGACAAAATGACAATGAGTAAAGTGTAGAGGTCGCATTGGATTCACTACATCGTACGCGGACTTTCTTATTGTTTTTCCAAAGCGAAGACAAACCGAGCAATGTCATTTTTTTTCTTCCTTGAAGCAATAATATCATGGATGTTTGGAATATCATTGCTTTCAGTATGTTTTTGTGATTTTTACAAATTTTACTACATTATAATATTATTTTCGACTTACCGATGGAAAGATATACCACTTCGTTGTATAGTTGAGGTCTGGCTTTTTGCCCTGCATGTTATAATTGCACAATACGGCATTTTAAAGCGGAGCTCCGACTCGTGAAGTACTTTTAAGAATACTAAATGAATGTTTCGGACGTTCGGTCGACATAAGATTTGCGTCTCACATGTGTGGCACGGCGACCACGCCTACTCGGCCTTTCCAGTCTTATATTAACTATTCCGTGGATTCTACTAATGACCACAAAGACAGGCTAAACTTAAAAAAAATCCCCCTAAAAAAATAAATATTATTTCGCAAAAAGAGGTAACTTAATACATGTGCGGTAAGCAACACCTTTCCGCGGGCGGTGGGGGGCAGGACACCCCGCACCTGTGACGTGGTCGCGTCGCTATTAGCTTATAATAATACCGGTATCGGTTGTCACTTTTTTAAAAATTACCAAATATCGGGGAAATTAGAATTAATTCCCGGGAAAAAAGGATTATTTTAAAATTCATTAGTGTTGTTACTATGATGATTACGAAAAATTTTATATTATGTTAGTCAAGTGTTTACCTAACCTTTATTACCCTTATGGGTCGGACAGGGTTTTCTTTACATATTGTATACGGTACACACACCAAAATACATATTTTTAAATTTTTTGTCTCTGGAACGGTCTTATAGTAACTTAGGCTACTCTTATTTTAGAAAAAATCTTTTATTTTAGAAAAATAAAGTAATTTTGCAATATCTAAGTACTGTCCAGTACCGCGTGCAGCTCACGCGCATGTCACCACTGTGCCATCACGTCGGACGCCTCACACCATTTCTCTCACCAACGAATCACAGTCCCTGTTGCGCGGGCTATTGCTGACGGTTGTGTCTCGAAGACTTTGTTTACAAATTGATTTCCAGTGTTTATATCATAGTTTTGATTGATAGTTTGATTTGATTGATAAGTATCTTTTATAATTCCACTGATCCGTTCTTCTTATCTTAATCTATACATATAATAAATCTGTAGAAAAATATTTTTTTGTACAATGAAGAAACTGAAAAAAGAAATAGCCAGCGTGTTAAAGAATAACTAACAGGACCCGTTTCCATCATTTTTGAAATTTTTGTCTGTTTGTTTGTGCGTGCATCACGTAAAATCTACGAATTCAATGCAGACAATCTTTATATACAAAAGTTATACGCTACTTGAGGTATAACTTAGGTTTTGTTTCATCGATATCGGTTCACTCTATCAAAAGTTATGATTAATTTAGTGAGTTCAAGAAGTAAAATATTGCAACACGCAATTCAGTTTAGTACTTGCAACGACATCTTGAGACTAAAAATAGAACTAATGTTGATAATTGAGGAGTGACTTTTCAAAAGGACTTATTTCTGTGTGAACTCTACAGAAAAATACGCCTTTGCGACTTTGCGAAAGAGCTTATTTCTGTATGAACTCTGAAAGAGAACAAAGTCCTTTTGAAAAGTCTCTCCTCAGTTGAAATCAAAATCCGACAGATGGCGTTGTGCAAATGGCGTCATTTTCGGAATGGCGAAGTTAAGATTTTACGCGCGAGAATCACCCTCGGCCGTGTTTACATGACAAATTGGGTTTTGTTGGGTGTCTTATAAGTTCTTAGGTGTGTCATAAAAGGTCTTTGGTTGCTTGGAAATGTATCAATGTTCTAAATTGGTCAAAAAAGATGTATTGGCTTTTTGGTTTCGTTTGGTCACTGGTTTAAAGTACGATGTAAAGATGCTCCTTGATATTTGAAACAAGTAGTATTTAAGTCTGATTTTGAATAGTTGCGAATCGGTTTACAGTAAGTGTTGCCAATTCGTTGAGTCGCGACCACGAACAGACGATTCGTTGTCATACGAGTCTCTTTGACGCACCGTTCTTTTAAGTTTGCATGCTATTCGGTCACAAGTATTGTTGGTATTGTTTATTGCTTTGATATTTTCCTTGAAAATGCCTCAAAGAAAAAAAACATAACTTTCGCTACGTAGCCGAAAAGCGAAAAGGATGAGAATTAGTAGGTCTCAGGAATCAGAAGAAGATCGTGAAGCACGGTTATCTGCTAACCATGAGCACGTCGCTCTTTCACAGGGATCTGAAACTTTCTCCGAAAAGGAGTCACGTTTAAGTTCACAAAGAACAAGGAGCGCGACTTTTTGGTTTCAAGAGAGCATCGTGGGACGTGAAGTACTGCTGTCAGCTGTTCGAAAGGGTAATGCCCTTTTACTACAGTCCTAGACTTTCACCGAAAAAAGTCGCGCTTAAGTTCGCAAAGAACTCGGACCACAGATCTGCGCTTCCAAGAGAGTATCAAGGAATGCCAAGCACGTCTGTCCTCTGACCCAGAGAGAGACAGCCTCTCTCACGCGAGTCTGAATCTCTCTCACAAAGAGAAGAACGATTACAAATAGCTAGACATAACTATGAAGGTGTACAAAGAAACAATAAAAGTTATCTTGCATCTGAAAGGAAAGAATAGATGAACTAAGACGAGCAGAAACAGTAGAACAGCGTCAATCTCGCGTAGAATTTGTATATGCTCCGGGTGATTCCACCGCTAACATAGTATATAGAGAAGCACTAACAACTACACACTAGTATTCAACTATACCAAAGTCAGGATCTTTATTGTCCAATAAAATACTATACCACCCTTCTTCAATAATGTATTAGTGTATATAGCCTACTCTTATCTAAACGACGTTGTTTTGTTTTCGACTTCCATGCGAACGAGGTCGCGGGCACAGCTAGTAAATAAATATTCACGCAGCACTTTACGAAAGAAAAATAGGGGGTATCGTCGAAAAAATATTTTATTGTACATACACACAGATTGGCGATAAGTAGGCAGATCCAGTACACAGTCATTGTAAGACAGGTGGGTTCTTTTTCTGGGAACACAGGGCCACAGCTGCACAGGATCTCCATCTGCTGGCTGCAATGGTTTAGGCTTAGTCGGCCTAAAACCGAAAGCTTCGGCCAAATAACTCGCGTATCTCTTCTGTTTTATGTATTTCACGTTCTGTGGGATATTGGATAGAAATAAAACCTGGATAAACTAAAATTCAAACGACAAAACAAGGATTTTGTTTAGACCAGGGCAATCGCGCTAAAATTATTCAACCAAAAAAGAATTGCAACGCAACCAAATTTCCAAAGCAAAACTTTAGCTATGTTTCATATCACGCTAACCTTTTGACAGATAGCTAAACCATACACTTTGACCTTTTTTATCGTCCCACTGCTGGGCACAGGTCTTCTCTCGTACAGAGAAGGATGAGCGTAATCACCACGCTTGCTCAATGCGGGTTGGCGATTCCAGACTTATGTCCAGGTTTCCTCAAGATGTTTTCCTTCACCTTTTAATCAGTCATTGGTGTCCAAGATATACTTAGAAAGTACATAAAACTTAGAAAAGTTACATTGGTACTTGACTGATCTGGACCCGCACACTCATACTTGAGAGGTGTTTTAACCACTAAGTCACCACGATATATAAAAACAGTATTTTACATACCGATTAGAATATTATATACAGTGAAGGTGTTAACAATAAATAATTGATGTAGTTTTAATTATGAGGGATAAAATACTCTTATAACCCGCGCAGATAAAGATAAGATCTGTAAATGGCGTCCGCTCGCACGCGTTCTCACTTACTCTCTATCGCTGTCTATACTCACACAGTGAAGTAAGCGCTGCTAAAAAAACATCGATCAGGAATTCAGGATTCGCTTTCCAAACTACTGAAGGTACTTTGACGCACTCCGAGTTATCGTTAATTTCGTTCCGCTAAAGTCTCTGTTATTTTGTTGTTTTTGTTGACATTGTTGTTTTTGTTGAGTTTGAACAATCAAACTCAACAAAAACAACAATAGAAACAAACACAACAACAAACAAGTAAAATGTCAAATTTACGATATAAATAACAATATTTACAACGTAAATTTGACATTTTACTATTTTAGCTTTTGGTTTGTGATTGAACAATGGCAGGTTTTGTCAACCGTACCATAAGTATGCGCCGCCATTTACAGATCTTTTCTTTATCTGCGCGGGTTATACTATTAATTACAAAAGTTGACCCAGGAAGCGACCTTAATCACAATGTGCATTAATTCAGATACGCATTGTACATATACAATTTTTCCTATCATTTTTGTAACGAGTTTAGAGATTGTTTAAAGAAAGGCGTTTTTGTTTAACTGAGCAGGCAGCTGTTCAGTTTGAGCGTTTATTCCGCCACTTCTTCTTCCCAGCGAAAGCACTAGGAAGTGACGAAGGACGGACCTTTTGGGGGACTGTCTTATGTAATATTGACGTTCAAAACAAAATTAATAAATAAAATTTAATAAATGGCATTTGATTCGATTTGATACTCGAAAATATAACAACCAGTCTTATTAAGGAGTACCTATCGTGTTACGTAGATAGGCAGTAGCTCCATCTAAAATATTCAACAGTATATTCATCGATATTCAGTTAGACTGGAATTCGAAACTATCGTAGTTGGAAAAAGGCTAGGTTGACAATGATATTTTTATATCAACTAATTCATATTCTTTACGCATGATCCATATCAAATATACAATTATCCTTTGTCAGTGTCATGGTTATTACGCCAATGCAAACGGTAAATATAAAAATGTAAAGAAATTATTAAATAATTTAATTATTTACTATAACGGGAAGACCTTTGAGCATGGGACATTATTATTATTCGTTTATTTATTTTACATTTATTTTTGACAGCCTCCGTGGCGTAGCGGTAGCGGACGCGGCCGCTGCTCAAGGTGGCGCGGGTTCGATCCCCGCACAGTGCAAGTATTTGTATGCATGAATATGAACATTTGCACTGGTCTGGTCGTGCCTCGGAAAGCACGTTAAGCCGTTGGTCCCGGTTGCCATACGAACATCTAGTGGCAGTCGTTACGGGTTGTTGGAGCCCTCAAAAATCCAACAATTGGTCTAACTGCAATGCTTCGATGTCGCCTTCGGGTTGTGGAGGTCAGACGGCAGTCGCTTCACGGAAAATGTCGAAGTTTAGCCATATCAGCAGTTGGACTGGTAAAGCGGACCCCAGACTCCAAAGGTGAAAAGGTTTCGGATGCGACTGGGATTAACGCTGGGATGATGATGATGTTTATTTATTTTACATACATATGATTTACATTTTTAAATATTTATATAAATATATAAAAAACATTTAAAAATATAAAAATAGTAGCCCACCGGTATCGGGAACAGGGTCCAAGCTACCGGCAGTCAGGGCTCCAGAGAGAGGAACTTCCTGACAATGCGAGCCGTGTCCAGGATTACAGCTTTCTGAATCAAGCCCTTGATCCAGCTGCCTAACGAGAGCCTCCTGTGGTGTTGGTCGAGGCTCTTGGCTATTAAGCCATTAGCTGTCACGACTATCGGTACAATGATTGCTGAATCCACTTCCCACATGTCGACAACCTCGTGAGCCAAGTCAAGATACTTGATTTGTTTATCTTTAGTCGGCTTTCACGAGGTTCTCATCATGCGGGATGGTTATATCAACAATCATTGCACGCCGCTCTGATCGATCCACCATCACTATATCAGGCTTATTGGCAAAAATAGTTCTGTCAGTGATGATGGATCGATCCCAGTATAATGTGATATGGCCATTTTCGAGAACTGGGTCGAGCATATACATGTAGTACGGCACCTCCAATTCCACAAGGTGGTATTTAAGAGCAAGTTGCTGATGAATTATCCTAGCTACAAGGTTGTGTCTATGCAAGTACTCTCCGTTAGCTAGACGAGAACATCCGGAGATAATATGACTTATTGATTCCCCCGGCCGGTGACATGCCCGACAGACGTCAACTGTGCCGTCTTTCACAATAAATCTCCGGTAATTGTTCGTCATCATAACTTCGTCCATAATTGCACATACAAAACCTTCGGTTTCCTCAAAAAGGTCACCGAATCGTAGCCAGGTTACGGACGCTTGTAAATCTACATCAGGCCCGTGTAGGGCTCTGAAAAAGCGTCCGTGAAGCTCCTTGTTCTTCCATACCTCCATGCGATCATTGGTGTCAAGCACTACTGGTTTACGCCAGTTCTCTTTAGCCAAGGAGAGCGGAGTGAGGTTCTTGTCAACCGCGACCACATCTCGATGCATTCCCACGTCAGTTTTCAGGAAATATTCCCTGAGACTGCATATCTCGCGATTGTGGAGTGGCTTAGCGTTTAAAAAGCCTCGACCTCCACATTTTCGCGGGATATACATACAGCCTCATAACCGATGACCGTGGGTGATGCAATCGATTTGTAGTCAGCAGTGTACGGACTCTCCTATCCAGGGCGTTGAGTTCCATTTGAGTCTATTTGAGTATGCCAAAAGAGTACATCAAAACCGGCATGACCCAACCGTTGAAAGCGCGCACCTTGTTACCGCCTGATAAAAGACTATTAAACACTTTTTTCAAGCGGCCAAAGAAGCGTTCCTTAAACGATTGCTACATGTCAGTAACATTGATACCCAACGCTTCCGACATACCCAAATACTTATAGGTTTCGGATGCAGAGAGGGCTCTAAGGTTTATGGAACTCGTGAGTTGGGTTCCCGCGGGTTCCACAATCTCTCCTCGCTTTACATGCATGACCGCACATTTGTCCACACCAAATTCCATCCTGATGGCGCTACTAAAGTTTGAGTAATTTTCAGTAGCTCCCTCAGTTGTAAATGGCTGGGAGCAAAAAGTTCATGTCATTCATTCAGGTCATCCATGTAGAGAAGGTGCGCTATAACCTGACCACCACTCCTCAACCGATAGCCTAGACCTGAATCTTCCAACAGTGTGTTTAGAGGATTCAGTGCTAAGCAAAACCAAAGTGGACTCAAACTATTGCCCTGAAATATACCTCGCTCAATCCGTATCGGCTCGCTATTCCTCTGAATATTTCGACATCCTGGATAGCAAAGGACCGTCCTCCATTGGCCCATACATGCCATCAGGAAGGTGCGCAGAGTTGTATCCACTTTATACAACTCTAGCACCCGCATGAGCCATGTGTGTGGCACAGAGTCATAGGCCTTCTTATAATCTATCCAACATGTCGATAGATCCTTTCGGGAACGACGAACCTGTTGGCTAATGGCCATATCAATAAGGAGTAGCTCCTTAGTACCGCGAGACCCGTTCCTACATCCATTTTGAGAGGCAGACGTGATGGAATTGCTGTCAATATGTGTGTTAATTTTGGTTTTCAAAATGGATTTAAGAACTTTATAGACCGTTGGTAAGCAAGTGATCGGTCTATAATTTTTGGGTTGCGCGGTGCTACCTGATTTATGGAGCAGGTGGGTTAGTCCAGTTGTTAGAAACTGGGGTAGCGAACCAGACTCTAAAGCAGTCTGGAACTGAGATGCCAAACGAGCGTGCGACCTGGGAAACCATTTTATCCCAAAGTTATGCAACCCATCCGGCCCTGGAGACTTCCAATTAGGCAACGGACGGACTGCAAGAGCTACATCTTGGGGGCAGATGGTAATAGTCCCCATTTCTGGTATTGGATCGCAGGCTCGCTCAACATCCCGAGTCCATTCACCTTCGGTGTGACTGACAGGCACCGACCAGATATTGCGCCAAAATGAATACTTGGCATTATCCGGTAGTCACGTGTCAGCGACACCTTGGTCTGGTCGCTCCCAAGCTCTATAGACCCGCCTTTCATCGCTTCGGAAATTGCGATTCTGAGAATACCGCTCCACTCTTCGCTTGTACCGAATACGGATACGATTTGCCCATGCATACACTTTCTGTCTCAGAAAGCCGATACGCTCTGTGACGTGGAACAAATAATCTCGAGAACTAATATCAGTCCCCGAGAATGCCCGCCTCACAAAGCGCATCACTCTAGGCCGAGTATTGCCCTCCCTGAAGCAAATTAGCTTGCCAATGAGTGCTCTAGTCTCTCCGATACTCAATCCTGCACTGCCAAGCTGGCACAGCTGATTTTGGTCGTGTGACTCTGTCACTGTCTGGAAATTTGACATGAGCTACACGACATATCGCAACAGCTATACAGTACAGGATTGAATGTGTATCAGTTAGATCTTTGCTATCCTTTAAATACACACATCAAAAGTGTCTAGGGATCAAGCATTTTTATGCGGATTTCTTGAGATTGAGATGTGGCTTTGTAATAAATTTATGATTTTATAAATTTATATGGATCCTTTTTGGTGCATTTCATAATTTGAATCAGGAACTGTGAATCAAATTCGAGTAAAAGATGAAAATCAGCTGTCAATATTTTCCCTATAAAAACATACAACGCATTGAAGACATTATTAGTGCTACTGTTTCCCTACTACTGATTAAAACCAACGTTATTATGGAGCGGCGACGTCATTTAAGCAGGGAAGAAATGCTCAGAGCCGTGGGAATGATAGAAGCTGGTTCCCGGCAACGTACTGTGGCTTTAGCTCTGAATACAAGTCAGAGTGTTATCAGTCGACTTTGGACACGTTACCGAAGCACTGGTACCGTGGCTGAGCGCCATGGAGGACGGTATCGCTGCACCACACGGAGACAAGACCGATACATTCAAATCTTAACTCGAAGAGCTCCAACAATAACCGCCATGATGTTAGCCGTGAGGCTTCATCACTCTTCAGGGAACTTAATTAGCGACCAAACAGTCAGAAACCGCTTGCATGAAGTGAACCTTCATTCCCGAAGACCGCTACGGGTACCACCTATAGCAATGCACAATCGTAGGATTCGATATCAATGGGCTCTTGAACACAGAAATTGGGCAGAAGAACAATGGCGTTTCGTGTGCTTTTCTGATGAGTCTCGTTTTGGTATGAGACCGGATACAAGACGTATACGACACTGGAGAACCCCTGGACGCCAACAGCGATTAAAATCCTGCCAGGAAGTCCATCCTTATAGTGGTGGAACCATCATGGTATGGGCGGGTATTTGGATCGGCGGAAGAACTGAGTTGATTTGGATCAGAGGCAACCTCAACGCTCAAATTTATGCTGAAACGATTGTATCAGACGTCATCGTTCCTCTACAAGTGCAAATCGGTCCCTTATTTCAGTTAATGCATGATAATGCACGACCGCACACCGCAAGAGTTGTAAGACAGACTCTCGCCGCAGCTAACATCAATGTCCTGCCCTGGCCTGCTCAGTCGCCAGACTTGAACCCGATTGAGCATGCATGGGATATGCTACAGAGAAGAGCTCTGCCGAATATGGAGGGTATCCAGTCGCAAGAAGACCTTTTTTGTTGTTGCAACGAACATGGGCGGCCATTCCACAGCGTGATTTGGATGAACTCATTTTGAGTATGCCAAACCGATGTTCTTGTGTTGTTAGTGTTCGCGGTAGAAACACGGATTATTAATTGTTTAAGTTACCCAATAAAATTTTAGAGAAAACTGTTATTTCAGTCTTTTTTTCGAACTTTTGTGTTAGTGGTTCAAATGTCAAATATCCCTTTATTAGGAAAATGGCAAATTTCTTTATTAATGCAAAGGTGACTTGGTTTATCGTTACTGTGACAAACGAAAACACTTTATTTGATGAATCCTTAAAGAAAATTTTAATTAATATCAATCAGGAGAAAAGTTATTGCAAAAATATATGTTGATCCCTAGACACTTTTGATGTGTGTAGTTGGGCAGCTGAGAGTCTAGAGCACACACTAGCGCCTTGTTTTTTTTATGCATGGGCAAACGAGGTAAGCGTGGTCTAAGTTCAGGCGGAGTAGAGCGGTACCCACGGAAAGCATCCTCCAAAGCGCTCCTTACTTGTTCATTGCACTGGGAAGTCACGGATATAGCCTCATCATCATCCTCTTCATCAACGAGGTTGGGTCGCGATGGAACACTGTTAAGTTGTACCGCGACCAGTGATAAAGCAAACGTAACATGGCTATTCCGAGACTCGAGGCGTAGGCGATCAAGCACCACATCATCCAGCATATGGTTATGCTGGATGACCCGCACCTGATCCGACAGTCGTTGCGCCGACACATTGACAGCTGACTCAAGCACCTGAAACAGAGAGAGCATCCGACCACGGTACGCAGTCAAGTTACTTCCTCCCTCTGTAGCCCCAAAGTATGCGCGCATGACGTTCTTGTTGATTGATTGAGTCCATTTCATGCGTTGCACATTTCCACCGGTAGCGGGGGCCCTATCAGAGGCCGGTGGGCCGGCGTCCTCCCCGTCGGCGAACAGATTGTGGCGTCGTCGGTGGAGAGAAATACTCGTCGCTCGAGCTCGACGCAACTGCCGCGGCCGGGGTCATCACAGCGTTCACAGTGGGGCTGAAGACCGGCGGCGGCGAGGCGGAGCTGGGCGACGAGTCCGGAGGTGGTGAGCGTGCACGTCGAGCGGCAGATCTTGTCAACATCTTCGATATTATTTTCTAATTTTTATATTTTTTCTTGGTTTGACATGACAGATCTCTCGGTGGTAGGTCACAACATCGACTGCCGGCGTAAGTTACCACCCACCAGACAAAGACATGCCGCCAAGCGATTCGTCGTGTTCCGGCATGATGTCTGGTGAAGCCGTTCGGAGGACGGGTCTGAGCAGTTGTGTTGCAGTGTGTGCCGGGTGCGATGCGCCAGATGGTGTTGTGTCGGGAGTTTGTTCGTGGAGGGTAGCGGGATCCGAAGCACGGTTCTCCGCTGGCCGACCGCAGGTAGTTGGGGGCCCAAGTAGTGTGCCAGCCACATACGAAAGGCTGCCCCGCCAACTGCGAAAAATCCCAGGGTGGCCCCATCGTGCCGGTTGGCGACCGGACGAGAGGACCTGATGGCGATCCCTGGGGGGGTTCGGGCGTCCCCGCAGTCTCCAGAACAATCTCCCTCTGGCCCAGCATCGTTGGTCGTATTGCTGGGTTTATCATTGCATCACCTCACTCAACTGCCGTCTTCCTTCCTTTATCACTCAGTATATATTATAAACTTATGAAAGTTTACAAAAGGAAAAGTAGGTGTGCACAGCGGGCGCACGTCCTCTCGTTCATAGTGCACCTCTCAAACATCCGAGGTTTGCACTCAATATCGTTGCAGTCCATCACCACCTTGAGACTGAAAAGCCCCACCTACTTTTCTTGACGGAGACCCAGATCAGATGTCCGACTGATGCGGCATACCTCGGCTACCCGGGATACTCTTTGGAGCATCATTTCCTGCAGCGTCAGGATCTGTGTGTATGTCCGCAATGACATCTGTTGCCGGGGCCTCCGTCACCTCGAAGACCCTCACTTCTCGTCCCTATGGCTGTTGGTTGACACTGGTGTGGACAAAATTGTTTACACCTGTGTCTACCGATCGCACAGCGGTGATCAGGAGACGATTCGTTTATTTGACCACCTCAGTGAGGCTGCTGACAATGCGCTGCATTGGCACCCTGACGCTCAGTTCGTCGCTCTGGGGGACTTCAACGCCTGCCACCAGGACTGGCTCTTCCCATACCAGAGGACCGACCACGCTGGGAGAGAAGCGCGAAACTTCGCGCTTTCTATGGGCCTTTCCCAGCTGGTAGAGCAAGCGACTAATTGCCTGATGTAGTTGGCCATACTGCCAACTGTTTGAACCTTCTGCTGACCACTGATCCGGACAGATGTGTTGTAACAGTTTCTTCACCGTTGGGAACTTCAGACCACTGTCTGGTGAAGTCTGTATCGTCCTTCTCCCCACCAGATCACGACTCTCATGGTGAACGGCGAATGTGGCGATACAGGTCAGCGGATTGGGATGAGATGCGCCACTTCTTTGCGTCTTATCCTCGGCAGCAGGTCTGCTTCTCTTCTGACAATCCGTCGAGCTGTGCGGACGCTATAACCGATGTGGTGCGTCAAGCTATGGAGTATTTTATCCCATTCAATGACGTGCCCATCGGTGGCTCGGCTCGCCCATGGTTCAATGCCGATTGTGTCCAAGCTGAACAGCGTAAGCACACGGCATTTCTCGCCTGGGTTGACGCTCGTGACCGCGGAGCTCCGGATCTAAGCTCAAAGAAGAGAGCCTTTAACTGTGCTGCCAAGTCCTACAAGAAGGCGCTCAAGAAGGCTCGCTTCGACCGCATTACCCATATTGGCAACAAGTTATCTGCGCAGCCATCCGGTAGCAGATCTTTTTGGTCCCTTGCCAAATCGGTTGAGGCGAACTTCTGTCGGCCCTCACTGCCTCCGCTGGTTAGGCCTGATGGAACACTGGCTCATACGGCGAGAGAGAAAGCAGGTCTCTTTGCTACTCTCTTTGCCCATAATTCGCGTCTTGATACTGGCAGTGCTACTCCACCTAATTTACCTCATTGCGGAGCTTCAATGCCTGAGGTTCGCATTAGAAACAAGGAGGTTCTGAGAGTACTGTGTCGTCTGGACGTGAACAAGGCTAGTGGTCCGGATGGTATACCAGCGATTGTTCTTAAAGCATGTGCGCCCGAGTTGTCTCCTGTATTGACGCGCTTGTATCGCCTCTCATTTAGGACTGGTATAGTGCCCAATTCCTGGAAGCTTGCTAACGTGCAGCCCGTGCCCAAGAAGGGTAGTCGTGCCGATCCTGCCAACTATCGGCCGATTTCGATCACCTCCATACTTTCCAAAATTATGGAGCGTGTATTGAACTCGCGCCTCTTGGCATACCTGGAAGGTAACGATCTCCTCAGTGACCGACAGTACGGGTTTCACCGCAATCGGTCAACTGGGGACCTATTAGTGTATGCCACTCACTTGTGGGGCCCTCGAGAAGAATGGGGAAGCGATTGCTGTCTCCCTTGATGTCTCGAAGGCCTTCGATCGGGTTTGGCACGCTGGCCTTTTGAGTAAGCTTCCAGCGTACGACATTTCCCCTAGCCTGACTGGCTGGGTAAAAGACTTCCTGACTGAACGGTCCCTCCGAGTTGTTGTCGACGGATGCTCTTCTGAGCCCATGTCAACTAATGCCGGTGTTCCTCAGGGGTCTGTTCTCTCTGCAACTCTGTTCCTGCTGCATATTAACGATCTGCTGATGCCCGGTATCTATGGGTATGCAGATGACAGCACAGTTGTAGAGAGATACCTGCCGGATACTCGGGCTAGTAGGGAATCAATCCGGTCCGAAAGAGAGGCCATGGTTGAGCGAACGAGTGTTGCACTGCAGGCAGTCTCCGAATGGGGCAATGCCAATCTTGTAGCATTCAATGCCGCCAAAACACAGGCGTGTCTTTTCACCGGCAAAAGGAGCCCGTTCACCTTGGCCCCTACTTTTCGGAATGTGTCCTTGGAGTGTTCCGACCGCCTTCAGCTTTTGGGAGTTGAGATTTCCTCGAACCTTAACTTTGGGCGGTTCATTATAATAATATAATAATAAACTTTATTCAGTATTAATATTAAGAGACAACCATATAAATAATAATAATAATAATAATAAAAAAACCGGCCAAATGCGAGTCGGACTCGCACACCGAGGGTTCCGCCGTACAAACGTAGCGGTTTACAATTTATGACGTACTAGCTTTCCGCCAGCGGCTTTGCCCGCGTGGAGTTCGGTTATATCGCGCTGTTTAAATTCCCCTCGGGAACATCAAATTTTTCCGGGATAAAAGGTAGCCTAATAATTCATTTATAATCAATATATAGGAAGGTCTTTTGTGCCTTTGTGATAGAACTCTGAGGATCTAGACTGCACAAACTGTGTGAAAGCAGAACTGCCTCCTGGGAAGAAAACTTCTTGTCACGTAGATAATTGTCCAAATCACGACAAAAATGGTAGTCTGATGGAGCAAGACCTTTACCAAATACGTACGCCATTATCTTTAAAAACGGCAAAAAAAATCAAGGTTATTGTATGGGAGCCCGCCTTCAGTATTTATTTTATTTTAATTATTTATTTGTAATTTGAATATATAACCAAATATTCTGTGAACATTTTAAGCGTCTATCTGTTTCCGTTATTAATATGGAGCAAAAAACGGCAAAAATTCACGTTTGTTGTATGGGAGCCCCCTTAAATATTTTATTATTTTTATTCTTAGTACTTGTTGTTATAGCGGCAACAGAAATACTAACACAATCTCTGGAAATTACAACTGTCTCACTATTACGGTTTATGAGATACAGCCTGGTGCCAGACGGACAGACGAACAAAGAAGTCTCATGAATAGGGTTCGTTTTACCTTTTAGGTATGGAATCCTCAAAATCACAAAGTAGCTCGCAATCATTGCACTACATATACGTACCTACATATTTTATGAATATATTTCATTATAAATAAGTTATGTAATCTATGTACTTATCCGCTTAACCGTAAATTTTATCCCAATTTTTACGGTTAAGTAGAAAAGTACTGAAATTAATAACTTACTATTTCATTTCTAATACAAGGTACCGATTCTTTTTTTTTTTTAAATTGATCGACAAGTCTTTCCAAAGTAGATAACTTCTCTTATATAATGCATTGAGCATAATTTCGACTAATGAGACGGAAGCCAATTTTCTTCTCTACGGTCTATCTGGACAAATCGTATCCACTTTTTCCCTACAACATTATTTTTATTCGGAAACCAAATATAACAAAAACCTAGATAAATGAATAGTAATTCTTCATTCAATTTTGTTTATTAATATGATATGATTATGTTTAAATAGAGTTAATAATAAATAAACTTGAAATATAGTAATATTTTAAGTTTATTTAGCTATATTTTAAATGTCAATAAAATACAACAAAATGTATTCATCTTATTAAGTATTATCGATAACTAAATCGATAAACAACATTACTACATCTCTACAAGAAAATAGTATAACTACTCAACAATAGAGGGCGCTTATTACAATAATAGAAAATTTTCTAGAACACTTTAAGATTTTTTTAAAATTTGTATTGCAGACGAAATATAAATAGTTCATAGAAAAACATTCCGAAGTTAGGTCCAGTCGTTTTACTATAACGAGATGTACAATAACACAAAGCGCAACATGGCATATTTCCTTAGAAAATGTTTATTCTTTTTGGACACAAATTACGTCCTGACGCGCAGACTAGACTGAGCGACTTTCAACCAAGTCGATAAAAGTATTGGCTTACGATTTTGTTCGTGATGTGCTGTCTATTGTAAATATAATTTTTAACACCCTTGCTGGTAAAGCTGATGTAATCCCACCGGTTTTATATATGTAAATCGGGCCATAACAAACGCGTGTGTTATCAAAGCAAATAGTTAAGTTATAGTCCATACAAATTCCATAACAGCATTATTTGTCATTTCAAATAATTATGGAACTGATCGCCGCCGCGTGGCTCTAGCCAGTGAGCAGCGCGCTGTTCCATATTTGAAATGGCAAATAATAATACTAATGGCGGGAAAGCAACAGTGAGCATTCACAGATTGAGTTTATTTAAAATAACTGATGTCCTATTTGAAATAAACAAATTTGTATTTGTTTGTATTTAAATGAGTATTTGTAAAAAAAAAACAGTTTATTCGGTAATTTAAAAACTTGACTGCATGCTCTAGCATCTTTGCCAACATTTTCACGCAGCTACAGCAGAAAATAAACCTCGCGCCATTTTTCTCAAATTTTCTTTTCTTTGTACTTGTATTCTGAATATCTTTTTTTCTGTTTCCTCGCAAGTGTGTTAAAAAATGTCGTACGATATACGTGCGTATTGGTTATAACATGCTCGGCTCAATTACACCCTCGCCTTCGGCTCGGGCTGAAATTCCGCCTCGCATGTTATAACCATCATTACGCACTAATATCGTAATGTACTATTTAATGTCTTTGCTTGTAGGTTTTGATTCCCTAGCGTGTGACGGAAATTCGTCTAAGGTGTCGGTATAAACTGCTGTATCTTTTGATCGCTTTAACTTAGAAGTTTAATTTTTTCACTGCTTATAGAGACAATAGACCTAGGTATTTGGTATAAATTTCAATTTGATACCTTTATTAGTTCGTGAGAAATAAAAAATGTCGTACGATATACGTGCGTATTGGTTATAACATGCTCGGCTCAATTACACCCTCGCCTTCGGCTCGGGCTGAAATTCCGCCTCGCATGTTATAACCATCATTACGCACTAATATCGTAATGTACTATTTAATGTCTTTGCTTGTAGGTTTTGATTCCCTAGCGTGTGACGGAAATTCGTCTAAGGTGTCGGTATAAACTGCTGTATCTTTTGATCGCTTTATCACTGCTTATAGAGACAATAGACCTAGGTATTTGGTATAAATTTCAATTTGATACCTTTATTAGTTCGTGAGAAATAAGGTGGTAAGTTTCATTTTATTAAAATTTGTTTATTATATTATATAACTAAAAAAATGTGATTTTCGCAATTTTTCCTATATTTGCATTATATGATAATCCTTCATGAAAAATTTCAAGATTCTGAGTTTACGGGAAGTATCCTGTAGGTTTTGATTCCTTTGCGAGTGTCGAAAATTTGTTGAAAATATCGACATATCGGCTGTATCTTTTGATTGGCTTGGCTTAGAAGTTTGATATTTTCACAGCTTAAAGGGACAATTGACCTTGGTATTTGATATAAATTTAAATTTGATAACTTTATTCGTTCGTGAGAAATAAGGTAGTAAGTTTCATTTTATTAAAATATGTTTATTATATTATATAACTAAAAAAATGTGATTATCGCAATTTTTCCTATATTCGCATTATATGACAATCCTTCATGCCAAATTTCAAGATTCTGAGTTTACGGGAAGTATCCTGCAGGTTTTGATTCCTTTGCGAGTGTCGAAAATTTGTTGAAAATATCGACATATCGGCTGTATCTTTTGATTGGCTTGGCTTAGAAGTTTGATGTTTTCACAGCTTAAAGGGACAATAGACCTAGGTATTTGGTATAAATTTCAATTTGATCACTTTATTCGTTCGTGAGAAATAAGGTAGTAAGTCCATTTTATTAAAATATGTTTATTATATTATATAACTAAAAAAATGTGATTTTCGCAATTTTTCCTATATTTGCATTATATGCCAATGCTTTATGCCAATTTTCAAGATTCTGAGTTTACGGGAACTATCCTGTAGGTTTTGATTCCTTTGCGAGTGTCGAAAATTTGTTGAAAATATCGACATAATCGGCTGTATCTTTTGATTGGCTTGGCTTAGAAGTTTGATATTTTCACAGCTTAAAGGGACAATAGACCCGAGTATTTAATGTGAATTTCAGCTTGATACGTTTACGCGTTCTTGAGATAAAGGGTCTTGACAAACAGACAGACAGACGGACAA
The DNA here is from genome assembly GCA_017933935.1 of Sesamia nonagrioides. Classification (NCBI taxonomy): domain Eukaryota; kingdom Metazoa; phylum Arthropoda; class Insecta; order Lepidoptera; family Noctuidae; genus Sesamia; species Sesamia nonagrioides. Next base: position 1,702,860 of record JADWQK010002002.1, on the reverse strand, counting down.
CAAAATGATCCTATAAGGGTTCCGTTTTTTCCTTTTGAGGTACGGAACCCTAAAAACATATTTGAGGTTACATAATGTGAAGTCATACATTGTAAAATTGTTATAGATTGTGAAATTGTTCTGGTTGTCTTCCAACTGAGTCGCCCTATCCACTCGTACTAGTATATAACTGTATCACGAGCGGATAGTATTCCTCAACCAAAAAACAACAGATACCCACAAGTTAAAAGTTATATAGTCATGATTACAGGGTATAACATATTACAATATTACATATATTAATACTATTAAACCATAACACATTACATTTACATTCCTTAAATGATAAATTGAAATTAGATTGAAATTGAGTTGAAATAAATTAATTGAAATAGTTGAGGAATTTTTGGATATGGGTATAGGTACATTTATATAGTCCATAAATCATCTTTTGCATATGTTATATGTTCATATGTGTTGTATATTTTATGTATATTTCTGTATGTGTGCATTGTGTATATATGTATGATGTATGATTTATGTGCCTTTTTTATATCAGTTTTTGTAGTAACATTTCAGTGCTATTGTAGTCTAGTGTTTTCAAAAATTTATCTATAGTCGTTTTGCATGTTTGCCTATCAAGATTCTTTAATTTTAGTTCTTTGCTTACTCTGTTATAAAGGCTCGGACCAAGATAATTATGGAATTTGTGTGCAAAAGATGTACTATATTTGGGTATGTTAAAACAATATCCAAACGCCGTTTCTCTGTGAAATGCGGTTTTACTTTGTGTTGTGCCATGATCTCAAGTTTAATGAATAATTTTCTGACCGTGAGGACTCCCAGTTCTTTGTAAAGCAGGTGTGTCGGATAAGTGTACTTTTTACGAGAAATAACTTTCAGTATCATACGTTGGGCTCTTTCCACAAACAACATGGTCGTTTTTGAAGTTCCTCCCCATACATTCAAGCCAATATAGATTGACAAAGAGCCAAGTAGATTTTTATTAGTAGGTTTATGTCACATGCATTTCTAATAGTTTGTAAAAATATAGAGCATTTTCCTTACTCGATTACATACTTTCATGACGTGTTCTTTCCAGTTTAAGTTTTGGTCTACCGTTACTCCAAGATATTTAATGGAATGAGTTTTGGTGATTGGGTTACAATGACAAGTACTTGGGTTGTTGCAATTGTGAGCTTGAATAATTATCGAGTTGGGAGAAGGTTGGGTTCTGCTATTAATTGTGAATGTAATAAATTTGGTTTTGTCTAAATTTAGTCTCAACAAATGATTGTCGAGCCATGAGGTTACTAAAGCAAAACCTTCATTTGCTGATTTGGCAACGTCTTTACATGTGTTGGAACTAAACAATAATACGGTGTCATCTGCAAAAGTTATTATCTGACCATTTTGTAAAGGCAAATTGCAGAGGTCATTGATATATATCAAAAACAGCGTAGGGCCCAATACACTGCCCTGGGGTACTCCGAAAGTAATATTGTCCTCGTGGCTCACGCTATTGTCAATTTTTATAACCTGCTGTCGGTTTGTCAAGTAGTCTTTGAAAAATTGGAGAGACAAACCTCGAATTCCTAAGCTCTCAAGTTTGGTTAAGAGGATGGGTATAGAGACGGTGTCGAAGGCCTTTGCAAGGTCTAGAAATATTCCTAGAGTCTTCTGCCCCTTATCAATGTTTTCGACTACATATGAAGTTAGTTTATGGAGGGCGTCTGCGGTTGATATTTTTTCTCTAAACCCAAACTGATTACTCGACAGAAGTTTATGAACATCTTGATAGTGTTTTAGCCTCTTATTTACCAATTTTTCAAAAATTTTCGAAAAGCTGGGAAGTAGAGAGATTGGTCTATAATTCGAAACTAAGGTTTTGTCTCCTGCTTTATGTATAGGAACAGTGACAGACTTTTTAAACGCATCTGGAAAGACTCCTTTTGATAAGCAAGCATTACATATGTGCGCTAGTGGTGCAATAATGGAATCCGCTGCTCTCTTAATAAACGACGTGGAGATACCGTCCCATCCTGAAGAATTTTTAATTTTTAAGTTAGCAATTATTTCCTTAATTTCACAATGGTGTGTTGGGAGAAGCATAAAAGAGTTTAGAGGTCCGCCATTCGCCTTTGGTGTACACCGTTTGCTCAGATCTATCTCATTTGTGAGGGTCCTGGACAAGATGGAGTTTGCTAAATGACTACCGACATTGACAAAGTAACTATTTATGTTATTTTTTAACACCCTTGCTCGTAAAGCTGTTAAATCAATGGAATGTACTCCCACCGGTTTTAAATATGTAAAGCGGGCCATAACAAACGCGTGTGTTATCAAAGCAAATAGTTAAGTTATAGTATAAAATGTGTTGTGATAAAAGTCATAAAATCATAATAGATATAATGATGTTATTTCTATTCTGTCAGAGGCAGCTTTATGTAGTTATGATGTTGTGAAAAGGCGTGGAGGTAAATGTATTACTGGTTGGAATAGGCATGTCCGGGGCGCTCATGGGAGGGCCCGGTTATGTTTCCAGGCATGGTTTTCTGGGGGTAAGCCCAGGGCTGGCAGTCTTTATAAAGATATGTGCGAGTCTAGGCGCGCTTTTAAAACAAAATTGAAATGGTGTCAAAATAATGAACGACAGATAAAAATGGACATTATAGCTGAACTTCACTCCAAAAAGAAATTTGGTCTGTTTTGGAAGAACACCAATAAAATGGGTCATAAATCGGGTCTTTCCGTCAGCGTGGCGGGTTTGCATAAGCCCAGTGAGATCGCCACTATGTTCTCCCACCATTTCAGGGTAGATTCTCCTCTGAGGCCAGCTCAGCAGGTGCTCGATGTTGAGGAAGGTGGTGAGCGTAGTGTTTATTTTACTGCGAAGCAAGTAGGTGCCGTGATTAAAAGCATGGTGAGGGGTAAATCCCCTGGTCACGACACCCTTAGCATTGAGCACTTGCAGTACGCGGGTGTACACTTACCCAGAGTGTTGTCCATGTTTTTTACTCTTTGTTTGGGTCATTCGCACCTGCCCGATAATCTGATGCGTACTATAGTTGTGCCTATCATCAAAAATAAAACTGGTGATGCATCAGATGTTAAGAACTATAGACCGATCTCACTGGCTACAGTGGTTGCTAAAGTGCTGGACAGTCTGCTTGGTCAGCACCTGGGTAAACACGTCCTATTAAACGACGCACAGTTTGGCTTCAGGCCTGGCCATTCCACCGAGAGTGCTATCCTGTGCCTCAAGCAGACTGTGCAGTATTACACGAGCAGAAGGACCCCAGTATATGCGTGCTATCTTGATTTATCGAGGGCCTTCGATCTTGTATCGTACGATATTCTGTGGAGGAAATTAAGGGAGGACACTAGTCTGCCCGGGGAGGTTGTGCAACTGTTTATGCATTGGTATAAAAACCAAAAGAACTATGTAAAATGGGCAAGTTCTTTCTCAGAGGAGTACAGACTGGAGTGCGGGGTGAGGCAGGGGGGACTGACCTCACCTACGCTCTTAAATCTGTACGTCAATCGTCTGATCGATGGGCTCACCAGCACCGGTGTTGGATGTCATATAGACGGAGTGTGCGTCAATAACATCAGTTACGCAGATGACATGGTGCTGCTAAGCCCATCGATTGGAGCCTTACGAAGGCTTCTGAAAATTTGTGAGTCCTACGCGGTGGCTCATGGGCTCAAATACAATGCAAGCAAAAGTGAAATTATGATTTTCAGACCGGACAACAAGAGATACACATTTGTTCCAAAATTCACTTTATGTGGTACAGCGCTAAAAATAGTCGAACAATTTAAGTATTTGGGCCATTGGGTCACCGACAACCTTAAGGACGGTATTGATATAGAAAGGGAACGCAGGTCGCTGTCTGTCCGATGCAACATGTTGGCCCGCAGGTTTGCACGGTGCACGGGGACTGTCAAAGTTGCGCTATTTAAAGCGTACTGTCAGTCCTTTTACACCTGCTGTCTGTGGGTCAACTTTACGCAGCGCACATACAGCGATCTGCGCATTCAGTATAATAATGCTTTCCGGGTGCTAATGGGACTGCCGCGCTACTGCAGCGCCTCGGCAATGTTTGCGGAGGCTGGTACGGACGGCTTTGCGGCCATCACGCGCAAACGATGCGCTTCCATCTTACGACGCACGCGCGACAGTCCCAATACCATCCTGCGCGTGTTGGTGGACCGCTGGGACTCTCCGATTCTGGCTCGCTGGATCAGACTGCACGCAGTCTTATAGCGATTTTCCAGCATCACCGGGGACTCCACTCGATCCGCCATTTATTGTTAAAAATGTATCTTTGTCATATTGTTACTAACACTAGTCTATAAGCTTAAAATTGTACTAACAAATATGGAGTAATCTGCATTAAATGAATTATTATTATTATTATTATTATAGTCCATACAAATTCCATAACAGCATTATTTATCATTTCAAATAATTATGGAACTGATCGCCGCCGCGTGGCTCTAGCCAGTGAGCAGCGCGCTGTTCCATATTTGAAATGGCAAATAATAATACTAATGGCGGGAAAGCAACAGTGAGCATTCACAGATTGAGTTTATTTAAAATAACTGATGTCCTATTTGAAATAAACAAACTTGTATTTGTTTGTATTTAAATGAGTATTTGTAAAAAAAAACAGTTTATTCGGTAATTTAAAAACTTGACTGCATACTCTAGCATCTTTGCCAACATTTTCACGCAGCTACGGCAGAAAATAAACCTCGCGCCATTTTTCAACAACATTATAACATGCTCGGCTCAATTACACCCTCGCCTTCGGCTCGGGCTGAAATTCCGCCTCGCATGTTATAACCATCATTACGCACTAATATCGTAATGTACTATAACGCATCCTGTGTTGTTGAATTAGTGGAAAGAAGCTCTAAGGGCACTTTTGGAGGGCTGTTTAAATTGCACATGTCTTTTACCAATCCCCATTGTTTTTTTAATATTATAGCTATACTTAACAAATTCCATTTTAAAATATTTGTTTTTAAGGCTTTTTAGCAGATTATTACATGTATTACGATAGCGCTTGTACGTTATAGTAAGGGTTAAATTTTCTGGGTCCTTTCTTAGTTTTTGGTGTAGTTGATCGCGATTTTTCATACATCTACATAGACCTGGTGTAATCCAAGGCTTAATGATTATATGTCGCCTAGCCTGCTTGACAGTATGTGTGTGGCTCGATAGAATACCTCTAATTTTATTTATGAAGATGTTCGTCATGGCATTTGGGTCATCATTGTAGAACCTTTCTTCCCAGTTAATCTGTTTTAAGTCCCTAATAGCAGCATCGTGGTCAGTTTTAGTATAACCGGTATTTTTCTTGTGTCTATTTTTTTTTACTTCCGTTGGAAGTGATATCATAACACTTGAGTGGTCAGTTAAAGTTGAATTACAAACTATAGTTAAAGGGTGGAGTTTTGTTTTGACGAAGCAGTGATCAAGACAATTTGACTCTCTAGTAGGTAAAGTGTGTGTGGCAAGAAGGCCATTGGACGCAAGAAGGTTCAGATATTCTGTGTGCTTAGAATTAAGTTGCTCAAGATTAATATTAATATTTAAATCGCCCATTAAAATTATATTTGTATAATGGTTTATACTGGACAAGATTTCATTCAACGACTTCAAAAAAGGATCTAGGTTTTTGAAGGCTGGGGTCTGTATAACGATACAATAGCTAGATCGTTCTTAATTGTTGTCACAAGGCAATTAACTTCCAGAGAACAGTTTGGTTCGTAGACATTTGCATGTATACGAAACTTATTTCTTTTATATATAGTACGATACCGTCATTTTGATTAAGGTGCGATTTAGTACTGTGAGATGTGTAATTTTTCATTTCAGGTAAGATCGAATTTTCGGATAGCCAAGATTCAGTAAGCATAATAAGATCATAATCGATGTCTAGTCTCTTGAGAAGAACCGCAAGCCCTTCGTAGTTACGGTTTAGACTTCTGATATTTTGATTGAGAACAGAAAACGCTTTTGCACCTGTATTTATGGCAGCCTTGCAGTGTTCCAGCACGTCAATAGCTATAACATCGTCGACATTGACGACATCGTCAATGTCATTTGCGATACCTTGTATATCAACCATTTTCTTTGTAAGTAGAAACAGAACTAGTAGCAATGACATAGCAGAGACAAATTGCCTGAACATCACAAGCTGCAACATTAGGTGTATTTAAGGCACACATTAAGAGGCTCGTAGGCGACTTACGATTCAGTAAAAATACTGTGAGAGTGTTGTGTGTGTTGTGTTGTGTTTTGATGTGTGGTGGATGTGATTGGTTGGACAATAACGAAAAGAAAAACAGATATAGCTTATTTCTAGCAATATGAACATATAAGATAGTTTTAAATAAAAATAATTATTAAAAGAATATAATTTTAAATGATTATAAATGACTATAACAAATATACAATGTACAGATATTTAATCAGAGATTTATGAAACAAATATTTGTAATGAAGGGTAGCTTGAAATTGCTTAGAAATGCTCCTGCCACTTGGTATACTATTTGCAATTAGAATTGTATGAGGTATTATTTGATATACGAGATTATGTGTCTGGCTGTGAAATGTATAACTATGTTACAGTGGGCACTGAGTATGTGTGAGTTTAAGTTCTGCAGATGAAATACTATAATTAACTAACAGCACAATGAGCAACATCAGTAAACAGCAAGAAACCCCACAAACATTACCATTGGGAAAACTTGAGCTATTCGATAGTCCTTTCTCTAAGCGAAGGTTGTTGATGTCAGATTCGTTCATAATCATTATTTGCTTATCGCCTTCCGTTTTCCTTAGAAAAACTCTCCCGAACGATGTCCTGCAAAACTTGTAGCTATTATCCTTAGGTAGTAAAGACGTTGTGCTTTAAGGGTCAGCATTTGTTTTGACTGTTATGTCTGTTAAATTGATGCAAGTTTCTTATGTCTCTGCGGTAGATATTGTACCTACAATCGAATATTTCCCCATCGTGAATACTGTCATCTAACCATGTTTCTGTCCCTATAATAATGTCGTAGATATTGTTTTGTGCGTTTATCATAATGTTCCTCAATTTGGTTTTCATTCCTCTAAAATTTTGGTAGTAAATATTGAATGCGATAGTTTAATGCAGGGTGTTATGTAGGCGGTTCCGTTATTTCACTTAAAGCAGCCCAACTGCTTCCAGACTGCGTATTTGCTTGTCTGGCATCCCATCGGATTTCCGAATGAGGATACGTCCACCGCGCACCCATACGTATTTGTAGCCTTTTTCTCGTGCTGCTTTCCTGGTTGCTGCATGAATTTCTTTGTTAAGAGGAGACAAGTGCTCGGATACGAATACTGGCTTCTTTGGGCCACCATAGCCTAACAGACTCGAGTTTAGCTTTTCTTCAGGGTGCTCTTTATTAAAATTCATAACGGACGTTAACATTTCATCTCTTGCAGAAATGCTGCTCAGCTTGACAATCACGGTTCTGGGATTATTGTTCTGAGAATCCAATTTTCGAACACGCACAGCCGATACAATATCTGTGACCTTGATGATGCTTGAGACCGCCTTTCCAAGTTGCATCACAGTTTTGACCAGGTTCTCAGATTTATTCTCCGGTATTCCGTTGACTTCTACATTTTGTTGGCGTGAGCTTTGCTCGATTAAATTTACTCTTAGAGATAGATCCGACACAGACTTCTTGAGGGAAATGTTTTCCTTCTTTAGTTCCACGTTCGTGGCACTGCAGTGGTCAAGTTCGATTTTCATTTGGTCGAACTTGTTGCTCATAAATTGAACTGATATTTCGAGTTTTTTATAAGTGCCAAGGCTTCTTTTAAGTCGCTCAATTCCGTCGTAATACACGCTTTTACTATTACTATACTTCACTGTACTATTACACTGTACTATTCACTATTTACTTGCAGATCCACTCGGACGATGACTCAAAACTAAATAATTATTCACCGGTTAGTTCGCGTATATATATACGCGAACTACGGTCAAACTGGAAGCAGAGAACTCTCTCGAATTGGTTTACAGAATGGTCCCGAATCTTCTCGCGGCTACGCGGACCGGAAGTTCATATGTCTGTACTCTTCTTTATCTATCTGTCTCGTTCTAACATCGACGGTTGGGAAGTTCCGCTACTCGACACTAGACGTCGCTGATGCTAGCCGCGCTGTCATTGGTCAATGCGTGTGTGTGAGTTGATAGATTGTCAGGTCGCTATCTGTTAATATGTAATGTTGATTATTTCTCCGAAATCTAGATGTCGCTAGGTCTTCACATCGTTTCATAAATATTTTTCGTTTGTTTTCTTTTAGATGGCCTTTGCGTCGAAATGTCATCTTGCTCGAATTGTCAGTCTTGCTACTATTTGTTTACATTTTTTTTTTTTTTTGGTTCATTTCTTTCCGTTCGGGCGAATGGAAAAGGCAAAGGCATAGTACGCCATACAGCCAAGTCTTCAGTATTTTTTTTTTCATTAAATATCTATCCTAACTTATCCTAATTTATCCTAACTTATCCTAACTTATCCTAACTTATCCTAACATAACTTAACCTAAACTAACTCCTTTCGTTTTACGCGTTTGGACGATAAGGAGCGGTTTAGCGTAAAGACATGATGAGGCCACTATGCTACAATATTTCACTGTTCTTTTTGAATTATTCACTGAATGCACTTTTTACTACATAAATCACGCGTTTTTATTTAGTAAACGACACTATAAATAATTTTAAAAGTCCAATGAAAAATGAGCGTGACACTCATCTTGACATTCCCGCCAAACCCCTTCCATAGACATTTTTTTTTTTTTGGTTCGTTTCTTTCCGTTCGGGCGAATGGAAAAGGCAAAGGCATAGTACGCCATACAGCCAAGTCTTCAGTAATTTTTTTTCATTAAATATCTATCCTAACTTATCCTAATTATATCCTAACTTATCCTAGCATAACTTAACCTAAACTAACTCCTTTCGTTTTACGCGTTTGGACGATAAGGAGCGGTTTAGCGTAAAGACATGATGAGGCCACTATGCTACAATATTTCACTGTTCTTTTTGAATTATTCACTGAATGCACTTTTTACTACATAAATCACGCGTTTTTATTTAGTAAACGACACTATAAATAATTTTAAAAGTCCAATGAAAAATGAGCGTGACACTCATCTTGACATTCCCGCCAAACCTCCACATCAAAACCCACATGTTTTTGTTTTGATAATTTTCTCAAAAAGTTTCTATTAATTTTTACGTGAATGCGCAGGCGGATCTTGAGTTTGTGGGGCCCTGGGCTGGGCCTATCTAAGTACTCAATTAGTAGCCATGTCAAAATAGTTATTTATGCCACTGTCAAGCAATGATAGCTAATGTAATATGAGTGATGATTCCGACCTTGAAATAATTGGTAGGTAACACTTTTCATATTTTTTCCTTGACTTATGTGGTAGCAATTCTTTTATGGTCTCCATAGCTATTTCTCTCATTTCAGGAGGCGTTAAGATATTGTCCATTACGCTATTATCACTGATATCACTCATTTTCAAAACAGTTTTATTTATAAATGTGTGCGCAATGTTGTTACTTGTTTTGCTGTTTCCCCCAAATGAAAGGCAAAGGAAATTCTATACAGCCTAATAACATGCGATGTTTAGTCGTGACGCAAAAACGCGCGCTTTTCGGCATAATCGTATGTTGATTTTTTGTAGCCATGGCCATAAAAAAGAAGTTTCATTGTAGTACGGTTTACCCGTATGGAAATGGTCATTGTAACACGACTTGGCAGGAATAAGTACTATTGCGGTATGACTTTTGATTATATATAAAGCAAATTACCAAATGGTCGTAGAAAAAACTGTTTCTATATAGATATACTCTTTATTGCACAAAAACTTAAATATTACCTTAATCTACGCACGACTTAGTTGTACAAAAGGCGGCTTTAGTGCTGTAGCCATGGGTGTACCCAGGTAGGTGCAAGTGGGGGCGCAGCTGCCTCCCCTTGGAAATCTCGCATAACATGTATTAACTCCCCTGAATACTAAACAAAGTATAAATGAGGACTTATCTCTAACTTTTAAATAAACCACGCAGTAGACTGACAAAATTTACGGTGTATTTGCCAGGAAACCGTGTCCGACTATAGCGTACAAAGATTACTCACTCTAAAAATTTGTCTTGCCACGTCGCATAATATCCGTCCGGGCTTGACTCGCGGCATTCTGAGTGTACTGGTGGTTACAGGAGCTTACGTCTTTGGGCAAGGCGTGCGTGGCTGCGCGCCACCGGTACACCAGGCACCGCAGGCTCCACAGGCTTTTTTTTATTATAAATTATAAACTAGCGCATGACCGCAATCCCGCCTGATGGTAAGCAGTGACGCAATCGTTGATGGTAAAGCGCACTAGTTTATTAAGAGCTAGGCCATACAGGCGGAGCTTTACGAGGGATACTGAGTGCCGAAGACCGCTCTCCGAGGAGAGATCCAGCGGGTCTTTGACCCGCTAGCCCAGGATTCTGAACAGAGACTCGTGGGGATACCCCTACAAAATGGTGCGGAATAAACTCCGGCAACTCAGGCGACCGGGCCCGGATTTGGCGGAGAGACAGTTTGGCTTCCACAGAAGGCGCTCTGCGGTGGACGCCATCATGCTCGTGCCCTCACGACAGGGGATGCTGTGGCCCGGGGTGGGGTTGTCTTGGCGGTGTCTCTAGACATCGCCAACGCCTTCAACACCCTACCCTGGAGTTGCATCAGGGAAGCATTCCGGTATCACCGGATGCCAACCTATCTCTGTCGAGTGATCGAGGCCTATCTGACGGACAGGGCCGTAATCTACCCCGGTCACCAAAGAGTGTGGAACCGGCGAGAGATGTCGTGCGGAGTTCCACAGGGATCGGTCCTGGGACCGCATCTGTGGAATATCGAGTACGACTGGGTGCTACGCGCCAACCTCTCTATCGGCGTCAGCGTTTGTTACGCTGACGACACGCTAGTTCTGGCACAAGGGAGGTCGCACCAAGCGGCGGCTGACGCAGTGACCCTCTGGGTTGCGACAATCGTGGAGAGGATCCGGCAATTGGGACTTGAGGTGGCCCTGCAAAAGTCCGAGGCCATGTGCTTTTATGGTCCTCGGAATGCGCCACCGTCGGGTTCCCACATAACGGTAGGAGGGATTCGCATCGGCGTCGGATCGACGATGAAGTATCATCGTCGACCCGACGCCGACAGACTCGTCCTCGACAGCCGGTGGAACTTCAAGGAGCACTTACGACGTTTGGCACCCAGACTGGACGGCCGGGGCTGCCCTGAGGCGGCTCCTCCCCAATCTAGGTGGACCAAACGCCTCCTCCCGGAAGCTCTATGCGGGAGCCGTGCGGTCCATGGACCTTTACGGGGTTCCGGTGTGAGCGCGGTCGCTAAGGAAGCGACCAGCCCGATGCCTGACTGCGTCCCAGAGGGTCATGGTCGTTCGGCTGGTCCGGGGATAACGCACGGTTTCCGCTGAGGCGGCAAACAGCCTTCTTGCAGGATTGCCGCCATGGGATCTGGAGGCCAAAGCCCTCGCCCGCATATAGGAGTGGCCAGAGGAGGCAAAACGCCGGGGCATAACTCCGCTGCCGCGAGAAATCGCGGTACGGCGGACAGAGCTCCGGCGGGATTTCATGGCGACATGGAAAGTGCGATTGTCGCAACCCAGTGCTGGGCACGCCACAATGGCGGCGGTAAGTCCCCTCTTTGAGGAGTGGCTAGAGAGGCGCCACGGAGCCCACACATTCCGCCTGACGCAGGTCCTCACCGGACACGGTTGTTTCGGGAGGTTCCTGTTCCGTATAAGACGGGAGGAAACGCCAGGGTGTCACCATTATGTGGATCGCCCTGAAGACACGGTGGAGCATACGGTGAAGGTCTGCCCAGCTTGGGTAGAGCACCGCCGTGTCCTCGTAGCGGCGATCGGCGGCGATCCGGAGCGAGAGTGCATGTCAGGCTATCACCTCCTTTTGCGAAGCAGTGATGCTGGCAAAGGAGGAGGCGGAGCGCGTGAGGCAGCGGGAATATACGCCACTAGCCGCCGCAGGAGATGCCCTAGTCTGACACCGAACATCCAGCCATCGTAGGCGCGGGCCTGCGGCCGGTGAGCAGTAGGCAGCTCGCCGCCTGGTAAGGACCAGGCCCGAGTCGACGGCGCGTCGTATTTCACGCGCGCCTCAAAGAGATGTCAGCACATCGTGACGGAGTCCATGAAGACCGATGCCTCCTGGATCAGGGTTGTGGGTTGGTTAAAAACAAGAAACCGTGGCCCTGGCCGTAACACAAGCAAGTGAAGAAACACGGGTGGGTTTTAGTCAGTACAAGGCTGACACGCCCTTCCGTTCCGCCCGGAGCGGGAGATGTCATTTGATGATTTCCCATCCCACCAAAAAACAAAGATTCGAAGCAGAAAAGAAAAAGTATATTTGTTGCTCGACTCAAAAAAAAAAAACGATTTCGGTTGCAACCTTAACAGATTCTACACCAAATAGGTTAAGGGAATGCGCAGCATATGGCACATAATCCGTGGTGTTATTTTTTGTTTTAGTAGTGCTTGTACACCATTGTTAAGTGACCCGTAAACCTAAAAATACCATCATAAACTTATACATAAAACTTATACATAAATAAGTAAAAATTATTTATGGGATTGAAAAAGGTACATAATCAGTATAAGATATCCTACTTTTAAGTGAAAAATTCTCAGACACATTAAAAGTTTGTGTTGATTAAATACCACCATTGTTTATCAGTACACAAATAATTAGATTGCAAGCATACACCGGACATTGCGCTGATATAGGGTCAGCCCCGGATCTGGGGGGCGAGCCGGAGCCTATGCCCCGTGCGGCAAATTCAGGGGGCGGCCAAATTCACACTTCACTGACCAATGGATAACTCATCATTTATTTACTTTGACCACGGAATAAATAATAGCACAAGTACAGCAATTTTATGGCCATATCAATTTGACCGATACCCTGAGCGCGGAGTGAGACATGCTCCACGACTGCACGAACATTTATTATTCGCGAGGCGCGTAGGCATAGCTCAAATTACGCGCCCGGCTCCCGCTCGCCTGCAGGAATCATAGAACGGGGCAGCAACATCTATGTGGTACAGGACGTTCGCTAATTGCGAAAAGGTTAAAAGAACTTGGCTTTTATTTTCTAAGCCAAAAAAAAATGCATTTTTTTCTGCGTGTTGCAAGATTTATCAGAAAGTATCTACTACCGCCCCATCTGCATTGTGTTCTACAGGGTTTATTGATTGGAAAAAAGTCTCAGAGAGATTAGCTCAAAGAGGAAAAGTGGAAAACACTGTTGCAGCAAATGTAATTATGCCAGGGTATTGATCAAAACCTTGAGAGAGTAGTTAACTCAGAAAAAGAAAAATGGAGAGAGATCCTGCGGATGCCGTATTGTATTTATCCACAAACTGCCTCGCTTTTCGTGAATCCAACGAAACTCCTAGCGACCTTATCACGCAATATCCTCAGCCTAGTCAAGGTAACTTTTTAAACTTAATTTCCTTGCTCGCGAAACATAATTCAACTCCTAAGTTTCAATTTGAAAATTTAAAAAAGGGACAGGTATCATATTTATCAAAGACAATACAGAATGAAATAATTGAAATAATGGCAAAATCAGTTAGAAATAGCATTTTAAATGACATCAAAGAAGCCAAATACTATACGATAATGTTCGACTGCACTCCAGATGTATTCCATACTGAACAAATGAGCAAAGTTATGCGATATGTTAAAAGAACTGGCGATGTGTGTGTAATGAAAGAAAATTTTGCTTTCTCTTTAGCTAGAAAGACAGGAGAGGACATTTGTCAACAGATTTTAGAAAAAAATAGCAGTTGATGATTTAGATATTGGAAAATGTCGTGGCCAATCTTATGATAATGGGTCCAACATGGCCAGCATCCATAAAGGAGTACAAGGGAGGATTGCAGAAAAGAATGAGCTGGCCGAGTTCGTACCGTGCTTGGCTCACTCCTTAAATCTTGTAGGAGTTCATTCTGCCTCATCTTGCCAGGAAGCTATTAACCTATTTGGACTAATTCAAAAAGTATATTCCTTTTTTGTTTGGAACATTATGAAAAAATACGCGAAAACAAATTAAAAAGGAAGTAGTCAGACGAGATGTTTGGCGAAACACGTTGCTGTGAATGCCCTGTTAAATAATTTGCTAGAAATAGCGGAAGCCTTAGAAGAAATTAAGCAAACTTCTCGTGCTCCAGAAGCCAAGTTCGAGGCTGGTCATCTCTTAACTGCTGTAAAGGATTTTAAATTTATTCTTAATTTAACTATTTGGGAGAATATTCTCCGCGAAATTAATCGAGTGAATATAGAAATTCAGAAAGAAGATATTATCCTTGCCCGTTCCGTCGCACTAATGGATGGTCTGCTCAAAACTTTGCAAAAAATGAGACAAAATCCAATGGAATATTGGATAGAAGAAGCTGGCAATGTAGCTGAAAAATGTGGTGTTGACTCTATTTTGCAAAACGAACGAATTCCGAAACGTAAAAAAAATCGACGGGATGTGTGAAGACGAATTGCCAATACTCCAACCTGTGCAACTATTTACCTAAAGAAATAATTATGGTATTTGATCGAATCATATCACAAATTAAAAAGAGATTTGATTGTGCCGTCATGATGAATTTGAATTTTGCTTTTCTTAATGGTACTAACATTTTGAAAATGTCAAATGAAGAACTACAAAAGTATGGATCAGATTTGGCTCGAAAATACGAGCGAGATTTAAGTGCCGTTGAATTCTGCCAGGAACTTCATGTTTTTAAAGAGCAAGCTCCGGTTTTATTTGGTGATATAGAAAAGGCTAACAGTTTTTATCTCTTGCAACAGATCTATGCGCATGATTTGCAGGATGCTTTTCCTAATATTTGTATTGCTCTGCGAATTTACTGTACGCTTCCTACTACGTCCGCAAGCTGCGAGCGAAGTTTTAGCAAACTTAAACTGATTAAAAATTATTTGCGATCTTCTATGAGCCAGGAACGCGTATCGGCTCTTGCAATCTTAGCAGTAGAAAATCGTATTGCACACGCGTTAATTTATGATTTATTTGCAGAACAAAAAGCTCGAAAAGTAAAATTGTAATTTCAATTTACAAATTTAATAATATATTAACCCTACCCTGTTAAATATATATCCTACATATTGACAGCTGAAATTATATGGATGATAAAGGTGAAAATAAACATATTATAAGTAGGTAGGCGGGGCGGCATTTTTCAGGTTTTGCTCCACCTAAAAAAATTGAAGATCCGGGGCTGTATAGGGTTTTCATCCTAGGGAAGAGGGGAAGAGGTTAGCTTAACCTAAATCTATAAAGGTACCTATTACAACCTCACAATATTCGTTGTATGTTGATATACATTCTTAAACGAAAGCTGTTTTGAAAAATGCTGTTCTCTATTTTGAAACCAATCTGACAGGACTCACCCATATGTCATCGGGTCTTTTCTCCTCGGCGACCCACTTCATTTTTCTGCACAGCTCTGGAAGTTGCTCCCGTGGTGTTACAAACCTATCCACCCGGGGTCGCTGCCCATACTGTAAATTTATAAAAAAAATTAAATCAACTATCATGAGAGGGCTACTGCGAAACATAACTAATTTTCTAATAACATTAGTCAAAATACTCAAAATTGTTGTAACACGTACGTTGAATAGATAATGTGCATTCCGCGGACGATCGCCCGTTTTCTGGGAATGTGCGAGCTTCTCAGAAAATGGCCACTGAAGTGCGCAAAATCGTTAAACCAAGGCACGCTATTCCATAATTATTTATCAATTTTAATGTTTTGTTGGTAAACGATTAGGTCAAGTGAGAAGCTGGGAAAAATCAAGAGGTTCCGAATAAAATATAATTTATTTGGAAAAAATCATTAAAATAATTATGTTTAGGCAAATGAAGCAAATGTAAAATTTCCTGCAATATGCTGATGCGAATTGAGACGCGCTTAATTCGTAAATGTACATAATTTACACGCATATGTCATGTACATTCACAATAACTAAACTCATCTACTCCTGAATTAATTTGCCATCTATATGGATGCCATCGATGGAGGCAAACAAATTGAGAAATTGAGTGGGGATACTGAATATTAAAAATATTTTGATCACCTTTTAAGAGCATTCTGATTAATGATCGCCTTTTATATATGAGAAGAAGACTACTGATCCTGAAGAAATAGCCTGATATTTAGTTTAGACGTGAACAAAATTATAGTTGGTGAAAAGTTTAGTCATCAAACTTCGGAAAGGTCCACTAACGACTTTTATGGAGCTGTCACTACAACCCTTATTACATACAAAACATGGATTTTATTTAGATTAGATTTAAACCATCTAAATGGTTATTGAATAATTAAATTACGCACCTTAGTATTTTAAAAATGCAGTCCTCTATATAAAAATGACATTCGTTCAGTACTAAGTTGTCACTTTTAAGAACTTTGACTTAACCTCAAGAAAGTTCGAAATATAAATACTCACTCAAAGTTTAAGCCTGGAATTAAAGTTGGATTTTGTTTTGTAAAATATTTAATAGTAAATTCATCTCAAGGACATTCTATCTAAACTGGAAGGTGAACTTGCATAAGTCTCTTATTTAAAAGAAGACTCCAACGCAAGAGCAATAAGGTCGATCGGAAATAAAACTATAATAACCAACAATTTCGATTAGAAAAATGATGGTGAAAAAGGAAGAAAATGAATGAGGAAGGTGATGGTGAATCATACTCATAAAGTCATACTCTGGATGCGGAATGTCATTCTTTAAGTAAGGTTTTTGTGGTAATCATATATACAAGTTATTTTGTTTGTATGTAGGGAGACCATAAATTTAAGTAATTAATAAATGCGCACTTAGTCATTGTATGCATAATAAGTAAGTGACTTTTATTGGGTATTTACAATGACATTAAATTCTGGTTTCTTGTAGATATTTTTAACAAACTTCAAAAAGGAGGAGGTTACTCAATTCGACCGTATATATGCTTTTCCTTTTTTTATGTTTGTTCGCGCATAACTTCGTCATTTATGAACCGATTTTGATATTTTTTTTCTGTTGGAAAGAAGACATTCCCAAAGGTGGTCCCATGATAAGGATATCAGGGTTTGATGGTGGAAGACCAGAGAAAACAAGGAAAACTTTCAAAAATTGCAGGGGCGACTAGTGCATTTTTTAGCATTTTCATTAAGTACTTTAAAACACTACAATTTAATAAAGGTCTGGAGTAAATCTGACGATGGAGCCGGGAGACAGTCGAAGGAACTCCTCAACAATTCACAGCAGCTACCTTGTGTTTGTGCTTGAATAATTTGTATTGACAAGAACCTTACACCTACACGGGTGGTGACTGTCATTAGGGAGCTGATGATGATGACAAAGGTCAGTTCAGGGAACTCCTAAACGATTTACAGTAGCTACCTTGTATTTGGACTCAATTTATTTATATTGATGAGACCTTTGCACCCATTGGGTTAAAATAATGGTCTGCAGTAAATTTGATGATGAAGACCATAGGCAATTGAGGGAATAATTACGGGTAAAAATAAAAGTAAAGAAAATTACGTCGTTTCCCAACTGTATTTGCGTCAGCTTCCAGTCTGACCGGATGCAACTGAATACTAGTACTTTTAACATCTAAAAAGTGTAAAATAAAAACTTTTTTACAAAAAAACAACCGTCTTCCAAAAACCACTACAAAATGAAAAATAACTACTTAATTTCGGAAGTCGGTGTCAAAAATGAATATACTCCAAAGACACCGGCTTCCGAAATTAGTTATTTTTCACTTTGTAGTTGTTTTTGGAAGTCGGTTGTTTTTTTGTAAAAGAGTTTTTATATTTATCTAAAGGTACATACAGTTTCGGATCGATTGACCTGCTGTCGTCCGTACCTCATCAATTTATTCATCCATTTTTAAAACTCAATAATGAAATTAAAAAGTTCGCAAAAGTTCGTTTCTACAAAAAATATTGTTACCCTTTTCAATGTATGGTAAACTTTCATTAAACCATAATTTTTCTAAATGACAGTAACGAAGTCTATTTAAGTCTCGTTTGAAGCCTTTTGATTGGTTGAAACTAGTTTTAAGTAATGTTTGAACAGAGATCAATGCTTGAGTTTCCTTCTGGAATACGGGCCTAAGGTCCGTATTACAGAACGTTACTCAAAACTCAAGCTTTACTTAAGTCTCGTTTCAAACGATTTGATTGGTTGAAAGTTTGAAACTAATTTTAAGTAATGTGTAAACAGAGATCAATGTTATGATCACTGTTATGATGATCTATAAATACACTAAATTGCCAAAAATTGCAACTTGGAAGGCGTTGTTAGGTTAAAAATAGAAAGTAGGTAAAGGTATTCCATAATAGGAAAACGTTAACAGCTTTTAAGAAGCCAAAATAATTTAAGATTTGAGTAGTAAATTGTTTACTTAAACAAGGTTTGATAAAGCAGAAGTTCCAACGCCAAAACATTTCAGTTTTAGAAAAGATCCACCCGCGCTTACTGAAAATGAAGCCCATATGATCGACTTCGAGTAACCGTTCAAGAAGTATATGTGTTGCCATATCAAATATTATTAACTAGGTGTTGCCCGACTCTGTCCGCGTAGACTTCAGTTTACAGGAGCTCAGTTGATATAAAATAAGCGCCTGTTAAAATCATCATCATCATCCCAGCGTTAATCCCAGTCGCATCCGAAGCCTTTTTAGCTTTGGAATCTGGGATTCGCTTTACCAGTCCAACTGCTGATATGGCTAAACTTCGACATTTTCCGTGAAGCGACTGCCGTCTGACCTTCACAACCTGAAGGCGACATCGAAGCATTGCAGTTAGACCAATTGTTGGACTTTTGAGGGCTCCAACAACCCGTAACGACTGCCACTAGATGTTAGTATGGCAACCGGGACCAACGGCTTAACGTGCTTTCCGAGGCACGACCAGACCTGTGCAAATATTCATATTCATGCATACAAATACTTGCACTGTGCGGGGATCGAACCCGCGCCACCTTGCGCAGCAGCCGCGTCCGCTACCGCTACGCCACGGAGGCTGTCAAGCGCCTGTTCAAATAATGGGAGCAATAAGTACGTCCGCGTTCACTTCCGTTTTTGCAAAAGTATTTGTTACTGCTCTGCTCCTATTGGTCATAGCGGGATGTCATATAAGCCTCTGTCCTTTCTCAGGCTCTAGACTATCTGTGTATCAAATTTCATTACAATCGGTTGAGTAGTTTTGGCATGAAAGCCGGACAGACAGACAGAGATACTTTCGCATTTATAATATTAGTATGGATTACAACAAGTCGGTCCTACGTCGTCTCGTGTCATAACTTATCGATGAAATTGATTTTTTAAGTACGGACGACAACAGGTTAAAGGAAAGGGAAAGTTCCGTCTAAATCGGTCCCGCCGTTCCAGAGATTAGCCGGAACAAACAAACAGACAGACAAAAATTTTAAAAATATGTATTTTGGTATGTGTACCGTATATACATTCAAAAGCATGTAGTAGACAGCGGTTATATTAATATTACAAACAGACACTCCAATTTTATTTATTTGTATAGATAGGGTATTTGACTAAAAAAACTAATTATTCAGTCAGTCTGATTTTCCAAAAATACTAGACACGTATATTTTGTTTTATAAAATCAATAAAAATTGACAAATATAAAAGGCATCAAAGATCAGGAGTGGTGGCTGGTGCCGTAGCGTGCAGTGACGTCACACAAGTTTACGTACACAAAAATACGTGTCTAGTATTTTTTGGAAACCTGACTGACGGACTAATTAGTTATTTTTTAGTCAAATACCCTATTATGTTTTTTAATACGAAATAAAATTTTTGAATTTGAATTTAGCATTTTTTGGTAATTTCGACAAAATAATAAATACGGGTCTTAATTTTTTTATTATCTATAAGACGGACTAATTATTTTTTTTGATTTTCATACCTTGGATACATTCTTGTCTAATAAATATTTTCAGAAACTATCTTAATTAAGGTAAACTCAGGTATTCACTTATTTAAACATTATTAATTAACTAAATGAAAAAGAAATAGTCATAGCAAACACAAAATAGTTACTTTTTGTTATCCGAATAAGTTTGAACACGGTTTGAATTCATATTATGAAAATTGAGTGTCTACTTACAGGTTTCGTACCAGTTGATATGTTCATCGTGTTTTCCTTAACACGATGAACATTTAACTTTTAATTCAACCTTAATATTTGTTTTTTTTTTAATTATAAATTTTTACACATATTAACTATAAATTACGTTGTTACAAATACTTGTGACGGTAAGTGTTAACTGCCAAATGTATCGTATTTTTTTAGTTACACCTACAATTTATTATTATTTTTGGTTTGTTTGTTCCCTTTGGAACAGGCTAAGGTCAGAGACCATACTGCCATGTCTTCAGTAATTAATTTTCAACTATCCTATCCTAACATTATAGCCTAACTAACCTAACTCACACATATATATATATATATATATATACATATACTATACACAATAAATAATTTAAAAGTCCAATGAAAAATGAGCGTGGCACTCATCTTCGCTTTCCCGCGCTTCGCTTTCTTTTATTATTTTGGCCGAGGCCGCACTACGGTGCGGTTTTTAATCGCGTGTATAAGCCCCGCACGATGATATTGCGATTGGCGGCCATCTTGGTGACGTAGTCGAACTCGCACCGTCGGTACCGTTCGCAAGTTCAGTCCGCGCTTACCCACTTACGCACATCGAATATTTTTGTTAGCTTTTGTTTTTGTTATCCTGTTTTATTGTTGTTCTTGAGTTTTGTTGTTTAGTTTTGTTAGCTGTTACTCGTTAAAATGAGTAAGAAATTAATTAATAGTCGTGCTCGTGAAATTATAATTAAAGTGGACAATTATTTTGTTAAAGAGAAAGAGGACTGTAAGTTAGTTCTTGAAAGTATAAACCGTGCTTTAAAAAGTGCTTCGGACATTTTATTACCGATGCAACTGCTTACAGTTATTAAAAATATTTTGCAAAATTCTATCAAAGTCACGGAGTGTGTGGCATGTGTCACAGGCGTTGCAAAAAATACTGTAACGAAATTGAGACGAGAGCATGAGTAAGCTACAGCCAGTGGCAGTAAAATGAGAACTCCTACTAAAGGAAAAAGACAAAAGAAGAAACATTTCGACGGGTTTTCCTTAACAGCTTTAAGAAATATTAGAGATTCAGTGTATACGGTGAGGAGAGAAATACCCACAATGCGCAAAATCTTGGCGACTTCAAAAGTAGACTTAAGACTTAATTATACTGGTAGTGAAACTACATTAAGATAAATAATTAAATGTGATTTAGGCTACCAATTTAAACGATGCTACCAAAAAAGACTGGCCCTAATTCAAAGACCCCAAATTCAAGCGTGGAGGGCTAAATATTTACGACCTATGAAAGAAAATGACTCGCTTGGTAATAACAAAAGACCCGTTATTTATATCGACGAAACGTGGATACACGCACACTACACGGAAGAAAAATGTTTGCAAACAGCAACCAATGGAGTGAGACGGAACGACAGCCCCGGTCGCCGATGGATCACGCGGGAAGTTAAAGCGGTTTTGTTGACAATGCCCTTTTAATGTTTAAAGCAGACACCAAAACGGGGGATTACTATGATCCAATGAATGCTGAGAATTTCACCAAGTGGCTTACGGAAAAATTAGTACCCAACATACCACGCAACTCCAAAATTGTGATGTACAACGCCCCCTATCACAGTAGGGATGAGAATAGGCCACCAAGTATGAACAATAAAAAACAGTTGATTGTTGAGTGGCTACAAGCTCACAACATCGACTTTCCCAACGACAGTACAAAACCTGAACTGTATTTATTAATTAAACGGCACAGACCGACGAAAAATTATAAAATTGACAATTTATTAGCTGGCAATGGCCATGAAGTCGTTAGATTACCACCTTACAACTGCGACCTCAACCCCATTGAGTACATCTGGAACCTGGTAAAGATGAGGGTGTCAGAAAAGAATGTGGAGCAGTTGGAAAGTCGCACTGAAGCTCTGACGTTGGAGGCGTTGGCGTCAATAACTCCAGATGACTGGCGAAAGGAAGTCAATCATGTTAAACGGCTTGAAGAGGAATATTGGAATAAAGATCGAATAACTGACGAGTTGTCATAAATACGGCGACGACAGTGAATCGGAAACGACAGACACAGAAAGCAGTTCTGATTCGGAAGACTATATACATTTTTTTACATATTATCCTGGTTTTATTTATAAGCTGATAGATGTGGGTAGTAATTAAAACATGACTGCTACATAGTGGACTCTGGTTCAATTCCCGCTCGCAAATTAACAGAAATGTAGTTAGAAAAAAATAGTATACATGTAAGAAAGATATACAAATAAGTATATTTTTCTTACGTCTACAAAAATTATTTCCTTGAAATTTTTAATAATGAAAGTTTATTTGTCAGAATATGGGTGAGTAGGTACACCTACGAAAGAATGTTAAATGCAAAATTAATATTTATTAATTTTGCATTTAACATTTGAATTATTTGTTTATTTGTATTTTATTATACATACACTCTTTATAAAGAGTGTAATAAAATTATAAAATACAAATAAACCCTTAACCCTAATATTAATTTATACATACACTCTTTATAAAGAGTGTAACAAAATTATAAAATACAAATAAACCCGTAACCCTAATATTAATTTTGCATTTAGCATTCTTTTGCTAGCTGTCCTTTTGTGTGACAGATGACGTCACAACGCTGTTATTGTGACAAGGTTCCATCGCAATATCATCGTGCGGGGCTAGTATTTGTGCCCCTAGAAGACCAATGCAAGCGGCCGCACCTGCTGTTTTCCCGCGACTGATTTTAAAATCGTGATTTGCTACAAAATTCACGCAGGTAAAAACCGCGCCAAAATTTGAAATCTATAGAACTTAGTTGACGCGTATGCACTTGCGTTAACCGCGGGCGGTTTTTTAATCAGTTTTCGATAGAAAGTCTTGCAGAGCAGAGCGTTGGCGCGCAATTTCAACCATGCCATCCAGCGAATCGTAACTGTTTTAAACGAAACATAATATCAAAGTTTATCTCAAAAAATCATCGTGGAAGTACAGAAAAGACCTTTATACGACACTACTTTGCGTCAATATAGTGATAGAAATATCAAAAATAAATTTTGGTAGGAAGTGTTTCAACACGTAGTAAATAATTGGATGACACTGTCGGAGGCTGAGAGAAAAAAATAAGTTAATTATTTTATTAGTGTTTATTTATTTCAAGATTATATAATGTATATAAATATTTAAGAACTCAAATTGCTGTGGAACTCTTAAGGTCGAAATGAAGCTGGCTACTGACATCCTATAGTAATTTAAAAAATATCAGGATGGTCTCTTAAGCTTAGATACTTCAGAAAGAAACCTTTCTCAAATCTACGCCCAGTAAATGGATGGATCCAATAGTTACGAAATTTGCGTTGACGTCTTTTTTTTCTATTTCTTAGTATCAGAGCAACAACACATTCTGCTACCTTGAAATCCATCCTCAGACTGCGGGTCGTTTCGCGATCATTAATCGTGGTGTGTGTTTCCCAAGCGGTTTCGCAGTTGTAGCGGTTAACCGCTAGCTGAAAGAAATCGTAGTGCGGCCTCAGCCTAAGGTAGGCATTATCTTATTCAGCCGAGTAGAAACACACATGCATAATTTATTTTAACGGTTGTTGAAAATAATTTAAGTTATTTATGAAACAAATACCTGAATTCGTATGTGTGTAGGTGTTTGGATTTTTTTTATGTATAACCTTAATTTGTTGTTCAATGGGGATTGTTCATTTTTTTATATGTCAATTGATATGAAATCCATTTCGAGGGATAGGGTTGCTCGTGACTACTGTGCGTTTAAAAAGAGTAAAATATTCACGGATTATTGTTATTTATTGTTGTGGCGAATTTAGGGTCAGGCTTTTCAATGATCTGCTTTTTATTATTTGTTTAATTAGACTATTATGTAATTAGATGTAGTTTATTTTGGGTAATAAAATTACAATAGACTGAATTACAGTTTGGTGTACCGACTATGACCGACTACCATTCGTTTCTTCCTGGCGTAATAATAAAAAGGGTTACGGAAACCGATCCGTAGAACAAAAAATGAACGTTCTAGATCATCTTCAACGGCGACCAATCAGCGTTGCCGCTCGCCGCTACGTGACGTAGTGACTCGTCGATAGGTTAGGGTAGGCGCTAACATATGACCCGGCCTTGGAAGTTCCTGCTTCCAACGAAGTACCGATTATGACGTTTTGCTGAATGCTGAATGCTTATTGTGCATCCATTTTCTTCTTCTCCTCTTGTGGTAGCAACGGACAAATTTGTGAGAATGCCCTTCGCACCGTTCCTGCCTCTGTTTTATGTCAGCGACTCGTGACAAGCCATGAAGCCATCTTTCCCAGGGAAAGTACGGATGATTCTTCCCAAGCTCCACTTGAGAGGCGGAAGATTATGCTCCTTGATGAGTACAAGAGTATTAGGTACCAATTCTTCCTTACTTGTCTTCCACTTTGTTCTGGTCTGGAGCTCCGCTACGTACTCCTTTGACCACCTCTGCCAGAATTGCTGGCGCATCTTCTCGACGCGGTCTTAACGGGAGAGACGATGTGCAGCTGTAGTCGTCAGATCTGGACTGGCGGGTGCGGTGAGCGGTCGGCCAATCAGAAACAGAGAAGGACTGAGGGGAAGAAGGTCATCTGGATCTGTGGAAATTGGGTATATGGGTCGAGAGCTCAAGACGGCTTCAATTTGAGTTAATATCGTGCTAAACTCCTCGTTCGTTAAATTCGCGTTGCCAATAACACGACGGATGTGAAATTTGCAGGACTTCACTTCTGCCTCCCACAATCCCCCAAAATGCGGTGTATATGGTGGTATGAAGTGAAATTTTGTATTATCATTAGCTAAGATTTCCGTGATATTATCACCACTGTTCTTTAAGAATTGTGTGAATTCCTTAGCTGCCCCAACAAAGTTCTTACCATTATCTGAAAATATTTCAGCTGGTTTACCCCTTCTAGATACGAATCGTTTCAGAGCAAAGTAAGCATCAGTTGTTAAACTAGTAACTATTTTTTTTTTATATACAATATGTAAAGAAAACCCTGTCCGATCCGTGAAGGTATTGTTAGGTATCGTTAACTGATTCTCATAATGCCTACAAAGCCGGGCTAAACTTAAAAAAAAACCCCCAAAAAAAATAAATATTATTTCGAAAAAGCGAGGTAACTTAATGCATGTGCGGTAGGCAACCCGATAGCCCCGCCCCCTTCACCCGCGCATGTATGCGCGGGTGAAGGGGGGCGGGGCATGCGGCACGTGGTCGCATCGCTATTCGCTCCGTCACAAATGGTGTTGTCAGTTTTAAAAATTACCAAATTTCGGGGTAATTGGAATTAATACCCGGGAAAAAAAGATTATTTCAAAATTCATTATTATTGTTACTGTGATGATTATGTAAAATTTTATATTATATTTGGTCAAGTGTTTACCTAACCTTTATTATCCTTATGGGTCGGACAGGGTTTTCTTTACATATTGTATATATATATATTATAAACTAGCGCTTGACCGCAATCCTGCCTGATGGTAATTCTAAGTGAACTGCCCGCGTTGAGTAATAGATAAATAAACAAATGTAGCATTTTTCTAATTTAGCGCCTCTCCCTTTACGGTTCAAAATAAACATGGGTCCTGCATAATCTACGCCGCATCTCATAAGCGGATAACCTGGTTCTAACCTTTCTGCAGGTAAGTTACCCATTTTAACTGAAACAGTTTACCTTTTATAACCTTTAATACGTGTACAATGTGTACATGTTACACATTGATAAAATATTAAATATATGTAAGTACGGATATGTACGGTAAAATGAAGCGTACAAAAGAACGTAAATACTGCAAGTCGCTTTAGTCACTCCCGATACTCTCGTTCCGTACGCGCGTGTGTCCTTGGTGGCTAAGAAAATCTTTTTCGCATTCAAAATGGCGTTTTGTGTACTGCGTAAATGCGCGAATCATGGTAGAAAAGCCAACAAAAGTCATGGAATCACATATCATAAGTAAGTATTCCAAAATATTTAGATAAATAATATAGTTTCAATTATTTTGTCAAACATTCTTACTGCTAATGCTTAGGCAGCCATTGTAAGTAAAGAAAGAGAGAGCTAATTGGATTTCTTGCGAGTGTAACAAAGACGGAAACGCATATGACATAGATTAGTTGCACAGAAGCGATAATGTTTATGGTGACTTTTATACCTACAATTATAGTTCTGTTTCACTTTATTTTCGCGCCTGTGTCCTTAGTTACAATTTATTAACATCTTATTGCAACAGTTAAGTAAAACATTGATAAAATTACGAGTTTATTTTGCGTTGCTAAGTAATAGAGTCAAATGACATGAAATTATTAAATGGGACAGTGTGAGTCGATATTAAATGAACATGAAGTATACAATAATATAAATAAATATTACCTACGCCCACAACAATTAGCCTAGTATATAAAAATATATACAGAATGTTTGCATAATGATTTACATTAGAAAAATTAAAATAGGATTTGAAATATAGTAAATATAGATTAAACCAAATTAATTTCACTAATTACTATGGTTTGTAATTGTTTATTTTATTGCATTAGGTTTCCTTTAATCACAGTCACAAAATATTAAATAGGTACCTACACTTTAATCAAGTATTACAAAACTTCAATGACAAACATTAAAGTTTTGTAATACTTGATTGAAGTGTAAAAATGTTAAAAAAATATATATTCACCAAATTGAGCACCTTCTACCACCTACCAAATTACCTACTACTCTGTTATATTTCCTATCTGCATTCTTGTTATTCTTTGGCAATCAGTCAGTGTCAGTGTGTGCAAAGTGTCAGTGATTGGTTGGCAAACGTCTTTTTTTTCCATTTAAGCGCAAACGACAATCACTAGCCATCTTTTTCTTTTTATGCTTTAGTTGCGCCCCATCTCATTCACACTGTACCAATGTAGTTAAATGTACGCAGTATAAAAAATATGCATGTGTGCCTCTGCTGCGTTCGGACACATTTTTTTCGGTTAGTTTCTTAGCATTAATCATATCTGTTTAATATTATATCAATGATGTTACACATGTCTGTACAACCTTTCTAGCCAAATTGCGGCCTCTAAGTGGCCACCAATTTTCCCGTATACTTACTATCTAATAGTGATCGAGGACAAACATGAAGCTGGCGGTTATGCTCTTAATGAAATAACAAACGCGTAAATATATGTTTAGAACACGTGCCTTTTATTGTAAGAAAAACTTAACGAATTATCAAGTCTACCCCCAACTCGAATACTTAATGTTAATGTTATCAACAAGTAAATTAAGACCGCCAATATTACGGGTAGCCTTTAAGTTTATATTCCCCTTTGATGAAATATTAAGTTCAGGAAATGATTGGTTTTGTTATATTTGAGTCAACTTAATAATGGATTTATTTAACTCATCTACTTGAAGTTTCATACGAATAAACGAAGAAATTCTCTCAAACGGAAACGCATGGGTGTTCATTAATTTGATGTACCAACAATGCGGTAGTTACTTTAATATCTGGTAACTCGTTAAACTTAACATTATGACAACTATGATCGTACCTAAAATTGCACAGCCGTTCATGCTAAAACGTCGGGCCGTTCCACCAAATATCAGCTGTGCGTAGCGCGCCCAACGTGGCCCCGCGTGACACTAAGTCAGCTGGGTTGGATTTATCTTCTACGTGTAACCATGGTAAACTACCGGTGAGTTTACAATTTTGCACCTAATAACGCCCCACACAATTCCAAACACGGTTTAGTTACCGGTTTGATAGGCGCGACCCTCGACTTAGCACAAAATAAGTCTACTTACGAATACATTGGTGTTGTTATCGGAGTAAGCACATATGCACGTAAGCACAGGCGCCGTAAGCGCTTAGAGAAGCGTCAGTAAATATGTGCAATTCTAAATAATTGCATTTTGCTATTTATGACTTGACGTGATATACGCAATTTACCCAAGTAGTAAAGCGTGTCAACGAATTTTTGCAAATTAATTAAAATATCATGAGGCACCGGATCATCCCATCCTATCTTATACGTCCATGACTTCTGTAATAATATTTTTGCAAGTATTATTGCAGGCGATTGTAGACCTAAGGGATCGTAAATTTGTGAAATTGCGGATAACATAATGCGCTTAGTGATGTGATTTCCCGTTAATTTAAGTTTGGTTGTAAGTATAGTATAACTCATCCGTATTTGCCAAAAAACCTAAACCTAAAGTTTTACTTTGACAGGATTCGCCTAGAGATAAATCCTTTGACGCATTTAAAGTTGACAAATCAAAAAAATGGAACGATGAAAAAAAAAACATTTTTTTTTAAGTTTTCCAACATTAGAAACATAATTTGTTAAAACTAAAAAGATAGAAATAAAAAAATATTATTTAAAAACAAAAAACCCGCCTGCATAAAACTCTAACGAACTGAAAAGGTAGAAACAAGTTGAACAATCGCAGTTGGGGGACTGTTCTCTGGAATACTTGTTTATCTAGCTAAGAAGTCCCCCAACTGCGATTGTTCAACTTGTTTCTACCTTTTCAGTTGGTTAGAGTTTTATGCAGGCGGGTTTTTTGTTTTTAAATAATATTTTTTTATTTCTATCTTTTTAGTTTTAACAAATTATGTTTCTAATGTTGGAAAACTTAAAAAAATTGTTTATTTTTTTTTCATCGTTCCATTTAATATTAAAACTGCACGTTATATCCATATTTTCTAATGAGTAGTTTAAATCCTTCATTTTAAAACTAATTCGATAAGTTTGGTAGATAAAAATTACCTCATAATTATTGCGTCAAACATCTGCCATTTTGTTTGTGAAATAGCAACAGCTTTAGACAAAACAAACAAAAAATACAAACTATATTGGACCATATGTGTCGGATTGGCAAGGTAAAACATCTTGCCAAATGGGTGCCCCACGAACTCAATGATCGCCAGCGCGAAGTACGCGAGACGTGCCTGGCACTGCTCAACAGACAAACAAATGAAGGAATTTTGAAACACATTCATATCTGCGATGTAAAATAGATTCTGTGTGCTAACCGCAAGCGCTCAGCAAGTTGATTAGATCCTGGTTCAGCACCTAAACAATGCCCCAAACGAAATCTTACCCCTAGAAAAGCGATGGTCCCTGTATGGTGGTCTAACCGGTGTGATTCATCACATCTTACCAAACGGGATGAGCTTTACTGCAGATGTGTACTGTGAAGAACTGAACACAATGATGGAGTGGTACATCTCCAACCAGCATTGGTCAATCGCTCCTCTCCGCTGCTCCTGCACGACAACACGCGACCTCATACCGCACAACAGACAGTCTCCAAGTTGCAAAAAAAGGTTGGTGGGATTGGAGGCTCTCTTCATCATCCGCCCTACTCACCAGACCTTTCGCCTACAGAATACTACCTTTTTCCAGAATTTGAATAGTTTTTCTTTTTATTAAATTAAAAACTAGCGCTTGACCGCAATCCCGCCTGATGGTAAGTAGTGACGCAGTTGTTGATGGTAAGGACTACGCACTAGTTTATTAAGAGCCTATTCACTCTAGCCTTGAAGACACTCAAATTGTAGTCCGACAGAAACTCAGCCGCTGGCAAACTGTTGCAGTCTCTCGATGTACGCGGTATAAAAGAGGAGGCGAAACGCTTCGTCCGGATCGTAGTGGTGTTAACAACGTAAGGGTGGAAACTTGCCGTACGACGGGTCGTCAGATGGTGGAACGGAGATGGGGGAATTAAATCATGCAATTCCCTCGCACACTCACCAAAATGCATCCTAGAGAACACCGAAAGGCTGGCTACTCTACGCCTGTGCTCAAGGCTTTGGAGACCGTCTCGAGTTAAGTCAGGGTCACCAATCAGCCTCTTCGCCCGCCTCTCCACTGAAACCAAAGTGGCCAGGTGACACTTAGTAGCACCAGCCCAAATGTGGCTGCAGTACTCCACACACGAACGGACCTGTGCTTTGTACAACATTAAAAGCTGCCCTGGTGTGAAGTACCGCAAATTGGTTTGTTTACCTCTATTCTTTATGGAGCTAGGCGATTGTATAGGTATGATTCACCTAGTTGATCAGCTGATCAGTATTAATCAACTACAGTGCCTCAAACATACTTTACATTTAATAAAAAAAAAAAAAAATATTAAAATATGTTGGTATTACTGAACATTGTTGTTTTATTATTCAGTTATTCCACAAACACACAAATACCTACATATAAAAGTAGAACACATTTTGCTATGCTGAAAAAAATTAGACTAAATACCACATTTTCTGAATTAGAGGATAACTTTGGAATGTCACTATCATATGCCAGTAAATTATTTTTAAATAACATTCCCATACTGAGTACCTAGCTTTTTGAAACCATTCATTGTAAATTTAGACAATAACTTAATAAAGAGAAATCTTCCAATATCCTTTAGACATACCTAATTATCACAACGTCAGCTGCATTATTGATTGTCTTGAAATCGATATACAAAAACCATCTAAGGCTCTTCACCAGGCTCTGACATGGTCAGAGTATAAGAAGGCAAATACTGTGAAGTGTTTAATATCCTGCACTCCTAATGGATTGGTCAACTATGTTTCTCAAGGCTTTGGGGGGCAGAACAAGTGATGTTGTAATAGTAGAAAGTACTGACTTTCTAGATAAATTATAACCTGGAACTTGTATCCTAGTAGATAGAGGTTTCAAAAACCTATAACAAATACTTCATAGTAAGGGCATTAAACTATTACGGCCACATAATGTAAGTGCTGGTGTAAAGATATCCAAATCTGAAGTTCGACAAACTAAAATAATTGCAAGCTTGCGAATTCATGTGGAAAGGGTAATAAGGCGCTTGAGAGAATTCCACATGCTAAAACAACATGCAGTGATGAACACCAACATACTTCGTGTACTTGACCATATAATTATTATTCCATGTGCTTTAATAAATTTGCAAGACTCTATTAAGTATAAGTGGGATTTTTAATTCAAGTCAGAAAAACGACAAGGGCAACTATCAGTGAATTGATACGAAAAAGGGTGACCCGCTACAATAGTGATGTTTGGCAATCAATAGACTAAGGTCCGTATTACATACAGAACGTTACTCAAGCATTGATCTCTGCTTAAGCATTACTTAAAACTAGTTTCAACCAATCAAAAGGCTTGAAACGAGACTTAAGTAGAGCTTGAGTTTGATTGACGTTCTGTAATACAGACCTTAGACATTTAGTCATGCATTATTTTATTAGGTGTCAAAGCGGTTTTTTTTTAATTGTAAATATGTAATACATACCGTATTTAATAATATGATTTTAGTAATATGGATCTTACCAGCATAATGCAGTGCATAATGAGTTTAATCTCTTTTTTTGTTTTTTTTTTAATGAGTTTCAGAAGATGTAAGTAAAACAATACAAATCATTTTATACGTTTTTATTCTTTACTATTTTATTAATAACGAATCGGAATCAGTTACATTTATAATTAATGAATCCACACATTCATCCCTAATTTGGTCGAGTTGACACATTTCGTCTGCAACTTTTATGGCATCCGCATGAATGATGCACTTTCTCCAATATTCCGCAGTCACTCCATTCCTTCTTCAAATATTTTTTTACATCTTCTAATTTAAAAGTTTTGTTGTTCCTGGCGACGTACACCCCTTTGCTTGAACCCAAACTAACTTAAAGGAGATGTTTCAGAAATGTATGGAGCCTGGCCCAGCAGCCCAGCACATTATACACTTAAAGCTTGGTATAGTTTTTTTTTTTTTTTTTATTATTATTATTATTTATTAATAAAGGTACACCAACAGCTTCTGTATAAAAATTAACAAATAGAGTAGATATGAGTAAAAGGCTTATACAGTTGCCAATAACAGGTGAACCAACATTCACCAACATGAGTGATAACTTAAACTAGATAAATGTAAATACTAATATTAACTGGATATAAACTATACAAAGACAATAACAAGGTTAGACTTGTACTTAAGTAAAAAAAAAAAGGAATACAAAGCTAAAATTAAATATGAGATCAAAAATTAGAATAAAACTTAAAAAACTTAAACTAAGAAACTTACAAAATTAAATACACAGAATAATTTAAATTATACAAGAAAAAGATTGCAAATGTATAGGAACAAACAGACAAAACTATTATTTAAGAGCTTTTTGACTTAGAATAAAACGCTTCAAGGTTTTCATAGTGTTGTGGTTTATGTCAACATCTGGGTTTGATTTTATCAAGCAATTTATCTCTTTGCTGAGCCTATTGAGAGGTGAATTTTCTCCTATATTTGTGTTGGAAGCTTTAGTATGGAATAAATGGGTAATGGGATATCTGGGTATTCTATTGGGGACTTTTATTCCAATTTGATTAATCAAGTTAATACAATCTAATTTATTGTTAACTAATTTGTAAAAAAACAAAATATCTTGTACCAGTCGCCGGTCGCGCAGTGTTGTCATTGCGTAGTGTTGAATACGTTGCTCGTATGGACACCGGGGTGATACACCACCGAAGGTATATGCTAGGTGTTTAGTGAAGGCCCTTTGGATGCTTTCTATGCGGGTTCCACACTACGCTGGCAAATTCAAGGTGACTACGGACTAATGCGTTATATAACACAATTTTTGTTCTTACCAGCCTAAATCCCTTAGTGCTTCTCTTAAGAAATCCTAGTAGCCGTGCCGATTTCGTAACAATGTTATCAATATGGCTTATGAAGTTGAGTTTACTATCCATAGTGATACCAAGATCGCGAACCTCATTCACAGTTTCTAATAACACTCCGTTTATGTTATATGAGACGGCACTGGATTGCTTTTTCCTTGAGAAACGTATATGGCTACATTTACGTATGTTAAGTTTCATGTGATTAAGGTTGCACCAGTGTTCAATTCTATCCAAATCCACCTGAATTAGGGTAGTATCTTTATTTGAAGTTATAATTTTATAAATTTTAAGATCGTCAGCAAACATTAGATATTTACAATGATAGATTTGGGCGCTAATGTCGTTAATGAACAATAAGAACAAAACGGGTGCAAGATGGGAACCCTGAGGAACTCCTGAATCAGCATAATATGGATAGGATTCGTAACCGTTAACAACAAGAGTCTGCGATCTATGAAGCAAATAAGATTTGAACCAGTTTAGAAGTGAACCATGTATGCCATTATACTCTAACTTGGACAGTAATAGAGAATGGTCAACCCTGTCAAACGCACTGCTGAAGTCCGTGTACACGGCATCAACTTCTAGTCTTTTGTCAAGAGCTAGAGTCAAATCCGACACAAACTCGACGAGGTTTGTTTCTACACTGCGTCCAGCTTTAAAGCCATGCTGACTTGGTGAAATAATTCTGTCAATGTGGCGAGTAATAACTGGACAGACAAGAGACTCGAATATTTTAGGAAAACACGATAATATTGAAATTGGGCGGTAGTTTTGAACATTTGCAGGATTACCTTTTTTAAAAACCGGGACAATTCTTGCGCTTTTCCATACTTCAGGGAATATTCCTTCAGCAAGAGAAGAATTGAAAATAATCTGCAATGGTAGGGCAAGTTCATGATAGCAGCGTTTTAAAAACAAGGGTGGTATACAATCAGGTCCAGCACCTTTGGAAGCATCTATGAGTTTTAGCTTGTTAAGAATTTGTTTTTCTGTTAATTTAATAGTGCTTAAGACCGAGTCAATACCAGAAAAAACATTAGCAGTGTTATAAGAAGTGGCTGGATTTTGATTAAAAACCGAAACAAATTGATCAGCAAAGAGGTTAGCAATTTCTGGACCATTGTTAGCCACCTTATCATTCATATACATGTCTGCAGGTATGCAAGATTCTCCACGACGTTTATCTTTAATAAATCTCCAGAAAGCTTTAGGGTTTTTGGGAATATCGTGTTCAATTTTACATTTGTATGTATTGTCACATTGATTTATTAGAGTATGACAACGACTACGAAGTAAATCAAAAGTAAGTTTATCACGGGGATTATCGTATTTACGGTATTTTTGCCTAAATTTCTCTTTTTCACTTTGGGTTCTAATAAGTGAGTCTGAATACCAAGAGGGATACTCAGACTTTCTACTTACATATTTAGGTACATAATTGTTAATAGCGATCTGTAGTATACCGTAAAAGGCGTTAACGTTCCGTTATAGTTCCGCTATAGTTAACTGTTTATAATGTTAATTTCCTATATTTTGCCTTAGTTTTTATACAGATTCAATTTAAGTCGGCCAAGGAGTGCAACACAACTACGGAAAGTGCTGGCCCGGTGCGTTTGGGGAGGGAACAACTACTAGTGAGTGATATACGTAGCTATGCGCAGTGACGGATTAACCCTTAATCAAATTAAGCAATTGCCTAGGGCATCACGTCTGGGGGGGGGGGGCACCAGAAGAAGCACAAAAAAAGTCCGTCCTTAGGGCATCACGAATCATGTCTCACTCTCACGTCACTAAAAACCACACCAAAAAACGTTTCTAGGACTAATTTATTTATTTATTTAATTAAGGTTCGCTAACAGTTGCTACAGATATTTCACACATTACAAATACATACAAATTATTGACTTAAATCTAACTGCACAACCAATTACAGGCAAACACCACATGCTAAGTGCTCTTTGTAATTTTTAAATTCGCGCGTTTTAAGTTGACATAGAGTCCAACCTAGAGTCATAACCTCGCTCCCGCTTGCCCACACGCTGCCCGCTAGTGCATTCGGCAATTCGAATGTACCGGAATGTGCGGTGCGACTTTGATTCTTTAGAAGCCCGCGCAAAAGAAAAGCTACCAGATGTCGAATACAAGGACACCCGTCAAAGACGAAGAAAGAAAATGCCCAATGATGGTTCAGCTCCTGAATTAATTTTCAGCCCAAGAGAACAATTCAAAATAACGTGTTATTATAGCATCATTGATAAATGCGAAAAAGAGGAGAGATATACAAAGAAACAGCAGACATATTCTCATTCTTGAATAAAATACCCGATGCCGATAAAATTATATGTCCCGATCAAACTGCAGAATACAGCCAGCACAGTACAAATCTAGTAAACACATATCCAGAAGACCTTAACACCGAATTATTAACAGAAATTCAACAGTTTCATTCATATATCATAAGTGAAATAAGTTCCAGACCCAGTGATTCGGCTCGCACAAGTTTACATCACACTCACGCACAATGGTATAAAATAATACATGATAAAATTCAATCAGCTTTCCCTAATGTGGAAACAGCTTCCTGCGCATATTTTTATCGCTTACGATTACAAATTGCTCAGCTGAACGTTCTTTTTCAGAATTAAAAATATTAAAAAATTAAATAATGACAAAGATGATACAAGAAAGGCTCGATAATTTATTGATATTATACATAGAGTCCGATGTGTTAAAAACATTAGACGTTAATACTATCTTGCGTGAATTCAATGCCTGAAAAAGCCGCAAGGCGCATTCCAATAAATAAATAAATTATGCTTTGGTTTTTATTGTTGTCGCACCTACTCCAATTCTAAGGTACGTTAGATCAAATACAAAAGATCAAATGGTCTGACAGAGTGCGAAACACCGAAATCCTGCGACGAGCCAATGTCGGTGGCATTGAGGCTTATTTATTGCGTCGGCAGCTTCGGTGGTGCGGACACGTATCACGTATGGCGGACGAAAGAGTGGCGAAGCGCATCTTTTCTGAGCTGGAGGAGGGCAAGCGATAGCATGGCGGCCAACTCCTCCGGTTCAAGGATGCCTTAAAACGACACATGAAGAGATGCAATATAGAACCCTCTGAATGGGAGCGTTTGGCAGCAAAGCGGTCAGAATGGCGCAGAATGGTGTACGGACAAGTACGCGAGTTTGAGGAGCAGCGCAAAGCTGACCTCGATGCCAAACGCGACCAATTAAAGGCCCGCCCACCTGCTGCCATCACATACAACTACGTCGACGGCGTGCTTACGTGCCCTCAGTGTGCACGAAGTATCGCCGCCAAGATAGGCTACATTTTTTTTTCCGGGGTGGAAATTGTCAATGGATGTCCGCCGCCCTGGGGTGGGCGACGGGGTCTGTCAGACTCTTACTGACTAAAACCACCCCGGTGTCTCTTCTATCACGAGCACGCGTGGGGCCGCGGGAGTCTAAATTCTTCCACGGCCCCACACCCTCGTGCTGGCCCAGTCTGTCCGGGCCTCGTCTCCTGCACGGGGTAGTGGGGTGTCAAACTACCCCGTGCATCGCCTCAGAGGCGCGCGCCACCGCCTGGGGGTCCATCGAATAGGGGGCGGGGACTTCCCCATGTCCCTCGCCCCTGGACCCATTCATGGGGGGGCGGAAGAGGGCGTTATCCGCGCTTCTTCGGCGCCCGGTGCGTCTTCTGCGGCCCGGGAAGGGAGTTGAGATCTCCCTCTCCCGTTCCGCAGCTTCAGCTCGATCTGCCGCTGCGCCGGACTGGAGCCCCGTGTCCGCTCTTCCTCGCGCCATCGGTACAATGACGCGAGTACTTTCGCCTCTAGGTCCCAGGGCGGGGATCCGGCCAGGACGCAAGCCGCCTCGTAGGAAATCGTGCGGTACCCGCGGACGACCCTGACGGCCATCGCCCTCTGCGGCTTGCGCAGAATGGCGAGTGTTCCGGCCGTCAGATCCATCGCCCACACAGGGGCCCCATATAGGGCCATGGACCGTACGATTCCCACGTACAACCGCCTACAGGCGGCGCTCGGGCCCCCCATGTTGGGAAGCAGCGTTGATAGCGCGCCTGCTGCACCCATCAGCTTGGGCGCCAGCCGCCGGAAGTGGGGCCCGAATTCCCATCGGTTGTCGAGCACCAATCCCAGGTACTTCATAGTCGACTCGACAGCTATCCGGGCCCCATTGACCACGATATGTGAACCCGGCGCTGGCGTACGCCGGGGGCCGTGGAAAACCATGGCCTCCGACTTGTCAAGGGCCACCTCCAGGCCCAGGCGCCGGATGCGGTTCACCACCTGTGACACCACAGCCGTAGCTATCAACGTCGCTTCCCTGTGCGAGCTCCCCCGGGCAGTGACAAGCGTGTCGTCCGCATAACACGTCAGGTCGGCGCCCGACGGGAGCTCGCCTCTCAGCACCCAGTCGTAGCTAATGTTCTACAGGAGTGGCCCCAATACCGATCCCTGTGGGACACCGCACGATATTTGGTGCCGACCGGCACCGTCACGTCCCCGATAAATGACGCATCTATCCTCCAGATAAGCCCCTACTCTACGGCGGAGGTAGGGAGGCACCCGATGGTATTTCAGGGCCTCCCTAATACAACTCCAGGGTAGGGTGTTGAAGGCGTTGTAAATGTCTAAAGACACCGCCAACACCACCCCACCCCGTGACACCGTATCCTCCGCCAGGGCTCTCACGCGCATGATGGCGTCTATGGTGGAGCGCCCCCGACGAAAACCAAACTGGTCGTCGTCCAGGTTCGGCCCCTCTCTGCACAAGTGGCTGACGAAGCGATCTGCGATAATCCGCTCGAACAGTTTGCCCGCCTCGTCAAGAAGCACTATGGGCCGATACGCGGACGGCGAGTCCGCGGGGCGCCCCTCCTTCCTGAGCAGGACCAGCTTCCCCTCCTTCCACACACTGGGAAACTGACCCCGCTCGAGGCATGCCGTGAAGAGCCCCCTCAGCTGGGGCTCTAGCTCCTTCAGAGCCAGGACGAGAGCTCGGCCAGGAATTCCGTCGGGTCCTTGCTTTGTTCTTGGCCCGAAGCCGCGACACGGCCGCTCTCGTCTCTGCTTGCGTCACCTCGGGGACATCGGTGCCCAGGAGGGCACCGATAAGAGAAGAGGTCTTCTGGAGAGTCTGTGGCTGAGGGTGAAGCCATCGCCGGGGGAACGTGTCCCGCCCGCTCAGGGAAGAGGGTCGATACCACCGCAGTGGGGGCGCCCAGGGACGCAACTTGCCCCGTACCCAACGGTAGGGGCGCCCCCACGCGGACCCCATCATTCATCTAGGAACCCCAGCAGCTCTTCCCTGGCTCGCGACTTAGAGTCGCCGATGGCCAGCCACAGAGCCTCCTGGGCAGGCTACATAAGCCATCTTCGGGCGCATGAGCGCCAAATCATCGGCTAGGAGTCGAAGTGGTCGCCGTGGCCGAAATCGGTCGGGAACATCATCATAATCACATCTCATCATCATATTTTACAAAAAACTAATGTTTTTAGGCGGTAAAAGTCTAAAGACCGATTCTAGTTGGCATACGGATGGGGGGGCCCACAGGCGTGGATTGCTTAGGGCATCAAGTAGTCTTAATCCGTCACTGGCTATGCGTATGTAGCTATGTATATGCTATGTGTATGCTATATTTATAGTAAGATTTTAGTAGTAGGTTTTTGAAACCTCTGTCTGCTAAGATGCAAGTTCCAGGTTGTAATTTGTCTAAAAAGTCAGTTCTTTCTACTATTAGAACATCACTTGTTCTGTCCCAAGCCCTTGAGAAAAATAGTTGACCAGTCCATTAGGAGTGCAGGATATTAAATGCTTCACAGTATTTCCCTAATTAGATGGTTTTTCTATATCGATTTCAAGACAAACAATAATGCAGCTGACAATGTGATAGTTATGTCTAAACAATATTGGAAGATTTCTTTTTATTGAGTTACCAGTTAGTTTAGTTTTAGTTAGTTTTGGTAGTAATTTATAATAGGTATTATAAAGAGGAAAGATGTTTCTTTGCATTGAATAGGCTAAAAAAAGGCACTTAATGAGTAAGTAAACACTGCTATTAGTTTTTGTAAAATTAAATTAGAGTAAGATATTTATGTCACGCCAACAAGCTCGATCCTGAGCAGTTCTCCGCCAGCTACTACCAGCCACCTTTTTGATGTCGTCGCACCATCTCGCTCAAGGGCGTCCACCGCTACGTTTGCCGAGAGGCGGTCTCCACTCGAGGACTCGTTTACCCCATCGGTTGTCGGTCCTGCGGCATATGTGACCAGCCCTTTTCCACTTCAGCTTGCTAATCCTCTCAGCTACACGCATCGCGCATCGCGGGCCTACCGCACGGTGGGCTTCGCAGCGGCGTGCGCTCTGGCGGGCACCCCGCCTTGGGAGCTCGAGGCGTGGGTGCTCGCCAGAGTGTACGAGTGGACGGCGGGGCGCAGGGCGCTGGGCGAGCGTCCGGCCCCAGAAGTGAGGGAAGCCGTCCGCCGGGAGGCGGGGGACGCCATCGTCCAGCATTGGACGCGGGACCTCGCCTCCGCGGTGTTCGGCCGCCGTACCCTCGACGCCGTCGGGCCGGTCCTAAAGGACTGGCTCGACAGGCGTCACGGATTCCTCTCCTTCCGTCTGGTGCAGGTGCTCTCCGGTCACGGCTGCTTCGGCAGGTACCTGCACCGGATAGGACGAGAGGAGACACCGTCGTGCCATGGTTGTGGCGCGGCGGGGGACACGGCGGAACACACCCTCGCGGTGTGCCCGTCGTGGGCCGTGCCGCGCCGCGATCTTGTCGCGGTGGTTGGAGGGGACCTCTCGCTGCCCGCCATCGTCAGAGCGATGGTGGGGAGCGAGGAGGCTTGGGTGGCGATGGCCTCCTTCTGCGAGGCCGTGATGTCGCAGAAGGAGGCCGCGGAGCGCGAGCGGGAGGAGGA
The DNA here is from genome assembly GCA_017933935.1 of Sesamia nonagrioides. NCBI lineage: Eukaryota > Metazoa > Arthropoda > Insecta > Lepidoptera > Noctuidae > Sesamia > Sesamia nonagrioides. Next base: position 1,662,952 of record JADWQK010002002.1, on the reverse strand, counting down.
TCCCCTCGCTCCGGCGCTCCGCAGGCGGCGTAGGGGGAGGAGAAGGCGGGATTTCGCCCGCTTTCTCCCTCCCTGAGGTGAGCGGCGGGCGTGAGGCCGACGCCCGCCTTACATCGCTCATCACGCGGGAGCCACGGCCCCTCCCCAGGAGGGGCAATTGAGGGCCCGCCCAACTAGGCGGGTTTCGCCGGCGGGGGAGAGGTAGCTCAGGCTGCGCTAGTTTCCCACTCCCCCGCCAGTATGGCGATGCCGGAGTGTCGCTGTGGGTTTAGTGGGTATTCCCGGCTTCGGCTGGGCGAGTCCCACACACGCCCTTCGGGGTACGGTGCGTAAAGGCATTCCCACAGCGTAAAAAAAAAAAAAAAAGGATATGTTTAGGATAAGTTACAAAAGAAGCCGAGATATAATTCAAGACGAGGCTATCATAATTATTAGGATAGGATAGTTGAAAATTAATTACTGAAGACATGGCAGTATGGTTTCTGACCTTAGCCTGTTCCAAATGGAACAAACAAAAAAAAAAATAACCTCTATTAATCTATGGATTGAAATTGTATTGTATTTACCTAGAACAAATAAAACTATTGCAAACTTATAATTACTGTTCCCATAATATTAAATGTAACCTTTCAAGATGGTTATCATAACATGGCGATTTCAAGGGTTGTCACGAAGACTTAAGTAAGTACATATAATTCATTAATATTAGTAATTTAAATTTAATTAATCATTACAATGTTATGCTTAAATTTCAGAGACTATATAGTTTGGAAAACAGCTCAAGCATTGCTGACTGTTCGCTCTCTTACTTACAATGATCACATGAGCCAAAGCTACGCGATAGACTTCTTATTGGAACCAGTGTTTTGGTTTGTTGACAACTTCGCCCAGTATCTTGGAAAAGTAAGTTTTATAGCTCACTAACTAACCAAAAGTATCCATTCTCTTAACCCAGGATATTGGCTACCTGTGTGTTAAATTTAATTCAAATCTATTCAGGCTACTTCTGCATTTTTAGTATTTGGGGTATTTATTCCCACATTTAGGTCCGTATTACAGAACGTCACTCAAGTATTGATCTCTGCTTAAGCATTACTTAAAACTAGTTTCAACCAATCAAAAGGCTTGAAACGAGACTTAAGTAGAGCTTGAGTTTGAGTGACGTTCTGTAATACGCACCTTAATTTATGAATTCATGCTGTTTATTTACAAGAATGTTTGCGTGGCTAGTGATAATATTTTTATGCTGCATTATGTTAGATTTCCGACCGCGGCTTCACATTATAGACTGATTATGCAATTATTATTTCAGTAATAAAGGAGCATTTAATTTATATAACCTTATTGGGAATATTATGTTTAGAGTCTTGAGGTTGGAACACTAGTCCTAAGGGAGTAGTGTTCCAACTTCAAGACTCTCAGTCAAACCCTAAGGGGTTTTGACTGCTCATCTCCTATTTTTAGCTCAAAGAATCAGCACTACCTTCCAATATGGTAGTGCTTTGAGCCTCTTGGTTACTTATTAACAGAGATGCAGAAAAAAATATATTTCTTTATTTAGTGTCACTTTAACTCGGCAAATTAATATCTCAGATTGACCACCTAATTAATATATGTCAATTTCATACTACATTTCAAAGAAAAAATATACTAATTATAACACCCACAACTAGGTGAAACCAACATGCTCCAGATCATGTGCAAAATTTTTTGTCATATCAAAAATCATCATCATCATCCTCATCTCAGCGTATAATCCCGGTTGTATCTGCGGCTTTCGCGTTGGAGCCCGGGGTGCGCTTTCCTACAAACACGCCTCCATTTCGTACGATCTCTGACATCCCTTGGTATGAGATTGTTGGCACGAATGTCATCTCATACAAAGACCAGCCAGCACTTCCTTGGTCTACCTTGCTTGTTCCGGTCCGGCGGAGGCGCTATGGCATAACATTTTTTACCCACGTAACATGTGTTTTCGTAAGACGTGACCAGCGTTTTGTCATATCGAAAATAATTGAGGAAAAACATATTGAAAAAAACATTCTCACTACATTCTTCATTATAGTTTTCTCCCTTTATCGAGTATGAAATAGGTACTAAAACTTGATATTGCTCAAACTTCTAAAATCTTTCTTGGCCCAGTGGTCTCTAGGCTCAGTTGATTCAGTCCAAATTTAGTATTTAAGTAAGCTAAAATTTTAAGAAAGGACAAAGAATACTTTTTATCCAACTGCGATATAAAAAATTACTCAAACAAGGTCACAAGCAATAATAAAAAAAAATAAACCATTTTTTTTCTTTTCAGGTATTTGTTTTCTGTGTCACAGTATTGACAAGTGCTGTGGTAGCCATTGCATATTGGGTGGGCCTGCCATATTGGTGGCAAAGATGTCCTTACACTACAATATTTCTAGTCATATTTGGCAACTGGCTGCTTATCAACATTGTATTTCATTACTACAAGGGTGTTGTCACTGAACCTGGCTATCCACCACCAGTAAGTTTTAACTCAAACATGAGTATTATACACAGGCATCTGTATGAAAAATTGCTCTGATAAAAGGAGACCTGGACCACAGTAGAGACAGAACAGTAGATTATCTAAGGCCGCCCGCAGAGTTACTTGCCTACTCTTGCGTTGAACCACAGCCCGTACTGCACCTATGTTATTCCAAGCTATATTATGCCAGCGTGTGCGTGAAATCACGCACCGACACGGCGCACCGCGCACACGCAATTATTCAAACTGAGAGCGGCTCTTTTCTTTGAAGATGTACTGTGCCTGGACCTTAATTATGTAAAAGACTATTGCTTGTTCATTTGAATCATTTTAAACAATTGCTAATCCATTACTCCATATGTTCGAAAAATGTGTTTCCTCCACAATGTAAACAACACAATGTTGTTGAATTGCCAAAATAAAACCTATACCTATAGATAGTGTGTTACGCAATGACCCTGCAGACCATTCAAATGATCATGTCATTACTCCGTCGTCGTCGTCCTCGGTGGCGCAGCGGTCAACACGCCTGCCTGCGACGTGGAGGCCCCGGGTTCGATCCCCGGCCAGTTCATGATGGAAAACGATCTTGATTGGCCTGGCTCATGGATGTTTATCTATGTATGTATCTATTATAAATACATATAGTATCGTTGAGTTAGTATCCCATAACATACCACGTCTCGAACTTACTTTGGAGCTAGCTCAATCTGTGTGATTTGTCCGTATATATTTATTTATTTATTACTATATTGGGTCAGTTTCACGTTAACGGGTACAGTATTCAGCTATGACAGTATTTTACAAAGAACAACTCCCTACCTGAATTTTCTAAAACCCTGATTCTGGGTATCACGAGCCACTGGACTAGCTGTCGGGTTTCGGACTTCATTATGAGATGACCTATAACAATGATCCGATCTGCAAATGATAGATAGAATTTACTGCTTATCATACTATCCGAGGCTTAATCTTATCTTTCTTTCTTAGCCTTATAACTTTCAACTGACTCTCTCTTTAAAGTAAGTCGTCTGAAACCGAGGACAGGCTAGTGGCAAAGTTCCTCTTATATTTTCTAATGACATTAATTAGAAGTACACGTTATATTTCCACAGAGCACTCTGATATCAGACGCAGCGAGTATATGCCGGCGGTGTATCTCCCCACGGCCGCCGCGCACGCACCACTGCTCGGTGTGCGACCGCTGCGTGCTGGCCATGGACCACCACTGTCCGTGGCTCAACAACTGTGTCGGCTACTACAACGCACGGTTCTTCTTCCTCTACATGGTCTACATGGTCGTAGGCGTGGGATTCGTCATTACCGCCGGCATTGATATTGGATATAAAGTCATTTGGCTCAATGATACAGGTAATTTGTTATTTATGTTTTGATGAGACAATAATGCTACTGTTTTCTTAATTTTCGTTTCTTGTATGCCCACATTATACTGATCATCTTATTACGTAAAGAGTTTATCTTCACAGTACACGGGCTTCCATCATATTTGTATGATAACGACGTTTTTGTTTCCAGGTGGTATTATCCCAAACAATGATCCTGATCTAATCGGCCATCCAGTCCGGCTGAACCAGACGGGTGCCTTGGTACCGGTGAAGGAGATAGTGGAGTACGACGATTCCGTTAACTTTCCTCGAGAACATAAGCTGCCCGTGCCGCCCATCACCGAAGCTCAACGAATCTGCGCACATCCCTATAAAAGAAAAGCGGTCGTGTTTATGGCCGTGACCTGCCTCTCCGTATTTGTTGCACTTGGAACATTAACGATCATCCATGGGAAGAATGTCGGCCGAGGAGAAACTAGCGTGGAAGCACACATTAACGAGAAACTGCGAAAATTGACAAACGGCACTTACAGGAATCCGTACGATTTCGGAAAAAGAAAGAATTGGCGGCTCTTCCTGGGACTTACTCAGGGCAGAACTTTCATGAGGCATGTTTTGTTGCCGTCTGGCCATGCTCCGACCGGCACGGGATTAGCTTGGCATACCGTCCGACGGGGTCTAGAAGACTGGCCTTAAACGAGGTTTATTTAAAAATTGTTTATGGTCTATTACCTGCCAAAGTTGTCAAATTAGTGCTGTGCACTTGTGACACAAAGGAGGCGCTTACTCTCTGGGTTTGGAATCATATTTGAATTTGAAATACGTGTTGAGAAGTTTCCTTACTGCCAGTAGTAATCAAGTCAGACGGTGTTTGGAAGCTGTCTGGCCAAAAATTAGGACCTAGTGTTTAATATTGTACATTGTTTTAGATCAGTTAGTATTATGAATCTTGTTTTTTATGCACAGTAAAGACTGTAGTTGACATAAAGTTTTCTAAGTTAAATCTTATTTTTACTGCTGGTGCTGGCGCCAGCGGATGTTTGGATATTGATGATGATTTATACAAAAATAATTGCTTTGGCGAAAATAATTATTGATATCAGCAGATTTATTTAGAGAATGTATTGTGAAAATAACAGAATTACTGTGTTCTATCAATTTAGTATGTGTTCCTGTTATGTTAAAACTCAATCGTAGTCAAGTGTTTAATATTTATAATCACAATAGTAAGCTTGAGAAATAAGGTGTAGTTTAAAACGGCCTAGAGTTTTGGTAATTAACATTCGCATCTTTGTCCGTTTAGCAATACAAGATTTTATTCACTGAAATTCAGTTAATGTTAGATGTATAAGTGTATATAATTAGTATAAGGTTTAATTTATTATGCAGGTGCAAATATTTTCACTATGGTCAATTTTTTATTTAGTAGCACTTTGAGAGGCCTGTAACGAAATGATGGTTGTAAAAATTGTTAATGATAACACCAAGACTGAAGTCGTGTGTAAATGTTAGCAAAGGATAATGTAGACCTAAGTTGACAGATGCTGATGATGATGATGGTTGATGTTGGTTGATTGCTTCAACCATACAGGTCACTACACTAGTTGTGATAGCTCAGATATTTATAATCTAACTTATTTTAAAGTCATTTTTGTTGTTTTATTTACACATATACTGTGTACAATATACTGAACATATTCACGCAGGCTTCCTGCGTGGTATGTACACAGGCGTAGTTTACTTCGATATAGCGAAGGCGTTTGACAAAGTCTGGCACAACGGCTTAATCTATAAGCTGTACCAACTCGGCGTGCCTGATCGTCTCGTCCTCATCTTACGGGACTTTCTGTCAAACCGCACCTTTCGCTATAAAATCGAAGGGGCGCTCTCCTCCCCCCGCCCCATCCGTGCAGGTGTTCCCCAGGGCTCTGTACTAGCCCCACTCATTTTTACGCTCTTCACTAGCGATATCCCGAAAAGCAGTAAGGCTAAACTCGCTCTGTTCGCAGACGACACAGCCATCTACTGCTCGGGACGCAGTCCAGACTGGATTCGCCTCCATCTTCAATCCGCGGTCAACAAGCTCGCTGACTGGTTTAGAAAATGCAGAATTGAAGTCAACCCCCTAAAAAGCCAAGCGGTACTCTACAGGAAACCGCGGGTCAGTGTCACCCTTCCACGACCCCTCACCATGGACGGCAAGCCGATCCCTTGGGAGAAGCAAGCCAAGTACCTAGGTGTGATTCTCGATCAAAACCTCAACTTCTCAGAGCACATCGAGACGGTCCGCGCTCGCGCCGCCTTCGCTCTAGGTCGACTCCACCCCCTCCTCAACCCGCGCAGCAAGTTATCGCTCAGGTGCAAAATGCGCTTGTACACAGCTTGCATACGCCCGATAATGACCTACGCTTGTCCAGTCTTCGTACATGCCAAGCCACGTCATATCCATAGGATGCAAGTAGTCAAAAACCGATTCCTCCGTAAAGCCACAAACGCCCCTTGGTTCGTCCGTAATGAGATCCTCCACCTTGATCTCAAAATCCCCACCATCCAGCAGTTCATGAAACGTCTCTCCAAACGCTTCTTTGATACTGCCACCAAGCACCACAATCCTCTTATAGCAGCGGCCGCCAATTACACTCCCTCCACCATCTCCCGACTTCGCCGTCCTCGGCATGCCCTCACAGACCCCGATGACCCCATTACCCTCCTCCAAGAGGCCAATAGGGCCACCAGCACAGTACACAAAAACAGACCGACCTACCGACCTCGCCGCCGAGGTCCATCGCGACGCGCTCCCCGTAGCAACCCCCTCCCCCGTCCCCTGTCCGAGGAAGGCCAGCCCGCGCCGCAGCTGAGCCAGTAATTATCATAATGTCCCAACAATGACCTCTGAGTTTGTTCCGGCGTTTCTTCTCAGAGTTGTTACTAGGAAACGCCGTGGTCATCAAACCATTAAGTATAACTTTCGATCCAGCCGCCCCTTGCTGTCCTCTAGCGACGCCCTAAGCCGAGGTTCGTACCCCACGGGGGGTGCCCTTAGTGCGTAGTCGCCTAGTTTTAAGTGCCCCTGGCTGGAGGCTTTAATTTTAATTAAGGCATCCACAGGAAAGTCTGATTAAGTAGTTACGGTCTCTTAGTAGCCACCTACGAGATGCCATATAAAAAAAAAATGTGTACAATATGTAAAGAAAACCTTGTCTGATCCGTGAAGGTATTGTTTGGTATCGATAACTGATAATACTAATGCCTACAAAGCCGCGATAAACTTTAAAAAAGCTCCCTAAACAATTGAATATTATTTCGCAAAAAGAGGTAACCTGTGTGTAGGTGGTAGGTACATGTGTGGTAGGAAATACATGCGCGGGCGAAGGGGGGCAGGGCACGCGGCACGCGGTCGCATCGCTCATAATAATACCATCAAAAATGGTGTTGTCACTGTTTAAAAATTACCCAATTTTGAGGAAGTTGGAATTAATTCGCAGAAAAAAAGATTATTTCAAAATTTATTAGTATTGTTACTATGATGATTATGTAAAATTTTATATTATACTAGCTTTCCGCCCGCGGCTTCGCCCGCGTGGAATTCGGTTATATCGTGCTTTTTTAGATTTCCCTCGGGAATAAAACTTATTAAATGACGATTGATCAGTTTTCGACCGGAGATGAAAAATGATTGAATTACTTAAATTGCTATTAAAAAATAAGGGTTGATCGTAGAAGGGTAAAAATTTAAGATTGTATGTATTTTTATATATTGTATCATAAAAAAATAGAAACTAAAAATTTTGTCTAAACGATAAAAAAATAGGGGTGGACTACCCCTAACATTTAGGGGGATGAAAAATAGATGTTGGCTGATTCTCGGACCTACTCAATACGCTTGAAAAATTTCATGAAAATCGGTCAAGCGGTTTTGGAGGAGAAAACGAAAACTGTGACACGGGAATTTTATATATAAGATTATATTTGGTCACGTGTTTACCTAACCTTTATTATCCTTATGGGTCGGACGGGGTTTTCTTTAAATATTGTAGAAAGTTATTTTTTCATTATATGAAACCTGAATATAGTTTGTTCAGAGTAAGCAACTGAATCGATTCCAATTTTTACACCATGTTATATTTTTTCTCAAATATATTTAGAAATTGTTGCAGTGTGGTTAGCAAGTGCGCAACACAGCTGACGGATCACACAGCTGAAATCATAGTACTAGGCGCGTGAGACAGACCAATGCACCGCCCCCCGTGGCGCACCGCTTTAGGCGTGGGTAAGCGATGCGTTGACCATATTTTTGTTGGGACAACCAAGTAAGATAACAAGCTCATAACTTTGTGATTTTCATGATATTTTTTTCAAAATTTGTACATAGATTCTTTTCTTAAAAATACTGGACACGTGTTTCGGGTTTCGTATAAAAAAAAAAAAAGACATTGTACAGGGTGGCGCAATAGAACGTGCATATTGCATTATCTTTTTTTGCGGGGTAGAAGGGGCGTGGGCGAGGGGAGACCGATATCGTTGGGTAGCGCGGTTCATGAAGTTTTAGTAACTATGAGTCACTTCGACGGGAAGCGTCGCGCATTTTGCGTGCGCGTATTTTACGAAAACTCTCGTTCGTACGTAGTTGTCAGGCGACTATTTTGTTTTGAGTATGGTGTACGGCAAATTAGGGAGGCTCCGAGTGCTAATTTAATTAAAATCTGGATAAAGCGGTTTGAAGAGACTGGATCGACGTTTAAACCACACGCAAAAGGTCGTCCACGCACATCTAGGACCGAAGACAATATTGAGAGTGTTAAGCAGTCGGTACGAGAAGATCCACAAATGTCTACTCGCAAGAGATCGTTTGTCCTAAACATATCGCGACGAAGTTTGCAACGAATTTTAAACTTGGATCTTAAATTGCATCTATACAAGCTGCAATTAACTCAAGAATTGAAAGACTCTGACTTCATAGCACGGCTCACATTTGCTAATGAAATGCTCAATCGGTTTTCAAATTTTGAAAACATCCTTTTCTCTGATGAGGCACATTTTCATATGAATGGGTTCGTAAACCGCCGAAATTGTCGTTATTGGAATAGTGAGAATCCCAGACTCAAACATCAAAAACCGTTACATAGCCCTAAAGTGACAGTTTGGGCCGCAATCTCTGCCAAAGGAATGATTGGTCCTTATTTTTTTGAAAACGCACGGGGGCAAAACATCACTGTTAATACCGAACGCTATGTTGCGATGTTGGAATGTTTTTTGGCCCCAGAACTTGAAAATTCAAGAATAAAGAACTCTAGGACTTGGTTCCAACAAGACGGAGCTACCAGTCACACATCAAATGACTCCATGGCGGTTGTGAAGCAGATGTTCCCTGGCAAACTGATTTCGAAAAGAGGTGATATCCCATGGCCTCCGCGCAGTCCAGACTTGACGCCTCCTGACTTTTTTTTGTGGGGATACCTCAAACACAAAGTCTACACCAATAATCCGAGAAACATCAGTCAGCTCAAGGAGAATATTCGTGGTGAAATGGCAGCAATCACACCAGCACTACTTAAGAAAGTTTTCGGTAATTTCCGTTTGCGGTTAGAGGAGTGCCAACGTAGAGAGGGTCATCATTTAGATGATGTTATTTTTAAAAAATAAACTTCAGTTATCACTTAATAATTGCTTAGTTTTATTTTAACTATACCTTTTGTATTTATTTTTTAATAATTATTTTAAAAATGCACGTTCTATTGCGCCACCCTGTATATGCAACTCATATACACCAGCGCAACTGTGTAACCATATGTTGTCAGCAGTCGTTCCAACTAAAACTAGGGATGAGTCTATCGACATTTGCCATTGACATATTGGCTCACTCAAAGCTCACCTAACTTTTCTCAATGAGATTTTTACTGAATCAATCGGCAATATTTCTCGACCTTAGAAGCATTAGATCGAATGTATAGGTCCCAAGGCATACGACCACAGGTCGAGATTTTCTTCTTAAAGTTAGTGTAACCACAATATTCGTAAAATGTATTAAACTCCGGATCTATAATGGGTGGGTCAAACGAGAAAAAATCTGTTAACAAGACATATACCTAGTAGGTACTAGGTATATGTCTTGTTAACAGATTTTTTCTCGTTTAGGCTGATTGCCTAAGTCAAGTAGTGTTAAATTGTGTATTTATAGAAGCTTGTATAGCGTTTGTAATATAACTTAAATATTTTTTTTTTGTTTTTAGGTACTGTAAATATTTGCATTATGAACTGATTATAAAGTTGTTATTTTGACATTATAATTTTATTTATTTGTATTGATAGCATGAGTTTATTACAAAATCCAGCCTTTGTCGATAGTAACCATGTGTTAAGGTGGACACATATCATGGACGCACGACATTTTCGCTGACTTGTTTAGAGGTTGTTTTGACGGGAAAGCTAAGAAGAGTGTCACGCGCATTTTTCATTGGACTTATAAAATTGTTTATAGCATCGTTTACTAAATAAAAGCGCGCGATTTATGTAGTAAAAAGTGCATTCAGTAAATAATTTATCAAAAACATTGAAATTACACAGCATAGTGGCCACATCATGACTTTGCTTCACACCTCCCTCATCGTCGATTCTCGTGGCCGTCTTTTTCAACTGTCATTGGCGATAGCCGCCATTATTGTGAAAAAAAAAATTCAAAGCATTTCTATAGATAATTTGTTACACGTGTTATCGGCAAAATTATGGTATCAAAATCAAAATCGTTTATTTCAAATTAACCATCACTCAGTACTTTTGAATAGTCAATGTCGGTCAGTTCAAGAAAAGTGAAGCTAAATTGCACGTTCCAAAGCGTAGATCTCTATGGAGAAGAACGTGCAAGAAACTCCATGGACACTCTTTTAAAACCATAATATATGGGTTACATTTCTTCGTTACATATTTATGTTGCTTCTATCATGTGAGCACAATGTAAAATTAATTAAAATATAAAAATGAATTAAGCCCACTGGCAGCTAAGAGATGACCAGTCTCCACTGACGGCCCCCGTTCACGAGCATGACGCGCGCATCAGCCCCACTTAGCTCAACCATTTTGAAGAGAACCAAATGACCCAACAACACGCGCCACCATCAGCAAGACATGTGAGTGAGCATGACAAACTCCCAACTGCCATGCTCGTAATGTCAAACAAGTTATATATATATATATATATATATATATATATATATATATATATATATATATACTCGTATATATATATAAACAAACTATAGTCCATGGTGCCTCACATTCACAAACTTGAAAAGTGCTTTTACATTATACAATACTATTGCAAAATATTGTGCACAACGTTGAAATAAACAAATAAAATAAACAAGGAATATTTAGAAAACAACAAAAAGGGGGAATGGCATCTCTTCCAAACCTACAAAATTGTCTGTGGCTGTGGAGCAGGACTGGCATTCATCCAAGCATTTTTATCAAGGATATAATCTTCCAGTTTATAATATGCTTGCTTACACAGCGTGCGTTTAATGCATGTTTTAAATTTGGATTCATTGAGCTGTTGAATCTCTAGCGGTACTTTATTATAAAATTTTACACAGTACCCCATAAACGAACTATTTACTTTAGCTAGTCTGAACCGAGGCTGATCTAAATTGTTTCTATTCCTAGTATTAAAATTGTGCCTGTCACTTATCTTCTTAAAAAGATCAATATTTTTCCGAACATACATAATGTTTTCATAAATGTATTGACAGGGGACCGTAAGGATGTTTATTTCTTTAAACAGTTCCCTAAGAGAATCGCGTCTGCGGAGATTGTATATGGCTCTGATAGCTCTTTTCTGCAGAATAAAAATAGACTCTATGTCTGCAGCCCGTCCCCAAAGCAAAATACCGTATGACATGATACTATGAAAGTAGCTAAAATAGACTAGTCTCGCAGTATCTACATCAGTAAATTGACGGATTTTTCTGACAGCGTATGCTGCTGAACTAAGCCGTCCCGGCAGAGATGTTAAATGAGGATCCCATTGTAGCCTCGAGTCAAGCGTGATCCCCAGGAAAACCGTGTTTTCGACGAATTCGAGTTTCTCAGTCTTCAGTGTATCTATTCCACAGAGGCCATTGATCAAGAGTTGAGGTTGAGTTTAGTACAAAGTCCAGCCTTTGTCGATGGTAACCATGTGTCATGTAGTTACCATCGATAAAGGTGGATGGTAACATGTACGCTTCGTAGTTGAGGTCAAAATATACCGATGATTTTTATTTTGCGATTTAATTTGTGGTTTCGAGGGGAGTGTGAATGAGAGGTCATACGCGAAGTACGCCTTGGCTTATGTTCAGATCGGTCAGTATTTACGACGGTTAATTGCCATCATGATTACAGTTTAATAGAGATGGAGCCATACATGACCGATAGCACCATCCCTTTTTTGCACTATAATCGTGACGGAATTAATGCTTATATGCCGCTGCCGCCGCGGCACTCAATTATGAGGCATAACGAGACTGATACAAATCAGTCTCGTTATGCCTCATAACATACATACGGTACCTAAAACTCATATTAACAGAAAAGCTCGACTTTCCTCGAAATGTCTATTCTGATTTTTAAGTTAGGAATTAGGAACTTAAATATATAGGTACAGTCAGAAGCAAACATATGTATACATTGCCAAGGCTCCAAAAATATGTAAACACCTTCGACTTTAAGACGAAGTGCTCAACTTGAAGAGCATAAAATTGTAGCCACCGGTTCACATCATTAATATGTATACGTTCATTGCTTCATTAAATTATGCCCACCACGAAAGGAAGAATACTATGTATGCACGCTTCCATCCATAGCATGTATTCACGCGTTGGTTCATAAATTAATGAAGCAATGAACGTATACATATTTATGATGTAAACCGGTGGCTACAATTTTATGCTCTTCAAGTTGAGCACTTTGTCTTAAAGTCGAAGATGTTTACATATTTTTGGAGCCTTGGCAATGTATACATATTTTTGCTTCTGACTGTACCTACTTGCAAGATGGATTCTTGAGTAAATCAATAATGAATCCAACTTGCAAGTATTTTGCAATAATAAAAATACGACTTGTTTATTTTCATAAATGAATTAAAATTTTAATATGATATGGGTTCGATTCTCTTGTTCACAAACAAATTTTAAGTTAATTGCATCTTTACACACGCACGCGCTCACGCACGCACGCAGGCACGCATCCACACACACACACACACGCACGCGCGCGCACGGATATACACGTCCACACACACACTACACACTTAATTCATACATAGTTTAGAAAACATGGCGACTAAATATAAGGCAATTTACGTCAGGCGCGGACTAATTTGACAGGACTAAACTAAACTAATAAGGATAGAACACATTCTATCCTTGTCTTAATCAAATAGAAATAATAAGATGTACCTACTGAACTTTAGTTTGTGAACAAGGGAATCGGGGCCATTATTGATATAGATCAAGAAGAAATACTGATACATAACAGGGATGTATCCAAGGTATGAAAAAAAAAGTAGTCCGTCTTATAGATAATAAAAAAAATTAAGACCCCTATTTTATTTTGTCGAATCTACGTAAAATTACTGAGATATAGCGTATTTAGTTACAGAGTGGGGGCTAATTACGTCACGCCGTGGTATATTTTGTACCACGGCGTGACGTCACGCGTGACGCGACATTTCAAATCAATATATCTTCCTAAGTATTTGAACGAAAGAAAAAATAAAAAACCGGCCAAGTGCGTGTCGGACTCACACAGGGTTCCTTCCGTACCATTGATTTATGAAATTAAAGGATTTAAGTTATTTGTATGAAAGATTACGCGGTAATAAGCGGTTTGCGATTTACGAGGTATTAAAAACCAACCAACCAACCAACTTTTTTCCACTTTGGAAGCGTCTGTCACGCAAACTATTCGGTTTAGAAAAAAAAAGTATTTTAGAAACCTCGATATCATTTTTGAAGATCTATCCATAGATAACCTACACGCATGTTTGATGAAAAAAAAATTTTCAGTTTCAGTTCTAAGTATGGGGAGACCCCAATATTTTTTATTTTTCATATAAATCTTAATGCGGTTCACAGAATACATCTACCTACCAAGTTTCAACAGTATAACTCTTATAGTTTCGGAAAAAAATGGCTGTGACATACGGACGGACAGACATGACGAATCTACAATATGTAAAGAAAACCCTGTCCGACCCATAAGGATAATAAAGGTTAGGTAAACACTTGACCAAATATAATATAAAATTTTACATAATCATCATAGTAACAATAATAATGAATTTTGAAATAATCTCTTTTTCCCTGGAATTAATTCCAATTTCCCCGAAATTTGATAATTTTAAAAAACTGACAACACCATTTGTGACGGAGCGAATAGCGATGCGACCACGTGCCGCATGCCCCGCCCCCTTCACCCGCGCATGTATGCCTATCGGGTTGCCTGCCGCACATGCATTAAGTTACCTCGCTTTTTCGAAATAACATTTATTTTTTTGGGGGATTTTTTTTTAAGTTTAGTCCGGCTTTGTAGGCATTATTAGAATCAGTTAACGATACCTAACAATACCTTCACGGATCGGACAGGGTTTACTTTACATATTGTATAAGGGTTCCGTTTTTTGCCATTTGGCTACGGAACCCTAAAAATACGTGTTCAATATTTTTTATAAATCTGTCTCATGGACATTAAATTATTTTTTAGGATACAACTCAAATGTCTTGTGTTAGTAGGTAATATGTGGAAATGCATTTATTCTGATAACGACGAGTTCTTAGATTTTTCTATCGACTCAACAAAAAAAAAAACATTCCTATTTATATTATTTAACTGCTTTCTGTACATAAATGATATAAGACGTTATTTGGTTTAAAACGCAAGTTTATTTCATATTTCAAGTTTTAATAGAGTCTAATTTATTTTTAAATTTTTTACATGTTGTATTTCATAAATACCTACCTAATGTTATAAATATTTAATAAGTGTAATTGTGTGTCCTTAAAGTGAAAGAAATAAAACAATGATCTCGAGAGTAAATTATTTTATTTATTTATAAATTAAATTAAGGGCTAATCAAATAACGTAACGCTAGATATTGCACAGAATGTTAACATTAATAATATATATATATATATATATATATATATATATATATATATATATATATATATATATATATATATATATATATATGTATAACAGTGTTATTGTATATTAGCTAAGTATTTAATCCGACAATAGAAATTACTTAGAATTATTAGAATGAATTACTAATCTCAAATACCCATTGATATAATATTAAACAGATATGATATGCTCTAACAAATTACCAAAAATAAATGTGCCGGTCGGAGCAGCAGCACAGACATGCATTTTTTTATTCTGCGTACATTTCACACGTTGGCACAGTGTGAGTGAGATGGGGCGCAATCTAAAGCATAGAGAAGAAAAAGATGGCTAGTATTTGTCGTTTGCGCTTAAATAGAATCGACGAAAACTAAAGCGACTTGCTGGACTTACCTCCTTTTGTACGCTTCATTTTCAGTGCGCTAGTGACGTATCTACCTTAGTTTAATATTATATCAATGCAAATACCTAAGTAATACGAAAATTGAAGATTACAAAGTGTATAAAGAGCATTAGCTTTGTCCGTATATATTTATTTATTATTTTATTTATTTATTATGAGGTATATATGGATGACAATTTCGCCGGTGGCAGTTACGTGGTCCTTGCAGGTGAAGGAGAAACACGCGGGAAAAACAACATAGGTACGGACGACAGCAGGTCAACATACCCGAAACTAAGATCAAAAACGAAAATCAGAAATTACCATACAACTTTGAGCCTTAATGCTTTAACGATAAAGTTGAAAGTCTAATAAAGAAATTTGACAGATTGTAGTAACTTGATGTGCTGTCTTCTGTACAAAAGGGCGGCCTTATGAAAGAAATCGCATAAAGGATGCGATTTCTTTCAAGATGGTCGTTACTTCCAGGCAACTTTAGAATATCCACAGTGATTTTCCGTTGTGCAAATATTAAGTATGTGTAATACACTAAAATAGTTATAGTGGTTAGGCCGAAAAACGTGAAAACTTATTTACGTGGAAATGCTAATGGATTGACACTATTTACAGCTCCAACTTTACTTTTCATCTTGCAACTGTCATGCGACCCCAAACTGCCAAATAATCCCAATCAACCTTGAGCCTTAATGCTCTAGGGATAAAGTTGAAAATCTAATAAAGAAATCTGACAGATTGTAATGACTTGATGTGCTGTCGACTGTACCTATCAGGATTTTTTGATAATTTGTTGTGTTTGCCTTTATAGCTATAATAACTTAATACTAACATCATCATCACGATGAAATGAAATAACATCAAAGAAATGTATTCTTAGCGAAGATGCACTATTATAGGTACTAAGCATTTTATGTGCAACTTCAATTTGGTTCTACAACCTGTTTTCCATTTGGCTCTAACTTCTGTGTATGACAGCTGTCAACGAAAACGGGCCGCCGCGCGCCTTGTCGCCTGATATTAAAGGCTTTTCGCTACTGTATGGATAATATACTATGTCTAATAAACATGCGCAGCCGTAGTTGAACGCTCAGATATTGCTTCCTGGAGACGTCGGCGTGCGACTGACGCGCGCGGTGCGGACCGCCTGTCGCGAACGTCAGACACAGCGTCATGACACCAATGAACGAAAAAATCGACCTCAAATGCACCTACTAAAATGGATTTGTAGTGATAGTTCTAAAAACATATTTCCAATGACTAGATAAGTTATATATCGATAGAATCTTAACATTCACCTAATTTATTTAACAGTGTTTATAAACTGCTAAACACTAGTTTTACAAGCGTGTCGGGTAGGTTGAACACATCCCATTCTGTAAACAAATTAACAGTATATTTCGACTGAACTTAAGTAGGTATGTCAGGCATGGGCGTACCCCCAAAATATGGCACAAAATGTATGAACTCCCCTAATTACTAATAAAGGTATACACGGGGATTTTTTGGTCTATTTTTTCTACATACTTCACTACAAATACGTATTGTGTCATGTAGACGTGCTTGTGTCGTTTGTAAGGGGGATGGTTCGACCCTAAACGTCTGACTTGCCCCCAAGCACTCACTTAACCCCCACCCCCCTCTAGACCAGAAACTGTACAGCTGCTGCCGCAGCTATGCTGTGTGTGTACGCCCATGATGTCAGGACCATGTTACGTCTTGTTAGTTGTGTCCATATTGCATATTGTCGGAACTGAGTGCGAGAGATGTTAGGACGCTGCGTCGTTGCGGATTCACTCCCAGATTCTCCCAGTTGATCCACGACAACCTGGCAGTTAAGTCTAAAGAAAAGAAAACGAATTATTTTTAAATGATGCTTGATGTGTCTATGTATGGCAGAATCTGTTGGAGAAATATTTATTTTTACGGTGTCTACAGAGAGTCGGGATTCCAGATCAGGCCAGGTATTGGTGACATAGGTAGGTAGGTATAGTAAATGCTTTAAACTTCTTCTTCTTTTTCTTCAGCCTATAGATGTCCACTGCTGGACAAAGGCCTCCCCCAAGGCTTTCCACGATGACCTGGGCCTGTAGCCAATGTAACATCGCTTCATACGCGACGCGATAAATCACGTGGTCAATCGTTCCCACCATTGGTTGGTTTGGTATTCGATTTCGCTTCGCTATGAAGCGATGTTACATTGGCTACAGGGGCTGGTCATCGATCCACCATGTTGGGGGCCTTCCTACGCTGCGTCTTGCTTTATACTTCAGTGACATGTTAAAGACTGCGTTGCTATGAACTGTGCGTTTGTAAATTCAAGTTAACAAACTTTTATGAAAATTCCACGAACGAACGAACGTGTTCATGTTATGTTTCTTGCCTGTCTGGTGAAGGCGTCGTGCGGAGAAGGGGTCTGAGCAGTTGTGTTGCGATGTGTGCCAGGTACGAGTTTGGTCGTGGATGGTCTCCAGATCAATCTCCCTCTGGTGCATCGTCGTTGGTGGTGTTGTTGGGTTTAACATTGCATCACCTCGCTCAACTGCCGTCTTCCTTCCTATTTACTAAGTTTTTTTTGAGTGAATAGGCTTAATAAACTAACGCGCTTTACCATCAACGATTGCATCACTGCTTACCATCAGGCGGGATTGCACTAGTGTATGTATAGTTATTTTAAAAAAAGTGTGAATTTACATTTCTAGATGAAAAATATGCTCTTGTAAGCGTTTATTACAGTTTTGTTATTGTAAACTTACAATAACATGATAAGGAAAGGATATTCTAATAAGTACCACAAATAATTAGGTATTATTGTTGTGACCCACTTATTATAGGTATCGGTATTCAGCTGAGTTTATGAACATTTTTTTTTAATGTGATGTCATAATGAATGTAATGCAGTTGTAGCCTAAGTGTTCATTTTCTTGCCGAACAGAAGATTGAACCTAAACCTCAGATTAACATTATTGTATCATCATCATCATCAACTTTTTTTTTATCGTCCCACCGCTGGGCACAGGCCTCCTCTCATACAGAGAAAGATTGAACGTAACCACGCTTGCTCAATGCGGGTTGGCTATTTCAGACTTAAAAGTCCAGGTTTCTTCAAGATGTTTTCCTTCACCTTGTTAAATCAGTCATTTGTCATCCAAGATACTTAGAAAGTACATATAACTTAGAAAAGTTACATTGGTACTTGCCTGACCTGGAATCGAATCCGCATACTCATACTTGAGAGGCTGGCGTTTTAAACACTAGGCCACCACGACGTAAAGTCAGAAGCAAAAATATGTATACATTGCCAAGGCTCCAAAAATATATAAACATCTTCGACTTTAAGATGAAGTGCTCAACTTGAAAGCATAAAATTGTAGCCACCGGTTCACATCATGAATATGTATACGCTCATTGCTTCATTAAATTATGCCCACCACGAAAGGAACAATACTATGTATGCACGCTTCCATCAAAACATGTATTCACGCGTTGGTTCATAAATTAATGAAGCAATGAGCGTATACATATTTATGATGTGAACCGGTGGCTACAATTTTATGCTCTTCAAGTTGAGCACTTCGTCTTAAAGTCGAAGATGTTTACATATTTTTGGAGCCTCGCAATGTATACATATTTTTGCTTCTGACTGTACCTACATATACCTATTGTAGAATTATGGATATACATATTTATTTACAACAAGGCTGCTCAACCTTTTTAAGAGTCGGGCCAAAAGGTAGATTTAGTCGTTAATGGCGGGCCACTTACATTTCCTATTTCAGTTACTCTCACGAAAAGCGCAATAAAAATTATTACGAATATAAAATAGAATTATTGTTTATTAGGAATATGTCCTTTATTTCACCACATTTACATATTAATTTACATCTTTAAATATTTCTTTATAAAAATAATACATAAAAACATTTAAAAATGTAAAAAAATAATACTGGCCCATCGGTATCGGGAACGGGGTCCAAGCTACCGGCGGCGGTCAGGGCTCCAGTGAGAGGAACCTCCTGACAATGCGAGCCATGTCTAGAAGTTCTGCTTTTTGAACCAAGCCCTTGATCCAGTTGCCTAACGAGAGCCTCCTGAGGTTTTGGTCGAGGCTCTTCGCTATTAAGCCATTGGCTGTCACGACTGTCGGTACAATTATTACTGAATTCATTTCACATATGTCGACAACCTCGTGAGCCAAGTCAAGATACTTGATTTGTTTATTAAATCTTTCTCAGCTTTCACGAGGCTCTCATCTTGCGGGATGGTTATTTCAACAATCATTGCACGCCGCTCTGATCGATCCACCATCAGTATAGCAGGCTTATTGGCAACAATAGTCCTGTCAGGGATAATGGATCGATCACAGTACAATGTGATATGGCCATATGGTACAACTGGATCGGGCATATACCTGTAGTACGGCACCTCCGATTCCACAAGGTTGTATTTGAGAGCAAGTTGCTGACGAATTATTTATTTAGGAATATTATTATTACCTAAATAAAGAAACAAATTTTGAATTAGGTAAGTACCTATGTGTGTATATCTTCTGAAATTTAAACCAACTTTTTGATTTAAAGTCAAAATCAAATTTTCAAAGCTTAGGTACTAGCGCGGGCCACTCAAAATTCTTTCGCGGGCCAGATTATGACCCGCGGACCTGAGGTTGAGCAGCCTTGATTTACACCGTCTAATTGTTAAAACCAAGACATCTCCATGCAATGGGTTTTAAATTGTTACATACACCTCTAGGACCCGAAAATGCCCCGATCCCTGACTCAGAACCGTTAATAACTACTTAAGTAAATATCTCATAGGACTGTGTGTGGACATCCATCTCCATCAAAACTACATCAAAACTGATGACTATATAAATCGATAATTTAAATAAATTATACAACTTTATATTTTGTTTATGCGAAACCTGAATATAGTTTGTTCAGAAAGAGCAACTGAATCGATTCCAATCAGTTTTACACTATGTTATATTTTTTCCCAAATACATTTAGAGGGAGAGCGCAGAGTGGTTACTGAGCGGTTACGATTTGATCACAGCAGACGCCCGAGGGCAGGCCCGCGGTCGCCCGCCCGTACGGACCTGTGATCATATTTTTGTTGGGACAACCAAGTAGAATATCAATCTCATAACTTGGTGGTTTTTCATGATATCTTTTTGAAATGTTGTACATAGATTCTTTACTTAAAAATACTGGACATGTGTTTCGGGGTTCGCATAAACAAAAAATAATGTTGTATAAAATAAAGAAATTTATTATTATAACAAATTAATATTTTTGGACTTTACATAAGTATTTCTGTCAGTATCAAATACCTAGTCTAAAACATTATTAAAAAAAAAAACTGCCTGGTGGCATATAAGCCAGCTGCAGTGTTGGAATAGAAGCGGAATGATGAATCAATAAATGATAGCCTATTGTTACACTTACCACTGGTATTCCAATGAGCTCGATCTGCTTTTATCTCGCCCCGAAGACATTTCTCCACGTAGGTTAACGGATCGTAATCGGCTTCCAATACCTATAAATAAGCTCCATTGTTAGCTACTGTAACATTTTAATAGGTATTCAGGTTGCCTTTGATAACTTGAGTGATGGATTGAGTGAACTCGCAAGAGTTTTACTAAATATTGTTAGTTATATTTAGGAATTAGTGTAAGTATATTTAAGTATTAGTAGATAACTGCACTGTCGCATTAGGTTAAGACCTGTAAGGACAGTTGTAAAAGTGATAAATAAATAAACTACCTTCGATATTTTATTAGAATGCAGAAAAGGTTGAAAACCGCATCTGGCAATAAAATCTGAGGCGGAATGTGATCGTACAGACGCACGAAAATAGACTATATTCATAATAATATGCGACTTTTTGATTATTTGGTGATTTAAGGTAATGGTGCAATTATATTATTGTCGTGTAACAAGAGCTGAGCGCTGCTTCGTGCAAAGAAAGTCCAGCATGCCTCGCGTTTGTGCTCTAGCGGTCGCAAACACTACTATTGAGCATGAGATCTGAGTTCCATTCTCAAATTGGGAAAGTGGTTAGTGAACCAACCGTAACTTTAAGAGAGCTGCCTAAATACGTAAGGTTTTGTGCTCGGTTATTTGCCGTGAAGGGAAACATTGAGAGGAAACCCTCCTTAATGATTTGAGTACACTGGGGCAGAAATATTTGACCAAAAAAGAAATTGAAGACATGTGAGATCTATCAAACCACACTAGGCCTGCGTGTTAGATTATAGCACATTCCCTTTCGGAGAGAGGAGAATTGTGTCCCCGTAGTGGAATGAAAATAGACTAATTATGATGTCATAGAAATTCAAGATAAGTACATAATAGTTATAAATCTGAAGAAGCAATCCATAAAATACTTATGCCACAAGTCATGGTGAATATGGTTCTACTATAAACTACCTGTACCTCTCTCAGTAGAGCGATGTAAGCGATGGCCAGTCTGAGCGTGTCGATTTTGCTAAGCCTCTTCTCATACGGGAAGGTGGGCACGTGTACACGCAGTTCATCGAACGCCGAGTTTATACTGCTAAAATCACAACACCACACCAACATTATAGCTTGTGAAGCGAACTCGACAAGTGGTTACTTAAACAGTAGAAAAGTGTTCGTAGATACTAATTGATTTTCGAATTCACACACAACTCAATTGCAAATAAGTTATAATAATAATATTTATTTATTTTCAAAAGTTAATTCATCTCTTGTGCAAATTTTCTATGAAGCTACGCACTGCACTTTTTTATATGATAATGCATCGCACTTCGAGCCAGTTCGGCAGTGCGGATGACATGACTTTCCTGATGTGTGGATCCCGGGTGGAGCGGAAGGACGTGTCAGACTTTTCCTGACTGAAACCCACTCACACCCACCTCACTTGTTTGTGCGCCAGGGCCACGGTATCTCTTTTGATAAACCTGCAGCCCTGGCAGACATCTTTCTTCATAGACTGAATCTTTTTGAGGCGCGCATGGAACAAAACACGCCGTCGACCCGGGCAGCCACCCGCAAGGCAGCTATGTGTCCTTAGTTATAGGTTTAGTTTGTTGCCCACTAACACTTGTAGACGATGTTCCACAAAAAGTAACTCCAGAGTGGAGACACAGACTCCACAGTGGAGAGACTAGTGGAAAACTGAAGTTCGTGCAAACCATAAAAATGCAAGACGTCGGCAAAAAATTAACATTCTGAATATAAACTTTCATTTCATGTTCCTAGAAGGAATAAAATATCAAAAACTCTTCCTTAGTAGGTACTCACTTTGGTTGTCACACGTTATCACGTGAACACTTTTCAGTGTCCACTTCAATAGTTACTATAATACAACTGAAGTTATTTGTATAGTATAAATGAGGAGATTTAGGAACGTGCAACAAATAAGAAGGATACCCATTGGGTCCGGACCTCAGCATACGACGGCGCTCCCGCACGTTCGCGGCTGCTCGCTGCACGCGGTACGGGGAACCTCCGCACTGATACTCGGGCTCCGCTGACGGCTCCAGCAGGGCATCTGTTTGGAGTAGTTATTTTAATAGGTATAATTCGTATAATACACTTTGTCTACAGTGTGTGTTTCTTTAGTTGGTATTGTACCATTATGTCGGCACTCGGCACCAAACATCGGGCCATTGTTCAATTATAATTGAACAATGGCCCGATTCCCTTGTTCACATTAAATTAAACTTCAGTGCTCGGTTTTCTTTCTATTTCATTAGGAAAAGGACACTAAATAAATATTAGTCATTTCTGTTTTGATAGTATAATATATTTATAAATGTCGATATCCTATACTAAAGGTCGCCAGCGACTTCGTTCGCGTGGAGTTAGTTATACTCCGCTCCTATTGGTCGCAGCGTGATGTTATGTAGCCTAAAGCCTTCCTGGGTTAACGGGCTATCCAACGCAAAAATAATTTTTCAAATCGAACCAGTAGTTCCTGAGATTAGCGCGTTCAAACTAACAAACTCCCCAGCTTTAAATATTAGTATAGATATAGATTAGTGTTAATAAATTATAATCAAAACAACTAAACTAAATGGCACAAAGTCATAACTAGTGCCACACTACAAAAAAAAAAAAAACTAAACTAAACTAAACTTCAATGCTTCTTTTTCTTTCTACTTCATTAGGAAAAGGACACTAGAAAAAAATATGTCAGTTCTGTTTTCATATATGTATAAATCTCCATATAACCTGTTAATAAATTATAATTAAAAACTAGTAGGCGTAACGCAAGGAAAATTGTGAAAGGATTATATTAATAACAGTTTTTATAGTAAAACATATTGTACGGTGCAACTAGGGTTGCCAACTATACTGTTTTGAACATTTCACTAAATTATACTTTTTACTGTTCAACAAAAATAAAGTATAAAAAATACTGTTTTCGGCAATTCAAAGTCATTCAGAATTAATTAATTTCAAGGTAATTTATGATAAAATATCAGAAGAACAAAATTTTCTTTAAATGAGTACTGGCCAAAAATAGAGTCACTTACTATCAAATATTACAGAAGAATTTAAAAACATTTCTAAAATTGTGTAATTTCTGTTTTCTGTTCCCGCGACCTCGGCATTCACTGGTGAGGCGTACAAAATATTCAAAAACGATTTAAATTTAGTAAGTTGTGCGAGGAGCTCCAAAAAATATGTAAGTATGTAAAAAATAAAATAAATAAAATACTGTTCATTTTTCTAAAATACTGTTTAATATTCTTCATAGACCTGAATATACTTTATTCCTTCTAAAAAAAATGGCAACCCTAGGTGCAACCGCACATCAGCATAGCATCGTCAGCATTTACGCCTCGCATTCATTTTCCTTTATAGTAATCATCAGTTCGCGTCGAGCCACCAAGCGGTCGGGCGTTCTCATTACGGCCAGCAAAGGCCACGTGTCACTCATCACACACATCAGTCCATTAGCTCATTTTACCTATAACTTTGGAACAATATAGTAGTTTATATAAACTCAACATCTTTTATTGTATTCTGCCCACATCATCTAAAATAAGTGTCTGATCTAGCAACAGATCATAAACATCTATATTACTAATATATAAAGTTGAAGAGTTTGTTTGTATATTTGTTTGTTCGAGCTAATCTCGGGAACTACTGGTCCGATTTGAAAAATTATTTTTGCGTTGGATAGCCCATTAATCCAGGAAGGCTTTAGGCTATATAACATCACGCTGCGAGTATACTAACTTCACGCGAACGAAGTCGCTGGCGGCCGCTAGTAAATCAAATCAAATCGTTTATTGCAATCCATAATGTACAGTTACAGGTGGTAAATATAATAATATAGTATTGGAAACAATTATGGACCCTGTTGGGCACAGCAAGTTTTAAATAAGTAGAGAGAGGAAGAGCGCTTCATGTTTCCATTTATTTATTTATTATTTATTTAGTTTATATAAACTCAACATCTTTTATTGTATTCTGCCCACATCGTCTAAAATTAGTGTGTGATCTAGCAACAGATCACACACATATTAAATAAAGAAGTTAGGCACACAGATAGTTTAAAACTAGGAATAACGCAGCAATTGTTATCCCGAAATTTCCACGGGATCCCAACTTATGCGGGTGAAAAGTTTTTTATTTTTAAACTTTGCCCGTTACTAGGAAGTTCTCCTGTATCGTGGGTGCGTTTACAAACATATAAAATCACATACACATACAGCCAGCCCCGGAACAACTACTTGTAGGTCACAAATATTTGTTCCGTGTCGGAAACGAACCCGTGACACGCAGCGCAGCAGTCAATAACTCAACCACTGCGCTAACTGTGCAGCCTAACAAAACAAATGAACACTCTGAATACTGTGTTTTAAATTGTTATTTGTTTACCCTTTGCCGTTATTTAGCCATCAACTATTTGATGAGTTAAATAATGTAGGGCACTGCTTGGTTTCCCATAACAATTTTTTAAAAGGCTTTTAAAGGTTACGGGCTAATTAGCTGGAAGAACACGGATGCGGTTAATTGTGGATAAGTAACTCTTTTCAGTAGGTACTTATTGATTGACAAAAAGCTATTGTTATCGTGAAAAATTCCAACCTCAAATTCACTTCGTCAACCGTGGAGGGATCGTTGAGTGCCTAGGCATGGATAAGGGCCCTGGATGTGATGGTGTACCCCCATTATTTTGGAAGCATCATTCTTCCAATTCACAAAAAGGTTTCACGGACAATAATAGGAAATTAGGTGCAGGAGTATTTCTATATTAAGTAAATACTATTTGTAATGTATTTGAAAAACTGGTATACAACGCCATTTTAAAATATATTATCTTAATATAGGAAATAATAGAGGAATCTCCTGCAAACAACGCTGTTTTTTAAAGAAACACTCGACCATCTCGAATTCAGCCAATTTCTCAAACTTTGTTCTTGAGAATGCCTACAGAGGGCTAGAGACAGGCTGAAGTGATGTACACATATTTCGAAAAAGATTTTGATCGTGTGGATCACGTCATCTAGCTCGGTAAACTGTACAGAATAGGTACACGTGAGGATTTTTTGCGATGGGTATAGTAAAATTGATCTAAACGTTCTCAAGCGATCGTTCTTGGAAGTTATCGTTCCAACTTTATTGAAATTCATAGTGGTGTTTCCCAGGGATCTCATTTGGGACCTCTTTTTTACAACGCGTATCTATTTGATATCACTTATTCTTTTCCCTGTTCACTTAATGTACGCTGATGACAAAAAATACTTAGTAAAATAAGATCACCTGATTATAAGGCCCTTCAAGAGGATCTTAATCGCTTGAACAATTATTACTCCAAAAACAAGATCACTGTTAACGTTGCAAAGTGTCAATGTATCAGTGACACACGAGAACCTATTGTTGACAATTTTGATGGAATTGTCATAAAAAAGCCCAAATTGTTAAGGACTTAGGAGTTATGTTTGACAGTACCTAACTTAATGTTCTCAGATCATATTGAGCACTAATGTTCACTAAGGTTCTTAGGTCATACTTAAAAGGTATTTACAAACATTACAGCTATTAAATCTACATATTTTGCATTTGTGCGTAGCGTTTTAGAATATGCATGCCAAATCTGGTCCCCCCAATACCTATCCATACTAATATTATAAATGCGAAAG
The DNA here is from genome assembly GCA_017933935.1 of Sesamia nonagrioides. Taxonomy (NCBI): domain Eukaryota; kingdom Metazoa; phylum Arthropoda; class Insecta; order Lepidoptera; family Noctuidae; genus Sesamia; species Sesamia nonagrioides. The sequence continues at coordinate 1,636,403 of JADWQK010002002.1, read as the reverse complement.
TAACTCTGTCTGTCTGTCTGTCTGTTACGCTTTCCCGCCTAAACCTCTTAACCGATTTTGATGAAATTTGGCACAGACAATCTTTAGACCCTGAGAAAGAACATAGGCTACCTTTTATCCCGGAAAAAATTGATGGTCCCGAGGGAAATCTAAAAAGCGCGATATAACCGAACTCCACGCGGGCGAAGCCGCGGGCGGAAAGCTAGTATAAAAATAGAAATAGAAAGAATTAAAAAAAAAATATTATCCATCTTACTTATCGCCTTCGTAAACCTCCGATGTGTTACAAAGACAGCTGTCGATCCTATGATCAGCTAACACTCGAAGAACGGTGTAAAGTGATGGACATGTGCTTGCTCTATGATTTAGTCAATGGACGCCTTGATTGACTGGAGTTGATCGCACAGATAATACATTCCCCTACGGCGCACTAATCACACACCAATATTGCACGTTCCTAGGCAATTAACCAACTATGCCAGCAATTGTGTCCTGACTCGCATTGCTGGGACTTAATTTAACATTCGAAAAACGAATAGTGGAAACTACAGACGAGACAAGTGACAAGCAGTTAATCTTTTTCATCATTTTCTTCTATCTTCTGCTAGTAATGTCCAACCTTATTTATTTTAAGTTTATAATTGTCATATAGGTATTGTTAACCATGTCATGTATTGATCCTGAACCTTGTGAATCGTTTTATTATTTTTAATTTGTATTTGGCATTAGTTTGTTGCATGCTTTATAATTATACATCCCGTTTACACAGGTGACAGGGTATCCAATAGATAGCCATAAAAAATGTAATACTCATATTTGTAAATATATTATGTATCACTGTTGGTTACCTAAATAAATAAAAATACGGTGGTATTACCAACAAATCAAAAATAAGTACAAAACGTAAAATAATGAAGACAAATTTTCTTACGATGGAATATTTTCAGCTTAAATTACCATTTTCAGCCAAAAGCCTTTTTTTCCACATAATAATATAAGGTAGGTTACATTATAAAGATACGTACTTTTAATACAAATAACGAAGCTACAAAATACGGATAAATACACTACAAATTGCACAGTATTTAAATCAAAAGTTATTCACAGAGATAGCACATTTTAAAATGTTGATAAGACAAGAATACTAACGATGCTGACCTGTATGAAGCTGCCGGGTGTGTTGATGCACATAGGCTGCAAGTGGCAGCTGCAGTCGGCTCCTGGCTGCAGCATACACACAAGACGGCAGTTCCGAGGTCAGTGATGCGCCCTCATCGTCAGACCCGTCGGCATACGCAAATTTCAAGCCGGAGTAATCCAACCGACGGGAATCACTGAGCACAAATAAACAATAGAAATGAAAGCTAATTGAAAATTTAAACTTCAGATTGTTGAATGTTACACACGAGTTTCTCGTGGATGGCGTGTTTTTTCAAAAAAAAAATTTGCTTTTAAGATGCCTTGATTAAAAAAGGTGTTCCTGGTTCACAGTTTATTTCATTAGGTAATTTAATTCCGACCATGAATAATTAAACAATTTTTCTTAGATAAAAAACACTTTTAAGTATATAAGAATTTCTCAATTAATGTCTACTTACTACACCTATCTGTCTTCCAGTAATATATCGGCACATCTACGTTTTTGATATTTTACAGAAACAAGGATCAATGATCTTATAAATGTTTGAAATTATTTAATAAATTATATTATTTGAATGATAACTTTGAATGATTTTTTCTTTTTTACAGATTTGTGTCTTTACTAGTAATTAAACGTAGTGTTCAACAGGTTCGAGGTACAACTACAGACGATAATAAATATTAAGTAGGTATAGGTATGTAATAAACACAGTTTCTCATTTTTTGCGGAATTGATAATATGTTACTGGTGAGCGATATTTGTTTGCGTGCGTAGTAGATACTGATGACAATTGTGTTTAGTAGTTTAAAAAAGCAATAAAAAAATTAAAATAAATAAGTAGAGTATTTATATTTGCAGATGAAAAAAACAATGCTTCACAATCGCTTTGCCGGCTGTTCTCATCTTCACGGATATCGCAATTTAATAAAAAGGAGGTAAAAGTATTCAATTAAATTATTATAAATACCAAAGTTAAATAGAAATAAAAACACAATATATACATATTAAAAAAAATACTGTTACAAAAAAACTTTATATAAAATACCTCAATGGTGGTGACGTAGATGAGTCCGCAAGCTGAGTTCTGGTAGCTGACATTTTTCTAATCGGGAACAAAGCTTCGCGGTTATGCCTCGTCCGAAAATCGAATCCAACTGAATCTGCGTGGACCGTTTACGATCTAATATTATATTATAAGGGGTGTTCACCTACCCCACGATCACATTTGTGTGAGTTTGATGATGACATTTCTTGGGGTTACGTGAAAATTTTCCGTAGTGCCATGACTTTAACGTTCATAATGTGTTGACAATAGACGACGGTTTGTGCGAGTGAGTCTTTCATCCCCGATTGTTGGGGTGGAGTTTTCGACAATTACAGGCAGGAGGGGCGGGGCTTACGTCTCAACTCTAAGTCATCGAATAATTCATTAAATGATTAAGCTCAGCCGTAGTCGCTCGAACTTGGATGATTTTAAAGGTCGCGAAATTACTAAAACACCGAACACGGTAGATACCTCAAATTATCTCAAATATGAATTTCCTTGTTTTTATAAATGGTACCCGTGACTCTTTGGTCTCCAGAGGTTTAGTCTGTGCGTTGTAGGTATATGGGTATTTTGTTACAATTCCGGTAGATTCATTAGACCAATCAATTGAATTTGAACCATATGATAAGAAGAAATAAGTTTTAAATATAATTTTGGCTTACATTGCATTTCAAGAAGATTCCATTTATGTATGTACAGAAATGCCTGTAGTTGAAGGATTCGTTTTTCCGTTACATTATAAATATGTAAGCAATAAAAAGACAGTAATTAGCTAATTTGATTAATATATAGTAATCAATTACCTTTTTAAATATAGCCCTAATAATTTTATTTCATCCACTTGTATTACTTATCATTTATAGATACCTACTTATGGCTTGAAATGAAAATATATACCTAAATGAAATTAGGTATTAATATACAATATATATAGATGAAAATCTCAGTTGGAAAAGCAATGGAAATGCAAACCTAAGTATCAAGTTATTCACTAAAATATTGTCAATCCGTAGATAGCTTTAAAAATTTTCTGTAGAAGCTATTCTTTTACCTTTAGGTTACGTATCATCTGTCCTAAGTTATGAGATAACTAAAATACAAAAAAAATACAGAGTAGGTAGATAAACCTAGATAAGTGGGATCTCAAGGGACCTAGGCGTATTTATCAATTACAAAAGCTTTTCGTTTACCCAGTTCCCAAATACTTAGGTTTAAAATAGCAGTTGTTTTATTCACAGAGATAATTTATAGATGTGGAAATGGATATTTAAATCCTACATGTTCAGATCAATATTCAAAATGTTAAATTTGTGTTGGTTGTCTTACTAATACAGGGTACTTACTACAAAGTTCAAACGTCAAAAGGTCCAGCTAATGCATTCTCAGTTATAAAGGTATATATTCCCAGTAATGGGAATTTCATTGCAAAAGTTACAGAACCTAATTGCAATATCTCTCCATTCTCATAAATCCATTTAACCACACCAGCCGGTACGCTTTAAAGAAAAAAAAAAACCGAATGAATGTAAAATCCAATTTTATCCCAGGCTCATGCTTGCCGACTCTGAAATCTGTAGGTACCTACGTCGATTTATCAAGAGAATGGAGGAAAGAAATGGTTCGGTGGGTCGGGGCTCCTACACGGATCGATGTTGGTCCGGCTCTCCCATTGGCGGATGAGCGAGTGTTCCTGACAGCTCCACAAATATAAAACACACTCAGACCTCAGTAGGTACCTCTTTCACTGAAGCGAACAATGAAAGAAAAAGATAGCATTTTGATTTATAGCTAACTCGCACGTTTCATTCGATGTCTTGTTTTATTTTACAGCAGCTAATGTTTTTCGCGTTAACCCTTGAATACGCCTGAAGGCTATTTCATATTACAAATAAAACTGAGTGGAGTTATTTACACCATTAAAACTCAGCTTCGAGAGTCTCGAGCACGTCTAGACTTTAGAAAACTATTGAGCAATTATGTGGATTTAATAATTCATTTCTATTTAATTGCTCTTATATTTTCTATTTAATTTAATTCTAAGGTGGTGAGCAGTTGCCCGGTCGTTATCAAGTTTTGTAATAAAACTTTTAATGAAATGAAAGTTTGCTTTAATGAATTAACAATAAGACTTGATTGAGATCTCGATTTCGGTCTCGGCATTCTTGGCTAAAAATCAACCGAGAAATTTGTTTCTGTCTGAGAATCTCGGTTCTGATTAACCGAGATTGTCGGTCATCATCGAGATTGTAATTAGCTTTCTTGGAGAGCCAAGACTGCAAAGAAATGCTCCTACATATTTTTGAGTATTGGTTTTCGTCACCTTATAAGGTGCTTAGGCCTGCAGCAAATAATTTTTTTATCTCTGCCGCCTTCTAGCGTAGCAAGTAAATAACTGTGCAAATTTGGACAATTGTATGACGAGAGGGAGCGACACTCTTTGAAGAGCGAAGATGCCGTAAAATTGCTATTTTATGTTACAATATTATTTAACTTTGATTATAATTATTAAAACAGTTAATGTTTTTTATTTTTTTACGCGTTTTCTATTCTCGTTCTCGGCCGAGATATTATTTTATTCTCGGTTCTCGGCAGAGAACAAAAAGCCCATATCGGTCGAGCCTTAATTAACAAGCTAGCATGTTACATTATAGGTATACATTCATCGGTCAATGGCTCATTCACTGCACTAATCGTGTCGTCACTCACCTTAATTAGGCCATAAACACGTACCTTTGTAATTAGTATCTTCAATATAGGAGGTATAATTACAGTACAGTATAATAACGCATTCAGGGTGCTTTTGGGGTTGCCGTGGCGCTGTAGTGCGTCAGTGATATTCGCGGAGGCGAGGGTCGACGGGATGATAACGGTGGTGGGAAGTGCGCTTTACCATCAACGATTGCATCACTGCTTACCATCAGGCGGGATTGCAGTCAAGCACTAGTTTATAACTATTAAAATAAAAAAAGGGGGATATGAGTCCAGACCCACTTTATTTGATTTATTATTAACATTAGGCTAAGCTTTACTTTTACTTTTTATGTGTATTTTTTATAAATTGTAAACTAGCGCTTGACCGCAATCCCGCCTGATGGTAAGCAGTGACGCAATTGTTGATGGTAAAGCGCACTAGTTTATTAAGAGCATATTCACTCTGGCCTTGAAGACACACAAGAAATTGTAGTCCGACGGAAACACCGCCGCTGGCAAATTGTTCCAGTCACTCGATGTACGCGGTATAAAGGAGGAGGCGAAACGCTTCGTCCGGATCGTAGTGTGTTAACAACGTAAGGGTTGAAACTCGCCGTACGACGGGTTGTCCGATGGTGGAACGGAGATGTGGGAATTAAATCATGCAATTCCCTCGCACACTCCCCAAAATGCATCCTATAGAAAACCGAAAGGCTGGCTACTCTACGCCTGTGCTCTAGGCTTTGGAGACCGTCTCGAGTTAAATCAGGGTCACCAATCAGCCTCTTCGCACGCCTCACCACTGAATCCAAAGTGGCCAGGTGACATTTTGCAGCACCAGCCCAAATGTGGCTGCAGTACTCCACACACGAATGGACCTGTGCATTGTACAACATTAGAAGCTGCCCTGGTGTGAAGTACCGCCGGCCGGACCTTTACGATAACGCCAAGTGTACTGGCAGCAACCTTGTCCTTGGTCTCAATGAACCGCCCAAAGTTTAGGTTCGAGGAAAACTCAACTTCCAAAAGCTGAAGGCGGTCCACACAACACGGTACAATCCTAGGATACATTTCCCAGCCAGTCAGGCCAGGGGAAATGCCGTACGCTGGGAGCTTACTCAAAAGGCCAGCGTGCCATACCCGGTCGAAGGCCTTCGAGACATCAAGGGAGACAGCAATCGCTTCCCCATTTCTCTTGAGGGCCTCGCCCCACAAGTGAGTGGCATACACTAGTAGGTCCCCAGTTGACCGAATGCGGTGAAACCCGTACTGTCGGTCACTGAGGAGATCGTTATCTTCCAGGTATGCCAAGAGGCTTTGGCATACCTGGAAGATAACGATTTCCGAGTTTAACACACGCTCCATAATTTTGCAAAGTATGGAGGTGATCGAAATCGGGCGATAGTTGGTAGGATCGGCACGACTACCCTTTTTGGGCACGGGTTGCACGTTGGCAAGCTTGGTCTTGGGCACTATGCCAGTCCTAAATGAGAGGCGATACAAGCACGTCAATACAGGAGACAACTCGGGCGCACATGCTTTAAGAACAATCGCTGGTATACCATCTGAACCACTAGCCTTATTCACGTCCAGACGACACAGTACTCTCAGAACTTCCTTGTTACTAATGCGATCCTCAGGCATTGAAGTTCCGCAATGAGGGAAATGAGGTGGAGTAGCAATGCCAGTATCACGACGCGAATTATGGGCAAAGAGAGATGCAAAGAGACCTGCCTTCTCTCTCGCCGTATGAGCCAGTGTTCCATCAGGCCTAACCAGCGGAGGCAGTGTGGGCCGACAGAAGTTCGCCTCAACCGATTTGGCAAGGGAAAAAAAAGGAACAGCTACCGGATGGCTGCGCAGATAACTTTTTGCCAATATGCGATAAGAAGCGAGCCTTCTTGAGCGCCTTCTTGTAGGACTTGGCAGCACGGTTAAAGGCTCTCTTCTTTGAGCTTAGATCCGGAGCTCCGCGGTCACAAGCGTCAGCCCAGGCGAGAAATGCCGTGTGCTTACGCTGTTCAGCTTGGACACAATCGGTATTGAACCATGGGCGAGCTGAGCCACCGACGGGCACGTCATTGAATGGGATAAAATACTCCATAGCTTGACGCACCACATCGGTTATAGCGTCCGCACAGCTCGACGGATTGTCAGAAGAGAAGCAGACCTGCTGCCAAGGATAAGACGAAACAAGTGGCGCATCTCATCCCAATCTGCTGACCTGTATCGCCACATTCGCCGTTCACCACTAGAGTCGTAATCTGGTGGGGAGAAGGACGATACAGACCTCCAGACAGTGGTCTGAAGTTCACAACGGTGAGGAAACTGTTACAACACATCTGTCCGGATCACTGGTCAGCAGAAGGTCCAGACAATTGGCAGTATGACCAACTACATCAGGCGCCCAAGTCGCTTGCTCTAGGTACCAGTTGGGTAAGGCCCATTGAAAGAGCGAAGTTCCGCGCCTCTCTCCCAGCGTCGTCGGTCCTCTGGTACGGGAAAGAAGTCTTGGTGGCAGGCGTTGAAGTCCCCCAGAGCGACGAACTGTGCGTCGGGGTGCCGGTGCAGCGCATTGTCAGGAGCCTCACTGAGGTGGTCAATTAATCGAGTTGTCTCCTGATCACCACTGTGCGATCGGTGGACACAAGTGTAAACAATTTGGTCCACACCAGTGTCAACCAACAGTCATAGGGACGAGAAGTGAGGGTCTTCGAGGTGACGGAGGCGCCGGCAACAGATGTCATTACGGACAGACACACAGACCCCGGTACGCTGCAGGAAATGATGCTCCAACGCGTATCCCGGGCAGCTGAGGTATGCCGCATCAGGCGGACATCTAATCTTGACATTTATGTATTTTAACCGAGTTTAAATATTTGAATATGTAGGTAATTAAGAGGAGCTGTGTCAGAAGAAGTCTTTATTATTCTTTACTGTTTCTTTAATTTTTATCAAGCGTTACCCCACACCAGGAATTTCTCCTGTAACGTGGGTGCGTTTTCAAACACTCACATACACAAACAGCCAGACCCAGAACAACTACTTATAGGTCATACAAATATTTGTTCCGTGTGGGAATCGGCTCCGCGACACGCAGCGCAGCAGTCAATAGCTTAACCACTGCGCTAACCTTTAAATAAAAAAAAACTGTATGGACGGTTATTCATTAGTAAGTACACAGATTGGAGAAGATTGCTATTATAGTTATATTATGCTCTTTATTATGTACAGACGACAGCACATCAAGGTACAAATCTCATTAATCTATTAATTTTCTTTATTAGACTTTTTTGGGCAGCTTGACCTGCTTTCGTCCGTACATCATAGACATGACAGAAGCGAACGTAGCAAGAGAGCTTCTCACCTCTGAGACCGATTCTCACGCCGATAATATGAGTATGATTTTGCAAACATTGCGGATATTACCGAATAGATTTTGTTAAAATTTTGCACAGATATTCATCAAATGCATAAGTAGGTTAGTACCTACCTATGCATTTGATGAATATCTGTGCAAAACTATGTGTATCTATTCGGTAATATCCGTATATAGTCAGTCCTTCAACAGTTTGAAGGACTTCTTAATGACAGAATTCTTGTGACTGATATTTTATATATAATTATTATTATTCCTATCTAAGGCTTTTAATTTATTTTAATTCTATATAACGTTTTATTTTAATTTAGAATATGGTTAAATTAAGGAGTAATAAACTAAGAGCTTAAAGCTTCAATAATTTCTTTGAAAACGATTTCCAAGTTCGATTTCCAAGAAGTGATATTCAATTCATAAAGGTATTGGGTGCCACCAGACCAAAAATATTTTTTCCTAGAAACTGGCTGTTAACGGACTTTAAAGCCAAGGTTAGTGGATAGTTAGTACTTTAGGATGGAATTATAATTTAAGTATTTAATTAACTAGCTAAAAGAAAACAATGATAATAAAAAAGTCTTAGTATTTTTTTATTGTCATTATTTTCTTTTCGATCAAAGCACCTGCCATTTAATCTCTTCACCACCCTTGGTTGACTGGTTGTACAGATGACAGCACATCGAGCTACTACCAGATATCTTTATTAGATTTTCAACTTTATCTCAAAAGTATTAAGGCTCAAGATTGATCGGGAATACTTAACAGTTTCGGATAGCTTGACCTGCCGTCGTTCGTATATTTCTTTGTGCGAAAAGTATAAATAAATAAACTTTACCCTATTTTGTTTAAACTGCAATAAACATCATCCAAATATTTAATGTTTCAACACTTAATTAAATCTGGAGCGTGAGAATGACTCCTCTTTATGATGCTACAAAACACTCGCAGCAAACTAGCTGCAATTTGTCATGACTATAAATTAGCGAGGCACCCTTTCATAAACAAGAAATATCCACAACTACTATAATTTGCTGCTAATTCTGCTCGGAAGTTAGGCCCTCGTCGACCCTGTAATTGATTTGTCGCGGAGACGCGCGGCCCCGCGACCTGCGAGTGTGGAACCGCGCGTCCGGCACGTGCCGCGACCACGCCCCGTACGACCATGTTTGATAGTGTCTCGCGTGAGATCTCATGTCGGTTTGAGTTTGTATTGTGGGTTCTTGTGTGCATTGAACCGTGTAAGTTAAATAAATTGTGGATTTGTGCTTCAATTTCAACCCAGTTCAATTTAACCCGCCAACCCAAACGCGTAGACTTTTGAAGTAGATAATTTACAAAATTTTTGGATGTGAAAAAAGGTCGCTTGATTAAATAGTTTTTAATAATCGCAAATTTGGATAGGCTTTAATTCAAATAAGGCTGAAAATCATCACTTTATGGGCGTCAAAATGACATAATTCAGTCCCTCAAAAAGCCTACTCTTCATTACTTCCTTATGCTTTAGCTGGGAAGAAGTGGCGGGACATACTCGCCAGCTTATTCTGCTGACGCGGCCTTCACTCGAGGACTCGTTTATCCCAACGGCTGTTTTTCCTGCGGCATATGTGACCAGCCCATTGCCACTTCAGCTTGCTAATTCTCTCAGCTATGTCGGTGACTCTGGTCCTCTGTCGGATCACCTCATTTCAAAGAGGCGCCCAACATAGCCCGCTCCGTAGCTCGCTGAGCGGCTTTAAACTTATGGACTAGTCTGACCGTTAATGTCCACGTCTCGGCTCTGTAAGTCATGACGGGTAGGACGCACTTGTTGAAGATTTTAATCTTCAAACATTGGGGTATGGGCGACGAAAATACCCGAGTGCGTCCTACCCGTTCAAATAATAATAATGATTATTAATTCAGCAAGAGGACCCGTCACCACAATCAGCACCCATTCACGAGAATAACGCAAAGATTGGTCATTTCCCGCCTTATTTGAGAGAATGAGGTAAATTGACGTAGGTATACAGTGGAAATGATTCAAATGATGATGAAATCGTTTATCCTGTCAGTACGTAAGTTAGTTTCTGGAGAAGGAACATAGAAAACGTCTAGAGTTAATCATAGCCACCTACTACTATAAATGTATTTAAAACTTGTCTGTTAAACTTATACTAAGTCTTTGAACTAAAGTTAGATTTTAATTTAGCTTTAAACGCTTTGAAAGGCAAGTCTAATAAAGAGAGGGTGGCTAGTTATAAGAGTTACAAAGTCCAAGAAATCTATAGATATCTATTAATATTATAAAGCTGAAGCTTGTTTGTTTGGACGCGCGTTTTTTTCTGTTGTATTTATCAAGAAATTTTTTAAGCTATAAAACAGTACGCTACGATCAATAAGAACGAAGAATCGTTAGATAATGTGGAAATAATTAACTAGAATGCTAAGTGCGAAATACGCCGCTCCATGCCACGACGCGTGAGTAAAGTTTGTGCAACTTGTACATATTACATATTTAAATTTTATTGGGCTCGAGTTCCTTATTCCTAGAAATATGGTTGGCTACATGCTTTGGGTCCAATTTTTTAACGGGGTAATTTTTAACTTATAAGTCTGTCAACCAGCGATTTGCATAAATAATTTAAAAAAAAAAAACATTTTTCACAGGAGTCTTAATAATAATAAATTTAATAAAAACCAAGCTTTTAAAAAACTACAAACCACCAGCTTAAGTTAATTTATTTATTTGGGTGCATATGTTGGGTGGGGATTATCCAGTGAGTCCATAAGACCATGAAGACCACGTGGTCCTGAGTTTGTGCGCAAAGCGTATGCCGCGTGTCGAGCGGCAGCCGACGGACGACCGCCACGCGCCGCTCAAAGTGCCCGGAACCAAGTACCGACGCCTCAACCAAAACTGTTTTTCTGACGGCACTTAATTAATCCGTGTCGCCAACTACTTTTGAACACTGTTATCGACATCATACAGTTCGAGTACAATGCAAACAACTTTTCGAATATAAGTTTAATTCAAATTGTTTTCTGCTTCCAACTACGAAAATCTAGTGGTTTCGTTCGATTCTGTAAACATTACGTGATGAAAAGTTAGGTTAGATTAGCTTGGTTTTAGTATGATAATGTTTTTTAAATAATGGTTTTTAGCGATGAGTTGGAATGACAACTCAGTCCACGCTTACTTTAGCTAAGTTTTCGTGGTCAAATATGTACATAGATACAAAATCATACTGCAGACATCACACATATGCACATTTGCATGCAATCCCGAACTATGCATTTAAGAATGTCTAAGTGTTATTTTTATACGCTACTCTTATCATATTAACTCCCACAATTTATTTTTTTTGAAGTACAGATATACATTTTATTCTGCAGAAAAGAGCCATCAGAGCAATATATGACTTTCGTAGGGGGTATTATAATAGTAATAAACTTTATTACTCAAAAGATTACAGAGATTAAAAAAACATGAAAATAATTACTTTAAAATGTTGATATCGATGTATGAGGCTTTTTGGTAATTATATATTTTTTCACAAATTATTAATATTATAGCTTATACATGGGGAATTTTTGACGCACTTATTGATAAACCGCAAGGCGTTTATTTGCCTTAAAACATGTTAGGTAGATTAAGGTCATCGAGGTCACATATTTCGCCATAGACTGGCAAACAAATATTTAAACATGTTAAAATGAAAAAAAAAACCCCATAATATGATATAAAACATTAATTTGTTAATATGTGTCATTATTTCAAATACATTCAATTTTGTACATGTCTTAAATCTCTTTGCATTATTGGGATTATTAGCTTTTTGTATTTCGACTAAAATACATCGAATTACATCAGGCGCCGACTAATTTAACAGGACTAAAATAATTCATTTAATAATTCTGTCCTTTTCTTAATGAAATAGAAAAAATGCACTGAACCTAAATTAACCTTAGGTTGTGAACAAGGCAATCGGGGCATCATCATCATCAGCCTCTACTAGTTCACTGGTGGACATAGGCCTATTCCATGTCACGCCAACAAGTTCAATCCTGAGCAGTTCTCCACCAGCCACTACCAGCCACCTTTTTGATGTCGTCGCTCCATCTCGCCCAAGGGCGTCCTGCGCTACGTTTGCCGAGACGCGGTCTCCACTCGAGGAATCGTTTACCCCAAAGGTTGTCGGCCCTGCGGCATATGTGACCAGCCCATTGCCACTTCTTCAGCTTGCTAATCCTCTTAGCTATGTCGGTGACGTTGGTCCTCCTTCGGATCACCTCATTTCTGATGCGGTCCTTCGGAGAGATGCCATAGCTCGCTGAGCGGCTTTAAACTTATAGATTAGTCTGACAGTTAGTGTCCACGTTTCGGCCCCGTAAGTCATGACTAGGGATTGCAATCCGGCGGATCCGGTAATCCAGCGGATCCGACGTTTTTTGACCCTATCGGATCCGGTGGGTCGGTAAAACAAAACCAGTGCAAAAAGCAAATCGAAATTCGAATTACGTGCTGTAAGAAACGAAGATAACAATTCCGATTCTAACTCAGTCTCATTATTGACAATAGAACAAAATTTTACAATAAAAAAGGAACTGCAAAAGCAAATCCTGCAAGAAAAAATAGATAGGAAAGTTAAAACTAATGAAAAGGAAACAGACTACGAGAAAATAATTAAAAAAGAAATGACTGCATATGATGCTTCATATGCAGTCATTTCTTTTTTAAATGGTAGAGGGATTTAAGTCCTCCGTAGCAACTCGGAAATTAATATATAATATATTGATTGCTGATGGTGATGCCAGTACATATAAGAATATATTAGAAAGCAGACCATATCCCGGTGTTCTGATTCAAAAAATTGAGTGTACCAACCATCTCCTCCGGAATTACAACGGGAAAAATTCATTACTTAAAACTGATACATCTATCCCTCTATCGGAGCGTAAATTTTTGACTCCTGAACGATTGATTCGATTGAGAAAAGCGGTAAAATCTTCAGTACGGCACTGGCGATCAGAAAATTTAACCGAATCAGAAAAAAATATGAAAGTTCAGAGGGATATTCTAAACAGCGGCAAACACATCTTTGGAGACCACAGTGAATGTGACTTGTACTACTACACTGAAGAGAGAAAAAAAGAAACAAACCAAACACTCGAAGCAAAGACATTGATGTTGAAACTGCAACGCAATATCTCTCAGCTGGCTTATTATTCTCGAAGTCTACTCTACGAGTTTACCACGAACCGTGCAGAGCAGTTCAACAGCATAGTAGCTAGGTGGAAAACGCATTAATTTTTCCCTAAAGGATTCTTACTCCGTCCGTTGTCATGCCGCTGTGGTTAGTTTTAACACAGGTAAACCTCAAACTACTCTCTATAAATGTGCCTACCAGAAAAGTCCAGGCCAATCCCTGAAATATTTAGAGCAAAAGCATTTTTCAATAAATCAAAATCGGAAACGCAAAATACCTCGCCGAAAAATTAACTTTAGCGCAGGGCCCGTAGCCAAAGTCGATTATGGAACTGCATGTCAAAAGCCCGATATGAACTCAGACGATTTCAAGCAGGCACAGGAGGTTTTCATTGAAAATTTAAAAAAACAGGCCTTAAAACGGCATGAAATTGAAAAGGATACAATTCTCCAGGCTGAAAGTGCCTTGTGGCTCGAGCTGAGAAGATGTATTTTAACTGCTTCTAATTTTGCTAAAATTTGTAAACGACGCCCGAATTCGAATTCAGCACCACTCGTAAAATCTATTTTATATGGATATTCCCTAGATCATGTAGCGTCAATAAAATACGGAAAAGAAAATGAGGTAAAGGCTATTGAGCAACTCGCCATTCAAGAGAACATAACCATCCATAAATGTGGTCTTTTCATTGATGAGACCCATTGCTTCTTAGGTGCTTCACCAGACGGAATTTGTGAGGAAGGACTTATAGAAATAAAATGTCCCATTTCTATACGCGGAATAGTACCAGATGTAGCAATCCGTCAAAAAAAATTGAAATGTTTTTTATTTGAAGGTGATAACGTAATTTTTAATGTTAACCATGATTGGTGTTATCAAGTACAGGGCCAACTAAATATTGCAAACAAAAATGTTTGTTTGTTTGCGGTGTACACTGGGCTTGAATTTTCAATAAAAGTTGTAAAAATTTACAAAGACGAACAATTTTGGAAAGATAAAATGATTCCTCGTTTAATAAAATTTTATTATTTGTGCGTTCTTCCCGAAATAATTGATCCCAGAAAAAGCCGATCAATGCCATTGAGGGAAACTATTTTATAATGTATACAGCTTTTTTTATATTAAATTAGTTACTAAACATAACATGAAATGAAATTTTTATTTCTTTACCTACACTTTTTTAATTAATACATATTAATTTATATACAATTTAATTAATAACAATAAGTATGTGCTCATTGTGAGTATAAAAGGTAATATTATTAATATTTTATTTCAGTAATTTCTTTTATTTTTATTTATTTTAATAATATATTTTATTTCTTTTAAAAAACTTTACTTTGTAGCACAAAGTCAAGTTTTTTAGGATAAAGAAATTTATAATAAAATATTAATAATTTCAGATAAGAACAGTTGTAAAAGAAATGCAAAATGATAATTCATTTAAATAATTATCTATTCATAACAATACTAAATTGTAGTTGGATGGATGGATTGAAATTCCAAATAAATTTTCCAATAACAATACATTTGAATTCCTCTAAAGCGAACGGATCATAGTTGGTTAGTCTAACCATAGAATAAAGAGAGGGAAGTACGTTATCTTCATACAAACGGACCGCGCGCGGCTTGTATGTTTGCGCCATAGTATCTATGCGTCGCCGCACGCACACCTAAACACAATATTAGAGTGCCTATGACTGCGCTAGTCGCGGCTAGCACGGAACGAGGTTCGCGCGTCACGGCTTTTCGGCACATTAGCTTTTAAAAAATGATCACATAAACTGCAAAGTTGGTATGTCTATTTATGAACAAATAAAAGACTTATATTTTTCAAATTATATTTCTAAAAGTTATTTACAAGGATACGGATATATTACACATTAAAGTTGAATAACAACGCGTTTCGTAATAGTCGAAACCGAAGAAAGTAGGTATTTTTCTGTAGCTAATTTGTAATTTTGTATTAAATGTGTGATTCAATAGATGTTATGTTTGTATTATTTATATTTGTATTAATTAAAAATAAAAATAAATATGGTTCTTTATGTGTACAAAACTAAAAATAAAAATTACAAAAAAAAAACTGACTAGTATATGTAAACTAAATACTAAGCAAATAATTTAAACATAAGCTCTTAGTCTATAAATATTTGTTAGCGGTTTGGGCGACAACCGTAACCGACGAAGCGCGGACAGTCGTCAACCCTAAGACAGTAGGCAATTAAATCGCGGATTGGGTCGCAGATAACCTACTTCCCCTCTTTATTCTATGGTCTAACTATAAAGAGAGCGTACGCGACAACTCTATGCACACAGTTACGCATGCTTCTGTGTGAGTGAAATTTGCAAAAAGTTACCCAAACTTGACGTTCCGCGCTAGCCGTGAACGCTCTTAAGGAAAAGTACTTAATGCTGATTTATATTTATTTAATGGCGATCAGGCAAACCACCGTTGAGGCTGAAAGTGCCTTTTCAGCCGCAGACTACTATTGTAGCTCTATCCGAAGTAGATTAGGATTATTTCATTAACTGTATCCCTACACAGGGTCAAATAAATAGTTGTCTCAATGAAAACGTAATTGTTAACTCGATGTTCCTCTCTCCTATGTCTGAAAGTGAGGTGAGGCAACAGATAATATCGTTGAACAACACCAAGTCTGAAGGCTATGACGAACTTAATACCAGAATCATTAAGATATGTATTAATGAAATAAGTACAGTATTGACATATTTGATCAACTTATCATTTTCACAAGGAGTATTCCCAAAAGCACTAAAATTATCCATCGTTAAACCATTGTTCAAAAAGGGTGATAAACGTGACGTGAACAATTATCGCCCTATTACATTAATACCCATCATCTCAAAAATATACGAGAAATGTATGTATCACAGATTAATAAATTACTGCAGTAAGTTTAACATAATAAGAAAACAACAATATGGATTTCAAAAAGGTAAATCCACATCACTAGCCACATTCTCACTCTTAAAAACAATACTGAGCAGTTTAAACAAAAATCAGTTTGTCACGGGGCTTTTCTTTGACTTATCGAAGGCATTCGATCTTGTTATACATGCCAACTTACTACAAAAATTAGAAGCTCTTGGGATTAGAGGATTGCCACACCAATGGATTTCGTCGTACCTAACTGACAGACAACAGAGTGTCGCTGTTACTAGACTGGACGAAAATAGAGACATGATAATGCATACGTCTGGATATCAATGTGTAAAACGCGGTGTGCCCCAAGGTAGCATATTGGGTCCCATCTTATTTCTTCTCTATATAAATGATATAGTTGACATAACTAAACACAAATGTTTTCTTTTCGCCGATGACATTTCTATAATCGTAACTGCTGACAAAAAATATAATTCAATTACTGACCATGAAACTGACATAAATAATACTATTGACATTCTAATTAATTGGCTGAATAATAATAATTTATCTATAAATCTTGACAAATCCGTATACATACAATTTAACAAATATTATAATAATAAATTTAATTTTAAAATGGATATACGTAAAATAACACACGTAGAACAAACCAAATTTTTAGGTATAGTATTAGATGAATATTTAGACTGGAAGGCGCAGGTTCAGTACGCGTGCAATAAAATAAATAAATTTGTATATGCCCTTAGAAAAATTAAACGTGTAACTAATATAAAAATAGCTGTAATGTCTTATCGAGCTTACGTTGAGTCCTCTTTGAGGTATGGACTTATTACATGGGGAAATAGTACGGAACACAACAGGGCATTTATCGCACAAAAAAAGTGTATACGCGCCTTATACGGGATCCCATCCGATGAATCATGTAAACCAATATTTAAGAGGCTTGGTTTGCTACCGTTGCCATCATTATATATTTATGAGTTGTGTATGTTTGTAAAGAAACACCAAGAATTATTTAAAACAGCAGAAGAGGTGTCTTCGCGAAGTCGGCGTGACCAATATACACTTGTACTTGACGAACTGCCTAGGTGTACTAAATATAATAAAAACTGTGTAGCTATGTGTGTACGTGTGTATAATAAGTTACCAAAGACATTGAAAGAATTAAATTGTAGAATATTTAAATTTAAATTGCATAAGTGGTTGAATGAATATAATTTCTATAGTATTAAGGACTACTTAGAACACTAACGTTGACAACATGCACACGCAACGCTTGCACTTTCTTGTGCTAACCATTTTTGCATGCTTTATTTTTAAGCTAAACATGAGTGATCTCATTTTTGTATGTAAGACCTTTTATACCATGTTTTAAGCAAAATAAATATATTATTATTATTATTATAGGAGACAATACAATCAATACCATCTGTTTTCTTAGATCGTTTTTTCAGACTAAGAAATACTTATTCACTTACACTTTGGATTGCACCATTTGCAGCAAATGAAACTTTAATTGTTTGTTATTAGGATTTAGGACTATTTTTTACTCAAAAAGTTAAAAAACTTAACTCTGTGTAGATTATTAATATGTTATTATTACTTAAGTAATTTCTGTACACAATGAGGCTGATTTTTTTAGCTTCTTTAGTTTCATAATTTACTTAGTACAAATAGTACAAAGTTGATTTTCTTTATATAATAAACTAGCGGCCGCCAGCGACTTCGTTCGCGTGGTTTAGTTATGCTCCGCTCCTATTGGTCGCAGCGTGATGTTATATAGCCTAAAGCCTTCCCTTCCTTAGTAGTTCCTGAGATTAGCGCGAACAAACAAACAAATATACAAACAAACTCTTCAGCTTTATATATTAGTATAGATTATTATTAAAATTCAAAATAAATTAGATATCCTTCCTGCTATTTCATTAAAATTAGAAGAACTATCACCAGTCTTTAAATAATTTTTAAATCAGGCCGGATTGAAGATGATACCGCCTACCGGATTGCAATCCCTAGACATGACGGGTAGGACGCACTGGTTGAAGATTTTAGTCTTCAAACATTGGGAAATGTGGATAGCTATTAGCTCTACATATCCAATAACCGTAATTTAAAAAAGCCATAAAAGATTTAGCTAATATGAAATTGAATCTCTGAAATTCTAGATTCCTAAAACATAAAAGTGTATGTGCCAGTACAGTTTTTTCAATTGCCTGGAAACTAAATCGCTCCCTTTGTGATGACACCCCCACCCGTATTTATCTCTATGTTTGTTGTATTTAAGCATTTATTATACGCAATTATTAACAAGTCGGGAACAGATTCGAACATGTCAACGGTGAAGAGTGGTTCTCAAAGTTTTAAGTTGAGAACCTATTTTTTTTTCTCATTTATACTTACTACATCTCGTACCGTACTTCTTTATACAAATTTATTTAATTGATGAAGCAAAGAAAACTTAATTTTCAACTAGCTTTTGCTTGCGATTTCGTCCGGATGAGGGTCTTAAATTATCCTACGGAAACGTACTACCAACATAAAAAAGTGTCCTATAAATTAAGTTGACGATGTAAATTATGTGTGCCAATTTTATCCAAATATTATTAATAGCATAACACTAATGATTAAAATACTATTGTAAATTCACCAAAACCTGATCACCAGCCAAAAAAAAAAAGAGAGCATGGTTTGGTTGCAATTCACACGACTTAAAAGTGAAACTTTAAAAAATATTAATTTGGAGGTAATGAGACGAGTACTTAAGAAGTCTACACTTAAAAAACTCATTTTCGTATTTATAATGATAGGTTAAGCTTTAAGTTATGACTTTGTGCCAATTTCAAGTAAAATGAAAATCTTCAAAAGTTCTTCTTTCTTTCTCTCATGGCTTCGCACGGTTTGTGCATTTAGCCAATGTCACGCAATGAATTATTCATGTCGAAAAAGACGGCCGCGCGAACCGAACACTAGGAGAAAGATTTGGTACAAAGCCGTGATGTGGCCACTATGCTACAATATTTCACTGTTCTTTATGAATTATTCACTGAATGCACTTTTTAAAACTTTTTAAACAACGCTATAAATAATTTAAAAGTCCAATGAAAAATGAGCGTGGCACTCATCTTAGCTTTCCGCCAAAAAACCCCCAGGTTAAGCTTGTTATTGTTATCTAAACGGTAAGTAACTGTAACGTATTCTAAAACATTTGCATTCACTTGTACAAGCGTTTAAGATTTCCGAGAAGTAGAAAACATCATTCCCGACGAACGAAAAATTATCCAAGAAAACTGTCAGGCCTGCATTGCAGTTATTATAATCACATTTGTAGCATGGGACAACAAAGTAACTTTTGTACCAGAAAGTTGATCCTCTAATGGTAGATGTAAGTAGATAATAATTAAAGTGTTGAGTATGAATTATTATACGGATTGCTTGAAAAAAAACTTTGAGCATAGCCCCAATTGCACCCCATTTAATAGAAACTGCAGTAAGAGGGGCAAAGAACACGCGACCCGCGACCCAGTCCCCAGACTTAACCGCACAGTAAAAGTACCACAGTCCTATGGGAACAACACACAAATTACCCAAAACTAATTGTCTAATATGGTAACGCCATTTAGCTAAACAGATTGAACGTTTCAAGTGGGTTTTTTGTGGTCGTTTCGTGTTTGTAACGTGCAAATGTTTGAGCGATTTGTAAATAGGTCGGTTGTGGGTCATAGACTTTATAGATTGATTTTATCATTTTAGGTAAAGTATTCATACCTAAGTACATTACCTGTACCTTGTTCGAAATGATGATCAATATTTATAGTCACAAATTGTGAGTCACAAACACTCGAAGCGCAGTCAGCTTAACAACATTTTGTTCTAAATTCAAATTTTTATTAGGTATTTCTAAATCAAGATGGACTCCAGCCCATTATAGCCGTATAGTAAAGGACATTTTGACTCAGCAGTTTGGCCTCAAATTTTATTGCAACGTATGTACCTATTGGTCCTGTGCCAGCGAGTCACTGGATCTTACCTGCTTAGATTTTATAAATTCTTCTTCGGTGCTTAGTGAAAAATTAAATCTAAAATAACGCGTATCTATGAAATCTATGAAGTAATTTTTAGTTTAATATTTGAAACGACCCTTGGAAATCATTAAAAATGTAATCAATAATATAATTACTACGTATTACAAACTATGTATTAGAACAATGGCAATAATTTTAAACACAAAGCACAGGTCCGTTGGTCCGTGTGGAGTACTGCAGCCACATTTGGGCTGGTGCTCCTAAGTATCACCTGGCCACTTTGGATTCAGTGGAGAGGCGTGCGAAGAGGCTGATTGGTGACCCTGATTTAACTCGAGACGGTCTCCAAAGCCTAGAACGCAGGCGTAGAGTAGCCAGCCTTTCGGTGTTCTATAGGATGCATTTTGGGGAGTGTGCGAGGGATTTGCATGATTTAATTTCCCCATCTCCGTTCCACCATCGGACGACCCGTCGCACGGCATGTTTCTACCCTCACGTTGTTAACACCACTACGATCCGGATGAAGCGTTTCGCCTCCTAATTTATACCGCGTACATCGAAGGACTGGAACAATTTGCCAGCGGCGGTGTTTCCGTCGGACTATAATTTGAGTGTCTTCAAGGCTAGAGTGAATAGGGTCTTAATAAACTAGTGAGCTTTACCATCAACGATTGCTTCACTGCTTACCATCAGGCGGGATTGCGGTCAAGCGCTAGTTTATAATTTATAAAAAAAAAAACAATTACTGAAAGAGTCAGGTTCAATAGACCGTATGTCATTCTCATTACTTCCCTACTTCATTACTAGCGGCACTATCGAATGCTGTAATAATACAAAACTATTTCCAAAATCAACGGGTTTTGATTCTTGGATAGATAAAAACTTTTTTACAAAAAAACAACCGACTTCCAAAAACCACTACAAGGTGAAAAATAACTAATTTTGGAAGTCGGTGTCTTTGGTTTTGTATATTCGTTTTTTGACACCGACTTCCGAAATTAGTTATTTTTCACTTTGTAGTGGTTTTTGGAAGTCGGTTGTTTTTTTGTAAAAAAGTTTTTATTTTACACTTTTTAGTTGTTGAAGGTACTATGTATTCAGTTGCATCTGGTCAGACTGTAAGCTGACGCAAATATAGTTGGGAAACGACGTAATTTTGTTTACTTTAATTTTTACCTGTACCTAAGTATTCTTTCAACTGCCTATGGTCTTCATCACAAAGTAGCTACTGTAAACCGTTGAGGAGAGGAACTAGCCTTTGTCTTCATCATGAGAGCTCTTATGACAGTCACAATTGTCAATGGTCTTATTTGCTGACGATAGTACTGCCTTGATTAAATGTATCGACAAAAGGACCTATGAAAATGACATAAATAACACTTTGATAGATATAATACGCTGGCTTGACCAAAATAATTTAGTAATCAATATACCAAAGACTAATGTAATGCATTTTTATCAGCGAATCCCACCAGAAGACTTGCATTTACACTTCAATGGACAAAAAGTACTAGTTGCAAAATTCCTTGGCATAATGATAGATAGTCAATTAACTTGGAAGCCACAAGCAGAAGTAGTATGCAAGAAACTGAGTACACTTGCGTATGTACTCTTTAACTTGTCTAGAAAAGTAAATATGGCCACAAGGTTAATAGCATACCACGGTTTGGTCGCGTCGGTCTTGAGATTTGGCATAATATTCTGGGGAAATTGTAGTCTGAAGGAACAGGTGTTCAAGGCTCAAAAACGCTGCATAAGGGCAATGTGCAATCTAATAGTAACAGATAGCTGCGGATGTTTATTCATAAACGATGATTAAAATGAAGTGACGTTAAAATGTCAAAAATGGATGATTAAAAATCGCTAATCACTAGTTAACTTTAAGTTACGTTTATGAATAAGGGGTTAATGTTAAAGGCCTTCTTCGTTTGGCTGATCGAAAAATAAGAAAATAACAACGTAATCAATAATAAAAAGTTTAATTAATAATTTAACAATTAGTTCATCGCGTGTTTGTCTTGTGTGGTGTTCTTATCCGGCAGTTTGATCTCCTCTATGGCCAGATTTTCCTCGCTGGACCTCAGCTCATGATATTTGTACTTGAAAGCCATCGTTGTGAAAATGAGCATGTCTATCAACATCAGACCCGCGAATAAGAAGAACTCTTTCCACTGTGAACAAAGATCATTAATTAGTTTATACAGATAATAACAAGACAATAGTGTAATACCAAGAAATAGAATACCTACTAAAAATTATTATGGTGATGATTGTATGCTATGATAGTGGAGGAATTGATTCGACGAACAAAAACAGAAAACCAGTGTGTCTCACGTGGTTTTACGTTCGTAAGAAATGAACCGGGTTATGTCAAGGCTTATTTTTTTTTATATATAATTATAAACTAGCGCTTGCCTGAATCCCGCCTGATGGTAAGCAGTTATGCAATCGTTGATGGTAAAGCGCGCTAGTTTATTAAGCCCATGCACTTAAAAATCTTAGTGAATAGGAAGGAAGACGGCAGTTGAGCAAGGTGGTGCAATGTTAAACCCAACAACACGACCAACGATGCTGCGCCAGAGGGAGATTGATGTGGATACCCTCCACGACCAAACTCCCGACACAACAACATTTGACGCATCGTACTCGGCACACATCGCAACACAACTGCTCAGACCCGTGCTTCTACGGCTTCACCAGACGTCATGCCGGAACATGACGAATCGCTTGGCGGCAAGACTTTATCTGGTGGGTGGTAACTTCTGCCGGCAGCCGATGTTATGGCCTACCACCGAGAAGAAATTAATGAAAAATCTCCGTGTCAGACGGCCCAAAAGTGATTCTTTTGGGTAAGTAGTAAAGTAAAGCAAAACATTCATATTTTGCAAAATGAAAACCAAATTGACAAATACGTCATTCATCTTTTTTTTATGGCTATGGAAACCATTACTTGCTCAGTGATGGAAACGATAAAAATGTTAAAAACTGTGCCATAACGTGATAGGTCCATTTTTTATCCTATTTGCCTTTTGTTGTTATACGAAGTGTGGATTTAAATTACAGATTGGCTGGCAACAGGGATTTTTATTTCTCAAGGTAAAATATCACATCTATACCGATCAGTTTTTATAAGGCTTTAGACATATAAAGGGTTTCGTTTTGACAATTCAATCTGATTGTTGATTGACCTACCCTTAATATGTAGGGTAATTGCGTAACACACTACCAGTAACAATGGGTTTCATTTTGACAGTTAAACAACATACATTGCGTTATTTATGTTATTGAGTAGGAACATTTTTCAAACATATGGAGCAATGGATGAATGATTTAATTTGACAGTAATAGTTTGTTACGCTATTAGGATGCAAAGTAGGGTGACATAAACTTTCGGAGTGATAATAAACTCAACTATTCACAACCACTCGGTAAGGTATAGATTCATGCCTTATCGAAGATTAATGTTATCATAGTAGTATTCTAAACGATGCACACTTCAGTCTGAATTAAATAGACTGTAACTATTCTTACGACAGCTATTTGTAACTCAAATGGGGTTATCGAATGTATCGTTTTCAATATAATAGCGTGTAGGTTGATTCTGAATAGGTATGAAGGAATGTTTATGTAAATGTCATTTCAGCTGTAGGATGTTAAAGACTGGTCCACTGACAATCACACGTGGTAGCCTTCTTTTTCCTTTTTGTTGGGATGGGAAATCATCAAATGACTTTTACTGACTAAAACCCACCCGTGTTTCATCGCTTGCCTGTGTGACGGCCAGGGCCACGGACACATGATAGCCTGACACTCGATGATTGGTTTTATATTCGTAATAAAAACCAGCAGGGCAATTGCGTAACACTCACCAGCAATGGGTTTAATTTTGACAGTTCAACAATATTCATTGTGTTATTTACGTTTCTGAGCAGACACATTTTCCAAACATATTCAGCAATGGATTAGCAATACGTTTCAAAACTAATTGATTGTAATTGTGTGTTACGCATTTAGAGTGCTGTTTCTCAGTTTCCTCAGGTAGGTATAGACTTTACATCTATAATACTTACCTATCATTCTTGTACCCATGCCTCCGTTTTTGGAAGACAAAAGGAAAGAAGAGATACTAGAACAGTGTATACGGCCGTTTTAGCGTGAAAACTTAACAAATATAGACACATAAATTTGCATTTACTATACCAACAGACTTTTTGTACATTCATTATTGTTCTATGTTTTTTAATAAATTTCATTTCATTTTTCATTTACTATACTGTAGTTAGGACTACTGGACATAGCCCTCCCCTCCCACAATCGTAGTCACATCGACCGATCCCGAACTTTTCGCATCCAGCGGTTTCTAGGGTCTTTCTTGTGAAAGACCATCCAAGACCATATTTACGATCTTGTGATCGTTACTACTCCTTGAATGAGGAGCCTTCCAAAGCTGCGCCTGTGATGAATGAATATATGTATCATCATCAACATTTTTATCGTCCCACTGCTGGGTACAGGTCTCCTCTCATACGTATACTTGTATATATATACATATATATGTATACTTGTATGAAAATCTTACCTGCGCGTCCAAGAAGTTGCCTTCAACAATAAGCACGACGATTAGATTTCCAAAGGCAACGGTGAGCAGCCAAACTGACTGTAATACCGATTTCATGCTGGCCGGGGCCTGTGTGAAGGAGAATTCTAGACCAGTGACGGAGAACATCACTTCACCCATAGTCATCACCACATACTGAGGGATCAGCCATAGAATATGGATGCTGTTTGGAGGCGTTATCATCACGACGTTTGCGTTCTGAAATATGGCAGTGTAGAATAGAATAGAATACTCTTAATTATGAGATATAGATACATAAACATATATATAAAGATTTTACAAAGGGTGACACAACGGCGGTCTTATCGCTAAGAGCGATCTTTTATAGACAACCTTTGTGTATTGCATAATTTTGTGTTTTCACTGATTCCCAGTTTCGGGTTCATTTAAATGATTATTTATTTACATAAGTATTTGGAATACGGTGCAAAAGAATCTCAGTTCTATTCATGATTTGAATGAGAGGAGAAGAAGCCTCTTTCAATAGTGTAATGTTACAGGCCTGTGAAGATGATGACGAGCATAATGTTTAACTTTTGAAAAGTGATAACCTGTTTTTAAAGTAAAATAAAAATCTCAAAGAAAATACTTACATAAGACCCAGAAGAGTCTTCATAAACGTTTATCGTGTACACAGCCCCAGATTCAAATTTGAAATCTCTCAAAACGACATTCCCTGCGACCATTACATCGCTCTTTCCTTTAGCAATCTTATTCTGAGTAGTATCATTACTTTGAATATTCAATAACGTCGTATTCTGCTTTTTACTGATGACACTTATATCTACTTCTCTGTTTAGGTTGGCTAAAAATCTAAAACAAATAAAGAGCATTAGTAGGTTGTTATAAGAAATTAGAGACAAAGTTGGATACACCTTTTACAAAACGTAACTCGGTCAATGCTGTCGCGCAGCCAGTCATAAGACACGTGGGGTGGATTGCGAGTGATTTTTTATTGCGGCATTCTGGATTTTCTCTTTATGTAAAGTTACGGCGTTTTGGTAGCACTCCCAATCTTCTATTCTGGTAAAAACGATCCGGACGAAGCGTTTCGCTTCTTCTTTTATACCGCGTACATCGAGGGACTGGACTCTTAATAAACTAGCGCGCTTTACCATCAACGATCACTGCTTACCATCAGGCGGGATTGCGATCAAGCACTAGTTTATAATTTATTTAAAAAAAGACAAAAGTTATCGAGACCAACAGTAAGTGATTTGAGAGAGTGAGTGAAAAGAAAAACGGTAACGGGTACCTAAACCATGATAATCGTTATGTTCCAAGTAGTATAAGCTACATATTGAATTTCTGCTAACGTAAACAATTGCCAGTTGAGTGAAATTAATTTGCACCTCGATAACCAACACCTTATCTAATAAAAAGCTACAGTTCAAATTCATGATGCATCGGGAAGTATACGTGTTATTCGTTTTGTTTTCATCGATTAAATCCTACGATATCGAAGTGAAGGTCAAACAAGGAACACTAATTGGTCATAGAGAAGCCACCGTTTTTAATAAGAGACTCTACTTTGCATTTTACAGAGTGCCTTACGCGAAACCCCCTATCGGGAAACTAAGGTTTAAGAACCCCCGGCCTGTGCGAAAATGGGATAATGTTTACGATGCAAGGATAGAATTCCACGGGGCGTGTGCGCAAGCGCACATCGTTCACAAACATGGGCTGTTTGGAGCTGAAGACTGCCTATATATAAACATTTATACCCCTGAAATTCCCAAAAGCGAAGAAACTAAGCTGAAACCTGTCATCGTTTGGCTTCATGGATACGCTTTCTCTTCATCCTTCAGTCATATTCACGGGGCAGATTTTTTGATCGACAAAGACATTGTGTTAGTAACTGTAACACATCGAATAGGAGTATTCGGATTTCTTAAGCTTAATGACGATGACGCTAATGCGAACATGGGACTGAAAGATATAGTCATGGCTTTGAAATGGATCAGGACGAATATAAAGGAATTTGGTGGTGATAAAGAGAAAATTACATTAATGGGCAGTAATTCGGCAGCGACTTTCATAACACTGCTGTTGATCACAGAAGCAAACAAACTATTTTCTAAGATTATTTTACAGAGTGGTGCAATTTACTCCGCTTCTATGTTACAAGGAGACCATAAATTAGAAAAAGACAGACTAAAACAGGAACTCAGTAAAAAACACTTAATAATAAGTAAAGCTGGAACCAAAGACCTAGTTGACGCCTCGCAAAGTATCTACACTCGCCTAGAAATGGAAAACTATCAGAGACCTGTAGTACCGTTTACACCTATTCTTGAACCGAAATCTAAAGGAGCTTTACTGATACGGACGCCAAAAGAGTTTTATCAGGCTTTAAAACATAAGGAATTGAAACCTTTACTGATAGGTTTCAATACCCAAGAAAGCATATCCGAAGTTATACCGTTTATACAAAACCCATATTACCTGAGATTATTTAGAAAGTTTTTCAAATTTTTGGTGCCATTTTCTGATGGATGCAGTTACAACAGTACGTCAGAAATTTACAAGCGTGTTTCTGAACAAATAAAAGACAGGTACTTTAGAGGTGGTATTACTGAAAAATCACTTGACAGTTTCTTGAGATACACATCGGATCTAATTAAATATCCCATAATAAAGTTCATTATAACGTACTTGAAATTAGTTAATGGGGATGCTAATATGTATATGTACAAATTCGATTATAGAGGATCTCTTAATGCTGTGAAAGCAACTTCGCTTGGCGAATCACGAACTAAAGTAAAAGGAGTGGCGACCGGCGATGAGATATGTTACGTGCTCAAATGTGAACCACTTTGGGAAAACTATGTGAAAATGAATCGCGATGAGGTTAATAATGACAAAGAGATCATTAAAGAAATGTCAGAATTATGGACCAACTTTGCTAAATATGGCAATCCGACCCCTAAAACTTATGTTGGCAACACAACATGGCCGCCAATGAGCTTAGACGGCAATAACGTACTCCTCATAAGAAAATTATTTAGAACGATCGATTTTAAATCAGAACTTTCAATATACAAATTCTGGGATGACATTTACGAAAGATTTTTTAAGGAACAGAATTGTAGACCCAAGCATGACGAGCTGTAGCATTAAAAACAGAATTGAAGAAGAAGCATTTTGAAGATTATAATCAAACTTACCTAACATTTACTCCATCGATTGCTTTGTCGTTATTGTCAGTAAAATTGTAAAGCCCTTCTTTGCTTATAAAGAATGAGTTTGCAGTATTTTCTTTCAGATGGAAGTATCCACTGGATGGTATATCAGCGCATTCTGTGGCAGGCTGTCCTTGAAGATAATATGGTAGATCCACAAAATCATCAGCGAAAATTTGGAGGTTCTCGTAAACCGAGAGCGGGCCGATTTCAATGTTGCGGGTTGTGTTCTCTTCATGTGTGTTCAGGTGCCCTGTGTTGAGCGTGAAATTGCAATTGAATCCGTTGTACACCCTCAATTGAGCTAAACCTACCGAAACAGGTGTTCCGTAAGTCGGCTGTAACAACAAAATAATACTACATTACACGAACCCAAACTAGCTGTAGTGAAAATTCTGCCGTCATAAAGAAAAAAAGACGCATCTAACATTTTTTTTTTTCCAAATTGAGTTACATGCATATTCTAAATCAGTAAAAAGAAATGGCATACACCAATATTTTTATATTTCGCATAAAAAAAATGTTAGATTCGTCTTTTTTCCTTCTGACGGCAGAAATCTATTGATCAGTTTTTTGGAAATTTCCGCTTCCAACAGACAGACTTAACGTGATAATGATTGGCGATATCTATACTAATATTATACATGGGATAGTTTGTGTGCATCTTTGTTTGTCCGTCTTTCACGGCAAAAAGAAGCGACGAATTGACGCAATCTTTTAAGTGGCGGTAGTTGAAAGGATGGAGAGTGACACTGGCTAATTTTTAGCTCTTTCTAACCCCCCACTTCCCAAAAATGGGGATGGAAATTAGTATGGAGCATTTCGCAATTTTCAAGGTAAAAAGCTGAAAATTGGTTTGCAGACTGCGTTACAGTTTTGGAAGTCCACCCCAATTCTATAAACGAGGCGGTGAAATTTTATAAGGGATATTTAACGAAAATTACTGACTTTTTTTTTATATTGTCCCTTGGCCCTTAAAGGGAAAAGGGAACAGTATTACCCCGAATTTAACGAGAAGTTAATGTATATATAAATCTATATTGCCATAATACTTCCCTTATAAACTGTCTCATATCCTGATATCCAAATCTCGCAAGCAAGCCATTATTAACCTGGAGGACCTGTTGTTAACATGGTTTGCTTAAATTTCGTTACTGTTAACATGTGTTTGTTTTTTCACAAAGCCAATCATATACATAAGTAGATATTAACTTAAAGTATTACCAGTAAATGAAGTTCTACAATTCCGGAGATGATGAAGGCACACGCAGCCAGGATACCGCCCCATATCATTTTATGTAAAGGTTTCCTGATAAGTTTCAACCAAGTCAGGAACGGGTAGATCGCCTGAAAATAATTTGATGTTTTAAACTTACTGTGAATGTAATATTTACTTTCAAAAAATGTAGAGAAAAGAGACCTACCACTTCGAAAATAGGAATAAATAGTAGAATGAGCAAAGGATTGAGCACTTGCATTTGATCAGCCTTTAATGTCCAGGAGCCTATGTCCTGTTCCATACGATCAGCTTGGAAGGTCCATCTGGAGCCCTGTGTTGGAATAAAATATTAAATTTAATTTTATACTAGTATTTAGACACATCCAGATAAATTTATATGGCATACACACCACCATGACACCAGTAATATTTATAATATAATTTTATTGTTAGTAAAAATTTGCTACATCAAATTTTCTCTGGAGGCTCTTTATGGTAACTACTTGGTTTGATTTAGGTTTTAATGTTTAAAACAGTGCAGTGGCTGAATGAAGTATAGAGATATGCTAAATCCAATGGGTTTTAGTATATGTATAAATGTAATCTATAATCTTTGGCTAAATTGAACTACGATTCCAAATGCTCTGTGCTGGTTGTACAGCTAGGAATCGGTAACGAAGATTCTTGATGAATTATCCCCCTTCTTTACTAGCCAAACGGTAGGACACGTTATACATCCCTTCTTCATTTTTGCATAACCATGTCCTGATTCCTTACCTGCTGGTCGAACAGAGCCCAGAAGACCGGCAGCGGGATAAAAAGTACCAATACTCTGAGGAGAGACTTCACGTCATCGATGAGGTTGGCGTCGTATTTATCATCAGCGTGATCCAGCCAATGATCGCGCTTCTCTTTGCTTTTGAATGACTTGACTACAGCGTGCTACGGATATAAATAATTAGTATTTATTTTATTATTACACGGTAAAGTGAACGAATGAATTGAACGAACGAACAAATGAACTTATCATTATTATAACTTCTTCCATACATACATAATTATGTATGTACCTATGTGTTGTATACTTACACCTATGCATGTTGACACTTTCCCCAGTACATTTCCAGCGGGCTGCTTTATTATGTACAGTTTTTTGCCAGCCACAAAGAACACTGCAAATAAAAAAGAACTAATCATCATTCATTCATTATAATAATACCTAGCTTTTTATAGTGTCGATAAATGTTTCGGATTTAGGTACATGTAAACCGGAAATCAATCCTTCTCTGTATGAGAGGAGACCTCTGCCCAGCAGTGGGATGATAAACAGGTTGATGATGATGAAAAAGGTAACCAAAAAGAGAAAACGCCGGGACTTGTCTATGGTTACTAAGTTAGATTAAAGGGTACCCAGTAATCTCAATAGAGTACTGCCCTGCCAAAAATATCACATTTTTTTTTTTATTTTATCAAGCGATTCATCTGCGTATAACAGTTGCTCTGCCTATATACGGCTTTTGGTAACAAAACCATAGCGAGATTCAGCAGGACGTACAACGCCATCTATCGCGCAAGCTGGAACTATTGTAGCGAATATTAGTTTAATTTCAGGAAATTGCAGAATGATTATTCAAATAAAAAATTCGTAGCAAATCTATAAAAAAAAAACGCCCTGATTTAATGAAGCGTTTTTTTAGTCCTTTGTCATGTAAATTAAAGCTAGGTAAACAGTATGAGGATCAGTTTGCATAAGAAGTTGCATCATTTTTATTTTTAATCACAAAATACAGTATAATATTAAATTATCATTGGATTATAATGATCATAAACAGTTATATATTTATATTGCAACAGGTCGTTAATATACTAACATTCGTCAGATAAGTATTTTAACTTGCAAAAACATTACCTACC
Source organism: Sesamia nonagrioides (assembly GCA_017933935.1). NCBI lineage: Eukaryota > Metazoa > Arthropoda > Insecta > Lepidoptera > Noctuidae > Sesamia > Sesamia nonagrioides. Next base: position 1,605,095 of record JADWQK010002002.1, on the reverse strand, counting down.
ACTTATGTCTGATGGCATGATATAAATCGTAGTGTATCTTTGTATAATAAAATATTTTTTTAAGTATAATAATAACCCTACCGCTTTTATGAACTCTAGGGCTATGCCGGTTGAGTTTATTTTGCCGCAACTTTTTATTGGATGAGTACTCAGATTATGAGAGATAGGTACGCATGCTGCTGAGTAGTGGACATAATTTATTTTGGGTCCAGCAGGATAATTGCGTAAAACTCTATATTACTTGTGTGTGCCGGGTACGATGCGCCAAATTTTGTTGTGTCGGAAGTTTGGTCCTGGAGGGTAGCGAAGCACGGTGCTCCGCTGGCCGACCGCAGGTAGTTGGGGGCCCAAGTAGTATGCCAGCCACATACGAAAGGTTGCCCCGCCAACTGCGAAAAATCCCGGGGTGGCCCCATCGCGCCGGTTGGCGACCGGACCAGAGGATCCGATGGCGATCTCTCTTGGGGGGTTCGGGCATCCCCGCAGTCTCCAGATAAATCTCCATCTGGCGCGGCATTGTTGGTCGTGTTGTTTGGTTTAACATCGTTTCACCTCGCTCAACTGCCGTCTTCCTTCCTATTCCCTGAGTACTTATAAAATGAAAATTCTCAAAAGGAAAAGTAGGTGTGCTCAACGGACGCAAGTCCTCCCTTTTAAAGTGCACTTCTCGAACATTCGAGGTATGCATTCTAATATCGATGCAGTCCATCACCACCTTAAGACTGAAAAGCCCCACCTACTTTTGATGTGGCATACCTCAGCTAGCCAGGATACTCTTTTAGCATCATTTCCTGCAGCGTGCCGGGATCTGTGTGTCTCCGTCACCTCGAAGGCCCTCATTTTACGTCCTTATAGGTGTTGGTGGACACTGGTGTGGACAAAATTGTCTACACCTGTGTCTACCGATCGCACAGCGGTGACCAGGAGACAAGTCGACTATTTGACCACCTCAGTGAAGCTGATGACAATGCGCTGCATCGGAACCCTGACGCACAGTTCGTCGCTCTGGGGGCCTTTTATGCCTGCCACCAAGACTGGCTTTTCCCATACCAGAGGACCGACCACGCTGAGAGAGAAGCGTGAAACTTTGCGCTATCAATGGGCCTTTCTCAGCTGGTGGCACAAGCGACTAGGGTGCATGATGCAGTTGTTCATACAGCCAATTGTCTGAACCTTCTGCTGACAGCAAAGTTACATTGGTTCTTGCCTGACCTGGAATCGAACCCGTACACTCATACTTGAGAGGCTGGTGTTTTAACCATTAGGCCGACTTTTCGCTCTTAACCAGAACAAATTTAGAAAAATAGCTATCGATTTACTTTCTGGTAATTCTTAACGATGGCTGCTTCTTGCTGATGTTATGGTGTGACGTGATTGTGCCCACGGACCATATCAGGACAGGGCACGATATCTTGAGTTGGTTTGTGTGACTTTTCAGGTTTACTTTTATCATTCGTTATTTCCTCAATGTCCCTTTCTGTATACGTCCGTTTTCTTATTTATTGTAAAATCAATGTGATTGCGTGGGCATAGATGTGGGTTAAATATTTGTTTACTATTATACCTTAGCCGACTATTATTACTGTAACATATAACTGTTTTTTGACCCAAATAAATAAAATTAAAAAATCATGATGTCGCTTACCGATAGACACAATCATTAATATCCCTGGTACTCCAAAAGCCAGTGAATAACAGTCATTGTCACCGAAGCAGTGGACATCAGCTCTTAAAATGGGGGTTAAAAACGTAGAGATGAGACTGCCGGCATTGATAGCAAAGTAGAAGAGGGAGAAGAAGTAGCCCAGGTATTTCTCCTGTTCAGGCAATTTGAATTGGTCTCCTCCGAAGGCGGAGACGCAAGGTTTAATGCCTCCTGTCCCGAACGCTATCAGCAGAAGAGCCACGATTGTAAATTCCCTGAAAGAAAGGAACCAGTATTAGATCTGAATAAAAAAAATTACTGACAGCACATCAAGCTACTGCAATCTGTCAAATTTCTTTATTTGATTTTCAACTTTATCGCTCTAGCATTAAAGCTCAAGGTTGATTAAAAATATTTGACAATTTCAGGTAGGTTGACCTGCTATACTCCGTACTTAGAAAAAAAAATCATTATATGTATTACATAATACATATATAGCTCGACGGAAGAAGCATTAGGTCGTATGTATAGGTCTAAAGTCGAGCTTTAGAGAATTAATTTAGACATCAATATTATAAGTTTATCAAAGAGCCTCCATAGCTTAGCGATAGCGAATACGGCCGCTACGCAAGGAGGCGCGGGTTCGATCCCCGCACAGTGCAAATATTTGTATGCATGAATATGAATATTTGCACTGGTCTGGTCGTGCCTCGGACAGCACGGTAAGAAGTTGGTCCCGGTTGCCATGTGAGCATGCAACAATGGCAATCGTTGCGGGTTGTTGGAGCCCTCAAAAGTCCAATCAATCAAATCTAACTGCATTGCATCGATATCGCCTTCGGGTTGTGGAGGTCAGACGGCAGTCGCTTCACGGAAAATATTCGAAGTTTAGCCAGAATCAGCAGATAAACAGCTAAAGCGGACCCTAGATTCCAAAGCTGGAAAAGGGGATGCGACTGGGATTAACTCTGGGATGATGATGATGATTAGAAAAAAAAATAGTATCTATCCGCTACCTAGCAATTTTCCTATTATGTAGGGGTGATTACCAATCTGAGCAGATGAAGCTGAGCAACTCCATCCATCCATACTAATATTATAAATGCGAAAGTAACTCTGTCTGTCTGTCTGTCTGTTACGCTTTCCCGCTTAAACCTCTCAACCGATTTTGATGAAATTTGGCACAGACAATCTTTAGACCCTGAGAAAGAACATAGGCCCGGAAAAATTTGATGTTCCCGAGGGAAATCTAAAAAGCGCGATATAACCGAACTCCACGCGGGCGAAGCCGTGGGCGGAAAGCTAGTACTAATATAAATATCATAAATGCGGAAGTAACTCTGTCTATCTGTCTGTTACGCTCTCAACCGATTTTGATGAAAATTGGCACAGACAATCTTTAGACCCTGAGAAAGGACATAGGCTACCTTTTATTGAAAAATTTGATATTCCTGAGGGAAATATAAAAAGCGCGATATAATCGAATTCCACGCGGGCGAAGCCGCGGGCGGAAAGCTAGTTTTACATAAAGCGACAGCCTTTCTAACCTCCAGAATTCAGTTACAGGATTACAAGATAACCCTTGGTCTTGATAAAATTGGTTTTCAGACGTTCGGGCTTCTGACGACCCCAAAAAACTATCAGAAATTCATGACAATGACAGCTGTGACCAACGTCTTCCGAGCCACGGAGGGGTATTGGCATGTAAAAATGTTTATCCACCCACGGACAAACCGCTGTAAGCGTAACTTACCCTAATTAATCTATACTAAAATACAATATATAAAGGAAACCCTGTCCGATCCGTGAAGGTATTGTTAGGTATCGATAACTGATTTTACTAATGGATACAAAGCCAGGCTAAACTTAAAAAAAATATCCCCCTAAAAAATAAATATTATTTCCCCAAAAGGGGTAACTTAATACATGTGCGGTAGGCAATACTTACAAGAGCGACGGGGGGCAGGGCATGCGGCACGTGGTCGCATCGCTTATAATAATATCGTCAAAATGGTGTTGTCACTTTTTAAAATTACCAAATTTCGGGGAAGTTGGAATTAATTCGGGGGAAAAAAAGATTATTTCAAAATTTATTAGTATTGTTACTATGATGATGACGTAAAATTTTATATTATATTTGGTCATGTGTTTACCTAACCTTTATTATCCTTATGGGTCCGACAGGGTTTTCTTTACATATTGTATAAAGCTGAAGAGTATGTTCGATTGTTTGTTTGAACGTAGCGCGTTCTCAGAAACTACTGGTCCGATTTGAAAAATGTTTTTTTTGTGTTGAATAGCGCATTAATCCAGGAAGCTTTAGGCTATATAACATCACGCTGCGACCAATAATAGGAGCGGGGTATATAAAAAAAAACGCGGGCGAAACCGTGTGGCGCAGCTAGTATGGTGTAATAAGGTGATTATGTAACACACTATCAGTAGCAATGGGTTTCAATTTGACAGTTTAACAATGATTAAAATTGTTAGTATTAGTAAGTTACGCAATTAGGGTGCCGATCTATCGTTATCATAATTAATAACATTAGTACAATTGTTATGACACTCACATGGTGGGCAGACTGAGCTGTGGCATTGCACTGACTGATATTAATGTACTCCCCGCTGCATAAACTAAAGATAAATACAATATAGTCCTGAAAAAAAAAAAAAAGTTACCAACAGAACAGAAGAATTGTTCGCTAAACAAAATGGCTTATTAGTCAATTCACACGAAATTAATTTATTTGTGCGAGTCCGCTTTATCCATCCATCCATATTAATATTATAAATGCGAAAGTAACTCTGTCTGTCTGTCTGTTACGCTTTCCCGCCTAAACCTCTCAACCGATTTTAATGAAATTTGGCACAGACAATTTTTAGACCCTGAGAAAGAACATAGGCTACCTTTTATCCCGGAAAAATTTGATGTTCTCTGTGAATAGTTTAAAATTATATTATTTAAAACTGACGACACGGAAGTCTCGTGTCTGGAATGGGGTAGTTGACTAAAAAATACTAATTAGTCCGTCAGTCGGATTTCAAAAAAAAAAAAACTAGACACGTATTTTTTCTTTTTCGTATAAACAAAAATGAAGGTGACACATTGTGTTGAAAACTCGTGTGACGTCACTCCTTGCTACACTTTTTAGCAACGAGTAACATCATCATCGTCGTGGTGGCCTAGTGGTTAAAACACCAGCCTCTCAAGTATGAGTGTGCGAGTTCGATTCCAGGTCAGGTAAGTACCAATGTAACTTTTCTAAAGTTATATGTACTTTCTAAGTATATCTTGGACACCACTGACTGAAGGTGAAGGAAAACATCTTGAGGGAACCTGGACTTTATAAGTATGAAATCGCCAACCCGCATTCAGCAAGCGTGGCGATTACGCTTAATTCTTCTCTGTATGAGAGGAGACCTGTGCCCAGCAGTGGGACGATAAAAGGTTGATGATGATGATGATGATGAACATCACCAGCCCTCACTCCTGATCTTTGATGATTTTTATATTTGTAATTTTTTTATTGATTTCATAAAACAAAATATACGTATCCAATATTTTCTATAATCTGAATGAGGGACTAAATAGAATCAATTATTTTTTACCCAGGAAATTATTTTTTACCCCTATTCCTGCGTATTGACTAATAACCAAACAAAGTGTATCTACTAAGGTGCAGTCTGGTTTAGGTCTTTTGTCTCCAGGATAATCGTCAGTAACATGATATTATTTTTTTTTAATAATTATAAACTAGTGCTTGACTACAATCCCGCCTGATGGTAAGTAGTGATGCAATCGTTGATGGTAAAGCGCACAAGTTTATTAAGAGCCTATTCACTCTAGCCTTGAAGACACTCAAATTGTAGTCCGACGGAAACACCACCGCCGGCAAATTGTTCCAGTCCCTTGATGTACGCGGTATAAAGGTGGAGGCGAAACGCTTCGCCACTCCTCTCCTCTTCGTTTTCGTGTTAAGGAGCCTATCAATCCAGGAAGGCTTTAGGCTATAACATAATGCCGCGACCATTAGGAGCGGAGCATAACTAACTCCACGCGAACGAAGTCGCTGGCGGCCGCTAGTAATACATAATTATTTCACTTTTTTTTTTATAAAAAAACGTTGCTCTCATTAGGATTTACTCCTGTATCGTGGGTGCGTTTAGAAACATTTAAGCTGACGTACACAAACAGCCAAACCCGGAACAATTACTTTTAGGTCATACAAATATTTGTTTCGTGCGGGGATTGAACCCGCGACACGGAGCACAGCAGTCAATCAGCCACTACACCAACCGTGTCGTCAATAACTGAAATTAGTATTGAAAAAATCAATTCTACTGTGCCACGATCCGATACAAGGAAGATGTCTTTAGTAAAATTAGCATAAAATATACTTGCCTAAACCTGCCCAGCCAGCCATCTGCGATCATGGCACCGATGAGTGGAAAGAAGTAGGCGAACATAGTGAACACGTGGTAGATGACTGTGGCGCCATTGTCGCTGTACCCAAGCTTGTCTCGCAAGTACAGTGATAGGATTGCTGAAACAAGATGGTACAATTAAAGCTGAGTCAGATTTGGATGGGTATTCGCACCACATTACAGAAATCTTCCTTCCTTATTTTGTAAAAAAAAAATAATAAAATTGCCATAAAACAAGATGGAATTCTCTGACTCCTGCGCTGGTTATAATTTTGCTACAGGAACCAATGGTGGCGGTTCCTTTATTCACAGTACTTAGCAATTGTTCAGTCCTCTTGTTTTGTATTGAAATACGAAACAGTGCGCCTACTAGTAGTACGTTTTTAAAGGTAAGGTTGGTGTTCTCTCATGGTTATTCGGAAAAATATTGGCTAAGCCGTGGGATACTATAGAATATATATTACAGTACGTATCCGAAGACCAGTTGATAGAACACCGCTTTGTTATGCTAATTTCCCTGACATACAAACTTCGACTCCTGTAACACAGGTACCACCTAGTACGGGATCCAGGGCTTCAAATTTAATGTAACTCCTTGTTATGTCAATAGAACTTTATTATTGTACGCAACAGCTGGCCAACTGGAAAGAATTTTGCAGATTATTACTGGTTTTTAGAGAAATCTCAAGCAAAATATTCTATTAAAGTTAAGCAAAGCTACATAATCAATAAGTTACGTATATACACTGAAGTCTATGGTAGAACTCCATTTTTTACTGATCATAAAGATTGCTGCAGTTTTGAGACTTAGGGTGTTCGGCTTGTCTCAGATTGTAAAAAAATTACATAATCAGCCCTTAATGTCCCCGCTCCTGGGACACAATCCTCCACACTCTGAGAGAGAGTGGGCCGTATACCATCATGCGGGTCCAGTGGTGGTCGGTAGATTCACATGTCTTCAAATATTTTGTTCTACGACTGGGTTCCTCACAATGTTTCCCGCACCGTTTTCAGAGCGGTGGTGATGAAATAATTTACACAAGTAAAACGCATGTCAAGGTTCGAATCACGGTCGCGAAAGTCGCAGTAGGTATTACTGCGCCACTACTGCTCTTAAAAAAAGTAATTCTTATACAATTAAATGTCCATTGTTCAATATTAATTTATTTTGGCTAAGAATTTGATAGCCTCTAAAGTATTTGCGGGTTGGTTAATAAAGAAGCCGTGGCCTTGGCGCATAGGCAAGTGAAGAAAAACGGGTGGGTTTTTGTCAGTAAAAGTCTGACACGCCCTTCCGCTCCGCCCAGAGCGGGAGAGGTTATTTGATGATTTCTCATCCCAAACAAAAAAAAAATACTCTAAAATATACAGTATAAACAAATTAAATTAACTTCGAAATACTATAGTGCTATTTGGAATTATGAATACCGATGCAGATTTGAAGGCCTTCTTCAATGAAAGAAACGACTAGATCGTAAAAGTTACTCGGCGAGCAAATCTTGTGTGTTACACAAGGTCGTTTGTTTTAGGACGTAGACGATACTTAAATATTATTTATTTGATAAAAAAACTAAATTTCATTCACCACAAACATATACTGAAAGCGTTGGAGACTCTAGACTCAACTAGAAATTTTAACATCAACACAAACAGTCTATCAGACTGCGGTCCCAAGTTTGCCAAGCCAGAAATCCTTCAGTGCTATTCTGTAATCACCTCACAGTTAAAACCTATTGTAACGATCGTGGAGTGAGCTGTCATCCCAACTAGTGCTAGGGATCGACACGACAGCTCAGGCAGGGGGAGGCAGCTGCCCCCTCTGGAAATCTAGCAGAATGTATGAACTTCCCTAATTACTTACTAAACAAAGTATAGTACTACCACGCAGTAGACACAAACTAAACATACGGTATAATTTCTAAAAACCGCGTGCGACCGCCTGACTTGCCTTGAGGTTGATGATGTTGATGAAGATGATGAGTGGAAAACGAGTGATTGTATCAGTTTTATTTATTAGTTTATTGAACTAAAATTAGGTTAATTCAATAAAAGCTTGATGTATGAAGCATTACTGCATTCTTCAAACCACTTACATGTCGCATTTAACGAATGTTCCTTCAGAATAATTGCGCAGTACTTACTGCAGTTATGGTTACACTTCTTTTTATTGTGACAATTGATCAATATTCATTGAACATTGAACAGACAGAATTTTTTAATCACATGAATTATGTTTTATATTGTACTATTTCAATCTATGATATGATATGATCGTTATTGTGACTTTTGTTTGAGTGCGGTAGCAAATGTATACACTGCGTTTGGTTTACGAAGGCGCCTTCACACTGATACAATAATCACGTCTAGGTTAGGGCAGTGTAGCTAAATGCGATTATTCTGTCCAGTCTATTGCCTCCCAATATGAAGTCAACAACGCGTAATTAGCTGCGCGCAAATTACTTTTACTTTAGAATACATGTTGAATTTGCTGAAGAACATACCATCACAAATATCTGAAAATTATTTTTTCATCCCACCATCTCGGCAAGAGTATTTTTAATCTTCAATATCTGACTGGAAAAGCCGTTTTTATTCTCTAGAGGATAAAGTAAATTGAATTTAGAACATCGTGTGCACTAAGTTTGTAAATTTAAAAAAAAACATTAAACCTATTTACTGTTACCTCTATGGTGCCGAATATATCATACAACTTTTTTTTAATTTGTTAAAAACTCAGACTCGGAACCTTCTTGGTGTTCTTTTTTCAATTTTCTTTGTACGCGGTTCTTTACGCGGCATTTTTTCACGTCATTGTTAAACCTTATATTAAAAAAAGAAACTTGAAAACAAGTGAAAAACTAAAATGAGTGATTCTAGCGACGACGAAGTTTGTTTGACGCCAACAGAATTGACTGAAACTGTTAATAATGCGCAAATGAGCTTTCTACCTCAACAATCACGCGAGAAGTATTTAAAACAGTACGATATGTTCAACACGTGGCGACTAGCAAAAGGAGCCAAAACTTTCTCAGAAAACGTTTTGCTGGCATATTTTATAGAATTATCCGAGAACAAGAAAGCAAGCACTCTATGGAGTACGTATTCGATGCTAAAAGCAACAATAAAGATGAAAAAAGACATACATATCGATACCTATCCTAAATTAGTAGCATTTTTAAAAAGAGCCTCATCTGGTCATCATCCAAAAAAATCGAAGGTTTTCACAGTATCTGATATTGAAAAGTTTCTTAACGAAGCACCCGATTCCGTATATTTGGCGGCAAAAGTAAGTCAGTTGCACATTCAGTATCTACTTAAGTACATATATTAATCTCAATTAAATAGTATACTTAGTAAATGTTGATAGGCAGAATTATGCGTTCATATAAATTTTATTCATTTATCTACTACAATACTCTTTACATTGCAGGTTGTTCTTATTATTGGAATAAACGGAGCATGTCGAACTAATGAACTAACACAACTTAATGTCAAAACATTGAGAAACATTCAGATGACTTACTATTAATTATTTTACCTAACAAAGACAAAAAGAGACCGCAACTTTGTCATTCGCAAGGAATACGTAACGATTGTTGAGAAATATCAAGCCTTACGGCCGCCTAACACTCCAATCAATCGTTTTTTTCTACAGTATCGCAATGGAAAGTGTGTTAGACAGCCTATGGGTACTAATAAAATTGGCAGTATCCCACGAGAAATAGCAACATTTCTTGAACTTCCAGAACCCCTGTTGTACACGGGTCATTGTTTCCGACGAACTTCAGCCACACTTTTGGCTGATTCCGGAGCTGATCTCCTGTCCCTTAAGCGCCACGGAGGCTGGAAGACCAATGCAGTTGTAGAGGGATACATAGAGGATTCCATCCAAAATAAGTCTAAAATATGTGAAGGCATCGTAGGAGCCATTACACTGAAAGAGCCTCAATCGGAAACTTGGACTGGCCCTTCTACATCAAAAATAAGCTGTTATGAAACACCTAACCATTTCCCTCTCTCTCCAACATTCACGCCAAGGGAATCCGATGAATCGGTACAACTATTATGTATGACAGACAGTTTACCGAAAAACAGTACACAAGTGACTAACACTAATATTACAGTACCAAACAAAAATTTTACACTCAATTTAAATAACTGTTGCAACGTTACTTTAAAATTTTCTTAATTATACTTTAGTATTATTTTATTATAATTTAAAGATTATTCTGTAATACTTACCTGTCATAATGTAGTAATTAATACCTAAACTGAAATAAAAGTGTACCTATCTTGTGATTGTAAACATTTTTTTATTGCATTTAGTCATTTCCTCGCTGAGGTGGAATGAAAAGTTACGTGTTGCACTCGAGTGCAAAGATTTTTCACCTCGCGTCCTTTTGATTCCCTCGCTAACGCTCAGGATTCTAATTTTGAATCACTCGCTGCGCTCGTGATTCAATTTTAGAATCCTTCGCTTGCTCGGTCATCAAAATTGAACACGCGGTTAAAAAGCAACTTTGCACTCTTGTATAACAAATAACTATTATTAACTCAGCGTATCGCAGTTTACTCCTGGACTTAGGACACCAGGCTGCGCTTCACTGACTTATTCTCCGGCTTTCGCATCAGTTTGGCCCGACCACTTCTCTAAGGTCGACGGTTGTTCCTAGTTGGAGAGGAGGGGGTTCCATACTACACTTGCCGACACACATTTGCCCTCCAGGACCTGTCTGCTTCACCGGCTATTGGTTCATCGACCAGCAACCCAGTGCCACTTCAGTTAGCATACGTAACTATAAGATATGTCAGTAATTCCACTTATTTCCCGCATAACATCGATCGTGATTGTTTCTTCAAAGAATCTCATGCATGAAACAGAACGCTTTCTTTGCTGCATTTGTTTCAAGATATCGTAAAACGTATCATTGCAGTAATAAAATCTATCACATACCTACAATGCCATTTTATACCTCGAACCAAAATTAAGCATTTTTTCTCAATATTTTCTAGCATTGTTTATTCATTCTACATTTTTCTGAACTCAACTGTCAGAAGAAGTGATGTGGTCATGTGGTGTCTAACTTTACCGAAAGGTACTGTTGGGTCTGGCAATAGGATGATATTATCACAATGCGGAGGTGTACTATGGTTAAATTATACCTTCAAGCATCTATCGTGAACCCGAGTTTCAACAAGACAAGTCGCACCTCCAGTCGTGTGACAAGAGTGTCGGTTGGTCGCTTGCAATTAATGTGAAAATTCAAAAAAGAATACTGTGACCCTGACAGACACATCGAACCAAAATAATGACTTGTGACGTCTCCTAGTCCTTACTAACTTCCTTATATCGAACTTACTTAACTTCCTTATAACTTCCTTGTGTTGTCGATGAAGTGTAAATACGACTGCGTCATTTTCGTTAAGATATTATTTTTTAATTTCATTGCGTAAACGTTGAGGTACTTATAGGACCTCAACGTTAACCTTAACGTAGAAGTCAAGACGGATCTCCATTTTTTTTTTATTTAAATAGAACTTAATTTCATTTGTTTGCAGTAATAAAACTCTCAACGTTAAGTAACTTTTTATTAAATAATTTTTGAGGTCAGTAATTAGTACCGGCTCGTTGTGTAGTCAATGTCATGAATGGCGTGTTTTGCGTACCGACGCGTACCTACAAAGCGGAACATAAACGCATTTGGTTCTGCGTGTGACAATTTAATAGACGCATTTGGTTTTGCAGTGTCAACTGCAGTTAACAGAGCACTATGTTTATAGACAGACGAAGCTGAACCACAGACGTAAAGTAGAGACGCATTTGGTTCTGCAGTTGACATAGTTAACAGAGCACTATGTTTATCGATAGACGAAGTGGAACCACAAAAGTAAAGTAGATACATTAAAATGTAGAAACGGAGAAACTGATAGTAACAGTTCGCCGTAAATATTTTCAGTCCAGTCGCATTCCAATGAATTTATACGTATTTAAATTTGGAATGTGACACGTGGTAATGGTCGTTTTTTTGACGAAAAAAGAAAATAGGACTTAAAACAGAAAACATTGTTTTTTTTTTTGTTTTTATACGTTCGTTTTCATTAGGTGCCTTTTTTCAGAACCTTAATCATTTGTGAAACATTTGTGCGATTGTGCATATTTTTTATACTCATTACATTTGGCCTTTATTGTTGTGCTCACCAATGAGATGTAATCAACGAGACAAAAATATCGGAGTGCACACACATACCATAGATAATAACTCTAAAATTACATCTCTTTAATGAATGTGTCTATGATAAGAAACTTGAAAATTGACGTCTCATTACGATGTCGTATGATAGACTAATCCGTCTCATTATTTAGTTAGTCTGAACATTATGAGACATCATGATGATTTTGCCCCGAAATGATCATGGTTATTAATAGAAAAATTAAGGTAAATGTCGTAAGGAAGACGACATGTTCTAGAATTCACGATGAGAGATCTCTGAGATGAGAGGTTTGTGTTCTGGCAGAGGGAAAATTACAGGCTAATTATGCTAAAAGAGCCGACCCGCATTGAGCAAGCGTGGTGACTACGCTCAATACTTCTTTGTATGAGAGGAGACCTGTGCACAGCAGTGAGACGATAAAATGGTTGACTATGATGATGATGAAGCTAAACGAAACAAGGTCGTGGTTAAATAAGTTTTCTTTTTCTATTTTCAGCACTACTTAATTTTTCATTTTAATCACATCTATAATTAAATATGTCCAAATCTTTACACAATGCAATCTGTAGCTGAAGAGTCTGTTCGTTTGAACGTTATCTCAACGCTAATCTCAGGAACTACTGGTTCGAATTAAAAAAAAAATTTGTTTTGTTTTGTGTTGTATAGTCCATTTATCGAGGAAGGTTTTAGGCTATCAAACATCACTTTGCGAATAATAGGAGAGAAAAATCCTTAGAAAATGTGGAAAAAACGAGGAAATTAATCATCTTTGAGGGTTCCGTTGTGTGCGCTACGTAAACGGTTCAAGTTACCCAAAAAATATGACATACAATTTCTTAATCGCGATTATAATATGTAGCAGAAGAAGATGTGGATAACATTTAGTTATCAATATACCTAATGACGTCAACGACGAATCGATACAATGCTCTTATCATAACTACAACCTTACTTCTAGTTCATAACCTTTCAGATGTAGGTATACAATATGTAAAGAAACCCCGTCCGACCTATACCTAAGGATAATAAAGGTTAGGTAAACACATGAACAAATAAAATATGAAATTTTACGAAATCATCATAGTAACAATATTAATGAGTTTTGAAATAATCTTATTTTACGCGAATTAATTCCAACATCCCGATATAGTGTGGCCCCCTCCACCCGCGCATGTATTGCCTACTGTACATTTATTAAGTTAACTCCTTTTGCGAAATAATATTAAATTTTTGTAGGGGGATTTTTTTAAAAGTTCATTTTTGCTTTGTAGGCATTAATAGAATCAGTTATCGATACCCAACAATACCTTCACGGATCGGACAGGGTATTCTTTACATATTGTATACTTCAAGACACCTGATAGTGAAATGAAGCAATTGTGACGATCAATCTTTTTCGATCCCCCTGCAAAATGAGACCCCTCCGTACTTTCGGCCCCGGCCGTCATTTGCAGATCTTTCACAGTCGTTAAGTATGGGTAGTCAGAGGCCCAAATGTCTTTTAACATATTTTACCAGGGGCATCATATCACCCAGCAACTGGGTGCTGGCGGATAAATCAAAAGTCATTTATCCAAACTAGGCTGAGGATCAGCACTTTTTGAACGTCAATATTATATAAGACAGTCCCCCAAAACGCCCACCCATCGACACTTCCTAGTGCTTTCGCTGGGAAGAAGTGGCGAAAGAAACTCCCCAGCAGCACAGCTGTCTGTTCCTATAAAAAAAACACATTAGTTTATACAATACTATGTAGGTACAGTAATACAAGAGAAAAAATATATAAATATGATAATAATAATATATATATATATACCACGCCAAAATACCAGAGAAGCAAAACAAAAAATAAAATATCAGTAAAATGGAAATGTAAAAAGTAAAAACTTATTAAGTACATACCTAAATAAAAGCCCCTGGCATAAAGGGCGTGACAGCTCACATATTTGTGCATTGTAAAAATTGTTGTATATACATTAGATGTAGCAAAAAACGGTTAATTTACTATTACAAACAGACACTCTAATTTTATTTATATGTCTAGATGTACAATTGTACATATATTAAAGATTAGCTTCTACAGCTACACGCGACTTAATCAGTCATTGGTGTACAAGATGTACCTACTTAGAAAGTCATTTAAGTAACTTGGAAAAGTTACATTAGTACTTGCCTGACCTGGAATTGAATCCGCACACTCATACTTGAGAGGCTGGTGTTTTAACCACTAGGCCATCACGACTACTAACGGTGGACCATTGCTCGTTTGTAATACACATTTGTATTAAAAAAACATTTCGAGTTACATCAAGCTACTAAAATCTGTCAAACGAAGAAAGTATGTAAATATCAGTATAAATAGTTAACTGTATTTTTATGTTAATTTTCTATATTTTGGCTTAGTTTTTATATGTATTCAATTAAACTCGGTCAAGGAGTACAATATACTAATAAATATGGTGGTCAGCAATAACTGGCAAAAAGCCAAGTATTGTGCGTAAGACATACCGTTTCAAATAATTAATTATATATTACATTTGATTGACGTGTCATGTGTCTAAAGCTGCAGTATTTATGTTATCTCTTGGTTATCTACCTTAAGACTGCGAAGAAAAACAAAATGTAAATTCCGAACATACGGCAGCATATCTTTGGTTACCTGTTAGTGCATCTAGATTAGTTGCATAGTTGTGAAGAGGAGTATAATAACGCTTAGAGGAGAATAATGACGCTTTGGCCGTAACAATTACTAAAAGCTCCAAAACACCACCAATTCACATCAACACTCACCACGAACACAACGGGAAAATTGAACTAGGTATGAAAGTCGTCAATCAAACGTCATAACCACTGTCTCTCTGTACCGTACACTTCAGTCTACCTTAAACAAGAGTTAGCTCACCAAAAAGCTTTTCAAATAATTAATTATATATAGATAATAAAGGTTAGGTAAACACATGACCAAATAAAATATGAAATTTTACATAATCATCATAGTAACAATACTAATGATTTTTGAAATAAACTTTTTTTTCCTCGTATAAATTCTAACTTCTCCAAAATTTGGTGTTTTTTTTAAAAAAGTGACAACGCCGTTTTCTACAATATTATTATGAGCGATGCGACCACGTGCCGCGTGCCCTGTCCCCCTTCACCCGCGCATTTATTGCCTACCGCACATGTATTAAGTTCCCTCCTTTTGCGAAATAATATTTTTAGGGGGATTTTTTTTAAGTTTAGTCTGGCTTTGTAGTATTAGTAGAATCAGTTTTCGATACCTAACAATGCCTTCACGGATCGGACAGGGTTTTCTTAATATACTGTATATTTGTATTTTTATTCAAATTAATTTTGTAGTATTTTTATTAATATTATATTAGTATTTTTATATTATATTATTTTTTCCCTTTCACTACATATTATAAAACTAAGTCACTTTCTCTTTCCCTGCGTCCTGTATGATTAAATCTTTAAAACTTCAACAGATTTTGATGCGGTTTTTTTGTAATAGACAGAGTGGTTCAAGAGGAAAGTTTATATGTACAATAACATCCATTAAATTGTGGAGAAATACTATTATTTTGAGGTTTCCAATGTGATGTCGTAAATAATTTCATATTTTCCACGTTTGCAGTGAAACGCAGGCTGAACGAGATTTATCAAAATAATGTACTAATTATTGTACACAGTGAAAGGATCTACAAAAAAGTCCGCGATGGTATATGTCTATCTCTTATGAATATTCCACATTAACATTTTTTATCCAATGTAACAACTTAAATACATTGTTGATTTATTTATTATATAGATCTATATCGCCCTTTACAGCATATGACTAATCCATACTAATATTATAAATGCGAAAGTTACTCTGTCTGTCTGTCTGTCGGTCTGTCTGTCTGTCTGTCTGTCTGTCTGTCTGTCTGTCTGTCTGTCTGTTACGCTTTCACGCTTAAACCTCTCAACCGTTTTTGATGAAATTTGGCACAGGCAATCTTTAGACCCTGGGAAAGAACATAGGCTACCTTTTATCCCGGAAAAATTTGATGTTCCCGAGGGAAATCTAAAAAGCGCGATATAACCGAACTCCACGCGGGCGAAGCCGCGGGCGGAAAGCTAGTAATGAATATTTAAAAACAGATTAAAAATTACGAGGCGTCGAGTGTGGAGAGCGGCGTGCGGGCCGCTATGTTTTTTATAGAACGTTCCATTGATATCATATTATTATATCAATGCAAGGTTCACAGCTTTTCTGTAGTGTATTTAGTATCTGCATTGCACCCGTGCGAAACCAGGGCGGGTCGGTAGTTAACTATATAGGTAGTGTACGTAGTGGTGACCCAAAATGAAACATCCCTTTCTTTAATACAATTTCAACTTTATCGTTATAACATAAAGGCTCAAGGTTGATTGGGAATATTTGATAGTTTCGGGTAGCTTCATCTGCTGTCGCCTGTACCTGGTAATAAAGGCCATGTCTATTGCCATTTGTCGGGCACAAATCGAGTCATGAGGCTACTACTGTAAATAACTTGCCAGAAAAACCCTGCCAGAAATGCCCTGGGAAACAAACCAGTACGTAAAACGCACACATATTTGCAGTGGTGGCATAGTGGTAACGGCCGCGACTTGCTAGTTGTAGTTCTGAACCTCATCAGGCCCCATCACTGCTCTCAAAACAGGGAAGGAGACTGAGGAAACTGGCATGTCCTAGAGGAAAAACCTTCGAAGACATGACGTGATATCTATCAACCCGCACTGGGCCCGCGTGGTAGATTACGTGGGAGTTTACCATCCCCTCTCACCGACAAGTGGCCTGCGTCCCAGGAGTGGGACATTATAGAATGATTATGATCTTTATGCACACATACCTATTTACTTACAGAGACAATAGCAGTGAATTTTTCAAAACTTCTATAAGTGTAAGCACCAAATCGCATAGCATTGATACGCTTAAAGGGTAATTGCGTAACACACCATCAGTAGCAATGGGTTTCATTTTGACAGTTCAACAAAATTCATTGCGTTATTTACGTTGATGAGCAACACATTTTAGAACAGAGCAATGGAATAGCAATAGGCTTTGAAATGATTCCAACTGCAATAATATCAGTAATAGTGTGTTACGCAATTAGGGTCATCATCATCATCAGCCTCTACTCGTCCACTGCTGGACATAGGCCTCTTCCATGGCACGCCAATAAGCTTGATATTAAGCAGTTCTCCGCCAGCCACTACCAGCCACCTTTTTGATGTCGTCGCTCCATCTCGCCCAAGGGAGTCCTTTGCTATGTTTGCCGAGACGCGGTCTCCACTCGAGGACTTGTTTACACCAACGGTTGTCGGCCCTGCGGACCAGCCCATTGCTACTTCAGCTTGCTAATCCTCTCAGCTATGTCGGTGACTTTGGTCCTCTGTTTGATCACCTCATTTCCGACGCGGTCCTTCAGAGAGACGCCCAACACAGCCCGCTCCTTAACTCGCTGAGCGGCTTTAAACTTATGGACTAGTCTGACCGATAGTGTCCTAGATAGGGTGCTGGAGCTTAATTAAAATCTCTTCACGAAAAGTTAGGTGAGTCGAGTTGGGAATGAGTAGTAGGAAGAATTAGTTGAAATGACAGCTCACTCCACGCTCATTTGAGATAAGTTTTCACAGTGGGTTACCACTGTGTAACCGTTAGGTTACACAGTCGCAACGCAATAGTATAATAGATTTATTGTTAACACAACATACGTTCTATTACCTAAGGTTTTTTTATCGATAACAAATAGTCAATGGCGAAATGCGACATACATTTCACATGATAATACTGTTAATTTATTGAAACTAGGTCGAAAAATGCATAGATATGGCCGTTCATGCGTGTCTGTCTAATACGAGGTGTGTTGTAGACGCGCTGAACACAAGATTATATAAGTACTATGAGATTATATGGTGGTAAAATGAGCAAGGAAATCCAGAAGACTTGAACCAATCATCTACTTTATTATGACATTCGAAATTGGTAGTCCGTTTCTATAATAGCCCATCCCACCTATAGGTGGGAGCACTCTGTAGGATGCTGATGCGGATGGTGGTGGTACGCATTCTGCGAAGATTCGAAACGTACGGCTTTCGAATCCGCCTGCATTGCGAGCGCTTTGTTTGTAAATCGTGATGAAATTGTTTGATTCCATAATTATGCCGTCTAAAGTAATACTTTACCAGCGCCCTAATTGCGTACACTATTGCTATCAATTGGAATAGTTTTGAAGCACATTGCTAATCCACTGCTGAAATAACGCAATGTTGTTGAACTGTTAAAATTAAACCCATTGCTACTGATTGTGTGTTATGCAATTACCCTGCTGTATAAAGTTGTTATTCGTAAAATTAACTAAAAAACGGACGTTCTTTCGTCAATTGGTCACTAAAATTGTAATAATCGCCACCTAGTTTAATATTTTGAGTTCGTAACAAGTGACGTCTACATGATGTCATAAAATCGAACTGACACATGTCATTGGAACAATGAATAAGTAGTACAGTATAAGTAAACCTAATCTCTTTTATGTAAAATATTTTAAGTTAACAAAGTCGCTGGAGCAGTCGTAATAAAATAACACTCGCCACAAAGCTAGAATTACTTAAATGTTTACTAATAATCGCACGCGCACTCTTGTTAGAACATTGCATTGCATTGTATCGTTGTTACTAAAAGCATCAGTTCTGTAAAATCAGTCGTGTTATACACTACTACTAACATATATATAGCTAATCAGGAAAACATAATTTTATAGTTTAGCGTCAACGACTTTTGCTAGTTTAGCTTTATGAAATGCAGTTTTAAAAACCAGTTTTTTTTGTGTACTTAGGTGTGTCTTCACAAATGTGATGGGTATCGGGTATATTTATAGATTACAAAGTCGTGCGGTCGTAATTCTGGGCATTTTGACACCTAGTTTGTCGACTTTTATTTCTCGGTGGTAAGCCATAATATCGGCTGCTGGCAGAAGTTACCACCCACCAGACAAAGTCTTGCCGCCAAGCGATTTGTCGTGTTACAGCATGATGTCTGGTGAAGCTGTACGGAGGACGGGTCTGAGCAGTTGTGTTGCGATGTGTGCCGGGTACGATGCGCCAAATGTTGCTGTGTCGGGAGTTTGGTCGTGGAGGGTCTCCAGATCAATCTCCCTCTGGCGCAGCTTCGTTGGTCGTTGTTGTTGTGTTTAACATTGCATCACTGCTTACCATCAGGCGGGATTGCAGTCAAGCACTAGTTTATAATTATTTAAAAAAATCGTTCCGTGATCCATCATGGAACGATTTTTTTTAATCACGGAGAACTCATGGTATCTAAAGATCCATCATAGATACCATGAGTTCTCCGTGACTCGGAAAGAATGTACGTTAAGCCGTTTGTGTCAACTGTATTGTCCGCGTTACAGGTCATCAGAAGCCCAGAAGTTTGACACCTGGTCCCAAGGGTCTCGTTTTACCCAGTTACTGGATCGTGGTCAGAAAGGCTGTCGCTCCATATAAAATACTAGCTGCGCGGCGCGGTTTCACCCGCATAGGTTTCGATATGTTTTTTTATATGCTCCGCTCCTATTAGTCACAGCGTGATTTTATATAGCCTAAGGCCTTTCTGGACTGAGGGGCTATACAACGCAAAAAGAATTTTTCAAATCGAACCAGTAGTTGCTGAGATTAGCGCGTTCAAACAAACACATAAACAAACAAACTCTTCAGCTTTATATGTATAATAGTATAGATTGGCACTTAGCTGTTTTGGATAGACTGGAACCCGCAGGGTAATTGCATAATACACTATCAGTAGCAATGGGTTTCATTTTGACAATTCAACAATATTCATTCTTAATATTCGTTCTTTACGTTGTTGAGTAGATATACTTTTCGAATATATAAAGCAAAGGATTAGCAATAGGCTTCGAAATGATTCCAACTGATGGTAAGTGGTAATAGTGTGTTACGTAATTAGGGTGCAGATCTCAACATAGTTGGGAATCTAGAGACAGATGCTTTCGAAACCCATTAAGTCAGTCGGCTTTCGTCTCTTATAGATTAGATGGTAGATACTCAACGAATATGCTCCTGTCTATAAAGCACCTGGTGCCTGGCAATTCAATGAGGCCTCCACAACTCTCAGAAGCCAGAGCTAACAGATATGTCTGCTTATTGCACTGACACCATCGACATACAATGGACATGCATTAGAGATAAGAATTGTGGCACTCGAAAGCATAGGCCATCTCCCTCACTCTTTTCAAACCAAACAATGACTGCAGATTATGCGCGTACGGCATGAACACGTATATCGATGGACTGGAACAAATTGCTTGCGGCGGTCTTCCCCCCAGTATAGAAATTAAGTGTCTTCAAGGCTAGAATTAATAACCTCACAATGAACTTGTGCGCTTTACCATTAACTATTGCATCACTGCTTACTATCATTAACTATTTCTATTAAAACTTTAATAAATGAAAGACAGTATTTCATTGGATTGGAAGCAATACTCATTGTTATAACTTGCAAGCGTATCCGCCACGCACATCGCACGTGAATGAAAACCAAGCGATGTAATAAACACTGTCTTATGAGTCTTACATTGGCACGTGTCGCTAAAAATAAAACTGCATATTTATGAATATTTAGAGAAATAGCTATGGTAATTTAATGCTACTACGAGCTTCGGTAAGTATATGTAAGTAAATACGAGTAGTTCAGGATTCGTGAGTAACTAAAATAGAGATAAAGTAGTGTTTGTTTTAATTTTATTTCGCTAGAGGCCTTAGAACACAAGAAACTATTTTTTTAAATACAATTATAATCTAGTGCTTGACTTCAATCCCGCCTGATGGTAAGCAGTAACGAAATCATTGATTGTAAAGCGCGCTAGTTTAAGAGCCCATTCACTAAAAAAAACCTGAATGAGGTGATGCTATGTTATGCGCAACAACAGGGCCAACGATGCTGCGCCAAAGGGAGATTGATCTGGAAACCCCCCACGACCCACGACCAAACTCCTGACACTACAACATTTGGCGCATCCTACCAGACACACATCGCAACACAACTGCTCAGACCCGTCCTCCGTACGGCTTCACCAGACATTATGCGAACACGACAAATCGCTTGGCGACAAGACTTTGTCTGGTGGGTGGTAACTTCTGCTGACAGCCGATGTTGCGGCCTTCCACTGAAAATGAGATGTCTATGGAGTAGATATCTTAATTGAACAAGACAAACCTGAGTACTGTGAAAACTATGGCCACGGACTTATACAATCGCAAATTAGGTATAAGGTCACCAACATCCCCAGAAATAGTTGATATTATATAATATCTATAGGTACTAATATATAAAGCTGAAGAGTTTGTTCGTTTGTTTGAACACGCTAATCTCAAGAACCTCCGATTACAAAAATTATTTTTGCGTTGGATAGCCCATTAATCCAGGAAGACTTTAGGCTATATAACATCACGCTGTGACCAATAGGAGCGGAGCACAACCAACTTCATGCGAACGTAGTCGCTGGCGGCCGGTAGTGTAATAATATAACTGTCTATTATTGTTACCTTTGTATTGTAGTCACTTGAATTAGGAGGTTAACTACATCATCAGGAGTAAAAGTAACGTGATGGTACTAGGGATGCCATTTTTTTTTTTACAAGGAATAAAGTATATTCAGGTCTGTGAAGAATATTAAACAGTATTTTAGAAAAATGAACAGTATTTTATTTATTTAATTTTTTACATAGGTACATATTTTTTCGAACTCCTCGCACAACTTACTAAATTTAAATCGTTTTTGAATATTTCGTATGCCTCACCACAATTACAATTTAAATTAAAATAAATGAGGAGCTCATTTTTAATCAAATTTATTGATGCTCTATTTCTGTCCTCCACAGCCACTTGGCACTCATGATTTGTTTGGTGGCTGCGCTGCACTGCACTGAGCGCGCGCGCCCTCTGGCTAAATAAAAATGTGTTAGCGTTTAAGTATATCACATAATGTGTTTGCATGCTGAAAACAGTATTTTTTATACTTTATTTTTGTTCAACAGTAAAAAGTATAATTTAGTGAAAAACAGTATAATACTGTTCAAAACAGTATAGTTGGCAACCCTAGATGGTACCCATCAATTTCTAGATAGGATAACAAACAAGATTAGTTTTCTATACTAATACTTCAGGATTTGCACCATTATTGCGCAAGATATTATTACTCTGAAGCTTATTGCTAATCTAATTCTCCATGTGATCGAAACTTGTATTTTTGCAACAAGGTAAGTAACGCAATAATTGTCGTTGAACTGTCAAAATTAAACCCATGATACTGTTACGCAATTACTGCAGAGGTTGTTGACACCAATTTTTTTACCATCTCAACACGGAATCTGCTTCTGCCCGTAATTTCCATTAAAAAAAAAATATTTTCACTTTATTGTTTGTGGTGCTGTGTGAGT
The DNA here is from genome assembly GCA_017933935.1 of Sesamia nonagrioides. Taxonomy (NCBI): domain Eukaryota; kingdom Metazoa; phylum Arthropoda; class Insecta; order Lepidoptera; family Noctuidae; genus Sesamia; species Sesamia nonagrioides. Next base: position 1,582,336 of record JADWQK010002002.1, on the reverse strand, counting down.
AACAGTAATTAAATTATCAACATACTACACAAACTGGAATAAAAACTAAATAAGCAAAGTTATATACACGCTCGCTGTATACATAGCCTAAAATGTATATATTGAAGGTAGTTCAAAAAGACTTATAGGTAAGTAATGAAAGAAAAGTCTTACTTCGCATTCCATAGTATGAAAATCTTTCGCAGAACTCATTTGTGACTATAAACCCCACCGCCTTTGGATAAGGGAGTTTCTGAAACAAAAAAAAAAAATAATTATAGAAACGCGTATCTGTCAATAAGAAGGATAATTGCGTAACACACTATCAGTAGCAATAGGTTTAATTGTGACAGTTCAATAATTTTTAATTATAATTTTTTATTTTTTGTCGGTACATAAAAAAAAAATAAAAAAAATTGCCTTATTTACCTACGTTGTTGAACACATACAACAACGTACAACAACGACATATTCCGAACATATGGATTAGCAACATGATTCAAACTGACAGCAATAGTTACGCAATTATGGTGCAGCAAAATAGCAGAAAGATGACTTAATCTATACTAATACTCGTATATAAAGCTGAAGAGTTTGTTTGTTTGAACGCGCTAATCTCAGGAACCACTGGTCCTATTTGAAAAATTCTTTATGCGTTTGATAGCCCATTAACCCAGGAAGGCTTTAGGCTATATAACATCACGCTGCGACCAATGATAGGAGCGGGGCATTTAAAAAAAAAAACGACAAGAAAACAATGAAGTCGCGCGCGGCCTTTTAAGTGCGTATTACAGAACGTCACTCAAAACTCAAGCTCTACATATGTCTCGTTTCAAGCCATTTGATTGGTTGAAACTAGTTTTAAGTAATGCTTAAGCAGAGATCAATGCTTGAGTTTCCTTCTGTAATACGGACCTTAGTGTCATTTTAATATTACGCGTGTATTCCCTGGAGGCAGGTAGACGCACCTTACCCACATTTTACCAATTATGTTTATGATTTTTTTTTTAATAAGGAAGTGCGGGAATACCGCTATCTACCGGGCAGAACCTAGAACCAGACTTTGGGCTGCGACTGAGATATTTCAGACGGAAAAACTTCGATTTTTACTTAACACTTAAATTTGAAGAAAAAACACAATGGAAATAGGGAGAAAACAGTGACTGAAATACGAACTTTCAGGGAGAAAGTTCGTATTTCAGTCGAATTTTTCGTACGAGCAATAAATACCTATTATTAAAAAAATTCTCACACCTCTGGCTGTTGTTAAACAAAGTAATGGTTTTAATCATAAGTAATAATAAATAACCACTATAATTGGTATTATTTGTAACCATATGTTTAGGGATGTTATTGAAAAAGTTTAATAACTCTCAGTCCAGTCTGGGCTCCCACTCTGCGAGGGTGTCCAGTAAATCAATAAGTCCGCGCAATCTCATACTATTGCGCTGTGAAATTTAAACATAGTCAATCGAAGAGAACCAGGAATTTTATAATTCCTTCTTAAGGTGCCTTTTTTTTTGGTAAGACTTAAGTAAATGAGTAGCTGACCTTCTTACAAGGAACTTAATAATTATGCTGATAAGAAAATCCTCGAAAATAACACTTTTAATCACAATAAAATGAGTTATTTTGAAGGATATTGGCCCCGAATCCCTTGTTCAGAAACTTAATTAAATTTAATTTCAGTGCATCTTTTTCTTTCTATTTAATTATGAAAAGGACAGAAGATAAAATGTCAATTTAGACCTGTCAAATTAGTGCGCTCCTGACGTAAACTAGGGTATTTTTAGTCGCCATGTTATGTTTATAATCGCGTCTAAACTGTCTATGGAGTATCTTAATTTGACAGGATTAAACTAAAATGTTATCTTCTATCCTTTTCCTAACGAAATGGAAAGAAAAAGATGCACATAACTTAAAATTAGTTTAGGTTGTGAACAATAGAATAGGCGCCATTGCTGTCACGACAGTCATGTCTGATATCATTTAAAAAATCTGTCAACGCACCTTCGTACAAAAGCACAATCAATGTGGTTGAACGAACAAATTGAAAGCCATTTCTACTGTTAGTAAGTTTACGTCAAGCGCAAACTAATTTGACAGGACTAAACCTACAATTTATCTTCTATCTTTTTCTTAGTAAAATAGTAAAATAAAGATGCATTATACTTAAATTTAGTTTAGATACTGAAAAAGAGACACGAGACCATTGTTTAAGTTATCACTTGACACACAGTGTGTTTACTGTTTGAAGTATTACGGATTCTTTGTGTAAAATCCCCAGCCAGTTAGTATTTCAATCGTATGTTAAATAATGCTAATATAATTCAACATTCAATTACTTTTTTATCACAAGCAACTTTTTATAACTTTATTAAAAATAGACGATATATTACAATAATAATATTACGGTGTATATTCATTTTAACTTTAAAGGAAATATGTTTTTTTTAGTATTTTAAAACAATGTATGTAATCTTAATGAATAATAATCTAGTAGAATATATCGACGCTTGAAAAATTCGTAAATTGAGTTATATACACCATTCGAACCGCCAGATTTTTCTCAGTCGTTTGGTGTATATGTATAACTCAATTTACGATTTTTTGTCGCTTACATATGATTGCCTTTCAAGCGTCGATATGTATATGTCGGAGATCGTCGAAATTATTTGAAGAAAAGTTGCTCATTTGATTTACGTAGTTCAGGGGCAAACGCTTGTGACGTCATTTTGTGATGGCGGCACATGGATGGAGTCGCTTTGAAAAGTGGGGTTCGTCGAACGGTCACTTTGCATCGAGACGCGGACCAAGGCACTTCTCCGAACCGAAACTGTCGGTTTGCCTATTTAAATTGTGATTGTCAAGACTGGAGGGTATATCTACACGTCGTGCTTTAATTCAAAACTCACCTACGTAATAGAACCCGTACCTACCACTACACCAAGATGCTGTCGACCCTACCGCTCTGCCGTCGCTGTCTGCGACATATACATATATGACTTTTTTAATAACTAAATACTTTTTATATTTTAATGTAAAATTATTTTGTATGTAAAATATAGACATAAAACCACAAACTGTTACAAGTGGAAAAACATATATTTTCAGCAAATAAAGAATTCTCCTTTGACAATATTATTCATCTGTTTTAACAAAGTTAAAATACAATTATTTAATACGTTTACTCAACTTCTTTGAAGCGTGCGCGTATGAGCAACCCAAATATGAGTGAAACTTTAGAGTCATTGTGGCCAATCTTTCATTAAAGATCGTAGGCTTAATTAAAACTAAGTGGGAGAGCAATTATCGTGTTAAATTTGGGGCAACCCATAGCTCGAATTCTTACAACCGATACATGCAATGTGCGAAACTGGAAAAAACTGGATTGTACACTATGATTAAGCCACGCAGCAATTACAGTCACTCGCTTCGGCCTCATCACGGAATTCATTTCGGGAAAGATTTTATAGCCTCATTCCCTCATTCCAATTTTTGAGATGGGGATAACCTTAACAGTTGCTGCTTTATGAAAATGTTCTAAGGTTAATACATTTTAACGTTAATACACAGACAAAAGATAAGCATGGAAAAGTTTTGACGTCATAAATAATACTACATGACTGAGCTGAGACTCTCTGATGCAGATATCGAGCGGGAGGAAATGGCGTTTTCGGTGCATGCTCATATGTTGGTGCATACATTTGCAAGGTGTTTAGGGTCTACTGCCAAAGTTTTTACACCGTGCCACTCTATGGGCCGGATACACGCAATGGGCATACACTATAATTCTCTTCGCGTACAAGGCCTTCCAGAACCTTACTAAGGTTACAACGTAGGGAGGCCCCCAACAACGAGATGGACGGATGACCTGGTGAAGGTCGCGGGAAGCCGATGGATGCGGGCAGTACAAGACCGATCATCGTGGAAAGCCTTGGCGGAGGCCTTTGTCCAGCAGTGGACATCTATAGGCTGAAAAAGAAGAAGAAGATTTTGCAGCGCTACGGGCTTGTTTTCCGAGACAATAGTCGACGATTTTTATGCCTTTCTTAAAAAAAAGCATCATTTCCTATGCGTAGGATCCGAGGGACCTGATTGAGGATTTTTATGGATTTTATGTGAATGTATCCGAAAATTCTACAATTATTAACATAGTATTTAAGATCTTTCTGTAATAAATCGAACAAACAATAAAGTATTAAGAATTAAATATATAACGTTGTTACCAGCCAATGGATTGTGCAAAAATCATACCACTTTGAGTGAACTGTCAGTAGTGTCAATCCTTTGGTTGGAACTCCGTGACAATTTCACCTAAGTGTTTCCGGTGAGATAGTAACAGAGTCGTACTGCAGTACAAAAGGTGTAGTGTGCTGTGTGGAAGGTGCGCAGCTGAGTAGTGACGCGTGAAGGACGCGCCGCGCCTCTGGCCGGCTGTACCTATAAACCGGTTTAAACCAAGCAAAGGACCCGTCGCGCTTTAGTCCGTAGTCACACCTACAATATTAATATCCACTCACACAAGCAAAGCTCAGCTTAGACACGGTCTAAAAATCATACAGTCGTCCAACGAAGACGTCTAGATAGAGCAATCGTGCGGGGTGTGAGGGGCGAGACGCGATAAGCGGCACCCGAGCTGCGAACAAATCGGTGTTCGTAGCTCGGTATCGATCATTAGGGGCTAACGCGTGTTTGTTTTTTTATTTGTTTGTTTTATAATTTGAAATGAGTGTCAAATTTAAGTATAATTGGGGTATGAATCAAAGTTAGTTACGAAAAAGCCACCCTTTTTGAAATCCAAGATGGCGGACGCCAATTCAAATGTATATTAATATGATATGGGTGTTAATTCCGAGGTAGATTGGGGTGCTGGTTACGAAAATGCCATCTAAATAACTTAAATCTGTCTCGAGTTGTTCCCTTAGTAAAAATAGCAAATTAATTACTTAAATATAGTACAGCTATCGATGTTGATTTGCAATAAATAAATAATTTCATAAACATTGTTTATTTGTGACAACCCTGGCCGATGCGTTACTGTATAGACGATGTCGGCATTTTACACGAGATCAAAGGCGTCGACCTACTGTATGATTTTTATACTGTGGCTTAGACCTGCATTCGTCCGGCGTTGATGTCTGTTGCGTACGTCGATTACGTGTACCAATACCAATGTACATTGTGTCATGGCGTGCATTCCTCAACATCGGCGAAAGAGGAATTAAGGCCTTAGGCCTCGTAGACTGTTCTTCCCAATTATTATTTATTTATTTTAGATAATCTTCATATACTGTATATAAATATACTTACTAAATCACAAAGTATATTAACAAAATCATATTCCACCATACCATATCTATACTAATATACAATATAGGTATAAAGAAAGCCCTGTCCGATGCGTGAAGGTATTGTTAGGTATCGTTAACTGATTCTAATAATGCCTACAAAGCCGGGCTAAACTTAAAAAAAAAATCCCCCTAAAGAAATAAATATTATTTCGAAAAAGCGAGGTAACTTAATGCATGTGCGGTAGGCAACACGTTAGGCATACATGCGCGGGTGAAGGGAAGCAGGAGAGCAGGGGAGCAGGACGAATCTGGAATGTTCGATCAGCTGCCCCATATAAAGCGCCGTTACGCCAGCCCAAAGTCAGATGCATTTGACTAGCAATACGAAACAAGCGACAGTTAAGAAGCGATCGTTGAGAATACCTACTGCGACAACTGTACCGAGAACTTTGAAGACTACGTGAATTAACATCTGTAGTGTTATTGTGTGTGTACGACATGGACTTCTTGAACGTAAGGGAAGACTTTGCTGTGACATCAGCTACGTTCTACTTGTCATTGCCAACTACCGACTGTACCTTCGTTGCCAATAAACTTCGAAACCTTTAACACCCCTAGCCCGTAACAGTATATAGGTAGTTCACTCTTTTTTGGAGTTGTATTTTTATTCGTCCCTGACATCTAAATTAAAATCATAATTGCAAAACAAAAATTAATTTTAATTACTTTTACATTGTGCTCACATGATAGAAGCAACATAAATATGTAACGAAGAAATGTAACCCATATATTATGATTTTAAAAGTGTCCATGGAGTTTCTTGCAGGTTCTTCTCCATAGAGATCTACGCTTTGGAACGTGCAATTTAGCTTCACTTTTCTTGGACTTATCGACATTAACTATTCAAAAGTACCAAGTGATGGTTAATTTGAAATGATCAATTTTGATTTTGATATTTGAAAAATGTGACAACTTGGGTCATTTTCAATGTCAAAGTTATCCAAAGTTAAAGGCAAACTGGGTTGGTCCTAAAAGCCTCATAACCACGTGCTGTATTTGATTTTTACATAAAATACAAATAAATGCCAAATATTCATACTTATATATTTACTTGTAGTTTTTTATTGTAACATATTTGTTCCAATGATTGTTTTTTAACAAAGTTCGTTGGCATTTGAAAATAAATTAAGGAAAATAGCTGGGAAGCGTTTAGCATATGAATCAATGACAAGGAACCCAATGAGGCAATGACTAATTCAACATGAATGTGACAATAAGAATCACAATTGAATTATTGGATTCAAGCGTCTGCGGAGAGTGTGGGATGCTTGAGAGCTTATTGTTAGACTGAGAGGACACGTTACAATGAACATGAGTAATCGACCTCTAATATTTTGTTATAAATAGCTGTACGGTACATACAAGTGAAGTTACACTGTCCTGAAGACTGTCTGCCGGTTAGTTCAGTAAGACCTCAGTCAAAATAGTCAGTCATTTCACCCGATGAGTGTCAAGCCACTTCACACAAGCATAGACTTCACAGTGAGATGTCTATAGAATTGATCGGCTGTTAGCTCATTTACAATTTATGGTCAATTTTTCCTGGTAGTGTCAATAATACATTCTCACTTTGAAATCTTAGTTGAGTGAGCTGTCGTTCCAACTAATGCTATGAGATTGACACTAATGACAGCTCACTTCACTTGTGAACAGTCGCGTGAAGTGAGCTTATAGTGAGCAGTAACATTTTTGCAGAATCAATCAATTGATCAATTTAATTTTAGGTTTAACAACATCATCTACCTAGCTTTCTCCTAACTATTTTGGGGTGTCATTTTAGGGTCATGTCACCTATAAAAAATAATGAAAATAGAAAGTGAAGCTGAGGATGTACAACAACGTTTTTTTAACGCTTTTGGGTCTCTTATTTCATCGTATTATTATAATTGTAATGTAAAATGTACGATATTTTTTTTTGTTTTCAATACAGTAGGTACAACATACGGTTTATCAGGATGATCAATCCAAGGCGATACTTTTTTTAAAAAACTTACCAAAGAGTTTTTATGTCAGAAAAGTGGTCAGCATTTTATGAATAAAATTTATTTTGGGAGATAAACAAACAGTTAAATCTCTAATTCAATTAATTCATTAATATAAAGTGCGTATGTTTGTATGTCTGTCTGTATGTATGTATGTGCCCGAAGTTGCTCAAAACCCTCACCATTATAGATAATTATATAGATCTGGATGCGCTGAGTTCAAAAAAAAAATAAAAAAATAATTTTTTTTTGTCTCGGGCCTTTGATAATAAATTACAGTTATACAAGCTCTGTAACAAACACAAATAAGTATGTTAATTCTATTATTAGGAATACTGGCTGTTTTTAGTGGCTTGCATAAAAACAAACTCTGATGCGCACGCCTCGCTAATGTAAACAAGTAACATATTATAGGTATTGTTATTATACTGTTAGAAGTGAAAACTATTGTGCCGATTTGTGCGCTATTTCTTTTCGCTGTTTGTTTTTATTTGAAAATGTGGTGTAGTTTTTTATAATCCTCGCAAATATGTTAGAAAACGTATTATGACTTACATGCGCTTTGATAATTAAAGCCTTTACTTTCTTGTAGCGTGAGCCGGAGGCGAGGACATACCGCACTATGAAGTGACAACAGACGACAGCACATGAAGCTACTATAATCTGACAAATTTCTTTATTACATTTTTAACTTTATCGCTAAAGCATTAAGACTCAACGATGATTGGGAATTGACGATTTGCTGATTTAACATATTATACATTATTTAAAATCACAGTCAGGCTTGAGCGCCACAAGCAGGAGCTGCATGTCATGGAGATGAATATGCTGCGGTGGATGTGTGGAGTTACGCTGTAAGACCGCATTAGGAAACCCCACATCCGTGGCTAGTCAGTGTCCATGAGATAGCAGAGAAATTGCAGGAGGGTCGCCTAGTCTGGTAGGTAGTGTATGCTCACGTCTTACGAAAACCGGCATGTTACGTGGTCTTGCCATGGCGCCTCCGCCGGGCCGGAATAAGCGGGGTAGACCAAAGAAATGCTGGCTTGACGTTGTAAGAGATGACATGCGTGCCAACACTCTTTTACCCCAGGATGCTAAAGATCGCACAAAATGGAGGAGTTTGGGCAGGAAAGCTGACTCCAGGCTCCAACGCGAAAGCCGCGGCTGCAACCGGGACTAAACGCTGAGATGATGATGATGACATTATAAATGACAAAAACTATTACATTATACTGTAAACACTATGGATCAGTTGCCAATTTATCGATAGCTTACAATCGCGTGAGATAGATTTTATACTAAAGATGTTCACAATATATTATGGTGACTTCGTCATTAATATGATTGTTACCTTTCGCATAAAGCTATGCATAAGATCGGTTTCAAACGCAACTGCTTTTAATACACTTTATGTTATGACGAGAATTATTATTATAGTTTGTTAACATTTTGTTACTGCTCTTTGTTGTTTTTTAGCATTTTATAATATGTTTGACATTCACGGTTTTTTGTTATCCATTTCGATTAACTGATGATTGTAAGTATTATTGTAATGATTGTTTTTCTACATTGCCATTGTGTTGTTTTAAAAATTATGCTGTGGACTGGTCGCTCAGTAACATACTCCATGGTAAAACTTCTTGTCGTGAAACTGCCTATCAAGCAATTCTGTTAAATAAAACCAGAACCCATCTAGTCTGTATGAAGGCACTGATCAATGTCAAAGACGTCATACAAGGAATAGGAAGGAAGACAATCCTTACCTTGATAGACAGCGTTACGCGTAGTGCTTCATAAACAGTCTCGTAACAGAAGTATGAAAGTAGATCCTAACACCGGTTTACAATATACTTAACAGCATTATAGCAGTTGGATAAGAGAGAAAGCGCTGTTTATAAAATTTTTATTGTTTTTTTTTAATGGTGTTTGTGTTTTCCAATTGTCAATTGTCATCACCTTTCTAACCTTTTCCCTGGATTTTTGGCAGGAAAGTTAAGCTAAGTGTCACGCTCATTTTTCATTGGACTTCGTCGGTTTAGTATCACACCCTACCAATTATTTTTTTGATAAATTTCATCTATACTTATAACAAATCTGTAGAAGTAAAATTTCTGTTATTTGATCCAAATAATTCTTAGGGCTGATCCCTTAGGGTGGTCCTTAGGTACATATTCTAAGGAAGGAATAAGACAAAATTTACCTACCTATATTCATTATTTGTTCTAAATTTTAAAGGAACAAATCATCACGAACATAATTACCTTAACGTTAATATATTTATGGAGTTACGTCTAGTAGGAAGGTACTTACCATAAAAATTTGCGTAATTTCTCTTTAAATCCTTCCTACAATAATAATATAATAATACATATTTATTCACAAACTTACGTACATTTAATAGAGCTTGTATTGCCAAATGCATTCGGATATAAAAATAACAATTTATGCAATGAAGTCCTTTAAATTCTCCACACCCACAACCCATATAAGTAAATATTGACAAACGTTGATCTTTAAGCTTACGTAAAACAAGACAGTCCAAAAATGGAGAATATTATTATGGAGAGTCTCGACAAAAAAATAAAGAAAGAAATACTTAAAATAGATCCAAATTAGGTGTTGTGAAAGTTTAAACTTTAATATTTGTGTAACCTTTTAGACTATTATAATATGCGAAGTTAATACGCAATACTCAATACTACGTTGCATTCCATAATGTAGATTGGTGGTACATTTTTTGAACAATCATGGACCCTCTCGCGCAAAAGAGATATTATTCAGACGAGAGGATTGTTCCGTATGCCCCCAGCATCCACTATTCCCGTCAACAATCTAGTTTTAAATGTTTTGTATCAATTATTGTATTTAAACGGTTATAATGATAAGGTCTGTTAAAAGAGCTTCATTAATTTAAATTTACACACTTCCATACCACAGAAGTAACTGCCGCCCAAAACTTTTTTTTTTGTAATAATTATAAACTAGCGCTTGACTGCAATCCCACCTGATGGTAAGCAATGATGCAATCATTGATGGTAAGGCGCGCTAGTTTATTAACCCCATTCACTTAAAAAAACCTTAGTGAATAGGAAGGAAGACGGCAGTTAAGCGAGGTGGTGCAATGTTAGAACCAATAACACGACCAACGATGCTGTGCCAGAGGGAGATTGATGTGGAGACCCTCTACGACCAAACTCCCGGCACAACAACATTTGACGCATCATACCCGGCACACATTGCAACACAACTGCTCAGACCCGTCCTCCGTACGGCTTCACCAGACATCAGAAACTTACAGAAAAGTAGGCTTATTTCAGTAGTACTGTTAGGGATAAGGTAGTCAGTGTAACAGGCTTGTTATGCACGTGTTGAGCAAGATATTGTTGAGGTTGAATTTGATTGTCTCTGGCAGCTAACTTTTATAAGCAAAAATATTTTAAGTTTGGAAGATTACGGAGACAGGAGAAAAAGATTCTTTGTTTTGTGTGATCAGTGTTCGTTTCGGTAGCATGATGAGTAGCAAGATTGCAGTCAATCGATAATGTTTGATATTATATAATATTGTAATGTTTTTTTTATATAGAGTGTTTAAAAGTTGGGCTTAAAATATTAAAAATTATGAAGTGCTTATAATGGTGTATTAATTGATTTTGGAGTTATTTAAAATGTAAAGGATCCCAGAAGGTACTGTCTGCACTCAAATTACTATTTATTCATAACTACAACAGATAGTATGAATAATTGTTCACACAATTAACATCATTTTGAATTATTTTATAGTATTGGCGCCGATCCTCTTGTTTTCAAACTAAACTAATTTTAAGTTAAGTGCATCTTTTCCTTTCTATTTAATTAAGAAAAGGATACAAGATAACATTTCAGTATAATCCTGCCAAATTAAGATACTCCATAGACAGTTTAGGTTTAGACGCCATTATTAACATGGCGACCAAAAATACGTCAATTTGCGTCAGGAGCGGACTAATTAGACAGGACTAAACGTAACATTGACTGTACGGTTAGCACATTGGTTAAGCTACTGCTGCGCTGCGTGTCACGGGTTCGATTCCCGCACTTTGTATAACCTACTCGTCCGGGTCCTGTCGTTCCGGGTCTAGCTATTTGTGTATGTGAGTTTATATGTTAGTAAAAGCGCCATATATTCGAAAAATGTGTCTGCTCAATAAAATAAATAACGCAATGAATGTTGTTGAGCTGTCAAAATGAAACCCACTGCTAGGTACTGATAGCGTGTAACGTAATAAACTTGCTGGTATTGAGCTGTAAATAGCAAAAAACGAATGAACAAATAAAATTTGTTCCAAGACTACTAGATGAATGTATAAACCAATACCGTAATTGGGTAACAAACTATTGCTATCAATTGGAATAATTTTAAAGCTTATTGCTAATGTATTGCTCCATACGTTAAAAAAATGTTCAAATACGTAAATAACTCAAATGAATATTGTTGAACTGTCAAAATGAAACCCATCGATATTGATAGTGTGTTATGCAAATACCCTGCAGGGTTAACCATGTTACGAAATCGAATGTCAGATTTTAGTGGGTATTTCGAGTATTCGAGTATTTGAAAGGCGAATGTACGAATGCGGATGCGAGTGCGAATGTTGAGACGGGGCAAAAAAGAAATACCAAAGCACAATTTAAATAATTAATTTTCATTTATGGTTATACAGCGTATAATTAAATTAAATCTAGTTGGTAGGTATTCAAGTCAGAAAAGGTTTCAGTCAGTCTTAGAGATATATTTAAGACTAGTTGCGCCTCGCAACACACTATAAATAATAGATTAAAAGTCCAAAAAAAAAATGAGCGTGACACTCAGCTTAACTCTCCCGCCAAAACTCTAAAAATACGTCAATTTACGCCAGGCGTGGACTAATCAAAAGTAGCGTGGGACGCCCTTGGGCGAGATGGAGCGACGACATCAAAAAGGTGGCTGGTAGTGGCTGGCGGAGAACTGCTCGGGATCGAGCTTGTTGGCGTGCCATGAAGGAGGTCTATGTCCAGCAGTGGACGTGTAGAGCCTGATGATGATGATGATGGTGGACTAATTTGACAGGCCTAAACTAATATTTTATCTTCTGTCCATTTCTTAATGAAATAAAATGAAAAACATGCAATTTACTTTGTGAACAAGGGATCCGGGCCAATGTCTGCAGTAAAATAAATTAATTTGTATTTGCGCTCAGACAAGTATAACAAGTCACTAATTTAACAACAGCCATATTAGTTTGCCATACCTACGTAGAATGTATACTGCCGTATAGAATTGTAATGGAGCAGTATTGACTAACATAGAACATTTGTTACTCAAAAAAAGTGTATTAAAGCTCTACACGGACTCCAATCTAACGCATCATGCAAACCAGTATTTAAAAGACTTTGTTTATGACCGCTACCTTCCCTGTATAACTACGAAATATGCATGTTGTGTGACTAACATAGAACATTTGTTACTCAAAAAAAGTGTATTAGAGCTCTACACGGACTCCAATCTAACGCATCATGCAAACCAGTATTTAAAAGACTTTGTTTATGACCGCTACCTTCCCTGTATAACTACGAAATATGCATGTTGTGTGACTAACATAGAACATTTGTTACTCAAAAAAAGTGTATTAGAGCTCTACACGGACTCCAATATAACGCATCATGCAAACCAGTATTTAAAAGACTGTTTATGACCGCTACCTTCTATAGGCATATAACTACGAAATAAGCATGTTGTGTGACTAACATAGAACACTTGTTACTCAAAAAAAGTGTATTATAGCTCTACACGGACTCCAATATAACGCATCATGCAAACCAGTATTTAAAAGACTTTGTTTGTGACCGCTACCTTTATAACTACGAAATATGCATGTTGTGTGGAACCATAAAGAGTTGTTTAAAACAGCAAACGATATATGTCTTAGAAACCGACGAGACTCATAAAGGGATTTACTCGGTGGTAGGCCTTAATATCGGCTGCCGGCAGAAGTTACCACCCACCAGACAAAGTCTTGCCGCCAAGCGATTCGACGTGTTCCGGCATGATGTCTGGTGAAGCCGTACGGAGGACGGGTCTGAGCTGCTGTATTGCGATGTGTGCCGGGTACGATGCGCCAAATGTTATTGTGTCGGTAGTTTGATCGACCAGATTAATCTCCCTCTGGTGCAGCAGCGTTGGTCGTGTTGTTGGGTTTAACATTGCATCACCCCGCTCAACTGCCGTATTCCTTCCTACTCACTAAGATTTTTAAGTGAATAGACTTAATAAACTTGTGCGCTTTACCATCAACGATTGCATCTCTGCTTACCATCAGGCGGGATTGTAGTCAAGCACTAGTTTATAATTATTAAAAAAAAGTATAGTAAAGGCTGCTTAGCTATGTGTGCACGAAGGTATTTAAATTGACTGGTGACTTTAAATTGTTAAATACAGTATACTGTTTTACGCAGAAATTGAATGCATTCGTTAGCCAACATAACATATATAGTTTGAAACAGTTCTTCGACACAAAATGTTAAATACTTTTTATTTTTATTTTGTTTTCGAATTGGCATGCCCTGCCAAACATGTTTGGACCATCTTTATTTATTAGTAATACCTGGTTTGGATTAAATAAATATATTTTTATTTTTCTGTATGTGTAGGTATAACTCGCGCAGATAAAGAAAAGATCTGAAAATGGCGGCGGATACTTATGGTAGGTACGGTTGACAAAACATGCCATTGTTCAATCACAAACCAAAAGCTAAGATAGTAAAATGTCAAATTTACGTTTTAAATATTTTTATTTACAACGTAAATTTGACATTTAACTTGTTTGCTGTTGTGTTTGTTTTTACTGCTGTTTTTGTTGAGTTTCATTGTTCAAATTCAACAAAAACAACTAAATAACAGAGACTTTAGCGGGACGAAATTAACGAAAACTCGGAGTGCGTCAAAGTAGCTTCAGTAGTTTGGAAAGCGAATCCTGCATTCCTGATCGATGATTTCTTTTTTGCAGCGCTTACATCACTGTGTGAGTATGACAGCGATAGAGAGTGGGTGAGACCGCATGCGAGCGGATGCCATTTACAGATCTTTTCTTTATCTGTGCGGGTTATATGTGCAATTTTAAACATTTATATAAAACTACATACCTATAAAAACATTCCGAATACCGCAAAGGAATGCAGAATCAACAACATACTTAATATGCGAAACTGTACAGTTTATCCTTAAAACGTATTCGTTTAACTATTAAAACGCATAAAGAATAATTTATTTGGATAAGATGGCAGCTTTCCACTGTGACGAACCAGTGGGTCAAGGTAAACGGTTTGCAACACAGCAAACCGAAGGCGATCCTTGCTATTGTTCGAATTTTATATTAAATACAAAGTGTTAGAATCCATTATTGTAAGACAAACCATTTAATGAGGTATTTAGCAAAAAATAACTAGCTGCCTTGTGCATTTTCTTCTGCAGTACTTTTTCAGGTGCTAGCAAAAAGTGTTCATGAAATCCGACATTGATGTTACATTCTAAAAGAAATCAAGCAAATACGAGATAAATATTAAACAAATTAGAAAAGTGAGTTTGTTTGTTTGTTTGTTCCGCTTTGAAATTTTACAGACGTAAAGTTAGAAGTCTGGATTAAATAATAGGGTACTTTTTATCCCGGAAAAAAAATTATATTCTCGGGGGAAATCTAAAAAGCGCGATATAACCGAACTCCACGCGGGCGAAGCGGGGGGCGGAAAGCTAGTATTTACGTAACTTAAATTTTTTAAATAATAATAATATTCTTAATGTTCGACATCCTGTAATAGTTACATAATTTTATATTTATGTTTCAAGAGAACTTTTCGTAATGGTTTTGATAGTTTTTTTTTAACGAATAACTGACATAGACATAAATAATAATAATAATTGTATCCTTGGTTTAAATTCATATTATTACAGAGTATAAACAATTACTACCTAAACTACAAGTAGCAAATGGGATCCATGATGGATAAAATTCTTTGTGATATTTATCTTTTTCATTTATCTCTTATTTCTTTTTATTTATATTTTACTATCTTTATTTATCTCCCGCGGAGCTGCGAAAAACAATATCATTTAAAACATGTATACGGTGACACAGTTTTATTGTGATAACGTCTATTTTGATTGATCTCATAATCATAAGATTTATCTTTAAAGATGTCAAAGATATGTATCCAATAGGCTCAATAGTCCACTCTGATGGGATCACCTGCCCACGCCTTTACTTCGCCTAGCGTTATTTCTAAATTATCCGTAATTTTGGTACACTTACCTAATATCAAATTAATTATATGCCTAATAAAATATATAAACTCTGCTGCGTTACTCCCACGAGTTTGAATAAATGCAAAACCAAGGTCACGAAGTGACTCTTGACATTGTCCTGTGTGGAGTCATGAGGAACAAACAGGGTGTAAAGTTCACTCATCCTCCACAGAAAAGGGAGAATCCTCCGACCAGACGGGCGTTTGGCGGGCACTTGCTCAACGGATGAAGTTGGGAAGTTGTATGTATGCTAGTTGCACTGTTAACTCTGCTTGCGAGATGTAGAAATCGTGTGACGTCAGTATGACTCGGTGTTTATTTGTGGCGTTTGTTGATACCAACTACTTATAATAAGACTTGTTAAAGCATGAAATCATTTTAAAGTCAAGCATATTCTAATTTCCCGATTCCCTCCTAGGTTGTACTCCCTACTTCCATGCACATCTGGCTTAAAGGGCTAGATCCCGTGCCATTTGGGACTTACTAAAAACACAACCAGCAACTTGTCTCTGGTTCAAGACCGGATACATAGTCTATGGACAGCAAGCAATCCCTTGACATTCACCATTAAATCATCGATCAAGCATCAGACCAAAATGAGATAAATCCGCAATTAGCGAGTGCGTCTTTAAACCAAGGTGATTTGTGTTCAACGTGGGGGCCCCTACGCAACAGGCTGAGCGAGAAAACCTGGATATTTTGGTGAGTCCCATTCGATCGTTCTATCCATCTTCTGTAATATGCTTGGATTAAGAATTTCTCAGTAAGACGCGCCTCGTGACGCAGTTCCATTTATCGAAGGAATTTATCAAACCACCAAATTATCACAATACACAAACAAGACTGAAAAATGACTACAGATTTTATTCGCCTTTTAAAGTTATTAAAGTAATATTATATTCATAACCATTTATAAACAGATTTACTTAAACACACTTTTCTCCATCTTTATCAGCAGATAAAAATGGTGAAAACATGTGTTTATATACTTAGTACCTATAATATTAATATGCTCATACACTACATGAATTAGACACAACATTAGCTTGTAATTTAATGATGACGTACTGTGCTCGTTTTGTAACTACTGCTTCATTTACAGATCTTAGGTCCTCACCTGGAACAATGTCCACACTAGCACCCTAAACACAAGTTTAATCCTAAATTAGGTACCAAACCTTGTCGAAAAAACTCTGTTACCCTAGTTTCAAAGTCGCATAGTTGTCAGACAACTGTTATATTTTTTATAAATTAAGATAGTGCATCTTTTTTTTTTGTTTCGCCCTGATTATGTCAGCGTAACCATTTTTAACAATTGACTGAGTTTAACTACGGATCAAAAAACCGACTCTACGTCAAATAATCCCTCGAAAATAAAATTATTTAGAAACGCCCACAAGCTATGGAAGCACAAGCATATTAAGGCGACTGTGCAATGTCTAGACCAATTTAGGCAAATAATTACCTATGTGACCTACTAGAAAGCAATATGATTGACCATATCAGACAGGTTTACGTTTCGCAATAATTTATCTTCAACGCAAAACGAAATACTGCAATTTTTGTATCGAGTCCAACCAAAAGCAGGTTGAAATGACGTAACAGCATTCAATGGCCAGTCTTGCAAAAGGGAATGGATATCTGCCAAAGGAACTATCTACAAGGTTTTGTGTGAAGTGGACAACGTAGCTAAATTAACAACAAATTTAACAATGGGTAATAAATTCAGTAAGTATGGTATAATTTCAAGATTGAAGCATAGCCATATCAGAGAGGTAATCAGACTGACATCTCTCTTGAGAATCTTCTATTATATAAACCATTACACATGAGGATCATACTACGAAGATAAAGTTATAGTTTTTCCTTATAGTATGAAATTAAAGAAAAGATTAACAGACAATATGTTATCATAAAATTGAGCCGAAGGACGGTGATCCACCAGTACCTCGTGTTGCTTATCATTTCAAGTGCTGTCAATAAACTTAATGGATTGTCATGTGTTACAAAATGTTATGGCAACACAAGCCGGTTTTATCTCCATACAATGTATGTGAAAGATACGCCTTAAACTCGTCGAGTGCGGACGCATCAACTTTTTTGAATAAAGACTGTTTTTTGTGCAAAATATGAGATGGTCGAGAATTACGAAGAAAACCAGTCGTAATTGCAACAATTTAAGCAAAATATGGACGTTGTTTCCGAACTGAGTGCCGTCTCTTATGGAGCGGTAAAACCAGGTTTTTTGAGGTCAATAACTGATTGGATTTTGTGTCTAACATTGCATAACTTGAAGTGTCTTCTTTCGAGTAATATGTTACGTACGGCAATAGAATACCATGAATTATGCTACCTGCATATATTTTAATCAAACAGATTGAGACTAAATTCCTTAAATTTTCCAGTTTCCATATTGGAGACATTAACGTTAGTTTATGCTCTGTTAAAATGTAATAATGCGTGTTATATTGGCCGGCAGTACACATCAAATATACATACTTTCTGAATTCATACATAAAACTGAGTATTAAAACGCCTAAGGTAAATTAACTTGGACAACATTACCGTTTTTATATTTACAATTTTTGCTTTCGCGATAATGTTAATTATATATATACAGGATACATTTTCTGCAAAGATTAAAACCGCTTGTCGTTTTATTCTTTGCAGAAATTGTGCTGTTGTCATTTTCGTATTTCAAAGATGGCGTTTGATTGTTATCTAGAATAACGATTGTTCTCGTGAACAGTAGCATAATATATTAATATTTTTATTATTCTCGTGTTGAAGAATGGCACAAAATGTTTATTACGTAAACACGATAAATAAGGTTATTTAGCAGTATCATGACTGTATTAAAATGTATATTGTCCCAAGTGTTGTCGAGACTGGAGAGAGCGGAGTATAATAATTGTCGCGTTTACTTTCGAACTGTAATTGCACGTTGCGGCATGGCCGTTCATTCCATACAATATACCGACAATGACGTGAACTTAGATCCAAACATTTTAAATTATCTAACGTTAACAAACTCGTTACTTTCAAAAGTCTAGTCTTGAAGACCTATTTGTTATTTCTGAACGATACAGGGGTCTCAAAAAGTTACCTGTTATTTTACCACTCAATTGTGATGCCTGATGAATAAAAATAATCAAGTACATGAGTATGTACTTGATTATTTTTCATGATAAGTAGATCGTTGAATTAGTCAATAAAAAAACCTTTAGACTCTAAACCAAAGTTCAATCATTTCTAATACATATTTTCATTCCTAGACTTATAATTAATTATTTGCGGCTGACGTGGAAATAAATGATTTTTTTTCAAGTGTTTACCTAACCTTTATTATCCTTATGGGTCGGACAGGGTTTTCTTTACATGTTGTATAATATAATAGCTACTGCAATATTATCAATATTTTTTTGGCAACTACACCATACATTTTGTCAGTGTCTACTATGTAGTTTATTTAAAACTTAGATATAAGTCCTCGTTCAACAGCCTCCGTGGCGTAGCGGTAGCGGTCGCGGCCGCTGCGCAAGGCGGCGCGGGTTCGATCCCCGTACAGTGCAAGTATTTGCATGCATGAATAAGAATATTTGCACTGGTCTGGTCGTACCTCGGAAAGCACGTTAAGCCTTTGGTCCCGGTTGCCATACGAACATCTAGTGGCAGTCGTTACGGGTTGTTGGAGCCCTCAAAAGTCCTACAATTTGTCTAACTGCAATGCTTCGATGTCGCCTTCGGGTTGTGGAGGTCAGACGGCAGTCGCTTCACGGAAAATGTCTAAGTTTAGCCATATCAGCAGTTGGACTGGTAAAGCGGACCCTAGACTCCAAAACTGAAAATAGGCTTCGGATGCGACTGGGATTTACGCTGGGATGATGATGATGATGATAAGTCCTCGTTTTTACTTTAATTAGTAAATAGGAGAGTTCATACATGTTCTGAGAGATTTCCAGGGGAGCATCCACGCTGCCCACTTGGGTACGCCCATGATCACGCGCACAGTTATTAAAGGAAGGATACAGTAAACCTAATAGAACAACCTGCCTTTCAGCTTAGAATTTGTCGATTACGAGGAAACCTTTCGAGTTTCGCCAAGACATTCCAAAGAGGCAGGTAATAGGTAACACATGCTGGGTCATGGGCGTAGCAACACTGGGGCAGGCTGGGGCGCTTGCCCCACCCTGGCTCTGATCTATCATCATCAACCTTTTTATGGTCCCACTGCTGGGCACAGGTCTCCTCTCATACAGAGAAGGATTGAGCGTAATCACCACGCTTGCTCAATGCGGGTTGGCATCCAGGTTTCTTCTAGATGTTTTCCTTCACCTTGGTCAATCAGTCATTGGTGTCCAAGGTATACTTAGAAAGATGCCTCACTGTACTCTGATTTATAAAGTGCCTAATTACCCAAGAAAGATAAAAAATACCGGGAGAGCGGGGGGGGATAGGTTGACTGCTGCCCCACCCTGAGCCTAAGGCTGGCTACGCCCAACTCCACGTCAAACACCCTATCATTAACAATGAGTTTCATTTTGTCAGTTCAACAATATTCATTGCATTATTTACGTTGCGGAGAAGGCAAAGTTTTAGAATTTATGGAGCAATGGATTAGTAGTATCATACTACTAATCCATTGCTCCATAGTAGTCTGTTTATTTATCTGTGGTAGTAAAATGTACAGCACCCTAATTGAGTAACGCACCATTACTATTATAATTAATGGAATTATTATAAAATTAATGGATTAGTAGTATCATACTACTAATCCATTGCTCCATAGTAGTCTGTTTAGTTATCTGTGGTAATAAAATGTACAGCACCCTAATTGAGTAACGCACCATTACTATTATAATTAATGGAATTATTATAAAATTAATGGATTAGTAGTATCATACTACTAATCCATTGCTCCATAGTATGCCTCAAAATGATATCAATTTATAGTAATGGTGCGTTACTGAATTAGGGTGCTGTACATTTTATTACCACAGATAACTAAAAACGAAAGTCTACCATTAATCGTGAGTGCCATTTTAGGTTGAAATTACCAGTAATTATAGTTTTATGGGGAGTTAATGTAGCTGAAACAAAATGTCATATGCATATATATTCTTTATGTTTTAATATTATATTGAAGTTATTCTTTATGTTCCTAGTTAGCAGTTACTCCTTCTATGTTTCGAACAATGTGAATTTCCAATATGTACACTGTACAGACGACAGCTGGTCACGCTACCCGAAACATTCCCAATCAACATTCAGCCTTAATGCTTTGGAGATAAGGTTGAAAACCTAAAAAAGAAACCTTACAGATTGTAGTAGCTTGATGTGCTGTCGTCTGTACATAAGTAGTTCTTGCAATGAACATGTTTGCACTACACTACACAATGCAGCTATCAATTTATTTATCAACATTTGGTACTTGTAATATTAACCAGAATTTATTTTAAAAAGGGAAATCCCTGAGGCCAATATTTGTGGAACACGATGGGCCCAGGGATCTCCCGTTTACTAACTTCCAATAATAACTAATGCACTTTTAAAAATTATAAAAAAGTAGAAAATTATAATATCACTTATTGATTTGTTACTAGTCAAGCTCGTGGCAAAATAATAACAGCGGCAAACGATTGAACAGGTTAAGCAGGTTAAGCTAAGCTTGGCTTGGTTGGTCTGTGGATGGGTCCCTTTGCTTACCGAGACCCCTCCGTGCTTTTTTTTTGTTGGGTTGTGAAATCATCAAATGACTTCTCCCGCTCTGGGCGGAGCGAAAGGGACTTTTACTGACTAAAACCCACTCGTGTTTCTTCACTTGCCTGTGCGACGGCCAGGGCCACGGTTTCTTGTTTAACATCCTCCGTGGCGCAGCGGTCAACACGCCTGCCTGCGACGTGGAGGCTCCGGGTTCGATCCCCGGCCAGGTCATGATTGAAAACGATCTTTTCCTGATTGGCCTGGGTCTTGGATGTTCATCTATATATGTATCTATTATAAATATAGTATCGTTGAGTTAGTATCCCATAACACAAGTCTCGAACTTAACCAACATTTATTTAACCAACCCGCAACCCCGACCCAGGAGGCATCGGTCTTCGTGGACCCCGTCACGATTTGCTGACATCTTTTTAAGGCGCGCTTGAAACACGACGCGCCGTCGACTCGAGCCTGGCCCACTACTCACCGCTCGCAGGCCCGACCCCTCCGTGTCTCGGGTACGGGTCATCAGAAATACGAAAGTGAGACCAGTCTTATCAAGGGTATCGTATTTCCTAGTAACTGGGGTTGTAGAGCTCAGATAGGCAGTCGCGTTAAATATTGGTATTCAGCTGAGTGCGGGTAGACTGGAAGCTGACCGCAACATATTATGTATTTGGGCAGAGGCTCAGCAGATGATGATAATCTCATAAGAAAGCTCAAGGTTGCACAGAGTGCTATGGAGAGGGCTTTGCAAGGTATTTCTCTACGAAATCGAATCAGGAATGAGGAGGTTCGTAGATGAAGGAAAGGCGCCGACATAGCCCAGCGGATTAGCTCTTTGAAGTGAAAGTGGACAAGGCACATAGCAGGTAGAGCCGATGGCAAGCGCAGCGTCGGGCACCCATCGACTAGGTGGTCTGATAACCAGACCAAAATCGCAGGGAAGCGAATGAAGGCCGCTTCCAAAGGGTCTTTTTGGAAATGTTTGGGGGAGTCCAGCAGTGGACTTCCTGCATGATGATGATGATGATGATAATATGTTTGACTTGCCTTGGAAACAAAACCGCTCTCTAAGAAACCTGACTTTCATAAATAATATTTCAATATTCAATTATTTATTGCATTCCATATGCGTTACGTAAATGGTATTACAAGGTAGTTAAATTTGGTAGGTAGATTTCAGTGATGTCAATCGCCGGTAAATAGCGAGCGCTATGAGGCTGCCACCGCTCTTCAATGAAACCTATCTACAACAGAACAATATCGGATTATATCCTGTCTGTCCATCAATTAGTTGTACAAATGCGCATGTAAGTTTGCTTGTTACGCTTTCACGCGAAAACCACTTAACCGATCTTTATGAAACTTTGTACCTACACATATTTTTGGAGGTAGGTAACATTGGATACTTCTTTAATTTATTTCGATTGATAGATAAAATGTCTAAATTTATGCGGGTGAAACCGCGGCACTCAACTAGTATGTATGCATATACCTCTATTATGTACCTATACAACATGTAATGTAATTAACGCATACACTCAAACATCAAAATTAGAATATTATATTATAATCATAATACTTGCACTGAATCTTTGATTTAACATGTATCATGTTATATTAAAAATTCCATTACACAAATACTTGGAAAACGAAGACCTTAACATTCTTGGAATAAGGCTTTTTTTCTTTATTTTGTATTGAATGATTAAATTTGTATGAATACAAGTAAAACTGCAATTTTGAAAGTCTGTACAAACAACAGGGTTAATATGACAATAATTTCTGTTAGTTTATTTTTAGGATAAAAAAATACCTTTATTAAAAACTAGCTTTCCGCCCTCGGCTTCGCCCGCGTGGAGTTCGGTTATATCGCGCTTTTTAGATTTCCCTCGGGAACATCAAACTTTTCCGGGATAAAAGGTAGCCTATGTTTTTTCTCAGGGTCTAAAGATTGTCTGTGCCAAATTTCATCAAAATCGGTTGAGAGGTTTAAGCGGGAAAGCGTAACAGACCGACAGACAGACAGAGTTACTTTCGCATTTATAATATTAGTATGGATGATATAAACCGATTCAGTGAACGATTCTGAACAAACTGTTTTCAGGAAGTGCGTTAATTAATTTACACGTTGTAAAGGGTGTTTCAATACTATTGGACTTTTTCATTTTAAAATACAAATAAGTATTTTATGTCAGAGTTGTAATATTTTTATTGTATTGTATCAGAATTTCGTGAGATATGTGTTCTGGAAATCGTTGGTGCAATCAGTCGATTGATTCATGCGCGGTGTGGCAGGTTGCACCGTCCTGCTGAAGCCACATATTGTCTAGATTCATGCCGTCCAGTTGAGGCCACAAGAAGTCCGCGTATAAGCTGTTTCAGCGTAACTCACTCCCCATTTTTGTAATGAATTTTCACAAATATAAAGTGTTGTTCTTTCAAAAACCGCTCCATTTTTAATATGTAATCGAAATAAACAGAGGTGACAGCTGTCAAATTTCAGAGTTGCCATTTGCATGAAAAAAAAAGATATTCCGATTTCAAAAAAGTGCTCTCTTATTGAGACACCCCTTATACAACATTATTTTTTGTTTATGCGAAACTCGAAACACGTGTCCAATATTTTTAAATAAAGAATCTATTTACAAAATTTCATAAAGATATCATGAAAGACCACAAAGTTATGAGCTTGTTCTCCTATTTGGTTGTCCCAACAAAAATATGGTCCACGCTCCGTTCAGGCGGACGAGCCGGGGGCATTGACCTGTGGCGTCAGCTGAGCGCGGGCCTGAGCCCGCGTAAACTGCGTAACGTGCTCAGTAACCACACCGCAACAACTTTTAAATGTATTTGTGAAAAATATAACATGGTGTCAAAATGATTGGAATCGATGCACTTGCTTATTCAGAACAAACTACATTCATGTTTCGCATAAAAAAAACATTATACATATATATATTTATAACGATTCTCTTAGAGAAAAGTTCAAAGAGGTGAACATTCTGACTGTAGCTTCACAATATATATTTGAAAATCTTATGTATGTTCATAAAAATATCCCGAATTTTAAGAAAATAAGCGATATTCATAATATAAATACCAGGAACAAACACAATCTTGCTGTACATCACACTCGTCTCCACAGAGTAGGCAACTCGTTCATGGGTCAATGTATACACTTTTACAACAAGCTTCCCATGGACATTCGAAACTTACCCATTAAACGATTTAAGAACCATATAAAGGCCAAACTTTGCAAAAAGGGGTATTATAAAATCACAGATTATTTAAAAGACAAAAAAGCTTGGGACTGAGCTGCTCGCTCTGTTATTAAGCAATATGCGTAATTATTAGGTAAATTATTGTAAACATTTTCATTTTTAATGTGGACTTGAAAAAGACGATGATCCCTGAGTTTGTTTCGGCTATTTCTTCTCAGAGGTAGTCAGCTAGGAAATGCCGGCTTCATCTAGTTAAAAAAATAAAATAAAAAATAAACATGACGTGTAAAAGTGATCAGTGATCCTACTTGCTTAATAAACGATTTCATTTCACTTCATATATCTACATATTTTTATATGTACCCTGTCTTTGGTCAAATTCTTTCTACCACTCACCCCTATTAGTATCAGCCACCCTGCGGAGGACTTTATACAACCTAGATTTCATTTAGGCATACCTAGATTATTGTCAGTTGTGGTGTTGTAATCTACAGATTTTATTATTCTGCTCACTTTCAAGTGTTTTGTCACGCTTGGCAATGGCCTCCTTAGATTATAACTGACAGACTTTTGAGAAAAGTTTATAGATAAACGTATCACACGCCTACATAATTATCTATTATGTAGTATCGATTTTTGATGATCATTAATCCTAGAAAAAAATAATAAATAGAAAGTGAGTTTGTTTGTTTGTACCGCTTTCACGCCGTAACTAGGTACTGAACCGATTGCTTTGAAATTTCGTAAAGTTAGAAGTACCCGGACTTCTAACTTTACGAAATTTCAAAGCAATCGAATAATAATAATATAATCAAATAATAGGGTACTTTTTACCGCGGAAAATTTTACATTCCCGAGGGAAATCTAAAAAGCGCGATATAACCGAACTTCACGCGGGCGGAGCCGCGGGCGGAAAGCTAGTATCACAATAAATCATGCCTGTTTTCTCCTAAAGGGGCAGGCAGATGTACCTATACCTATTACACCTCTATTGCACACTTTCCCAGACAGGTATGTTTAAGTTCCAACAGGGAACGAATAAACCCCTTCATTCATAAACGTTGCTTAAAGTTAACTAGTCATTAGCTACTGTTTAACGATACAAAGAGTAGATGATAAATTTCTTAAGAAATAAACATCACCTTTGTATTCAGATCTTAATTTTGTCTTATCCATATGTATTTTATTGTGTGTAGGTACATTGTCAACAATAAAATAAATATATATATTTTTGACGTTTATATACTTTATACTAGCTTTCCGCCCGCGGCTTCGCCCGCGTGGAGTTCGGTTATATCGCGCTTTTTAGATTTCCCTCGGGAACATCAATTTTTTCCGGGATAAATAGTAGCCTATGTTCTTTTTCAGGGTCTAAAGATTGTCTGTACCAAATTTCATCAAAATCGGTTGAGAGGTTTAAGCGGGAAAGCGTAACAGACAGACAGACAGACCGACAGACAGACAGACAGAGTTACTTTCGCATTTATAATATTAGTATGGATTAATCATCGTTTATGAATAAAACCCTTAAACACTATGGTGTTTATTCATAAACGATGATTAAGTTCGTTAAAACTTCAAAAATGTATTGTTAAACAGTCACTAATCACTAGTTAAATTTAAGCAACGTTTGTGGGTAGAGGGGCTAGGCTGCTTTTATATAGCCTATCACTATAATATACTTACCTATTGCCATTTATCTGATACGATAAATGATACATGTTCACGGATTCTTAAAAAAAGAATATACGAGTATGTCAATCACTCTCCGGGAACGGTTCAGCAAACGGTCTGCGAAAGGGGGGCCTGAGGGCCTAATGAAAGCCGAGGGAACGTTCTGAATGCATCAAGCATACGACCATTAATGTCAAACGTTTGGGAGAGGTTTATTCCCAGCAAAAAATGTATTTCGGCAGAATTTCGAAGAAATAGGGCATTTGACTAAAAATCAACTAATTAGTCCGTCATTCAGATTTCCAAAAAATAATAGACACGTATTTTTTCTTTTTTCATATAAACAAAAAATGAAGACGACACAGCGCGTTGAAAACTCGTGTGACGTCACTGCACGCTACACTTTTTAGCGGCCAATGACGTCACCAGCCACCACTAAAATAAATAAATACATTTTTGACGTTTGCACGTCACTTAACATTAATAATCGTTTTTTTTTTTTTTATAATTTAAAAACTAGCGCTTGACCACAATCCCACCTGATGGTAAGCAGTGATGCGATCATTGATGGTAAAGCGAGCTAGTTTATTAAGAGCCTATTCACTCTAGCCTTGAAGACACTCAAATTGTAGTGTGACGGAAACACCGCCGCTGGCAAATTGTTCCAGTCCCTCGATGTACGCGGATTAAAAGAGGAAGCAAAACGCTTCGTCCGGATCATAGTGGTGTTAAACAACGTGAGGGTGGAAAGTCGCCGTACGACGGGTCGTCCGATGGTGAAACGGAGAAGTTTATGAATAAAACCCTTAAACACTGTGGTGTTTATTCATAAACGATGATTAAAGTTCGTTTAAACTTCAAAAATATATGGTATAACAGTCACTAATCACTTCTCACTCTCACATCTTGGATGCCTTTTATATTTGTCAATTTTTATTGATTTGATAAAACAAAATACACGTATCCAATATTTTTCTATAATATAATTGACGGACTAATTAGTTTTTTATAAGTCAAATACCCTATTGTTAAACTTTAATATAAAATCGCTGTCATTATACCAATGATTTAATAAAAATTTATTATAGAGTACCTAACTTTAAAAATGGCGTGAGGTGTTGAAATCGTGTATGACTGTTATTATGATGTATCATAGCATAGACTTTGAAACAACGCGCGCACGCGCAAACTCGTATGTTAGACTGTAGAGTTGTAGACATATAATTATTTATTTATGTTTTTTATTGCAGTTTTTATTTTTTGTATAAGAATGATTTATGAGTTATCTCATATTCTTTGAAATTGCGTGAGATGTTCTATTAATCCTGGTGTCTTCTTGTTAATTGGACTGAAGATTTAACGTTCGTTCGTAGTAACAGAAATATTGGTCCTCATCTACTATAGGTGTAAGGCCGCTGCCTCGAATCTTGCGGGCAACGGGGCTGTGGCGGCACCGGCGCGGGAGCCGAGCGGGCATCGAAGACCCGTTCTCGAAACTAGCGGGCAGATTGCGCGTCGCTATAGCCGCGTAGTGTTGTGTTCACGATTGTGTCGACGAGATATTTGTTTTCATTCGCTAAAGAAATGTCTGAACAATGACGGCAACATCTTTTTGATTCTAATTTATTCCTAAGGCTTGATCACCGCTCGCTGCCCGCACCATTCGAGCGCGAGAAGTACACCGCTCGCTAGCCGCCACCGCCCCGCTGCCGCGCCACTGTTTTCGAGAACCGGTCCGTTTGATTTTACGCATAAGATCCTGCCGCTCACTCGCCGCCGCCGCCGCCACCGCCCCGCTGCCCGCAAGATTCGCGGCAGCGGCCTAAGCGATGACATATGAACTTATACATTTCCAGTTTTTAGTGAGGGGCCCATGGCTAACAGCCTCAGGGTTCCTGCACACGGTGCCGTCGCCGCGCCGTCGCCGCGCCGCCACCGCGCCGCCACCGCGCCATAGAATAAAGAGGGGAAGTAGGTTATCTGCGACCCAATCCGCGATTTAATTGCCTACTGTCTTAGGGTTGACGACTGTCCGCGCTTCGTCGGTTACGGTTGTCGCCCAAACCGCTAACAAATATTTATAGACTAAGAGCTTATGTTTAAATTATTTGCTTAGTATTTAGTTTACATATACTAGTCAGTTTTTTTTTTGTAATTTTTATTTTTAGTTTTGTACACATAAAGAACCATATTTATTTTTATTTTTAATTAATACAAATATAAATAATACAAACATAACATCTATTGAATCACACATTTAATACAAAATTACAAATTAGCTACAGGAAAATACCTACTTTCTTCGGTTTCGACTATTACGAAACGCGTTGTTATTAAACTTTAATGTGTAATATATCCGTATCCTTGTAAATAACTTTTAGAAATATAATTTGAAAAATATAAGTCTTTTATTTCTTCATAAATAGACATACCAACTTTGCAGTTTATGTGATCATTTTTTAAAAGCTAATGTGCCGAAAAGCCGTGACGCGCGAACCTCGTTCCGTGCTAGCCGCGACTAGCGCAGTCATAGGCACTCTAATATTGTGTTTAGGTGTGCGTGCGGCGACGCATAGATACTATGGCGCACACATACAAGCCGCGCGCGGTCCGTTTGTATGAAGATAACGTACTTCCCTCTCTTTATTCTATGACCGCGCCGCCACCGCGCCGCCACCGCGCCGCCACCACACCGCCACCGCCCGCCACTGCGTCGCCACCGCCCGCGTAACCTCTGTTTGATTCATTCCATTGCCGGCTGCATACGAACGTAACAACCAATCTCTCCTTAGCAGATATACTTGCTCGCATATTTGTATGTGTATGTTGCAGTTTCTTCTTTAATAAATCTACGTTATCGAATGTCTTGTAATTCATTCGAAAATAATCACAAAACTTGGCCTCATCTTTTCGGAGATCTTCGTAAAGTGTATGAAATTCACCATATTGCTCCCGTGCCGACAGCATAGGATGAACCCACAACTTTCTAACTGGACGTTCTTTTTGTCATTTTCTATACATATAGTGAGTTCAAACAAACTTCTTTTTTTCGTTATATTAGACATGATTGCGTCACATAATTATGATCTCGTAAGCGGCCGGTAATGGAATGAATCAAGCAGATAGGGAGGATAACTTGCGCGGGGTCAGCGCGGCGGCGCGGCGGCGCGGCGACGGCGCGGTGGCGAGCCTCGCGCGACTCGTATGTACAGTGTAATTTCGCGGGGTCGGCGCGGCGGCGGCGCGGTGGCTGCGCCGTGTGCAGAAACCCTTAGAGGTCGATCGAATAAGGTAAATCGATAAGTTTGGCATTGGCCCCCATTCCCTTGTTCAGAAACTAAATTAAATTTAAGTTCAGTCCATCTTTTTCTTTCTATTTCATTAAGAACAGGACAAAAGATAAAATGTCAGTTTAGACCTGTCAAATTAGTGCTCTCCTGACGTAAGCTGGCGTATTTTAGTGGCCATGTTTATAATCGCCTCTAAACTGTCTATGTCTCTATGGAGTATGTTAATTTGACAGGATTAAACTAAAATGTTATCTTCTATCCTTTTCTTATGGAAATGGAATGAAGAAGATGCACTTAACTTAAAATTAGTTTGTGAACTAGAGAATCGCCTCGCCAACCTGGACGCTACTCTTCCCGCGGTTGGTGACTATCTTTACAGACCTAGATCTCTCCGTGCTTCGTAAAGCATTAAGCCGTTGGTCATCATCATCAACCTTTTTATCGTCCCACTGCTGGGCACAGATCTCACATACAGAGAAGGATGGAGCGTAATCACCACGCTTGCTCAATGCGGGTCGGCGATTTCAGATTTGGAGTCCAGCTTTCCTCAAGATGTTTTCCTTCACCTTTTAATCACTCATTGGTGTCCAAATATGTACATATAACTTAGAAAAGTTACATTGGTACTTGCCTGACTTGGTATCGAACCCGCACACTTATACTTGAGAGGCTGGTGTTTTAACCACTAGTCCACCAGGACTAAGCCGTTGGTACCGGATGCTAGTCGTAGATCTTTGACAGTCATAGTAGAACTTTAGACTTTCTAGGAAGGAAACTTACACTGAGCGTGGCCCGACACGATCTTGACTGATTTTATTTTTTTCTTTTCGAATTATGATACTTTTGCAACCGCATCCTAAGCGACGCGTTAACAACAAGAATATAAATATTATATGGCACATACAAACACCCTTTCTATATTCGTCGTATCGTTATCTAAGTTTTACTAGCCCCGCACGATGATATTGCGATTGGCGGCCATCTTGGTGACGTAGTCGAACTCGCACCGTCGGTACCGTTCGCAAGTTCAGTCCGCGCTTACCCACTTACGCACATCGAATATTTTTGTTAGCTTTTTGTTTTTGTTATTCTGTTTTATTGTTGTTCTTGAGTTTTGTTGTTTAGTTTTGTTAGCTGTCACTCGTTAAAATGAGTAAGAAATTAATTAATAGTCGTGCTCGTGAAATTATAATTAAAGTGGACAATTATTTTGTTAAAGAGAAAGAGGACTGTAAGTTAGTTCTTGAAAGTATAAACCGTGCTTTAAAAAGTGCTTCGGACATTTTAATACCGAAGCAACTGCTTATTTATTAAAAATATTTTGCAAAATTCTATCAAAGTCACGGAGTGTTTGGCATGTGCCACAGGCGTTGCAAAAAATACTGTGACGAAATTGATACGAGAGCATGAGTCAGCAACAGCCAGTGGCAGCAAAATGAGAACTCCTACTAAAGGAAAAAGACAAAAGAAGAAATATATCAACGGGTTTTCCTTAACCGCTTTAAGAAATATTATAGATTCAATGTATACGGTGAGGAGAGAAATACCCACAATGCGCAAAATCTTGGCGGCTTCAAAAGTAGACCTTAATTATACTGGTAGTGAAACTACATTAAGAAAAATAATTAAATGTGATTTAGGCTACCAATTTAAGCGATGCTACCAAAAAAGACTGGCCCCAATTTAAAGACCCCAAATTCAAGCGTGGAGGGCTAAATATTTACGACGTATGAAAGAAAATTACTCGCTTGGTGAAAAATAAAAGACAAAAGACCCGTTATATATCTCGACGAAACGTGGATACACGCACACTACACGGTAGAAAAATGTTGGCAAACAGCAACCGATGGAGTGAGATGGAACGACAGCCCCGGCCGCCGATAGATAAAGAAGTTAAAGCGGTTTTGTTGACAATGCCCTTTTAATGTTTAAAGCAGATACCAAAACGGGGGATTACTATGATCAAATGAATGCTGAGAATTTCACCAAGTGGCTTACAGAAAAATTAGTACCCAACATACCACGCAACTCCAAAATTGTGATGGACAACGCCCCTTATCACAGTAGGGATGAGAATAGGCCACCAAGTATGAACAATAAAAAACAGTTGATTGTTGAGTGGCTACAAGATCACAACATCGACTTTCCCAACGACAGTACAAAACCTGAACTGTATTTATTAATTAAACGACACAGACCGCCGAAAAATTATAAAATTGACAATTTATTAGCTGGCAATGGCCATGAAGTCGTTAGATTAGCACCTTACAACTGCGACCCCAACCCCATTGAGTACATCTGGAACCTGGTAAAGACGAGGGTGTCAAAAAAGAATGTGTAGCAGTTGGAAAGTCGCATTGAAGCTCTGACGTTGGAGGCGTCGGAGTCAATAACTCCAGATGACTGACGAAAGGAAGTCAATCATGTTAAACGGCTTGAAGAGGAATATTGGAATAAAGATCGAATAACTGACGAGTTATTTGTCATAAATACGGCGACGACAGTGAATCGGAAACGACAGACACAGAAAGCAGTTCTGATTCGGAAGACTATATACATTTTTTTACATATTATCCTGGTTTTATTTATAAGCTGATAGATGTAGGTAGTAATTAAAACATGACTACTACACAGTGGACTCTGGTTCAATTCCCGCTCGCAAATTAACAGAAATGTAGTTAGAAAAAAATAGTATACATGTAAGAAAGATATACGAATAAGTATATTTTTCTTACGTCTACAAAAATTATTTCCTTGAAATTTTTAATAATGAAAGTTTGTTTGTCAGAATATGGATGAGTAGGTAACCCTTAACCCTAATATTAATTTATACATACACTCTTTATAAAGAGTGTAATAAAATTATATAATACAAATAAACCCTTAACCCTAATATTAATTTTGCATTTAACATTCTTTTGCTAGCTGTCCTTTTGTGTGACAGATGACGTCACAACGCTGTTATTGTGACAAGGTTCCATCGCAATATCATCGTGCGGGGCTTATACGTTTCTGTTATTTATGCAACACTAGGTGCGCCGCGCGGTTTCACCCGCGTAGGTTTCGATATGTTTTTTTATATGCTCCGCTCCTATTGGTCGCAGCGTGATGTTATATAGCCTAAAGCTTTCCTGGATTAAAGGGCTATTCAACTAATAAAGATTTTTCAAATCGGACCAGTAGTTTCTGAGATTATCGCGTTCAAACAAACAAACTCTTCGGCTTTATATATTAGTATAGATAGATTATTTTTTGTTTATGCGAAACCCGAAACACGTGTCCAGTATTTTTAAGTATAGAATCTATGTACAAAATTTCAAAAAGATATCATATAAAACTTATTATCCTACTTGGCTATCCCAACATAAATATGGACCACGCTCCGCTCGGGAGGAACGGTGCGTTTACCTCTGGCCTAAACTGCTGCGAGCGCGGAGTATTATGATATACCGTGCGCGCTCGGTAAGTACACTAGAACAATTTGTAAATGTCATCATCATCATCCTAGCATTATTCCCAGTCGCATCCAAAGCCTTTTCAGCTTTTGAGTCTGGGGTCCGCTTTACCAGTCCAACTGCTGATATGGCTAAACTTCGACATTTTCCGTGAAGCGACTGCCGTCTCACCTCCACAACCCGAAGGCGACATCAAAGCATTGCAGTTAGACCAATTGTTGGACTTTTGAGGGCTACAACAACCCGCCACGACCAGACCAGTGCAAATATTCATATTCAAGCATACAAATACTTGCACTGTGCGGGATCGAACCCGCGCCACCTTGCGCAGCGGCCGCGTCCGCTACCGCTACGCCACGGAGGCTGTCAATAATTTGTAAATGTATTTGGGAAAAAATATAACAAAAGTGTAAAAATGGAATCGATTCAGTTGCTTATTCTGAACAAACTATATTCAGGTTTCGAATAAACATAAAATAACGTTATGTTTTGTATTTAAAAACAATGTTATAACGTTTTCTAACAAAAATGTTTCCTCTTTTATTTCGCTACAGTAGGTAAGTTTACTATGTAACTTGTACTTACTATAATTGAAAACAGACAAGTTAATTAAAATGAAATGTTATAAGGAGAACAGGCTGCTTATGTAGTTATGATGTTAAATTAACATACCTACTATGTAATATTAAGTTTGCTATCCACTGAATGATTCCAAGACACGACTTAACTACGTACCTATGTATTCTTTATCATGAATAATTAACTAAGCTTAATTACGTCATAACAGACCTAATACTAGTGTAGCGGTACTACACCTACCTACAAACGCCACAAAGTAACAACGAGTCATACTGACGTCACACGAATTCTACATCTCGCAATCAGAGTTTACCGTGTAACTAGCATATATACAACTACCCAATTTTCAAGCATTGGGCAAGTGCCGCCAGACATAACACCCGTCTGGTCCGAGGATCCTCCCTTTTCTATGGAGGATGAGTGAACTTTACTCCCTGTTCCTCATATCTCCACATTGGTGACCCCGAACATGAACGTCAGCGCAGCCTTCGTGCAACAACTTCAGCGTGACTTCATCCTCTTCACTCCCGCAAGCTTCATCGGCGAATCACTCATCCAACCAGCTCCCACGGCTACAACGGGTATCCTGACTACAAGCATGCAGCGACCGTGCATACCTGGTCATCACCCACAGCCTCATCAGCAACCTCGGCACAGCACACTGCACTTTCGGCCGGTCAACAAGCAGAGCCCTCTCTTCTGGTCGACGCAACAGCCAGCCTCAACTCAACTCAACTCAACAAGGCGCTGTACGACATCCGACGCACTGGAGTATAACGCAGCGCCACCACCCCGACTCACTGGGGAATCATCGAAGACAGTTCCGACTCACCGTGAACTACGCAGCAACCGGTTCCGACTCACTGGAACCTCAACTGGCCTGGCAAGCATCGCAAGATACAAGACTCAGCCTAATATCGACCTCCGGTCTCCGGAGGAGAGTGATGTAGCGGTACTACACCTACCCACAAACGCCAAAAAGTAACAACGCGTCATACTGACGTCACACGAATTCTACATCTCGCAATCAGAGTTTACCGTGCAACTAGCATATATACAACTTCCCAATTTTCAAGCATTGGGCAAGTGCCCGCCAGACATAACACCCGTCTGGTCGGAGGATCCTCCCTTTTCTATGGAGGATGAGTGAACTTTACTCCCTGTTCCTCATACCTCCACACTAGTATGCTATTTTTATAAATTTGTCATTCCAACGCGATTCCATTGTCATTCTATTGTCATTATGCTAAAGGTTCGTAATCTGCTAAATTCATAACGATCAATCCATTATCTCAGTCGTCTCGTAATGGAAAGGTGATAGAATGATATTGCCGTATTGCCATTATTATAATACCAGTTAGTACAAATGATTTTCAAAAAACTGCTTCTCAATTTGAACATTCATTAATATGCAGCGGAATGTCAATTACTGACATCGTGAAAATCAGCATGAAGCCATATTAGTCGATTACCAAACTCGTCAAATACGATCATTATGAAATCATTGATCGATCATTCTGACACTACTGTAATAGCAGACTATCAAAGTAATTACTAGAAACTATTGATTGATTTTAATGATTTTTGAGTTCACGGTTCCTATTTAACTCTTACAAGCAATGAAAAACTGTTTTATAAACAATTTTTTTTTATAATAATCATCATCATCATCATCATCTCAGCGTTAATCCCAGTCGCATCCGCAGCTTTTTCAGCTTTGGAGTCTAGGGTCCGCTTTACCAGTCTAACTACTGATTTTGGCTAAACTTCGACATTTTCCGTGAAGCGACTGCCGTCTGACCTCCACAACCCGAAGGCGATATCTAAGCATTGCAGTTAGACCAGCTGTTAGACTTTTGGGGACTCCAACAACCCGTAACGACTGCCACTAGATGTTCGTATGGCAACCGGGACCAACGGCTTAACGTGCTTTCCGAGGCACGATCAGACCAGTGAAAATATTCATATTCATGCATACAAATATTTGCACTGTGCGGGGATTGAACTCGCGGCTCCTTGCGCAACGGCCGCGTTCACTACCGCTACGCCACGGAGGGTGTCAGTAATTTTTTTTTATAATAATACCAGCCTATTATTGTCACACTACACGGCAAAGGCACAAAATTACAGGGCTCTTATCATACACAGAGACGGCGAGGAAATTGATCACCACGCTTGCTCATGACGGGTCCGCGATTGTTATAAGACGACGTTAATAATGCAGAAACATCTCCGGGGCTTTTACACTAAACGTAAAGAGGGATTTTAATTACTAAGTGCATTGGATTTTCCAACACATTCCTGAAATTTTGTGGTGTTCTAAACCTCATATTAATTATGACAGCTTCTAGTAACCATGCTATTGCACATTTTAAATTGTTTGTCAATTATTGACCTCTCTGGCCAGACCGACTTGTGATGGGTTTTGCCAGCAATGGTAGGTAATAGGAAATTGTCATTGTCGAAGATGTCTTTTAGAGGACATTTTTTACTTTTAAGGGTTTTTTAAACGTGCTCTGGCTGTTGAGAGTATGTCATGCTCAAATGTCTCGCTGATGGTGGCGTGTGTGTTGGGTCATTGGGTTCCCTTCAATGTGGTTGAGCTGAATGATGCTGATCCATACGTCATGTTCGTGAACGGACCCCGTCGGAGGGGACTGGTCATCTCTTAGCTGCCACGGCGTATTATAATTTCTGAATTGATTTTTGTGTGTTTTCCAGCATACCATTTCAGCGTACAATATATTTCTGCATCGTTCTCACACGGTTGATTTCAACATGAATGCTGTAATCAAATATTTGTTATAATAGCTTGACAATTTAAAAGAGTGTCCATGTAGTTTCATGCCCGTTCTTCTCCATAGGTACTAGACTCTTTGAAATGGGCGACTAGCTGCATCTTATTGACTGACCGACCTTCTGACAATTCAAAAATGCCTGTAACTGATTTATTTGAAATAAATGCTTTGATTTGATTTAAAGGTGGCTGGTAGTGGCTGGCAGAGAACTGCTCAGGATCTAGCTTGTTAGCGTGCCATGGAAGAGGCCTATGTCCAGCAGTGGACGAGTAGGGGCTGGTGATGATGATGATGATGATGATTTACTTTTAGAATGACAGTTTTTAAGAGGATTATCTTTCTTTTCTAACTGAATAGTTCTTCTGAGTAGTAGTTCTAGGATCTTTGACTAGATAAAGGATAACGTCAAGGCAAAGAGTTAGTTTTAAATACAATATGTAAAGAAAACCCTGTCCGACCCATAAGGATAATAAAGGTTAGGTAAACACATGACGTACGTGTTACTGCGACTAAGCGATTATCGCCTTGAAACATGAGTGTCTTGAACAACTATCTCAACTGAAGTAGTGTTAACAAGTAAATGATTAATAAAAACCTTAAAATTGATATCAAAACAATAGTATTTACAAGAGGACTTCAAACAATGGCAGTTATATTGGCGTAGGCAGGATAACACCAATACCTACAAGTAGTGTCTTTTCTACTACTATTAGTAAGTACTACAAGGCTACCACAGCTACGATGTACGATAAGCCTTACCTAATAATAGTTTGACGACGCGCTTAAAGCAGTGGCTGAGCGATCCGCTGCTGCGCTGCGTATCGCGAGTCCGATTCCCGCACGGAACAAATATTTTTAACCGTGTTGTTTATACAAACTTTTAAAATTGCAGTTTTACTTATAATAATAATAATGTTTATTTATTTGAAAGAAGATACAAACGGGTCATTGTCAAAACAGGGTTCAGATGAAAAAATAAAACAAAATCAGTTATTTTTAAAGAATTCGTCCTTTATTTAATAAAAGAGGTCAATTGTAACAATAATAAATTATTGTTTGAGATCAAACTTAACAATTAGAATAGTTATTTAAAAAAAACGTTTTTATAGGTCCACCGAAAAGACACAGATGTCTACCGAATGTACTAAAAGTGTAGTTTAGCAACAATTTTAACATAATAATAGAATCTTTTTTCTATAATATTAATCCAATCGTCTCAGAAGAAACGATAAAAAAAAGCCAACGCAGTATCATTGAAAAGTAAATTAAAATAAAATAAATCCCTTTGTCCACCAAAAATATTATGTCTTCTTGGTGGACATAATATCTTCATCCTCGGATGACGACCAAAAATGACAATGCGTCTGGTGAACTTTTATCGGAGTTCCAGGTCTTGAAGTAGGTGGTGAACATGAACTGTCGGAGTAAACATCAGCAAACTTAAGGCATTTTCGACTTTGGAGGCCATGCAGAATCTTGGGGCAGGTTGGTTTTTCTAAATCATTGCTTTGAGTCTCAGTAACTGTTGGGCTCAACTTTTTCCTGTCTATAGAGTTGAGCAACTGTTGGACTATTGGAGTCCAATTAGGACTCATTAATGGGCTTGGTAGACTTGGTAAAGGGCTGGGAATAGAACACTGAACTGGGGTGGGAGCAGGTATTTCAACGTGCATATTGTGTAATGGTAAGTCAAGACTTATACAACCTAAGTCATAGTGATGACATATAGCACTTGGATGGCAAGTAATGCAGCTTAATCTTCGGAAGTGCAGGGTTCTTGGTTCGCGTTTGTCCCATGTAACTTGATGCACTTGCATAGTACCACGAAAAGGGCGGACATCGCAGTTTTGAATTTTGATTTCAATATCTTTTGCAATAGTATCGTCAATCTTAATTACTTCGATTCCTTTACAGTTCTCATGCATACATTCTATGAACCCATCAATGTTGCTTACATCATTTCCTTTTGCTACATACTTATCAGCCGTTCGTTTGAGGCAACCTCCTATGCCATCAGGGGCCCCTTTACCATGGCCACTCTCGCTAAAATGCCACATTATATTATCTGCCTGTGTTTCTTTGCCCAAGTATGCCCCAAGTAAATAAAACATGGTCTTATTTTTGTACTGTGTAGAGGGACCATCGCTTAAAATATGCAAAAATTTAAGATTTGGCATTAGTGTCTTTATTCCATATCCATTTGTTTCGTAGTTGTCTTTGCTGTCTATCTGATAAATCATTTATCGTCTTAATTTCTCCTAGTGTTTTTTTCCTATGGTAGTACTCTCTATCCTTCTTCCGCTTTTCTTCTAATGCTACTTGATCTTTCTTCAATTTTTCTCTTGCTCTCCTCATACTTAACTTCTTCTGTTCGCGTCTTCTTTTCTTCTTCTCATCTTCAGTCAATTTCTTTCTAGTTCTAGCCATTGTCTGTGGGTAAAGAAAAGAGGGAGCCTAAGCAAGGCACAAAGCACAAACGAAACTATTTATTATTAAAGTGGAATACAAATGTTTCACGTATAAGTCAACTGCAAGCCGACATGTTTAGTCATTGTCTAGAAATAATCTGACTTCACCCTGATGACTTTTGAATGCGATGGAAAGATATCGGTCAAGGTAAAAAAAAAAGTAGCTTACTTTATTTGTGTGTTCCTTTTTACGTGTTGTTGATATTATTCCGCTTTAATAATAAATAAAGAAACAGCGAACATGGCACATTCAACGTAAAACGCCAAAAACAGTATCCACAATAATAATATTACTCGTAAAAACCGCCTCCCGAATGCAATATTTCTATTATGCAGTTAAATATCTAATTCGCATTAACAACCACATGCAAAACCAGAGTGCACAAAACAAAAATAAAATATTTCATCCACTTGGTGGACATTCATCTTTTTGGTGGACACAAATTCCACCGAAAAGATGTCCACCAAATGGATTTTTCTGAGAAATTATTTCATTCCAAGCATTATTTTGAGGTTATGTTGTAATCACTAGTATTTTTAGATAAATACTTTAGAAATCTAACACATAACGTAAAGTTATGAATTATTAAGGCTTCACTTACAAAAATACACAAGGAACCGAAAAGATATACTCAACTTTGACACCACCAGCTATTTTTAAACAAGGAGCAATAATTTCGTTCGTATGCGAGCCGCGTCAAAATGGCGCTGGACGTGATCAGCTGAGTATTGGACGCATTCGTGAATAACGTTTCGTTTACAAAATTTTATTATTTTCATAATAATTTTTATAAATGAATTAAGTCCACCAAATAGATGTAGATTTTAGTAACAACATTGCAACTTACAAAAAGTGTTTTTATTTTAATTCGTTATTTTTTATTCTGAGTTATTAAAGTATTTAGAATATCTATTTTGGGAAAACATATTCAAAGGTTAACTTTCCATATCAGTTTTCATTATATGATTGAATTTGCATGAAGAGGGAGAGTGGTAACAGCCCACCGAAGCGGACTTTTCTTTCGAAATTGTTTAATAACTACTTTATTTTAGTTTTATTTGAAATTACGCATATACATTTTGAAGTATTGAATAGTTATCTATACTATAAAATATGAACCTGGTATTTTATTAACGTTTATGTCTTTTTTTTCTGCTTGTAACACAATTTTAGGCGGTTATGACAATGACCCAAACATACTTTACCAAACAAAAATAGGCTACTTTTAAGCACAAAAGAGTTAAGCATATGTAACCGAACTAGGCAAGGCCTGTATTTCAGTTATCCGCGTCAATCCCCTCGGATAATATTACATTTATCGTAGCCATTTATATTATTTTCTACAAGACGTGTGTTACATTTATACAGGAACAACTATTTGTATGGCCTATGGGTAGTTGTTCCGGCTCTGGCTGTTTATGTATGAGAGTTTAAATATTTGTAAACGCACTCACGATACAGGGAGTAATACCTAGTGTATAAAACGTTGCCCCGTTTTATTAAAAATAATAATCTATACTAATTATAGAGCTGAAGATTTTGTTTGCTTGTTTTAAGGCGCTAATCTCAGGAACTACGGGTCTGATTTGAAAAACAAAACACTCTGCGACTAATAGGAGCGGACCATATAAAAAAAACATATCGAATCCTACACGGGTGAAACCGCGAGGCGCAGCTAGTATATAATAAATAAATAACCAACACCTACCGAGGCTCTCGTTGTGCAGTTGAAAAAAGAAAAAAGAATAGAAACCGTTTATTTGGCGCCCTTATAAATAAATACAAAGAAAACATGACAAAAAAAAAAGAGAAACAGATAAAAAGACAATCAACAACAGTTGCAATGACAGTTGGATCAAAGGCCTGATTCAAAAGGCAGTATTCCTCGATACGGCCCACATCGTGACGAGGTTCCTGTCTGTGGAGCCTTAACCACCGGCAGCTTGGACCCTTCTCCCGACATCGATGGATCACTATTTATTTTTTGTATATTTAATGTTATTATATGACTTTTTTATACTTAATAACCAACAGTACAGTTGCCTCAAGTGGAGGTTGGCTTGCAGTATGTCGGACGAGGTCTCAGAACGGTGAAGGAAAACATCATGACGAAACCGGCGGATTGTCCTAAAACTAAAAATACGAAGACATGTAACGTCCAGCCACACGTACTGCACCCAAATGGTACATTAAAACTCACTCACAGAGATGCAGTGGGCATCATTATAGTCAACATTTTAAGTAGGCTGGATTAGATATACAATACTTATGTAAAGAAAACGTCCGAACCGTAAGGATAATAAAGGCTAGGTAAACACATGACCAAATAAAATATGAAATTTTACTTATTCGTCATAGTAACAATACTAATGAATTTTGATATAATCTTTTTCCCGCGAATTGATTCAAACTTCCCCAAAATTTAGTAGGTAATTTTTAAAAAGTGACAACATCTTTTTTGACTGTATGATTCTGAGTGAATAGCCATGTGACCGCATGCCGCGTGCCCTACCCCCCTTCACCCGCGCATGTATGGCCTACCGCACATGTTTTAAGTTACCTGTTTTTGCGGAATAATATTACTTTTTAGGTTTTTTTTTTAAATGTTAGCCCGGCATTGAAGGCATTAGTAGAATCAGTTATACGTTGTATTGAGCAGTGGTGGCCTGTGGTATAAGCCGCGAATTACAAGTTGTAGGTTCGAACCCTATCAGGCGCTTTACACAATCAGCCTGTAATGTTCCCACTCCTGGGACACAGGCCTCCTCTCGATCCTCTGCGAGGGCCCAGTGCGAACTGGTAGATACCACAACTCCTCGAAGTTTTGCCTCTAGGTCATGCTGATTTCCTCAGAATGCATTCCTTCACCGTTTTGAGAGCGCTTTGATTTGTATAAATTATTTCATTACCGCTGCTCTAACTAAGGTCTGATGATGGGCAAGAACAACCACTCAGACCTCAGTAGGTCGCAAACATTTATAAACTAATTCGGCAGATGATGAGACGAAATTGACTCAAAGGACTGACCTCAGATGGCAGAAGACACAAAGTAGAAAGGTGGGAGGGAAGAGGGGTCATAATAAATTATTAGCTTCTTAGCTTATAGATCTTCGAATTGCGATTTGTTTTGCAAAGAACAACCGTATCGACAGTGTCATGTCGTCATCTTCAGTATTAGGCGAATCACAAATAAGTAGATATAAAAAGTAATTATGATCATTGTGAGAATCGGCTTATAAAAGACATTTATACCTATGTGTACATACTTATATAAAATAGGCAGATTTACGGGGAATTACATAATGATATAAATAATTGTTGCGGAGATGAATTAGGTACCTACATACATATATCGTTCTATAAACTCTCGGCAACATAAACACAAAGGTCATACAACCATTGATTTAACAGCGCAATCGCTAAATTATAATAGTCCTCGTGATTTATTGGAATAATAGTCCTGATAAAATTAGGTAATAAACTAGTCAGTCTACAGTACACTGTGTCCTCAGATCTCACACATAACGAGAACCCGTGAGCCTCAATAAAATGATAAGATCAATAAATTTATGTTCATTCTGAATAAAAATCTTTTGATTCCGACGTTTATGAATATATTTTTTTAGTTAACTTTCTTGGCTTTATGCATATTATGCCTTAATAACTTAAGGATTCGGAGAAGTAGTTGATAAATTTTTTAATTAGCTAAGGATTGTGGTTCATTGAGTCCAAGGCCAAGGTGGCTGCCAGGAAACTTGGCGTTATCGCAAAGGTCTGGCAGTACTTCACACCTGGGCAGCTTCTAATGTTATACAAAGCACAGGTCCGTTCGTGTGTGGAGTACTGCAGCCACATTTGGGCTGGTGCTGCCAAGTGTCACCTGGCCACTTTGGATTCAATGGAGAGACGTGCAAAGAGGCTGATGGGTGACCCTGATCTAACTCGAGTTGGTCTCCAAAGCCTAGAGCACAGGCGTAGAGTAGCCAGCCTTTCGGTGTTCTATAGGATGCATTTCGGGGAGTGTGTGAGGGAATTGCATGATTTAATTCCCCCATCTCCGTTCCACCAGCGGACGACCCGTCGTACGGCTGGTTTCCACCCTTACGTTGTTAACACTACTACGATCCGGACGAAGCGTTTCGCCTCCTCCTTTATACCGCGTACATCGAGGGACTGGAACAATTTGCCAGCGGCGGTGTTTCCGTCGGACTACAATTTGAGTGTCTTCAAGGCTAGAGTGAATAGGCTCTTAATAAACTAGTGCGCTTTACCATCAACGATTGCGTCACTGCTTACCATCAGGCAGGATTGCGGTCAAGCGCTGGTTTATAATATGTAAAAAAAAAAGATGTGTTTTTATACAGAGGCGATGAGTTCAAGGTCAGGACTGTTTTATGGGTTTATACCAAAATTCTATTAATAACGAGCTTTAGTGTAGGGATTCCAACAAAATCCCAATTATTTATAATGCCGTCAATTCCCTTGGTCGCAAACTATGCTATTAATACATACCTACATGTAAGGTTAATGAATCTGTTTCTTACTACATATTTTATTAAGAAAAGGACAAACCATACTTTAATACAGGTATGTTTATCTTTTCTTAATGGAATACTCCATTCAAAATATAATAATAATGATACTGGACTAAACCAATGTTTATTCCAATCAAATTAAAATATAAAAACAGTTTAGACGTGATTGAAACATAGCTACTAAAAATAAGCAAGTTTACGTCAGGCACTGACTAATTTATAGGACTAAATTAATGAATGAATGACTAAACTAATTAATTCTCTCGGTGGTAGGCCATAACATCGGCTACCGGCAGAATTTACCACCCGCCAGACAAAGACTTGTCGCCAAGCGATTCGTCGTGTTCTGGCATGATGTCTGGTGAAGCCGTACGGAGAACGAGTCTAAGCAGTTGTGTTGCGATGTGTGCCGGGTAGGATGCACCAAATGTTGTTGTGTCGGGAGTTTGGTCGTGGAGGGTTTCTAGATCAATCTCCCTCTGGCGCAGCATTGTTGGTCGTATTGTTGGATTAAATATTGAATGACCTCGCTC
Organism: Sesamia nonagrioides; assembly: GCA_017933935.1. Taxonomy (NCBI): domain Eukaryota; kingdom Metazoa; phylum Arthropoda; class Insecta; order Lepidoptera; family Noctuidae; genus Sesamia; species Sesamia nonagrioides. The sequence goes on along the minus strand of JADWQK010002002.1, from coordinate 1,538,441 downwards.
AACTGCCATCTTCCTTCCTATTCATTAAGTTTTTTAAGTGAATGGGCTTAATAAACTAGCGCGCTTTACCATCAACGATTAGTGACGCAATCGTTGATGGTACCATCAGTACTGCTTACCATCAGGCAGTCAGGCAATAATTTATAATTATTAAAAAATATGCTTCTCTTTAGTCCTTTTCTTAACGAAAAAGAAGGGAAAAGAACGAACTGTACTTAAATTTAGCCTGTCTACGAGGAAAAAGACGCTGATGTCTACCCACAACAGTAGCATTGTATGTAACAATATAACTTTGAATAACAACGTAAGGCAGCGCAGATAAAATTTAAATAAATAAATATATACGGACAAATCACGCAGATTGAGCTAGCCCCAAAGTAAGTTCGAGACTTGTGTTATGGGATACTAACTCAACGATACTATATTTATAATACATACATATATAGATAAACATCCAAGACCCAGGCCAAACAGGAAAAGATCGTTTTCCAACATGACCTGGCCGGGGATCGAACCCGGGGCCTCCAAGTCGCAGGCAGGCGTGTTGACCGCTGCACCACGGAGGACGACAATTTATTAGAAGCCTACAATAATTTGTCAGAAGTATAAACTAATAACCAGTCGGTTCCATCATTTAGAATTCCCAGCAAGCATCGCTAAATGCAGTTGAACAATTGTGAAGTATCAGTCCATAAATCTCAGAGATAAGGATTTAAATCATCACAAGGATCTTGTGCACGGCCTACTTATGTATCTAAGTAGTATATAAGTCTCATTCACAGCTAATCAGAATACCTTCATTGTATAATAAATTTCTATTATCGCTTTAGCAAATTTTGAATATAAAGTCAAGCTAGTCAAGAATTCATTATATGAATCAGATTGATGAGTGGAGGAGGCTACGCATCATTAAGGCATAACATTGAGCAGATTAAACAAAAAAAAAAAAAAAACACACACACAGAAAACATAGAACATTCATAAAAACAACGTCGCAGTTGTATGAGAATTTGTTCAACACACGTGTGGGTACCAAAATTATTAACAAAACATTGCAATAGAAAGCGTCCTGCAAAAGAAATTAACGCATTTTTTTGTAAATCGCTATTTCGAAATCGCCATAATTAAGTTTTGAGACAAAAAAATAATACTAACCGCTGGCTTAGCCTCCATCTTGTTCTGTCTTCAAAAATAACATATATGTTGTTAGAATCACTTATGCTTTATTTCTTGAGTCGTAAAGAAAGTAAACGCACTATGACATAATCTGTCGGTGTGCGATGCGCGTGCGCAGAGACGAGCGCGCCAACGGTCAGTGCGCGCGCTACTGACACGCTCGCGATTGTCAATCCTCAATCGTCAACGACGCCGACTCCCAACAGTTTTCCAACTACGGGCACAGCTACAGAGTCATTAACCAACAGTTTATCGTTTGTGTCTATGCTGGTTCTTGACACTGAGGTATAAGCCCCGCACGATGATATTGCGATTGGCGGCCATCTTGGTGACGTAGTCGAACTCGCACCGTCGGTACCGTTCGCAAGTTCAGTCCGCGCTTACCCACTTCGCATATCGAATATTTTTGTTAGCTTTTTGTTTTTGTTATCCTGTTTTATTATTGTTCTTGAGTTTTGTTGTTTAGTTTTGTTAGCTGTTACTCGTTAAAATGAGTAAGAAATTAATTAACAGTCGTGCGCGTGAAATTATAATTAAAGTGGACAATTATTTTGTTAAAGAGAAAGAGGACTGTAAGTTAGTTCTTGAAAGTATAAACCGTGCTTTAAAAAGTGCTTCGGACACTACTGAGGACATTTTAATACCGAAGCAACAGCTAAACCAAAGTCACGGAGCGTGTGGCATGTGCCACAGGCGTTGCAAAAAATACTGTGACTAAATTGCGACGAGAGCATGAGTCGGCAACAGCCAGTGGCAGCAAAATGAGAACTCCTACTAAAGGAAAAAGACAAAAGAAGGAATATTTCGACCGGTTTTCCTTAACAGCTTTAAGAAATGTTATACATTCAATGTATACGGTGAGGAGAGAAATACCCACAATGCGCAAAATCTTGGCGGCTTCAAAAGTAGACCTTAATTATACTAGTAGTGAAACTACATTAAGAAAAATAATTAAATGTGATTTTGGCTAACAATTTAAACGATGCTACCAAAAAAGACTGGCTCTAATTGAAAGACCCCAAATTCAAGCGTGGAGGGTATCAGCTAAATATTTACGACGTATGAAAGAAAATGACTCGCTTGGTAATAACAAAAGACCCGTTATTTATCTCGACGAAACGTGGATACACGCACACTACACGGTAGAAAAATGTTGGCAAACAGCAACCGATGGAGTGAGACGGGACGACAGCCCCGGCCGCCGATGGATAATAGTTCACGCGGGAAGTGAAAGCGGTTTTGTTGACAATGCCCTTTTAATATTTAAAGGAGACACCAAAACGGGGGATTACCATGATCAAATGAATGCTGAGAGTTTCACCAAGTGGCTTACAGAATTAGTACCCAACATACCACGCAACTCCATAATTGTGATGGACAACACCCCTTATCACAGTAGGGAAGAGAATAGGTCACCAAGTATGAACAATAGAAAACAGTTGATGGTTGAGTGGCTACAAGCTCACAACATCGACTTTCCCAACGACAGTACAAAACCTGAACTTTATTTATTAATTAAACGGCACAGACCACCAAAAAATGATAAAATTGACAATTTATTAGCTGCAATGGCCATCCATGAGGTCGTTAGATTACCACCCTACAACTGCGACCTCAACCTCATTGAGTACATCTGGAACCTGGTAAAGATGAGGGTGTCAGAAAAGAATGTGGAGCAGTTGGAAAGTCGCATTGAAGCTCTGACGTTGGAGGCGTTGGCGTCAATAACTCCAGATGACTGGCGAAAGGAAGGCAATCATGTTAAATGGCTTGAAGAGGAATATTGGAATAAAGATCAAATAACTGACGTTATTTGTCATAAATACGGCAGACGACAGTGAATCGGAAACGACAGACACAGAAAGCAGCTCTGATTGGGAAGACGAAATAATTCGTCTTCCCAATCAGAGCTGCTTTCTGTCTGTCGTTTGAAAATTATTAAATTATTTAATTATTGAATAAATAGGGTAAGATTAAGCATATTGAATTATATATAAACATTTTTTTACATACTATCCTGGTTTTATTTATAAGCTGTATTATATTATTGTATTATACTACTTGTATTATATTATATATTATTATATTACTTGTATTATATTATTTATAAGATGTAGCTGTGCTGTGTGCTGCAGATGTAGGTAGTACTTAATTAAAACATGACTGCTACACAGTGGACTCTGGTTCAATTCCCGCTCGCAAATTAACAGAAATGTAGTTAGAAAAAATTAGTATACATGTAAGAAAGATATACGAATAAGTATATTTTTTTTACGTCCACAAGAATTATTTCCTTGAAATTTTTAATTATGAAAGTTTATTTGTCAGAATATGGGTGAGTAGGTATAAAAAGTGTATGTATAATAAAATTATAAAATACAAATAAACCCTTAACACTAATATTAATTTTGCATTTAACATTCTTTTGCTAGCTGTCCTTTTGTGTGACAGATGACGTCACAAAGCGTTTATTGTGACAAGATTCCATCGCAATATCATCGTGCGGGGCTTATACTGTGCGTCACTGAGATAGCTGCATAGTTAACGATTAACCCATTAAATGAATTCAGATTTCGTGTTGACAGTTATTAGGGAAATACCTTTATCATGAGTTTATTGTGCTTCATATTATGTAGTTATGTGAAGTGTGGTAAAACTTAGTACCTAATCCATTTTATTGTTTTACGTCATTTAATGTGTTAACTCTTAACTGTATACTAAACTTCCTACATACTATACTATACTTACTATCCATACATATATGTATATGACTATATGTATGGACAACAATACCTATGATCAATATTTACAATTATATCATGTTAGTAATTATTTGCATTATATAATAGTTATTATTATTAATTAGTAATTTGCATTGTAATTTATTTAATTTCCAATATTTTCATTCAAACGGTAGTCCCTAGTGTTATATTGACAACGGGCAGTGTATCTTCCATTTATAATTTCAACAAGGATGATGATATCGAGGACATGACGGAGACCCTGGAAGACTTGGGCAAAATGCTCAATGACTTCACCAGAGCGATCCAACAAGTGGGTAAAGCTAAAGATGAACGTGGATAAGACGAAGATCATGCCGAATTCCTATATCTCACCCACTTCTATTCTAGTAGGTTGCTCTGCACTCGAAGATTTTGACGAGTTGAGACAAATAGTCTAACTAGGTAGTTCCAGCTTTGAGAAAAAGGTGTCTCGTCGAATTCAGCTCGGCTGGGCAGCGTTTGGGAAGCTACGTTACATCTTCTCGTTTACTACTTACTATCTATCCAAGATACTACTACAGTATCTCAAGACTAAAGTCTTTGACCAGTGTGTGTTGCTCGTGGCATACGGAACTGAAACGTGGTTGCTCACAATGGACATCATACGAAGGCTCAAGGTCACACAAAGAGCGATGGAAAGAGCTATGCTCGGAGATTCTCTGCGCGATCATATCAGAAATGAGAATGAGGATCCGCAGAAGAACCAAAGTCATCGACATAGCTTTCAAGTCGCTAAAATTAAATGGCAGTGAACGGAGGGCATTGCTCGTAGCACAAGACCGGTCATTGTGGAAAGTTTTGGGGAGGCCTTTGTCCAGTCGTGGACCTCTATAGACTGAAGAAGAAGATATTTCGATTTAAAAGAGTGCCCACACAGTTCCTAGCCCGATCTCTTCCATAGGTACTAACTCACTACGCTTTGGACTGGAGCATTAGCTTCAGCTTCCCGACTAAACAAGCATTTATTACTAAAATAAATGCTCGGAGTAAGAAAGAATTCTTTTCCGAAATATCTTCTAGAGCGCTCACCATTCAAGAGACTGGACAAATTTGTAAACAACTGAGGTCCAAGTTTTCCGAGTAATTATGTACCTAGCCTCTTAATGTTGGCTAGAAGTGGTGATGACACGCGCGTGAAACACAACGCGCCGTCGACTAGGGCCTGTACTGTAATTGCGTAACACACTATCAATAGCAATGGGTTTCATTTTGACAGTTCAACAACATTCATTGCGTTATTTACGTTTTGAGTAGACACATTTTCGAACATATGAAGCAATGGATTGGCAATTTGCTTCAAAATGATTCCAACTGTGTGTAGTAGTGTGTTACGCAATTTGGGTGCTGGTCCTTACCGAGCTGCCCACTGCTCACCGCCCGCAAGCCCAAGTGATCATGGCCTCACGGGTCAAACATTGGTCAGAAGGGAGAGAGGGTCTGTATGTATGTAAAGATGCTTTTCTTTTCAAAAAAGACCTCTCGTTTCGGAAATTACGTTAAGCCGTTGGTATTGGCTGATATTCCTGACTGTTTTCCCAAAAGACGGACAACCAATCTTACTAGGGGTATTGTATTACCCAGTAACTGGGTTGTGGAGGTCAGATAGGTAGTCGCTTCATGTAAAATGGTATTCAACTGAATCTGGTTAGAAGGGTAAGTGCCGGGCAGATTGTTTGATTGATTTGCAAACTAATAACTATACCAACGCCAAGCTTCATAAAGAATAGAGGTAAACAAACCAATGTAGGGTTATTACAACTCATGTTTTACAAATCTCCTGTTATTCCCATGATTATCGACTTTTACATGCTAACTATTTATAAACAATTCCTATTTCAGCATATTTCAATAGAATCACTAACAAAATAACATGCGTACAAAGTAACTTGGTATTTCGAAAAATTTTGGTGTTAGTGGAATTCAACCAATGAAAAAGTTGAGGCATTTGTCAATACGATTTTGCGTATTATAATTACTTTCAAATCAACTGCATAAGACATGCATTGTAATACTTTCAAGTATGGACTAACTATAATATACAATATGTTAAGAAAACTCTGTCCGACCCGTAAGGATAATAAAGGTTAGGTAAACACATGATCAAATAAAATATGGAATTTTACATAATCATCATAGTAACAATACTAGTGAATTTTGAAATAACCTCTTTTTCCCGCGAATTAATTCCAACTTCCCCTAAAATTTGGTAATTTTTTAAAAGTGACAACATTATTTTTGACGAACTGAACTGTTGTATGTGTAATGTGACTATGTGTGTATTAATTGTATAAGAGTCAGTGTTACTCGAATTAAATGATTATTATTGTTATTATAATTCTGAGCGAATAGAGATGCGGCTGCGTGCCGCGTGCCCTGCCCCTCTTCGCCCGCGCCTGTATGGCATACTGCACATGTTTTAAGTTACCTCTTTTTGCGAAATAATATTTATTTTTTTAGGGGGATTTTTTTTTTTCAAGTTTAGCCCGGCTTTGTGCCTATTAGTAGAATCAGTTATCGCTACCTAACAATACCTTCACGGATCGGACAGGGTTTTCTTTACATATTGTATATGTATCAAAAAAAATAACCTATTAGGAAATTAGTTTACCTACATGTGTGTCATGTTTTATTCAAATCGGTTAAGCGTTCTATGCAAATCATGAATAAACTGTTTACATTAGTAGGAAGTACGATTATTACTTTTATGAAAATCATCTATGTAGAAAAGGTTGTTAACATCTGTCTTTTAGGCGTAAACTACTCGTTGCATAGCAACGGTTTGTTTACCTCTATTCTTTATCGAATTTGGCTCAAATATAGATGGGTGTACGACCGACAAAGCAGTTTTGTAGACTTTCATAGAACAGGTAAGAAAAACACAAAAGGAAAAGGCTGGTGATGGTCGGTGCCAAAAAGCTGTAAATAATGACCTGTTAGCATGGAAAATATAAAAGCAAACTCCCACACAAAACGACCCTATTAATGAAAAATTCATGCAATTGAAGTTGTAATGAACTTAATTAAAATGACAAAAACAATTTCAGGAAACTATAAGTTGCTTAAGAATCCATTTAGTTTCGTTAATCAATATTCACTCGTGTTATAAAACTCCATTAGAAAGTAAAGTAAGTGATTCTCCAACTTCTCGTTTACAAATTAATGGCAATTTAAATAGGTAGTAATCCCGAGAAATAAATAGCTATTCATATCACCATGATTGCGAATCTGAAAGATGGCATGAAACATCGATAAGAAGCATAACTGAAAAAATATAGCAAGCAAAAGTTGATAAATTCCAAGACTTGGGCGATAAACGCCCAAGTCTTGGAATTTATCACCTGCTAACCTGTAGGTAAAAGAACGAAATGGTCACGGACCAACGTGTAATTAGAATTTGAGATTCCTGGTCTAAATCCGTACTGATTGTAAGTAATGATTTTGATCTTAGAGAGATACGCGACGAGACAATTACTAAGTAATATCCTTTCAAGAACCTTAGGTTGGTAGTTTGATTCGTTGGCTCTGTTTCCACTCTTGAAAATCGGCTGCTATACTGCTTTTTGGAGGACGTTTGGAAAACTTCCAGTATCAATAGCATGATTTAACTATTTAAGATATGCTTGATGGGCGATGATATAACATATTTTGATTTTTTCGGTACTATAACTGATATGTTATCGTAGCAAGTGGCACAATCAGAACGTAAAGTGTTAATTAACCTTTCTACTTGTGTTACGTCCTCAGGCAGTATGACGAGGAGGGACTGACAGGGTGGAGGAAGGGGAGGGACTCTAACATCATAAAAAGATCTTAGGTGAAGATATTGGTGAAAAAGCAATTAAAATGGTTTGTTGAAGCTATAGGGTCACCAGTGAGAAGGAGAAGTTCTTCGGAAGATTGCGGTTGATGAGTAGCGTTGGTAATAGTTTTAATTGCTCTCCAAGTTGCTTTAGGGTTATTTAGGGTTATTTTGCAATTCACTTCTACCGTGTTCTCGCTTCTTTTAAGTACCTTTTTATAAGAGACTAGCGATCCGCCCCGGCTTCGCACGGGTGCGTGTATTATACATATAAACCTTCCTCTTGAATCACTCTCTCATCATCACAGCGTTAATCCCAGTCGCATTCGAAGCCTTTTCAGCTTTGGAGTCTGGGGTCCGCTTTACCAGTCCAACTGCTGAAATGGCTAAACTTCGGCATTTTCCGTGAAGCGACTGCCGTCTGACGTCCACAACCCGAAGGCGACATCGAAGCATTGCAGTTAGACCAATTGTTGGACTTTTGAGGGCTCCAACAACCCGTAACGACTGCCACTAGATGTTCGTATGGCAACCGGGACCAACGGCTTAACGTGCTTTCCGAGGCACGACGAGACCAGTGCAAATATTCCTATTCATGTATACAAATATTTGCATTTAAGAGACTAGCGACCCGCCCCGGCTTCGCACGGGTGCATTTATTATACATATAACCCTTCCTCTTGAATCACTCTATCTATTAAAAAAAAATGTATCAAATACAGTTAGTAGTCTAGTTTTAAAGATTTAAGCATAAATAGGGATATAGAGACAGAGAAAGCGACTTTTTTTTGTACTACATAGCGGTTGCCCGCAGCTCCGCTCGCGTGGATGTCGGTTACCGCTGCAAAACATCTACCCAGGAAAGACACGGACAGCAAAATGATTCCCAAGTCAATTCACAGACACCGACAGTAATATCGACTCAGTCAGAACAATCTGAGTACACCAACAATCTGAATACAATCTGAAAAGATTGTCTTTATGAGGATGTTGAATGAAAATATTCAAATATAATTAAAGTACAAACATTAAAATACTAAGTTTTACTACAAACTTACAAATTTTACCCCTTTATAATATTAGTATAGACTAGCCTTTGAGAGGAGACCTGTGCCCAGCAGTAGGATGATAAAAGGTTGATGATGATGATGATGATAGACTAGCTGTTGCCCGCGACTTCGTCCGCGTAGACTTCAGTTTACAGCGCGCGGTGGTTCCCGTTTCCGGGGGAATGCCAAGATAAATGCCTACATTACTGCAAGGTTTCAAACATCCTCACACATTTTCGCGTTTATATTAAATTATTAGTAGGATTATAAAGATACATAAGGTCTATAGCAACGTTAATTTTACTGAGTTTAAAGGTTTAGCAAAGGAAAGAAACATCAAATATCATACTTCTAATATTATTTTGCGTTGATTGGTGTTTTGGATATGCTTAGGATATTATGAAATAAGGGTTAAAAATTATTACACTTGATACGTGAGAAATATGAGCACATTTAAGTAAGTACGGTTTTATAAATAACTTTTTTTGTTTTGCTGTCTTTTGCCAAAACATAAAGGTATTCTGGATTTGATACACGTGAGCATGCCACATAGAGTTGCAAATGAGAAAAACATGTTGTTTCTAAATGAACTCTGGCAACTTTAAGCGTCTCTCGGCTTAGTTATTGTTATAGCAAATGCTGCTTTCAGAAGGAACTGTACTCTTTTAAATTGAAATGGCAAATCATCATCAATCAAGACATTTTGTCCATTTGCCATTCCAGCCATGATTGTAGCCTTTACAATGTTGTTATCAACATTTGTTACTTGTAACCGAATACCATTACACAGCTTTGGAGCGTCATGATTCCTCATTAATAGAACTGGAACACCAACTTTTAGTATCAAGTTATGGGATGGCACCCCTGATATTTCTAAAGAGTTGAGAAATAGGGTTCTATAAGGTATGATGTAACTTGTTCAGTATCCGTAATATTGTCCACTGAGAGGTATTCGATAACATTTCCCTGAACGTTTAACATGATTTGTTCATTTATTTTACTATTTCATTAGTCGGCGCCAAAATTGCCCTTTCGCATAGCCATTCTCGGTTGGCCATATTTGTTTGAAGATCCGGATAGAATTATTTAATAGGTCATCTCCACAATTTGACAGAACACACGACTCACTCTAATCATGCCGTTACTGTCAGTTGGCATGCGATCTACTCCGATTTTTAAAAGAGTAGCTGCATATTGCATATACCCGGCTTGAGAATCGTGATCAAGTTGCCCTCGCATATTCATGGTGAGACAATACTTTTTCACGCGAACCCATAATGCAGATGCTTTCAAAGAGGCATTGGAGGAGGAGGTCTGTCTAAAGTCACCAGCTAAAAGTACCACCATGCCTCCCATGATATCTTGGTTGCCTTTGATGTCCCCCATTGTGCGATCTAGTGTTTCAATTACCCTTTTGTGGAATATCATCACATTCATCCCAAACTAACAACTTACACTGCTGTAACATTCTTACGCGCTCACTGCTTTTACTAATATTGCATTTCCTCATGAGCTAAGTTCAATGGTAACTAAGAGCGCTTTTCGTCCCGTTCCGAAAAAAAAATAAAAAGAGCTCAGTTGATATAAAAGCGCCTGTTAAAACAATGGAAGCAATTTGTACGTCTGCGTTAGCTCCCGTTTTCGCCACATTTTTTGTTACTGCTCTGCTCTTATTGGTTATAGCGGGATGTTATATAGCCTAAAGCCTTCCTGGATTAATAGGCTACCCAAAGCAAAAAGAATTTTTCAAATCCGGCTAGTAGTTCCCGAGATTGCGAACAAACAAACATACAAACAAACTCTTCAGCTTTATATATTAGTACAGATTTAGAGGACCGTATTATCAGGATCTTTTTATAGTCTATAATTCATCCTGTCACGGTTGCATATGCATCTAACCAAGCCCTGAGTCATCAATGGCTTTATAACACGAATCCTATTTGGGATGCGTATGGATAGAATATGTGAAGCGACAAGCTCTTGAAGCATTAACACGAATAATTCCGCGGCCAAGTTGGGGTTGATTTCATTTGACATCGGGCTGAACTCGGTACTTTTAAGGTCTTATTGAATTACTAGGAAATTGTAACGCAGAGATGTATTTGGTATGTTCTTGGATAAACAACCCTTGATCCTCAGAGCCAGGATGATTGACAAAACACAGTACATTTTTAGGTTTTAACAGAACATAATCCAAGCAGGTGCCTGCTCTGGTAGGGTGGAAATGCGCTGGGAGCAGCCCAAGAGTGGCTGTAAGTGTAAGATAACGACAAGAAAAAAGAAACCCTGGAGCACAGACGAAGAGTAGCCAGCCTGTCGATGTTCTATAGGGTGCATTTTGGAGAGTGTGCGGGGCAATTGCATGATTTAGTTCCCGCATCTCCGTCCCATCATCGGACGACCCATCGTATCGACCACCATGTCCACTCTTACATTATTGCACCTGTCGCCTCGTCTTATAGGGATTGGAACAATTTGCCAGCGGCGGTGTTTCCGTCGGACTACAATTGAAGTGTCTTCAAGGCCAGAGTGAATAGGCTCTTAATAAACTAGCGCGCTTTACCATCAACCATTGCATCACTGCTTACGGAGATCAGACGGGATTGCGCTTAAGCAATAGTTCATATATATTGTTTTTTTTTTTTATTATTATAAACCAATGCAATTGTTGATGGTAAAGCGCGCCAGTTTGTTAAGAGCATATTCACTCAAATAAACATCTGAGTGAATAGGAAGGAAGACTGCAGTTGAGTGAGGCCAACGATGCTGCGCCAGAGGGAAATCGATCTGGAGACCCTCCACGACAAACACCCGACCCATCAACATTTGGCGCACCGTACCCGGCGGTAAATTTGGTTACTTCATTAAAATCTGGAATATTTGAGGGACTCCAAATACGACTACTAGTTAATAATAATAATATGTATAATATTTATTTATTTCAGATTCTTCATCCGTATAATTTGTTATAACATAAAAAAAACCGGCCAAATGCGAGTCGGACTCGCACACCGAGTGTTCCGCCGTACAAACGTAGCGGTTTACAATTTATAACTGACGTACTAGCTTTCCGCCAGCGGCTTCGCCCGCGTGGAGTTCGGTTATATCGCGCTGTTTAAATTCCCCTCGGGAACATCAAATTTTTCCGGGATAAAAGGTAGCCTATGTTCTTTCTCAGGGTCTAAAGATTGTCTGTGCCAAGCTTCATCAAAATCGGTTGAGAGGTTTAGGCGGAAAAGCGTAACAGACAGACAAAGTTACTTTCGCATTTATAATACTAGCATTTATTTAGAATTTTTCACAGTTTAGAGGCAATTAGATTTAAGAAGTGTTTGATATGAATTTCAACTTTAATATCTCTACGCGTTCATGTGAAAAAGGGTAGGTAGTAAGTTTATAATTATTAAAAATTATTTTATGTCATGTAAGCAAAAATAATATTTTAATATTTTATGTAACTTCAAATTTACCATTTTCACAATTTTTCCTTTATCTGTCTGTACTATAATATAACGTTGCTTCGTGCCGAATTTCAAGATTCTTAGTTCACGGGAAGTACCTTGTAGGTTTTGATTCCCTAGCGTGTGACGGAAATTCGTCTAAGGTGTCGGTATAAACTGCTGTATCTTTTGATCGCGTTAACTTAGAAGTTTGATTTTTTCACTGCTTAAAGGGACAATAGACTTAGGTATTTGGTATAAATTTCAATTTGATACCTTTATTAGTTCGTGAGAAATAAGGTAGTAAGTTTCATTTTATTAAAATATATTTATTATATTATATAACTAAAAAAATGTGATTTTCGCAATTTTTCCTATATTTGCATTATATGACAATCCTTCATGCCAAATTTCAAGATTCTGAGTTTACGGGAAGTATCCTGTAGGTTTTGATTCCTTTGCGAGTGTCGAAAATTTGTTGAAAATATCGACATATCAGCTGTATCTTTTGATTGGCTTGGCTTAGAAGTTTGATATTTTCACAGCTTAAAGGGACAATAGACCTAGGTATTTGGTATAAATTTCAATTTGATAACTTTATTCGTTCGTGAGTAATGAGGTACGAAGTTCCATTTTATTAAAATATGTTTATTATATTATATAACTAAAAAAATGTAATTTTCGCAATTTTTCCTATATTTGCATTATATGACAATGCTTCATGCCAATTTTCAAGATTCTGAGTTTACAGGAAGTATCCTGTAGGTTTTGATTCCTTTGCGAGTGTCGAAAATTTGTTGAAAATATCGACATAATCGGCTGTATCTTTTGATTGGCTTGGCTTAGAAGTTTGATATTTTCACAGCTTAAAGGGACAATAGACCCGAGTATTTCATGTGAATTTCAGCTTGATACGTCTACGTGTTCTTGAGATAAAGGGTCTTGACAGACAGACAGACAGACAGACGGGCAACAAAGTGATCCTATAAGGGTTCCGTTTTTTCCTTTTGAGGTACGGAACCCTAATTAGTATTACGTAGTAAATAAAATAAAATTAAGATGTTATTATTTAGACTGGAAGGACTCCCCAATGACGCTATCAGTCGCTATTTAACAGCATGCAGCCGTATCCACCGTGCCAACATCGGAGAATCCCACCGGTCCACCAGTGCGGCGCAGGATTGAAGCGCAACGTTTGCGCATGATTGCCGCAAAGCTATCGGTCTCAGCCGCCGCGAACATCGCGGAGGCACTGCAGTAGCGCGGCAGTCCCATCAGCACCCGGAACGCGTTGTTATATTGGATGCGCAGATCGCTGTATGTCCGCTGCGTATAGTTAACCCACAGACTGCACGTGTAGAAGGACTGACAGTACGCTTTGAACAGCACAACCTTGACATTCCCCCACACCGTGCAAACCTGCGAGCCAACATATTGCATCGGACACGCTCGGCGGAACGCTCCCTTTCAATGTCTAAAGTGTCTTTAAGGTCACCGGCGACCCAGTGGCCCAAATACTTAAATTGCTTGACCGTGTTTAAAGAAGTACCATTTATAGTCATATTCGGCACGAATGTGTATCGCTTCTTGTCGGGCCTGAAAATCATAATGTGACTCGTTCCAGCATTATATTTGAGCCCATGAGTCACCGCATACGACTCACAAATATTCAGAAGCCTATGTAGGGCACCAATCGAGGGGCTCAGCAGGACCATATCGTCGGCGTAACTGATGTTATTGACATTTGACACATACATGGTCTATGTGGAACCCGATGCTGGTGCCGCTGAGCTCCCCGATAAGCTTGTTGATGTACAGGCTGAACAATGTGGGCCAGGTTAGCCCCCCCTGCCTCACCCCGCACTTCAGCCTATACTCCTCCGAGAGAGAGCCTGCCCACCTTACAATGTTATTTTGGTTGCTATACCAATGTTTAAACAGTAGCACAATCTCCCTAGGCAAACAAGTTTTCTCCCTTAATTTACCCCACAAAATATTGTACGATACTAGATCGAAAGCTTTGGACAAATCAAGGTAGCACGCGTACACAGGGGTCTTTCACTTGTGTAGTACTGCACAGTCTGCTTGAGGCACATGACAGCACTCTCGGTGGAGAGACCAGGCCTGAAGCCGAATTGCGCATCATTTAACGAGACGTGCTTATTGAAGTACCAAGCAGACCGTCTAACACTTTGGCGACCACTGTAGCCAGAGAGATTGGCCTGTAGTTGTTTATATCGGATGCATCACCAGTTTTATTTTTGATGATGTTAATGATGTTAATTTTGTTACAAAAATGAAAAAAATCGAGACCAATGCATGGAATTCATTTGTGTCGGTAATTAAAAACTTCCTTGGTAATGCTAAAGCGCCAAACCACCGCCACCTTTTTTTTTTTTTTTGGTGTGGGAATGCCAACATACTCGCCCAGCCGAAGCTTGCGGCACTCCGGCATCGCCATAGTGGCGGGGGAGTGGGAAACTAGCGCAGCCTGAGCTACCTCTCCCCCGCCGTTGGCGGGCCCTCAATTGCCCCTCCTAGGGAGGGGCCGTGGCTCCCGCATGGTGAGCGATGTAAGGCGGGCGTCAACCTCACTTCATTTACAACGACCTCGCAGAAGGAGGCCATCGCCACCCAAGCTTTCGCTCCCCACCATCTCTCTGACGATGGCGGGCAGCGAGAGGTTTTCCTGTGTTCCGCCGTGTCCTCCGCCGCGCCACAACCGTGGCACGACGGTGTCTCGTCCTATCCGGTGCAGGTACCTGCCGAAGCAGCCGTGACCGGAGAGTACCTGCACCAGACGGAAGGAGAGGAACCCGACGCCTGTCGAGCCAGTCCTCCAGGAAATACGGCGGCCGAAGACGGCGGAGGCGAGGTCCTGCGTCCACTACAATGAAGGAACGATACAAGGCGAGCTAGATGCCCGGATGCGGTGCATGCCCGCTGGGCGATGGCCCTTTGGGGCGACCGAAGGGCGGTGAGGTTCTCCCTCCTATGGAGGGAGTCCGCCCAAATAAAGGGCCATACTCCGCAGTATGCCGGCGTATAGACGCCGGCACCGCATGCTGGGCCCTCCCAAGTTTGGCATCAGCCATGAGAGGGCTCCCGCAGCCTTCAGCAGGCGCGACGACAGCCCGCTAAAGTGCGGGCCGAAGCGCCACCTGCTGTCTAAGATGAGGCCCAGATATTTCATCTGGGCCTCAACCCCGACCCTCACCCCCTCCACATAAATGTGGGCGTCAGGCGGGGGGCGCTGCCGGGAAAAGATCATTTTTGGCCGACGCCAAACTGGCCGCCTCCAAGGTGCTCCCGCGGGAAGTGAGGAGAGTGTCATCTGCATAGCAGATGACAGTTTATTTTTTTGCACAGCGTATCGACGGAGCTGGCCAGCCCCGTCTACGAGGAGGACAGCACGGTCCTCCAAGTAGCTGGCCAGGAGGCCCCGCAAGTACAGGGGCACTCCGTGGAACCGGAGCGCTTCCAGGATGGTGGAGTGGGGGAAATTGAAGGCGTTGGCAATGTCGACACAGCCAACACTCCATCCCCCACTCCCACCGCCTCTGTCACCTGGCCCTTTAGACGGGCCAGGGCGTCCACTCGAACGACCAGCACGAAATCCGAACTGGGCGTCCGACAGGTCCGGTCCCACGCTCCGCAGATGCCGCTTGAGACGGCCGGCGATGATACAAGAAAATGGGCCGGTTTTCCGGAGGAGGCACAGTTGGCCTTCCCGCCATGGTTTCGGGAACCTCCCCGACGCGAAGCACGCGCTGAAGAGGTCCCGAAAATAGGCAAATCCGGGCCGGGAGCCGTCTTTTTGGCGCGGAGACGAAGAGTCGCCGCGCCAAATTCCTCCTCTGAGACCGGAGGAGGAGGAGTTTCCTCCTCCGGTAGGACCGCTCCCCTTGGCGGGTCCATCTGAAGTGCGGATCCCTGCGCGGAAACAGGGACCGCACCACCCCATCCAGGAGCGCTGGTTCAAGGGTCTCGGCAACCGGGGGACCAATGCGGCGCAGTTTGTTACGCGCCGCCTTATATGGCCTCCCGAATGGGTCGTTGTCGAGACCCTCCAGCAGCTCGGCCCTCGCCGCGTTCTTGGCGGCGCCGATGGCCGACTTGAAGGCCGCCCTCGCCTCTACGTACCTCGCGTAGAGGCGGTCCTCGTCAGCCTGGTCCCGTCGGCGCCGCCGACGCGATCGCGTAAACGCCGTTAAAACCAGTACACGGCGCGTCGGGGAGGCGGACGTCTCGACCGAGGCATGCTGGCGTTACACATTCAATTCAGTAAACGTGTATCCTAATTATGAGGTTTAATCTATACTAATATATAAAGCTGAAGAGTTTGTTTGTTTGTTTGTTTGAACGCGGCTTCAATCTCAAGAACTACTGGTCCGATTATGAAGAATTTGCTTTCTTGCGGGAGTTGGATAGCCTTGATTAATCCAAAGGATAAAGATCGCAAAGCCTTCCGCTTTAGCCGCTATATAAGCATCCCTGCTATGACCAATACGACGCATAGCATTGAAGCAAAAAATGTTGCCGAAAACGGGCGAGCTAACGTCAGTCGTACACATTGCTTCCATTATTTTAACAGGCGCTTATTTTATATCAACTGGACGCTCGTTCCCTCTTATTTGATTTTTTTCGGAAGCGGGACGAACAGCACAGTCGGAGTGGTACCGTGACCTGGGATCTTAGGTCATGAAGGCAAACTGCAATATTAGTAAAAACAATGAGCGCGGGAAGAATGTTACAGCAGTGTAAGCTGGTTAGTTTGGGATGAATGTGCATGATATTCCACAAAAGGGTAATTAAAGCACTAGATCGCACAGATCGGGGGACATCGTCCAAAGGCAACCGAAGCAGTATCACTGGGAGGGGATGGTGGTACTTTTCCGAGCTCGGTGACTTTAGACAGGACCCTTCCGGTGATCTAACATAGGGGTATCTCGCCGCCGGCAGATGAAATATATGATGGCCTCTTTTGAAAGCATCAAGCATGAAAATCATTACGGGTTCATGTGGTGAAAAA
Source organism: Sesamia nonagrioides (assembly GCA_017933935.1). Taxonomy (NCBI): domain Eukaryota; kingdom Metazoa; phylum Arthropoda; class Insecta; order Lepidoptera; family Noctuidae; genus Sesamia; species Sesamia nonagrioides. The sequence continues at coordinate 1,521,162 of JADWQK010002002.1, read as the reverse complement.
GCTATTGTCTCACCACGAATAAAGTGCGATGGGCAACGTTCAATCACGCTGAAGAGTTCTTATGCCGGGTATAATTATGCAATATGCTAACTACTCATTTTAAAAATCGGGGCTAGGCTATCGCATGCCAACTGACAGTTGGTATGCGATCTACCCCGGACGGTATGATTAGAGTGAGTCGTAAGTTCTGTCAAATTGTGGATAGCTCAGATGACCTATTAAAATAATTCTATCCGGATCTTCAAACAAATGATGGCCAAATCGATGACCTATGGATCTATGCGAATGGGCAATTTTGGCGCCGACTAATGAAATAGTAAAATAAATGAACAAATCATGTTAAACGTTCAGGGAAATGTTATCGAATACTTCTCAGTGGACAATATTACGGACATTGAACAAGTTACATCATACCCTATAGAATTTCTCAACTCTTTAGATTATCAGGAGTGCGATCCCATAAGTTGATACTAAAAGTTGGTGTTCCAGTCCTATTAATAAGGAATCTTGACGCTCCAAAGCTGTGTAATGGTACCTACTCGGTTACAAATAACACATTTGGGTCACAACATTGTAAAGGCTACGTTCATGGCTGGAATGGCAAAAGGACAAAATGTCTTGATTCCCCGTATTCCATAGACTGATTTGCCATTTCAATTTAAAAGAGTACAGTTCCTTCTGAAAGCAGCATTTGCTATAACAATAACAAAGCCGACAGACGCTTAAAGTTGCCGGAGATCATTTAGAAACAACATGTTTTTCTCATGGGCAACTCTATGTGGCATGCTCACGTGTATCAAATCGAGAAAACCTTTATGTTTTGGCCAAAAGCAGCAAAACAAAGAGTTGTTTATAAAGCCGTACTTACTTAAATGTGCTCATAATTTATCAAGCGTAATAATTTTTAACCCTAATTTCATAATATCCTATGCATATCCAAACAACCAACTAACGCAAAATAATTAGAAGTATGATATTTGATGTTCCTTTCCTTTGCTAAACCTTTAAACCCAGTAAAATTAACGTTGCTATAGACCTTATGTATCTTTATAATCCTACTAATAATATAAACGCGAAAATGTATGAGGATGTTTGAAACCTTGCAGTAATGTAGGCATTTATCTTGGCATTTCCCCGGAAACGGGAACCACCGCGCGCTATAAACTGAAGTCTACGCGGACGAAGTCGCAGGCAACAGCTAGTGCTTAATAAAATAAAGTTTAAATAAAGATAAAATAAAAAAATATTATTTTAAAACAAAAATCCGCATGGGATTACTTCAATTAATACATAAACACTTTTTTACAAAAAAAAAACAACCGACTTCCAAAAACCACTACAAAGTGAAAAATAACTAATTTCGAAAGTCGGTGTCTTTGTTTTGTATATTCGTTTTTTGACACCGACTTCCGAAATTAGTTATTTTTCACTTTGTAGTGGTTTTTGGAAGTCGGTTGTTTTTTTGTAAAAAAAATTTTATTTTACACTTTTTAGTTGTTAAAAGTACTATGTATTCAGTTGCATCCGTTCAGACTGGAAGCTGACGCAAATATAGTTGGAAAACGACGTAATTTTGTTTACTTTAATTTTTACCCGTAAGTATTCCCTCAACTGCCATGCATTCATCATCAAATTTACTGCAGACCATTATTTTAACCCAATGGGTGCAAAGGTCTCATCAATATAAATGAATGAAGTCCAACCACAAAGTAGCTACTGTAAACCGTTGAGGAGTTCTCGGAACTGGCCTTTGTCTTCATCATCAGACCTTTTATGACAGTCACAACCCATCTAGGTGTAAATTTCTTATCAATGCAAATTAATCGAGCCAAAACACAAGGTAGCTGCTGTGAATTGTTGAGGAGTTCCTTCGACTGTCTCCCGGCTCCATCATCAGATCTACTCCAGACCTTTATTGAATTGTAGTGCTTTAGAATACTTAATGAAAATGCTAAGAAATGCACTAGTCGCCCCTGCAACTTTTGAAAGTTCCCCTTGTTTTCTCTGGTATTCCACCATCAAACCCTGATATCCTTATCATGGGACCACCGTGGGAACGTCTTCTTTCCAACAGAAAAAGAATTATCAAAATCGGTTCATAAACGACGAAGTTATGCGCGAACAAACATAAAAAAAAGCATATTATATACGGTCGAATTGAGTAACCTCCTCCTTTTTGAAGTCGGTTAAAAAGATTTTTTCCTATTAAACGGCAATTTTATATTTAACTTTTTTATAAAATATATTTAGAATCAATATATTTGTATCAGTGATTAAAATCCTTAATTTTGATACCCAGCTTTATATGCTTGGCAGAAAAAATATGTAATTCTTTTTTTTGTTCCATTTAATATTAAGTTATATACATATTTAGAATCAGTGTTTAAAATCCTTCATTTTGATATCCCACTCGATATGCTTGGTAGAAATTTATTTCTTTATATCTCACAATATGGCGTCATACATCCGCCATTTTGGTTTTTTTTTTAATGTCACCTATCTAGTAGCAGTTGGGCAATTAAGGCAAATCTAACGATACCTCAAATGTGAAAATCCGTTCAGCGGTTCTGGAGTTACTAGGTAATAAAGAATAATACATACAAGATAGGCGCTAAAAACATAACCCTCCTGGCAGTCGGGTAAAAATACCGGCCAAGTGCATGTCAGACTCACGCACAAAGGGTTCCGTACAATTGATTTATGAAATTAATGGATTTATGTTATTTGTATGAAAGATTACGCGGTAATAAGCGGTATACGATTTACGAGGTATTAAAAAAAAACTACTTACTAGATGTCGTTCAAAACAATTTTCGTTGGTAGTTTTTTATAGTAATGTACATCATATGTTTTTTTTAGATTTTTTATTTTCTTATTTTAGAAATTAGAGGGGGGGACCAACTTTTTTGCACTTTGGAAGCGTCTGTCACGCAAACTATTCGGTTTAGAAAAAAAGTGTTTAAGAAACCTCCATATCATTTTTGAAGACCTATCCATAGATACTACATACGTGTGTGATTGATGAAAAAAAATTTTGGAGTTTTAGTTCTAAGTATGGGGAGCCCCCAATATTTATTATTATTTTTTATTTTTGCATCAAAATCTTAATGCGGTTAACTGAACACATCTACCTACCAAGTTTCAACAGTACTAGGGGTGATCAAAAAGTAATGATAAACGGGTATTTCTAAAAAGATAAAAATCCAAATAAAATATTTTTCGTATCTTTAGTCCTTCACTACTTCCCAGCTAAAAAATTGTATGAATAGGACGTCATTTGGAGAAGCTACATACATTTGAATACCAGCAGCCGGAGCGACAATACAAAAATGGAAAATAACGAAATGAGATACGTCGTCAAGTACCTCTGTTTGAAAAAATGTCAAAGGAAAAAATGAGATACACACTGATTTGGTAGAGGCACTGGGGGACTTTGCTCCTCCATATTCTACGGTGGCACGGTGGTGCAAAGAGTTTAAGCTCGATAGAACATCCACGGAAGATGAACATCGCGAGAGACGCCCGACTCGTCCGTGACTGAGGAAAACGTGAAAAAAATCGAAGATATCGTGTTAGCAGACCGAAGAGTAATCCTCAGCCATTTAGCTGAGATCACAAGGATCTCATATGGTAGCATCCAAAGCATTTTGCCCAGCAAAATGAATATGAAGAAGGTCTCCGCGCGTTGGGTACCGAGAATGTTAACGGACGAACAAAAGAAAAAGCGAGTTGATATTTCAAGAACCAATCTTGGAAAGTTCCAGGCTGACCAAAAAAAATTTTTGACTCGATTTGTGACCATGGACGAAACATGGATCCATCATTTTGATACTGAGACTAAACAGCAATTGATGACTTGGAAAACGCCATCCTCACCGACACCGAAGAGGTTCAAAGTCTCGAGCTCGGCAGGCAAGGTTATGTCCGTTTTCTGGGATGCTGAGGGAATCATAATGGTTGATTACCTGGAAAAGAGAGCTACCATAACAGGCTCCTACTATGCTGATCAAATAAGATGACTATGAGAAGCCATAAAGGAAAAAAAACGGGGCGAAAGTGCTGATTCATCAAGACAACACCCCTGCACACAAAGCCGAAGTTGCGATGGCTGCCATTCGAGAAGCAGACTTCGAACTAGTCGAACACCCACCCTATTCGCCAGATTTAGCACTTAGCGACTTTCATTTGTTTCCTTGGCTCAAGAAACACTTCAGGGGCAAGAAAATTAAGGATGATAGCGAGGTGATGGCTGCTGTAGAGGCATTTTGGAATATCCAAGATAAAGTTTTTTTTTTTTAAGGTATTGTAGGTTTAGAGAAATGTTGGACTAAATGTATCAACTTGTTAGGAGATTATGTAGAAAAATAAATTAAATTGAAACTAGAATCGTTGTTTTTTTATACTCATTATCATTACTTTTTGATCGCCCCTCGTTTAGCTCTTATAGTTTCGGAAATAAATGGCTGTGACATACGGACGGACAGACGGACAGACGGACATGACGAATCTATAAGCGTTCCGTTTTTTCCCATTTGGCAACGGTACCCTAAAAAATGCATTGTTATAAAATTTGTTATTAATAACAGATTCATGGTTTCATTCATGAAAAATCAAACATTTTATGGGGTTCGAACTTGTAACTCGGAGTCGATCCCACCTATGTTTAGTTGCACATCACATACTTAATTTTAATTAACTGACTATCGTGTAATTGCTACATTTTTAAATTACATATAACGATTTTAGACATAAAAACTGGCGAATTGAGTAATATTAGTATAATTATTCAATTACAATTTTAATCATTTTGAAGGATAGTGCTAATTCATTGACCTTGAATTTATGGACCAGCTGTACCGTGAGTGATCACGTTTCGGCTGCGTAAGTCATAACTAGCAGTATGACCTTTTGGCTCTATGGAATACGCGACACAAAGATTCAGAGAAGCTGCCCAAACCTAAGGCTTCTTCTTCAGCCTATAGATGTCCACTGCTGGACAAAGGCCTCCCCCAAGACTTTCCACGCCGACCGGCCTTGTGCTGCCTGCATCCATCGGCTTCCCGTGACCTTCACCAGGTCATCGATCCACCTTGTTGGGGGCCTCGCTACGCTGCGTCTTCCAGTACGTGGCCGCCACTCCAGAATCTTACTGCCCCATCGGCCATCGGTTCTACGAGCAATGTGCCTTGCCTACTGCCACTTAAGTTTAGCGACTCGCAGAGCTATGTCGGTAACTTTGGTTCTCATCATTTCTGATTCGATCACGCAGAGAAACTCCGAGCATAGCTGTTTCCATTGCCCTTTGTGTGACTCTTAGCCTTCGTATGAGGCCCATTGTGAGCGACCACGTTTCCAAGTTCCGTAAATCATCACTGGCAACACACACTGGTCAAAGACTTTAGTCTTGAGACACTGTGGTATCTTGGACGACGAGAAGATATAGCGTAGCTTCCCGAACGCTGCCCAGCCGAGTTGATTCGACGAGACACCTCTTTCTCGAAGTTGGACCTACCTAGTTGGACTGCTTGACTCCAATGCTTAGCCCAATCGAATTCTTCTGTTAACGGAACCTCCCTCTTAAGCTACTTTGGTATTTGTAATACATACATAAGTAAGAGTGGATATTATTATTTTATTTTTTTTTGTAATTATTAACCAGTGCTTGACTGCAATCCCACCTGATGGTAAGCAGTGATGCAATCGTTGATGGTAAAGCGCACTAGTTTATTAAGCAATTCACTTAAAAAACTAAGGAATAGGAAGGATGACGGCAGTTGAGCGAGGTGATGCAATGTTAAACCCAAGACCAACACCACCAAACGAAGCTGCGCTAGAGGGAGATTGATCTGGAGACTCTCCATGACCAAACTCCCGACCCAACAACAATTGGCGCCTCGTACCCGCCACACATCGCAACACAACTGCTCAGACCCGTCCTCCGTACGTTCCACAGAATGTATTTGGATTTTTTTTCAACAAATACTGGAAAAATATCTATACAGACTGATTTTTCTAAGTTTTTGAATGGAGTGGTCTACGACCACTCAGTAAACTATCAATTAAGTATTGTTTGATCTAATGACAATATGTGTCGGCGTAACATCGCTTTAGGTTACAACTATAAACCTGCAACCGAGGCCAGACACCATGGTTTTGTAAAAACTGATTCACAGTTTTAAAAACTAACCTCCATTCTCTCAACAAAACATTGAAAAATATTGTTTAGCAAATTCAATAGAAATGCTCATATTTCTAACAATGTTCCTCTTTTTAAATCGATTCTTAATATAAATTCCAATTTAGGTACGTTCAAAATTAATTAAAAGTTATCATAACATAACCTATTTATTTTCTGTGGTCCTACACGAACTCTTACTAGCTGACTACATACCTTTAATATTCTGCGGTTGTCCAATAAGTTTGTATCTGCCACTATATCTTCTAACTCCATTATGTTACATTTATATTTTAAAACCATGAAAATCACGATATAATTGCCGACAGCCTGCACTGCAGTTTGATAACGCGATAACACGCACGATAACTATATAAACGTACCGATACCTTAACAGGTATGTTTGTACTAGGATGATGGAGCAAACCGGACAGAATCTGCAACATCACGTCATTGTAGACACTAATGTGAAGATATAAGGTTCATGGTGAATGCAAATTAACTACTAAATATAAGGTAGCATCTTGCTAAACAATCTTTTAACAAAAGTTTGCTTACGCAGACATTATATTGATACAATAATTATGTCAAAACACAAACTACTGTCGTGATTAGATTATTACTTCTGACTTAAGGAAAAACAGTAGCGAGTATTTATATGTACCTACATAGCACATTTGTTTTTTTTTTTTTGTGTTATATCTACTGAAGCTATCGAAATAAACGTAGCTGAGTAAAAAATACAACAATGGGAAACTGAATGGATGAGTCCATTGCTGTGTCGGTAATTATTTTCATCCGCATGATGTCATAAATAGATAATGAAGGCGTAGATACGTCGATACCTACTAGAACGTGCTCAGTAATATACAACGTTATTTTTCTTTATACGATACCTGAATATAGTTTGTTCAGAATAAGCAACTGATTCGTTTCCAATCATTTTTACACCATGTTATATTTTTTCCCAAATACATTTAGAAATTGTTGCAGTGTGGTTACCGAACGCACAATTCCGCTGACTTTAGGTCACAGCCACAGCGAGACATGACACCCTGCGCCGCACCGCAGCAGGCGCGGCCGGGCGAGCGGTGCGTCCACCATATTTTTGTGTTACTATCAGTTGGAATCATTTGAAGCTTATTGCCATTTCATTGCTCCCTATGTTCGAAAATGTGTCTGCTCAGCAACGTAAATAACGCAATGAATGTTGTTTAACTGTCAAAATTAAACCCATTGCTACTAATAGTGTGTTACGCAATTACCCTGCAGGTAAAATAACAAGCTCATAACTTTGTGGCTTTCATGATATCTTTTTGAATTTTTTTACATACATTCTTTACTTATAAATACTGGACACGTGTTTCAGGGTTCGCATTTATAAAAAATAACGTGATAACTTCTTTACCAGCTATAAACAGTTTTTTGGGATGGGTTAAAAATGTTAAACTCGTATCAGGACACAGGAACTAATCGAAAATCCGTAAGACAGCAGAGCCCTTGTGCGATAGTGCAACATGTAATTATATACTGTCCTTCGGCCTACTACCCTTTTTTTGTTAGGATGGGAAATCATCAAATGACTTCTCCCGCTCTGGGCGGACCGGAAGGGAGTGTCAGACTTTTACAGACTAAAACCCACCCATGGCACCCATGTTTTTTCAGTCGTCTGTGTGACGGCCGGGGCCACGGTTTCTTTTTTTAACAACCTGCAACCCTAACCCAGGAAGCTTCGGTCTTTGTGGGCCCCGTCACGAGGTGGATCTCTTTCAGGGGCGCGTGAAACACAACGCGCCGTCGACTCGGGCTTGGTCCTTACCGGGTAGCTCACTGCTCACCGCCCGCAGGCCCGCGCCTACGGTGTCTGGCAGTTCGATGTCGTAGCTACCCTGAAATACGTATAAAACTTAATTTTTCTGAGAGATAAACTTTTTGATGTGCAATAATTGTAGTTCTGAAGTTTTCATTTTTTTTATATATCATTATTAATTGTCATGTTTGTGTACGGTAACGCAATAAATTAATATTGCATTCTAGTACATAATGATAATAATTTAATTGTATTTGATTTGTGAGCAATTAAATTAATATTGCATTCTAGTACATAATGATTATGATAGTAATTTAATTGCTCTCAATTCGATCGAAATTATTCTCAAACTCTTCCAAAATGTTCCAAAATAAACAAGCTTAAACTTCAAGTTTTCACTTCTACCAGGATTCCGGGGGGAGGGCAATTCGCTGTTTTGTTTTTTTTTTATTGTTTTTATAGCACAGTGCTTGTCCGTGTTCGCGTCTGGTAAGCAGCAATGCAGTAGTTTTGTTGGACTCGGACATAACACTATGTGATGACGTAGCTATGGTTGTAGGATGACTTCAGACTACATGATACCATTCGACACCTATAATGCCAAAAGGCAAAGATTGATCAGTAAGTAGACATGTGTATGTATAGCTGTTTTTGAGGATTTAATGGTCGCTTTTGACGGTTTCCACAATAATATGTTGGTTGGTGTTTCACTGTGTCAAGATATACTTCTTAGCTTTCTTTACCCTTGTAAATCATTGGTGCTTAAAAAGATCTTAAATACGAGTGCCTGGTTGAACACAAGCCGCCACATTAACTGCCCCTATGTTAACATCTTCACAAATTCAAGCAGGGGTACCTGAAATTGCCAGAGACAGTTGATGTGGCGTCGAAAGCAGAGAGGTGTAGAAAACAAGCAACAACATCTCCTTCTATCGTGTCAGCTGGAGTAAGTAGGTAAGCATATATCAAATCGCTTCGCAATTACGAATAGGAGCTTCATGTCCTGGGAATAAAGATGAACAAATTTGATGGCACTTTTACTGAAGTTTTCGTTGCACCTTGGAAGACAGCTAATAGTCGAAACTTAGGTACTTTGGATCCTAGCGTCTCCCTTAGCCAAAAAACCTTGCTACCTCACCTAGTTAATTAAATGTACCGTTGGGGTCTTGTCATATTGGGCGGTGCACGTCGTAAAGACTGAGATCGGTGAGATCTTTTTCAGTAAGGTTCGGAATTGGGAGTCTGATAGATCGACTGACACCTCTTTATATGAGCTCTTCACAGTTGACCTCGTTTTTCTGTCTAAACGATTTTCGTATTTCTACTATCTGCATGATAATATTCTACTCCATGTTTCCGTGACTATGCACGTAATTAATTACATACATTAATACATGCACATGCACTTGATTAATGAAAGGTATGAGCTATCTACTTCATTCCATTATCGCACTATATTGAAAAATAAGTTTAAAAAACAACTACGGCTTTGACATAGAGTTATCGATGCATTCTTCAATCTAGCAATAACTATCCGTTATCCTAGAATACATATTATTCACTATGTGCGAAGTCTACTAGATTAATGGTGTTTATGAAACCCACGACAGCAACATAAATGCAAAATCACAATCTGGATTAATGTGAAAAATATTGCTAATACATTTCGCTTACCTTAATATGTCCAAAAAATCTCTTTCTCAACAATGAAGAATATAATTGAACTGTCAACATCAAAGCCATTACTGCTAAAAGTATCATCTTGTAATAATAATATCTCATCATTATCATTTCAGCAGAAAGACATCCACTGCTGGACTGAGGCCTCCCCCAAGGATCTCCACGACGACCGGTCTTGCGCCTCTCGTATCCAGCGGTTTCCCACGACCTTCACCAGGTCGTCAATCCACCTTGTCGGGGAATATTATTTATTAGTCTCAATAAAAGAAAGAAAAGATGATCAGTGGGTGTGGGATTTATAATTAAATAGGGGTCTCAGTTAACATAATAAACGGCTATGAAAACAGTTATGATGACCACTCAAAAGTAATACAAAAATATTAAGCTGTTACTGAATTGTATAGGAACCAAGACTCATATAATTCTTATATCACCTATGGGTTGGGGGTCCGATACAGAAAACATTTTAGCTGACGTGGGCTGGAATTGGTCGATATCCATCAATTCCAGGCCTAAATAACAGGATAAATGCAGACAAATTTGCAGCAAGAACAGATAAATGTTTGATGATATTTTATGGCAGCATATGAGTCTTATAGATAGTCCAAGAACATTTCCGAAGCACTTCGCCCAGAAGATGCACAGCAAATTGACGAGAGGCCTGGTTTTCTTTGCAGTTGATTCTGTGGACTGAGTTTGCGTAATTCTGTTTGTTAGTTGGGTCATCATCTTCCTTTAGGAACAGTAGAAGCAGCAGGCTTTTCTAGGTGCAGCAGGTATCAACTTGGTCGGGTAGGTTTGAGTGGTTGCAGTCTTTTTAGTAAATGGATTCATGGGTTCAATAATCGGACGGTGTTTCACTTCCATGTTGATCCTCGCAAACCTTTCTCCTTTCTCCTCCTCTTTTCTTATCATGATAAAATACGGACGCGTCTCATTTAAACTCATTTTTGCAAAGTAAAGTTTTTCTATTTTTATATCTCATGTATTTACAATTTTATAAAAAAAAGTATTTTAATTGTTATAGCGCCGTCAAAATGACATATCGACACCATATACCAAGCATAGACACGGAGGATACAAAAAATTACAAGGAGAATAAAATGCTTCCTTATAAAAAAATGGTACACTGATCAGATACTGTTTAATACTTAATAATTCTGGTCGTCCTGTATAATGCAAGCACTAACACGGTTTCTCTTTGTCCCCGGTGCAGGGACATATACAATAAACTTACTCTTTCAAAAATATAAACCTTATAAAAAGTCATCATCATCATTCCAGCGTTAATCCCAGTCGCATCCGAAGCCTTGTCAGTTTTGGAGTCTGGGGTCCGCTTTACCAGTCCAACTGCTGATGTGGCTAAACTTCGACATTTTCCGTGAAGCGACTGCCGTCTGACCTAAACAACCCGAAGGCGACATCGAAGCATTGCAGTTAGACCAATTGTTGGACTTTTGAGGGCTCCAACAACTCGTAACGACTGCCACTAGATGTTCGTATGGCAACCGGGACCAACGGCTTAACGTGCTTTCCGAGGCACGATCAGACCAGTACAAATATTCATATTCATGCATACAAATATTTGCACTGTGCGGGGATCGAACCCGCGCCACCTTGCGCAGCGGCCGCGTCCGCTACAGCTACGCCACGGAGGCTGTCAATTTCATACAGGTATCATCAATTCATAATTCCCTATCATATAGGTAGGTCCCTGCTTATAGCCCTGTTAACGTAAATTACAGTTCTCATACAAAATTCTGTCTACACGCAGACAATGCCACAAAATGCAATCCGGGTAAGGGTTGTCGTTCACTTACTTCCCTCGCATCGCTGTCAGAAATGGCGTTGCTATTGGCAACCAATAACAAGGAGTTTATTTCATACCAGTCATCATTACATTAATGTTGGTACTTGGAAAAACTCTCGTTATTGATATTGCCGAACTGCACTTTTTCACTTCAAACATTGTAATAGATTTTTTTGTTAAATCGTTGCCCCACACTAGGAATATAAAAAAAGCGGCATAGAAATAGAAAGGAAAATAAAATAGAAAAGCCATGGTCCCTGTTTGGTGGTCTAACCGCTGTGATTCATCACATCTTCTTACCAAACGGGATGAGCATTACTGCAGATGTGTACTATGAAGAACTGAACACAATGATGGAGAAACTAGCACATCTCCAACCAGAATTGGTCAATCGCTCCTCTCCGCTGCTCCTGCACGACAACACGCGATCTCATACCGCACAACAGACAGTCTCCAAGTTGCAATAAAAGGTTGGTTAGGTTGGAGGCTCTTCATCATCCGCCCTACTCACCAGACCTTTCGCCTACAGACTAGGTACTACTTTTTCCAGAATTTGAATAGTTTTTTTTTTATTAAATTATAAACTAGCGCTTGACCGGAAGCCCGCCTGATGGTAAGCAGTGATGCAGTCGTTGATGGTAAAGCGCACTAGTTTATTAAGAGCCTATTCACTCTAGCCTTGAAGACACTCAAATTGTAGTCCGACGGAAACACCGCCGCTGGCATACTGTTGCAGTCCCTCGATGTACGCGGTATAAAAGAGGAGGCGAAACGCTTCGTCTGGATCGTAGTGGTGTTAACAACGTAACTTGCCGTACGACGGGTTGTCCGATGGTGGAGATGGGGGAGTAAAATCATGCAATTCCCTCGCACATTCCCCAAAATGCATCCTATATAGAAGACGGAAAGGCTGGCTACTCTACGCCTGTGCTCAAGGCTTTGGAGACCGTCTCGAGTTAAGTCAGGGTCACCAATCAGCCTCTTCGCCCGCCTCTCTACTGAATCCAAAGTGGCCAGGTGACACTTAGCAGCACCAGCCCAAACGTGGCTGCAGTACTCCACACACGAACGGACCTGTGCTTTGTACAACATTAAAAGCTGCCCTGGTGTGAAGACCTTTGCGATAATGCCAAGTTTCTTGGCAGCCACCTTGGCCTTGGGCTCAATGAACCGCCCAAAGTTTAGGTTCGAGGAAATCTCAACTCCCAAAGGCTGAAGGCGGTCGGTACACTCCAAGGATACATTTCGAAAAGTAGGAGCTAAGGTGAATGGGCTCGTTTTGGCGGTGAAAAGACACACCTGTGTTTTGGCGGCATTGAATGCTACATGATTGGCATTGCCCCATTCGGAGACTGATATCCTCTCTTTCGGACCGGATTGATTCCCTACTAGCCCGAGCATCCGCCAGGTATCTCTCCACAACTGTGCTGTCATTCTTGTCTTCTTGTCGGGAAAAAATTTCTACACCCAAGAGGCAGTATAAAATGCCTTTCAAAAATTTGTTCCCTCTCGTCCAGATGATTTCTTTAAGAATCAATAAACTGCCACTATGTTGGCAAAAATACATTGATTGCATGGGTAATTACTTCAATTGATACAAAAGAATTTTTTCATATTAAACGGCAATTTTATATTTAAAGACTTAATATAAAAAACTTTTTTACAAAAAAATAACCGACTTCCAAAAACCACTACAAAGTGAAAAATAACTAATTTCGGAAGTCGGTGTCTTTGGTTTTGTATATTTTGTTTGTTTTGTTTTTTGACACCGACTTCCGAAATTAGTTATTCTTCACTTTGTAGTGGTTTTTGGAAGTCGGTTATTTTTTTGTAAAAAAGTTTTTATTTTACACTTTTTAGTTGTTAAAAGTACTATGTATTCAGTCGCATCCGGTCAAACTGGAAGCTGACGCAAATATAGTTGGGAAACGACGTAATTTCGTTTACTTTAATTTTTACCCGTAAGTATTCCCTCAACTGCCTATGATCTTCATTATCAAATTTACTGCAGACCATTATTTTAACTCAATGGGTGCTAAGGTCTCATCAATATACCTAAATGAATGAAGTCCAACCACAAAGTAGCTACTGTAAACCGTTGAGGAGTTCCCGGAACTGGCCTTTGTCTTCATCATCAGAGCTCTTATGACAATCACAACCCATCTAGGTGTAAAGTTCTTATCAATACAAATTAATCAAGCCCACACAAGGTAGCTGCTGTGAATTGTTGAGGAGTTCCCCTCCTTCCTCCTCCTTCCTCCTTCCTCCTCCTTCGACTCCTCGGACCTCCGACCTTCGGTCCTTCGACTGTCTCCCGGCCCCATCATCAGATCTACTCCAGACCTTTATTAAATTGTAGTGCTTAAAAATACTTAATGAAAATGCTAAGAAATGCACTAGTCGCCCCTGCAATTTTTGAAAGTTCCCCTTGTTTTCTCTGGTCTTCCACCATCAAACCCTGATATCCTTATCATGGGACCACCTTGGGAACGTCTTTTTTCCAACAGAAAAAGAATTATCAAAATCGGTTCATAAACGACGAAGTTATGCGCGAACAAACATAAAAAAACAAAAAGCATATATACGGTCGAATTGAGTAACCTCCTCCTTTTTGAAGTCGGTTAATAAAATATATTTAGAATCAATATATTTATTATAATCAGTGATTAAAATCATTAATTTTGATACCCAACTCGATATGCTTGGTAGAAAAAAATATGTAATTCTATTTTTTTGTTCCATTTAATATTAAGTTATATACATATTTAGAATCAGTGTTTAAAATCCTTCATTTTGATATCCCACTCGATATGCTTGGTAGAAATTTATTTCTTTATACCTCACAATATGGCGTCATACATCCGCCATTTTCTTTTTTTTTAAATGTCACCTATCTAGTAGCAGTTGGGCAATTAAGGCAAAACTAACGATACCTCAAATGTGAAAATCCGTTCAGCGATTCTGAAGATACTAGGTAATAAAGAATAATACATACAAGATAGGCACTAGAAACATAACCCTCCTGGCAGTCGGGTAATAAAAATATAAAGGATGGTAAAAGTTACTCGAAATAAAACTCCAAGATAGTTAAGTTACGGTTGATTTTTAGAAAAGACGGGCTCGAGCACACGGTGCATGCTTTTTTGCTAAAGGCTTCTTGGTTGTGAAAAGTTTTTTCAATTGGCTCAGTAATAAGTCATAATCTTCACGATTATTTAAAACGTCGCTGCCGTTTAATTGCCTTAAAACCTCTTCTACTTGCTTTGGTAAGGGCTCTTTGATGGTAGTGCTTTTGGTTTTACTTAGTCTCGGTAACGGTGGTAGCACCACTGGCAGTAGTCGTTTAAACTCCGCAACTTCTTTATGATGAGCCACACGTAGCGCCTGGTAGATTTAACACATTTTATTACTACGTTATCAAATATTGCCAACAATATTTCTTTATACACTAAAACATTTATGGATAATTCTCCATTCATCCGAATACATTCTACACCAGTATATAACCGATAATCGAAAAATTTGGCTTCAAAGTGGTCTAAGTATTCTTACCCTAAAGTTGCTAGAAGATACTAAGTACAGCGGAAACAACATAACTAATTGCAACCGGTAGATAATTCTCACTCACATTTTAAGGTGGACCATTGATATTTTAAAAACATTTATAATACCTACTAGGTATTTCGAAGGTAGACAAAGGAACAACTGATATATAAAAACAATCGATTTAGAATTCAAAGGATTTTATTGCATTTTACTCAACGCACATAAAGTTTACAGTTGCATACTGAGACACGGGGATACGCATTAGGGTGTCCCTTATATGGCAAAAAAAAATTTTTTTTAGGATTTCGAAACGCATACCCTCCAATTTTTTTATAAATGCTAAAATGTACTTAAACATGAAATTTTATATCTGTAGCATGATTGCAACCCGTGCCGACCGAGCTCTAAAGTTTAATAAAAAACGGTGTTTTGGTCTGACATTTTGGTTTGATCCAAAACTAATTAAAATGCAACAAATAAAGTAAATATGAGTAAAACTAAAAAAATATCAATACAAACTTTTATTTAAATACAAATTATAATAATAATTAATTAGGGTTACTTCTCTTTAGTGTAGTTTTTTTACAGTCTGGATACAGATTTCTATGTTCCTGAACACAACGCAACAAAAACTGTTTTTGCTCTTCTTCAGCCGTGATAAGACCATTAAAATCTTGCATTAATTTAACAGCTCTTTCAGCAGTGTCATTTACGACCTTCAAACGACTTAATCGCCTTCTAGCTTCTCAAAAAGCAAGATTGTCACCCCACGAAGATACGTCTTCCCGAAGAAAACTGTCGTCGATCTGTAGTCGAGATAGAAATCGTTTGCTTCTTTGAGTCACAAAATCATCCAGCGTCATATCTGAAATAAAGAAAAAACCATTAAAATAAGCAAAAACTAAACCACAAAACTTTGAAAAAGAAACATGAAAATATTAAGTACTTACCAAACAAATTTTGCGTAATATCTTCTTTCGATGGGACATACCGTTTAGAGGAATCTGAACTTTCGTCTCTGTTTAAATTATTAATCATTTTTGTCTTGGTTTTGGTATCAACTTCTTCATCAAAGAGTGATAACATGACTGTTTCTTCACACAAATACCATAAATGATGAATAAACTTGCTTATGGATGCCTTGGAACTTGTCGCGTCTACTTTTTCATATTCTTTTAGAGCTTTCAAAAAGGACAAGTCTTGGTTAGGTGCTTTAACTGCCATTGTACATTCGAGCCAAGGTTTGGTATACAAGATGACGATAAATAAACATCTTATAGAGCATTTTTGTCCTTTGCAGTAATTTTAAGTTGCGATTGAAACAAACATATTTTTATAGAATAGATTGCTCTCGCCATCCATCGCGCTTGATGCAAAGCTCCGGGGGGCCTGAGTTTTAGTTTATTCTCTGTGTCTCCTCCTAAGAATACAACGCATAGTTCAACCAATTCGCGGTAATCGTCTCTAACAAAAGATTTTTCCAGTTCAGACTTATAAAAAGTTAACAAAGATGTAATGTTTGTCTTAGCAATATGTGCTTCAACGAAATTTAGAAGTGACTCAATGTTATCAGTGTTAATATTTTTCCAATTATCTCTTAACTTTTTGAAAATTGGAATATCTGGGCTACTTGTAATATGTTTTACCTTTGTTTCAAAAACAGCTTTAAGGACCAACTCATAAACATGATGACGACAAGCAAAAAGCAGCAATTCCCTTTCTAAAGTCTGCTCCAAAATAGCATAAGCTCCACTGAAACGGCCAGTATTGGAAGCTGTTGTATCGCAGCACATTATCTGTACTTTGTCATGTAGGGTCCAGTCAAAGAGAGCAGTTGAAATGGCTTTAGCTTGATGTTTTCCAGAAGAACTCTCTAATTTCGGTACTGCAAGAAGCTGTTCTCTATCGTCAAATGAAGCAATAATTGGCAAGCGTTCTTCTTTTGAACTTCGTACATCCAATCCAAGTAATAGTTTTCCATCCCAATGAATTGTGACTACGTCAGGCAAATTATTCTGGAAGTCAGTTTTTATTGCTGCCCTGGATTTTCTCGCTTGAGTACGAACTCGCTGAATCGAGGATTTCTTTATAGGGAAATCATCGCTGTTCAGACCAAGCGCTTTTACAACCGCATGGAGAATGTAAACTGAGTCCCTTATGCTTAATTGGCATCGATCTAAAGCTGCTACCAGTTTTGGAGTTATTAAACTTTTTGTGCCTCTTTTAAAACTTTTTTCAGGGCAAGGAATCTGAGTTCGAAATCTGTTCCTCATCCGAATCCTCAAGACATTCCAAGTTATCTATCGAAGAAGTAGATGCAACAGCCAATAACTCTCTTTGTTTTACCTTTCTTTCCTCTTCTTCCAATCGTCTTTGCCTAACTCGTTCTTCTTTCTCCGCCAATTTTTTGTCGATTCCACCTAAACATCCCGGTCGACCGGGCTCTCTCTGTTTCCTTAAGAAATCTTTGTCTTCCTCTATCTTCATTCTGTCAAAGGCATCTGCATGTGCAATATCAAATAAGTTATCAAGGTCTTTTACAAAATTATTTTCACGATTCTTGAAAGTCAACTGAGTTTTCTTACAGTTTTTTTGCAGGTCCCTCCAAACATGATATAAATCAACAAGTTTCTTCACGCAGTTAGGGATTGCCTTCGTAGGAATTCTAGCTTTTTCCCAAAATATAATGCACTCTCTTATAACAAGATTCGCACTTTCACTAACAGTCAGCTTGACTTCACGAATATTGTAAAATAAAACGGTAAGAACTTGTCGATTAGATGGTAATTTTGCACCATTTATCTGGTGGCTTGGCACACACAAAATAAACAACAACGCACTAAAAATGTTAGAAATCACTTATAAAATGACAATTGAAACTCGCAGTAACAGGTCGCCGCGCTACTCCCGCGCATCTTGTATGGACAAGTTAAAAACTCAAGTCGGCACGGGTTATCGTTTATAAATCGGGCTAATATTTATTTCTAGACTATATTAGGTCCATACGAAACTTTTTAGAAGGTATGCGTAAAAATATATTGAAGTTGAATTTTAAGGGACACCCTAATACGCATACAATAAAACGTCAATGTGGCGATAAATGTTTATGAATGTTTACATCTAGCACAATATCTTCTTCTGGCAGGTGTTGAGCGGAATGTTTCATTAAGCTTCTGCACAAGAAGCTCATAATTTTCTTTGTTGTTCATAAGAGAGCTGTTCTTAAACTGATTCAATACCAACATAATTTTCTGTTTGGCTGTTTTCTTCACAGAATGGAGATCAGACAGTGCATATTTGTTTTGGTAAGGCATTCGGCGCGCCTGCCAGATGTAAAATATTCATTACTACGGATTTTATGGTTCTGTTATCTAAATTGAAGGAATTTCTCGTGCGCGTAACTTCTACTTGGCGTTTTTCACTAATATGGTGAATTAGGGTTTTTCAAACGAAACATAAATCTCCTTTTAGGCAACACGACCTTCATGATATTCATTCTCTGTTCCTCCGCGAGCGCAGCGCATTTGGTACACTGGAAAAAATATTCTGTTGGGATTTCAAGCTGATTCACGTGTTACTTAATATGTATTTGTCGACTGCCGAAAGCTACTGGTGGCAATCCACCAACTACATGTCATGCAAATGTAAGTAAAAAGGAGGATCTAAACAGCTTGTAATTTTGAATTTATCATAATAAATAAGCAATACACGCTTGTTAAATAAAACCACCGATCAAACACAATATTTATTTTTTGAAAAACCTGTTTTTTGAGCTTTTTCTTGCGCTTATTTATCTAACAAAGTTCAATTATTTACTATACCTATCAAAGTTCTTAATTCTGCGTTATTTGGAACTAGCTGGACTGCTGCCTTTTTGTGACCTAGTAAAAATATATACAAAGACAAACATGGTAGGGGCTCTTCCCTTGTGCTTAGAGCTACGCTGCCGGATACCTTCTTCCTAATTTAGCAAGCTTCTTTGCTAGGTTAGGAGAGAGGCATGCTTTTTTTAAGCTACATATAAGCTACTCAACCAATTAGCGTGGATTTAACTGAAGCGACTTACTAGCTTAGGATTTCAGCCTAACTTTCAAAGTTATATACAATAAATTAATATTCTTATAAAAACGCACGCAGTCAGCATTGCTCATCATTCAAGTACAGACTTACAAATTTTATCAGAAAATAGATAATTATGTTCTTATACTACTACTAAACGGGGCATAGTCTAATTTTACACCTTTTTGCTGTATTTAAGACTTGCGGCATTGCTTGCGTAATGAACGCAAGCTTTACGTTACGCAAGCAGTGTGTCCTGTCTTTTATGATTCCGTACTTTCCAACTCAGTAATACGTACATGTCTACGCTTACGTCTAGTCAAAACGTCCAGCCAAAAAATTGGCAAATACAACTCGATAGTTGTATTTGCCAATTTTTTGACTGGAATAATACGTAGTACTTCTTGTGGGCCTTATGTAAATACTTATTGGTTTGCCACTTTGATCATTTATTATCGATATAATAAATGATCAAAGTGGCAAACCATAATCATAATCATAATAATCATACGTTTATTTGCTAGAGATACATTTTTTTTATAAAGGTAAGTTCTTAAAACCTAAAAGTTCTCTCTCTGCTCTACTCTGCTTGCATGCAAGCGTGCAAATGTTTGATGTTATACAGTATTTATTCCTTTTTACTTACAATTTACATCTATTCAAATTATCCTTAAACATTTAAATTTTTATGTTCCAAAAATTCCTTAATATTATAAAAAGAATATTTTTGAAGCCACTCTACCAATTTCGTTTTAAAAACACCACCCTCCAACAGTTTCAAGTTACTTGGAATGTTATTATAAATTAAAATACACATATTAAATACATTTTTCTTATAAATATCTTTTCTACAAGGTGGTTGATATAATAAGTTTTCGAACTTACTCCTCTTTTGTCTTGTCAAGACCTCACTGCGTAACTTAAAATAATGCATGTATTTTTTGGTAAAAATACAGATGTCTCTTATATACATACAAGGTAGAGGAAGGATTTTACATTTTTGAAATAGAGGTTTACAGCCGTCTAAGAACCATGATTTATTAATAACTCGGATACACCGTTTCTGTATTTTAAAAACTCTGTCGGTGTCGACTGAATTTCCCCACATTATAAGACCGTAACTTAGTATAGATGACACGTAGCCATGGTAAGCTGATAGAGCCGCTTCTACAGAAACATTTTGTCTTAGTTTTTTTAATGCGAACACAAATCTATCCAGTTTCTGACATATGGATTCAATGTGTACTTTCCAGTTTAGATGTTTATCAACATGAAGTCCCAGAAAATTTAAATGATCTATTGATTGTACCTTTTCATCTTCATATGCAATGTCTAAATCTAATTTTTTGGCGTTGTAAGATTGAAATTCAATTAATTTAGTTTTACTTATGTTTATGTTTAAATTATTATCCTTCATCCAGTTATCTACACTTAAAAGAGCTTTTTCTGTAACGGATTTGTATGCATTTTTATCTTGGCTTTTTATAACAATAGTAGTATCATCCGCGAAAAGGATGCAGTTCTGCAAGGTGCTTTCTGGAAGATCATTGATATATATCAAAAAAGCAGAGGGCCGAGAATGCTACCTTGCGGAACACCACTTCTATTGAATATCTCAACTGATTTAAAATTCTTTTTAGAATATATTTTACTATTTTCCATAATGACTTTGGATATCTCTGTGTACTGTTTCCTGTTTCGTAAATAGCTGGATATCCATTCATGCGCTTTTCCTCTTATGCCATAAAAATTTAACTTGTGTAAAAGTTTTGCATGATTTACAAAATCAAAAGCCCTGCTCATGTCAAGAAAAAGAGATACCGCTGGATTACCATCGTTTATGCTCTGTGATACAAGTTTTATCAAGTTAAAGATTGCTAAGGCAGTTGAACTTCCCTTGCGAAATCTAAATTGCTCTTCACGTAATACATTATGTGTTGAGAGAAAATTATTTAACCTACAGAGAATTGCCTTTTCCAGAATTTTCGATATAATAGGAACTATAGATATAGGCCGATAGTTGCTCGGGTCTGATTTATCTCCCTTTTTAAAAATTGGTTTTACAATGGACTTTTTTAACTGTTCAGGAAATTTACCTTCCAGAAACGATAAGTTGATAACATGCGCTAATGGATTACATATCCAAATAGCACATTCTTTTAAAACCCGTGTAGTAATATCATCATATCCACATGTTTTGCTGTTTTTCAGAGACATTATGATTTTGTGAACCTCCATTGCATCTGTAGGATTAAGGAAAATAATATTACAGTTTCTGTTTTTTTGGTCAAGTGTAATATTTCTATTGAAATTTATGGGCTGTTTAGACGTTGAATTAATGAAGTGGTCATTGGAAGTGTTGCAAATATCTATTGGATTATTATATATCACATTATTAAGATGAATTTTTTGTATATTATCTCTATTAAGACTGTTGTTGCATATGGTTGATGAGATTGCATTCCAAGTGGCTTTACATTTATTCTTGTGATTTTGTATACGTCTCGTGTTCGTAAGATTCTGAGCTTTATGTGCACAATGCTTAAATATGTGATTATATAGTTTATATTTTTTCTCGTTTTGCTTTTTGTTTACGTTACTACTTTTAAATTTTAAATATAGGTGACGTTTAGTTTTGCTGGATTTTCGTATGCCTTTAGTTACCCAGTTTAGTGACGTTGGCTTATTATTTACTTTAACCCTAATTACAGGAAAACACAGATCATAGAATAGTTTGAATGCATCATAAAAAATAGTAAAAGCTTCTGTTAATGTATCTGATTCATAAATTTTTGAGAACGAGAGGGATGCCATACAACTGCAAAAAGTCTGAAGATTATTTCGACAGTAGTCACGTTTTAATTCAAACCAGCTAGATATTATTTTTTGATTATTAACTGTTATGGTCACCATCTGTGCTGTTTCGTGATCTGAGAAACCTAGGTGACATATTTCCGGCTGAACATGTTTTATGTTACTAGCTATCTGGTCAATGCAAGAGTTATCCCGAGTGGGCAGTTTTATATGAGCTTCAAAATTATAGTTATGAAGTAAACTTATGAGTTCTTTTGTTGTTGTAGTGCTCTTTATTAGGTCAATATTCCAGTCACCGCATACAATAATTTTCTTTCTCTTATATTGGTCCGTTATGTAATTTAATAAGTTATCAAGTTTATGAAGAAATATACCTATTTGAGCTTTTCTCTGATCGGGTATTCTGTATATATTGATAACTATTACGCCTAGACCAATAATCTCTATACCACAGCATTCAAAATAAAATTTTGTTGGTAAATTTAATGGAATACTTAATGCTTTAGTCTTAAATACTTTACTAGTTAAAATACATGTGCCACCTCTACACTTATCTCGAGTAAATATTGCAGCCAGATTAAAATTGTTTAATTTTTAATGTTCGATTCCATACCTTGTTTAACAAATGTCTCACTAAAACATAGTATATCAACCTCCTTATAGTTCTCCTTTAATTCTAATAAAGTTAATTCTAACAAATCCAATTTGTTACAAATACCAGCTATGTTTTGGTGTAGAATTCTCAGTTTTTTATATCTACCAACCTGTTTAGATTGGTAGTAATTTACTGTAGTTTTATTTGTGGTGGAGTTAGGAGCTAAAAAATGTATCATTATTTTTATTGTGGTCATGCAGTGGATTTTGTGGCCTAATTATTGGATTTAAAAAACTATTTTCGTATTCAATAAAATCAATTTCTATGTTAAGTTTATAAGCGATTAGATCTAAAAATGATAATTTCTTAGTATAGCTGACATTTAGCTCGTTTACTTCAATGTACTTACAATTTTTAAAGTTTTTTGTAAACATTTGTTTCATAATTTAGTTTGTTAACATTTAGGAATCTATTTTCAGAAACATCCAATATCAATATCTTACATTTACTTATTCTACACAAAGTACTACATATGTTAGTAAACAACAAGTACGGGTTAGTGTCATACTTGCCAACTGAAAGTATTACAATGTCGTCGTCGGCTAGGTCGCGTAATAAACTATCTGGATTGCGCAGAATCTCATTTGATGAAGCATAAGGTTGAACTCTCCCTTGTATTTTATAATTATCATTCCATTTACCAGTCTTAATCTGAATTAATCGTGCAGCTAAACCTCTTACTTTTTCATCTCCAATTATGTAGATATTTCTCGCTTTCTTGTATTTCAACTGAGTAGAGGGTTCGGCTTGTCTAGATAATTGTTTAATAGGTGAATCTAACGGCATACTGTTTTCCTCGACGTTTTCTCCCTTTTTCAATAGAATATTTTGATCTCGTTGGTTACTTTGCGGTTGTGAGGTTTGCTTTGGACTGTTTGGTTCAATTGAAAAATCTAATTTAGTTATGATAGTACTGTTATTCTTTTTTTTCTGAGGTATTTTTTTGGGAGTCGATTTGCAAATATCCTTGAGCTGATTTATTTGGGTACCGTACATAGATAATTGCTTTTTGAGATCGCAATTTTCAGATAGTAGATTGCTTATTTCATTTTCTGCAATTTCTAGTTTCTCCGCCAATATAGAAACTTTCTTTTCCAGAATTTCTATTGAAACACTGTTGTCGATTTTTATATTTGGGCAACTCCTGTATAGTTGAGGATTACTTTTCAACGTATGGAACATAAAATCAATATCTTCGTCTAATGATAAACTTTCAAATGAATTTTCTGTGGATACATTTGCCTTTGTATTTTGAGACGTATTCTTGCTCATTAAATCTATGTATTGTTGTTTCGTAGATGACGTCTGTTGCGCCTTAGTAGGTTTAATAGAAGTGTTTTGTTTCTTTCTAAGTGTGACGTTCGATATTGCAATTTCCTCAACGATATCAGTGACTGTTTTATTTTTAGCGCTTATTTTGCACTTCCATCTCTTTTTCTCATCAATGTTCTTTAGTCGAAAAGTAGATTCTGGGTAGCCCATACAATCAAATTCGTACCTTTTTTTGCACACTGAACATTGAGCAGTGCTTCTTATGTTTACATGTTTTTTGCAGATATTACATGTTACCAGTGCTGCCATCTTGTGTTCACTGTTTACCTTATTCGAACCAGACATTTTTTAATAGTAATACTTCTATATCACTGTTTCTTTTTGTATGTATTATCTAATTATTATAAATAAGAATTTAAAATTCACGAAAACTTATATCCTGTCAGACTCAGGTTTGAACTTGCGACCATTCGTGTGAGGCCAGCTAAATTGCAAAAGTTGATGCGTTAGCCGTTGAGCCAATCGACCATTAACATAAGTATTGAATTATATGTGACTTTATGCAGCATATATTTTTCGTTTGATTAGGTAAAACGGTTAATGTGACGTGTGACAGTTAAAATTCAAATACTGAGTGACTCACTTTTGCACTTCGTGTATTTGTTATTATGTTTTGATGAATTTGTGCAACAATTATTATAAGTTTTGCACTATTTTGTTTATTTATGAATGTTGTTATTATACTTTCTTCTTATTTGTTATTAAAATGCAGAGTTTAATAATCACAGGAAACCAATAAGTATTTACATAAAAGCAATAGCAAGCTATGTTTTAGGCAAATACTGTTTTGTTTAGCCACATTATTTACAGCTAGTACCAGATTCTGAACCAAATTCTGAATTGGCATTATCCCATGACAGTATTTTAAACCTAGCTCGACGAATGGGTTATTTCGAACCTTGCTCGACGGATGAGTCGCGTGGTCTTTCAGCGAGATAAAGGGATAGAGTCACGAGACCGAAGGCGTAGACCAAGAAGTGCTGGCTTGACGTAAGAGATGACATGCGTGCCAACAAATTCACACCACAGGATGCTAAAACTCGCGCGATATGGCTTCTCCATATCGCGCGATTTTTAGCATCCTGATGTTTTAGTATCCCATTGAGCAAGAAAGTGGACCCCGGGCTCCAACACGAAAGCCGCTAATGCAACCGGGACTAAACGCGGAGATGATGATGGAAAGGGGTAATCGAACCCGGATATGCTGAACCCGGTGGAAACGTCTGGTATAGCTTTAAACTTTCGCAACGAGGTTTAAACGACCGCGATCTCCAATCGCCCTCAATTTAATATAAGATGAGATACTGGCATTCATAATATTTTAACAATAGGTAATCTATTATAGGGAGGAAATCATTGGCGATATACAGTATGTTAAATAACAGAGGGCGTTCCCTTAAACTCGTTAATATATATCATTAATAGATTAAAATAAAATTATCAGCATAGAAAAATAAGCATAAAAAATCCGAATAAAAAAAATTCTAATTGGAAATAAATTTGAAACCTCCTGTTTTAAATCAAAATAGTAGTCGTCATGTATAAATAAATTGCGACGTTGCCATCTTTCATGTTCGCGTGTACAGTGTGTTTCTTTTACATGTCAATTTAAAATTTTTATTGAATATTTTCATATTAGAAAAAATTTTAAAACATTTTGTTTTCGAATGGAAATATTTTTTTTAGCATGTATGTATGTTATACTATTTCGGGTTAACGGGAACGCCCTCTGTTAGTTAACATACTGTATTTTGAAACAATAAACGCGAACTGAAAACAAAACGTAAAAACAAAAGTAGATGAAGTATAACAAAACTCTTCGTTCTCTTTTCATATATCGCAACCAGCTGCTACAGCTGGACAAAAGGTTATCTGAATATATTTAATTGAATACTAAATGTGTTACTTACAGCATGAGCATAGTAGAAACATAAGAAAATTAAAATAAAAAAATACAACGGTTGCTTGAACATATTCAGTTTGTATTACGGCTTGTTTCAATATACAATAAGTTATAAAAGTACATGGAGCTGTCCAATATGCCCGAAATTTATGGGCATTAAAATGTACATATATTGTGAAACAGATTGAATTGGAAATAGTCATAAAATCTACTTTTAAGTACTACGTATGGTAGGTTGCACGTCAATGCCACCGCAACTAATGTAAGCTGGCCTCAAATTCTACAGAAGACTTGTACCACGCTAGGTTAAATTAAGATGAAATCAGATATTATAGGGGATAAATATAATGACCACCATAAAATGCTTTGATACCCTTAGTTTTGTAACCAAAAATATCTACTTAACACCAGAAAAATAAAGTCTAAAAATAAAATAGCACCAGCTATTTTAGTCACGACTCCACTTTAAATTGTATTCAACCACCAAATTTAGTAAATGATCACCAAATCTTGACGACCAAATTAATGTATTATTTTTGCCTAAATAAATCACTGTGATTGCCATAAAATCAGAAAACGAAACATGAAATGACACGTCAGCCATCGTTTGTCCACCCATAGGTTAGGTTATGTTAGAACTGTGACCAAAACAGCGCGCGAGCGTGCCGCGGCAGCGGCCGGCGAAGCGACAATTAAAACGCTGGTATAATTTTGGTGATCATTTACTACTTTTGGGATAACAATGATTTATTGGATAGCAGAATTTAAAAACTTTGGTTATAATTTCATATTAAAACGCTGGTATAATTTTGGTGATCATTTACTATTTTGGGGTTACTCATGATTTACTTGGAGTCATTTTACTTAAATAGGATAGCAAAGTGTTAAAACTTTGGTTATAATTTTACATTAAAATGCGGGTTTCATTTTGGGGATCATTTACTATTTTTGTCTGTTATTTGTTACTATATCTGGTGGTAAGTTAAACATAAGCCGATATTATAGTCGTATCGTCTCTTCGTTCGAAGGAACGTGTAAGAAATTTTATGCACCATTGTAGCAGTTACCCATCGTGATCAACTCATTAATTGTATTACATAATCATCCTATAATCTTTCCAATGCTGGCTGCTTGCTGCAGAAGGCAAGTCGTGAAGGCCCCGACGAGTAGGTCGTGGTTTCCAACCCAGGCTGCCTTTTATATATAATTTCATCAATACTGCTCTCAAAAGAAAAATATCGTGAAAAAACGGGAATGTCGGTATTTGGCATCTACCAAACAGCATTTGGACCACGTTGTTTATTACGGCCCATTCCTCTCAAGAGAGGAACCTGGACAGTTTAAAATTGAAACCCTGCCAACCCTCAAAACGGGTTGGCCATGAACATTGACCACTATCTAAGCTTGAGCTTAATTTGTATTGAAAGAAGCCTAAAGCCCTGTCCGCCCCACCATTTCATCCGCAGACGTTTTGATCCTGTGGAAATATCTGAAAGACACAGTAACTCTCTCTACTAACTTGTTTAGAAACAGTAACAATCATCCAAACTTTCATGTTTCCAATAGTACTTTTAGTAGTTTTTCAATAGTCTATGAAAATTGATAGCTGATACACAAAATGTGTGTTTATTTTATTTAACCAAAATGTAGAGTACTTATGTACTTATTTCTATGTATTATCTTGAGTGGGATGTTATTATCTGTTACAAATTCAGACGAATATTGAAAATGATAAAATACCGTCACCTACTTTTGGGCATACTGTTTCAAAGACCTTAATTTGTCAACTGATAAAATGTAGAAGGAGATGGCAAATTGGTTGCTGATGACTGCAAGTGGTGCAGCATGATCATTGTTAACAAATTTGGTCGATTTTTTAATCGACTTCAAAAAGGAGGAGATTACTCAATTCGACCGTATGTTTGCTTTTTTATGTTGTTCGCGAATAACTTCGTCGTGACACACTTACAAAAAAACTTTTTCACAAAAAAATAACCGACTTCCAAAAACCACTACAAAGTGAACAATAATTAATTTTGGAAGTCGGTGCCAAAGATGAATATACAAAACCAAAGACACCGACTTCCGAAATTTTATTGTACTAGTCTAATATACAAAACATAATATCAAAACACAATCAAAGCTACACTACAGTTAAATACAATCAAAAATAAATAATAATGAAAAAAAAAAATAACAATGTCAAGTAATATAAGTCAAACAAGAAAATGATGATGACCGACATCTGCTTCCGAAATCCATACCCTCAGTCAAATTAATTGAAAATATAAAATTTAAAAACAAATGTCAGTCAAGTCCAGCCAAATTATACAAACCGCCCCTAACGGTTCTCGGTGCAAAGGTGCCCGCAACGCTTGCCGCATTGTCACGCTGAATGGCGATGGCTAACCGGATGGATTGCACCAAGAACGAGCCGGAGCGGGAGTCACCTGTTTTGTCACAGAGTCTATGCCCTATCTCACTAATGAGCTTCTTGGCCTCAGTACCCAACTTTCCAAAGCCTTTGTAGTAGTTTTTGGAAGACGGTTTTTTTTTTTGTGCAAAAGTTTTTTGTTTCAGAGTTGTTTTGTGCCCTATTTTGATCATCGATTTGTCTAACGAAAAAGTGAATAAAAAAATATTATTTAAAAACAAAAAACCCGCCTGCATAAAACTCTAACGCACTGAAAAGGTAGAAACAAGTTGAACAATCGCAATTGGGGCACTGTTCTATGGAATACTTGTTTAACTAGCTAAGAAGTCCCCCAACTGCGATTGTTCAACTTGTTTCTACCTTTTCAGTGCGTTAGAGTTTTATGCAGGCGGGTTTTTTGTTTTTAAATAATGTTTTTTTTTTATTTCTATCTCTTTAGTTTTAACAAATTATGTTTCTAATGTTAGAAAACTTAAAAAAATTGTTTAATTTTTTTTTCATCGTGCCGTTTATTAAAACGGCACGTTATATATATATTTTCTAATGATACTTTTAAATCCTTCATTTTAAAACCAATTCTATAAGTTTGGTAGATAAAAATTACCTCATAATTATGGCGTCAAACAACCGCCATTTTTCTTTTTTAATGTCACCGTCGAAGAAAAAACTAACGATGTTTTAAATGTGAATCCGTTAGCCGGTTCTGGAGATACAAGATAATAAAGAATATTACATACATTCATATGTACAAGATACGCGCTTTGTGCATGCCTCCGAATGTAGGTAATTCTGTTTATAATTTTGCAAAAAATTGAAACTGATTGACTTTTGTGCTGAAATTTCTAAGTGTATATTAATTACGTAGGTACGGACGACAGCAGGTCAAGCTACCCGAAACGGTCAGATATTTTTAATCAACTTAAAGCCTTAATGCTGTAGAGATAAAGTTGAAAATCTAATAAGGAAATCTGACAGATAGTAATATCTTGATGTGATGTCGTCTGTACATAGGTTTGGTTTACATTTTATCTTAAAAACATGGAGATCTTTTTTTCCAAAAGTAGTCATTTGTTTATTGATTAGTGGTACATTTCCATCACATTTCAATCTTTTTCGTCATTATGGATACGTTAAATATTCGAGTAATTATGAAATATGAGTACCGTTATGCTATCAACGCGGCACAAGCGGCACGTAACATCTACGACGTTTACGGAGCTAACACTACAAACTAACGCAGCACTTACAGAACACAGAACCCCCCGGTCGTCTGAAGACTTTTGGTCGACAATGACGAATTGAAGACGATTGTGGAAGCTGATGATACACAATCTACGGCTGAAATAGCAACAGCTTTCGACAAAACAAATAAAAAATATAAACTATATTAGACCATATGTGTCGAATTGGCAAGGTAAAATATCTTGCCAAATGGGTGCCCTACGAACTCAATGATTGCCAGCGCGAAGTACGCGAGACATGCCTGGCACTGCTCAACAGACAAACAAATGAAGGAATTTTGAAACACATGCGATGAAAACTGTAAGTTGATTAGATCCTGATGCAGTACCTAAACAATGCCCCAAACGCAATCTTACCCCTAGAAAAGCGATGGTCCCTGTTTGGTGGTCTAACCGCTGTGATTCATCACATCTTCTTACCAAACGGGATGAGCATTACTGCAGATGTGTACTGTGAAGAACTGAACACAATGATGGAGAAACTAGCACATCTCCAACCAGAATTGGTCAATCGCTCCTCTCCGCTGTTCCTGCACGACAACACGCGACCTCATACCGCACAACAGACAGTCTCCAAGTTGCAATAAAAGGTTGGTTAGGTTGGAGGCTCTTCATCAACCGCCCTACTCACCAGACCTTTCGCCTACAGACTAGGTACTACTTTTTCCAGAATTTGAATAGTTTTTTTTTATTAAATTATAAACTAGCGCTTGACCGCAAGCCCGCCTGATGGTAAGCAGTGACGCAGTCGTTGATGGTAAAGCGCACTAGTTTATTAAGAGCCTATTCACTCTAGCCTTGAAGACACTCAAATTGTAGTCCGACGGAAACACCGCCGCTGGCATACTGTTGCAGTCCCTCGATGTACGCGGTATAAAAGAGGAGGCGAAACGCTTCGTCTGGATCGTAGTGGTGTTAACAACGTAACTTGCCGTACGACGGGTTGTCCGATGGTGGAACGGAGATGGGGGAGAAAAATCATGCAATTCCCTCGCACATTCCCCAAAATGCATCCTATAGAAGACCGAAAGGCTGGCTACTCTACGCCTGTGCTCAAGGCTTTGGAGACCGTCTCGAGTTAAGTCAGGGTCACCAATCAGCCTCTTCGCCCGCCTCTCCACTGAATCCAAAGTGGCCAGGTGACACTTAGCAGCACCAGCCCAAAAGTGGCTGCAGTACTCCACACACGAACGGACCTGTGCTTTCTACAACATTAAAAGCTGCCCTGGTGTGAAGTACCGCCGGACCTTTGCGATAATGCCAAGTTGCTTAGCAGCCACCTTGGCCTTGGACTCAATGAACCGCCCAAAGTTTAGGTTCGAGGAAATCTCAACTCCCAAAGGCTGAAGGCGGTCGGTACACTCCAAGGATACATTTCGAAAAGTAGGAGCCAAGGTGAACGGGCTCGTTTTAGCGGTGAAAAGACACGCTTGTGTTTTGGCGGCATTGAATTCTACATGATTGGCATTGCCCCATTCGGAGACTGATATCCTCCCTTTCGGACCGGATTGATTCCCTACTAGCCCGAACATCCGGCAGGTATCTCTCCACAACTGTGCTGTCATTCTTGTCGGGAAAAAATTTCTACACCCAAGAGGCAGCCTTTCAAAAATTTGTTGCCTCTCGTCCAGCTGATTTCTTTAAGAATCAATAAACTGCCACTATGTTGGCAAAAATACATTGATTGCATGGGTAATTACTTCAATTAGTACAAAAGAATTTTTTCATATTAAACGGCAATTTTATATTTAAAGACTTAATATATAAAATATATTTAGAATCAATATATTTATTATAATCAGTGATTAAAATCCTTAATTTTGATACCCAACTCGATATGCTTGGTAGAAAAAATATGTAATTCTATTTTTTTTTCCATTTAATATTAAGTTATATACATATTTAGAATCAGTGTTTAAAATCCTTCATTGTGATATCCCACTCGATATGCTTGGTAGAAATTTATTTCTCTAGACCTCACAATATGGCGTCATACACCCGCCATTTTCTTTTTTTTTAAATGTCACCTATCTAGTAGCAGTTGGGTAATTAAGGCAAAACTAACGATACCTCAAATGTGAAAATCTGTTCAGCGGTTCTGGAGATACTAGGTAATAAAGAATAATACATACAAGATAGGCGCTAAAAACATAACCCTGCTGGCAGTCGGGTAAAAATAGCATTTAAACATTGAATTAACAATGAACTAGTTAAATAAAACGAAAGTAATGTTTATGAAAATTGATTTATACTTTATTTCTTTTATTTTATGGCTTTGTTTACGACCAGCAATAAAACAATTCTTGTTGCATCCTACAGTATTCGATATTTCTATAGAAAAACGCCTTAGTTATATGTAATTAAATGTGTTTACAACATAACAGATTATTATTATATTTACCTGTGTTAGTTTCAGTTATACTAGTATATATTATTAATAATTATAATGTTGCCGTAGCTCAGAACACAAAATCTGTTTGCATAGCAACGGATGACACTATTAGAGGTATGTCAAATTGAGATAAATTCTATAAACAAACTAAACTAATTCATATTCTTCTTTATTAATAGAATAATAATTTAGTTTAGTTCCCGAACAAGGGAATCGGGAATCAGGCCCAATATCTCCCTCGCTGAAGACTGGTCTCCGCTTAGTTTGGTCAAGAGATTGCTTGAAATTGGGATGACTTTTTTACGTTTCTACTTCACCAGAAAATTTTAAAAATATGTAATATATATGTTATATAAATTTTAAAAATATGTGATAATTTCTTATCGAGATTTGAATTCGCTTCACATTTCAAGATCTTTCCGACCCTAATTTTACACACACTAATTTAATGTATGATTAGAAGTTCTCGAGATATGCTAGGTATGTTTCTGTATTATCTGTATGTAAACAGTCGTATATCGTCGTGAACATTTTTTAACAAGTTATGGAAAACATTCTAGCACCAACTAGAATTCCATTCAGAAATGTATCATAAGCATACGGTGCTTTGTAGTAAGAATTTAGGCTTGCAGGCTCTACTAAATCGCCTTACAGGCATTTTCAAAAATGTTGTGGTACTTAGATTTAATTCCTTTATCCATTGGAAAATGTCGAAGGATACTGCCTGACACAATCAATAAATGTTGTGAATAATATTGAATCTTTAGTGTTCCTTAATAACGGTATTTTCTGATTATCCATTTCGTGTTTACTTTTGTATTCTGTCCGACTTATACTTTTTCAATATTGTTGTATTTTTATGTATCAGTTGAGAATGCTGTTGGTTGCACTTTTCGAAACATGCATTATGTCTATAATAACTCCTTATGTTCTGTTTATGTCCTGTTCTTTCCGAATAAATAAAAGAAAAATATGTATTATAGTTTGAAAAAGCGCTGTGAAACCTTTTCTCAGAAGTTGAATCAAAATTTTTTTTTTTTTTTTGGAAATTATCGTAAGCCTAGAATTAAGGGTCTCCATGAAATTTTTTACTACCTCTCTCTCTCAACTATCGATTAAACGACGGCCGTGACCAAGAGATCGTGACGGCCTATTGCCACGATGAGGTCACGGCGGAATCCTGTTCAAGCTGGGCATTCCTCCAATGTGTGCTGCGCCGTATCCTCGAAACAAACCACACAGTGGTGACTAGGACATAGGTCCTTCCCAGATCAGCCATGGCCAGAGAGTACCTGCGTCAGCTCATCGCTCATCTCTTTTAAAGCCTAACCCAATATAACAGTGTGTACAAACATTCGTTTCAGCAAAACGTAAGAAATGCTTATTAAGGCCAGATACTGGCCCCTGCAGAGCGGATATATTGTCATTCTACTATGATGCCAAACAACACCGGTGTTATCGTTTCTTCTATGGCGGCTGCCAGGGAAATGGCAACAACTTCAAAAGTAGGAAGCAGTGTCTCGATGAGTGTTACGTTTCTGCGGGCACGGAGACAGGTAAGGGATTTTTATGCAACTAATAGAAATAAGTTATATGTACTTTCTAAGTACTTATATCTTGGACATCAACGACTGAAGGTGAAGGAAAACAACCTTGAGGAAACCTGGACTTTAAGTCTAAAATCGCCAACCCGCATTGAGCAAGCGTGGTGATTACGCTCACTTCTTCTCTGTATGAGAGGAGACCTGTGCCCAGTAGTGGGACGATAAAAAGGTTGATGATGATGATGATGAATAGAAATTTATCTGAATTGGAATTAAAAAGATAATCGTAGGTACAATAACAAAGCTGCTCATGGATAAGTGCTTATTGATGCAGTGTCGGCAGTTGCGTTTGGAATGCTCAGCGTTCGGTAGACTGGGGCGCTAGTCAGCTATTTTTTAAAATTTGCCATTCCAGCACGATTCCATTGTCATTTCATTCTGATTGTGCTTATAAGTTCGTAATCTGCTAAATTCATAATTATTGATCAATTATCACAGTCGTCTTGTAATGGAATGGTGACAGAATGACATTACCGTATTGCCATTATTATCATCATCATCATCATCTCAGTGTTAATCCCAGTCGCATCCGAAGCCTTTTCAGCTTTGGAGTCTGGGGTCCGCTTTACCAGTCCAACTGCTGATATGGCTAAACTTCGACATTTTCCGTGAAGCGACTGCCGTCTGACCTCCACAACCCGAAGGCGACATCGAAGCATTGCAGTTAGACCAATTGTTGGACTTTTGAGGGCTCCAACAACCCGCAACGACTGCCACTAGATGTTCGTATGGCAACCGGGACCAACGGCTTAACGTGCTTTCCGAGGCACGATCAGACCAGTGCAAATATTCATATTCATGCATACAAATACTTGCACTGTGCGGGGATCGAACCCGCGCCACCTTGCGCAGCGGCCGCGTCCGCTACCGCTACGCCACGGAGGCTGTCCGTCTGCACCGTATTGCCATTATTATAAAACCCGTTAAAAGAAACGATTTTCTAAAAAAAAAATATATAGAAATAGAGTAGTAGTACTCTATGTCTAGAGACCACTGGTCAATCATTGTGACACTATTGTAATTTGTAATAGCAGAGTAAGGCCCCTATTTTAATAAAGAATTACGACTGATAAAAAACGCGATGTCTAAGTGGGCCAATAGTAGAGTGCCGTAAGGCATAAAAATGGTCAAACCTCGGAACCCAGGGCCAGTCAATGAATCTTTATATCAAGTATGAGACTGCTTTATTAAAACCTCAAATAAAAAAGTAAAAAAAAAAAAATTGACCGATCTCGATTTACAACAATTTACTGAAAAATGAGAGGCGGAAGGGGGAAAAAGTGTTTATAGTGAAAAATTTAATTTTATTTGTAATAAATTATATGTGCAGAGTAACTTCAATGTTAATTTATTAGATTATCGTAAAAAATAAGTTACAAAAAAAATTTATCATTAACTATACACATTGTTACATCATTGTACATTATTGTCGTCGTCGTCGATCTCGTTGATATAGATTGTAGGTGAAGGATTAGTGCAGCTGTCACCATTGCATTCTAAGCAAGCTGCAGTGCAGTTTAATCCACTTTTCCTGCACCCACAAGATGCTCCACATCCTGTTTTGCATGAGCAAAAAATAATTTTTAATAAAGATTCTGGAGCTGGTCGTTGCGTCATTGTTTGCGGTGTCAATATTCCGCATTCATATTTCCAGCCCCATTCTTCTGGTAATATTTCTCTTCCAAGCTATGTTTGAACTTGCAAAAATACTCTTTTAAAGTGTTCAAATGCGCTATCTGCAGTGGGTGGTAATGACGGCAGTTTAACGCAGGTATTTTTAGCAGTTGCTTTCAAAAAAGAGTTATATCTTAATGCATTAAGATCTTTTATTTTCTGGGGGGCACCGTATAAAGCAAGAGTGCATGTAACACCAGCCTTAAAAATGTCATCAGTATTTTCGCATTCATTTTTGAAGACTGTCGCAGCATTTTGCAAGTCTGGTCGCTTTTCAAAATTTTTTGCAAATACGTTTTTGCCACGTTGGAAAAAAGCTGATGTCGTGTCACACCCAGTGAATGCATGTAAGAACAGAATATGCTCTTTACACTTAGGTAATATTCTCTCTAAGCATTTGAAAGAGTACGTTTTTTGCGGTATTTTGCCTTTGGATGGTTTTCGAAAATAAATTTCTCGGTCTGTTGGTGAGAGAGCAGTCAATAAAACTAAAACATCTATATCTTCGGACACTACAGCAACCTTTTCAGATTGCAGATTAACAGCAGTTTCGATTATTAGTTTATCGGCATCAGCTTCTGCTTGGCAAGAAAATATTTTATTTTCTGAGAGTGTTTCTCGTATCATATCTATGAGCCTACTCTTATTTTTGGCATTCGATAAAATATATATAATATCTCCTAGTTCAGAGCTTAATTCAGAACTAGATCCGATTTTATCACAAATGAGGCAATCATTGCTTGTACTATCAATACTGGATGGTTCACCCATTGCGACATGTGGCTGCAACAACAAATATTAGTAATATTAATAACTAACTTTTATATCATAATTAATGATTTATATTATTAAATTCTACTATTATATTCTAACTTTTAACATCGATTTATTACAAAATATTCATAACTGTTTTCAAAAGCATGTAATATAAATGAAAAACAAATACTTACAATTTATGCCACTATTTTCAAAGTTTTTAAAACTCAGTAATGTTCAGTAATTAACTTTTATCACACTCACTGCACAATAATATAAACATTAATTTTTAATAAACAAAAATCTGAGATAAATATTTTTCGGAACGAAAACAAGAGCTACGTATTGTCTAGCAAGTTACAACGTGTACTATCCTGTGAGGGCCCGCCATGAACAATACCGAACAGCTGCTGTTATCCCGTCTATTCTCCAACCCGACCTTCATCGGTATATCTGCAGTCCCTAAAGATCCAAGATCAAGTTTTCAAGTTTGTAATAGTTGTTCTTTTTAAAATATGACTTTTGACTAATATAAATCAATGAAAACTCCAAAACATTTTTCTATATACTATTAAAAACATATTTTCAAGGTTTATATTAAGATTCATTGACTGGCCCTGGATTCCGAGGTATAAACCTTACGGCGCTCCACTACAACGGCAGATGTAAATGTAGCCACCTTCTGACTGCCAACCCTGATTGTGATGTGTTTGCGAAAGAATGGAGCTAAATTATCCGTATACCTATATCTAATATTATGT
Source organism: Sesamia nonagrioides (assembly GCA_017933935.1). Lineage (NCBI taxonomy): Eukaryota > Metazoa > Arthropoda > Insecta > Lepidoptera > Noctuidae > Sesamia > Sesamia nonagrioides. The sequence continues at coordinate 1,484,516 of JADWQK010002002.1, read as the reverse complement.
AAGAAAAAGTTTACAATGGAATCCTCTATTATTTAAATCAATGTAAATATTATCAATGTAATAATTGGTGTTGTACCGAATATACACCATAAGGTCGTAACGGCATGTCTAAGGATACCGTGGCATCGTCATTGCCGTTAGTAGCCCCAGCCCCCAAATTCTATTGTTCACCAACTAAACTAAATATAAGTCCAATGCTTCCTTTTCCATCCAATTTCTTTCTATTTCATTAAGAAAATAACAGAAGGAAAATATTAGTTTAGTCCTGCCAGATTAAGACCATAGTCATTAATACCATAGATATTCTTTTTTGGTTCATTTCTTTCGAATGGAAAAGGCAAAGGCAAAGTACGCCATACAGCCAAGTCTTCAGTAATTTTTTTCGTCATTAAATATCTATCCTAACTTATCCTAATTTATCCTAACTTATCCTAGCATAACTTAACCTAAACTAACTCCTTTCGTTTTACGCGTTTGGACGATAAGGAGCGGTTTAGCGTAAAGACATGATGAGGCCACTATGGTACAATATTTCAATTCGTTCTTTTTGAATTATTCACTGAATGCACTTTTTACTACATAAATCACGCGTTTTTATTTAGTAAACGACACTATAAATAATTTTAAAAGTCCAATGAAAAGTGAGCGTGACACTCATCTTGACATTCCCGCCAAAACCTGACTCTACCATAGATAGTTTAGTTATGAATAAAAAGATGAGCGTCACAGAATACGTCAATGTACTTCAGGCGCGGTTTAATTTCACAGGGGTTTTTTGACGGGAAGCTAAAATGAGTGTGACGCGCATTTTTCATTGGACTTTTAAAATTATTTAAAATAATAATAATAAATCGTTTATTTGCATTAAACATGGTATACAAAGGTGTTGAATAAAAATACAGTAGGTACAAGCATGTTTAGCTAAGATGAACATAGCACGCAAAATTTTTAAGGTAAACTAAACTATTTAAGGCATTAACATTTATGATCCATAAATTCTTTTAAACTATAAAAATTACATTCATTTAACCATTTATAGAATGCAGTCTTCAATAATCTTATATTTAATACTTTGAAATGACTTGGCATCTTGTTATATATCCGCACACATGTGGCAAGACAATTTTTATTGTATTTGGTCAGTCTTGGTAGATCACTCTGTACTAATCTAAAAGGATCTCGTCTGATACGTGGACATATTTCACTTGCAGTTTTAAACAGCTTTATATGCTTAACTACGAATACGCATATTTCGTAAATGTAAATGCATGGGAGCGGTAACAAGCCAAGTCTTTGAAACATTGGTCGACATGAATCGTCGGGTTTTAGTCCACAAATTGATCTTATGCACTTTTTTTGAGCAATGAATGCTCTAGTCATATCAGTGCTATTGCCCCACATTATAACACCGTATCGTAATATCGATTCAACATAGGCGTGATATGATATTAAAGCAGTTTTCATATTGGTAACATTTTTAACTTGCTTCAGTGCGTATACAAATTTATTAATTCTAGTGCTAATATTATCTACATGTAATTTCCAATTTATATCTTTATCTATTATTATACCTAAGAATTTTGTATGTGTTACTTCATTGAGTTTATTTATATTAAGTTTAATGTTATTTTTATTATTATTTGTATCATGGAATTGTATATAGACGGATTTGTTTAGGTTTATTTTTAAATGGTTAATGTCAAGCCAATTTATTAATTTATTGATTGTATTATTAATTTCACACTCATGATCTCCAATGGTATTTTGTTTTTTATCAGTTGCTACTACAATAGATATATAGTGTCGTTTACTAAATAAAAGCGCGTGATTTTTGTAGTAAAAAGTGCATTCAGTAAATAATGCATAAAGAACATTGAAATATCGCAGCATAGTGGCCACATAATGGCTTTGTATCAAATCTCCTCTTAGTCGGCTAACGCGGCCGTTTTTTCAACTGTCATTGGCGATATCCGCCATTATTATGAAATATTTTTTTAACAAATTTCTATAATTTGTTACACGTGTTATTGGCAAAATTGTGGTATCTAACCACAGAGGCCATTGAAGAGTTGAAGTAGTATTCACTCTAAAGAAAAGAAGAAGAAGAACTAAAATTTATCTTCTTTCCATTTCTAATGTAACAGAAATAATAAGAAGTATTGAAATTTGTGAACAAGTGAATCAGCGCTATTTAAATGTTTTATAGGTAGTAAAATAATATACTGTTTTAATTTCTAATTTTAGATCATAGACCATATTTTTGTTCTCTGGCGTTTGACTACGGCCACTGCTTTGGACAATACAACCGGTGGGCATGGGATCCAATATCTGAGTACGTAACATTTTCTTTAGAAGTCAAAATCCATAGAAATGTATTTATTTATTATTTAAGCACATAGATAGGGACGACAGCAGGTCAACCTACCCGAAACTGTTAAATATTCCCAATCAACCTTGAGCTTGAACCTTAATGCTTTAGCGATAAAGGCTAAAAAATTATAAAGAAAGACAGATTGTAGTAGTCCCTTGGTTATACTGTCGTCTGTATATGTGCCGAAGCCGAATGTACCAGAGCTCTTTTTATTATTCAGCCTACGGATTATTTTACAGTGTTATGTCAGGACTTTCACATAATTCTTTCAAAAACTCTGTGTGCGTATTATCTGTTATTATATATTGATTATTTTTTTACCCATTTAGAGTTTGCAAACAACGCATATATTCCGGGTGCGGAGGCAACCAGAACAACTTCGAGACTAAACATGAGTGCATGGCAACTTGTCTCAAGAAACCTAACAACACAATGAACCACCCGCACAACTCCCGGCTCACTACGTGCATACCGTTCACAATACCTGAATTTAATTAAACCTTTCTCGATAGTATCCGTAGAATGGTTCTTGACCCTCCCCTAGAACAGCGTTTCCCATCAGGTGGATCGCGACAGGACAACGGGTCGCTAAAAAAATACCGGGTCGCAGCAGTACAGAGGCAATGCCGCGACTTTAAATAAGTAATAGATGGTTAATTTTATTTCTTGACTAACGAGACAATGATGGTCGCTCGAAGGGTGGATTGTAGGTATTGCAACTACAGACGCGCGCGGGGGTTGGGAGGGGTGCACTCATGCGCATGCGTTGTAGCTAGCTTTTGTTACAGTCGCACTTTGCAGCCCTTTCTACATCCGCGCGTGTATTATTGTATTGTAATACATACATATTAGCAATGTTTGTGTTTTATTTAACGTAATAAGTACCTACTGATTTTAGTAAGGTCCAAAAACTTAAGTGGGACACGACGGAGGAGTATGAAATTTACCGGGTCACAGTAGAACAAAGTTTGGGAAACGCTGCCCTAGACTATTACCACTTTTACATAACAGTACCCTCATTGCGTAACACACTGTCCTAGATTCCCTTAATCATAAACTAAATTAAATTTAAGTTCAGTGCATCTTTATCTTTATATTTCACTACGAAAAGGACAGAAAAGAGAATGTTATGAAAAATGAATGTTAGACCTGTCAAATTAGTCCGCTCCTGACGTAAATTGACGTATTTTTGGTCGGCGCCACTATCTCTCACAATATAAATCAATCATCGTCAGCCTGTAGTCATCAGTCATCTTATTCAATTAAATAAAACGGAAATTAATTAGAAGGAAATCAAATTAAGACTGATCTTTTATTGAAAGCAAGGATACACTTTGTAAGCAAAATATTATGTGCATGCAATATTAATGAAATAACTTGATTTATTATTCTTCCTCTGCAACTGTCCTTAGCATCACGAAATATGAAAAAGATGTTTTCAAAATCTGTAAACAAAGTAAAGTTATATAGTATAAAAAATACTCAGTTCACCGATTTATTCCAAAGATGTACGGACGAAAGCAGGTCAAACTGCCCGAAACTGTCAAATATTCCCATCAACCTTATAGTAAAGATCGATCGATAAAGTTGAAAATCTATGAAGAACTCTGACTGATTTGCTGTCGTCTGTACTATACTTAGAGCTAAAGCATCACACACAACTCAAAAATTCAAGTTCAGGTATAATTTTGTTGGAGAGCACCCCACAAAATCCCATTCAAACTTTTTACAAATCTAATACTCACTCAATAATGACATTGTGGTGTTGAATGTTCTCCCGTAACAGATTATGAATTTCCTTCAACTCTTGCTCAGTATACTTGTTTTCGTAACCGTCACCATTATTTTTCCCCGATTCTACCAGTAATGATGCAGGTTTCGGAAAATTTTCGAGATTGTCTCTTAAAATACGCATGTGACCCCAAAGATGAAATACCATTAGGGATATAATTAAGTCTACAATGCAGAAGTAGGATGAGCAGGTACATGTTATGTACCAGTTTATGCAGAATACAAAAATGTATCCTTTATAATGGGTTGTGTAGTCGAAAGGTAAAGAAAAGAAAACTGATTGGTCGAATGTACTATTTTCAGGTCTCTCACTCCCATACATCCCATCAGCGTAACTGTTGTACATTGGCGTCGCGTTGAATAAAACGATACCAAAACACATCAATGCGATGAGATAGATCGTAAAGAAATGACACATTTTGTGGACCATTATGTGTATCTGGAAAAGAACAGAAGTACATTACAACCGAACACTGATTTACGCTGGAACACTAATGTAATTCAATTTTAAAAATTTAATTATTCCTCTTATTTCCCTTGGAATTGAGATGTTCAGGACACATTCTCGACAGTGCAAAATACATTGATTACAGTGTTTGTAAGGATTAAACGGGTGCTGTTGTGACAGCTTCAACTTTTGTTAATAACTTTGTCGTCACAGCGTTGGTGTGTTGAAAAGAATCTCATATAACCCGTTTACTTTGTTGTGCACTTTTATAATTTCTCCAAAGTGGTGAGTGGAAGTCTAGGTCAGGGTTTTTTTTTTATAAATTATTATCTAGCGCTTGACCGCAATCCCTTAAGGAGTGAAGCAATCGTTGATGGTAAAGCGCGCTAGTATATTACGGGCCTATTCACTATTTCACTCTAGCCTTGAAGACACTCAAATTGTAGTGTGACGGAAACACCGCCGCTGGCAAATTGTTCCAGTCCCTCAGTGTACGCGGTATAAAAGAAGAAGCGAAACACTTCGTCCAGATCGTAGAGGTGTTAACAACGTAAGGGTGGAAAGTGGCCGTACGATGGGTCGTCCGATGGTGGAACGGAGATGGGGGAATTAAATCATGCAATTCCCTTGCACACTCACCAGGATGCATCCTATAGAAGAACGAAAGGCTGGCTACTCTACGTCTGTGCTCCAGACTTTGGAGACCGTTTCGAGTTAAATCTGGGTCGCCAATCAGCCTCTTTCCACGCCTCTCCACTGAATCCAAAGTAGGTAGCCAGGTGATATTTCGCATCACCAGCCCAAATGTGGCTGCAGTACTCCACACACGAGCGGACCTGTGCTTTGTACAACATTAGAAGCTGCCCGGTGTGAAGTAGCGCCGGAACTTAGCGATGACGCCAAGTTTTCTGGCAGCCACCTTGGCCTTGGATTCAATGAACCGCCCAAAGTTTAGTTTCGAGGAAATCTCAACTCCCAAAACCTGAAGGCGGTCGGTGCACTCCAAGGATACATTCTGAAAAGTAGGAGCCAAAGTGAACGGGCTCTTCTTTGCGGTGAAAAGACACGTCTGTGTTTTGGCGGCGTTGAATGCTACAAGATTGGCTTTGCCCCATTCGGAGACTGCCTGTAATGCAGCACTCGTATGCTCTACCATAGCCTCTCTTTCGGACCGGATTGATTCCTTACTAGCCCGAGCTTCCGGCAGGTATCTCCACAACTGTGCTGTCATCTGCATACCCATAGACACCAGGCATCAGCAGAGTTAATATGCCGCAGGAACAGAGTTGCAGCTCTCTGCAACTCTGTTCCTGACTATTCTCTAACAGACCCCTGAGGAACACCGGCGTTGGTTGACATGGGCTCCGATGAGCATCCGTCGACAACAACTCGGGGGGACCGTTCAGTCAGGAAGTCTTTTACCCAGCCAGTCAGAACAGCGGAAATGCCGTACGCTGGAAGCTTAATCAAAAAGCCAGCGTGCCATACCCGGTCGAAGGCCTTCGAGACATCAAGGGAGACGGCAATCGCTTCCCCATTTTTCTCGAGGGCCTCGCCCCACAAGTGGTTGGCATACGCTAGTAGGTCATGCAAATGAATATATACATGAAGAAGCTTTCCAATGTCTGTCCACTATAACGTTGAGTCATCATCATCATCTCAACGTTAATCCCAGTCGCATCCCAAGCTGTTTCAGCTTTGGAGTCTGGGGTCCGCTTTACCAGTCTAACTGCTGGTTTGAACTTCGATATTTCCATATTTTCCGTGAAGCGACTGCCGTTTGAACTACACAACTCGAAGACGATATCGAAGCTTTGCAGTTAGACCAACTACCACTATACCGTTGAGTATCTACATGTAAAGTACTCGTATTTACTATACAAAATCAAAATCAAAAGTCATTTATTCAAACTAGGCTGAGAATCAGCACTTTTTGAACGTCAATATTACATAAGACAGTCCCCCAAAACGCCCACCCATCGACACTTCCTAAGTGCTTTCGCTGGGAAGAAGAAGTTGCGGAAGAAACTCCCCAGCAGCACAGTTGTCTGTTCATTTAGAAAAAAACACAATAGTTTATACAATACTATGTAGGCATACAAGAGAAAAAAAAAATACAAATATGCCAGCTAGCCACGCCAAAATACCAGAAAAGCAAAACAAAAAATAAAACATCACTGAAATTTAAAAAGTAAAAACTTATTACAAACCTAAATAAAAGGCCCTGGCATAAAGGGCGTGACAGCTCACATATTTGTGCATTGTAAAAAGCAAATTATATGAACTCATATAACATGTCAGTAAGCTAATTCTGGAGAAGGAACACAAACATTGCCTTGAGTTAATCAGAGCTACCAGCTATACTTTTATCATTCAAATAGTCATTCACAGAATAATATGCCTTTGAACAAAGCTTGGCTTTTATTTGTGCTTTAAATGCATTGTAAGGCAAGTCTAGCAAAGCAGAGGATATCTTGTTATAAAAAGTTATACCAAGGCCAACAAAAGAGTTATGAACCTTTTGAAGTTGGTGAAAAGGGGCTCGCAGTTTGTCCTTATTTCGGGTGTTAAGATTATGGATCTCACTGTTTTTTGGTGTATATGTGAATATTTTGCCTAACATATAAGATGTTGGCTAAGACAATACATCAAATTAAACATACCTTATATGAGTAACCAGATTTATTTCTGTAATTAAAAAAATGCATTTCATTTAAGAAATAGAAGAGATTTTTGTTGTATTTTTGACTGATGATCATCATTGATCTCGACTGAAATATAAGAAAACGGGTAAGAATTATTTTAATAGGATAATAAGTATATTTTTGAAAACATTTATAAATAAATCATCCTGCATGCCCCAGGGGGTAGAGACAGATGGGGGCAGCTGCTCTCCAGGGCATGAGTGGAGGTTAATGGCCCAACAGTGGGAACTTTATAGGCTGATTATATTAATTTATTCATTCAATGTTATTTATAGCCTATATAGGCCTGTGACCCAGGAGTGAAAAAATATAGGCTCATAATGTATGTATTTATAGCCAGTGTTTTGGCGCTGCAGGATAAAGGCCTCCCTTACTACTTTCCACTACCTACTCTGTAAACAAATTGTGCCTGTAAGCACCAAGTGCATCCTGTCATCTTCTTCTAGGTCTACTTCAATGTCGCCGAACGTTTTCTGGGACCAACATGTTGGTAGGTTAGTCTTCATGACTCGCTCGACACCAGCCAATGTGTCCGGCCTAGTCCAACTTAAACTACATAGACTGCTTTTTTGGTAATGCTGGTGATTTTTGTAGAGTAATACTATGTTCCTAATACGTCTCTATAACTATAATTCGTCTCTAATAATGCTGCGCTCCACCGCTCATTATTGCTTGGATTATTGCAAGTGTTTTAAATACAGACTCAGATGTGACGTAGTATGTAAGTACCTATTATTCCATGTGTGTAACCATATAACTCGTGTATTACTTAGAAAAGCTCCTAGGGATTTGTGGGAATTCTCTAAAACGCCAATGCTCTGATCATGGTAAGCTGTTGAGTTCAATTTGGAAATATATTATGAATGTTGCATACCATTTTAAATGTTTCTGACATAAACTCCATACCTCTGTCAGTAGCGATTTCCCGCGGTACTCCGTCTTGGTGAATTAAGTTGTTGACGAACGCACGAGCTACTTCAGCTGACGTTTTATTCACTAGAGGAAAAGAACATACATACTTTGACAGACACGAATCCACGAGAAAGTCAGTCAGAAAATAATAATGACAATACAGAAGAGTTTTTTCGTAAATAAAAACATTATGATGTCATGTAGTAGCATATATCACATTTCATTAAACTCTAAACATCTTTCTTACTCATGGCTAATTGACACGGGTGCTTCCTTATCGGCTATAAAACATAAATACATTTGTGAGTTGAAGCTACCCATCCAAAAAGGAAAGCTTGTTGTCAGCGGTATTGGTGAAAAAATTTAAGCGATCGTTGTTTATCTTGAATTAAGAGCCGGTGATCAAGTATCTACGTATTTGAATCCTTACCTTGTAAGGCTACTGGAATCTTGGGCCAAGATTGTTTGAAGAAATATCATTTGATTATTAACTTTAGAAATAATTCCTTATATATAAATAATAATAATGAAGAAATTGCTTTGCCGATTACTTTAAATAATGAGACACTAACTATACCAGCTAGATCCGAAAGTATACATTACATTACTACTTACTACTAGTATTGCGGAGGACTGTATAGTCTGCGCGGCGGAAATACATGTATAATTTTAGCGAGTACATTGGGAACTTCCGTAGATGGAAAACTCCCAATTAGAGTCTTGATTACCACTGAAAATGATTTTTATTTACAAAATATTAACCCTAAAATACATAAAGCAAGTGAGTACAATATTTGTATACCTATTTAACAAGCATGTCACTAAGTCCGAACGAGTCAAAAAACTGTTAATTTAAATAAGGAAGAAAAGACTAGTATTATAAACACACAAAATATAATGACACCTTTTACCTTGAAGGAGATCAACTGACCACGACAAACTTATACAAACATTCGATAACTATAAAACCCGGTACTCGACCAATATACCGTAAACCTTATATGCTCCCCCATTCCCAAAAAGGGGAAATACAGAAACAAATTGGAAACATGCTCGAGCAAGATATAATTGAACCCTGTAATAGCGAATGGTGCAGTCCCGTTCTTTTAGTACCAAAGAAACCAAATGGAGAGAAAAAGTGGCGTCTAGTCATTGATTACCGAAAGCTAAATAACTGCATGATAAATTCTCTCTGCCAAATATACATGGAATAATAGGTACTGACATACTACGTCACACAGAAATACTTACAACAGCAACAATATTCATAAAAACAGTAATGTAAGTATGGCCCAACACGAAAGACGACAGTTTCCCAGTATGATTCCTCAGGTAGTTTAAACCTCCTACCTCCTCCTCTCCATACATGGAGAGAGAACAGGTAGTATCTAAACATTTTGGCCTCATTTGGACCCTTCGGCCAGGCATCTAGGAGCCACATACTCCTGCGAAGAATTTTCATATAAGGAATGTCTTGCGTTCTCTCGACCCCTCTGTAACAAGAACAATAAACTTAATTTCTTAAAAGGGGTCTAAATCAGCAGGTCAATTGCGTAACACACTATCAGTAGCAATGGGTTTAATTTTAACAGTTCAACAAAATTCATTGCATTTTGTTACGTTCTAGACACATTTTCGAACATAGGGAACAATGGAATAGTGATAAGCTTCAAAATGATTCCAACTGATACTAATGTGGTGTTACATAATTAGATGCTGGTTGTTTGTTGACTTAAAAATGACTTTAACCATTTATATGACTTCAGAAATTATACCAGCAAATAAAATCATAATACCTACAACCTTCTCATTTCATAAAATATATTATTCAATCCAATTGAATCAATTTAATGAAATATAAACCAAAAACTTGTTTTAGCAGGCAACCTTTGCGGTTCCTCTTTTCTTCTTGATTTTTCGTAATTACTTATCTGCTAAATTCATAATGATCGATCAATTATCGGACAGCCGTCTCGTAATGGAATGGTGATAGAATTTGTAATAGAATGACAATGGCGCCGATTCTGTTGTTCACAAACTAAACTAATTTTAAGTTATGTGGTTTTTTTTTCTTTCTATTTCGTTAAGCAAAGGATAAATAACATTTTAATTTAATCCTGTCAAATAAGGATACTCCATAGACAATTTAGACGCGATTATTAACATGGCGATTAAAAATACGTCAGTTTACGCCAGGAGCGCACTAATTTGACAGGTCTAAACTGACATTTTACCTACTTTTTTTTTAATAATTATAAACTAGCGCTTGACTGCAATACCGCCTGATGGTAAGCAGTGACGCAATCGTTGATGGTAAAGCGCGCTAGTTTATTAAGAATATTCACTTAAAAACAACCTTAGTGAATAGGAAGGAAGACGGCAGTTGAGCGAGGTCGCGCAATGTTAGACCCAATAATAAGAGGGAGATTGATGTGGAGACCCTCCACGACCAAACTCCTGGCACAACAACATTTGACGTATCGTACCCGGCACACATCCCAACATAACTGCTCAGACCCGTCCTCCGTACGGCTTCACCAGACATCATGCCGGAACACGACGAATCGCTTGGCGGCAAGACTTTGTCTTAGGCCGCAGCCTTGAATCTTGCGGGCAGCGGGGCGGCGGCGGCGGCGGCGAGTGAGCGGCAGGATCTTATGCATAAAATCAAACGCACCGGTTCTCGAAAACACCGGTGCGGCAGCGGGGCGGTGGCGGGTAGCAAGCGGTGTACTTCTCGCGCTTGAATCTTGCGGGCAGCGGGCGGGCAGCGAGCGGTGATCGAGCGTTAGGAATAAATTTGAATCAAAAAGATGTTGCCGCCAATGTTTAGACATTTATTTCGCGAATAAAAACAAATATCTCGTCGACACAATCGTGAACTCAACACTACGTGGCTATAGTTATGCGCGATCTAGCCGCTAGTTTCGAGAACGGGTCTTCGATGCCCGCTCGGCTCCCGCGCCGCCGCCGCCGCCGCCCCGCTGCCCGCAAGATTCGAGGCAGCGGCCTTATGGGATGGCCTACCACCGAGAAAATTACCCCTTCTGTCCTTATCTCAGTGAAATAGAAAGAAAAAGATGCACATAATTAAAATTAGTTTAGTTTGTGAACAACAGAATCGGCGCCATTGTCGTATTGCCATTAAACCCGTCAGTGGAAATGATTTTTTAAAAACTACTACTCAATTCGAACATTTATTGATACTGAGTGCAGTGTCAGTGATTGACCATTGGAAAGTCAAAATGACACCATTTTGTTAGTATATTACGAAACTTGTCAAAGTCGATCATTGTGAGATCACTGATAGACCATTCTGACACTATTGCAATAGCAGACTAGGATTGTATTTTTGATAAATGTAATTGTACATAAGTGCAGGTTTCGTAATATACTAACAAAATGGCGTCATTATGACTTTCCAGTGATCAATCACTGATACTTCATTTCACATTAATAAATGTTCAAATTGAGTGGTACTTTTAGAAAATCATTTCCACACTAACGGGTTTTATAAAAATGGCAATATAGCAAGCCATTGCAATGATTCCATTACGACGACTGACCGATATAATTGATCGATCATTGTGAAATCAGCAGATTACGAACTTTTAGCACAATTACAATGCGACTGTGTTGGAATGACAAATTTATAAGCATAGCAGACTTGGGCCCCTGCCCCCTAATCGGTGGACATATTTTTGTTAAATGATTGCGACTAGTTGGGATTGTTTGGACCGCCCATTTATCCGTTCGGACCAAACGATCCCAACTAGTCGTAATAATTTGACAAAAATGTGTTCGCCGATTAGGCTGCTGGTCAGAATAAGTATTCCATTATCTACTGTTACGCTTTGTTCTGATCATTAACATTGATCGTGGTGGCCTAGTGTGGTCGTGGCGACCTAGTGGTTAAAACACCAGCCTCTCAAGTATGAGTGTGCGGGTTCGATTCCAGCCCCCTAATCGGCGAACATATTTTTGTGAAATGATCGCGACTAGTTGGTATCGTTTGGACAGAACGGACCAATGGGCGGTCCGAACGATCCCAACTGATGCCAACTAGTCGCAATCATTTGACAAAAATGTGTTCGCCGATTAGGGGGCAGGTCAGGCTAATGTAACTTTTCTAAGTTATATGTACTTTCTCAGTATATCTTGACCCAATGACTGATTATAAGGTGAAGGAAAACATCTTGAGGAAACCTGAACTTTAAGTCTGAAATCGCCAACCCGCATTGAGCAAGCGTGGTGATTATGCTCAATCTTTCTCTGATAGGAAACCTGTGCCCAGCAGTGGGACGATAAAAAGGTTTTTGATGATGGTGATAAACATTAAGTGTGAGCGTGTACATTACATTCTAAATAATTTCATATTCGTATTATTACGTAGCTTAGGTCAATGGATACGATGATATGATTCAAGCGGATAGAGAAATTTTGTATGGGTAACTTACGCTAGCTCAGTGCCGTCAGATAGTAATTTTCATGATGAACGATTATATGACGAGTCCTAATTTTTTAATTTTGAAATAAGAATATCGTTAAAAATATTCGTATTTCATACCCAACAAACCATGTCATTATCCGCTTGATAGGCAGCCTATAACAGACGGGTGTCATGTCAACAATTCATAGTCGTATTAAATTATTATTCCTTAAACGGTCATTAGTTTTATTTAGGATTCCTTAAAACACCATTTTTAGGGTTCCGTACCTCAAAAGGAAAAAACGGAACCCTTATAGGATCACTTTGTTGTCCGTCTGTCTGTCTGTCTGTCTGTCTGTCTGTCACCACCCTTTATCTCAAGAACGCGTGGACGTATCAAGCTGAAATTCACAAGAAATACTCGGGTCTATTGTCCCTTTAAGCTGTGAAAATATCAAACTTCTAAGCCAAGCCAATCAAAAGATACAGCCGATTATGTCGATATTTTCAACAAATTTTCGACACTCGCAAAGGAATCAAAACCTACAGGATACTTCCCGTAAACTCAGAATCTTGAAAATTGGCATGAAGCATTGTCATATAATGCAAATATAGGAAAAATTGTGAAAATCACATTTTTTTAGTTATGTAATATAATAAACATATTTTAATAAAATGGAACTCACTACCTTATTTATCACGAACGAATAAAGTTATCAAATTAAAATTTATACCAAATACCTAGGTCTATTGTCCCTTTATGCTGTGAAAATATCAAACTTCTAAGCCAAGCCAATCAAAAGATACAGCTGATATGTCGATATTTTCAACAAATTTTCGACACTCGCAAAGGAATCAAAACCTACAGGATACTTCCCGTAAACTCAGAATCTTGAAATTTGGCATGAAGAATTGTCATATAATGCAAATATAGGAAAAATTGCGAAAATCACATTTTTTCAGTTATATAATATAATAAACATATTTTAATAAAATGGAACTTACTACCTTATTTCTCACGAACGAATATAGTTATCAAATTGAAATTTATACCAAATACCTAGGTCTATTGTCCCTTTAAGCTGTGAAAATATCAAACTTCTAAGCCAAGCCAATCAAAAGATACAGCCGATATGTCGATATTTTCAACAAATTTTCGACACTCGCAAAGGAATCAAAACCTACAGGATACTTCCCGTAAACTCAGAATCTTGAAATTTGGCATGAAGAATTGTCATATAATGCAAATATAGGAAAAATTGCTAAAATCACATTTTTTCAGTTATATAATATAATAAACATATTTTAATAAAATGGAACTTACTACCTTATTTCTCATGAACTAATAAAGGTATCAAATCGAAATTTATACCAAATACCTAGGTCTATTGTCCCTTTAAGCAGTGAAAAAATCAAACTTCTAAGTTAAAGCGATCAAAAGATACAGCAGTTTATACCGACACCTTAGACGAATTTCCGTCACACGCTAGGGAATCAAAACCTACAAGCAAAGACATTAAAATTATATTTACAATAGACAGGACATCACGAACAAAATCGTAAGCCAATACTTTTATCGACTTGGTTAAAAGTCGCTCAGTCTAGTCTGCGCGTCAGGACGTAATTTGTGTCCACCAAGAATAAACATTTTCTAAGGAAATATGCCATGTTGCGCTTTGTGTTACTGTACATCTCGTTATAGTAAAACGACTGGACCTAACTTCGGAATGTTTTTCTATGAATTATTTATATTTCGTCTGCAATTCAAATTGAGAAAAAATCTTAGTTCTAGAAAATTTTCCATTATTGTAAAAGCGCCCTCTATTGTTGAGTAGTTTTACTATTTTCTTGTAGAGATGTAGTAATGTTGTTTATCGATTTAGTTATCGATAATACTTATTAAGATGAATACATTTTGTTGTATTTTAATGACATTTAAAATATAGCTAAATAAACTTAAAATATTACTATATTTCAAGTTTATTTATTATTAACTCTATTTAAACATAATCATATCATATTAATAAACAAAATTGAATGGACAATTACTATAAATTCATTTATCTAGGTTTTTGTTATTTTTGGTTTCCGAATAAAAATAATGTCGTAGGGAAAAAGTGGATACGATTTGTCAAGATAGACCGTAGAGAAGAAAATTGGCTTCCGTCTCATTCGTCGAAATTATGCTCAATGCATTTTAAAAGAGAAGTTATCTACTTTGGAAAGACTTGTCGATCAAATTAAAAAAAAAAAGAATCGGTACCTTGTATTAGAAATGAAATAGTAAGTTATTAATTTCAGTACTTTTTTACTTAACCGTAAAAATTGGAATAAAATTTACGGTTAAGTGGATAAGTACATAGATTACATAACTTATTTATAATGAAATATATTCTTAAAATATGTAGGTACGTATCTGTAGTACAATGATTGCGAGCTACTTTGTGATTTTGAGGATTCCGTACCTAAAAGGTAAAACGAACCCTATTCATGAGACTTCTCTGTTCGTCTGTCCGTCTGTCACCAGGCTGTATCTCATAAACCGTAATAGCGAGACAGTTGTAATTTCCAGAGATTGTGTTAGTATTTCTGTTGCCGCTATAACAACAAGTACTAAGAATAAAAATAATAAAATATTTAAGGAGGCTCCCATACAACAAACGTGAATTTTTGCCGTTTTTTGCTCCATATTAATAACGGAAACAGATAGACGCTTAAAATGTTCACAGAATATTTGGTTATATATTCAAATTACAAATAAATAATTAAAATAAAATAAATCCTGAAGGCGGCCTCCCATACAATAACCGTGATTTTTTTGCCGTTTTTAAAGATAATGGCGTACGAATCTTGTAAAGGTCTTGCTCCAGCAGACTACCATTTTTGTCGTGATTTGGACAATTATCTACGTGACAAGAAGTTTTCCTTCCAGGAGGCAGTTCTGCTTTCACACAGTTTGTGCAGTCTAGATCCTCAGAGTTCAATCACAAAGGCATAAACGACCTTCCTATATATTGATTATAAATGAATTATTTAAAAATTAAAAAATAAGCAATTATTTAGATTTTCGGTACTAATCGGCAATTTTAAACTTTAACGCCTATTATATTAAAAGAATTATATAAATAAGAAACTTGTAAACTTGAAATTACCCATAATTATTCTGCTTCCTAATTTTTTGTTTCAAGCTATCATAATGCGAAAAAACATCGTCGTAGTAACTTCTTTGAATATTATCGATAACTTTATATCGAAATGATACAAACCCTACCACAGTTTTTTGCATTGCCATTTAAAAATATTTGCAAACAAACGTGTAAAAAGAATAATTTTGCTAAAAACGAAATGCAAACGAAAATTGCAAAACGAAATGGGCTTTATGGCCTAAAAGGTCTATTACACTCAAAAATCGCAATAAACTGAGCGTTAAAATAATTCGTAAGCATAAAACATCTAAAATGCCAATAGACGGTGTCACGGTAAATGAATAGTAGCGAATAAAATTCTAAAACAGTTTTTGTTTGTACAAGACAAGTTTCACTTAATTTATTTACTTTTCAATATTTATTTACCCGATTTGAACTATACTAGGGTATTAAATCGGATCTGGCAACATAGACCACACCGGCCACCTACCGGGCAATAGCTGAATATATTTTATATAAACTTATTTCATTTTAACTATTTGATGTCTCCAATTGTCGATCTAATTTTGCTATATTGTACTAGATGGCGGAACTGAGCCATGGGATCACAGTTTTTCTATGCCATTTTGACACATGCCCTCTCTATATATCTTAAATCTCTTTGCCTACAAGGTACTTCCCGTGAACTCAGAATCTTGAAATTCGGCACGAAGCAACGTTATATTATAGTACAGACAGATAAAGGAAAAATTGTGAAAATGATAAATTTGAAGTTACATAAAATATTAAAATATTATTTTTGCTTACATGACATAAAATATTTTTTTAATAATTATAAACTTACTACCTACCCTTTTTCACATGAACGCGTAGAGATATTAAAGTTGAAATTCATATCAAACACTTCTTAAATCTAATTGCCTCTAAACTGTGAAAAATTCTAAATCAATGCTAGTATTATAAATGCGAAAATAACTCTGTCTGTCTGTTACGCTTTCCCGCCTAAACCTCTCAACCGATTTTGATGAAGTTTGGCACAGACAATCTTTAGACCCTGAGAAAGAACATAGGCTACCTTTTATCCCGGAAAAATTTGATGTTCCCGAGGGGAATTTAAACAGCGTGATATAACCGAACTCCACGCGGGCGAAGCCGCTGGCGGAAAGCTAGTACGTCATAAATTGTAATCCGCTACGTTTGTACGGCGGAACCCTCGGTGTGCGAGTCCGACTCGCATTTGGCCGGTTTTTTTTAGTGTGGATTGGAAATCATCTCACCTCTGTGGTTTTTACTTACACAACACCCACCCGTGTTCCTTCATTTGCCTCTTCGCCAGAGTCATGGTTTTTCTTTCAACCAACCCGTAGTCCTGCCCAGGTATCAGTCTTCGAGAACCCCGTAATGATGTGCTGACATCTCTTTGAGGCGTGCGTGAAATAGAATGCGACATCGACTCGGACCTGGTCCTTACCAGGCGGCAATCTGCCCATTGTTCGTCACCGCAAGTCCGCGCCCACGGTGTCCGGGAGTATAATATAGAATAATGTTGTTTCCCGACCAGTGAGTCTCCTGTGGCGGCTAAAGGTGTAAAGGCGCTGAAATTCCCGCTCAACAGCCGTGTCCGGTGAGGACCTGCGTCAGGCGGAAGGTGAGGACGCCGTGGCGCCTTTCTACCCACTCCTTAAAGAGGGAACTTACCGCCGGTATTGTGGCGTACCCAGCACTGGGTTGCGATAATCGCACTCTCCATGTCGCCATGAGATCCTGTTAAAGGTCTGCCACGGGTTTATGCCCCGACGTTTTGCCTTTCAAGATCTGATGTCTTCCAAGAGCTTTGGCCTCCAGATCATGACTCCCTAGGACGAGGTCAGGCGTCGGGGTAGTCGCCTCCTCAGGGACCGCGACAACACGGGTGTCCCGCAAAGAGGCATTCCGTAACAAATAGACCACTAAAACTACGTATTATTAAAATTTACCATGCCTTTTCGTATACTTAGCTGGAGAGTCAGTTATACCTATTGCTACGTTTCTTCTCGATTATATTGTTATTATGTTGTTTCATACTTTTTACATTCTATAGGAATACCGTTTGTCTGCAATCAAATAAATAATCCTCAAAACCGGCCAAGAGCGAGTTGCTCGCACAAAAATCCCTGTGAAATACATGAAGTGGTAGTACTTCATACAGTTATTTCATGTTCTACTATGATTTTTAATTTTATATTTATTTTTTACTAGCTTTCCGCCCGCGGCTTCACCCGCGTGGAGTTCGCATATAACACGCATTTTAGATTTCCCTCGGAAATATCAAATTTTTTCGGGATAAAAAATAACCGCATTCACACATTCGTTTGCAATATTGTTTTAAACGACACACAGCGCCATCCATCCACCGAACTGGTATGAAGCTAACAATATTTTTGTTTTCCCTCGGAAATATCAATCTTTTCCGGGATAAAAAGTTATTTAATCCGGACTTCTAACTTTACGTCTGCAAAATTTCAAAGCAATCGGTTCAGTAGTTACGGCGTGAAAGCCAAACAAAGAAACAAACTCACTTTCTCATTTATAATATTAAGTAAGGATTTTTCTTTTTTATTTATTTAAATATCTAGTCGTATGCTGTACTGGCTGACGTCATCACGGCAACACCAGCTGTCGCTGAAAACCAACGCTAAGACTCTCTTAAAGGGCCTTGATAACCATTTTGTGGATTTGACGCATGCTTTTCCCCAACTTCTTAATTGTTTGTGATCTTTTCATGCGTCATCCTGAAGTACCGCTAATAGGAAAAGGTACTTTGTACTTAAAAAAAAGTCCTAGGTCAATTAGAACTTCTTGAGCTACCTGGGCCCTTCCTTGAAGTCAAATAGAACGTTTTTGCATCGATCCTTTTCCGACTGCAAGTCTCCTCAATAATCCAACTACGTCAACATAAATAAGTGCCTTAGAAAGGTAGGTACGCTACGATTGTAGATGTTTCATCCTTGCCCTAGACTTAGTAGTGTTAACAGTAGGACTTTAGCCGGTAGAAGTACGAAGTATGATATAACACACCGCTAACGCACCGTTCTCTCCAGACGAAGGGCGACCATGCGGACTTCAACACAAATATAAATATAAAATGAAGATATATGTATACGATTGATGTTTACTATACCTATTATTTCTTTAGGAACCCAAATGAGGGTGCCAAAACGCATACCTACTCTTAAATATTTTATTATATTGCAAGCGCAGTTAAGGATTATTGCTTGTTTATTATGACATGTTTTCCATTTGTTCGATAAGCATATAATCATGAAATGATGACACATTTATATGCATTCAATCAAAAATAAAGTATCTGTTTAGGTTATCAAAATGATCGCGTATGGTTAAGGTGTAAATCAAATGACAATTTAGACCAACGAATTGCCTTGCGAAAGCAAGCACCAGCATCTGTAATGTTTTGGGCGGCGGTAACTGCCATGGGACGCTCACCTCTCGTTTTCATTGACCAGGGTGTAAAGATAAACCAGCAGATCTACCGTAAAAAGATTTTAAACGATGCTTTGTTACCTTGGGCACGTAAGCCATTTGGTAGAAATCATTGGACTTTTCAACAAGACTCAGCACCATCTCACAAAGCTCGTGAAACCCAAATTTTTTTACAAGAAAATGTCCGAGCTTCATTTCTTCGCAACAATGGCCACCATATTCCCCGGACTTAAACCCAATGGATTTTTCCATATGGTCAATTCTAGAAGTCAAAGTGTCAACAAAAAAATATGAGACGGTCGACGCCTTAAAGATTGCGCTTCGCCGAGAATGGAACAAAATACCAGCAGACCACATTCTGCAGCGTGTGAAGCCTTCTCGGTCAGACTCGATGCTGTTATCCGCGCTAAAGGTGGCCATATCGAATAATAGCTTCTTTTTTTATTTATTGTATATGTCTTTTTTCGATACTGAAGTTTTTAAATAAATATGCTCATGTTTAACAGAATTACAGCATTTTGAATTGGTAACACTTCGAGTGCCGACCCCTGTATATAAAAAAAACAACAACAGGTGCGTCAGTTTAGCCCTAGATCAGTGATTCCCAAAGTGGTCCAGGTGGACCCCCAGGGGTCCACGGGAGACTTGCTGGGGGTCTACGTAGGGGTGAACAAAAAATGGGGGTTCATAACATGTTAATGGGGGTTCACGAAAATTTATCTGCTTTTGATAGTAAAGAGCAAAAATGTTAGCATAGTTTTTATAAGGGCCTACCTACATTGTTTTAAGTACCTATCTAAGCAGAGAATATTTTAATAAGGCAAGCGACTGTTACTTGTCCAAAATTGCGTATTCGATATTACGTACAATTTCGTGTACAGACTTGCAAAGCGCTATCCGCCCGACAATGCTTAATGCTTGTTCAGCCATGAACTTGATCACCACTATAAATACTTGATGCCAAAGGCAAACTCATTCATTTGTTTCCGGAATTTCGAAAAAAAGGCGGAATTTCGAAAAAAAGGTGTGAGAAAATTTATACCTGTGTTTGCTAGTGCCGGAGAAAAGTAAGTAGCCTACCTTTTTTTTTGTTATAGTACTTAAGTATTTTGTTTACGTGTATTCAATTGTTTTTTCACGAGAGAAGCACTGCCTCTTTAAAAAGGCCGAATAAACAATATTGCAGAGCAATTAATTTTGTAATTTTTCTTGCAAATAACTACTAATTTTATAAAACAGTAATTTCATAATCATTTTAAACTGATTTTGAAGTAACTATTTTATCAAAACTATTCCTTTTCGGAAAGAGCGAGTGGTGCGCGGGCGACGGGAAAAGGGCGGGGCTTGACCTTCGATGCCAGTTTGTCACGTTTTAACAATGAAGCCGCAGACTAAAAATACGCAAATACACGGAGCGCGTGAACTCATTGATTTAATAAAATATTAGTTATCGTTTTTATGGACAATTTTGGGATTTCGACTTTTATTTTTTCCTACACAAATATGATCAGTATTCGATACTGAGTACACCAATTTTTATTTATACTATTAATAATTAGTGGTAAATTATGTACTTTAAAATTGATACCGTTTTGTGAAAACGTCTGTATTTGTCTCTGCGGTTTATTAGTTGGCCCCTTTACA
Organism: Sesamia nonagrioides; assembly: GCA_017933935.1. Lineage (NCBI taxonomy): Eukaryota > Metazoa > Arthropoda > Insecta > Lepidoptera > Noctuidae > Sesamia > Sesamia nonagrioides. The sequence goes on along the minus strand of JADWQK010002002.1, from coordinate 1,463,590 downwards.
AGCTGTAATTCTATTTCCGCGTGCTGACAAAGGCTGCGGTGTGATACCTATATTCAGAAAAAAACTCGGTTACTAAAACATTTTTTTTACAGGTAAGGTAACTGACACGAAACATGGCTACAGCAAAGAAAAAATGTCGACAATATAGTGTCGATTATTTGAAATATGGTTTTGTTCCATCAGAGGCAGACAAACAATTGCCCATGTGCCTATTATGCAACAAAGTTTTGAGCAATGACTCTATGAAACCATCAAAGCTCGAAGATCATCTAAAAAGGTGTCATACTGATAAAATAGGTAAAAATTTAAAATATTTTCAAACATTGAAAGAAAAATATGGAAAGAGACCCACCATGCACAGTATGTTCGCTTCAACATCTCAAAGTAACGATGATGGCTTGCGGGCATCTTACAATATCTCATTACTTATAGCATAATCTGAAAAACCGCACACTATCGGAGAACAATTGATTTTACCCGCTGTTGAAGAGGTTTTAAAAACTGTTTTGCACAAATCTCCATTTGACGTACTAAAAAGAATTCCATTAAGTAACAATACTGTACAAAGACGCATTGATGAAATGAGCTCTGATATCGAAAGCTTTTTGTGCAATCATCTGCAAAAAACTCATTTTTCTATACAATATATTTTGGCTGCAAGCAGAAATACCCAAAAAATATCCTGGACTGTGGGAAATCGCAAGGAAATTTTTAATAGCTTTACCCTCGTCATACCTTGTCTTGAAGGAGTTTTAGTGCCGTTACAAACCTCTTAACAAAAAAAAGGAGCAAATTAAACATCACAGAGCGGGGGGATTTGCGGTTATTGCTCACAAAAATAAAGCCAAACATTGATCGTTTTCGAACTCCATCAGATACATCCTTCCCATTAATTAAAATTATGACCTGAACCTATATTACCTTCATATTTTTTTCTTGTAATTCTATTCTTTTAATAAATAAAGTGATATAAAATGTACCATTTTTCGTTTTTGTTTTACATATCGGAATATAGGGACAGAACTCAGAATGGACACAATTTTTATTTTTTGGCGACTTTAAGAATGTGGTAGAAATGTAGCAGCAGGGGGTCCACCGAAACCAGTAAAATTTTGAAAGTGGTCCACGAGAAAAATAAGTTTGGGAACTACTGCCCTAGATTCAAAGATCTCGAAGTCATGGAGACAGTCCTTCCTCCAGCAAAAGGATAACAATAATACCTGACAGTAATTTTATTAATTTATTGGTATGACAACATACAGGACTAAACTAATATGTTAATTTGTATTCTTTTAATATAAGTATGACGACAGCAGCGACGGCGGAGCGGTAGGTTCGTCACCATCTTTGTGTGGTGGTACGGTTTCCATTTCGCAGGTGTAGTTTTGAATTAAAGCACGAAGTGTAAATATGTATACCCTCCAACCTTGACAATAACAATTTAAATGGGCACACCGACAGTTTCACCCCGGAGAAGTGCCCTAGTCCCCGCCTCAAAGCGAAGTCCCCGTTCAACAATCCCCACTTTCCAAAATGACTCTGTCTACGTGCCGCCATTACAAAATAACGTCACAGCATTTACCCCACTACTACATAAATCAAATGAGCACCTTTTACTAAAATGATATGGTTATCCACGACATATATATTTTTATTAATCTCTCAATAGAAACATAATTTTGAATATTTTCTCTTTTCTCAATGACGTTCAGAAATACAAGGATCCTGCGGAGTTTAGACAGCTCTGTCTTGTACATACCAGAATAAAAAAAATGTTGCGGGATTACATTCCCGATTCAACTATGGTATTGTGCTTATGGCCTGTGAACAAAAAATGTAACTATTTTTTAAGAATATGCAATAATATTTAAGTGCTTTAAACTTGGTACATGAAATATTTAAGTGAAACAATGTTCTAATTTTATATTTTCTCGGTGGTAGACGACTGCCACTAGTTGTTCGTATGGCAACCGGGACCAACGGCTTAATGTTCTTTCCGAGGTACGACCAGACGAGTGCAAATATTCATATTCATACATACAAATACTTGCACTGTGCGGGGATCGAACACGCGCCACCTTGCGCAGCGGTCGCGTCCGCTACCGCTACGCCACGGAGGCTGTGCTTAGTTGACTTTGAGGGGTCGTAACTTAAAGCCTCCAGTTAGAGGCTGTAACATATTAGTATCATCATCATCATCATCTCAGCGTTTATCCCGGTTGCATCCGAGGCTTTCGCGTTGGAGCCCGGGGTCCGCTTAATATTAGTGTAACAAGCACTAATTCTTATAAGTGAACTTCGCCTGCTCATGAAGTTTATGGGGATATAGATGCGTAGTATACATATAGGTACGCAAAATATGTGCTTTGACGTAGAATTGCGGACACCAGCAAGACTGCTGGTGGCGCCTCAGCGCCATCTACCTGTTTCAGGTGTAACTTGTACTGTTGTTTGCTAACAGAGGTCACTGTTACACAGCAGTAAAATTCAGCCAACAGGAAAATAAGTATTTGTAGATGGCGCTATTTACAATCAAAGTATATTGTAGATTTTCAAAATTGTAGGAAGTTATGAAATATGCCAGCGATGTTCTTTAATTATTTTTCAAAGGACTATCTTGAAATTTAGTTTAAGAAAGAGCCTGCTACTTCTATTGGCATTAAGTTAATGAACATCGCTGAACAAGTTCTAATTGCCATCCGTTTCCATTTAATTATGGCGGTAATGGGATTTATTGAATGTATTGTATAAAATTTATGGAAGTAATATTATTGAATGTAGGTTTTATAGAAGTTTATAATAATATTAAATATGAAGATAAAGATCATATGGACACAAAGAGATGTGGGTATTACAGAACGTCACTCAAAACTCAAGCTCTACCTAAGTCTCGTTTCAAGCCATTTGATTGGTTGAAACTAGTTTCAAGTAATGCTTAAGCAGAGACCGAACCTTAATGTCTTAGTATGGACGAGCTGGATATGGACCACGACCGTTTTGTCAAGAATGAAACGAAGAAGGAGAAGTGGACACTATCTTTCCCCTGTGTCAAAATTGCTTAGATACTCTGACGGACTCATAAACTGCATCAAAGTAATAGACGACTTTGAAGTAAATATTTTAACCAAAAACTTGCGAGAAAAGATTAGTTCGTGAACTTTAAAACAGCGTAGGGTCATATGGTCATATCCTTAAGTTTAAGTTTGTGTACTGGAAAGAACCTTAAGACTTTTTTGAAGAAAAAACAGAAATTTAAGGAAAATTGGTTTTAACAATAGACACAAACTTTATGCAAAGGTTTATTTATGTTTTAATAACGTGTATTATAACCTCCACGTGCCCTTTTCACGGATTCTAATCGGTTCCGTATAGATTTTATTAGGGTTATTAAAAGATTTTGCGGAATATTGTCCCATTCTTCTGAAAGTCCTATTCTTAGTGCTGCCACTGTCGTGGGCACAGGATTTCTCGTATATACTCTCTCAGCTCTTTTTAAATTGTCCTAAACATGCTCAATGGGATTATGATCCGGGCTGCCTGCTGGCCAATTCATTGTATGTACGTATCCCAACCTCTTCGCAATATTGTCGAACTTGTGCAGCAACGTGCGGCCGCCGGCCGGGCATTATCCTGCATAAAGTACAATTTCCGGCGATGAATCCCATGTAAGGCATCACGTGATCTTCTAAGATCTCCGTTATGTAGCGATGTGCAGTCAAACCCCCTCTATTACCGTTTTGACGGACCATGTCTATGAACACAAGTTCTGTTCGCCCGTTCATCGATATGCCACCCCAAACCATACACGAACCGCCTACAAAGGGAACACGCTCCTCAATGCAACTTTGAGTATTTCGCTCCCCACGTCGACGATAGACTCATCTGCGACCATCTGCACCATAAAAATACGTCCTACACTCGTCCGTGAACAATCATCATCATCAACCCCTTTATCGTCCACTGCTGGACACAGGTCTCCTCTCATACAGAGAAGGATTGAGCGTAATCACCACGCTTGCTCAATGCGGGTTGGCGATTTCAGACTTAAAGTCCAGGTTTCCTCAAGATGTTTTCCATCACCTTCAGTCATTAGTGTCCAAGATATACTTAGAAAGTACATATAACTTCAGAAAAGTTACATTAGTACTTACCTGACCTGGAATCGAACCCGTGCACTCATACTTGAGAGGCTGGTGTGTGTTTAACCACTAGACCACCACGACATGCCGTGAACAATACGGAGGCCCAATGGTCCTCTTTCCAATTTAGGTGATCACGCGCAAATCTTAAGTGAGCTTGTCTGTGAGCTACAGACAACTTTGAACCATTTGCTGGTCTAAAAGGGATGAAATGGGCTTCCTTTAACCTTCTTCTCATTGTTCTTGCACTCACTCACATTTACTCCACGCACTTCATTAAACTCTGTTTTGATGTTAACTGACGTGAGGAAACGATTTCGCAGGGAAGTTGTAACAATAAATCGGTCATCACGACCGGTGGTTGCTCGAGTCCTGCCCGTACCACGTCTCCTTCTGTAAGAACCTGTCTCCACAAACCTTCTGTATATTCTAGAAACCGTAGACTGGTTTAAATTTAAATTTCTACCAATCGTTCGTTGATCCAAGCCCTCCCGCACCAGTGCTACAATTTGAGCCGCTTGCTCGGACGAAGTATCCATATTATGGTTAAAAAACTCCCGATGAGTTAAAAAACTGCTGTGTTAGACAGCAGTTCTGCTGGTAACAATAATTCAATTGACAGAAGAATAAAAAATCAATACGAAACAATTTAATACTTTACATAACACGCAAATCTGATAATATGAGAAAATTTTCTTTTCCCGGCAATATTTATTTGTTTTACTGGAGTTCTATTTTTAAAATTTGTTTTTTTTTTTTTTAAGATTAACTGCCAGTCTTTCCATACTTAAGTATATGATTTAATCTAAAAAGTTTGCATACCTATTAAAAAAAAAAGCATTTCAAAGTAATCCTGAATTTTGATGCAATTTATGAGTCTGTCAGTGTATTTATTATATACCTAATTTAATATTATAATGATAAATATTCTAATACGTAATGTAGGCTTGGAATTATATTGTATGTTGTATTTTTTAAACCAGAGAATTGTTTTTGTTTTTATCTATTTTGTCTTTCTTCCCGTCTACTCTTACAGAAATTATCTACTTGCATCACTTTTTTATGTAAAGCTATTGCAGGCATCTTCTTCTTCTTCAGCCTATAGATGTCCACTGCTGGACAAAGGCCTCCTCCAAGGCTTTCCACGCTAACCGGTCTTGTGCTGTCCGCATCCATCTGCTTCCCGCGACCTTCACCAGGTCATCGGTCCACCTTGTTAGGGCCTCCCTACGCTGCGTTTGCGTAGTACTTGGCCGCCACTCCAGAACCTTACTGCCCCATCGGCCATTGGTTCTACGAGCAATGTGCCCTGCCCACTGCCACTTAAGTTTAGTGACTTGCAGAGCTATGTCGGTGACTTTGGTTCTTCTGCGGATCTCCTCATTTCTGATTCGATCACGCAGAGAAACTCCGAGCATTATTATTATTAATTATTATTATTTCATTTTTATTATTTTTTTGCAGGCGTGCTAGAAAAGATTTCATTAAAAATAAGTATGTATCACCTTAGTACGCATTTTTCCGTTTATTTATTCTTGTCTACTTATACGTTATTGCATTATAGGCACGCATGAAGGACTTTGCCGCCGTCCCTGCTTGATTCCAGGGGCCCTAGAGTGCTGTTACAATAGTGCCAGAATGGTCGACCAGTGACCTCATAATGATCGATTTTGACAAGTTTCGTAGCGCCATTATGACTTTTCAGTGGTCAATCACTGACACTACTCCTTATTAATAATTGCTCAAATTGAGTAGTAGTTTTTAGAAAATCATTTCTACTAACGGGTTTTATAATAATGGCAATACGGCAATGTCATTCTATCACCATTCCATTACGAGACGACTGAGATAAATTGATCCGTTATTATGAATTTAGCAGGTTACGAACTTTTAAGCAAAATGACAATGGAAACGTCTTGGAATGATAAATTTATAAAAATAGCTGACTAGGACCCCAGATTGTGAACCGTCATCATAGTTATTCAACGTGTTCTTACGAACGACTATTCTACAGCACCGACCACAACAATTAGCATAGGTGTATTGCCTTAAGTCTAACTCCAAGGGAGATGATTCAGAAATGTATGGAGCCTGGGCCAGCACATTGTACAGTTAATGCTAGGTATAGTTACGCTATAGTTAACTGTTTTTAATGTTAATTTCCTATATTTTGGCTTAGTTTTTATACAGATTCAATTTAACTCGGCCAAGGAGTGCAACACAACTACTAATAAATATGGTGGTCAGCAATAAGCGAAATAAGATATTAACAGTTACATTTGATTGACGTGTCATGTATCTAAGGCTATCGTATCTATATTATCTACCCTAAGACTGCGAAAAAAACAAAACATGAATTCCGAACATACGGCCCATTAAATAAACACAGTCAATTCAAATCAACACTCGACACGAACACAACGGGAAAATAAAACTGTCAAAGTCGCCAATCAAACGTCATAACCAGTGTCATAGCTACCTTACAAAAGGGTGAACTTACTAAAAAAGCGTTTTAAATAATTAATTATATATAAGTACTTGTTCGGGTGTACGTTGTACTTGTGGGTGTAGGTTGCAATTAGGGAAAAACAACTTCGAGAAGGAGGCAAATAGAAGGATCCAGCTGGGATGGGCAGCATTTGGTAAACTTCGTCGGGTATTTTCGTCGCCCATACCCCAATGTTTGAAGACTAAAATCTTCAACCAGTGCGTCCTACCCGTCATGACTTACGGAGCCGAGACGTGGACACTAACGGTCAGACTAGTTCATAAATATAAAGCCGCTCAGCGAAGAGGTGCGCTCTGAAGGAACGCATCAGAAATGAGGTGATCCGACAGAGGACCAGAGTTACCGACATAGCTGAGAGGATTAGCAAGCTGAATTGGCAATGGGCTGGTCACATATGCCGCCAATTGATGGGGTAAACGAGTCCTCGAGTAGAGACCGCGTCTCGGCAAACGTAGCGTAGGACGCCCTTGGGCGAGATGGAGCGACAACATCAAAAAGGTGGCTGGTAATGGCTAGCAGCGGATAACTGCTCAGGATCGAGCTTGTTGGCGTGCCATGAAGGAGGCCTATGTCCAGCAGTGGACGAGTAGAGGCTGATGATGATGATGATGAAGTACTTGTAATTTTATTCAAATTAATTTAGTAGTATTTTTATGAAAATCTTCTATTTTTTTTTTCCTTTTTATCTACATAACGTACATAGTGGTGGCCCAAAATGAAACATCTCCTTTATCCTCGTCGCATCTAACGAATAAGCTTGTTTATTTATTCCACTGAATAACTTTAACAAACACGGAACAGAAGCTACGGGTTTTAGTTGTTTTTGCATTGTATTCTGTTGTGTAGATTGGGTATGCCCTATACGGCTAGAAGGCAATCCTTGTAAATTGGTAACCAATTCAGGAATCAGCTGAGTGGGCTCTTCGCAGGATATCACCTGATTGGGAGCAGCACACGACAGATTCTTGCAACAATGCTTGGAGTTATATGACAGGTAAAAGAGGTATGTTACCAGAATGGTGAAGATAATGACACTTTAAAGGCTGAAGAGATAATCAGCATCTAGGTAGGTAATAACCATTTACTTGTGGACTACTGCGGTGCAAATGTTTAAAAACAAAAGCATTAGCAACCGAGTTTGATGAAAGAAATTTATGATAACTTGGTTACGAATTTATTATCATAGAAAATATACACAGACTTTCTGTTTGTATAAGCCTGAATACATACAAACATATATACGGACAAATCACACAGATTGAGCTAGCCCCAAAGTAAGTTCGAGACTTCTGTTATGGGATACTAACTCAACGATACTACATTTATAATAGATAGGTACATATATAGATAAACATCCAAGACCCAGGCCAATCAGGAAAAGATCGTTTTCCATCATGACCTGGCCGGGGATCGAACCCGGGGCCTCCACGTCGCAGGCAGGCGTGTTGACCGCTGCGCCACGGAGGACGACAAATGAATGCTTTAAGTGTTAACTCGTAGTGACTATAGAGACATCTGCATGACGGCTGCCCATTGCTAATAATCTATTTCTCTTCAACCAACCCACTCGACACTTTAATTTACAAGATTTACTTCGTACAACAGGCCAAGACAAAAAAACAAAAGCTGCCTATCAAGTTCTCAGTCAGATACAAAGTAATACGTTTAATAACTTACTTAACTCAATCATTACCAATTAATTGCTAATAGCCAATTAGTTTGTCCGTGATTTAAAAATGATCAAAGAATCAGGTTGAGCGCATCGTTATTCCCGTAGTGGCGAACGGAACGAATAAGCTAAGCGGTGGGCGGGGAGGGCACCCGGCGCGCGGCGGCTGCTTGTACATGCGCGCGCGACGCACTGCGCTTTTTGCTTGTGGCAGGGCGACCGCGGCGCGGCGGCGGCGGAGGCGCACCGGGATCTTATCCTTATTGTATTTTATTCTGTTCTTAGCTCTCTGTCCCGACGAACGTCCCTACCACATCCCTATTGTAAAACTCAACGTTTTATTGTAACAAAGCCAGTTTATTATAAACTAACGTATTATGCCAATATGTTAGTAAAAACTCAGTCATTCTTTGCCCGGTCTTCAGACGGTCTGTTTTGTTGTGTGATCGAGTGTTATAAATAAAATAATAATAGCGACAAACAACCAATTTTTAAGGAAATTGCTTTATCAACTGACATTATGAATATAAATGATTTAGTGACCCGTTTATTTTTTCTCACCATTATTTACGTTGTGGGAGCTACACCTGATGTTAAGGTAAATATTTAATGTTTGTTACTTATAGTTTAGACAGTATAAAGCTTAGTTACTCTAAACTTATTTAAAGCGGTAATTGATTGATGCCTATATTTTCTACGATTTCTCATAGATATATATTTTTGAAGAGTTATCTAAATGAGGGATATGTGGACTTTTATTTAACTTGAGTTTAAAAGGGAAAAAACTATTGATAGCATGCAATTTTTTTATGTTAGTAAATAAGTTAAATGGGTGTAACTGAATAGTTATGGGTACCTAGATACCTAGCCGGGTAGGTATCATGTAGGTATTTCTATCTGATAGACGTGACAAGCGACAAACGACATAATGTACTTACTATCAAGCGCATCAGTTATATGAGAGCTTGCATATCGGGTACGTGTAGGTACCTATAAAATTGGCTTTTACAAAGCTCCATGGATCAAATTTTAGGCATGTCATGTAACGTTCTGAGTTATAGATCGCACTATTACTATCATGTTCCTATTAGTAGAAACGTCTTCATAATGTCATGGTACACCTAAATAACTTCAAGCGATGCCTCTTTACAGAAAAAGGTTTTAATATCCATAATATTTTCTATATCTGAAATTACAGGCAATTCAAAGTTATATACCTATGTACATTCTAACAATCATATAAGTCGTGGTGGCCTAGTGGTAAAAACACCAGCCTCTCAAGTATGACTCTGCGGGTTTGATTCCAGGTCAGGCAAGTACCAATGTAACTTTTATAAAGTTATATATAGGTATATGTACTTTCTAAGTATATCTTGGACATCAATTACTGATTACAAGGTGAAGGAAACCTGGAATTTAAGTCGCCAACCCGTATTGAGCAAGCGTGGTGATTACGCTCAATCCTTCTCTGTATGAGAGGAGACCTGTGCCCAGCAATGGGACGATAAAAAGATTGATGATCGATGATGATATCAATCATACGGAAAAATTAACCGTCTCTCCCATATTAGTCTTATAAATCTGGTTATTTTATGAAAATATCATATTTCTAATCACATTAAAAAACTAGCCATTATTTTCGTGTCCAACAATAAACAACAAGAAGGCCCTTGTGTCCAAAAACAATCTAAGGCTTAGGTTAGAACACAGATCGGCGTTTCCAAAAACTACGGCACAATCTAGTGCATTTTCCAGGAGGGAAATTATGCCCTTAGATATTCTAATTTGTGTAAATCAACCATCTGGTGATGCAGTTACAGTTGACTTACTATTTAACACGAGCAACTGGCATCTGACCTCCATTACTTAATTAGTTAGTGGAGAAAGATGTATTGTAGGACGAACAGTCTGACTTTGAGGCCTTACTCCAGTTCCATATTGAAGAAACATTCGTTACTCATACAAGACCGGTGATTTGTACATGGTATCAAGCAGTTTTTGACCTATATATCCTAACAAGGTTGGATCATCTAAAATGGGAAACGTATTAGAAGAATTTCACCGACAGGCAACAGACAACTTAAACCGATTCATCTAGAAGCATTCAGTGCAAGAGTTCAATTCCAAGAACGGCCTTTTAAAATCATCTTCAAGTCCTTCTTTATGTCTAGAACAAAAAGTTCGAATAAAAATTATGACATTTACCAAGCCACACTGGGCCCACGTGGTATAATACTCCCTCTTGCAGAAAGGAGACCTTGTCGTGTTGTATGTGGAATTGTAGGAAGAGAATGCATTCCCAAAAAGAGACTACAATTCAGCGAAGAATTGTATCAAAGTTCGTCAGTTTTGCCGATGCGAAATCCCGTCGGTCACACGGCTTACCTAATCTCTAATATGGAGAGGTCTTGGCCACTCTATCCATAATAAAGCCGTATAAACGGCAGCAATTTGCGACGTATGTTACGCGAAACGGTATATAATTCATTCACTTACCTATATAAATATTTAATTAACATCACGTCTCCATCTTGCATATCTGCAAGTCATGTCATAATCTGGAAAGAAAATGTATACATGCGTACATATTATGAACAATCTTTCATCTCATTATTAGTTTCTATCTTAGAAAGTAAAGCAATGTCTAGGTGACACGCTATTCGTTCATCATTCAAAGTGGATATGTAAACCCTAAAAGGGTGTGCGTAGGATTTATCTCCCTAACCGCACGGTAAGGAAGTCAAGTTTATGCAGCCTGAGATAGATGGAATAACTTGAATAACTTTGTTAGTCGATGAAAGCTGCAGCTGCCCAATGTAGCATTGGACATGATAAAACCACGTATAAATTGATTTATGGTGCAGTACAAAGAGAGATAAAAGTAGAATAACCACTAGCTGCCCCCGATGCATAAGTTTCGATGCCGTAGGGATATCGGACGTAAAGTATCCTATTTCTTAATCCTCGCTGTTAACTATATGTGTACCAAATTTCATTTAAATCTGAGCAGAAACTAGTATATGTATATAGCAGACAATGATTTTAAAACTGATCTGATCCTATAAGTTTCTTCTAGTTTCTTGTCAGGTTTTCTTGTGTCTTCCTTGCAGGTATGTTTATTGTCGTAACACATAGTCATAATACTACACATATAGTTAATATTGATTTAGCCGCTATAATCAGGTAGCTAACTCCGATTAGGCTTAGGTTCCTTAAAACTAAATTTCATTTTCTCGTTATCGGGAAACGGTTTATCAAATGTAGGCCAGAGAATAGTGTGATTCGCCATTTGCGAATATTGACATTTCTATTGAGAAGGTATTGCCTATAGGTATGTTTAATCGCTTACCATCGTATTATCATCATAAGTAAAATATTTGAACTATCCAAGTACAGCGCAACTCTATTGTTCAGACGGTTCAAGGAATAAACTGGAATAAGAAACCAAAATGCAATTTATTTGCATTTAGGCGCAACACCCAAGCGATGTTAATCAATTCAGAAACCTGATCTGACTGTGATCGATCTAACCAACTGGGCAACCATTTCGCTTCAGAAATACAAACCTTTCGTAAAAATAAAGCAATGGGAACAATGAGCCGTAATGAAATCTTTGATATAGTGAAACACTAGAATCGTTTCCGTTTTGTGAATTAATGCACTGTGTGTGTGATTAGCATTTTATATACATGATATTAGTATTGACATACCCCCAACAAAACTGAGTTACATCAAACTAAAGTGCTTTAATTCTTCAATCAATCAATTAGGTCAAGTGTCAATTTAATTATGTTTGTCACTTCTCTTGCAAGAGTTTGGCGTCGTCACTAAGCACCGAGGGCTGCAACGCGCGCGCATTGGCGTGTGATGCGAGCGCGGCACATGCACGCCGGCCGGTCTGCGGGACCGATGGCAGGACGTACCCTTCGCGGTGTCACCTCATGATAGCGCAGTGCTCCGGACCACCAGTCAACATCGCGAGGAAGGGACCTTGCGTTGGTAAGTGGCTTCCGAATGTGACCAGGTACCACTAATCTTGGAGTTTGTTGCCCACTCGTCTCCCTGGCGAAAATAGATAAATCTCCCGCTCTTTTTATAGTAGTTTAACTATGAGCCTGTCCATTCCATCCGCTAACTCAGTGAATTGAAAGAGCTTGAGAAGGTCTATACACAAAATAATTAAACACATAAATTGAAAACGAGACGGTACCAATAGTAACACCACAGTAGACAGAGAACAGTAGATTATCTAAGGCCGCCCGCAGAGTTATTTGCCTACTCTTGCATTGAACCCTAGGGTTGTCTAGGGTTCAATGGTCTAGGTCTAGGGTTGTAAATTTAGAAATTTATAGAATAAAAAGCATATTATGATTGAATATTTTACCAATTTATAAATTTAGTAAAAATAAAAAGCCTTTATTCACATAACATTTATTATATTAAGTTACAAATTTGATACTTACCGACAAAATTTTTAAGACTACTTAAGTGTAACACTAAATTATATTCTAAAGCTCGTAAATAATGATAAATTTTAAGTGATGTGTGATATGGGAAATCGATATAACTGGTTCTTATCAGAGAAGATTGTAAGTGATGAACATAACACAATAATATTCACAAGCTAATAACTAATGCTTAAATGATATAAAACATGAGAACGTAAACAATAAATATGTAGTTCTTATGAAAAAGTAGACATTAGTAAAGCCTTGATTATGTATGGGTAGCGAATATTTAACAAATGATACCTTACTTTAATAAAACCGCAAAACCTTTTTAGCCTCATTAGTTTCTGAGGTACAATTATAATGATTGTTTATATGGGTACTGTGTAATGTTTGTTTATATAATCGGATAGCAACAGCTAGCTCAAATGCAACAAAGGCGCCGCTCGCTTACTCGCTATTAAGAGCACCTCGCGTTGCTGTTGTCGACGCGCGCGTCGGAGGGATTAAAGGTTATAATGTTATAAATAAAATTCTACGCAACCCTAAGCGTTAGTCGGTCACATTTTACTATAATTTTATTAACTTAATATTATGATTAAGCCGCCATATTTGGATCAAACAACACATAAGACAATAGAAAAAAAATAATAGTAATTTGCAATATTGATTATTGTGAAATTGTCCTTATTACACTATACTCGACAAATACGTTTACTTAAACGATATTTCGTACTCAATCCTCTGTTTTATAGTAAAACTGGGCTTCTTAAAATAAACTTAACTTTAAACATAGTAGTCAGGAAGTAAATCTGGGAATACAATTATATGGAAAAATGCGACTCGGGTACGCTCTTAATAAAGCAAATAAACTGTGAAACAAACAATACATATATCACATTTTCTAATAAGGTTTAAGTTGTACTTACATTTCTGGTTCAGTAGGAAGTATGAAGAATGATAAGTCCGGATTTGCGAAATCATTATTGAGGCACCCGAAAACACTATAATATTTTTTTCCCTCTTTTGAAGTCATGATACTCGTAATAATTAATATTATGGTAAGTGGCCGGCGAGAATTGACGAACGCAAGCGGTAATGTAATTTACGCGCGTGCTCACAGTCACGCGGCACAGCCCGTATTGCCGCCATCCTATACCATCCTATATTATGCCAGCGTGTGCGTGAAATCGCGTACCGACACGGCGCTCGGCGCGCACGCATACATTCAAACCGAGAGCGGCTCGTTTATATGAAGATGTTTTACTGTTCTCTGTCTATTGTGGTAACACTTTCAGCTCAGACCATTCAAAATGATTCAATAAAGTAAAGCTTGTCTTCGCAAAGAGTCTCGTTGTTGCAGACAAGTTCTACCTACCTATATCAAGTATAAATACATATTTATGTCCCCCATGAACATCGCTATTATAAAAAGAGTCTTTGTTGAACTCGACCTTGCATTTGCGGTACAAGATACAACCGTTTTTTATGAAGTCCTGGAAATAAGGCAGTTTACACTACTGAAAAACAACATTTGTCGGTACCTACAGATTATGTATCTTTTCTTTTTTCGATTTCATTAGCACGTGCCTTAAAGTTCTAAGGACGATTCTATGCCACAAAGTTCAGAGTTCAAATAACTGGTAGTCATGAGGGAGTACACAGCAGTGGAATATGTAGGCTATCGGAACTCAGAAAAAGTTAGGACGAAAATATGTATGAGCAAAACAGCTTTCTCTAAGTGGACAGTGCGTCGGAAACGGTTGAGAGATTAGTCTTAGTTAAACTGTTTTTTGTTGCTCACAGAAGGGCAGTCATCCTGCCTAATAGCGTTGCGTTACGCGTTGAATGCGCAGAGCGGGGTCTGGTCAGCGTATGTTCCTCGATGTCGCGCCGATGGCAGCTATGCGGCAGTGCAGTGTGCCAGCGCAGGCGCGGCTGCTGCAGGCTGCTGGTGCGTTACACCTGACGGGAAACCGCTGCCTGATACCTCCGTCAGGAACGGCAGACCTGACTGTACTAGGACCGGTAAGTAACTAAATTGCGTTGTTAAGACCGAACGCTTGGTGAAACAAGGTATTTCGACTGGCAATGGAGTCCAAGTACACCAACCAACCGAAGCACGTAAGTACTTTTCGTCTGTGCTAATTTCGGGATAGTCTAATACATTACTAAAGTTGGTATTGCAAAGCGAAATTTGTTTACTCTTTGTTTGCCTAGCTCAGTTTTTAATGGAACTATTATTGTAGAAAGTTATAAAAGAACCTTTTGCATGTAAAGACATTTTCTCCTTGTATTCTATCTCTTACGCTTCTTGTAAGAACATATTTGTTTCCATATATGCTAAGCGAATTCTATATTATTGCCTATTCGACTGGTGAATACACTAAAATAACTATTTTATAGGCGACATAACGGCATTACATCAGAATGTCTCTATAAAACCTATTCAATTTAAATGCTAACAATACATTAAATTTAAATTAAACAAATTGTTAGGTACTACATATATTAGGTAAGTAGTGTGATTGAAACAATAGTAGGAAGGACGACTTATAAATCTTACTGAACGTTGTTGTAGGCGAAACGAAACCGACAGTACTGATTATGATTTATAAGTTTCGAAGTATTTGCTCATAAAAGGTTCAGAACTTTTGATAGGCGATCTACAGTAATAGATCCCTCGTACCCGGATTCGAGACATCTGTTTTATCTAAACGCCATTGTAAATACCTCAGGATACACTTCAGACATCACTTGTAAACAATGCTCCAGATGAAAGCCAATGTTTACATTACACTAGAACGCTTTTTGGAAGTACCGATAGATAAGTTTAATGTAGATATTATCTTAAGCAATTTTCACAGAAACATTAACAATTCGTTGGAAAATGCTGATAAACACATCACTCCTCCGAACTATAAACATTGTGCTGAACTGTTGTTCACATAAAATATACAGGCCGTTAAACTAATTAACCATAGGTTACTGTACTTTTAACATAAACAGACAACAACATGTTCAGATGCCAGCAAGTCAAGCTACCCGAAACTTTCAAATTTTTCCAATCAACCTTGGACCTTAATGATTTAGCGATAAAGCGAGCCTAGATATTAAAGAAATTTGACATATTGTAGCAGCTTGATGTGCTGGCATCTGTACTTATGTAGATGTTGAGCTGTTGGCGGAAGATTAAAATGTATTCAAAACAATCTTAGCCTTTTAAAGAGAAATATATCATGTTAAATGAAAAACTTGGTTCACTAACAGAAATTACGAAAGTAAACATATAATTATTATCAAAGTGATCTATAAATGTCTTTCAAACTTCAGAGGTAGAATGCAATTCCAGAATAAAATGAGTCTATTCATTTTGACGTACAAACTGCATTGCGTGCACGCAGACGCCTCGGCTGCGACACGTCTGATATTACGTTACGTTTATGCTTAAGAGCCCATCAAAATAGTTTGCAATTTATCAATGTACGAAAACGCATCAGTGTCGCCCCTGAATTGTCTCGGAACAAGACTAGAGCCGTTTGATGTAAATAACTGCTGATACTGATAACGCATGCGCGGTGACATGACGTCACAGGCAGCGTGTATCTGTGCAGATGACAGGTATACAATTAATCCTGATAATTGCTTTTGTAATTAATACCTCCTTAAAGAAACAACTTTATCTTTTTGCTGCCAGTCTTTTGGAATTTTCTGCCTAAAAGAAACCTTGCCAGTACATATTGAGTGATAAATAATGTGAGTATATTTTACGTATGGCCTGCACGTCCATATACATATTTATGTACATTTGTAAGTATTTTGTGATTAGAATGCAATTACGTTTGGCGCCATATGATCAGCATTACACATAATAAATATATTTCGACCATTCGTTTTGAATATATTCGCCGTATTTTAGCATTAACTTACGATTACTGCCAACTATTGTAATTACTGTTTTATCTTACTTATGTTGTAGTCTAAATATTTTTGCGTACAGGCGCCAGGAACACTGAAATAGTTAATGTTTTACGTAGGAATTCTTTTAACATGACTCACATTGTGTCTGTGTGTTTTAAGAGACGTCAGAGTTCAGGGTGTATATTTATGTACTCAAAATTACAGGAGCCAGAGGCCCGTGGGCTAAACGTAGCAATCTGGACTTGTTTACTAGACAGTCGCCAATTATCGTATTAGACACATTGATATGGACTAGGCTGTAATCAGTTCTTTATTTGACTCCATTCGCGTCTACAACAGGCTCGCATTTTATCTAAACATATTTAGATGTTACCTACTGTTTTGCAATCTCAATCAATCTGCCCAGTCTTTTCATAAATGTATACGGGTTTGTTTTAAGTCTTAATGGATGCAGTTGAATACCAGTGTTTTGGAGGACCCCATAGAGGGACTGGCTGTCTGACCTCCACATCCACTGGGTAACATCATTCTCCTGCCCATCCATCCATCATTTCATCTTTCAGCACTTCTATCTACATGGCAATGTTACGTCTTTTAGATGTGATCCATTGATTTGTAGTTATTATGAATTACCTAACCTAAATTAGTAAAACCAAAAATGACATGCGAAATTATAGTACATATAACTGAAACTATATTCTCCTTTGGAATTTCCCAAGTAATTAATGTTTAGACAACTGACAGACGAACTCACAATATATCCTTGAGTATGGGCTTTTCCCGTAGTCGGACCTTTATACGCGGTTTTATTGCTGTTTTAACTTGCACTAAATAATTACGAAATTATTGAACCTTACTTCTAGACGAATGATGTGTTCTAAATTCCGCAAAACTGTAGGTACATATTTGTTTAGTTTTACAATTTTTACGCTTAAAAGTGCCTTTGATATTATCAATTTCTTGCCGCCCTTTTGAATTGTTTGGTCATATACAATGATCTTAAAGCTGTGTAACTTTAAGATCATCTCACGACCATCAGTCGGCACAAAGTACGTAGATATGTATTGAGTCACCTTATAACTATATGCCACTGTAATCTCAGTTAGCGTCGGCTCTTCCTCACAATCGTGCCGTTTCGCTAGATTAGTTACCAGCTTTATTCCGTCGTTTAAATTGTTAACGTCTAGATTTTACAATGTTGAAGCATAGATAACAAGCAAATTATTTTTGGTTCACACAGATCTTACATAAAAACCTGCCTAAGCCAATTGAATATACAGTCGAGATTGACTTATACACTCCTGATTCCGGTCTGAGATTTAACTAGAAACGTAATAGCTTACATGAAGGACATAACATCACTATATAACAAAATTTGTATACGAAATGTGAAATACTGTTGATAAATAATTACTTTATGCACTTTTTATGACTCCATTGAACGTTTAAGCCGCGTCAGGGTCATCATTTTCTCTTACTTCGCCGAATTCGTTTTATACGTTCTGCTATCGAGCTCGGAACTATTTAATACCCTTCAGACAAAGGGTCATCCTACGCAGGGCATCGCCCGCTGTTCGTCTAACAGCCTGCTTCCTTGTTGAACCTTCTTGTAACCTCCAACAAAGATTTGATCCGCAACTGTTCCCTGCTCGTGTAGTGAAACTCTAGGAGAGAGAGTGAATTTCACGTCAGGTAAAAGCATATATGGTAACTGATACAAATCGTTTATGCTAAAACGTTTGTTAGTATGGATTGCTTGGTTTTCATATCAATTTCTTCGATGCTTTACAAAGTAAATGTATGTATCAGAGTAAATGAAACTGAACAGACAACTTATATTATGACTAGTGTTGCCCAAATGCAAGAACAAGACGAGACTTAGCCAGTCTTGGTCTTGGTCTTGCGCCAATACACCTGGTCTTGGTCTTGGTCTTGGTCTTGCGCTCCCAGTCTTGGTCTTGGTCTTGGTCTTGCAGCAAGAGTCTTGCAAGTCTTGCAATTACCTATTAGTCTATTACTATTTATTAAAGTTTACTTTAAATCTTAGAAAAACGTATTAGAATTGGAGCATTGTGAGCTTGAATTAACATAGCCATAGTAAAGATCAAGCAGATTAATAAATAACTGAAGATTTGATAAGAAATTCGAAAAATCAACTGACCTATATGTCGTTTTCCATGGAAGTAACTATTTGTTAATAAACATTTATGATTTATAAGCTTACATTTGCTAAAACATGTAAAAAAATAAATTTTTGTAGAATTTTTTTACACGTTTCAAGTATATTTAAAAGTGGCTACAATATTTATTAAACTGGTGATATTTGAACACTTTTTTGCTATTTTTTCTTGTAAAAACTTAAGAAATATAATGACTAAATGTACAATAATAGTACCTAAGTAATTAGTTTAAAACCATATAAGTTATCAATATTATAATATATACTTACTAGAATGAATTAATATGACATCTACTACCTATCCTTACCATTTTATCCTAATCATAATACTACTTGCGTGATCAGTATAATGTATTCATTTTCATTCTAAGCACTCTGAAACTTATTTATTCTTTGGAACACCTGTAGGTACTCTTAAAATTCGAAATTATTTTGCATGAGTATACCTACGCCCTATGGCGGCAATCAAATAGTGTCAAATGTTATGATTTCGGCGTGGCGGCAACGATTGTTTTAGATTTCAAAAGAAGCCGCCGGCGCGTGTATCATAACCATGTACTTCCGAAAAGCGGCAAATTTCTTTGAGAAGTAAGTACAAAACCTTTGATGCCGCATTATCAAAGTGCCGATGGTTAAAACATAACTATGCATGCACTCAGTTTGATTTTAATAGATATTTTTTTATTCGCTATGTTTATGGTATTAGTCGTAATGCGCATAGGTCCAGTTTTTCATATTCTTTGATACAGTTTTTTGCGTCTCATAGAATTCCTAAGCGTACCTACCTATACACCGAACTGTTACACCTAACTACTCAGTGAAATAGCGCTAAGTCCTAGCTGCAAGACGCAAGAGTCTTGCAGGCTATGTCTTGTTCTTGCTCAAGTCTTGCACGGTCAGTCTTGGTCTTGGTCTTGCTAAAAATACGCGGTCTTGTTCTTGGTCTTGGTCTTGCAAAAACGCAAGAACAAGACCAAGACTGCAAGACCAAGACTGAATTTGGGCAACACTAATTATGACGTACGAAGCTAGTGCAAATGAGTCAGCAGACATAATGAATGTTGGTAGTCTTCCATTGCATAACAGTATCTACCACTAACACTTTTATTTGGATATAATAAAATATCCCGTTTGACTTTTACCTATCGCATTAAAACGATTGAATATTTCAACATGAATTGCTGAAAAAAAATGAAAAATAATGTTCATGCTGATGCATAAAGTTCACGGAATATCGTCTGCTATCACGTCAATACTTGCACAGATATTGTGAAACCATCATGGAAATAGACTCGAAGAACTGCATAGATGAAATGGCAACAAAAAATAATACTATAGTATTGTCCTCCAACAACGCATATAATTCAACATAAAATAATCAGATGTTGGCTTCAGCAACAGTTTTCTATTTTATGAGCTGTTCCACATATTCAATTACTTCTTCGAAGGGTATATTTTCACAATATCTGTGCAAGTATTGACGTGATAGCAGACGATATTCCGTGAACTTTATGCATCAGCATGAACATTATTTTTCATACGCCGGAAATGTTAGAATTCCATATCTTTATACCTCAGCTTAAGTAGATAAATGTGTTTCTTATAAACTGAGTCAGGCTCTGAATTTTTGTTTCGAAAATAAACTCAGGTAAAAAAGTTAGCGTGAGTCAATAACTTTAGACTGCGTTGACTTGATTTTGCACTTAATTCTATTAAGGAATGCGGATTGATGTTATAAAACAACTATGTATCCAAATATTATAAACCAAACCGCATCTTATTAGTGGATGAGTATATTCGGACCTTTTTCATCGAATGGAATATTGTTTTTGATTTTCTGTAGTTTGTCTGTATTTAAATTGAAGTATAATTAATTGGCCGTTATTTGTTTGTTGAGTTGGGTTAGGTTAGGTCACAGGATAACGTTCGACCACCAACGATACTGTTAATTTGAAGGATGTCTCGTTTGCTAACAAGTGCTAGTATTAAATGAATATGCCTATCTTATCTATATTTCATTGTAATTTTGTTGAATTGGAATATGTCATGTGCTCGCGAGCCTTGAAAATTGGTCTTGAATGTAAGCATTTGACTTTTTTTCTAAGTTTATTTTGATTAAAAACTGCATCAGAGCAGACACAACGTTTGTTACACATTATAAGAATAATTCATGTGAGCGTTAAAATTCTGATAAAAGTGTATCGGACAGTATAAACAGAACATCGATTGAATGTCGTAAAGAACGAATCGAATAAATATAAGTTATATTAAAAGATCCCGATCGACAATTTCCCTAACTAAAACCACTTAACATTCTCGTTAGGTGCGCGGGTATCGCGCTGCGCATCCTCAATAAGTCACCCATACGTATGAAACCTGACTATAAGTGGTAATATGAAATGGCGCCATAACAGCTGACCCTTCTTGGAATACCTATATGACTTGGTGGTATTTTTAATCACTAGTTTATTAGTTATTACTCTACGGCTCATTGTAGATACCATTTAAACTGGCAGTCATACTTTTATTAGCCTTCCATTTAAAGATGACACAACAAAAGGCACTTACTAACATTCACTTTAAATGCTTGTCGCTTAAGTACGTAATTTAGTCAGACTTTACAATTTTAATGTCACAAGCACGTTATTCTTCGTCAAACTGGCTAAATCAAACGCAAGGCGAGCCCTCGCTTTTAGAGAGAGAGTATGGATCAATGCATTAATGTTCTTGTCTCATTCAGTGATGAATTACTTCTGTGTTGGGCTCCCGATCCAGTGTGAAAGATTTAATTTAAACCACTCATCTCTCTCGCCCATAAATTACAACAGCGCTTAATTTACGACTAGCCAACACGTAACTCGATGACTAAGTGAGAAATTATCAGTGTAACGACGTTGTATTGACTAATTGAAGTTGGTCCCTCGGTTCTGTTAATAGTCGATATAGCTCCATTGCCCGCATCCATTTACGTCTTTTACATGCCGTCTACTAATTCCAGTCCCTTCCATTTAGCGGTGGCGCCCGAGCTGCCAATTAAACATTTACTGCCATTCATGTTGACCCGGTTGCGCGGATTCTATCTAACTTGGAATTGAAGTGCGTTCATCCCTGTCCAGACATCACAGCCCGGTGTCCCATTGCAACGATTTCTCTTGAGAACTAGTGGCCGGATTGTAATGTGGTTTTCACCATAACCTAGATATTACTTAAAGTTAGATATGGTAAATTAATTTTCTCAGTGATATATAGATTGCTTACAGCTATCGGTGTGGTATATTATTATGCCACACCGATACCTGCCTCCTCTTTTCAATCAGCTTAATGTTCCGTAGTGTGCGACAATAAAGTCGTTTTTACTCAATAACACCACTAGATTTGAAGTGGAGACAGATCTTCGAGTATTTTTCTAAGAAACAACGGATCGCGTCAGACAGCTCGACGCCGATCACAATGGGGTCCACTTTTTTTATCACTCAAAGGTAAGGAGAACTCGTCTCGGGCCTCAGACGATATAGAAAAAAACGTCCCAGTGATCATTTGAGAGCTTTCTTGAAGATCACAAACACCTTTGATGTTTTATATTTAGCTATAGAGATTGAGCTTACCTGGAGCGCGATGATGAAGTAGTTAAGAAAGAGTTAAAATAATAGACCGGTTTGCTTGCTAATGCAGTAATGTATACGGTATGAGGGTTCCAGAATATTATGTAGCCTTCTATCTCCAGAAGACTTGCAAACTTTATACAAAAGAAGTTTGAAAAGTTATAACTATAAATCAAACGGTTTCCTTTAACAGGATTTCTCCTAATGTATGTATAGTATGTAGGTAAGTATCTAAAAATTTGTAACATAAGTGGTTATAAAATTAATATGAATGGCTCCCCAACAGCCAGATAAACCCTCAGAGAGTTTAGTTGTGTAGCTAAAATTAAATGTGAATAAAGTTGTTTTAGAAAGTGAAAGTGTAAAGAACCTATAATAATAGAACAATTTTAAAACCTACTTTAAAGTGTGAATAAGAGAGATTTTCTAAAACATTGCGAGTTAAAACAACGTACCTCTATCAGTGTACTAATATTGCACATAACTATACTCGTCTGACCACACTATTAATGAAAAAACGTGTTAAAACTATACAATGTGAACATTTAAAATGGTACCATCTTATTTGGGTCAGGCGCCGAGGTGTCTAACGAAATTCGGTATAAGTTCACCTTTTTTTTTGTAGGATACCCTATACAGCCGGCCGGTTTTAAACTACACACAAATATATAAGTAACTTTGAATCTCCGTTTCGAATGGTGTGAAAGAGTAGATTGCATCGTTTAAAAGGTTATTTAAATATTGTTTCGTGTTTCTTAAGCTGTATAGTGTGGTAACCATTTGATTGATAAATGTGTAACGATTAACAGGGGGTGGTCAACTTCAATAATGACTCTTGCCCGTTTTATTACATCATGTGCACACAAACGAATGATCTAGTGTGATACAGATTGGCGTCTAGACCAACAACTTCTTGCAGAAACAGGAGCTCGGCTGGTGTTGTGGTTATTTTGACGGAAGATTTTACTAATGCCAGTAGAGATTGGCCCTAATTTTTTCTTCACACACTAAACCTAATTTAAGTTCGGTGCAGCTTGTTTTTTTTCTTTCAATAAGAAAAGGACACATGATAAATATTCGTTTAGTCCTCGAATTAGTCCACGCCTGATGTAAATTGACGTACCTACATGTACATGTTTAGTCGCCATGTTTTTGATCACATCTAAACTGTCTATGGAGTATCTTATGTAATTTGACAGGACTAAACTAATATATATTATATTTTATATCTGCTATCCTTTTCTTATTAAAACAGAAAGAAAAAGACACCCTGACCTTTTGAGAAAATAGTTTGTGAACAAGGAAATCTGAGCCATTGTCTGAACAAAATATTTGCTTAATAATATACACTGTGTGATAGCCGTGACCATAGTTCTTGAAGAAGAACTATCGCGTCAATCTTTATTGTTGAAGCCGGAAGACTTAAATCTATTTGTAAGCCATTCAGTATTGTTGCACGGATATCGTTCGTGTTGCCCAGTTAGTCTCTCGCCAGGGTCAAAACCACGCTGTTTACTACCTATACTAGATACTATGTTTATTATGTAGGTATGGAAGCTAACTGTGTAATTCCAAATTGCTACAACCATGCCTTATTCCGAAAAGACTAAGTGGTAAAAGGGTGCAAAAAGTTATGCAAAATTACTGAAGATTTGTACTCTATCAGGCTTCATGTAATATAGTCGAGCTTCAAAAGACCGATTTCAGGTTAGGATTCGGAATCAAATTAAAATCATTGAAAACCTGTTTATTCAGCGATACCTATAAGAAAGAAACTATTGCTACATATTGCAGAATCTTAAAATTAAACCCATTTTGGATAAGTCTATTTGGGTCACCTTGATCAGCATTAGCAGGATTCATTAAGAGAGAAATTCTACCTGCACTGGTAACAAATTCAAATAGTTCTAATTGATTTGTTAATTGCGCAATCTCCTCGGCAATAACTCAAGTACGTACTTATATAATGTTAAAAACACAATAACCAGCTCAATAAAATCAGATATTTACATAATTATGTAAATCTGAAACGTTTACGCATCTCAACGGGTTCTAGGCCTGCTATGGACGACCTACTTCATAGATAATGCAATCTACAAGCTGATACTGCAAACATGACCCAGTTAATTGTAATACGGCGTCTTGAAGTTACATACCTGGGACTATTAACTTTAAGTGCAGCAGAAGATAGACGTAAACCGAGACATAAGTACCTATAGGGTTTCTGAATTATATACGCATTGTAGCCATGATTTGGTCTGGTCGTGCCTCGGAAAGCACGTTAAGCCGTTGGTCCCGGTTGCCATACGAACATCTAATGGCAGACGTTACGGGTTGTTGGATGGAGCCCTCAAAAGTCCAACAATCGGTCTAATTGCAATGCTTCGATATCGCTTTCGGGTTGTGGAGGTCAGACGGCTGTCGCTTCACGGAAAATACTTATTGAAGTTTAGCCAAAATCAGCAGTTAGACTGGTAAAGCAGACCCCAGACTCCAAAGCCGTAAAAGCTTCGGATGCGACTGGGATTAACGCTGAGATAATGGTGTTGATGAAGAGTATTAGGTAGTAAATGCTATGATTATGTTCATGTTCCTAGAGGTCTAAAGCCCTTTTTTTAACGTCTGAAAAACTCGTGTTCACGTGAGTCCTTTTATTGTGGTATTTTAACCGCTTGATTGTTAAATAGTGCAAGATTTTACAGCTTATCCGATTGTAAGTTTACCGGTTATATGGATGTTTTAGTGAAGCACTACAGTCGGCGGCTACCGGGACCGGTTCGTCTCCGTCGCGCCACCGCACTCACAACTTCACCAATGCATAAAAATAAATAACCGACTGCATGCGATCTATATCATTTTTTATTTGTAGAATAAGGATTTCACACCTCTTTTAAAACAGATCATGGGATCAAGTATTCAACTTGTAATTGCCCGACGTTTGGCTCAATTTACGCAGAGATAATATAGAATTACAATCGACATCCAATTTAAAGTGGTAAGGAGTAAAATTTAATTGAACAAAATTAGCTTTTTTTCGCATTAAGGCGACATAGGGTAACTAACTTGACAGCCGATATACTTATAAGCAACTTCTACTTACTACATAGTTGATAAAGCGACAGTTGCCTATAACAGAAGCGAATATATGAAATTCTAAAGCGAATTTGAATGAAGCCGCGCACAAATCTAGTTACATATCAGCAAATGTAAGTACCGTCGTTTGCGATTACGCTAATTGCTTCCCGCTTGCAATGATATCTTCTTGAGAGGCCTTTGACCCGTTGCGACAATAGACAATAACAATTGCACATAATTCCTATGTATTTTAATGAATTATTGCCGTGTTTCCGGGAATCGAAAGGCCAGCCCGTTTCTAACGGTGGATATCGTAAAAGGTGATCTTAAAGACCAACGGCTTGTGTAAATATTGACTCTTGACCCCAAAACTTTACTAAAGATAAGTGATCTTCTGAAACACCTCCTTAAGTTCACAAATTATAAGGTTATTTCCTATAGTGATTATAAGAGGCAGGACAGAAGGACTGAAGCATCACAATTATATAATTATGTATCTAAAATCAATAGGTACGTCTAAATTAATTATACCAATATGTCCTGTTCATTAGGGCGCGGCCGGTCTATAAGTTAGTAGTATGATCGCTCGCGATACAAATAAATATTGGATTTCTGACGCACTGGCTGTCTCTTAATATTTTTAGTTAAGGTTTCGTGAAGACCGATATCAATCCGTTTTTGTTTTCAGGTAAATCGCACACAAGGAGGCGGTCCTCGGTTCGCGGGCAACGCAATAAAAGAAGTAAGACTAAGAATTAATGTTAATAATTATAGCCTGTTTAACATAGGATGCGTAAAACTGATGATGTCACAAATAAATGAGATCAGATCTTTAATGAAGGATTAATTTAGGTTATTTTTTACTTGGTGAATATTGTTCTCAAACTGCATCTTGCAAATGAAAGTGGCAAGACTAGTTCTATTAAGTTTATTGATTTATTTAGTTGACAGCCTCCGTGGCGTAGCGGTAGCGAACGCGGCCGTTGCGCAAGGAGGCGTGGGTTCGATCCCCACACAGTGCAAATATTTGTATGCATGAATATGAATATTTGCACTGGTCTGGTCGTACCTGGGAAAGCACGTTAAGCCGTTGGTCCCGGTTGCCATACAAACATCTAGACGCAGTCGTTACGGGTTGTTGGAGCCCTCAAAAGTCTAACTATTGGTCTAACTGCAATGCTTAGATATCGCCTTCGGGTTGTGGAGGTCAGACGACAGTCGCTTCACGGAAAATATCGAAGTTTAGCCAAAATCAGCAGTTAGACTGGTAAAGCGGACACTAGACTCCA
The DNA here is from genome assembly GCA_017933935.1 of Sesamia nonagrioides. Classification (NCBI taxonomy): domain Eukaryota; kingdom Metazoa; phylum Arthropoda; class Insecta; order Lepidoptera; family Noctuidae; genus Sesamia; species Sesamia nonagrioides. Next base: position 1,436,759 of record JADWQK010002002.1, on the reverse strand, counting down.
AAGCTGAAAAAGCTTCGGATGCGACTGGGATTAACGCTGAGATGATGATGAGTTCTATTAAGTTTATATTAATAAAAACTTTAAGTTTATTTCCGCAAAATCGTGAAATTTCGTGGCGATTTAGTTATCACATTAATTGATATCATTATCACATGTCTTCGACACTAAAAGAGTAAATAACAACTAAAAGAATTAATAACAATTACTAGGTATTTAAGTCGTGATTTTTTTTATTTAGTATTTAATAAATATTAAACTTGATTTGCCATTTTAACAATACTCCAGATACCATTTAGCTTCTTTAATTTAGTTTCATACGATCAAATATCAAATCAATTCCAGCAGCCTAATCTGCGAACACACAATTTTTGGTGAAATGATTCCAAACGATCCCAACTAGTCGATTAGGCCACAGCCCCCTAATCGCGGACACATTTTTGTCAAATGATTGCGACTAGATGGGATCGTTTGGACCGAACAGACCAATGGGTGGCCAAACGATCCCAATTCCCAACTAGCAACCAACGCAATCATTTGACAAAAATGTGTGCGCTGGTTAGAATATTTAATTTAGCTTTATACTATCGTTTGCTATTACTTATCTATTGTGACATAAACTTCAATGTTAAATGATACTAAGAACAACAACTGATTCCTAAGATACAGGAGCCGTCGAATTGGGGAACCGCTACATAAATATCAAAATGACGATCGATAATAGTTAGAGACCAACTTTAAGTTTGTTTTAAGGTAATAATTTACAGAAAGCCTTATTACTAAGATTTCTGTGTAATAATTGTAACATTAGTCAATAAAATTATATATTAATTATTAATACGAGTAAGTAGGTATGTGATGTGTTGAATTGCTGATACCTCATCTTCAATCTTTGATAATAAGACACACACGCGGGTCAATGACCCGCGTGTGTGTCTTATTATCAAAGATTTATTAATTATGTTTTCTATTTTTAGCTAAATAAAATTGTGTACCTAATGATTTATTTTGAGTCTGACAACGACTGTGATACCTGCTATACTGCCTATTTCATGTGATAACTTAGTCGCCACTCTGTATTTAATACTAGTACCTAAATACATATTTTCGGTTTAACTCTTTAATCGATTGTTAGATTAAACCATTACCCAACAGCATGTACGCGATCCGATCGGGGCCAGTTCAACGGGAACCTAATCAAGATCTTCAGTGGCGAGTACGAACGAGCTCGAACTGATGCAGCCCCGTCACCTGAGCCCAGGGCTGTGGCGGATTGGAAATTCAAGGAGCTGGACCGGGACCGGAGCGATGCCTTGCAGAAGTCGGAGTATAGAGGACTCAGGAGGCTTATTAAAAAGGTAGGTTCCTTCATCTGTGAGTTCATAAATCGATGTAGCTGTCTTCATTACGTTACACCATTTATTTGCATCGTATTATATTTTTATGTCGCTGCTAACTGCTTAAATAAGCCGTTTACTTAACTGCCTGAACTTAGAAAGTAGTGGCCGCCCCACTTCGCTTTTTCAAAAACAATAAACCTGCCTAGTTCTAAGAGCATTGGTGTGGTCTAAGTTTTTATTAATTGGAAATAGATGGGAAATGGATCGACAGTCCAAAGTATCATAAGACTCATATGGCTGAAATTGTATGGACAGATGATCAGATTTCTGGGAAGGAGCTTAGTCATTGAATATATGAGCTCACCGCAAACTTCCGGAATAAAATCGCCCCTGAAAAAACAGAATTCTAAATTCTAGGCCGTCGTTTGGCTGCTTGTAGGTATACTCAGGTTTCATAATTATGTTTATATTCAACTTTAAATCTTCTCCATCAATCGCAGTCTTGTAGTCTCCGTCATACTTCTGAGATGATGACTATCGACGATCTAAACACGCAGCGAAGTAATTTGGTTACCTTTAGATTTTCTTTGTAATCTCAGCAAGTAATCTGTGTGAGGCGCGGGTCATACCGTGAGGACATGACACACAAACGGCATGCAGACACGGCGTCCCGATTAACGATATCTGGCACAAAACAAACAGAAAGGCGCGTCGTTTTTCCTTGGTCTTCCATAGCTAAAATATACTAAAGTAATGAGATGCGGTTACTGCGCAGGCAGTGAGCTCCGGAGAGGGTAATGCGGGTTGATTCACCAATGTTTACTTAGTGTTTAGGGGTATATTAAGTAGAAAACGGTCTGACTTGAATGTGTTGCTTCTGCGACAGCCGCACCAAGAGGAAACTAAATTTTGACACTCGCTTTTTCGAGGCGCGCGTCCTAACGGACCGTTATATTAATGTCACACATATTCATCATCATTTTTATCGTCCCATGCTGGGCACAGGTCTCCTCTTATACAGAGAAGGATTGAGCGTAATCCCCACGCTTGCTCAATGCGGGTTGGCGATTTCAGACTTAAAGTCCAGATTTCCTCAAGATATTTTCCTTTGCCTTTCTCGATACCAACCATTTCCCAGAGGGTTCTACTCTCGACAGAATTCGATTTCTGATGTGCAATCAACATAATACTTTTTTGTTCAAGAACATTTCGTTTCTTGCCGTCAAGATTTTTAGCCGTGTTCCTTTTACATGTTTTCATGTGATAGTGAATACAACAAAGTTGTTACAGCAGTATTACAAAGACCAGCACTTAAATCATCAAAGTGTACATGCATATTATTAAAACGTATATTTCATAACCTGTCATTGGGTGCAGGTGTTTTGATCTTTGACCAGATGCACGTGACTTTGAATACGGCTTCTAAACAAATTGGTAGATCGTATAATGGTGTTTCCTAAGGTCTTTGTACTCAGATAATGAAACAGGAAGGCAGTATACAAGTGTAACCTAAGTTATTGAATCAAACAAAGGCATAGTATTTGATGGTTTTGAGTTTCAATCTTGCTATTTTCCGGTAATCATATAAACATTAAATACGTTTGAAGTTTCACATTTTGTACTACGATTTCTACTCACATACTTGCAATTTACGGCGTTCGGCAGCGATATGTTTGAAGAGATAAAACCAAGACTCTCGAATCCATTTGATCATTTGATTATTCCACTAAGGAATGGATGGATATGCCTTCATTTACCTGTTCAGATTGGCAGTAGAACCAAACTTTTTTCAGAAATGTGAGCAATTAGGGAGCAGACTGCTATGGGACGAATCGTGGACGCTGAGACAATAGGTTGGCAAACGTATTGTCTCAGCATCCATGATTCGTTAGACTGATAAGTAAGAAGATAAAATATGGTAAGTATACAGCACATCGTGTACCTACACGTGACACGTCTCAAGTCGAGTGTTTTTAAATAGTATATCTATGTTTTTGTTCTTACTCGATTGTCCTTGTTTAGGGGGAAACCTTCGAAAGCCACCCGACCTCTGGGGAGTGAGGTCGGGGATTGTGGGAAAAAACCTCACTAAAACCACCCCGGTGTTCACTATCCGCACAGAGTGCTCCCGGTTCCTCTTAAAATACCAATTCCGGAACCGCCCCTGCTACTCGATATGTTCTACTGCCACTTGTAGTATGCTGCGCTTCAATATTACTTTTTAAATTTATTATTTAATATACAACAGTAAACATACATTATAAATTTAATGGTGCCAACATAAACTAATTAGTTTTACCGTGCACCAAAAATCTTTACCTACTTAGGTACGGAACATCGTGTAGAACTATAGGTGTCAACTTCTCCCTATAAAGAATTGTATTTTATTCGAATAGTTTATACCTACTTATGTATTTTTATTTGTTATCGTTCTTGTAGGTAGTGAAGCCGAAGCGATGCGCTCGAGCATGGGCACGCGGCTGCGACGGCGACGGTGACGGAGAGATCGCACACGCCGAATGGATTGCTTGTCTTCTCGTCAACCCCGAGCCGCCTGCACCGGACTGTGAGTACCTTAATGGTTACGTTATATAATAACGGTACGTTTATACCTACAAATACTAGGAAGCCTAAGCTTGAATATAACTTTGTGCCCAAAAAAAATGAAGATCAACGAATGTAAACGTCACCGCAGGAATAATGCTGTTTTTTTCAAAATCAGGCCCTTTCTTTTCCATTGGACACTCTGGGTAAGTGCTCAGGCCCCGCGACCTACGGGGTCCCTGCCGGCTCGCGTAAACTGTTATGCTTTGCAGCCGTCGTTTCATTCTACGCATTATTATGATTCAATGACAAAATGTTTTGCAAAGTTATGAAATACTAGCGGTCGCGCGCGACTTTGTCCGCTTTTTTATATGCTCCGCTCCTATTGATCGCTCATCGCGGAGTGATATTATATTAGCCTAAAGCCTTCCTAGATTAATGGGCTTTCTATTAATCTAATTCAAATTTTTCAAATTGGGACAGTAGTTCCTGAGATTAGCGCGTTCAAACAAACACTCTTCAGTTTTATATATTAGTAGCTGTACCTATGCTTATCTTATTACTCCTAATCTACATAAGTCAAAGATGGCCCTGTTCAAAATACTAATGTTCTGAAAGATTCATAGTTGTGCTTCGTGATCTTTCGACCAATTAATAAACTTTGTGTCCATGAACCTATAAATATGGCTCCTATGCAACTTGTTTTATACGTGTACCTGCAATAGTCAAGTAATCCCTCGATAAAAGCGGCAACAATTATGTAATAAGTAAGTTCAAAAATAACCATATACGTAATATGGATTGGTACACTTAAGTAGGTATTATTTACAATGTCTAAGTATAGTGGAATAATTACAGTATCATTAGGCCAGCAATAAAACTACATACATATACACACGGTACATGTCTGTAGAATTTTATAATGTAAAGAGATCATTTAATACAAGTAGAACATTATGTACTAGAGATATAAGTATAAATAGATTGTAGAGTATTTCAATGACAATGCTTCTAATAAAAAGACTGGTTTCACGATCGTCATTCTGAACTAATAAGGTATTCATCAATTCTTATTTTAAAAAATAATCACAAAGCTTTTACTGAGTGAGCAGGGATATATAAAGCTACGTATAGGTAGATGACTTTATTGATTTATCTTTTTACGCCCAACTTGTGTTATGGGTCATTTTCATTTAATCGAGAACGAAAATCCACTTGTCCGGAGGTTATAAATTAAGATTCAAATAGGTTGTGAATATTATGCACAATAATCAACAGAATATTATAGTCAATTAACGGTTTTAATTTTAAAAACTCGTTTTTAACAGTATGGCTGGAGCCTGCTTAAGAAATGTCTCTTAAGTTTTAATAGTACCTACCTAATTCAATTTTAATTAAAAGTAGGTAGGTAACGATGCATAGAATTGTAGAATGGTCTCGTGAAAGAACTCACTTGGATTTGTAAGAACACTGCAAAGTTTCTAAAGAATAATAAATAGGTACTGTTTCTCAGTTCGCTAACACCTTAATACCTCAATATTTCTAAGGGTGGCTACGTAACCAATCAAGTCCACTGCAAGATAACAATGCAAATGCGTGTGCAAACATAATAATAATATATAGTCTCTCTCCGTTTCTTCATGTCGTTGAATGCAGACGATGACAGCGGACCGGAAGCAGAGCCTGAAGAGCCTGATGAGAACGAGGAAGAGCCACCACCAGACCCAAGTTCAGGTAACTGTTCGATATTGATATGTTCTATAATCTATATGATATGATCATATTTCATCGTACCCTGTATATTGATTCCACCGTCAGTAACATTTCGGTAAGCGCCGTCGTGTAGGTATTCTATTTGCCAACAAAGTGCTTGGCTGCGATGTCAGTGACGTCCTACGCCCAAGAAAGAGCGTCAATTAGCACGCTGCGTCGATAAGTTTTCGAAATTAGTACAGCCAGAGCATTAGATGAATTGCGGAAGATATAATGTAAGGTTTGCTTCAGCTATTTTCGAAGTCTTTATGTCTACTAAACTACGACTATGACTAAACTATGAACTACGCAGAGAAATCTGTGTAAAATAATAGAATGTAGGTTGCAAAAGCAAAAACCAGCTCAATTTGCTAATCGTAAGTAATAATCCTTAAGTTTATATTTATGCATGCGTAAGGTCCCCCTACGCAAGCAACTTTAAATCGCCTTTTACTTACTGAACGTATTTTGACCTTGTTCCCCAGGACCGGGGCGGACCGCACCTGCCGCCCCCCCCTTAGTCCGCCAGTGGTTGGCTGAAGATCATAAAAGAAGTAGGTACTACCTACTGCTGTGACGGTCCACCCGATACTGTTGCTTTGTCGTATCTTAATCTAAGATACTAAGATGTAGCTTGCTCATGCATGGAATAAAAGGCCACTTAAAAAAAATAGGTACGTCATCTATCAGTCAAGAGTTAACAAAAGCCGACGCCTCGACGAGCGCCATTAGATTTATATTACCTATGTACCTATCTGGTACCTGTCTGTTGGACAGGTATGATATAGCCTTAACGATTTATTTAAGTATAGCCAATTATAGCCAAATTGGCATATTTTCATCTGTAATTTCAGACCTACTTTTATTCTACAGTTCTACCCGGAATAGTGAGGAACTCCTTCGCACCAGATGGTTCAGAATCTGAGTCCAGGCGGGAAGATGAAGCCAACGACTGCCTCACAGATAGACAAGCAGTTTTAGATGAGCAGGTTAGGAATGCAATTTCCAGATACCTAAATGATTTAAAATATATATATATACTAGCTGCTCCACACGGTTTCACCCGCGTTTTTTTTATATGCCCCGCTCCTACAGCGTGATGTTAAATAGCCTAAAGCCTTCCCGGATTAATGCGCTATCCAATGCAAAAAGAATTTTTCAAATCGGACCAGTAGTTTCTGAGATTAGCGCGCACAAACAAACAAACTCTTCAGCTTTATATATTAGTATAGATATATAAATTATCATGACAAATAATATGTTAGTTTGACGAGAACAAAAGCATTCCAACAGTGACCGTGAATTCCCATAAAATTGAAAACTATTATTTTTATAAGTTACTTTACGTACAAATGTACTTATACCTACAATAGAGGCAGATTTAATGCCATCCATACTAATATTATAAATGCGAAAGTAACTCTGTCTGTCTGTGAAATTTGGCACAATCTTTAGACCCTGAGAAAGGACATAGGCTACCTTATTTTGAAAAAAAAAAATGATATTCCCGAGGAAATCTAAAAAGCGCGTTATAACCGAATTCCACGCGGGCGATGCCGCGGGCGGAAAGCTAGTAGGCATATAAACCCTACGTAATGGATGTAAGGTTAAATTTAATTAAAAAGCCGTTATTGTACGTTATTGAATCCACGTAACTTCTGATTGTCACTTCGGGTAAGAATTTAATCCAAAATATGGTGTTTCGTCAAGTGTTTCAAGGGGGCACATTATATCTGCAAAATATTTAGTTTTGACATTAAATATGAATTGACCCTACAGGTACATTGTGATATACATATGTATCCTCTGATATGTATCAGTAAACTCTATAGCAGGCAGCTAGGGACACAACATAGCACCACTATACATATAAATAGGATCTGTACTTAGATAGATTTCATACATAGAAAAAAACCGGCCAAATGCGAGTCGTACTCGCACACCGAGGGTTCCGCCGTACGAACGTAGCGGTTTACAATTTATGACGTACTAGCTTTCCGCCAGCGGCTTCGCCCGCATGGAGTTCGGTTATATCGCGCTGTTTAAATTCCCCTCGGGAACATCAAATTTTTCCGGGATAAAAGGTAGCCTATGTTCTTTCTCAGGGTCTAAAGATTGTCTGTGCCAAACTTCATCAAAATCGGTTGAGAGGTTTAGGCGGAAAGCGTAACAGACAGACAGAGTTACTTTCGCATTTATAATACTAGCATTGATTTAGAATTTTTCACAGTTTAGAGGCAATTAGATTTAAGAAGTGTTTGATATGAATTTCAACTTTAATATCTCTACGCGTTCATGTGAAAAAGGGTAGGTAGTAAGTTTATAATTATTAAAAAAATATTTTATGTCATGTACCTAAGCAAAAATAATATTTTAATATTTTATGTAACTTCAAATTTATCATTTTCACAATTTTTCCTTTATCTGTCTGTACTATAATATAACGTTGACAGCCTCCGTGGCGTAGCGGTAGCGGACGCGGCCGCTGCGCAAGGTGGCGCGGGTTCGATCCCCGCACAGTGCAAGTATTTGTATGCATGAATATGAATATTTGCACTGGTCTGGTCGTGCCTCGGAAAGCACGTTAAGCCGTTGGTCCCGGTTGCCATACGAACATCTAGTGGCAGTCGTTACGGGTTGTTGGAGCCCTCAAAAGTCCAACAATTGGTCTAACTGCAATGCTTCGATGTCGCCTTCGGGTTGTGGAGGTCAGACGGCAGTCGCTTCACGGAAAATGTCGAAGTTTAGCCATATCAGCAGTTGAACTGGTAAAGCGGACCCCAGACTCCAAAGCTGAAAAGGCTTCGGATGCGACTGGGATTAACGCTGTGATGATGATGATGACTATAATATAACGTTGATTCGTGCCGAATTTCAAGATTCTGAGTTCACGGAAAGTACCTTGTAGGTTTTGATCCCCTAGCGTGTGACGAAAATTCGTCTAAGGTGTCGGTATAAACTGCTGTATCTGTTGATCGCTTTAACTTAGAAGTTTGATTTTTTCACTGCTTAAAGGGACAATAGACCTAGGTATTTGGTATAAATTTCAATTTGATACCTTTATTAGTTCGTGAGAAATAAGGTAGTAAGTTTCATTTTATTAAAATATGTTTATTATATTACATAACTAAAAAAATGTGATTTTCGCAATTTTTCCTATATTTGCATTATATGACAATCCTTCATGCCAAATTTCAAGATTCTGAGTTTACGGGAGGTATCCTGTAGGTTTTGATTCCTTTGCGGGTGTCGAAAATTTGTTGAAAATATCGACATATCGGCTGTATCTTTTGATTGGCTTGGCTTAGAAGTTTGATATTTTCACAGCTTAAAGGGACAATAGACCTAGGTATTTGGTATAAATTTCAAATTGATAACTTTATTCGTTCGTGAGAAATAAAGTAGTAAGTTCCATTTTATTAAAATATGTTTATTATAATATTATACAGTATGTTAAATAACAGAGGGCGTTCCCTTAAACTCGTTAATATATATCATTAATAGATTAAAATAAAAATATCAGCATAGAAAAATAAGCATAAAAAAATCCGAATAAAAAAAAATTCTAATTGGAAATAAATTTGAAACCTCCTGTTTTAAATCAAAATAGTAGCGTAGTATCATAAACAAATTGCGACCTTGCCGTCTTTCAAGTTCGCGTGTACAGTGTGTTTCTTTTACATGTCAATTTAAAATTTTTATTGAATATTTTCTTATTGGAAAAATTTAAAAAAAAATTTGTTTTCGAATGGAAATATTTTTTTTAGCATGTATGTATGCTATACTATTTCGGGTTAACGGGAACGCCCTCTGTTAGTTAACATACTGTATAACTAAAAAAATGTGTTTTTCGCAATTTTTCCTATATTTGCATTATATGACAATCCTTCATGCCAAATTTCAAGATTCTGAGTTTATGGGAAGTATCCTATAGGTTTTGATTCCTTTGCGAGTGTCGATAATTTGTTGAAAATATCGACATATCGGCTGTATCTTTTGATTGGCTTGGCTTAGAAGTTTGATATTTTCACAGCTTAAAGGGACAATAGACCTAGGTATTTGGTATAAATTTCAATTAGATAACTTTATTCGTTCGTGAGAAATAAGGTAGTAAGTTCCATTTTATTAAAATATGTTTATTACATTATATAACTAAAAAAATGTGATTTTCGCAATTTTTCCTATATTTGCATTATATGACAATGCTTGATGCCAATTTTCAAGATTCTGAGTTTACGGGAAGTATCCTGTAGGTTTTGATTCCTTTGCGAGTGTCGAAAATTTGTTGAAAATATCGACATAATCGGCTGTATCTTTTGATTGGCTTGGCTTAGAAGTTTGATATTTTCACAGCTTAAAGGGACAATAGACCCGAGTATTTCATGTGAATTTCAGCTTGATACGTCGCGCGTTCTTCAGATAAAGGGTCTTGACAGACAGACAGACAGACAGACGGACAACAAAGTGATCCTATAAGGGTTCCGTTTTTTCCTTTTGAGGTACGGAACCCTAAAAACATGACAGACGTAATCTTTATTTTCACGTATTATTCCTTCAAGTATCAAGGGTCTTCATTTTACAGCCCATCTGTTTTATTTTAATAACTATCCTACTTATTTTACTTTTTGTTATCTATTTTGTAAATAGTTAAAGCGCGTATTGTACAATAGACCTGCTATATAAGTGACGGATATCTAGCGCTATGTCTTTAAATGAAGCTGTAATTATCTTACAATTCAATAGGCATTCAATTTGCGAAGTTAAATTCTATGCTGGCTCGCAATTGTTATGGCCAATAAGCTATTATTGGGCGCTGGCGCCGAGCACAACAATCAACTCAAACCAGGTTAACTTGGTGTGCCTAAACCCGGAGGCAAGAACTCTAAATACCAAGCCAATAGCCAAGTAGCAGTCTTTAATAAAGTGCCTAAAAATACGGGGTATGCATTACCCTTATAGGTAATGCATACCCCGCATATAATAATATATACCTACGTATCTTTCTCATACCTATATCAATTTCTCTTTATAACTTATCAAACGTAATCTTTATTCCATATTCTTAATTTGAACAAACAACAGATTGTAGTACCTACCTACCTACAACATTGATTGGAAAGGTTTTTGTGTATCAATGTAATCACAAAGTACAGTTGTCACAAAGTATGTAGTTTTTGAGTCAACTAAAGTTTTTGACAGTCAATTGGGTGCTGTTCTGCTTGCTAATCTTCACATAAAGCTTTAATATTATGATGTGGGGTCTTTTTAAAAGATAATTCACGCCTCTCGAAAGGTCTGTGTGATCCTCTTCTGAGCTTTACCCATAATCCTATTATTTGCCCAGATTTACCTTTTACTGTAAAGAAAGCATGGCCATTCAATCGTATGAACCACAAATGGCCATACTAGCTAACAATGAACCTTTTTCCGTAACTTTAAAATGCTTTGTGATTAGAAAGCGGGTGGAGCTGCCCTCTATGTTCCGGAGTGTACGGGCGACGGCAGGTACGCTCGTGCACAGTGCTACAGATCGACTGGTTACTGCTGGTGTGTTCACCAAGACACTGGCAAGCCGATCCCAGGGTCTTCGGTGAAAGACCGAAGGCCTGACTGCGACGCCGCCCCGCAACATGCCAGTCCCATGAGAGGTACGGTTATATCAGGCGAGTTTGATTCCATTGTGTATTTGAATGTACTTAGGTGTAGATAAAAAACAGGTAAGCAATTAATCTATTGGTAAACTTGGGTGGGTTTTCGACAATATATATATATTTATAAATTATAAACTAGCGCTTGACCGCAATCCCACCTGATGGTAAGCAGTGGCGCAATCGTTGGTGGTAAAGCGCACTAGTTTATTAAGAGCCTATTCACTCTAGCCTTAAAGACACTCAAATTGTAGTCCGACGGAAACACCGCCGCTGGCAAATTGTTCCAGTCCCGCGATGTACGCGGTATAAAGGAGGAGGCGAAACGCTTCGTCCGGATCGTAGTGGTGTTAACAACGTAAGGGTGGAAACTACCCGTACGACGGGTCGTACGTTGGTGGAACGGAGACGGGGGAATTAAATCATGCAATTCCCTCGCAGACTCCCCAAAATGCATCCTATAGAACACCGAAAGGCTGGCTACTCTACGCCTATGCTCTAGTCAATATAGTAGTTGAAGCACTATATCCTGTGCGTGTGGGTGATAATCTTACTCTTAACATGTTTTCTTAATTTGCAAGTTTAACAATTAAAATTGTAAAATTGTAGGTTGTCCCGAACCAATGAAGAGCAACTTCTTGCGCGATCTCATGAGCTTCTTCGTATCCAAGATGACCACTTCTATCAACGGGACTGGTCCAGGGTACGTACAATCAATTGACGTGGAAGTCTTAGCTGATCAAAAAGTCATTAACAACTTCCAGCAGTAAAAACAAAACCTGAATTGATAATAAATTCTGTACAAGGTCGATCATAAAATGACGTAACTTTTAGATCTGGCGCTCAAGTCAATCTGCGACGATATTTCGCACGACCGGTGGTCAAAAGGTTAATGAACTCATCTGAATGTGGTATTAATTTATATCCTCGTTTTTAATCAGAGATATGGTAAAATGGGGAGCATCGAAAGAGGAGCAAGCAGCTACTTGGACTTACGTGATGTTAGACAAGGACAAGAACAAAGCGCTAGAGCGGCGCGAGTGGAAGGCATTCCACCAGCTCATATCGAACGTGGAGCCGCTGCGGAGGTGCGGTAGGAAGCTGCCGAGGTACTGTGACGTCAACCACGACACCAAAATCAGTATTACAGAATGGATGGCGTGTTTGGAAGTCACACAAGGGTCACAGACTCAAACGAGTAAGAACTCCTTTCTACACTATTTATTCCAATATCCAGGGCCTATATTGCCGGGTCATTTTTGTACAAGTTTCAATATTCACTCAGGGCTACCTTTTGCCTTGAAAAACTGAAAGAAATCTATGTTAGTAATGTAGTATAATCATACAGGATGCGTTTTACATCATGTTTAATAAGTACACTACAAATCCAAAGTCATTTATTCAAATTAGGCTGAAAATCAGCCCTTTTTGAACGTCAAAAAAACAAAAAAGAAACAATACGAACCCACACACTGGGTTCACGTGGTAGATTATGGCCCACTTCCTCTCACGAAGAGACCTGTGTCCCAGCAGAGGGAAAACTATACGCTGATTATGATTTTAATATTTCATTTTCAGCTGAAACGACCAAAGCGCCTTCTAATCCTAGACGAAAAGGACCAAACCCACTGGAATCATTTCTGAAAGCCGATGATTGATTCATCGTTGAATAGTATATTGAGTGTGTCGATATAAGGAACGTTAAGTATTCGTGCCAGTGTTAGCTAAGAGACCTTTGCAGTGAAGTGTTAAACGTAGGAACAATCTCTATGGCGACAAAAAGGAACGAGTAGATTTTTTTCAGTTATTTTACATCTGATTTTGCAGTACAGTTCAATATAATGAGATCTATTTTCGTTACTATAGGGTTGCCTTTAAGTTACTGCTGCCAGAAGTAAAATAACTATGAAAGGACCTCATTACGAGACGCTATTAATAAGTCTTTTTACGAATTTAACTTACCTACATAAAGTTTCATTTTAAAAAATTCAACCCCAAGATTCAAAATAAAGTTGACTTAATCTTCGACTTTTCGAGGGTAAATCGCTACTAGTATACATATACCGAAGTTATATCCATTCTATGACTACGCATTTCAGACCACAGAGCACTTATCATTCCTATAATCTGTCAATTAGGTAAACCGTGTTTGACACATGAACCGAGTGATTGCAGCAATTCATTCAATTGATACACGTATATATACAATTCAATGAGATAAGAAAGTTTAATTATGCATTTAAAGTAAACTATTGCAATCTGAAACAGTTCGTTCTGACACAGCTGTTTACCTAATTGACAACGTATAGCGCGGGAATATTTATGTGGTTTAGTTTCAGACTTAGGTATGGCCAACGTCATGCGGTCAGCGATACTTGTATGCTTTTAATAATACCTACATTACGCCATAAATGCCATGCGTCTTAATATTTAATTCTTATATAAGAGTTTCTCAAAGATTCTCAAAACATTATAAGTAATTTAGTTTCTCTTAAGTAGTTATTGTCGTAATTTATTGAAGTTGATACAAAAATTCTGACTTTCACTAGTCGTGTATTATGTAATTCCGTGTAAAAGTATTTCGTGTAGTATCAAATTCGATTGTTAATACTTATTCTGGTTTGTTAATGCATATTGTGTTATTTATATAGCTAATGTTCTTGTATTGTGTATATAGACCAGTTTTCTTTGTTGCTAGTTTAAAAATTGCTAACGAGAATAATTTTATATGCCGAAAAAGGAAAAAATTCTGCCTAACCTTATTTGGGGGCGACTGGCAGTCCACCAGATATTTTTTAAATTATTTTTTAATGAAAATTCACCATCATTGCTTTGCCAATTCACAACTATCTTCGGGTCGGCTTCCAATACAACTGGCAACTAAACCAGTACTTTTTCTGAAAACCACCAAAATTAAATTGCGTCACAGGAATCACAAAAATAGTCGATCAAAACAGAACTTATATTGTAATTATATAGTTGAACGTTGTAAAAGTTATAAATGTCTATTATTATCTCTCTGAGGATAATTCTAACCCCAAACATCTTGGGCAACTACAAAACCAGAAGTGTTTATTTTTTTTACTGTCACAGAAAGTATTTATGGTGTTAGGTTACTAACCTATATTTACACCTAATGTACTAATAAGCTTTGTATTTAAATGTCTATTTATAGTTTAATTAGTCATTGTCAATCGTAAGGACTATGTGATATTTCGTCATTACTATTGCTAAATAAAATAATTTAATATTTCGTAGTCGTTTCATTATGTCTGTAGGTATACCTACTACTTACGCTTTCTTCCGATGGGGGTAAACAGAAACTACAGGAAGTTTTCGTATATATTTTTACCCGACTACGGCAAAGCAAAAGGAGGGTTATAATTTTGACAGGCTATGTATGTATGTATGTATGTTCATCTGTTCCCTCGTAACTTCTAAACTACTTATTCGAATTCGATAAATGATATATCATTAAAAGCGTCTTAATTGTCTGCTGGTTATAGGCTATATGGAGTCTCACAAAATCTAACGTGGCGCCCTCTAGCGGACAAAATATACAGAGTAAAAAAATAAAGTTAAGATAAATATGCCGTGTTTGGTATCATTTGAAAGGGCTTAACTTGTACATTTTAAATATGTATATATTACTAGCATTTGCTTGTGACTTTACCTGTATTCATGGGCTGATTGCATATAATTCACATCTTTTCGTTCATAGATAGCTTCTTTACTACTTATCAGAATAAGACCACTGCAGAACCATTAGAAGGGCCTTGATATTCTGTTGGTTATGAGCTATAAAGCTTGTCACCAAATTTAGTATTACGCCCTCTAGCGGACAAAAAGTTCTATGTTAATACAAAATTAAAATAAATATACCGTATTTGGTATCATCTGAAAGAGCTTCACGAGTACTTTATGTTTGTACATAATCCCTAGTAATGCTTCATAGAAATTTGAATGTAAACCAGGGTTTGGTAAACAGAGCGATGGGAGTGGTGAAGGCCTTCGAATGGCCTGCTCTTCGGCGCGATCAGTTGGAACAGGAGAGCAGCCAAGCGCTGTTCTCATACAATTTGACGACGCATCTATAAAAGCAGATACTAACGGACTTATCAAAATCGAGCCTTGCCTCACTGAATTTGACGGCTTGAGGGGTTCTGGGCAAATTCAGCGTAAAATGCTCCCGCTGATTCTTTCTTGGGGTTGTACTGTACATAAATTACAAGGTTGTACTCTAGATAAAAAAGTTACAGATCTAGGAAAGTCATTGTTTGCTAAAGGACAGGCCTATGTCGCTCTCAGTAGAGTTAAAACCATAGAGGGATTATTTATAAGTGCCTTGGATCATAATAAATTACTTAAAAATCCACATGACAGTCGATCGTTAGCAGAATTAGATAGATTAAGAAATCTTCCCAGGTCCTCTTAATATAAGTTTTTTTTTTAAATAATTATAAACTAGCGCTTGACTGCAATCCCGCCTGATGGTAAGCAGTGACGCAATCCTTGATGCCTGCGCACTAGTTTATTAAGCCTATTCACTTAAAAAACTTAGGAATAGCAAGGATGACGGCCGTTGAGCCAGGTGATGCAATGTTAAATCCAAGAGCAACACGACCAACCATGCTGCGCCAGAGGGAGATTGATCTGGAGACTCTCCACGACCAAACTCCCGACACAACAACATTTGGCGCATCGTACTCGCCACACAACGCAACACAAAGTGCTCAGACGCGTCCTCCGTACGGCTTCACCAGACATCATGCTGGAACACGACGAATCGCTTGGCGGCAAGACTTTGTCTGGTGGGTGGTAACTTCTGCCGGCAGCCGATGTTATGGCCTACCACCGTTAGAAAAACATCCAATCTATTTATACTAACGGCCTCATCCACTAATTCATGACCCATTCGGTGCCATCGACGCAAATGTGCGTCGCTACTACGAAAAACCGGGAGCTTCATACGGTGAAACCGTTGCTATACGCGCTACGCTTCAAGCGCTACGAAATAGTAAAATAGGACATCTCTACATATTACTATACGCCGATACATAAGTCAAAAGAGATGTCATATGTTAACTACCTAGTTTTTAGTTCGTCAATTTAACTTTTATTAATATTATGCGCCACAAATACACTTTAACACCAAAATAGTACAAATAATAAAAAGTTAAAAACTAAAACCCAACTACGACAAAAAACGACGCTGAAAAAGTATAAAACAAGATTTTCAGAATACTGAACTGAACAAAGTTGCTAATATAGTTGCAAGTAAATGGACACAGTAGACTCTACCAAGATGCCTTCGTTGTAAATTGACAATAATGTCTTACGATACTATTCTGAAGTATGCAATATTCACTATTTAGAGATAAATTTTCATGTTTGGAAAGGCGTAGTCACACGTTACATATACCTACCGTAGCACTTTCATAACGTGTGACTGCGGTTTTCCAAACATGAAAATTTATCTCTAAATCGTTTTTTGTCGTAGTTGGGTTTTAGTTTTTTAACTTTTTATTTTCTAAATATTAATAGGGTAATAGGTATATTAGGGTTTGTGAACTAAAAGTTACGACACAATGTAGTAGGAGGCTATTCAAGTATTACGTAAACACTGCAGGGTCGAGGAGACAGCTATGCGTTTTTTGTTATGACATGGGGAACGGGGTGCAGTCTGGATGGTGAATGCATGCATTGACAGGCCTTGACTACACATTCTCTCCACTCTCATCATAAAATGAGACTTATTACAGGAATTTGCAGAAAGTAGGTATTTAAACCTAATCTATCTAGATTAGACTTCTTACAAGAAGGCTGGAGGCTAGAACATACAAATACAGAAGATAAGTCCTCTGACCTTACATTGGTGTTGTATACAATGAAATGAAAGGGGCCAGCAATAATTTTTTTTTCCGAGTTTGTACTAAAACACGCATGATGTTGAATATCGGGAATATGTTCGGGCGTCCCCGCAGTCTCCAGAACAATCTCCCTCTGGCCCAGCATCGTTGGTCGTATTGTTGGGTTTATCATTGCATCACCTCACTCAACTGCCGTCTTCCTTCCTATTCACTCAGTATATAAACTTATGAAAAGTTACAAAAGGAAAAGTAGGTGTGCACAGCGGGCGCACGTCCTCTCGTTCATAGTGCACCTCTCAAACATCCGAGGTTTGCACTCCAATATCGATGCAGTCCATCACCACCTTGAGACTGAAAAGCCCCACCTACTTTTCTTGACGGAGACCCAGATCAGATGTCCGACTGATGCGGCATACCTCGGCTACCCGGGATACTCTTTGGTGCATCATTTCCTGCAGCGTGCCGGGGTCTGTGTGTATGTCCGCAATGACATCTGTTGCCGGCGCCTCCGTCACCTCGAAGACCCTCACTTCTCGTCCCTATGGCTGTTGGTTGACACTGGTGTGGACAAAATTGTTTACACCTGTGTCTACCGATCGCACAGCGGTGATCAGGAGACAACTCGTTTATTTGACCACCTCAGTGAGGTTGCTGACAATGCGCTGCATCGGCACCCTGACGCTCAGTTCGTCGCTCTGGGGGACTTCAACGCCTGCCACCAGGACTGGCTCTTCCCATACCAGAGGACCGACCACGCTGGGAGAGAAGCGCGAAACTTCGCGCTTTCTATGGGCCTTTCCCAGCTGGTAGAGCAAGCGACTAGGGTGCCTGATGTAGCTGGCCATACTGCCAACTGTTTGGACCTTCTGCTGACCACTGATCCGGACAGATGTGTTGTAACAGTTTCCTCACCGTTGGGAACTTCAGACCACTGTCTGGTGAAGTCTGTATCGTCCTTCTCCCCACCATCTATCACGACTCTCGTGGTGAACGGCGAATGTGGCGATACAGGTCAGCGGATTGGGATGAGATGCGCCACTTCTTTGCGTCTTATCCTTGGCAGCAGGTCTGCTTCTCTTCTGACAATCCGTCGAGCTGTGCGGACGCTATAACCGATGTGGTGCGTCAAGCTATGGAGTATTTTATCCCATTCAATGACGTGCCCGTCGGTGGTTCGGCTCGCCAATGGTTCAATGCCGATTGTGTCCAAGCTGAACAGCGTAAGCACACGACACGGCCTGGGTTGACGCTCGTGACCGCGGAGCTCCGGATCTAAGCTCAAAGAAGAGAGCCTTTAACCGTGCTGCCAAGTCCTACAAGAAGGCGCTCAAGAAGGCTCGCTTCGACCACATTACCCATATTGGCAACAAGTTATCTGCGCAGCCATCCGGTAGCAGATCTTTTTGGTCCCTTGCCAAATCGGTTGAGGCGAACTTCTGTCGGCCCTGACTGCCTCCGCTGGTTAGGCCTGATGGAACACTGGCTCATACGGCGAGAGAGAAAGCAGGTCTCTTTGCTTCTCTCTTTGCCCATAGTTCGCGTCTTGATACTGGCAGTGCTACTCCACCTAATTTACCCCATTGCGGAGCTTCAATGCCTGAGGTTCGCATTAGAAACAAGGAGGTTCTGAAGAGTACTGTGTCGTCTGGACGTGAATAAGGCTAGTGGTCCGAATGGTATACCAGCGATTGTTCTTAAAGCATGTGCGCCCGAGTTGTCTCCTGTATTGACGCCCTTGTATCGCCTCTCATTTAGGACTGGTATAGTGCCCAAGTCCTGGAAGCTTGCTAACGTGCAGCCCGTGCCCAAGAAGGGTAGTCGTGCCGATCCTGCCAACTATCGGCCGATTTCGATCACCTCTATTCTCTATTCTTTGCAAAATTATGGAGCGTGTATTGAACTCGCGCCTCTTGGCATACCTGGAAGGTAACGATCTCCTCAGTGACCGACAGTACGGGTTTCGCCGCAATCGGTCAACTGGGGACCTACTAGTGTATGCCACTCACTTGTGGGGCGAGGCCCTCGAGAAGAATGGGGAAGCAATTGCTGTCTCCCTTGATGTCTCGAAGGCCTTCGACCGGGTATGGCACGCTGGCCTTTTGAGTAAGCTTCCAGCGTACGGCATTTCCCCTAGCCTGACTGGCTGGGTAAAAGACTTCCTGACTGAACGGTCCCTCCGAGTTGTTGTCGACGGATGCTCTTCTGAGCCCATGTCAACTAATGCCGGTGTTCCTCAGGGGTCTGTTCTCTCTGCAACTCTGTTCCTGCTGCATATTAACGATCTGCTGATGCCCGGTATCTATGGGTATGCAGATGACAGCACAGTTGTAGAGAGATACCTGCCGGATGCTCGGGCTAGTAGGGAATCAATCCGGTCCGAAAGAGAGGCCATGGTTGAGCGAACGAGTGTTGCACTGCAGGCAGTCTCCGAATGGGGCAATGCCAATCTTGTAGCATTCAATGCCGCCAAAACACAGGCGTGTCTTTTCACCGCCAAAAGGAGCCCGTTCACCTTGGCCCCTACTTTTCGGAATGTGTCCTTGGAGTGTTCCGACCGCCTTCAGCTTTTGGGAGTTGAGATTTCCTCGAACCTTAACTTTGGGCGGTTCATTGAGTCCAAGGTCAAGGTGGCTGCCAGGAAACTTGGCGTTATCGCCAAGGTCCGGCAGTACTTCACACCTGGGCAGCTTCTAATGTTATACAAAGCACAGGTCCGTTCGTGTGTGGAGTACTGCAGCCACATTTGGGCTGGTGCTGCCAAGTGTCACCTGGCCACTTTGGATTCAGTGGAGAGACGTACAAAGAGGCTGATTGGTGACCCTGATCTAACTCTAGTTGGTCTCCAAAGCCTAGAGCACAGGCGTAGAGTAGCCAGCCTTTCGGTGTTCTATAGGATGCATTTCGGGGAGTGTGCGAGGGAATTGCATGATTTAATTCCCCCATCTCCGTTCCACCAGCGGACGACCCGTCGTACGGCTGGTTTCCACCCTTACGTTGTTAACACCACTACGATCCGGACGAAGCGTTTCGCCTCCTCCTTTATACAGCGTACATCGAGGGACTGGAACAATTTGCCAGCGGCGGTGTTTCCGTCGGACTACAATTTGAGTGTCTTCAAGGCTAGAGTGAATATGCTCTTAATAAACTAGTGCGCTTTACCATCAACGATTGCGTCACTGCTTACCATCAGGCAGGATTGCGGTCAAGCGCTGGTTTATAATAGGTAAAAAAAAAAGATATTTCGAAAAGAACGATGTGGATATTACAAACTCACATGAAAGTGAGCAGACAGACAACATTGAGCAGTATACATCCAATGACATCGAAAACATAGGCCCGCATTACAGAACCTCACATAAAACGCAAGTATGTATTACATAAATTTCTTTTGAAGCTATTTGATTGGCTGAAACTAGTTTGTAATAATAATTGAGTTTTTCGTGAGTTTCTGCAATATAGTCCTTAGAGTATTGCTTAATTGATTCTCGTTTCATACCCCGAGGACAGTTCATTTGAATTAATATAAGAAAATTTTAAAAAATAAGTCTGTGTTGTTCTTATGGTGTGTCCAGACCGGGCAAGCAAGGTGCGTGGCAGCTACGCGCGGCATTCGTGGGACACAAAGCCGCACGAATTGTTTAGAGTGTTTAGACCTACTGCGCGGCAGTGCTGCGCGGCATGTCCGACACTTGACGCGCTCTTTATTCCGTTATTCGTATTCAAACCACAATGAAAGCGGCTGTGTATGTTGTAGCTTCGCTTGTTTATTCGTAAATTACGTAAAAGATGGAATAGAAGACATTAAAAATTGAAATTAAAAGCATGTCAAATTAAGTTCCTTTTTTTTTTAAGTTGGTTTCATTCTAAGGCTCCGTTTGATACACAGCGTCTTTTACGTCAGCTGAAAGATAAGCGTTTGTGTATGAAAATGACATCTTTACACGTTAGGTACCTGATATTTTTTTAATACAATAACACAACCGTACACACACTGCGGGATCGCATTACGTAATACAAAGGGTGTGTGGCGTATGAATCAACCTGATGCTTCCGTGCGACTAAAGGGGCTGCTGGTCCACCAACTCGCTGTGCGCACGCGCCTGCACACCGCTATGACCTGCCGTGTTGTGCGCCTGCTTGGTAACCAAACTGGAACCGATTTTAAGTACATTTTGGAAAAAATATGACATGATATAAAAATGGTTGGTATCGATTCAGTTGCTTATTCTGAACAAACTATATTATTTTTTTTTTATAAACGAAAAATAACGCTGTATTTCAATAAGACGAATTGGTTTCGTTTTCGTTATCAATTTTACTTGATAAAACACGTCCGTTCACACACAACCAACACTAAAACCGTTCGCGGCGATCGCCGTGCGCGGCAGGTAGCTTGCGGCTGCCACGCGCGGAAATCGTCCAAACATAACGCGGCTAGCCGCGCTCGAACCCCACTTTATGTCTAGACATGCCCTTAAAATCATAATAACTGAATCGAAAACCGTGTCAATGATATTTTCTGAAAAACATGTGAGTTAAAGTCTTCAATTCAAAGCTTATTCCTTGTTTCTAGAGTTACACCTGCTGTTCATGAATGAATAAAAACACCAGAACTTATTCAAAAATGCGTGTATCAATGCAAGCATGGGGTGGGGGACCAGAGCAGTGCTTATTTTTGCTGACAAGGTGTAGGGGAGAATATTAATTGCAAAAAAAAAAATGCTTACGTTATAGTTGAATGACCCCTAGGTATTTTAAAACAACAATGGCTACTTTGTAAACATTATATTGTAATAATATTCTATACAAGTAAAATAACAACAACAAAGGTACAATTAAAAAGCTTCACGAAAAATGCGTTCAGAATACTGTTGTTGAAAAGATTTCACGTATTTGCTTTGTTTACCTTAATCTACATTACTTGGAATATAGAGAATTCTACTATAGCATGCTCCATGCCTGGAATATCAGTAAATGAACTAGTAAAATTGTGTTCTTACCAAGAACATACAGTTACCAAAACCTTCATCTGCAGTAAACGAATGAATTACAGGGATAAGACACTATTTAACTTTAATTATCTTCTGTCTAATAAAGTTTTATACCATTTCAATAAATAGACGATCACTATACATATAATGTACCTACCCATTTCTAGACAACACGAGTAATTGCGCTAAGCGAAAATATTTACAAAGAATACGTTGTTATAACTTTAATGAGTGGAATTTGTTATGTGTTTCATGATTTGCCAAAGCGAGACTTACAACCGCACCCTAATTGCGTAACAAACTATTACTATCAGTTGGAATCACTTTGAAGGTTATTGCTATTCCATTGCTTCATATGTACCAAAATGTGTCCGCTCAATAACTTAAATAACGCAATGAATGTTGTTGAACTGTCAAAATGAAACCTATTGCTACTGACAATGTGTTACGCAATTACCCCGCGGGTTCCTGAAAAGATACAACGATTAGCCAACGGACTACTAATCTCACGTTAAGTGTAGTGACACATCTGCGGGACGTACGCGCCGAAAGTTCGGCTAAATACGCTAGCAGTGTATTTGAAATACTCTTTTCTTTTGAGTGAATACTACTTCATCTCTTCAATGGCCTCTGTGGTTAGATACCACAATTTTGCCAATAACACGTGTAACAAATTATAGAAATTCTTTAAAAAATTATTTCACAATAATGGCGGATATCGCCAATGACAGTTGAAAAAACGGCCGCGTTAGCCGTCTAAGAGGAGATTTGATACAAAGCCATTATGTGGCCACTATGCTACGATATTTCAATGTTCTTTATGCATAATTTACTGAATGCACTTTTTACTACATAAATCACGCGCTTTTATTTAGTAAACGACACTATAAATAATTTTAAAAGTCCAATGAAAAATGCGCGTGACACTCAGCTTCCCGTCAAAAAAACCATTGAAATACTCTATGTCACATCAAGACGCCGCGTTTTGACAGTTTGGTTTGTCATACAACTGCGACAGACACTTCAGCCTCTGAGCTTTCGGCGCCATACGTTCCACAGATGTGTCACTACACTAACTGCTATGATTGGCTGACTGAAATATAATAGCCAATCGCATCACGCGTGACATGACATTGACAGTCAGCTGTTTTTCATGTTAAACACCGGGCGTTAAAAACACGGCAGTATTAAATTTTACTCTGTTTCCACGACTTCACACTGTACAGTTTTCTTGTATTCATCTACTGTGTCGGTGAGAATTTTCTGGAAGATGCTCTCGAAGATTTGATTCTTGACTATAGCCTCGTCGGTGTGCAGCGCGGTCCATTCGGGCTCGCAGCGACGCCACTCAGCGAACAGAATGTCGTCGATGTGGTCCGAACGCCGGCTTGACACTCCTGTAAAGACAAAATGATAAATGTAATTTATTTCTGTGCATTAGTTTAAAAAATCCAATATGAAGGTGAAAACTAAATTATGTTTAAAACTAGATTAGGTTCCTATTGTGACTACTCTAAGACGAAAGACCAGAGCAAGCTGTAGAGATCAGTCTCTTTTATAACTCTAATATAATATAAATAATATAATCTTGGTCAGATCATAATGGGGACCACCACACAGATTAGTGTTCAAGATGGTATTTTGAGGAATGAACCACACAGTTTTAAGTGGAACCAACCGATCAGTGCATGCTTTTGTATGTACCCAATTGTGTAGCTCAACTTAGAAATCAGAAAACTCAATGAACAATACCAATAAAAGGACATCTGGATAAGCCGCACAAGGTACTCAAACTGTCAAACAATTGAATAAACAAGACCTCCAGGATCTCACATTGACAACAATTAAAGCACGGAGTTAAATAATAACTCTTTGATGTAAATATTTACGTAACTGTGTTAGACAGGGTGGAAACTTTCAGGGGACAAGTGAGGGAAGTCCTTACTTTATCCTTTGCAGCTACTCGAAAATGGTCTTAGGATACTACCCATATATATTTTTTTATGGAATTTTGATTTGAAGGAATAGCTATTACACATTTTTCCTTTTTAGGGTTCCGTAGCCAAATGGCAAAAAACGGAACCCTTATAGATTCGTCATGTCTGTCTGTCCGTCCGTATATCGCAGCCATTTTTTCCGAAACTATAAGAGCTATACTGTTGAAACTTGGTAGGTAGATGTATTCTGTGAACCGCATTAAGTTTTTGATGTAAAAATAAAAAATAATAATAAATATTGGGGGCTGCCCATACTTGAAATATTTTTTTTCTTCTAACACATACGTGTGGGGTATCTATGGATAGGTCTTCAAATATGATATCGAGGTTACTAAAATATTTTTTTTCTAAACCGAATAGTTTGCGTGACAGACGCTTCCAAAGTGGAAAAAAGGACCGTCCCCCAACTTCTAAAATAAGAAGATGAAAAACCTAAAAAAAAAGGCATATGATGTATATTACGATAAAAACTACCAACGAAAATTGTTTTGAACGAGATCTAGTAAGGAGTTTGTTTTTAATACCTCGTAAATCGTAAAACGCTTATTACCGCGTAATCTTTCATACAAATAACTGAAATAACTTAAATCCTTTAATTTCATAAATCGATGGTACGGAACCCTTTGTGCGTGAGTCCAATACGCACTTGGACGGTTTTTTAATTAAACAATTGCTTTAGTGAAAAAAAAGGTTAACTTGTTTTTAATGAAACTTTTTGTACTATGTTTTGATATAATTTCGACATATTTTAAGAGACATTAAACAACATCAGAAGAACAACGTAAGAAGAAATTTGTATAAGGCCAGCGAAATGCCGAGCGATTGACCGATCTATGGCACTAATAAGCAGAATATACAACAACACTATTTTACTTTATTTATATATTTATTATATTCTTTATTTGTAAAAATAATATATATATTCCATTCGCGTTGCGTACCCGCATCTGTGTGGTCGTGTTTACGTGCGCTCTGTAAAATGGCTACTAATTTGGTAAAATGTGCTACTTGCAATATTGTAATTAACGAAGTGCTTGCATTTGTGAATAACAAAATTCAAATAATGGACGAGGAAAGTATTAGCCGAATATGTGTTAGTGCCTTTTCGGATGCTGACATAGTTGCTGCCAAGAACCTGTTGTTTGCTTCTATACCCAAAACTAAGAAGAAGACGCAAAGAAAGGGTGATGGAAAAACGCGAAGGGATATTGATGATATCATTCGTCTTTTGAAGGAAACGGATCCGGAGAATATTCCAGTCTTCGTTGCGCGGGACCTAGAAAAACTACCCCCTGTCTTGTTTGATCATGTCGACGTTACGCGTATCTTAAAGGATTTATTGAGAATGCAACAAGATATTAATTGTATAAAGGAAAATTATGTTACAGTGGATCAACTGGATACAGTGAAAAGAGACCTGAAATCTCTCAATGAAAATGTGATAAAATCTAAGCAGAATAATTTTGGAGGTAGCGTTAATAAAAAGCGAGGTGCCTGTTTATTGAACAGTTTTGAGCACTGTAGCGGTCCGATGGGATTGCTCCCTGAGTGCGACGCAGCCTCCACTGTGATCGACGTACCCTGCGACACGGGAAACAAGGCGGCTCCGAACGTCAACAGTGTCTTATTAGGCAAAAATAAATCAATGGACGATGTTGTAGGCGTTGGCGAGTGGAAGGTATCCAAAGAATGCGACACGGGACACACGGCGTCTCCGAACGTTAATAGTGACGTATTCGGCAAAAAGAAATCGATGGCCGATGTTGTAGGCGTTGGCGAGTGGAAGAAACACAAAGAAGACACAGAATGGACCGTAGTGCAGAGGAGGCGTCTGCGGAACCGCTTTGCTGCAAACAGAGGGAAGGCTATGTCGAGTCCGAATTCAATGTTCAAAGCTGCGGATATAAAAATCCCTATTTATATTTATAATGTTGCGAAGGACGTGCCCGTGTGTGACATTCTAAGTTATATTGCGAGTAAATCTGATGTGGCGGTACACGTAGAAAAAATGACTATGAAATTACCAAAACAATATGATGCGTACAAAATACTGGTACCAAAGGAATATTTGGAAATGTTTCTCAATGATGACTTTTGGCCAGAAGGCGTCGCGTATCGACGTTTTGTGAATTTCAAGACAAAACCAAATGGAACAAGTGGGTAGTGCGCCAACGAAACTTGTTAGTTTTAATTGTAAAAATGTTATTAGATCGGTGGATTGCATACGGAGGTTGTGCAGAACAACTGACATAATTGCTCTACAAGAAACGTGGTTATTGCCGCATGACGTACATTTTCTTGGTACTATTGACGACGGGTTTGCTTTCACGGGCACCTCGGCCGTTGATACCACAGCTGGAGTATTAAGGGGCAGGCCATACGGTGGCGTGGCTCTGCTCTGGAGGAAGTCTACGTTCCCGTGCGTTACAGTGATACCGTGTGATAATGTGCGTATTGCGGCCATTAAAGTAGTGCTCAGTGATAGATCGATTATGGTCGTATCAGTGTACATGCCAACCGCGGGTGCTGATAATTTAATTGAATTCACTGATTGCCTTAGTGAAGTTAATGCATTGATTGAAAATAATGCCGTGGAGTCTGTTTTTATACTGGGGGACTTTAATGCACACCCAGGTGAGTTGTTTTCAAGTGAACTAATAAACTTTTGTACCGAGCGATCATGGTCGTGCGTAGAAATGGACTTGCTACCTACAGACACGTATACATTTGTGAGTGAGGCACACGGCTGTCTGCGATGGCTCGATCACTGTGTGACGACCAGTGCGGCGAGACGCTCAATACATAAAGTGTCCGTATTACATGATGCTTACTGGTCAGATCATTGTCCCTTGTTGGTTGAGTGTGATTTAAAATTAATAAGGCCGAAAATCGTTGCGACGGATAACATTTTTAATAAAGTAATCTGGGGAGAAAGAAACAGTGAACAGACCGGAAAGTATTCTGAAAGTTGTCACTCGCAACTAAGAAAGATTAATTTTCCTGTAGAATTTATGTACTGCGCCGATCACTGTTGTTATAATAACGATCACAAGCGTATTTTGAAGGAAATGTATAACGATATTGTACAAATAATTAGTAAGGCGGCGGTAGACAGCTATGCTGGTCCTGTGTCTAAGAAACACAAATATATACCAGGGTGGAACAAGCACGTTAGCGTTGCTCACAGAGAGGCTCGATTATGTTATCAACACTGGTTATTGAATGGTAAACAAAGAATTGGACCTATCTATGATAAAATGTGCCAAACGAGGAGAATTTTTAAATCTCGGGTAAAATTTTGTCAAGATAATGAGAAACAAATCAAGTTAGATATAATTGCACAGCATCATTCAAGTAAACAATTTGGTAAATTCTGGAAAAAGACAGATAAATTGAACCCAAAATCGAGTCTACCTGTGAGCGTGGCGGGCGTGCATGAGCCTCGTAATATAGCTAACCTGTTTCGGAGTCATTTCAAAGTGGAACCTCCTACCGTGGGCTCTTTTGACCTGATGCGAGGTGCTGAAATCGTGCCAGGGGGGGACGTTGCTGTTCGATTTAGTGCCAAGGAAGTTGCCTCCGTAATTTGTAAAATGGTGCGAGGTAGGTCCCCTGGTCATGACGATCTTAGCATTGAGCATCTGCAGCATGCTGGTTTCCATTTGTCTCGAGTGCTTGCTACGTTTTTCAGCTTATGTGTGAGTCATTGTTACCTACCGGATGAGCTTATACGGACCGTGGTTGTTCCGGTTATAAAAAACAAAACGGGGGATGTCTCTGATCTGGGTAACTATAGACCAATCTCGCTGGCTACTATAATAGCAAAAGTGCTGGACAGTCTGCTTGACAACCACATGGATAGACACATAAAGCTTCATGATGCTCAATTTGGCTTCAGACCTGGTCTCTCGACTGAAAGTGCCATTCTGTGCCTCAAGCAGACAGTACAGTATTATACAGACAGGAATACGCCGGTCTATGCCTGTTACCTGGACTTGTCCAGGGCATTTGATTTGGTGTCATATGACGTGTTGTGGCAAAAATTGAAAAATGAAACGGATGTGTCAAGTAATATTATCGCTATTTTGAGATATTGGTACTCGAGTCAAAGGAATACTGTGCGATGGGCAGGCACACACTCGGACATGTATGGGTTGGAGTGCGGGGTGAGGCAAGGGGGCTTAACCTCTCCTCGTCTCTTTAACTTATACATGAATGAGCTGATTGGCGAGCTCAGCAGAGCAGGCATAGGGTGCCATATAGATGGACAGTGCGTAAATAATATAAGCTATGCAGATGACATGGTGCTGCTGAGCCCGTCGATTAGTGCCATGCGCAAGCTGCTAGTAGTTTGTGAAAGATATGCACGAGCCCATGGACTCAGATATAATGTGAAGAAGAGTGAAGTGATGGTGTTTAAGGCTGGTAACAAATCATTCGCTAGTGTGCCTCCTCTGTATCTTTGCGGTGCCACCTTAAACAGAGTAACTAATTTCAAGTATCTGGGTCACTGGGTCTCTGAGGATCTGTGTGATGACCGTGATTTGGAGAGGGAACGCAGGGCGCTGTCTGTGCGCTGTAACATGCTGGCCCGCAGGTTTGCACGGTGTACCGAGCAAGTCAAGGTGACTTTATTTAGGGCCTTCTGCCAGTCCTTCTACACCTGCAGCTTGTGGACTAAGTACACGCAGCGTACATGCACCGCTCTGCGGGTCCAGTATAATAATGCGTTCAGAGTACTGTTCGGACTACGGCGCTGCTGCAGCGCTTCAGCAATGTTTGCTGAAAAAAGAGTGGATGGTTTCCATGCCATCATGCGGAAGCGCTGTGCATCTCTCATGAAGCGAATGCGGGATAGCACGAACAGTCTTCTGAGTATGTTCGTGGACCGCTGGGACTCGCCGATGTGGCGGCACTGGATGCGACTACACACTACGGGTGGTCGCGTCCTAGGGTTGGCATAACTTGGTACTTCTGTGCGGTTCCATTTCATTGTGTTGTATTACTGTTTTGTGTACTAACAATAGATTTATAAGGTTTTATTTGTATTTTGAATTTTTATATTACTAACATTATATGGACTACGTCTGAAATAAATTATTATTATTATATTATTATTATTTACGTGGCGTTGAAACGCATGGCGGCTACAGCAGCTAATAATAAAAAACTAAGTATAACTCACCAGATACAGCTGCAGGCGTAACCGTAGTGAGCACATCCTTAAGTTCAGAAGTAGTGGTGTCCACCAGCTCGTGCAGTCCCACCTGAGGTTTCTGTGGCAGCAAGTTACAAGCATCCCAAGGTTTATCGCTTTGCTCTTGCTTGTGCCTTTCTAGCGACTCCAGACAATAATCTTGAATAAACACACCGAAGGCTTCTGTTGATTCGCAGGAGCCATCGGGATCGGTAATGTATTTTTCTACTTTTTCTTCTAGATTTTCATCTGGAGTGAACATACGAGGTGGTTTGGGAGTGCGAGTTTCTGTAGGCGGAGTGTAGGGTGGCGGAGGTTTGTCGGGAATCTCTCTTACAACTAGCAATCGACATTGCTGCTGTTCTAAAGCCTTTATCTGAAAATGAAGACAAAGAATTCAGTTTTATACTGGGCTAATATTTTGTAGACAAAACTGTATTTCCAGAAACCACTTTCACAAATAACAAAAGCAAACATTACATATCATAGATTAAGTATTCAGCTGCATTTGGTTAATTGGAAGCCAACCCCAGCAAAGTTGGAAAAGGCTGGGTAGATGCTGATGAAATGGATATACATCTATAGCAGTTTACCTCTCTTTCTATTGCTAGTTGTTGTCTTCGTAGCTCCTCCGCCTCCACGTGGACCGGAGCCGAGAACGACGACACTATTGAAGATGCTGAAGCGCACAGCGACTGACTACTGACGCTGTCCGGGTCTGAAACTGTTACAATGTCCAATGAGCTTATGTTGCTAAGACATTGGCGACACATAACATTAATATCACGCCTTGTTTTGGGCAGAGGTGTACATATCACACCCACATTTTGTCTGGTCTGTCCTTAAAAATCCAGACGCCAGACTACTATTGAGTAATTCCGGATAGAAAACCCAATAATACATTTCCCGTTCTCAGAACTACAACTGGAAAATTACCTTATGATCTCTAGCATTTATAAGCACTAAGTTCATGGGAGCACACGTCAATATCAACAATATCAGGGCAGGATATTGATTATGGCATAAAACTGGCAAGTAACAGGTCCCAGCAGCAAACTTTCTCCCATTTTATTCACATTGACATTATTTTGGACAGAATAAAAGTTAATTAGTGGTAAAACTAACCTGAAGGAGTGGTTGACTTCGGTGGTAACCAGGTAGGAACATCAAGAGGTCGACTGTCGACCACAGCGGCGGCGCCGACGGGCACCGGTAGCGGCCCGGTCGGCACTTGACTAGCAGTTACTGGCTCCTCACCTAACTGTCCCACACTCTCCACTGCCTCGCAAACACATGGTATGCCTATATTTGACAAGCTTTCAGTCATGCGGCAAGCATTCTCACAAGTAATCGTTACCAATGAGGTTCGACTAATCAGCTCCTCTGGCTGCTCGTGCTCTACTTCAGCTATCTGTACATTCGAGTCCTCGATTTCATAAACCTTACTAGACTCATCACTTTTTAACTCTGGTGTGGTGGCCCGCGATTTATCTTCCCCATTTAGATTGTTGTAGTACTGATCAAACTCTTCGATAAGACTTCGAGCAGTTGATGGAGAGCTAGAATTATCACTGTCTTTATTCTTTATCTGATCCATAAGTTTCTCAACAACTTCACTGCCCCTTAGGTTCGTGTTATGACTATTAGCTGAATGGACTATGTTTCTTAAAGCTTCCTCGTTGACCTCGTACTGTTTGCCGCTGCTGAAGATCTGCGGTAGGGTAAGGTTGTGGAACAGTATATTGAGGTATCCTCCGTCGACGACAACGAAGTGCTCTGCGGCAGTATCGGTGGCGCAGTCCGCGACGCTGTGCACGTCGCTAGTCTGCACGCACTTCTCCGCGCTGGTGACGCTGGTGACGCCTGCCGTGCACTCGTCCTGCATCGGTGAAGCGTCTGACGTGGCTTTACTAGTGGAGCTCTCTTCACACCCACTGCTCGACAAATCAAAACATTTCAAAGGAGCAGCGTTCCTGTCGAAATAAGTACTTCTCTTTAACTTTTTCTTGCCAAGAATGATCTGGTCTACATCGACGTTGTTCTTGAGTTTCAATTCTATGTTCTTCTTGGTTTTCATGAGTGCCACTTTACGTTTTTCGGAGAGCGCCAGCAGAGCCTTGCGCATACGCTGCATCTCCCCACACTCGTGCTGCAGCTTGAGCAGAGCGCCACGTTGTTTCTTCTTCAACGTCGATATGTCTGTGTTGTCGTGTTTTTTCTTCTTTTCTAACCAAAGTATTTGGGATTTGGTAAAATCTTTAAGCGCATCTTCTCGCATCTTCAATACGAATAAGAGATTTTTTGCTCGTCTTTGCTCATCCCGAATGAGTAAATTGAGCTGAAATTATTAATATACGTGTTAATTGCTATCTAAATGCACTAGGTTTCCTAAAACCGCCATTACTGATACTAATTGAATTCCTTCTTCAATAATGATTTACAATATGCATAACTGTTAATGAAATGCTATCTACATAAGAACTTCCACTGTTCTCCAGTAGTAGCAAAATATTTACAAATGAAAGAATAACACTTACCAGACAAAGACTCTTGGATGCCATTGTTTCGGTGTCGTCAATATTGGCGCCATTTTCAAGCTTTGATAAGAAATTGTCGTATTCCGAGCACTTGACATCAAACGTAGAGTCAAATAACACCGAATTATTCGTAAAATTTTCAACTTTGTTTTCAGAGTGGCATTTATCTGTTAGCGAGCAAGTTTCCAAATATTGTAGTGATTCAAAGAATGAATCTATGAAGTTGAGTTCCCTCTGGAACTGTTCACAAATGTAGTCGCTCTGCAATAGTCCGCTATTAACTCTTATTGTGCTAATTATATCCGATGGTTTCATCAATTTATTAATGACGTAGGAACAATTAAGACTGTTCAGATCATTCAAATGGTTAAGATATTCCTCTCTTGGTGTATTCTTATTTTTATACGAATTATCTGACGAAATAGTTTCATTTGTTTTTTTACTTTTTAATTCATTCTTGAACACAGAAACAACATTCATAGGGTAATGCAATGGACTAGGGGGCATGGCAGGCCCAACGTCATTGTCAGTACCAACTAACTGGAAATTAATTTTTTGTCTAGTAGTGTATGTTACGGTAGCTCTGCCTATTATGTAAGAGTTACTTTGACAAATACTTTTATCACTAGAATTCACTTCTTCATCTTGAGGGACTATTTTTACAGGCGGCACTTCGAGATTAGGCAATGATGCAATATCAAAAATTGTAGAGCACTCTTTGGGTTCACTTTTATCCTTTGTTAATGTTACATTTGGTATTTCAAGACTATCAAACAGTGTTTTCTTAGAATCCGTTTGGACAGTGCTCTCGCATGTAGTTATTGTATTGATTTCAAAGTCCTGCATTTCTGTTATTTGGCTAATTGAAGTTGGCAATGGGTCGGTGGCAACTACTGCATCTTTGTAATGCACAATATCATCTGTTTCACTGGCACATTCTACAGTGTGTTTGATAATCTCTACCTGTGGTGTGGTAGACACTTTTTTATCTTTCTTCTTATATTTATCGTCAAGAGGAACACGTATCATTGTTAACGGTTTGCCTTTATTAGAAACTTCTCTGAACATTACTTTAGGAGTTTTATTCTGTAAAAGTGGTAATTTATTTGGTTTAGGTTTTTCCATGGGTTTCTTACATGTTGCTGATTTACTTTTTAAATTATCATACAATATACTCTTGATGTTTGCTATCTCTTTTTCACTTTCACTTGATATCACTAAATTTTTGCTTATGCTAGTTTTTGCTTTTTGATTTGAGCTCCTCGTGCTCCTCATTGTTTCTAAAAACATAATGGACATGATAAGTTATTCACATTAGAGGTCTATCAAATTATAAATACAAAAATATTTGTATATGTTATTAAGTTTCAGTGGCACTTGTGTCTGAGTCATCTCATCATTATTAAGCTGTCATTAAGGGAAGACCTGTGGTGACACATAACGATGAGACTATTAAGTAAACACATATATTTTTTTAAACTTTGTCTTTTGTTGAGGTATGTAGCTGTGTTAATGTATATGCTTATACAATATGTAAAGAAAACCCTGTCCGATCCGTGAAGGTATTGTTAGGCATCGTTAACTGATTCTAATAATACCTACAAAGCCGGGCTAAACTTAAAAAAAAATCCCCTAAATAAATAAATATTATTTCGAAAAAGCGAGGTAACTTAATGCTTGTGCTGTGGGCAACACGTTAGGCATACATGCGCGGGTGAAGGGGGGTCAGGGCAGGCGGCACGTGATCGCATCGCTATTCGCTCCGTCACAAATAGAGTTGTCACTTTTTAAAAATTTACCAAATTTTGGGGAAGTTGGAATTAATTACCGGAAAAAAAAGATTATTTCAATATTCATTAGTATTGTCACTATGATGATTAGGTAAAATTTCATATTTTATTTGGTCATGTGTATACCTAACATTTATTATCCTTTTGGGTCAGACGGGGTTTTCTTTACATATTGTATGTAAGTATGACTGTGTTGATGGGTGGGAATATAATATTTTGTATGAAAGTGAACCTACAGTACCAACTGAAATAGCACCATGTCAGAAGTTACAAAATGCCTCACTATGTTAGACTAGACTGTAGATATATGTATAGAGTTGTGACACAACAATGTATCTATGTAATGTAATCTAGAGTCTAGTTGAATCTACTTATAAGAGCAGAACTGGTTTAATACCATTAACTTACCTTTTACTTTCGCATTTTTAATTTTACTAATTTCTGGTGAAGGACTGGTAGGTCCGGTAGGCATTCGGCCTCTGATATTTTGTTGAGCCACAGTCACTTCTTTCTTAGCAAAGGCATTGATTGTTTTGGCACTTGATTTGAATTCCTTTGAAGCTAAAAGAAATACACAATTTTGTGTTAACAGAACAGACATCATATAAAAGTAATAGTAACTTATTCGCTAAAATTAAAGACTATGTAGATTTATTTATTGCACAGCATCCAAAAGTTCCAGAATTTCGCCATTCGCCAATTTTTATAAAACACAAAAATAAATGCATATTAGCAGATTTATGTACGCATCAAATCAATATAAGGAGAAGAGCAATGTTTTTCACAAGTTATAATAGATTAGTTCTAAGTGAGTTCAATAAATAATTTAGTGCTGTTTTGAGAATTACTAATGCGCCGCGCCGTTTCAGCCGCATAAGTAGTAGTAGTACGACTATACTTATGAATATAAAAAATAGATAGAAACCTATTCTCAGACCTCACGAATTCATATAGGTACAAAATTTCATTAAAATCGGTTCAGCTGTTTTGCAGGAGTTCGAGGACAAACACTGGGACAGGAGAATTTTATACATTAGAAGGCGATATTAAGCGTAAGAAAGAAAGACAAGATAAACTATGCCACGAAAACATGTTATTAAAGTAAAATAGCTTACCAATTTTGTAATTTTTGTTTTTTTCGTTAATTTACTCAGCAAGTAAAGCAAAAAATTATCAATTTACTAGAAATATGCATTAATGCTTATAGAGTCTATACATTTATTCGTACGAAATTGGGTAGTAAGTACCTATTTGTATGCAATGAAAGTCGGGAATAATATTGGTAACAAACTGATAACTGCTACATGAAAATGCATTTGTAAATTCAGTAGTGATTGACACTATTGCTTTCAACCAATGCTAATGACGCAGGTGTGTATCACAGCTGCATTCCCATATGCAAAGGCAGATGTGCACCCATAACCAATACCTAAACATATTTCGCTAGCTGTGTTTAGGATTGCCATCAACCAAGTACAATAGGCTTCATGAGAAACCTATTGTATAATGTAAATAAAGAAGTTATCCCATATGGATAATTATTAAATTCTTTTGTTGTTCACCAACATTCATGAGCCTGAAGGTATACATTAAAAGTATATCAAATCTTTTCCATTTACGCAACTGCAATGGCTAGAGTTCAACAAATTCGACATTCCCACTAACCTCACACTTTGTGTTAATTAGTATCACTGGATGGATGATGATATCTACTTACATTTGGTAGAATTTCTATTGGGTGACTGTGTATTCTTGAATTCTGCTTCTGAGCATTTATTAGCTGTTTTCACAGAGAATGGCTTTCTGTCTTTAGCTAAAATGGAAAACAATGAGTGAATAAGGCTTCAGTTGAAGAAATATTGTAAAGTGGTTGCCTTCAGGTTATTTTGTAAAAAATTATCAAAATCCCATGTTATTACATAGTAACCCACTATCAATCATACTCGCATATCTTTTGAAGGATATTGTGTACCCAACACTTCATGAGTTCAAAAAAACTGTTAAACAATTGAAATAATGCAATGGATGTTGTTCTGTCAAAATTAAAGTCCCGCTGAATATATGCTAGTAGTGCTATGTAGTTGTAAAGCTAAAATGCAATTTAACTGTAACTGCTATTAATACTGAGTATATAATGGAAACTTAATTTTGTGTTGAATTTAATAAAAGATAGTAGTTAAGTCTATGAGTATTTTAGAAATCAATACTAACAAAATTTTGGATGTAGGTCATGTTCATCATCTTCTGATATGGTAACAATTTTTCTCGTAATATAACTATTACTAGTAGCCATTATCTTAGGTGAAGGGGCTGTATTCGGTTTCAGGGACCGGCTCGTTCTCATTAAATCATCTTCATCAAGTGAAATTATACGCCTGAGTCTTGGTTTCAATGTGTAGCTGTGTGCAGGCCATGACACTGTTGGAATTAAACATTATTATTAATTACTGAGAATACATAAATAAAATAATAAATGGGTTTGAGTTACAGTTTCATAAATAGGAAATATCAAAATATCTGAATATGGAGGAATCTGCTGGATGTGGAAGCATATAACTGGTTAAATTGGCAGTGCTTAGGGTAGTCTTTGTCCAGCAGTCATCACATACTGATTGGTAATTCTGTTGCTAAATACTTTGCATGCTGTTTTAATTGGTTACACAAAATCAATGCAAGTTTAAAAAGCACAGTTATTTTTGCAAACATTCAAACCTAGAAATGATTTTTAAATGCATAGAAATAGACGAGTTGTCACTATAATTTAGTACTCTAATCTGTTGTTTATTGCTGTTTATATTGGTTAATAAGAAACATAAATAAATAAATAAATACTAATATCTAGTAGAATAGAAGAGCAGTATGTATGTCAGTATAATAATATAACACAACCCTTGATAAAGGAATATTACTGGCATAAAATGTAATTTATTAATGTAAATTGATTTGACTTTAATATTGTGTTATGAGGTTCAAGACCACAAATTGGAGCTAATATTTTCAGGCAGAAGAGATCTGGTACCACTTTCTCTCCAAAATTTTACCTCAAATTCGACATTGTCCAAAAAACAAATTATGTATAAAAATAAGACTTCTAGATGCTCAAATACACAAGACTTACAACGAAAAGGTACGTCCCTTTACTGACGACGGTCATACATTCTAAGAAACCGTGGAAAACAAATAAAACTACAGTAAATGCCTCACCTTTAGAGTCAAAATCGAAATCTGGAAGTTTCGTATATTTTATAACTGTGCACTTCTGGTTTGAGGGTGTAGGATATTCGGTATTATCTACTTTAAAAAATAAATTAAACACATTGGTAATATCGGCATCTGGTTTTGTTGATGCCGATGCATCCATTATGCACTTCCACTAGAAAATTTCTGCATTAATTTAAAGCGCCAACCATTTCACTTACTATTCAAAAATAATAGGTATGGGCAAACACCAGCGCAATACAGTTTAGGATTAAAATTAGTAATTTCTATCACATTTTTCAATTTTAGTTGTTGCACGAAGATTTTTTTCTGAAGTAATCAAGAGTTGCTTGTCAATAAATTATTGAGAACTTTCGCTCTATGGTATTAGTCTATGAATTTAATAGACAAAGAAATATACAGCTGGTCTATAAAGTAGTGAAAATGAATGTTTCTGGAACTAATAAATTTAAAAGTAGGGCACAACACTAAATCTTAGTACATCGAATGTCATCGGCTGTCATCGATTTGTTTTGTGACTTGTTATTTATTGAAATTTGTATTAATTTTCAATTATATTTAGACAAAACATCGAAGAAATGTGTTAAATACGAGAAAAACAAACCGGAATGGATCTAGGGAAATTATTTTTAAAGTTTATCATCAATGTTTGTTAGTACACCAAGCTGGACAAATTTTATCATAAATGGATGATATTTATGCATGAACAGTTGCTAAAACAGGTATGTAATCATGTTACTATTTGTTTTTATCGACTAGAAGTTTCTTTACCGAGTAAACGATTTTAAGACTAAAATGAGGATTGTTTTCATTGCGCATTTATAGGTTAGATTGCATATACAATATTTAAAGAAAACCCTGTCCGAACCGTGAAGGTGTTGTTAGGTATCGATAACTGATTCTACTAATGCATACAAAACCTGGCTGAACTTAAAAAAAAATTACCCCCTAAAAAATAAATATTATTTTGCAAAAGGTATACTCACAAATGGCAATACAATGCGCGAGTGATGAAATAGGTCACGCGGTCACGCGCTTATCCGTGGCGGTGTTAAAGGTCATGTACTCGCTTGACCTCATGCATGACCTTCCACACTTGCACATGTTTAGTGCTCAGCTCTCGTGCCACAAAACGAGTACTCACACACGGGACCGGGACACAAAACGAATCTCATAATCTCTACGAGCTTCTGCATAAATGCAGTCACTAATCACACCCGGACACATGAGCATGTTAGAATACTCTACCTACATTAGAAAACGACTTGATCACACAATAAACGATACGTCTACACGGACGCAATGCCTACGTGAAACTAATAAATATAAAATA
This sequence comes from Sesamia nonagrioides, assembly GCA_017933935.1. Classification (NCBI taxonomy): domain Eukaryota; kingdom Metazoa; phylum Arthropoda; class Insecta; order Lepidoptera; family Noctuidae; genus Sesamia; species Sesamia nonagrioides. Next base: position 1,398,544 of record JADWQK010002002.1, on the reverse strand, counting down.
AAAATTATTTTTATTTCATAAAAAATAGGTAGTTTAGCGGCACGGCGGTACCCTTTGACTAGAGGTGAGAAAGTATTCAAAATATTAATGGATCGATAGATACAATTTTTGGTATCGATTTAGTATTGCAGAATATCACGCATTCAACATCGCATGGCATTCTTTAGATTTTAGAACTTTCACATAACTTAAATTAGGCAAATGCTTAAATTCTTAACAGTGTTTATAATACTTCACTAAAATCGTACTTCATAAGACCTTTCTACTTTCTGTTTACAAATACCTGTGATATAATAATGTTATTAGGAATTGATCGATAATCAAACGAAAACACTTTTAACATTAAGTAATCTGTGTTTTTACAACTAATCATTGAACCAGGTACAAGTTTCGATTAATAGCGATAAAAAAATGTTATTACGCAAAAAATTGGGCATCTCTAGTCATTCTTTTGGAGTCGCCGAATATTGAGCATATTCGGCGACTTCAAAAGAATGAAAGGAAAGTCGACAATTATACCGTCTAAAATGGTGTTGTCACTTTTTAGAAATTTACCAGATTTTGGGGAAGTTAGAGTAAATTCGCACAAAAAAAGGATTGTTTCAAAATTGATTGCTATTGTTATTATGATGATTATGCAAAATTTCAAATATTATTTGGTCATATGATTACCTAACCTTTATTACCCTTATGGGTCGGACGGGGTTTTCTTTACATATTGTATAAGTAGACCATATAGTTGTGCTACTAGTTACAGTTTTGAATGTTTTGATACTTTAGGTGATTTAATTTACCATTGATTTTAAAAATGAATTATTTCATGTTCGGCAATAAAATTAGTGCTATTCATCTTCTGCTGGAAATTACATTTAATTATTTTATAATTTCAGGAAAATGTGACAGTGCACCCTATAGCAACATATAGAAGAGTCGCCTAAGCGAAGGTAGAGCTTACGAAAGTTGGCCTCAGAATATTGGCGGCAAATTTAAAAAATACATGCATGACAACACTAAAATTATACTATAAAATTTGGAATAACCTACTTTGATACTTGGTAATTCATTATTAAAAATATCATATAAAGAGTGGTGCTGACAATACGACAATAAATTAAATATCGTGTACCTCAACATATTCTCAGTCTACCCATAAAAAAATTATAAAAATATATATCCATTAGATTAGTCACAGGAAATTATTTTTAATTTTTCACAATTTCTACATGATGTTCATGTAGATAAGGAAGCGCTTACAGGTTGATGAATGACGTACTGGAAGACGCAGCGTAGGGAGGCCCCCAACAAGGTGGACCGATGACCTGGTGAAGGTCGTGGGAAGCCGATGGATGCGGGCAGCACAAGACCGGTCGGCGTGCAAAGCCTTCGGGGAGGCCTTTGTCCAGCAGTGGATATCTATAGGCTGAAGAAGAAGAAAAAGGTACTGAAGATAGCATGGAGATTACCAGCTGAGCTGGCGGCTTGTAGCTCGTTCGCCATCTGTTTGGCGCGGGGAGACAAAAATGAGAAAGGTCCCCGAGATGACATTGAAGGCATCCATTGGACCGTTACCTACTGGGATTGAGGGAAGGGATGCGGGGGTTGCTGCCGCAGCCTTGGGTGCACAGCTTCAGCACACGACACGACACGACACACACACACACACACGACACGAGTGAGAGCGATTCTTGCGAGTTCTCTGATCGTATAGTGGCTTGAAGCCACCCGGTACCGAATCAGAAGGATCTACTCGCTTTCATGAGCTAATCCGACCGATAAAACAAGAGTACGTTTGGCAACGACTATATTCATTTGAAATAGTGTACGAGTCAGCCATCATACATGACACGCGCATATTAGCTACATACATAGATCAGCATTATTCCGTCGCCTTGCACAAATTATAGCGCAAGGCGACAGTACACGATCAGCCTTCAAAGACTGTACTCATTTACACATTCATACCTAGATTAGTTACGAGTTAGTTAAGTAATCAATAAATCATCATATTTGGCTAGCCGTGACTATTATTGAAGTGTATAACCAAGGTGAGTGCGAATCATTCAGCAACGCATACATCTTTATGGTCCTTCGAGCCTCAAGATCATAATTTCGCGTTCTTTTGTGTGGTGGCGATTTGTTTGGGCCGGTCGACCAGAAGCAGCATCGAACCAGCTCAATATAAGAAGCATCACCTGCACAGAGGATACGGACGGCGTAGATCACTAAGCAAGCAGCAGCAAATACAAGGGATCACTGAAGCACGCCAGTAGTATCGGCAAACAGATAAGGTGACTCGAAGTATTTGTAACAAATTTTTCCATCATGGAGGGAGTTAATGGAGGGAGTTATCCAAACCCAGTATCAGATTATGGAGGCATTGCAAAAACTTCTCATCAATTTTAAAAAAGACGGAGAAAGCCGCAAAACGCCCAGCAATGTGCAGAAGAACGTTGACCTCCTCGATAAGTATTGGGCAGAATTTCAAAATAACCATGAGAAGATTCGCGGGCGCGAAGATTCATCTCATCAATACTTTATGTAGGAATCTCATGAACAGACTAGAAAATTTTACAGCAGCGCAAGGGAATGCTTTGTAAAATAATTTGTAAAATAGATTAAAAAACAGAGTATAGAAGGCTCACGACAGCAGTAGCGGAGATGTTGTTAGTGACGCAGCTGACAATGAAAATACTTTTTAACGAAGAATATTTGGAATCAGATGATGAAAACAATTAATGAGGTTTGGAATACTTTTCATTGGTTAAAACATATAATAATATGTATGACTTTTTTTGTTTAACTCATTTTATTTAAACGCCAGAGACCATAGATTTGTGTTTTCATTAAAACTAGTTGTACTTCTAGTACAAAATAATGTGCTAGTATCAAAATGACTTCAGTGAAGTCAATAGGGTTTCTATATGCACGACCGCGCAGCGACCTCATTTATTTTCACGACTTTATAGACATACAATAACTCTTTACTGATCAGCCCCACATTACATCCATTTATTTAATTAGAGTTGGTTCAAAAGTGTAAATGATTCTTTATACTTAATAAAACCAGCTTCCTAATGTTATGTAATTAAGATTGGGACGTTAATCAATTAAATTCATATACTAATAATATAATATCTATCAAAGTAAAATCTATCTCTATACTCTACTGATCTACTCTACATTCTCTACACTTCACAGATCTACATCGGTTTTCGTGCGTTGTGCGATTCATGGAAGTAGTAGAATAGAATCAATCTTTTGTTTGTTTTACAAAACCCAATTTCTGTCCGGTTTGAAGAAATTGGTACGGTGTTCGGGAATCTTAAATCCTATTACTTTCTTGGCTTAACATAACGTGTTGTTCAATTGATGAGCACTATAGATCGTGCGTAGCAGTAATCTCTGTGGTTTTACAGGCTGGGAAGTCAGTGGTCACTGTTGACGAAAAAATGTGTACTCACCCGCGATTGGAAAATATTGGTCATAATTGTATTCCTGCTTGAGGCGCGACGATGCAATCGCTGGCTTTTCATCACAGATTCAAAAGATAGTGGTTCACAGGACAATGAATATTGCTAAGATTGATGAAATTTGGTGTGTTGCGTAGAGAAGAATAGTGTCGTAAAGGATTCATATATTATAAACTGTGAGTAATCGGTTTAATAGTATCGGTTGGCCATTTTACCATACATATTTATTGGCAGAGTTACCAACTTTATTACGATTTATCTGTAGAGCCATTGATCCAAGAAGACACAGATACGAGATATTTCATAGGTAGTACCTTCTTGCAGTACCTACTTATCTTTGGAATATTATTGGGTGGAAGCCTTGCTGTTGATTTCCAATATAACAGCAAAACAAGTAGTTTAATATTTAGATTTTACATGTACCTACAATAAAATTAATTGATGTTGTGCCCTTGTGTGCCACTCGCGTTTAAAATGAAATAGAAAATTACTATCCATTTTTAGACGGTTCCTATTTCTCTAAATAAAAAATGAAAGGGTATAAAAAAAGATTTATAATATATGAAGACTTATTATATTTATGTAGTGTTGTGTTACAGGTAGGTCTGATGAAAAATTGGCTCAACTTCATTATTGTCAATTACAGCAAATTATAAACATTTATACAGAATATACCTCACATCAGTAACTTTCATGTAGATTTGCCTTCTTCTGGTGTCCATAAATACCCATTATCAATTTCTTTAAGATTAATGTAGGTATTCAATAAAAAAAAAAAATGCTTTGGTATCTTTACAAACTTAAATAAACAATACCTTCAACTTAAATAAATAATTTGTTCTCGTTTTGACAATATTTATTTTTTCTTTTCATTACTTTGACGGTTTGCGGTTGCGGTTTGTTTGACGGACTTTATTCCATGACAAATGGTTGGTTTTAGTACTTGTGTAATTGGTTGCCATAGCTAAGAAAGTTTGGAAATTATCAATAATTTAAATACTCTTGTTTGTGATTTATATTTAATGCTTTAAATGGAGCTTTAATAGAAATCAGACAGTATTCAAGAAATCAAGAGTTAAGTAAAAGAAAAATATTCAATTAATTAGGGCACTTATCATACTTTCAATATTTCTGTACAAATATTTTTAGAAACTGCCACATATAAGCTTTGCATAGCACTGCTATTGAATAATTCATAATAAAAGAAGCCAACTCCTGCTTATTACGCAAAATGCTTTAATTTTAGAGTAGGTAAATGCTCAATTATTATCCCGAATCAGTTGGGGTGGCACAACATAGTCTCTCTTTAGAGAGATGTATTATCTCCTTTGTCTACCCAATAGACATTCTATTACCTCACACGTAATCCAGTCATTAATTTGATGATTGTCACTATTACAATCAAGTTTTGTTTAGTGTATATTTATACTTTCTGCATACTGTGTACTGTTCTGCATTTACGTATATATCATCATTTATGCAAGGCATTTACATGAAAGACATTCACTATTTGAGATTGGCCTCCCCAAATGTATTTCTTTTCAATGTAGGTAGATCAATAAACAGGACAATGCTAGAAGCTATTGTGTTAAATAGTTGCTTTAATCAGTTCCAAAATCAACATTTCAAAAGTAAAAACATGTTATTCATCAGAAGTAGGCATCTACATAATTTTGTTTTGTTTTCTGTGTTTATATGTTATAATAATGATTTACAATACTTTTTTCAAAGTAAATTGTTTGTATCTTTCCTGTTTAAATGTTTTGTTCTGCTTACACTGAAATTTCCAGAGACTTTTTTTAGTTACGAGCTATTATTATGTTACTTATAATTCATACATCATGGTGTTCCTGTCCAAAACTATAATAGTAAAAATATTGACAGGAATCATTTTACAGCAGACATTTATCTTACTGCATATATATGAATATGCACAAGCACTAGGAAGTGGTGAAGGGCGGGAGTTTTGGGGGGACTGTCTTTTGTAATATTGACATAGAAAAGATGCTGCAGCCTAATTTGAATAAATGACTTCTGATTTTGGTATGAATTAAAAAATAACCATTATATTTTGTTCATTATTGAGAAAGATTAATTTGGTTTAATTTTTTAAATCTTTTCTTACTGTTTTCAATTTATTAGTTATATGTCTAATTTAAAAGACATTACTGCCCTAAAACATGACACAAATCATCTTTTTCCAACCAAACCGCCTAGAGAAATGATTATGTGCCTTCTCTGCTTTATTTTGTATATTGCATCAAAAACAATATCATATCATCAATACATACTAAGTAAAGTCGCTTTTCATGACTGCCCTGTGACCGTATTATACTATGTTAGAAAAGTCCTAAAAGTATTTTGTTAAAGAATTTTGTTGTGAAATACTTATAAAGTAAGAAGTACATAATACATTTTTCAGGTGTTCCCACTACCATGTGGTTTTCATGTAAGCCTGTACCATGTCATTGCGTAAATTATGTGTTAATACTGATACAGACATGCATGAGTTTTTGTATGTCTGACAGTTTGAACGAATATGATCTATTTAGTACAGCCAAATAAACCGTATTTGCATGATTTTAGATAATATTAGAATTTATTCCATAAATATATTTGATGTCTTTTCTATTTAGGTTACTGTATAATAACAGAAAAATCTATTATAGCATAAAAATTAATTGCTGTTTGAAGCGCATCACCCGGGTTTACCCGATTTAGGTAATTTGTTTTATAGTGTTTGTAATAGGAAAAATGGAACATTCTTTTTTATATGGATTTTTTGTATGAACAAATGTAATCTGGACAATGTATGTGAGGTCAACTAGTTATATTTTATTTTTTAAATATATAATTCTGTACAATTATACAGAATTATATATTTAAAAAATAAAATATAACTAGTTATAACTTGAATTTTTATGGACAAGTACATTATTTTGAATGATGATAGGACTTGAATCAGAGTGCCCATTAAAAATAAACTCTGTTTCTTTTTAATTTTTAGTTATTTTCAGTACTTGGTAAATTCATATTTCAAATTATTTGTTTAGGCTATTTGGATTTATGGTGAAAATAAATTTTAATATTTCCTAAAAATTAATCAAATTAAACTGTTAATCACAGTTTCTTTGATTCATTTTTAAAGAGAATTGTTTTGGCTGTACTACTTTATGTTGCTTTTATATACCTCATTACATCAGCTTAGATTTTGATTTTATATATCCCCCATGCTTGACTTAGACAATAAGTTTTTGTTTAGCATATTATTTGTTAATTATGCTCATTCCTTGTTTCTTTTACAGTTATGTACATGTGCAAAACTCCAATTTTACACTTGTGTGCAAAAAAAAATGTCAACTCCATGATTTACTTAATTAAAAGTATGGCAATAGTTTTTTTAACTTTTGAAATGTATATTTTGTCCATTGAATCTTTTTCTTTATGATGTCTGGTGTGGTCTTGCACCACCTCTCATTCACCCTGACTACATTAAAGTTAATAAAGGGGTAAAATCTGGGTTTTATCCTTTTGAAAGGTCGATTCGCTATACATTTAAACTGTTAATATAGTCATCCTACTATAGACTAGTCAACAGTCATCTATTTGTCTCATAATTATAGCAAGAGGTTATGAAATAAAAGTAAATCATTTTTTTCAAGTCCTTATAATATGAGGTTTCCTGAAAAAAAAAAGACATCTTTTCAGTTTTTACAAAAGATTTAGATACTTATTTCTTTTCTACCCATTATAAAATTTATTTTTATTGCCGACTTATATAATATGGATCATAAAACAACGTAACATCACGCTTATATTCCGCCTAGAGAGGTAGGCATAGATACACTTCTGTAATTGGTAGCACATTGGTGGGTGCATTGTAGGTGTGGTATTGTATTTTTCGTCTATGAAAGCGATTCGCGTATGTTTCAAAGCTGGGTATAGAAAAAAAGTTACATAAGGAACTAAAATATTTTTTCTGGAATTGAGTTTCTTGCGAAGCATTTTGAATAGTCGAACTGTGAATGATAGGCATTAGGAACTATTTATGGCGCGGGTTCGATCCCCGCACAGTGCAAATATTTGTATGTATGAATATGAATATTTGCACTGGTCTGGTCGTGCGTCGGAAAACACGTTAAGCCGTTGGTCCCGGTTGCCATACGAACATCTAGTGGCAGTCGTTACGGATTGTTGGAGCCCTCAAAAGTCCAATAATTGGACTTATTGCATTGCTTCGATATCGCCTTCAGGTTGTGGAGGTTAGACGGCAGTCGCTTCACCGAAAATATCCAAAATCAGCATTTAGACTGGTAAAGCGGAATCCAGACTCCAAAGCGGAAAAGCTTCGGATGCGACTGGGATTAACGCTGAGATGATGACGATGGAGGCATTAGGAACTATATGTCGGCCAAATTCGATAAAGAATAGAGGTAAACAAACCGTTGCTAGGCAACAAGTAGTTTACGCCTAAAAGACAGATGTTACCAACTTTTTCTAGATAGATGATTTTCATAAAACTAATAATTGTACTTCCTACTCATGTAATTAAACAGTTTATTTGTTGAGATATTTATGATTTGCATAGAACGCTCAACCGATTTCAATGAAATATGGCACACATGTAAGCTAATTTCCTAATAGGTTAAACTTAGTCCATACTTGAAAGTATTACAATGCATGTGTTATGCAGTTGATTTGAAAGTAATTAAAATCATATTGACAAATGCCTTAACTTTATTCATTGGTAGAATTCCACAAAATGTGTTTAATACCTGGACTGTGCGTAACAGGACTCTTTAGACATTCTATAGTGACCCTTTTGGTAATGTTCAAAATGGTAAGGTACTAAGTACTTACCATCGGAGTGCGTTAGTGATCAAATGTATGAACGCAAACTAAGCAAATATGACAATACAGTTTATTTCTCTCTGAAAGTTACAATTTAATTTAGTAGTTTTGTAGTTCCTGCCTAAACAAATTGGTAGAAGACGTGATTTTATGAATGAAATAGACAATCATGGCCGCACAAAGATTACGCACTCTTAAGAATTTGACTTGCCACGGGCTCACTTGCCTTCCCCTAGGCCTAACCCAAGGCCAGAAAGTGGGTACGCCCATGTAGACAGGGACGGCCAACAGCCTACATAATGACGCTTGTTATGCCTAAGAGGTTAGGCAGAAGTATAACTAAAGGACGCTCCAATTTCGCCAGTTAAAGTCCCATGTTGCAAAGATAAAGGACGCTCAAATTTCGCTAGGTATCTTTAAGTTCCATGTTGCAAAGCCTATTAGCCTATAGCCATCTCATATAGTAGGTAATAGCCATTAGCCTCCCGGCAATTTTAAAAAAAGAAAGAAAAGTATTTACTTATGTCACTCTTACAGGAAGATCATACAAACTAAACACAACAAAACACTAGACTAGAAAAAAGAGCTATAAATTTCGGTCACAGTAATCAATATCAACGGTGATTAGCCAGATTCGCAGAAGATATAATGGATAAGTGTATGTTAGTCACAGGCGCTCTGATCCTTTGCTCAGAGACTGATGGGATTGTAATCCATCACTTCCTGTGAGAGAACAGGCGCAGGACTAGGCTACTAGTAGGACTAGACTAGGCTTTGCGTGCTTTAGGAAATATGGGGGTATCACGCCGCAAAATTCCAAACTTCGGGCTGTTAAGTACTAAGAAATTCCTAATGGAAAATAGCAATAACGCTAGCAACAAAGAATAACGTACTCGTATGAGATCAACGGGGCAGTTAAACTCAACCAACAGCAACAACCAACTCATAATCCATACTAATATTATAAATGCGAAAGTAACTCTGTCTGTCTGTCTATCTGTCTGTCTGTCTGTCTGTTACGCTTTCCCGCTTAAACCTCTCAACCGATTTTGATGAAATTTGGCACAGATAATCTTTAGACCCTGAGAAAGAACATAGGCTACCTTTTATCCCGGAAAAATTTGATGTTCCGGAGGGGAATCTAAAAGCGCGATATAACCGAACTCCACGCGGGCGAAGCCGCGGGCGGAAAGCTAGTAATAAAATATTACAAATGTGAAAGTTTGTGATTTCTTCGCGCTAAACCAATTTGGCATGACCAATTTTGATAAAATTTGGTATTTGATATGGATCAGAAACCGGCGAGACACTCTTAATAATAATTGACTTCTAGAATGTTTTCAAATCATAGTGGGTATGGCAGGACAGTATAGAATGTCCACAAGTACCACATACTAGAAAAGAAACTGTTAAGCCGTTGGTCCCGGTTGCCATACGAACATCTAGTGGCAGTCGTTACGGGTTGTTGGAGCCCTCAAAAGTCTAACAATTGGTCTAACTGCAATGCTTAGATATCGCCTTCGGGTTGTGGAGGTCAGACGGCAGTCGCTTCACGGAAAATATCGAAGTTTAGCCAAAAACAGCAGTTAGACTGGTAAAGCGGACCCCAGACTCCAAAGCTGAAAAAAGCTGCGGATGCGACTGGGATTAACGCTGAGATGATGATGATGATGATAATAGCTCTTGGTAATACTGGAGGTCCGACTTTCACCGCGGCAAGCATAGCTTATCCAGATCGATCGATCCTTAAGCTCAAGTAAAGTTTTAATTTTTAATAATTAAACTAAAAAATATAATAGTTTGAATAGGTACTAATACTAGTATTTTTCCATACCTTTGACTGTTGTCTGTTGCCGTTGTTACGATCATTCAACATGTTAAGCTTAGGTAAAGTTTTAATCCATACTAAACTAATATTATACATTCGAAAGTAACTCTGTCTGTCTGTTACGCTTTCCCGCTTAAACCTCTCGACCGATTTTGTTGAAATTTGGCACCGACAATCTCCAACTTTTTATTGAAAAAAAAAAAATGTATTCCAGAGGGAAATCTGAAAAGCGCGATATAACCGAATCCCACGCGGGCGAAGCCGCGGCCGGAAAGTGAGTTTTTAATAAACTAAAAAATATAATAGTTTGACTACTAATACCAGTATTTTCCATTCCTTTGACTGTTGTTGCCGTAGTTACGATCATTCAATATGCATTACCATTCTGTAACAATCTCGCTGTGAAAACCTAGGTGAAGCGAGCACGGAGCTGTAATTCTAACTAATGCTATTATGCCACAAGCCTCTTGTTTGATATTAAACAACGGGTTGTAGGTAGACAATGGCGCCGATTCTGTTGTTCACAAACTAATTTTAACTAGTGCATCTATTTTTATATTTCACTAGCTTTCCGCTCGCGGCTTCGCCCGCGGTTATATCGGTTGTTCGGTTATATCGCGCTTTTTAGATTTCCCTCATGAACATCAATTTTTTCCGTGATAAAAGGTAGCCTATGTTCTTTCTCAGGGTCTAAAGATTGTCTGTGCCAAATTTCATCAAAATCGGTTGAGAGGTTTAAGCGGGAAAGCGTAACAGACAGACAGAGTTACTTTCGCATTTATAATATTAGTATGGATTATGAAAAAGACAGAAGATAACATTTTAGTTTAATCCTGTCAAATTAAGATACTCCATAGGCAATTTTTAAATATGGCGACCAAAAATGTTCCTATTTGTGTCAGGAGCGGACTAATTTGACAGGTATAAACTAACATTTTATCTTCTGTCCTTTTCTTAATGAGATAGAAAGAAAAAGATGCACTATACTTAAAATCAGTTTCATCTGTGAATGATCTACGTCTACGGGGTATACAATATGTAAAGAAAACCCTGTCCGATCCGTGAAGGTATTGTTAGGTATCGATAACTGATTCTACTAATGCCCACAAAGACAGGCTAAACTTAAGAAAAATCCTAAAAAAATAAATATTATTTCGCAAAAAGAGGTAACTTAATACATGTGCGGTAAGCATCCCCTTCCGCGGGCGGCGGGGGTAGGGCACGCGGCACCTGTGACGTGTTCGCGTCGCTATTCGCTTATAATAATAACGGTGTTGTCACTTTTTTTTAAATTACCAAATTTCGGGGAAATTGGAATTAATTCCCGGGAAAAAAGGATTATTTACAAAATTCATTAGTATTGTTACTATGATGATTATGTAAAATTTTTGTATTATATTTGGTCAAGTGTTTACCTAACCTTTATTATCCTTATAGGTCGGACAGGGTTTTCTTTACATATTGTATAAGCGTGAATAAAATATTGAAGTCCTGAAAAAATAAATATAATATGAAAAAACTAATTAATGTTAAAAGCTAATAGGGTTTTACTTTTGAGACTTATTTTGTAAATCAATACTTTTTCTTCTTTCATCTAAAAATCCTTTGAGCAATATAATACATACATAGATCTATGACTTTAGACTCCCGTCACCCTAATAAAGTAAATCAGTAAGCGAAGACCTTTTAATGAGATTGCCTAAAGTCTGTTGACTAAGTTTCAACTTTGGGACGACACAGAGGACTACAGACCTTTTGTGCAACATTTGATCACTAGACATCAGGGAATAAAGAAAATAACATGTTAAGACTAGCATCTGTTTGTTATAACATAATCATGAGTTGAGGCATATTTTTTGCATGCAAGCCTTTACACATACTTACTAATTTATATATTTTTATGTAGCGCAAAAATGGCGGTGAAAAAGCATGAGCTGGTTCATGATAACCGCAATCAATTGGATTTACTAGCTCTAGAACAATATATCCAGTTGATGAATGATCAGTCTAACTATATGCCACCACCACAAGAGCTTGTAAAAAACTGTCAGGATATTGTGAAATGTCTTGGTAAGCCTTTCCGTAGTTAATGTTTGTACATCACAAGAAATTATACTTTAATAATAGATTATTCATGTCATTTAAACTATTACAGCTCGTGCATCCGGAAATGAACAGCAGATGTGGAATCTACTGCAAGCTGTGGAAGAATATTTGCTTCGAATTGTGAACTCTGTTCACACTAGCATTCGTCATGAGATTGTCACTGCGATCCTTGATAAATTTTATACATTTATCTCTGATCCTCGTGAGTTTTTTTTTTTACGATTTTTTTATTTGACATAAACCAACATGAAACGGCAGAAGCTAGGTCTACGGTTCCAATTGGTCTTCTCTGGAGAAGATACTCCACAGTTCCTCTTTTGTATAACGTAGACCATGTCATCAAGTACTTGATAAAATACTTGGGAATTTATAAAATAATAAATTTTCGACGATCCCCACTTATTAATTAATTTAATACAGGGTGTATCTGACATCGTAACGCAAACTTCGCGAAAAGGTTACACCGCATGTCATTAATAAAATTATGATAGTCATTTATATCGTTAATGAGCAGTTACAGAAATCAAAGTATTTAAAAATATGTGTCGGCTCGGCCTTTGAGCGTTGCAAGCGCCGCTGCACGTGTTTGTGGTATGATGTTGACCCCTGATGTGAACTCTATTAAATCAGCTGATAGGATAGTTTTTCGAGTTTTGTTCACATTGCGCTTTTGTGTAATTAGCGAATTAATTAATTTTTCCTTTAAAATCTTACTGGGTTATAAAAGTATAGCAATTATGAACGGTTTAAAATGGAAAAAAAAACTGCATACTATTTTTTTTTAATCAGGAAAAAACCGATGAAAAATTCCACCACTGGGTAGTTCAGAATCATGTACTGGATCCATGGTACTCGTTTGTGCGTCGATGTGAGAGACACCCTTTATATTTATAATTATTTTTATTATAATCGTCTAGGAGGGTTTGTGATTGCTACAATACCAGTGCATCAGCGACAGTACATTTGAGTGTTTCAGGAGTTGATAGTGATGTAAAGTGGTTGTCTTTTTGTATAGAATCAGATGCTTGTCCCGCCACATCTGTGGTGCTTATCGTGCTGGACTGCTCTGACGCCGAGGGTAACTTGTCTGCTGCGCGCTGGTTAGTACAGCAAGGGGACAATGGTCCTGCCGGTGCGGGCCTTCGAGCTTCTCTGTCTTGCCTCTATTGTTGGCTATATGACTGGCATGGCACTCCAGCATTAGGTGATTGGGTACTGGCTTTTATAAAAGCTTTAGAGGTAAGTAATAAATTATTAAAACGTTATTTTATTTTGATCTTCTCTCTTTTTGCACTGGGTTTACCTTAATTTATATTTGTTTTCACAGGAAAATGAACGATTTGATATATTAATAGAAGTATCAGTCGATAACTTAGGTCGCCTCTTCTTAGCTTTGAATGACCCGGTGTCACTTCGCACGTCTGTGGCTGATGTTATCTTCTACGTTTTAGCATCGCTTCGTGAGTCTACCGAAGCATTTGATAGGGTAATGTTCTAAATATTTTACTTTCAGGCTTATCTTTGTTTTACTCATAACTTATTGAATATATTGTTGCATCCAGATCGCTCCTCATGTTGGTCGTGTGCTGGCCAACCTTGCCAATGACAGCGGCCAATGGAGTCGCCAACTTCTACAAAACGTGGTTGATATCCTATCAGCCACCGTGGAGGGCCATGTGGAGGCTTTGAAAGGCGAAGCCCAAGACATGTTTAAAGATAAATATGATGACGTGGTGAGTACTTCAGATTTACTTACTCTTTTTACCCAACTTAATATATGAATATGAACTCATCTGAACTTTATATTCAACACCAATCAAGTCACTCAGTAGAACTATCATAAATTATTAACAGTATCGCTCGGCGTTCTTATAAATGATCGATATTATAGAAGGCTTTGGCTTGCAACTTTATGTAACAATACTGTTTGGGACATGTCTCAAACGGCCAATAACAACCAGAGGGGGGCAATTCCAGTAATTTTAAGAACGTTCACAATCTAATCTGTGCAGCTTCCATGGTGTAGCGGGAGCGAACGCGGCCGTTGCTTAAGGAGGCGCGGGTTCGATCCCCGCGCAGTGTCAATATTTGTATGCATAAATATGAATGGACTGTTCTAGTCGTGCCTCGGAAAGCACGTTAAGCCGTTGCCAGTTGCTATACGAACATCTAATAGCAGTCGCTACGAGTTCTTAGACCCCTCAAAAGTCCAACAATTGGTCTAGTTGCAATGCTTCGATATCGGCAAAATATCAAAGTTTAGCTAAAATCAGCAATTAGACTAGACAGTAAAGCGGACCCCAGACTTCAAAACTGAAAAAAGCTTCGGATGCGACTGGGATTAATGATTATTTAAAATGTTATAATGTGACAATACTGTTTGGGACATATTTCAACCGGCCAATAACAACTAGAGGGACAGTTCTAGTAATTGTAGAACGTTCACAGTGAAAGAGAAGTTCAACTGTGATCAGATCACAGTTTCAATCTGTCAAAAATACCCTGTAACTTCTCTACATTTGACAAGGAGTTGACATTTGTTTGTCGCCGTGATGACTGCGACTATCCTCAACAAGTTTCAGTGTTATGAAATAGTATCTGAATTAGAATTTAAAGATTTATCTTCAACTGGCTTTGTCATTATTGTCGACATCGATACCATTGCCATATAGAAAAATAGAATAGAGACTGCGACTATATTTTGAATGTTTTACATTACGAGAATCGACCTGTCAAGTCTAAGGCTCGACCGAGATCTCGGTCTCGGCTACAAATCCAACCGAGAAATTTTTCTCGGTTCTCGGGTAATTATAGCCGACATGGGTGTACCCAGGGTCATGTATGGACTCCCTAATTACTAAACAAGGTATAAACGAAACTTAATTATCTCTCACTTTTAAATAAACTACTCAGTAGACACTGGCAAAATGTACGGTGTAGTTGCCAAAATAACCGCGTGCGACAATAGCGCACAAAGATTACTCACTCTAAAAATTCTTGCCCCCCGCTGGGCCAGAAGCTGGGTTCGTCGCTCATCCAGCCGATATTCTCGGTCAAGACCGAGATTGTACCTATCTTTTTTAGACAGCCAATACGTCAAAGCTAATATTTTTAAGTGTTGGTTTTCGTCACCTGATAAGGTGCTTAGACCTGCAGTAAAAAGTTTTTATCTGCGCCGCCTACTAGCAGGGCAAGTGAACAACTATTTAGCAAAGCTGGGCAACTGTATAACTTGCGGCGACACTCTTTGAAGGGCAAAAATGCAGAAAAAAAAAATCTTTAAAATTTTAATATAATGTTACTAACTGCGCCCCGCGATTTCACCCGCGTACTTACGCGAGTGAAATCGTATTATTACAATCGTAGTAGTACATAGTATAAAAATAGATAAAAACCTATTGTCAGGCCTAACGAACTCGTCCAAACTTCATCATCAACCTTTGATCGCCCCACTGCTGGTCACAGGTCTCCTCTCATACAGAGAAGGAAACCCAACCTTACTTTGATTATATTATTATAACTGTTCATTTTGTTTAACTGTTGGTACTGATTTAAAAAGTTAACAGCAATTAATGTTTTTGGTTTTCACTCTTTGTTAATTCTCGGTCTCAACTGAGTACGAGAAACCCATCCTGGTCGAGCCTTAGTTAAGTCCTATAAAGAAGTTATATCGTAAACCGCAAATAAATACTATTTATTCTAGGACTTTAAATAGGTAGGTTATAGGATGTAACAACCCTCTGTTGCAAAACAATAACAACTTTTTAAAATTGCACCAATCAGTTATGTTGACATACAAAACTGAAAAATATTAAAATAAAAGTATTGTTTTATTGCTCACAATTTTTATTAATTTGTGTAAGCAGAATTTTTATAAATGTTTTCCTCAAAACAGCCCTTTAAACTATGCTATTTCACCTTGGAAAAATAAACCCTTATAATCTCACTGCTTTGTCCTCTTTACGTAAAACTCTTTTTCATAAACGCGTGAAGGTAAAATTATTGTCACATGCTTCGGTTTACCTTTGTAGGTAGGTAACTGAACAGACTGAGTTTTTTTTTAATCATTGTTATTTTGAGTGGACAACCATTATCTTTCAAAATCAGAATTATTTATTTGTGACGCATAGCTATTTACATAAAGGTTATGTTTATATGTGCGCTATATGTCTTATTATTGATTCTATATTTATCAGCAGCATAAAAAAACGATCTGTCTAGCCTTTTCCCACCTGTGTTAGAGACGGCTTCCAGTGTCTGCTGCACTGCATTTCTGACCTCCACAACCTCCACAAATACAATACATACCCAGTGAGGTAAAACTATAACCCTTGGTATGGGAGTCAGACTATAAGGCTTCTGACGACCGTAACGATTGGTCGATTGCTAAAGATATACAAAAATTCGGCTTCCAGTCTCTGCTGCACTGCATTTCTGACCTCCACAACCTCCACAAATACAATACATACCTAGTGAGGTAAAACGAAAACCCTTGGTATGGGAGTCAGACTATAAGGCTTCTGACGACCGTAACGATTAGTCGATTGCTAAAGATCTACAAAAACTCGGCTTCCAGTGTCTGCTGCACTGCATTTCTGACCCCACAACCTCCACAAATACAATACATACCTAGTGAGGTAAAACGAAAACCCTTGGTATGGGAGTCAGACTATAAGGCTTCTGACGACTGTAACGATTGGTCGATTGCTAAAGAACTACAAATGACAGGCGAGAACAACGGCTTAACGTGCTTCACGATGGTCACCCATCGAGGGATCAATCGTGGCAAATTTAGATTTGCCTAACTGATAGACCCCTGCGGCTTTTATATTATTTAGTCATAACCTAGAAACATAACCTTTGGTCCAGTTCTATACTAGGTAGATATAGGATGGCCTACGACACGAAGGTTCAGTGGTTATTTATAGTTTTATGACCTAGATGGCTACTGTTTTTTTTTTTTTTTAGTAAATGTCACTTTATTTTTCTCTCAACTATCAAATGAGAGAAACTATACGTTTTATTTTTGTGTTTTTTCTGTATGTCATTCAAGTGTGATCTGATATTATTTGAAAAGTTTTCCCTCGACAAGATTCTATCTAGATTTTCAGTCTTCAAAAATAAAAATCACATGTTAAACTCATTACTTTAAGAAGGTACCACAGACCTTTAGCTTTTCAAAGCAGTACAAATACAAAGTACATTTCAGGATGTTATTTGGGAAAATTGGAGTTCGAACGTGGTAGGAAGAATGTAAACACACTTATGCTTAGTAAGCTAAAGTCTGCTGTTGTGTTGGCGTTTCTCTTTTTTTTTTAAAAAAAGTAATGAATCCAGCCGGAAACAGGTGCAATATCTACGGTAATTCTACCAAGAATTAAAAAAAGTAATTTGCACCTTTTATAATTTTAAGGATTCATTGGAATAAAATATTTTCATAACATCGACACAAAGACAAAATTTTAATAAAATATGTCTATTTAGAATTTCCCTAATGAATGTAAAGCCTAGCTCCAAATTTAGAATTAAACGCTGAACATTGATAGGGATGTTCCGGGACACATTTGTCTGTGTTTGAAGTTTCTTCGAAACTCTTTTCGGAAACCAGAAAAATATGGATGGACTGTGTAAAAAATGACAAGAGAAAAGGGAGTGCATGATAGCGTGATGTTTGACTGAGAATAATGAAATATAACTTGTTCCGTCGACCACAAGTAACTAGAGCAGGAAGATGTAGATAAAATAACAGAGTATAAGCATAAATAATGAGCGTAAGACTCGCAAAGCCCAAATAGATAAAACTTAGGACTCCATTTTGATAATATTTGAAAACGTGTTAACGTTTTACGAAAAGATTTTGTAAATAAAAATTAGGCGGTAAAAATCATAATAAACCACTCAGATCAGAGAAACTTTGCACGAATACATATTAAAGTAAATAGGAAAGGTGGCAATGATTAATTTCTTAACCCCTTCAAAGGATTATTTTGGAAGTTCGTTCAACACCTGTTGAAGTTCGTAAAGGAAAGTATCAAATCAGCGCGAAGTCACGCGAGAGATGCTAGTTATCCTAAAATCAAAGGGGTTAAATCAACCCTCACCATCCTAGCAGGACCAGACACAAAGAATTATCAAAATCGGTTCATAAACGACGAAGTTATCCGCGAACAAAGTAAAAAAAAAAAAAAAAAAAACAAAAAAAATATATATATAACCTCCTCCTTTTTGAACTCGGTTAAAAATTACTGTAAATTGCAACTATCCTTGTCTAGAAAAAACATTATGAAATCCTGAAAG
Source organism: Sesamia nonagrioides (assembly GCA_017933935.1). NCBI lineage: Eukaryota > Metazoa > Arthropoda > Insecta > Lepidoptera > Noctuidae > Sesamia > Sesamia nonagrioides. Next base: position 1,379,992 of record JADWQK010002002.1, on the reverse strand, counting down.
AAAAATAATTTTATATAGTAATTCTAGAAAATATCAATGTTCGCAATATTACTTAATTTACACGTAGCTCAATTATTTTTGATTATAAATTAAAAAAACATTTATTGCAATACATTATTTTTCATATGTATTTATAACATTGATTTACTTAAATTAGTACATAAACAAACAATGCATTAAGGGTTCTTCTAATATGTACGTGCAAATGCTACAAGTCAACCCCCAGACCTTAACGGGAACGCTCGACTATTTACGGGTCTGTACTGTAAGTGCATTTTCAGCCTTTTAGTCCATGGTAGAACACTGACGCGACCGGACGGAAACTACTCGTCAAAATGCTTACCCGTGCAGCAGCCGCGGCGTTGCGAAAACGCCGCCCTGTAACTAGGCGAAGTCCTGTAAAACAAAAAGTACGCGATCGGCTAATATATTTATAACGCCATTATAATTTATAATTATGTGATTGGTGAATAAGTTATTGGAGATATTCGACTCAAGATTGGAATATGAAGACCTTGTTCCTGCCTTCGATATTTTTCCCACCTGTTTGATTTTGTTTTATTTTTTTGGAAGGTTACTGATTATTTTGTTGTTATTTAGATTTTGTGCCTGGAGCGGCACATGGCATCACGCGGGTGTCGTAATCTTCAGCTGCCGCCATGGCGTGCGCGTAACGTGTGCTTGACCAGCGTGAGCACGCACACGCCAATGAGGAAAGTGGGCCTCCTCAACCTTGGGAACACGTGCTACATGAACAGCGTGATGCAGGCTCTGCTCGTCACTAGGCAGTAAGTACTTTTCCACCTTCAGGTTTCATCGTATTTAAATCGTCAATTGTAAAACCATATTTAAGTAGGTATGTGTTAAAATAATACGAACTGCAGGTGAATTCAGTTTCCGGGAATTAATTTGTGTAGGTATTTAATCCTTATACTGGGAAAATTCACAAAATGAATGTTTGAAATGGAGTGTTTAATAATTTTAAAAAGTGCGTTTCACGAGTGGACGTATAATTTTATGGAAACGTTTGATAAAATCGTATGCTTTTAAACTACCTGACTTTTTTTTTTTTTTTGCTTTTTTGTTTACTTATAACAAAGTTTAATTCAACTATAACAATCGACGTTATTAAAAGCCATACAAATTCAAATTCGAAAAGCTTAATAGTAGAATTTTTACAAAAGCATTGTATTAGGTATGAGGATTTCGACAAGCAGCGATACACACGAACGTTTCGTATTTGTTTTCGTCTAGTTAGTTAGCTTTGAGGTTTAAGTTTGTTTCAAAAGGATAAATGATTGGAGTTTCAATTTCCTGATGCATTCGATTTTAAATGGCGACATTGGTCAATACGTTGATTTGAATCCAAACCAAGCCGTGCTGTTTTCAAAGTACCTATTAGTTACAGATTGGATGAATGAATTAATTAATGAAATGCACTGACTTCAGTGTGGTTAAACTATATTCTATTAATCTAATGAACTCCAAGATTCGCACTATGTCCTTATATCACATGGTGCTAAAGTAAGAATAAGCATTGGACTAGTGGAGAGATGGGTAATCATTGACTATGGATGAGCATCTTTTAATGACGTCGCTGCCACGTGCTTCAGGTCAATTTTAATCGGTTAGAAACTTTTGGCTGGGTTACGACAGCCCTCTCGGCTCTTCTATATCTAGTTTGCTGTGCTAGGTGTAGCTGCCCTCAACGTCTGCATCATAGGTTTTGCTACTATCCGTCTCCGGCCATTCTATGTCCTTGTTCTGTTGAGCTAAATATTGTTGTTTTCATAGGGATGTTACCTGGGTAAAAAAAATATTCTATTTAGTCCGTCATTCAGATTATAGAATAATATTGGATACGTCTATTTTATATAATCAAATCAATAAAAATTGACAAATATAAAAGGTATCAACGATCAGGAGTGGTGGCTGGTGACGTCACTGGTCGCTAAAAAGTGTAGCGTGCAGTGACGTCACACGAGTTTTCAACGCGCTGTGTCGTCTTCATTTTTTGTTTATATGAAAAAAGAAAAATACTTGTCTAGTATTTTTTGGAAATCTGACTGACGGAATAATTAGTTTTTTTTAGTCAAATACCCTATTGTCTTCATCGAAGGTCTTGCTGCTCTGTTGCCGGTACTTTTTTTAAATTTCATGCAGCTTTCTTGGTCTTACTTCCGCCTTCTAAACTTTCCATCCAAAAGTTGATATGTTGCTCGGCGACTAGATACTCTCTTTCCTGGATCGCATGGTTAAGCTGTGTGGCTATGTATGTATTTTATCCTGCTCTTGGAAGAGACTGTTGTTAGGCGGAAGCTCGTATAATTTATAAGTGTTACGCGAATTCTTTGTCTCATGTGCTTGAAATCAATATGAAACTTATGACCTCTGCCCTTTGTTTATCTTCAGAAATATCTTGTTCTATAAATGAGTATTAAATAAAGCTCAAGCAAGCGTTAAGCTATACATAACCAGTATATGTTGACTTCTGATTATACGAAAAACCTATACAATTCTACTGTAATGCAAATTGAAAATGTACTTGTATAGCTTGATGTATAAGCGCGTTTAGAAAAGTCTTATACATAGTAGTTATGTCAAACACTAGCATTTCTATAACAAGATAAAATTAGACGAGACAATAACGGATGTCAGCATATACCTTCGACCTTTTATAAAATCAATACTCATCCTTGTTTTCGGTTTTATTCAGAAATATAATAAACATAGTCATGCTGCTAATCATCTCTGCTAATTATTGGATTTGGCGATTTGTCTAAAAAACTGATGTTATGTTTTAATAAGGCTAGCGCTAATATTATGTAACTACAAAGTATGAAACTGAAACTTTCCTAAAGCAAAAGTAACATTTTGTATGAATACGCGATAATATGTCTATGTCCCATAATATAAATAATATCGTAAAAATCGAATGAACATTCAAGCAAGCGTTAAGCCGCTTTCACAGTAGTACATTTTCACTTAAGGAAATAAAAATGACATAATATTTAATCCTTCTTTCCTGAAAAACCTTTTTCTTTTTGTGCACTCTCTTTCAGTTGCTGCCTTTGCTGGTTTTTTTTTTTATTTTCTTGCCATTGTATTGTGCCGATGCGACTATTAATTGCTCATCGTGTATTTGCCACTTTAGCGCTTACTAGCGAATGAAAATTAGATAATAGTGTTTCACTTTGACTACTTATAATCAAATTATGTATGTATAAGTATTTAAAGTTTAACGAATATCATCTTTATTTTAATAGTAATTAAGTTGTATTTCAGAATGTCTAGCACTGTTGAAAAGTATTTTTTTTGTAGTTGTGTAGTTGTAGCGTAAACTGAACTTTATTGCTTAGTAATTAAAATTATTTTTCCATAAACTCAGTTGCTTGCATTTTTTTGCGAAAATCTTATTTTACGGAGCAAGGTGATCGTAGTTTGATAAGCTCCTTGATGTCGCGACGCTAATAAATTAATGTAAGCAAGATGTCAGAGTATTCATACTAAAATAAGGCCAAGAAACTCCTAGTCCCGTAATATTATCTTAGTTGGTTCCATGCTGCATAAGTTTGTGTTTTGAGAACAAACTTGGTTATAGAAAAAAAAATGAAAATCAATTGACACCAAATATTCAGCTTTGCAATTCCTATTGAGAAGTCGAAGGTTTTTCGTTTTGTGATTTGTATTCCCGTGCATTTATAAATATTTTGTGGCGTCATCTCCCTGTCCGTTTATGTAAAACTTACTGCCCTCTTTGCCCGTATAGTAAAAAGTAGATTCAGGGCGCCATTTTCCAGTTTTGTGCTCTAAAAATGTTGGACATGTCTTTTCGTTTGAGTAACTTTCATGTATTTAGACGTGCATTCTATATACTGCCGTAAACATAAACAACCTTGATTTCTTTTTACTAATTACTGCGATCGATTTATTCCGCCTATGAAGGGTAAACCCTATGTAGGTATTCTTAATGACCTAAAATGCACCTCTCGGTATCGATTATAATGGTTTAGTAGTTTTCATTGCTAAGGGCTGACTTTCTAGGTCGGATATTCTTAATCCGTGGATAAAATTAGTCGTCTGAGGGTCGGCGCCCACAAGCGGCACGGCCCGACAAGGGATTTCTATGCGACGAATAAAAATATTACTTAAAATATATCCGTAAAATTGATATTTCATCGGCAGTGATGGCGCAGTATCCATAGGCACACCTCGGTGTCCTTTTGCATCATCATTGAAATTTCAATTTTATTGACATGCTTTTAACTTATATTTCTATTTGTTACATAAAAATCCTTTGCAGTGCAGTGCCGCTAATGGAACCAGGCCTGGTAGACGAAACATACATTATAATCCGAAATTGCAAATGTAACCTCTAATGGGAATATTAATTGCTAGCATATTAATTGCACCCGAAATTGATGTTTGGTACTTTGATTGTAGTCAACTTGTATGGACAGATAGGCTTTTGTGGCAAATAGCATCTCCCGTGATATTGCTGGCGTCAATTGAAACAAGCTTGTAATTACGGAGTTCGTTAACAACAACAAACCTTTGTGGCTTTCCTAGACTGACACCTCAATATAGGATTATTATAGAGATAGAATGGAATACTCTTTATTACCTACACCATGTAAATAGATAACATAATAAGACATTGGCCCACAATACAGCGTGCATTTTGTTTAGTTATTATTGTTCAACGGTAGTGTGGAATTAAGTACTTAACTAGAATTATTGTTGAAAAAAAAATACCCATATTAATACGACTAAAATCGATTTAGTAAACAATTCTGAAAAAAATACGTTCATAATGTGCATTATATCAGTTTTCCATTGTTCATACTCCGATATAGGCTCACAGGTAGCCTTATACAACTATTTGTTCTACCTTACTTTGTAAACATTATTTCTGAAATAAATTGCTGCATCCCTAAGAGTTAATTAACTATCTTCTATAAAAGATGAAGCTTTCTAGCGAAGTTGTATACGTTTCTGTGTGGTTTCTTTTATTTGCAACGCAAAATGTTTTTGCTTTTAGCAAATATAATTTGAACGTGTACTACCTGGGCTAATTCTTTAATTAAAAACTGCGATGAATGTTTTTTAATTATTTACGTTAGTTAACATATGCCAAGACAAGACTTGCCTTATTGAAGATTCCCTTTATTTAATGTATTTTTTAAACGGGGCCCTAAAGTACACCTGCAATCGACCGTGGTTATTGTTACTTTTTGGTTTTGGTACAATTTTCTTTTTCCTTTGTTTTTTACTTATGTTTGTAGAGAATTTATCATAAAATTAAATACTATTAATATTACAAATGTATATGGGGCCATCCGCGCCACAGTTTGCAATACCCCGTCCCTCGTTGTTGATAGCGGGCGTTTAGGTCACGGTAATTTACTATCTTATTATTTCTAACAGGTTCAGCACACATGTTGTGCTCAAGATGACTGCTGTGCCATATTGGGCACGAATGGCTATACTATTTGGCAAGATGATGCACTCCGTGTCAACAAAAGTCAACCCCGATGAATTTTTTGCCGTGGTCAAGCCACCATTCTTCACCCGGGATAATCAACACGACAGCTCCGAGTTTCTGGGGTGAGTTATGTTTTTATAATCATTTGGTTATTTATTTGCCAGTTTTTTTTTTCTCTAGGAAAAACAAAAAGATGTTCTCTTTTTAGCCTGTCGTTAACAATATACCTAAATGGACCTGGTCCAAAATCCGGATAATTTTTTGGCAGCGTCCATCAGGTCCTGTAACGCAGCTGACTGGAGACTGAGCCATCATTTAAAACGCAAAAATATATCATTTCCCTTTTATAATGTCCGCGCAACTGGTTTCGTTGAATAGAAAGCAGCCATGTCGTCTTCTTTACCTCCGATGTTTAGCCGAAAACGAATAAATCTTATTCATTTAAAACTTAAGGATTTATATATTTAACGTTTCGTGTTGTATTCGATGGAAAATTATTTTATAGTGAGTGATTTTTATTGCTTGTAATTAGGGTTGCCATATGTCCGGAATTTTCTGGATATGTCTTGTAATGTAGTGCTTTGTCCGGAATGCGGTGGGAATCCTAATCCGCCAGGAATTTCTACAATTTAAGTAAAAACCTAAATAGATACCTTAACAAATCAAATATTTTCATTTCTCATATTTAGTGCTGCGGAGCAGAGAGGCGCTTCCTCCTCCTCGCCCTTTTCCGCTCGTGTTAATCGTTCATAATCATAATCACGTCACATTTGTGTTGTGACGTGCTTTGTCTGCGTACCTTATGAATTTATGAATCAAGATTGGCAGGCCCGCGTAAAAAAAAAAAAAAAAAATGTTTCTCTTTACACATGCACGATTTATTGTGACGAAATCCGGAAATTTCAGCCGATGTCCGGTATTTGCTCCGGAATTTCGATTTTTCGGTCTGGAAACCCTAGTTGCAACTGACTGAGCGAAAATCGTACACACGCGTTGGACGGGTTGTATTCATTTTATTTTTATTAAATAAGATAAGGAGCGGTGGTGGCCTAGTGGTATCGACGGCGATTTACGAATTGTATGTAGGTTGTAGACTTTTACCCAGACAGGTGGACATGGTGGCCTAGTGGTTCAGACACCAGCCTCTTAAGTATGAGTGTGCGAGTTCGATTCCAGGTCAGGCAAGTACCAATGTTACTTTTCTAAAGCTATATGTACTTTCTAAGTATATCTTGGACACCAATGACTGAAGGTGAAGGAAAACATCTTGAGGAAACCTGGACTTTATAAGTCTGAAATCGCCAACCCGCATTGAGCAAGCGTAGTGATTACGCTCAATCCTTCTCTGTATGAGAGGAGACCTGTGCCCAGCAGTGGGACGATAAAAGGTTGCTGATGACCCAGACAGGCGTGTAATTTTGTGATTTTTTTTATTTCTGCTGCACTCAAACCTGGAAGAAACTCGTCGCAAGGGAACTAGAAATATCGTTGAACCAAAAATTCGAATAAATGTGACATTTACCAATCCGCACGGGGTCCGCGTAATAGATTACGGCCCACTTCTCATCGATATGAGATCCGTGTCTCAGCAGCGGGAACATTACAGGCTGGTTATGCTAAACAACATTAGAGTAGAACTTGTTTGTTTTATTGACGAATGGCCAAAGACCATTGTTCATCACTCCCAAATGCTGCCGACCTAACGAAAGCCACCGACCGCAATTGCAACGTCGCAGTACCGGAATATGTAGCGGTTTTCAAGCATGAAGAACAACTACGTGCAACCTAGTAGTACTGTCGCTCGCGAGTTATCTTCTGGCAGTCATTTGGAGCAATCGATCCTTTCCGCATAGTAACACGAGATATCTACCCGTGTACCTGTCAGCCACATCCCTAGAGCTACGATAAACTGACCAAAATCTTCATATCACTTTTTGGCTATTATGTAGGGCCTCAGAAACGTTGCATTTCAAACATACATGGCTCGTAACATTTCATCTTGACTCATATTGTGACTAAGTAGCATGTCTTAAAGCTCACATACATTAAATAAAAAACCGGCCAAGTGCGTGTTGGATTCACGCACAAAGGGTTCCGTACCATTGACTTATGAAATTAAAGGATTTAAGTTATTTGTATGAAAGATTCCGCGGTAATAAGTGGTTTACGATTGACTAGGTATTAAAAAAACTACTCACTACATCTCGTTCAAAACAATTTTCGTTGGTAGTTTTTATAGTAATGTATATCGTGTGTCTTTTTTAGATTTTTTATTTTCTTATTTTAGAAGTTAGAGGGTGACCAACTTTTTCCACTTTGGAAGCGTCTGTCACGCAAACTATTCGGTTTAGAAAAAAAGTGTTCTAGAAACCTCGATATCATTTTATTATAAAAAAAATTGGAGTTTTAGTTCTAAGTATGGGAAGCCCCCAATATTTATTATTATTTTTTTATTTTTGCATCAAAATCTTAAAGCCCACAGAATACGTCTACCTACCAAGTTTCAACAGTATAGCTCTTATAGTTTCGGAAAAAAATAGCTGTGACATACGGACGGACAGACAGACATGACGAATATATAAGGGTTCCGTTTTTTGCCATTTGGCAACTGAACCCTAAAAAAGTAAAATAATAAAATCCCCTTTTCATAATTTAATATTAATAAAACAATTTTAATTTTCTACAACGTATCAAATTACTAACAATTTTGCCTCCATATTTTGTCATTTCGTTAATACACACATCAAAAGTGTCTAGGGATCAACATATATTTTTGCAATAACTTTTCTCCTGATTGATATTAATTAAAATTTTCTTTAAGGATTCATCAAATAAAGTGTTTTCGTTTGTCACAGTAACGATAAACCAAGTCACCTTTGCATTAATAAAGAAATTTGCCATTTTCCTAATAAAGGGATATTTGACATTTGAACCACTAACACAAAAGTTCGAAAAAAGACTGAAATAACAGTTTTCTCTAAAATTTTATTGGGTAACTTAAACAATTAATAATCCGTGTTTCTACCGCGAACACTAACAACACAAGAACATCGGTTTGGCATACTCAAAATGAGTTCATCCAAATCACGCTGTGGAATGGCCGCCCATGTTCGTTGCAACAACAAAAAAAGGTCTTCTTGCGACTGTATACCCTCCATATTCGGCAGAGCTCTTCTCTGTAGCATATCCCATGCATGCTCAATCGGGTTCAAGTCTGGCGACTGAGCAGGCCAGGGCAGGACATTGATGTTAGCTGCGGCGAGAGTCTGTCTTACAACTCTTGCGGTGTGCGGTCGTGCATTATCATGCATTAACTGAAATAAGGGACCGATTTGCACTTGTAGAGGAACGATGACGTCTGATACAATCGTTTCAGCATAAATTTGAGCGTTGAGGTTGCCTCTGATCCAAATCAACTCAGTTCTTCCGCCGATCCAAATACCCGCCCATACCATGATGGTTCCACCACTATAAGGATGGACTTCCTGGCAGGATTTTAATCGCTGTTGGCGTCCAGGGGTTCTCCAGTGTCGTATACGTCTTGTATCCGGTCTCATACCAAAACGAGACTCATCAGAAAAGCACACGAAACGCCATTGTTCTTCTGCCCAATTTCTGTGTTCAAGAGCCCATTGATATCGAATCCTACGATTGTGCATTGCTATAGGTGGTACCCGTAGCGGTCTTCGGGAATGAAGGTTCACTTCATGCAAGCGGTTTCTGACTGTTTGGTCGCTAATTAAGTTCCCTGAAGAGTGATGAAGCCTCACGGCTAACATCATGGCGGTTATTGTTGGAGCTCTTCGAGTTAAGATTTGAATGTATCGGTCTTGTCTCCGTGTGGTGCAGCGATACCGTCCTCCATGGCGCTCAGCCACGGTACCAGTGCTTCGGTAACGTGTCCAAAGTCGACTGATAACACTCTGACTTGTATTCAGAGCTAAAGCCACAGTACGTTGCCGGGAACCAGCTTCTATCATTCCCACGGCTCTGAGCATTTCTTCCCTGCTTAAATGACGTCGCCGCTCCATAATAACGTTGGTTTTAATCAGTAGTAGGGAAACAGTAGCACTAATAATGTCTTCAATGCGTTGTATGTTTTTATAGGGAAAATATTGACAGCTGATTTTCATCTTTTACTCGAATTTGATTCACAGTTCCTGATTCAAATTATGAAATGCACCAAAAATGGATCCATATAAATTTATAAAATCATAAATTTATTACAAAGCCACATCTCAATCTCAAGAAATCCGCATAAAAATGCTTGATCCCTAGACACTTTTGATGTGTGTAGTTTAGTAATATATTAGCCTGATATATGTTATCCCTTTCGTGTCGTTTTAGATGCATGTTCCTCTAAACATTTTTTTGTATTTCATGTTCTGTTTTACGGCATGTTTACCGTAAATAAACGTATTTTCTTTTTACATAACAGAGTTGCAAGTATACAAACGTACACATTAAACACGATAGATTCTTTGAAAAAGGATCCTTGTAGGTTTTCTTCTCAGTTCTTAATGGGAAAAGTCCTTGAACTGGGTTCTGCATATTCTTGGTATACTTCCCGGCTTTTCTACTCGCGGCTTTCACTTTGCTTTATATTTCTATTTGTAGCATTCTGCAGGTTACGTTTCTTGTACCAGTTAAATACAAAGGGAATTCTTACAAATACCGTCTGAAAACTTAAACTTGACGACGTGTATTTTTGTCACTGTTTGAATATGTACACCGTTCGTAATTAAGCTATCCAGCAAGATTGTACACTAGCGATACATTTTATAATTATGTGTAGCATACTGCTTACTATAACCAGAATAGAGGATCTGAGCGGTCATGGGCATAATGGTCGCATTGACTGTGGAGTGGGGCGCGTGCAACAATATCATGTATTCAAAGTAGGCGGGCAATCAGGAGAAAAAAGCCACATCCTCTTTTTGCTCCCACAGGAGACGCACCGGGCGCCCAAGAAGTATGCAAAACTTTTAGCGCTCCCCCTTAGGCCTGCGGGCAGGGCACTAAGGGTATCTGTCCTCTTAACAGACAGGCCCGCGTTGACTATCACAAATCCTATGCTATAGAGTCCGTTGGTTTCTCTAAAGTGGAAGAGGACAGCTACGTCTAGTTCTTCATTCTAGTCTCCTAGTCTTCTATGATGTCTGTTTCTTAGTGTCCCAACTCATCATCATCATCATCATCATCAGCCCCTACTCGTCCACTGCTGGACATAGGCCTCCTTCATGGCACGCCAACAAGCTCGATCCCAACTACATAATAAAAATGTACGTTCGCTTCAGCAAGATACAAGTCTGCGTTCGTCCATCTCGCACTTCGATTTATTCCGAAGATAAAAAAATATATTTAATAGTTTAAAGTTTTAAACATATAACTTACAAACATAAACTAACAACAGCACAAACAAACTAACAAACTATCTAACAACAGCGTTTTGCATGTCTCTAAAAAAAAAAATTAGAATGTTCAAGCTGTTTGCACGATTTTTATTTTTACTATTTATTGTAAACGTTCGTTAAAGTGAAGAAGAAATTGTTAGAATATTAAAAAAGCAGCTTATGTACAAAGAGGGGCTTCCCATTCAACAATTTTCTTATAAATGTACCTCCTTTTAAACTTCACCGACTCTTTAAGCCCTTTCGAGAGTAAAATCTTCCGTTCTTGTTACTCGCCTCGCGTTTATTGAAAACTCTTGTGCAATCCATACTAATATTATGTTGGCTACTCCATAATAGAGTATTGCCACTAGACCTTACGTACTCCAGAGCTTTGGTTTAGTTTATATCAGTGTTTATATTATTGCGTTTAATATTAAATACAGAGACTATAACAGACAAAAAACATATTCACGTCATAAACTGACCATCAACCAATTGCCATTATCATTAGGTACTTTCCCTCCCTTGATTGTTATAATTATTGAGCGGTTTTACACTGGTTTGGATACTCTCTGATTTGTGATTACATGAGTCTCTGCTTTCTTACGGATACCGATTTCTTATCAAAACGTAATCACAGCAATTTGAGTCTAAACCTTTGATAAACGACAATTGACTGTGTTTTTTCGTCTTGAGATATTCACCTGTGGAATATTTTGATGAATTTTTTATTCCATACGATTTTGAATAATTACCAAAAAATACCTACTTTATGTGTGCTTTGTTTAAATTCTAATAACATACCTGTAATAACGTATGTATTTTTCTGCATTTCAATATTTTAATTAGTCAAATGTATTTTTTTTATAATGCTTACTATATTCTCTATTATGTCTACAAGACTGATCTAAAATCAGATAATAAGCTTAGTATACAGAGTGGTGCTGACAATACGACAATAAATTAAACATCCTGTACCTCAAAACATTCTCAGTCTACCCATAAATCATATAAATATGTCCATTAGTTTAGTCACAGGAAATTATTTTTCATTTTTCACATTTTCTACATGATGTACATGTTGATAAGGAAGCGCTTACAGGTTAATGACCGCCGCATCCTGCGGTACCAAAATTTAATAATAATGATGCGAAAAAAGCAAGTCGATACAGGATCGCGCTGTCGCCGATCGGAGATCAGTGAACCAATATTTTTAAAGGATGTTCTATTTCGTTTGCAATTTTATGCGATTTAGTTTGTTTGAATTTTTATTTTTCATTAGGTTTTTTTCTATGGTTTAGGATTATTCCTATGGAACAGCATTGTTCGTGTTTTCATTAATTGTCGTATTGTCAGCACCGCTCTGTATATGTAGTATGTATGTTAATTGCCTAGCCGAAAATTAAAAAAAAAAATAAACAAAAGCTTACAATGAAAAATCCAGCAAGTTTTTAGAAAAAATCCGTTCTAATAAAATTTTTGCCAAGCATGTAGTTCCAATTTTTAGCCGTTCTCCTTTAGAATATATCAATTCGGGTTGAACTCTGTAAACACGTATGGACGTGCGGTCCGAAGCGTGATGTTGATATTCGAACGCTAGGATAGGATATTTATTTAACATCGATGTACTGAATTTACTCGATGGTGGATATAGGATACAATTATACAAAGTGTAACATAAAGGGTATATACATAACAAAGGCATGGCATCTTTATGATATCAAACGATATTGCAAGGGTTTTTAATCCTATCTCTTTATGTTAGAAGTTATGAGGAAAAAACACCGCCTGTGATAGACTACTATCATACTAGTCGCACAGAGATGTTGAAGACATTTATCGGATTTTGGCAAGTAACGTGACGAGAGTAACGAGTAGTTATATCGTAAGTAGTGTGCTGCCACGTTTGTTATGATTTGATTTTAAGAAACACAAGAAACCGAAAATTTGGTACCAATTTGAGTATTTTATTTTGAGTTGAAACCCTTCCGATATTATCTAAAGATGTCATGCCCTTTGGTATGTGTATACCCTTTTTGTTACACGTTGTACATATATAATTATAAGATGTAATTTAATTTATATAAAACTAGCTCGCCCGCCGCCGCCCGCGTGGAGTTCGGTTATATCGCGCTTTTAGATTTAGAATATCAATTTTTTCCGCAAATAAGTAACCTATTATTTACTTCTAACTTGCAACTACAACGTTATCGCAAAATTTCAAAGCAATCGTTTTAGTAGTTACGTGACAGGGAACAAACAAACTCACTCACTTTCCCATTTATAATATTAGTAAGATAATCGATATATTTAAAAATGAAAAGCTGACGCTAACTCAATATGACGATGAAACCGAAATAGATTATATACACTCATTTGCAAAAAAAAAACGGGCGGTTTTGATTTTCATTCATCTTTAAAAAGATACAATACAAAAAAGGTTTCAATCGTTTGTACACGTTACTGGCAGGTTTTAAAAATGCCGTGGTATTTAAAAAGTACGTTCTAAATTAAAATTTTCATTTGATGCTCATTTTTACAGAAAACCTTTATACCCTACATTTTTGGCGCTAAGTTCCAGAAGTTAAGACATTTCATAACTTTAATTCAATTTTTATCGATTAATTTCATATCTTTGACTCATCATCATCATCTCAGTGTCAAAACTTTATTTATTGCTGTTTGGTTGTAACAAAAATGGTAGATAAAGTGGTAAAAGCTACCAAAATTATCACGCTGCTTGAAGAGGGTTGCAGCCAATGCTTCGTGGCTAGGAGGCTAATTGTTAGTCGGTCGACGGTCCAAAGGACCTGGCTGCGATATCAGGAGACTGGTTCCGTCGAGAGAAGGCTTGGTTCTGAAAGAAAACTACCTATGTACCCAACCACAGGATGATCGTTTTGTTATGAGTCGCGCATTGAGAAATCGCAAATCTTCGTATCTTAAGAACAACCTCCAAGAAGTTATAAATGAGAATATTAGTCTATGGAGTCTCAGGAGAAGGTTATGTTTTGGGCAGGAATAAATTCAATGGATCGTACAGAGTTAGTCTTCATTGAAAACGGCTCACTGACTGGGCATCGATACATAACGGAAGTTCTAATTCCTCATGCACAACCCGCTTTGGCCGCTCTAGGTAAAGAACCGATTTTTGTGGACGACAATGCTCGCGCCCACCGATCTCGCGATGTTGAAGCGTATGTGCAAGAGGTCGGCTTTCGTCGTTTGGATTGGCCACCTCGAATTCCCGACTTCAATACCATTGAGCATGTTTGGGACGTTCTGAAACGGCGTGTGAGTTCAGAAAGCCTAAGAATGTGATTCATGCGGAGTGGCAACGTATTCCGCAAACAAGTATCCGGGATATACTCGCTAGCATGCCCAGACTGTAATTTCAGCTAGAGGGGGTCACACGCGATACTAAACATTTATCTGCTTTTACTTTATTAAAGAAAAACAAACAAAAAGCTTTTTTAATTCTAACTTCATGAACAGCTAGCGAACATACACTACTAGTGAAGTTTAGCATTATTTCCCATAAATTGAAATGGTTCATTGCTTAGATGTCCGTTCTTTTTGCAAATGAGTTTATAATATTACTTACTCCATGATTTCAATTTTGAATAAATTTCTTTGAACCGGTAGTAACTTTTGTAAGTGAGCACAGAACCCTTAAGTTTAGCTTGTTTGTTTTTGTTTTACCCTTAATTTACTTTCAATTTTCTAGTGCTAACATATGCTTTCGATATTGTGAGTTCCTTTTTTTATTAAGCGTGTAGAACGCTACTGGCCGTTAGGTGTATAATTGGTCACATAGTGATTTGTCATATTTAAATATGAGAATAGTTCGGAATAAAAGTCTCAGACGAACGGATGTGTTTCAGTGATATAAAAAAACGCACTGCGTTTTTCCAGTCCGCCGTAGACACCTCGTTTACAGCCTCCTCTAACCTATAGCTCTAGCTCACCATCTGGCGACGTAAATTGTATCCCTTTGAGCTGATATTTTATTTTTGGGAATAAGAAGAAGTCACATGGTGCTAGGTCAGGGCTGTAAAGTGTGCCAGTGTGCTGTCCAGGAAGAACTTCTGTCAAGCATTTGGTAGTATACCATTCAGCGTTAATGCTTCTTTGGTTTCGTAAAGGAATTGACACCAAGTAGCCAGTCAAACTGAAAAAGCTCGCAATCAAAATCTTACCCCCACGTCTAGATCGCTTCGCTTTGGTAGGCGTTGATTCGTTTTGAAACACCCAAACCGTCGACTGGCGGTTTGCTTCTGGATCGTATTGATAAATCCAAGATTCATCACCACCTGTAAGGATGTCGTAAACATGCCGAGAGAAGCCTGCTTCAAATTTGTCTGTTATATCATGACACCATTCCACCCGTGCTGTCTGAACATCGATGAGATTGTGCGGCACCCAGCGTGAAACTATCTTCCGCAACCGAAGATGCACATGTGAAGGCTTCCTGAAGGCTTCTCGTGAAGACTTCCTGATCCAATCTGCAGTTTATGCTGAATTTCTTAGTATGCAATTCGTCTATTGTCTTGGATCAAATTTTTCGCTACTACGTTTTCTTCTGTAACAGCCGTCAAACGGCGACCACTTATTTCTTCATCCCCCAAAGTAAGTCATGAATGCCATTGAAACTATTGATTCGTCTGGTTTCAGGCGACATTTGAAATCGCAAAAAATCATAGCGCGAAAATGGTCTCGACGCAAATCCATTTTTCAAAGAGACACGATGTTTTTAATTAGCTCGCAAAAATGTGGAGGGAAGTTTTGAATGTTCCAAATTCAAACTTTATTAATTATAAATAGTCACCAGTATCTCATACATAAAAACTTTGTTGCAATACTTTCTGAGTGAGTATAAATATGTAGTTTCTGAGTCATACGCAGAAAGTTTAGTAGGTAGTATACACCTGATATACGAAACAAACTTTTAGTCCAGTCACTTTACGGTTTCACCTCGGAATTTGAGATAATAAGCTGGAAACTCGTATACAGCTTCATTTTGGCGTTCTAAAAGTTGTCTGAAAATTCTCGTATTGTCTCGTGTCTGCGGTTTTTGTTTTATCCCCGTTTCTATTGTTCCAATGATGTTAGCACCTCATATCGAAATTGTGGGCCACAAAATTTGCGACAAATTTTGTCCTAAACTTTTTTTATAAAGGGTACCAAGGGTAAGGTTACAGTATATATGCCTGAGCGCTGGGTGCTCTCTTTCTCAAAAACGGTTTAGTTTATATAAAAATATTTGGAACAAAATTCTGCAATTTTGATAATAGATGCTAACATCACTGGAGCAATAGAAACGGAGATAACTGCAAAAAACCGATTTTCGTGACCTTTGACCTCGAATAACTTACGACGCAGACATGAGATAATATGAGACTTTTCAGACAACTTTTAAAACAAAATGAAGCTGTATACGAGTTTCCAGCTTATTATCTCACATTTCGAGATTTACCTATCCGTTTTTTGTCTAAAATGACTGGACTATTTCTGCGTATGACAAGAAAAGGACAATAAATAAAATTAAAATTATTCGTTAAGTATATCGATGTTTTTAAACGATATATCGAAAAAATATCAATGTTGCATTCCGATATTTTATATCGAATACTAATCGACATATTTTTTGAGTGGACTCCCCTATGCTGGAATCTCGGCAACAGATTTTCGAGTAATTTTGTGCGACCAGTACAAGCCCGCCCCAGATTGTGACTGGCTGATGTGCAATACAATTCAAAACGCGTTTGATCTTGTCCACATGCAGTCGTCGCACCACTGCGTTGCTCCGCCATTCGCCCGGCTTTTGTTTTGTCCATCATAATACTCTAAAGCGCCGAGTTTGGATGCGGTAGACAAACGAGGGACGTCACTAAGAGGACGCACGGGAATTACCTATTCCGTTTTTAGTACATCCCGTTGACGGTGGCGGTGGAAAAACGTTGCAATTATAGTTGCGAACCATTCTGTTAAAAATTGTAATATACTGTTTTTACTTCAAATATGGTTTATTGTTCACCAAATATAAAGTAAGAAAATATTTTTTTACATAGGTAAAATAGGG
The DNA here is from genome assembly GCA_017933935.1 of Sesamia nonagrioides. Classification (NCBI taxonomy): domain Eukaryota; kingdom Metazoa; phylum Arthropoda; class Insecta; order Lepidoptera; family Noctuidae; genus Sesamia; species Sesamia nonagrioides. The sequence continues at coordinate 1,363,032 of JADWQK010002002.1, read as the reverse complement.
GACAGTTTCATACGTTTTCGAAAAAATGTTTTCTACAACAACAAATGGAAATGTTTTTGCCAGAACAACGTCTGAATCAAACCCAAATCATTAACTTAAATTACTTTCCGGACATAAACATTACATACGACAATTACATTACATATAATACCGCCCGCTCTTCGTTACTTCCTAGTGCTTTCACTGGGAAGAAATGGAACAAACTCCCATAGCAGCGCTGTCACTGTCAGTTTAGAAAAAAATAAAGAAACTCCTGACTTTATACAATACTATTCATGTAAAATAACTAAATGTCAATTGACACGTACCACAACCACACCACAGCCACAACCACACCACGTGGTCGGGCGTATATTTTGTATTGAAAATGAATATTAAAATTCAGACGTACCGCATTTATCGACCACCTGTGTAAATACGACTACATCGCAACCACATCGCGACGGCAACGCCACCACCGGCGGCGACACCGCGGCCACATCGCCACGACATGACGTCATCAACAGCGTGCGCCTATAGTCGTATTTTGAATTAGACTAAGTCAACTGACGTTTATTGTTTTGTCAGTTTTTGATAAAATAAAAGTAGGTAGTGTTGTGAAAAAGTGAATGAAAGACAACGCAACTACATCGACATTTTGTCGGTACCACAACGCAACTGAAAAAAGTTGCTGCGGCACTATCCACAAGTAACCACAGCTTGACCACATTTTGTTGCTGCGACGTGGTGTGGTTGTGGTACGTGTGAATTGACCCTAAGTATTGCGACACATCTGCGGAACGTACGGCGCCGAAAGTTCGGCTAAATACACTCTCAGTGTATTTCAAGTACTCTATGACACTTCAGCCGCAATAGGCTATTTGACAGTATTCAATTATTTGTGATTTTTTGCTTTAATTGCATAAAATGAGGGTTCTTTATATCATTTACAAGAGTTTTAATAAAAAATAATAACAATTATTATATCCAAAACACAAAAATATGTTTGGCTTTTTGTTTCTCGCGCCACACATTGTGAAACGATCCGGATTGGCTAATGTCGCGATGACGTCATACGCGCATCATCGCTTGTTTTCGGCAAACTTATAAACTGTTTTTCGGGGGTTTTATCGATTTATTTGTACAACCCAGTACAGCACACCACTTGTAAACCATTTTATTAGATAACAACAACAAATAATAATTAAAAACAAACACCACTGAGAACCGAAAACCGCTTGTGACGTCACTTACCAGGCGCAACGCCATATTGCTGATTATATCCTTTTCGCGGCTTATTTGAATTTTGAATTTTTATTTGCATATTTCTTACGAAATACGTATTTAAAATTAAAAAAAATACTTTGGGTGAACTTCTTAACCGCAACCAAGTAATTCAAGATAAAAATTATAAATCTGTCAAATAGCCTATTACGCCGCGTTCTGCGTAGGGCCTAAACTAAAACGCATTTAATGTATTTTGACCGAAAGTTCGGCAGGCGTAGCTGAACGTTCGACGTGTGTTGTGCATTGCGCGTATGGTTTATGAAGAGCGGCAACGTCTTCTAAGCCCTCTGTAAAGGCTAATATTCTAATTAAATGCATTTTTCTGGGCAATTCAGGTACGTCACAAAAACCATAAAGTGTCGACACAGACAGACTGACAATGACGCCACGTAACTTTCCGTGGCGTAGCGCGCTGAACAAGACGCCGCGTTTTGACAGTTTGGTTTGTCTTAACAACTGAATATTGCGACTGACACTTCAGCCGCTGAGCTTTCGGCGTCGTACGTTCCGTACGTTAAAATAACATAACAAAACGCATAACATTAAATTATTTACCATATGCCAGCTTACCAATATAGCAACAAAGCAAAAAAAAAAGAACTAAAATAGAAATTTAAGTAAGTAAAAACTTATTGCCTAAATAAAAGAGGATCCTTTTATAAATAAATATATATCTGGCTGATATTTATGTATTGTAAAAAATAAACAATTATATGGACCTGTGTCGGTTCAGCTATTACTAAATTATATAGTCGAATCAATGTGTAATGCAGACGATTCATTTACATACTTACATAGATTTTATTGGTACGGATGACAGCAAATCAAGAAACTGTCAAATATTCCCAACCAAAATTGAGTTTTAATGCTTTTATGATAAAGTTAAAAATCTATTAAATAAATTTGTATTGGTATTATATTAGTTATTATAGTAGTTTAATGTGCTGTCTGTACCTAATCTAAGGACTTAACCGCACTACGAACAAAAAGTCCGAGCATAGACTATAGTGTCATGTCAGCTGTCAGCCAACAGTTTTCAAACTTACACAAAAATGTTCCTTTATTTATCGATAGATCACTTACGACAGCCTCCGTGGCGTAGCGGTAGTGAACTCGGCCGCTGCGCAAGGAGGCGCGGCTTCGATCCCCTCGTAGTGCAAATATTTATATCCATGAATATGAATATCTGCACTGGTCTAGTCGTGCCTCGGAAAGCACGTTAAGCCGTTGGTCCCGGTTGCCATACGAACATCTAATGGCAGTCGTTACTGGTTGCTGGAGCCCTCAAAAGTTCTACAATTTGTCTAACTGCAATGTTTCGATATTGTCTTCGGGTTGTGGAGGTCAGACGGCAGTCCCTTTACGGAAAGTATCGAAGTTAGAAGATGGTAAAGCGGACCGCAGACTCCAAAGCTGAAAAAAAAAAGCTTCGGATGCGACTGAGATGAACGCTGAGATGATGATGATGAGATCACATACGAGACTCGACTTTTTGATATTTTCCCTTTTTTAAGTATTTTTATTACTTGTTGGGTGAAGGATTGAAGAATCTTCTCCCCATAGAGCTAGTTTCTCGACGGCAAATTAATACAAAATTAATTTGATAAATTATCAAGCCAATAAATAGTTTTCGACATAACTTTCAGCGTTGCCTTACCTGCAAATATTTCATGTTTACTTTGAAGTATGCCTTGCACGGTTAGCGCAACGGTTATGCTGCGCTGCGTGCGCGGGTTCTATTCCCGTACGGAACAAATATTTGTATGACTTCGAAGTAGTTGTTCCGGGTCTGAATGTTTGTGTATGTGAATTTAAATCTTGTAAACGCACCCACGGCACATGGGAAATTCCTAGCGTGTGGCAAAATTAAAAAAAAAAATTGGTTATTAAATTGCCACTAACTGAAACATAACAACTAGGCATTATGAACTTAGAGGGAGTTAATTGGCATAACGCTGAATTCCTACTTATTAAAGGTGTAAGCCTTCTTTTGTAATTTTGACATTCAAAAAGCCAGGCATACAAGTTTGTCCAATAATAAAACATTTGCAAAGTTTATTTCATACTTCATTTGAAATTGGAATGTAAGATAGAACCCGCTACCTGAACTCTAAAGTTCAGGTAGCGAGTTTCAAAATTCCACCAAAGTGTTGAACATTTCTCAAGACTGCATGTGCTTGACGTGTTGAAGTTAGACATTAACGTACAGGATACAGGCGTAAAATACAACTAAGATTTTAGGCATAACGGAAAATTAATGTGCAAATAAATATGCATGGGTTGATTTTACATAATGAATCAAATTATATTATTCTTATATGTAATTAATAAACATATGCAATCGAAATACCGAGGGAACATGCGCAGTATAGCTCACACTGTCTGACCTATTTCACATAGTAAAATCCGTTCCTGGAATTTATAGATTTTACTGGGACGAACTGCATCCCTAGTACTCATTGTACTACATTCATACTTTATTGTGTACCTACTAACAATGCAAATAAAATTTATTATTATTATTATTATTATTCCTCGTTATTTTTTTTTTTAAAAATATCTCACATCTGTGTGTGGGTCGAATTTGGCACGGGCCGAAGCCAAGTGCTCTTAAGTAAAGAATATTGAATTAATTAAGTATTTAAAAATTTTCGGGTTAACCTGCATGTGTTCAGAATAACTGCTTTTTGTAGAAGAAGATAAGTAGACGGGCTAATGTTTAATGTATTAAGGCTATTGTGTAGGGTTTTTGGGATGACTCCTGTGCTGGATATTATGATGGGGATAGTTTTGGTATGGGTGATGTTCCACTGCGTTTTAAGCTCTATGGATAAATCTGTGTATTTTGCAATTTTTTCAGTGTGTGTACTAGTAAGATTATGGGTGTTGCATATAGCTATGTCTATTATGTACACTAATTTATTTTCTTTATCTACCATAGTTATGTCTGGTCTGTTGTTGTGTATGGTTTTATCTGTGATTATGGTCCTATCCCAGTATAACTTGAAATTATTGTTTTCTAACACTGCCTGTGGTTTGTATTTGTAGTAGGGAACTTTATCTGTAATTAGTTTTGTTTGAATTGCTAGTGATTGGTGGATTATTGCAGCAACTTGGTCGTGGCGGTGTTTATAGTCGGTTTGGGCTATGGCTCTACATGCACCTGTGATGTGTTGGATGGTCTCGGATGCACCATGGCATCGTCTGCAGGAGTCATTGTAGTTGGGTCTGCGGATGATGAATTTTTGGTAGTTGGCTGTGTCAATGATCTGATCTTGGATGGCAATCATAAATCCCTCCGTCTCAGGGAAGAGTTCGCCACGCCGCAGCCACGCGTTCGATGCTTTGATATCGACATGGGGTTGCTGCAAGTCGAGGCGGTGTCTTCCATGGAGAGATTTACGTTCCCAAGCTGCTATTTTTTCTGCTTTAGTGGTAATACGTTCATTGGTTTGTGGGTCAATAGCGTGTAAGTTAAGTGGAGTAATTTTTTTATCTGTTTGTGTGATTACTTTATGTAGGGGTGATTGTTGGGCCTTCTGTATGAAAAACTTTCTTAAGTTAGTTATTTGTTTGTTGTGCAAGTTTTCTATGTCTATAAGACCGCGTCCTCCTTCGTCTCGCGGTAGCGTGAGTCTTTGAACACAGGATCGTGGATGATGCTTTCTATTCTTAGTTAATGTAGTATTTATGCAGCGCTGTAATTTAGTCAGATCAGTTTTGGTCCAGTTTATAATTCCAAAAGAGTAGGTGAGTATGGGAATAGCAAATGAATTAATGGACTTTATTAAATTGCGCGACGTCAGTTGTGATTTTGTGAGCATGTTGAGTCTGTGTTTATATTTAGTGATTATTTTATTTTTTGTTTGTTTTTGATCGATCTGGTGTGATTGTTCAAAACCTAAGTATTTGTAGGTGTCATTTTGTGATAGGGGATCTATTGCTTGGCCAGAGTCTAATACGTATGGGTTACTATCAACTTGCTTTCCATTGCGAAGGGTAAATGTTTTGCACTTATCAATGCCGAAAGACATGTTTATATCATCAGAAAAGGTTTGAGTAAGATCTGCAAGTGAGTGAAGTCCTGATATACTGTTGCTATAGAGTTTTATATCGTCCATAAATAGTAAATGGGTCAGCTTAAAATTATCCGGTGTTTCATTATTTCTAATTGTAAGACCACTGTCAGAAGAGTTTAAAAGATTAGATAAAGGGTTTAGTGCAAGGCAAAACCATAGGGGGCTTAAAGCGTCTCCTTGGTAAATTCCTCGCTTTATAAATATGGGATCTGTTTCTATTGATTTTCCTACTTTAAGTTTAGTATTCCAATGTTTCATGGACTCTGTCAAGAAATTAATTATTTCGGGATGAATTTTGTAGTGTTGTAGTATGTATAGTAGCCAACTATGGGGAACAGAATCAAAAGCTTTTTGATAGTCTATGTACATGGTGCAGATGTCATTTTTTGAATTAGCATTATGTTTCATGGCTATGGCATCTATGGTTAATTGTTCTTTACATCCTTGGCTGTATTTACGGCACCCTTTTTGTTCCTCTACTAGGATATTGTTCTGTACGGTGTGTTTATAAATAATTTCAGCAATGCAACCGGTAGTTAATTTGTAAATAGTTTGAAGGCAAGTTATGGGTCTGTATTTGGCTGGGTTGATGTAGTCTGTGTCTTTAGGAAGCATGTAGGTTAGGCCTTGTGTGATAAATTCTGGGATATTTTGTGGATATTTAATGAAATTATTGATGTGATTATAGATGGCGGGGTGAAGGCAGGTTAATTTCTTATAGTAATAGTTGTGAATGTGATCTGTACCAGGAGTTTTCCAGTTGTGTGCTTTATTGATGACGCTAATGAAAACCTCTAATGGAATAGTGGTGTATGACATATCTGTTACATTTTCTAAATTTTGTTTATCGTCCTGTATCCATGTGGCCGTGTGATTGTGTTCTGATGTATTCGACCAAATGTTTGACCAGTAGGTGTGTAGCTGTTCAGGAGAAGGATTGGGTCTATTTGTCGTCTGTTGTCTATGTTGTGTGTTTGTCGTGTCTGTGGTTAAAGTTCTATAAAACTGTCTTTCGTTGTTTGTAAATTGTGTATTCTGATCTTTTCGTTTAGTGCAGTTGAGATATCTATGGCGCCTACTTTTTACGGCGGAAAGTTTCTGTTTTATGGTATCCATAAATTGTTCATTTGTTATATTAGGTTCTTCGTAGCTAGAGTGTGTTCTGTATTTGTGTTTAATTCTTTCAATGTGTGTGATCAGTCTCGAATGCCTATTTCCGTTGATGTATTGTGTCATTCTGCCTATGTCTTTGCGTATTATTTCTATTTTTATATCTAGTCGTTTCAACCACTTTGGTCTTCTGTCTGCTGCAGTGTTGCGTTGTTGTGTAGGTGTTTGTGTAGATATTGTTTGCTCTTTAAGTTTGGTTCCATTACAGATTGCTGCAGTGTATGCAGCGCAATAGATAAGTGTGTGAGTTTTCTGAAAGTTGTCCTCATTGGATGAATATCTTGGTAGAACTGTGTTATTTAGATATGTGATTATATGTGCAAATTTTTTTGATGTTTTCTGTTTGGGTATGAATGGTCTATTTGTGGGATCTGTTAATGAATATTTATTGTAGGCGTCTTCGAAAGTCTTTCCTATTTTGGTGTCTAGGGATTCGTCTACAAATGTAGTACTTATTGCTTCATCGACTGATGTCTGTGTATTGCCCATTGTGATTTGAAGGTCCGTTTGGTTAAAGTCACTACTAGAGTGTAGGTTGTTGGGATGTGTATTTATATTTATAGTACTTTCTATTGTATCATCATGTTGAGTGTTTTGTGTGGGCTGCATGTTGAGGGTGTCCCTAATTTCTCGTTTTATTTCTTCTAATCTTTCGTCTGTAATAAGTTTATTATTTATAATTACTCTACGCTGATCGGCGATACGTTGTTCTGAGACATGTGCAATACTAGGAAATTGTTGTGTTACGACCGTGTGCAGTTGTTTTCTGTAAGCAGTTTTATTGGTTTCTAAATGGGTTATTTTAAAATATTCTTTAATAATTGCCTCATTGATATCGTCGGCCCATCTTAAACGGGTTGTTGTATTTATGGGTTGTTGTGATTTAGCTAGTAAAGGTTGTGTGGATGCTATTGTGTTCTGAGTGTGACAAATATTTTGAAGATTAATTCGTACCTCATTTTTTATGGATTCTAGTGTGGTTTCAGGAAGCAATTTGTTTCGTAAAATAGCCCGTTTCTGATCTCCTAATCGTTGCTTTGAAACTTTTATTTCGGGAAATCTTTGAGTGAATTTAGCATATAAAGGATCTAAATAGCCGCGAATTTTAGTTTCTAAATCTGTAATTTGAAGGTAAGTGCGCCAGATGAACTCATTTATCTCTCTTGTCCATCTCAATCGCGCGCGAGCTTGGCCAATGGTGGGTACAGGATTGTCGGCTGCTGCCTCCTGAACAACATCCACGGTTGCAGTTATTATTATTATTATTATTATCATAGGAATTTTAGGGCTGTAGGTGTGCGTCTTTTTTACTGCGCAGGTATTGAATTACCTGATATAATAAGCTACTGCGGAGATAAATTCTCCGAAGTTGCATCTAACTATGTTAGTTACGTCGATCTAGTTTTATATAGGACATGTTATTTCAGGTGTAGGGAGGGGTGGAACTCGGGTGAGAGATGTTTAGTTGCATTTTACACTATAATAATGCAACACAAAATGTCTCGTTCTTTTTTGTTTAATACATTTTATGATCCTTTTAAAGTTGATACTTCGCAAAGCATATTTTCAAAACAAAACTAACTAAAGGTATTTAACATCATAATGATTCATAATTTTTGTGACCAAGATAGAGTCCAAATCTTTTGAACCTCTCAACCGATTTTGATGAAATTTGGCACAGACAATCTTTAGACCTTGAGAAAGAACATAGGGTACTTTTTATCCCGAAAAAAATTGATGTTCCCGAGGGAAATCTAAAAAGCGCGATATAACCGAACTTCACGCGGGCGGAAAGCTAGTATTTTATATTCTGTCCTTTTCATAATGAAATAGAAAGAAAAATATTCAATGAATTTAAATTTAAATTTAGTTTAGTTCGCGAACAAGGGAATCAGCGCCAGTGCACGACTTGTAAGTTTAGAACAAGCCACGAGTGGCTTTAACAACGTGCAAACGTGCCGAATCCTGAGCTTACTCAATTCATAATTATATATAGGTAGTGTTGAAATACAAGAAATTTTGCGACATTTCTTAATAAAACTTCGACTTTCCCAGTCCTTGAGACTTTGTAGGTCTTTCCTTTTTGCCATAGGTACTTCGGTCGGTTGTTGAGAGCTTTTTCAATATATAGTGTTGAAATACAAGAAATGTTCCGACATTTCTAAATAAAATTTCTGTTTTCCCATTCTTTGTGACTTTATAGGTCTTTCCTTTTTGCCATACTTCGGTCGCTGGGAGCTGTTTCATCATTTACTTTATTTTTTTTAAACGTTACACATTAGTAATTGTTCCACTGGTGCGTTTGTAATTTTGTATTGTATCATGGGTGCGTTTACAAAGATTTTAACTCATATACATCATCATCATCATCTCAGCGTTTATCCCGGTTGCATCCGCGGCTTTCGCGTTGGAGCCCGGGGTCCGCTTTCCTGCACATTCTCCTCCATTTCGCACGATCTTTAGCATCCTGTGGTAAGAGCTTGTTGGCACGCTTGTCATCTCTTACAACGTCAAGCCAGCACTTCTTTGGTCTACCCCGCTTGTTCCGGCCCGGCGGAGGCGCCATGGCAAGACATTTGTTACCCACGTAACATGCCGGTTTGCGTAAGACGTGGCCGTACCAGCGTAGGCGACCCTCCTGCAATTTGTCTGCACTGACACGGACACTAAGGCTGCCCCGGATGCGGGAGTTCCTGATGCGGTCTTTCCGCGTAACTCCACACATTCACCGCAGCATATTCAGCTCCGTGACACGCAGCTCCTGCTTGTGTCGCTCAAGCACAGGCCACGCCTCACTGCTATACAGGAGAACAGGTCTAATGATGGTTTTATAGACCTGCCCCTTAAGCTTAACCGGCATTTTGGGGTCACAAATGACACCTGTCACCTCACGCCATTTCGCCCAAGCTGCGGAAATACGTGCCCTGACGTCGCAATCAATGTCGACGGACGCGTGAAGCACAGACCCCAAGTATTTAAACTGGTCCGTGCACTCGACCATGTCTCCGCCTATGCGCACAGACATGGGGTTTGTCGTGTAGCTGGCCAAGTACACGGTCTTCGTCACGTTGAGTTTCAGACCTCCGTTCTCAAGCGAGTCCTTCCACTCACATACATAAACAGTCAAATCAAGAACAACTACTTGTTTTTATACAAGTATATTTTTCCGTTTTTTCCGGGGACCGAACCCGCGACACGCAGCGCAGCAGTCTATCGCTCAGCCGCTACACCAACCGTGTCATTAACAACAACCTATCAGATGATTGGTATATACTTTCAAGTTCGAAAATAGGATTTTGATGAATTGATTGAATGACTATGATTGCCAGCCGACAGCCTCCGTGCCGTAGCCGTAGCAAACGCGGCCGGTGCGCAAGGAGGCGCGGGTTCGATCTCCGCTCAGTGCAAGTAATTGTATGCATGAATGTATTGTATGAATGAATATTTGCACTGGTCTGGTCGTGCCTCAGAAAGCACGTTAAGCCGTTGGTCCCGGTTGCCATACGAATATCTAATGGCAGTCGTTACGGGTTTTTGGAGCCCTCAAAGGTCTAACAATTGGTCTAGCTGCAATACTTCGATATCGCCTTCGGGTTGTGGAGGTCAGACGGCAGTCAGTTCACGGAATATATCGGAAGTTTTACCAAAATCAGCAGTTAGACTGAAAAAGCGGACCCCAGACTCCAAAACTGAAAAGGCTTCGGATGAGGCTGGGATTAACGCTGAGATGATGATGATGATTGAATGACTATGATTGATCTCCTGTCCTTATCCCAAATTATTTGTGGTCGGCGCAACATGTCTTTTTCTTCGATACTTCTCTATTAGTCAATCTCTGTAATCACCTTTGTATCCAGCCCCCTAATCGGCGAACACATTTTTGTCAAATTATTGCGACTAGTTGGGATCACTTGGTATCATTCGGGCCGTCCATTGGTCCGTTCGGTCCAAACGATCTCAACTAGTCGCAATCATTTGACAAAAATGTGTTCGCCGATTAGAGGGCATATCATCACTCACATATTCTATCCAACTTTTCTCTAAGTCTTATCACCTATTTACTACTCTTTCATTGCCATTATTAATCAATCGCATAAATGTTGAAACCTACTTCATTAAAATTTTAATTCGTTCAGTCATACCCAGACAGACGAGCGCAGCTTTCAAAAGCTTTTAATTTAGCCCAAAAATTCTATACGGGGTGAGTGGCAGTGACCGACGCGTAAACTGCAATCATGGTTTCAGTAATTAATATTTCGTCGTCCGTCATAAAACAAATTACTGGCCACAGAAACCTCCAATATGTGTATATGCAGTCGAACTAAAAGGGAACATTACGCAAAACTCACCGCAAAGGGCGTCACAAGCACACACGGTAAACATATTACAAACCGCCATATTGCACAAACTCGTATCCAAGCCGAACTGATTTATTTATTAAAATGTAATAACTGGGTATTCACTATCCTGTGAAGATGCATCAACATTTTCATTATTTTTGCATTTTAACTATATATTGTGGCATCCCACGGCATTTTACAAGTGGATGATCTAAGGAAACTGCTTCGCGAATGTAGAGAGACTTTGAAGAGGAAAAAGAAGGAGTTTAGTTAAAGCTACGAATTAAGCTATTTTTTTTTTAATATCATCACCTCAATATTGAAGACTATAAATTCTCATTTTTTTGTTTTTCGTGATATAGTGGAAGTGGCTATACAATCAAAAGACTACTTACTCCATTAAGTGAAAAATTTGGAGAAATTTTTCATTTTTCAGGAGTCAGGGACTTCACACTTTTTTTCACAAATTTTTGTCTAATAAAGATTATTATTGTTATTTAATGGCGGTCTGTATTACGATATACGGCCATTAAAAATATTTACTATATGCGCTAATACGACACTCTAGTGGTCGCATATTGTAAGTATTATTCCCTATCGGAACAGCTATTTAAATATTCAATGCACGTCACGTCTGCATCATGTACTGAATCCATGGTATCCGGTTTCGCGTCGATATCCCTGCAACCCTGTAAACAACGTAGATGAGCACTTAGAAATGATTTTTGAATATTCATTCTTTAAAAGGTTTTGAACCCCCATCTAAACCTTTTGTTTGAATGGAAAATACAAACGCAAAACGTAATTTTAACGATGGAATGCCAATCGGGCACTCAATGACACGGTTTATAATAATTATAGATTAGATAAGTTGAGATGGTCAAACAGACATTGGTTCTCATCTGAGGGGAAATTCACGTAATTTTAAGAATATTCACAAACAAATCTGTCTCGATCTGTCAAAAAATCCTTAAATACTAATGTTATAAATGGGAAAGTGAGTTTGTTTCTTTCGCTTTCACGCCGTAACTACTGAACCGATTGCTTTGTAATTTTGCAGACGTAAACTTAGAAGTCTGGATTAAATAATAGGGTACTTTTTATCCCGGAAAAATTTGATATTTCTTAGGGAAATCTAAAAAGTGCGATATAACCGAACTCCACGCGGGCGAAGCCGCGGGCTGAAATCTAGTATTAATACCTATAATTTCACTACATTTTTGATATTTCTTTGTCACCGAAACGAGACTACGACTAGATTTTGAACGTTTTAAATTAGTGGAATTGGCCTTCTGGATACTATGAGATCTGTAATGCTGTGAACGATGGAACACTTTTTATTCGACAGCTCGACAGCAAAGGCAGGGTTATGTTTTTGACGGGTTTATTAATAAAAGATCAAACCATTTGAAGTTTCTAAAAAAGGTCTAGACGTATTTATTGCCCTTTTAGGCCTTAAATGTTATATTTTTTTAATTGTCTCCTCAAGAATCTTCTTTTTCCCTCGGGCTGGAAAATATTCATGCATGTTCGCCACCCTGGGATGGGCGGCGGGGTCTGTCAGATTCTTTCTGACTAAAAACCACCCCGGTTTCATCTCACACCTACGCTGCGGTTGCGAGAACGAACAATGCTTCCGCAACCCCCGATTGGCCCGCCACTGTGGGCAGCTCCTTGGGGAATGAGGTGTTTTCCTCCGCCGCGCCTCCTCGGGTCCTGTTTGGGGGGCGACAGACTCGGGGACGTCTGGACCTACAATAACTTGCGTCCCGCGGTTTCAGACGTATAAGTCTCGAACTCATGGGAATATCGGACAAAAGTATTACGATGCTTTTTATCACTTTGACCTTGGTATTACATACGGTCCCTGATCAAGGTCATAATCTACTCATATGCTAAATTTCAACCAATTCAGCCGTTTAAAAAACTTGCAAAAGAGAACAAGTCTTTTAATTTTTTTGTCTTTATAATAATAGGAGTTAAAGTATGAAATTGCCGATTTGTATTGAAAATCTAAATTGTTCATTTTTTAATTTTTAACTAATTTATTTAATCAAAATAGTTACCATTATTATCTATACATTGCGGCCATCTAATGGGAATGTCATTTATGTCTTTGCGATAGGACTCTGAGGATTTAGTCTGCACAAACTGTGTGAAAGCATTTTGTACTGCCTCCTGGTAAGACAATTTCTTGTCACATAGATAATTGTCCAAATCATGGTAATCCATCGAAAATCATGGTAATCCATTGGAGCAAGGTCTGGCTAATACGGAGGATGACGAATGATTTCTAACTACAGTTCCTGAAGGGTCAAAATGGTTTCTCGTTCTGCATGAGGTCTGGCTTTGTCATGAAGCAATAGGGATGTTTCCTGGGTAAAAAAAAAATGATTCTATTTAGTCCGTCATTCAGATTATAGAGAATTATTGGATATGTATATTTTATTTTATCAAATCAATGAAAATCGACAAATATAAAAGGCATCTAAGATCAGCAGTGGTGGCTGGTGACGTCACTGCTCGCTAAAAAGTGTAGCGTGCAGTGACGTCACACAAGTTTTCAACGCACTTTGTCGTCTTCATTTTTTGTTTATATGAAAAAAGAAAAAATACGTGTCTAGTATTTTTTAGAAATCTGACTGACGGACTAATTAGTGTTTTTTTGTCAACTACCCTATTATGGTGAAAATCGATTCATGAGTCAGTGCTGTTTTATTTATTGCTAGTTTTGCCAACATTGTTCGGATTTCGGCACAATAGACATCTGCCGTTATTGCTTGACCAGATTGGAGAAAACTATAGTAAATAACACCACGCTGGGACCACCAAACAGTTACATTATCTTTTATTGGTAAGTTTTATGGTTGTGGCGTTTGACCTTTGGTCAGCCATTGCATGTTTCTTTTACGGCCATCATAAAGAATCCACTTTTCATCACATGTTACAATTCGATCCAATATTCCTGCATTTATGTACCGATTATTATCAAGGCAACATAAGTTTCGATGCGATGCGATTCTATCCGCAGACCAGGAGGCACCTGTTTTTAGTTTTTTTTTTTTTTATTATGTTATTCATTTTACGCAAATGACTCAATATTGTGGGTAAGGTAACGTTAAACCATGCCGCTGATTCCTAGGTAGTTGACTAGAATCGGCTTCCAGCATCTCTCTTAATTCATCGTGATTCACCTGTGTCCCACCTGTGTGGGCGGTCTTCTTCGTGGTTCGTTCTTCAAGTCGAAGTTTCCATCACGGAAGCGTTCAAACCAAAATTGCACAGTGCGTTCATTAGTAGACCCCTCTTCAAACGCAACATTGATATTGCGGGCTGTTTTTTTGCTTCCACGTCGGATCTCTTATTCAAAAATCACTCGAATTTTCGTAGTATCCATCTTTTTTGTCTAAATTGAATAACCAAAAATAATTCACAAATTTTTTAAAAGAAGAACTTCATAGAAACCATCTGAAAAAAGTTTCAATCGAAAACCATGAAGATTCTATGTCAATTCAAAGAACCTATTGCAACAAAACGGCAATTTCATACTTTAACCCCTAATATTATTAGTTTTGATGAAAATGAAAGTAATTTACCAATAATTTATTTTTCAACAGATATTTATTTGAACTACTGCAGTCATACGAACACTGCTCAGATCTCAACTTCGACTATACCCGCCCGGCTGTGCTTTCAAGCCACAGTCGACTGCGTATAGTGGCCCAGACTTCCCAGCACGCTGCACAGTCAACCAGGTAATTTATTTACTTTTATACAATATGCGCTTATATATATTTTATATATATACGCGGTCGTATCGCAATTACACAGTCGAAAATGGCGTTGTATTGTTACTATGATGATTATGTAAAATTTGATATTTTATTTGGTCATGTGTTTACCTAACCTTTATTATCCTTATGGGTCGGGCAGGGTTTTCTTTACATATTGTATATAAGTGTATATATAATATATATAAACAACCGTAGGTATTTATATACTGCACCTGCGCAAACGCATCCATACTCGTATAACGATACTTACAACAATACATTCGAATAACGCGTCATACTGACGTCACGGAAATCCTGCATCTCGCAAGCAGAGTTTACTGTGCAGAATCTATGTACTATGTTAGTAATCTTTTCCCGTTTGCTAAAAATTACGGACTAATTAATTTTTAATCGTGGAATAAAATTAATAGGGAACTCTAGTGGTGCTTTCTCTATGCAAACGTATTCCGCTGTTTTCTTCGTGGATAATGCTTTTAGAGCAATTTTTTTTTTCTACAATTTTACAGCGTGACTATACATGCTCATACCATTTGATTTTTTGCGAAACTTAATAAAAGTAATAGGATATTTCAAAATCGCCGAAAATAACCCATTTTTACCGGGATGTTCAAATGACAGACGTGATAAGTTTTTGACAAAAAATAAAATATTATACTTATAAGTATACTTTTCCTCTAATTTATGATATAAAAATAATTAAGATCTGTCGTGTTATGAAAAAAAAAAAACAGCGGTATACGAAACGTCTTTTGGTCAAAGTTTTTTTTGGTTAAAATCAGCCTGAGCTGCAACTGTCCTTTTCGCACTCTACCGGGAAAGGTTGGAAGCAGCGCGACGGCAATAGTTTCTTCAAAAACCATTATTTTCCAAATTCCTCGGCACTAGAGTCCTCTCTTAACATACAGATTTTGCATGCAAGAACTATCAAAACTTCAAATCGATTCGACTTGCGACTGCTCACACTCAGTTGTGATCACACCACAGTGCTTCATACAAGTAAACAAAACTGATTCCCGTTTTCAAAATTATCTTATTTATTAATGATTATTGCTTTTGTGTTCTAGCACCGATGTCAACGATAACAATAACATTGAACCGGGACCCAACCGTGGGTCTCTATCGCCCCGCCCAGGCGGCAGTGGTGCTGGTGGTAAGCTCATTTACTACATACCTATTGTAATGTTTTGAATCTGGCAACCAATCTTGGGTCAAACCAATGGGCGTCTCTCTGAAGGATCGCATCAAAATGAGGTGATCCGACAGAGGACCAGAGTCACTTACATAGCTGAGAGGATCTGCAAGCTGAAGTGGCAATGGGCTGGTCACGTATGCCACAGGACCGACAACCGATGGGATAAACAAGTCCTCGAGTGGAGACCGCGTCTCGGCAAACGTAGCGTAGGACGCCCTTGGGCAAGATGGAGCGACGACATCAAAAAGGTGGCTGGTAGTGGCTGGCGTAGAACTGCTCAGGATCGAGCTTGTTTGCGTGCCATGAAGGAGGCCTATGTCCAGTAGTGGACGAGTAGAGGCTGATGATGATGATGATGATGAACCAATCTTACCGAAGGGTATCGTATTCATTACCTGGATTGGGAGGTAGGCAGTTGCTGCATGCGATATACTCATATTCAGTTGAATATACAGCATTTAAAGTAATTAACGCACACCCTCAAACACCCCAAAGAATATTATGTTATAATCATAATACATAGTATGTATTATGATTATAACATAATATTCTATTATCGAGCGACGACATCAAAAAGGTGGCTGGTAGTGGCTGGCGGAGAACTGCTCAGGATCGAGCTTGTTGGCGTACCATGAAGGAGGCCTATGTCCAGCAGTGGACGAGTAGGGGCTGATGATGATGATGATGATGATGATGATGATGATGATTCTATTATCACAATACATACTATGTATTGTATGTATGTATGTCGTATGTATGTCGTGTCTTTGTATGTATGTCGTGGTGGCCTAGTGGTTAAAACACCAGCCTCTCAAGTATGAGTGCGCGGGTTCGATTCCAGGTCAGGCAAGTACCAATGTAACTTTTCTAAAGTTATATGTACTTTCTAAGTATATCTTGGACACCAATGACTGAAGGTGAAGGAAAACATCTTGAGGAAACCTGGACTTTAAAAAGTCTGAAATCGCCAACCCGCATTGAGCAAGCGTGGTGATTACGCTCAATCCTTCTCTGTATGAGAGGAGACCTGTACCCAGCAGTGGGACGATAAAAGGTTGATGATGATACTATGTATTATGATTATAACATAATATTATCTACTCTCATATTAAAAAATTAAAAATATAAAACCAAAAAGGAGTTTATATTGACGTACTTTACCAATAGTATATCGAAAGGAAATTAAAAAATTAAATTATAACATTATTTCTCTAACAAAATAATGTTATAATAAAATTTTTTTTCATTACGGTGCAAACCATAGACAGCCATTGATATAATATTAAACTAAGGTAGATAAGTCACTAGCGCATTGAACTTGAAGCGTACAAAATATCATATCTGTTTAATATTATATCAATGTAGACAGTACTATTTCATTTTTTATCTGTGGCTGCGCGCGCTTTAGCGCATGCGCTGTGATGCAGGGTGCAGAATTGTTAATATTTTGCATATTACAATTATGAAACTGAATAAATGGAATCGTGTTGCGTTGGCGTTAGACGCACTGAGATTAGATAAAGTAGTGTATGAACCTGTACATAATTAGGTATTACACACTCGTGTGATACTATTAAAAAAATCCCTTCGCTCGTTTTTTAAACTCACACTCGTGCTTAATACCCCCCATTATGTATCAGTATCATAAACTACTATTCTATTATCATAATTCATACTATATATTATGATTATCAATACATAGTATAAAACAAAGTCGCTTTCGCTGTATGCCCGTATGTATGCTTAGATCTTTAAAACTACGCAACGGATTTTGACGCGGTTTTTTTAAATAGATAGAGTGATTCTTAAGGAAGGTTTGTATGTATAATAAATGCATAACATAGTGTTCGTTCCCGAGGGAAATCTAAAATGCGCGATATAACCGAAGTCCACGCGGGCGAAGCCGCGGGCGGAAAGCTAGTAACATAATATTCTTTGCTTTGGGGTGTTTGAGGGTGTGCATTAATTACATTACATGCTGTATAGTCAGCTGAATATGAGTATATCGCATGTAGCAACTGCCTAGCTCCCAACCCAGGTAATTAATGAATACGATACCCTTCGGTAAGATTGGTTCATCATCATCATCATCAGCCTCTACTCGTCCACTGCTGGACATAGGCGTCCTTCATGGCACGCCAACAAGCTCGATCCTGAGCAGTTCTCCGCCAGTGTATTACACTGAATTTTTAATTTAACAGGTACAGTAAAATCTTGTAGTGATTGTTATAATCCTGTTCTAGCATGTTGCAAAGAATTATAATATCTTTGGCATGTATCCCGTTTTCTTCTGCCCAGTAACAGTAAACTATTCTCCCTTTAAAAATATACCCTTTAAAAATATAAATGCGTAAGCACATGCACATGATGACTTTTGAGGTATCTTTTTTTCTCTTTTTGACTTCGCACGGTTTGTGCATTTAGCCAATGTCACGTAATAAATTCTCATTCATGTAGAAAGACGGCCGCGTGAACCGTCTACGAGGGTGGTTTGAGGCAAAGTCATGATGAGACCACTATGCTGCGATATCTCAATATTATTCTTTATGAGTTATCGTTATGAATCATCATAAATCACGCACTTTTATTTAGTAAACAACACTATAAATTATTTAAAAGTCCAATGAAAAATGAGCGTGACACTCAGCTTAATTTTGCCGCCATAACTCCGGTATTGAGGTTAAACTGCTAGTCGACGACGCAGCGACCGAAGCGCACAGATATGGGCGCGAGGGAGGCGTGGACGAAGGGTGCCGGATTATTATTGGACGTGCCGATCTATCGAAGTACCGGAGTCGGGAGTAGTGAGATTATACTGTATATGCATTGTTATTTATTAAATTAGTTATATGTACCAATTTTTGGAGAACGAAGACCTTAACATTCTTGGAATAAGGTTTTTCTTTCTTTTTTGTATTGAATGATTAAATTTGTATGAATACAAGTAAAACTGCGGTTTTAAAAGTGTGTACAAACAACAGGGTTAATATGACGATAATTTCCGTAGTTTTAATTATTTTAGGGATAAAAAATTACCTTTATTAAAAATGATTTAAACCGATTCAGTAAACGATTCTGAACAAACTGTTGTCAGGAGGTGCTTTAATTAATTTACATACAACATATTTTTGTTTATGCGAAACTCGAAACACGTATTCAGTATTTTTAATTAAAGAATCTATGTACAAAAATGCAAAAAGATAAAATCATAAACCACAAAGTTATGAGCTTGCTATTCTACTTGGTTGTCCCAACAAAAATATGGACAAAGCTCCGCTCGGCCGGGCGAGCGCGGTGCATTGATCTATAGCGTCAGCTGTTGCGCGCGCGCAAATTCTATGATCTATCGTAAGCTGCGTGGCGGGCTTGGTGGTTACCAAGCCAATATATCCCAAATACATTTAGAAATTGTTGCAGTGTGGTGTAAAAATGATTGGAATCGATTCAGTTATTTATTCTGAGCAAATACCAAGCAAATATATCCCAAATACATTTAGAAATTGTTGCAGTGTGGTGTAAAAATGATTGGAATCGATTCATTTATTTATTCCGAGCAAACTATATTCAGCTTTCGCATAAACAAGAAATAACATTGTATATGTCTATGGCAATTAAAATCGAATGTATGAAAAAAAACTGGTTACACAATTTAAATTATGATGATACACAGTTTTGCAATGAGAATGACCTTATAGAGTCTGTACACTCAAATATTTCTCTCTTTCTCTTAGACGCACACATACAAATTCACACACACACACGCACTCGCGCCCTCATACTCACCTTCACTCACGGATTTTGTTTTGTTTTCTTTAATTTCTCTCATTTTTATTGCTTACGTATTTATAATGTGAGGGAAGAGGGAAGAGCGAAGCCTTGCAACTACAGGCATTTTAATGCCAATATGAGACTCCTTGACATTCAATGTAAGTCAAGTAGCGGAATCGGAGTTACCTAATAACGCCTAATGAACTTATTTATACCTTAACTAACTCAACTTATGCTAGGTTAACGTTAGGATGTCTGGAGAATTACTATTTTTTATTTCAATTACTTTATTTTAATAACGGCAGCGGCGAGAGCAGTGGTGGCCTAGTGGTATCGGCCGCGACTCGCAAGTTGTAAGTAGCAGGTTCGAA
Organism: Sesamia nonagrioides; assembly: GCA_017933935.1. Taxonomy (NCBI): domain Eukaryota; kingdom Metazoa; phylum Arthropoda; class Insecta; order Lepidoptera; family Noctuidae; genus Sesamia; species Sesamia nonagrioides. Next base: position 1,343,052 of record JADWQK010002002.1, on the reverse strand, counting down.
CCCCATCAGGCGCTTTACTTTGTGTAAATTATTTCATCACCACTGCTCTCAAAACCGTGAAGGAAAACATCGTGAAGAAACCGGCATATTTTAGAGCCAAAAAATGCAACGCCAAAAATATATCTAAGGCATGTGACATCTACCAATCCGCACTGGGCCAGCGTGGTAGATTACGGCCCACCCCTTCTCACCGAGAGGAGGCCTGTGTCTCAACAGTGTGGGAACATTATAGGCTGATTATGTTGATTGAAATACTTTAGTCTTATACAGAGTGGTGCTGACAATACGACAATAAATGAAAACACAGACCATGCTGGTTCATAGGAATAATCCTGAACCATATAAAAAAATCTAGCATCAAAAATAAAAAAAAATGAAAATTTCAAACAAACTAAATCGCATAAAAGTTCAATGACCTCCGATCAGCGGGCGACAGCGCGTTCCTGTATCGACTTGCTTTTTCGCGCCATTATTATTAAAGTTTAGTACCGCTGGATGCGGCGGCCATTAACCTGTAAGCGCTTCCTTATCAACATGTACATCATGTAGAAAATGTGAAAAATGAAAAATAATTTCCTGTGACTAATCTAATGGATATATTTATATCTTTTTTATGGGTAGACTGAGAATGTGTTGAGGTACACGAAGTTTAATTTATTGTCGTATTGTCAGCACCACTCTGTATACCAGAAAAATATTATGCCAGAAGGAAAATTAGACCTTCTTAGATCCCTTTCCTTCCATCTTTAATTACAGAATAAGCAATAATGATAATGATTAATAAAAATAATGTAAAAACCTGTCCACGCGCGACCTGTCCTGTAAAAATACACAGTGAAAACTGAGCTTATATCTAAATTACGTATACATATATACAATATGTAAAGAAAACCCTGCCCGACCCAAAAGGATAATAAAGGTTAGGTAAACACATGACCGAATAAAATATGAAATTTTACATAATCATCATAGTAACAATACTAATGAATTTTGAAATAATCTTTTTTTCCGCGAATTAATTCTACTTCCCCAAAATTTGGTAAATATTTAAAAAGTGACAACACCATTTAGACAGTATTATTATGAGTGATGCGACCACGTGCCGCGTGCCCTGCCCCCCTTCACCCGCATATATGCCTACCGTGTTGCCTACCGCACTTGTATTAAGTTACCTCACTTTTTCCAAATAATATTTATTTTTTAGGGGATTTTTTTTTTAAGTTTAGCCCTGCTTTGTAGTCATTAATAGAATCAGTTATCGATACCTAACAATACCTTTACTGATCGGACAGGGTTTTCTTTACATATTGTATAATATAAAGGCTATTCTTACAAAAAGTTGAATTATTTTCAGGGTCAAGCTCGAGCGGATTTAAACGATCGTCGACTGAGGTGGAGAACGTCCTGCCGAAAAAACGCATTCGTATGGTCGAATCCGCGTTCCTACGGCGCGACTCATTTATCGACAGCATGTTCGGTGGAGTGCTGCTGACACGCGTTGAATGCACCGAGTGCCACTCGTCTTCGCTGTCCCGCGACGTGTTCCGAGACCTGCAGCTCGCTTTTCCTGACAAGCCGGAAGGCTGGCAACACAACGTACAAAGCCTACTTGAGTTCTACTGTTCCAAGGAAAGCCTCACCGGCGAAAACCAATACCGGTGCCGCGACTGTGACGGACTGCGAGATGCTGAACGGAGCGTACTCATCGAAACCACACCCAAATATCTAATCCTCGTTCTCAAGAACTTTAAGTAAGTATTTCGAAAACCTATCGAGTTTTATTATATTTCCTCTTCTTTTAGTTTCCCTGTCTTTTAGTTGAGAATCGAATGTTATCCGATGGAAAACAGGAATTCGATTTTTAAAATTAGAACCATTGTCAACAGGTTCGATCCGAAGCTACAAGTGCAAACTAAATTGATGCATTCGATGTACCATAACCACACCATAACACTGCCGTCGGTGCGCTCGCAGGCCGTGCACTCATCCTACAAGCTGTACGCCGCCGTCATTCACGCTGGCACCACGCTCGACTCGGGCCACTACTACACGCTAGCTAAAGACAACGACCAATGGAACATGTACAACGACGACGTGGTTACATCCTCAGATGAGGCACAACTGAACGGTCTCAACCGTTCCAGCACGCCCTACATTCTGTTCTACCGACGCACTGACATTGAGGAGGGGACCGCTCCATCCATGGAAGAACTGCCCCCGAAGGTGCAAGAGACAGTCATGTCACACAACAAGCATTACGTGGAGACGGTACGCAAGATGCGGTTGACTCGTCCATGACAGTTAAGATCAGATAAGTACATCGACTTCACGGTGTTGGATAATGATGACATGGACGACCCAGCTTATGTTTCTGATAGCAAGCCCTCAATGCGACTTTAAATTTAATGAACATCTCTATATAAAATTTACTTCAACTCGGACGCGAAATTAATTATGTATGTTACGGTCGTTGCGACGCAGGAGCGATCATGAGTTCGTCATAATCATCGGAATCTTAAGTTTGACAAAGAAAGGAAATTGTACATCCAGCTCCGCCTATCTAGCTCTCTTGGCTGACATTTCCCCTTTGTGATTCGTTAGTGAACTTTGGACACGTTAATATCAAGTGCAGTTCAGGAATAATGATGAATTATATCGACGTGACCGTAGTTGCAAATTACATACTTTCTCGACCTGTCGAGGAAGTATGTACTTTAGTTAATACATAATAATTAATGCATGTATAAATTGGGATAAATAATTACTTGGCATTGAGTATTTGCTGATGGACCAGAGTCAATTAATCTCAGTTCGTTTTTGTTGTGTTTATGAAATCGGTTAATTAATAATGATGTAATGTATATTTTATTCAAGGTATATATAAATCATTATTGTGGTGTATTATATGGAATAAAACCCAACAAACATTGTATTGTTATGCTATTTTTTGCTGAATCACTCAAATACCGTCTCAAGCATGTAGTAGATATTAACTTGTTTATCTGTTATACAATTAAGTGCTGGAAACTAATTGTATTGCTTATTTATTCTCTTCTACCCATTTGCTGTGCCGTGTATGTTTAAATCATTATGGACTCCAAGTGATCTAAATTATACAGTTGCCACATAAGTATACATTATGGTGAACTAAAAGATATTCATTATATGTTATGAAGTTAAATAGACACAACCTATCATGACTAGCTCAGCTTGTTAGCAACGCGATTTTGTGTTCAATTATATTATGTATTGAAAAACATGGCTCGCATCTGAAGCGATTTGTGCAGATCTAGAGTCATTATCGTGCAATCTATTAAATAATACTTAGACCGTAACATATATACATAGAAATATGAATATAGAGAACTTCTGTATATTATTTATGGAGTATTTATAAGTGAAGTATAGTAAGTTAAACATAAGAAATCTTAAAAATTTCATCACACTGTTTTTGCAAAAAACCTCGTTATATTGATTAAAGTAAAATGAATGTTAAAATAATTATAAAATGAAATTATAGATAACTATTCGTGTTGATATTGCATAAAGTATTCGTTTCAATTGCATTAAATTACATCAGTATAATATGATAACTGTGAGTATTGGTAGATTTATAACATGGAAAGATTTCAGTGAATTCACACATTTTATAACGTATATATGTTAAGGTTATCGTATATCCTTAGAGTAAGTAAGTATTCAAAGACGTGATCTATGGTTGCTGTCTCTAGCGCTAGAATTTTAACATTAACACATAGTAATTTTGAGGCATTTACATGTTCAGTGTTACTGATAGGAATCCAATCGCTGAAATCCTCCACTCTGATTAATCATCATATTAAATGTAGTGACGAGGTTTCTTGCAAAAGCTTATTTACAACTTGACTGACCTTTTTTTTTTTGAAACTTGTTATTGCTTTATTGTATTATTAACGTATCGAGATTATTCAATTTAATATTATTATATATATACACATTATTTTAGGTAAATATTTTGGTTTAATTTCTGATAACACTGTCTTGGTGTAATATTCTATAATAAATATGTCTGTCAGATTGATACAATAATGTTACTGATATTTATGTAAGTTCGGGTTATTGTGCATTTGCATCAATTACCTAATGTAACTATTGAAGTACACTTTCGATATGTCGCTCTCAGCTGATCTGTTACTCAATTCATTTTGCCTCTGGAATTGCAGTTTGTTTAGTTAAACAAACTACCATTCCATTGCATTCGTTATTTTTTTTTGTGTCAATATAAATATATTAATGTAGGGAGTTCCTATACAATGGCACTTTATGGTAGGTTAGGCGCAGAGGCTGAAAGCTTCTGCACCACAGGTCGGAGGTTCGAAACCCTTGATTAAAAATAAAACAAATCGGTATGCATTAGGATCACCAACTAAAGAAAAAACTATGCAAGGTTGCCTAAAGAATTAAGGTTATGTTAAGCTGATTATCAAACTGTTCATATTAATATTTAAAATAGCTTAATTTTACCCCTTTCACACCTGTTGGTTCTTATTGATAGGTATTTAGTTATTGTCCCATTTAGGATTTATTTGCGGCGAAGTCACGACTGTTCGAGTATTTATTTATACATGCTGTTGCTGAATATCTAATGTAAATATTATTTTGTTTTTCGCTAATCATTTAACAACAAAACATAGGTTTATAAAGAAAGTGTGATTCTCTCTATTATTTATATTCAGCGAATACAATAACATGTACTCTATTTGGATATTTTACATCGAATGAACGCGACTTCGCTGGACTTATTTACATATGTTATTAATATTAAATCGTTCAGGTTCTCCTTTATGTAAATAATTAAAGCATTTAAAGTTTAAGATAGATATTCCACATGGTAAACATAGTATAAGTAGGTAAGTATACATTATATATGTTTATGTTTAGGGCATAGGATCAGCCCACTCAATCACTTTTGTTTATAGTTAGAAACACGTATTGTAAAATCGGTTTTTGGTTTAAAATAATAAAATAAACGTTGGAAAAGTTACTTTTGTTTCTTTGTACAAAGTCAAATTTAATAGGGAACATTACGCAAAACTGCGCAGAGGGCGCCACAAGCGCATACAGTAAATAAACCGCCATTTGCACAATCTCACCAACACACTATCCATACTAATATTATAAATGCGAAAGTAACTATGTCTGTCTGTCTGTCTGTCTGTTACGCTTTCCCGCTTAAACCTCTCAACCGATTTTGATGAAATTTGGCACAGACAATCTTTAGACCCTGAGAGAGAACATAGGCTACATTTTATCCCGGAAAAATTTGATGTTCCCGAGGGAAATCTAAAAAGCGCGATATAACCGAACTCCACGCGGGCGGAGAGCTAGTACTCTATAATTATTAAAAAAAAAAACTCGTATCCTTATCTTACTTAGTTATTTAAATGCAGCAACTCGGTTTCTGTGTTTATGTATTTTCTTAATATATTTGTATTTTAATTATACAACGTTATTTTTCTTTATTCGAAACCTGAATACAGTTTGCTCAGAATAAGCAACTGAATCGATTCCAATCATTTTAACACCATGTTTTTTTCCCAAATACATTTAGAAATTGTTGCAGTGTTTTTAGCGAGCGCGCAACACAGCTGAGACAGGGCAACGTACCGTACCCCGCGCCGCGCCGCTGCAGGCGCGGGCGGGCGAGCGGTGCGTTGACTATATTTTTGTTGGCACAACCAGGTAAGATAACTACCCACAACTTTGTGGAATTTCATATGTTTTTTAAATTTTGTACATAGATTCTTTACTTAAAAATATTGACAAATATACACTTGTCATACACAAAAAAAACGTCTACACTACGTGGACAAATCTGTCTGTAGCAATTGGAGTAAATCTGTCTGTAGATTTTCTGGACTCACGAGTGTTTATATCATCGAACCGTAGACATTTCAGCAGGAAAGAAAATCTATTATAACTCATTGTTTTGTGGAAAATTGCAATACCTATCCTAAACTCATCCCATAAATCTTTCAGCTTTCTGTGGTTGGATTTACACAAACCAGACGAAATTAGCACGCCAATGAGAGCTTTCACTTCAATTTCATCAGTTTTGTTGCAATCTCTCCGACGTGCATATTTATGGCTTACTAGCGGTCGCCAGTGACTTCGTTTGCGTGGAATTAGTTATGCTCAGTTCCTTTTGGTCGCAACGTGATGTTATGTAGCCTAAAGCCTTCCTGGATTAATGGGCTATCCAGCGCAAAATGATTTTTATAAATGGGACCAGTAGTTTCCGAGATTAGCGCGAACAAACAAACAAATATACAAACAAACTCTTCAGCTTTATATATTAGTATAGATTTTGTCGATGTAAATATGTGTACAACTAATTATTTCTGCAATCATGTCAGTAATAAAGAGTTGGAAACATTCAAGTGGAGATTTACAAGTTTTGTCATTACCTTTGGGACCGGGAGCTTCAGTAATTATATTGTGAGCGCGGGTTCTAATTGCAGTACGACCCTTGACTTTGTCCATTTAGTTACTTTGTCTTTTCCGATGTAATTATCTCGTTGACGATCCTCAGTTTCAGCCCCTTCTACTTCAGACTCCGATAAAATATCCTGTTCTGATAAAGAATTATGATCAGATTTTTGAATAAAATCTTCATCCAAGCTGGCATCACTTTCCACTGCAACATTATCTTTATTATCTGATATTATTTCTTCTAAAAAGCTGCCAATCTCGTTTGCTCCTGTTCCCAAGTCCCAACTCATCTGAAAACAAAAAGATTTGAAAAAAGAAATAACATACCTACGAACACAGGAAGGTACCTAATTAGAAGTGTGTGAAAACCAAAACCTTTAAATATAGAAATACATAAATATTCATTTATAGTAAATAAAAACAACTAAATAATTTATGTTTACAAAACAGATGAAATCACTTACCTTGATAATAAAGTAACCTCCGCAAAAGTATAACACGAGCGCTCGCTGGGTGTCATGACCACCCCACGCAAACTTTGACACGTCCTCACACTGCGAGCGCCACATTACCCCTCCCGACCCGTTCGATGCGTTTGACCTTTTGAACGCCCATCTATATAATATGCGATGTGTCCTCCTGCGCCACACTACAAATGTATAACGTATCTATAGTAAAACGTAGGGATGGGATTAATGTCCTATCGACAAATAATATTATACATTTAAAATAATGTTTCTTCACCAATTTACGAAGCTAAATAAAAACTGTAACCGTAATCTCATATTTTATTTTATTTTATAAAAAAAATCAATATGAAAACCTGGATATATTCCCCATAATAAAGAAAACAATTTTAAATTTATTAGACTTGTGTTCTAAAAGGCACATCCCTATTTGTCTCCAAATGTAATCCTTTTACTTCATATCAAGTAATTGGCGCTCGAGGCACGTCAAAATCCTTTCTGTTATAAGGATGTCTAGATTTCTATTGTATTTATTTTTATATTCACTGTGGTCGACTTACACGTGCATAAACTCAACCGATTCCTGCATAATTTATTTCGTTTACTTACAACTTAACAAATACAATTAATAGAAGCTAAATACGTGGTTTTCTACGTTAAAAAAAATTAAAATAGAGGGTAAGTGTCTGTTTCACACAGATGTTATAGACCTTTTTTTAATGGTGTCGCAAAATACTCGCAATTATTTTTCTGGTTTGTAGAAAATGGAAGAAAATCCTGAAACGGAAGTTGACGACTTAACGGAATGTCAAGACGACGAACTATTTCAAAATTCTGATTCAGACTTGAACAACTCGCAATAATTCGTCATATTCACAGTCACAATTTTTTTTATAAGAACACGTGTGCCAACTCAATATGTAAACATTGCACTACACTAAAATGCACAAAGTCACTATGACCTTGAAACACGTCCGCTTATGACGTCACAAATTTATTCTATACAAGTCGGTGGCGCGTACGGACTGACAATTAACTAACTTTGTAGGGATGGGTTTTTCAAACCGGGTTTCACTATCGACATTGATTAGAAAACCTATTAATTCTTGATTAAGGTGAATTAAACCTAGTTTATAGTGTACAATATTTATAAAATATCATGTATTTACGTAATTTTCTTGCAATAATAGTATTTATGATCATTTCGACGAAATGAAATATAGCGAGGTCTTCATCGTGTCCCATCACTGGCTTACTTGATATCAAGTAAGCCAGGGGGTGGGTGCATTAAAATATTTTTTGGCATTTGTGTTTCTATTGAAAATAAAACTTATTATGTGTGAAAAAGTTAAAAATATGGGTGATAACAGGGCAAATGTCGGTAAAAACAAAATAAAAGGTCTTGTAAAAGTCGTAAATTTATTTTATACTGTGATTACTTCTAATCAAGTAGTGGCGCCGAGGGCACGAAAATCTCGAACTTGTATAGAAGTGATTGGCGTTCAAAAGGTTAAAGGTCACTTGAAGGTACTGAGACAAGCCGATACATAACTGAAGAAATTATTATTCTTTTTTATGTTCAAAAATGCGTGGGGTGCCGATAGCATCCCGCGCGAGTTTTGGCGTGTTACCAAAATACACCATAACTTACGAAATACCAATTAGTGTACATAGCTGATTTTTTTAAAACTAAAACATTTAAAAAAGTCAAAATTCAAAAAAAGAAAGATTAACTTACTTTCAGTTTTATTACGCCAGTACTCGTATGTACTACTATAGTAGAAACCGAACTTTGACACCTCATCAAAAGAACATAGGCTTACGCTTCAAGTATGTGCCCACTAATCAGGTCGGCGATTTTGTCGACTTGTCTTACCCGGGAGCAGGGGGGAATAAACTGTAAGAATTAATGAATGACGCTAAAAAGGTTAAGTGCGTTCTATTATAGTAGAATGCGCGTCCACTCTAGTGTTATATAAACTTTCATATTTTATTTGGTCATGTGTATACCTAACCTTTATTATCCTTTTGGGTCGGACGGTGTTTTCTTTACATATTGTATATTTTTATTACATCTTTTCAAAGTATTCCACCAGCCTCTATACAAAGTTTCATGCGTCTGAACCAGTTTTTGAAACACTTTTTCCAGTCCGCCGCCGACACCTCGTTTACAGCCTGCTCGAACGCTGACAGCGCATCATTCGGCGACGAAAATTGTATCCCTTTGAGCTGATCTCTTATTTTTAGGAATAAGGAGAAGTTACACGGTGCTAGCTGTAAGGAGGGTGACCCAGGAGTTTGATCGGTGTACTGTCTAGGAAGTCCCTCGTTTTGATTGCGGAGTGGGCGATCGCATTGTCGTGAAGCAGTAACGCGCGGAGCCCTGTGTTTGGTCGCTTGTTGCTTACAACACCGAAAACTTCTGTCAAGCAGTTGGTTAGAAGCAAGTTGGTAGTATACCATTCAGCGTTTATGCTTCTTTGGTTTTGTAAAGGAATTGACACCAAGTAGCCAGTGAAACTGAAAAAGCTCGCCATCAAAATCTTACTCCCGCTTCTAGATCGCTTTACTGTGGTAGGCGTTGATTCGTTTTGAAACACCCAAACCGTCGACTGGCGTTTCGTTTCTGGGTCGTATTGAAAAATCCAAGATTCATCACCTGTAACGATGTCGTAAACACGCCGAGACAAGCCTGCTTCAAATTTATCCATCGTAATCATGGCACCATTCCACCCGTGCCTGCTTCTGAGCATCGGTGAGAAGGTGCGGCACCCAGCGTGAAACTATCCTCTGCAACCGAAGATGCACGTGTAGAATATCTTGAAGGATTCCTGATCCAATCTGCAGTTTATGCTTAACTAGCGACCCGCCCCGGCTTCGCACGTAGACTAATGATATAGGTACTTAAGCCTTCCTGAAGAAACGGTTGCCCTTCAATAAAAATAATGTCTACTATGCCGCCCATCAGCCAATATCTGACTCTGCAAGATACATCGACCTTATTGTCCATGGATAGCCAGTTCCACCACCTTCAAACAGAATGAAAGCCTACCGGGGTAGCAAGTTTGTTCGAAATAATGGCCTCCGTTCCGGCCCGCTTACTCCGCGGTTTAGGCAGAGAAACACTAAAGTAGCAGTCGGCCGGCAGGGACGCGAGCGGCACGCGGATTTTTTCTGGTGTTTAGTTTTGAATAAATCGTGATATCTCCTGAATGAAACAACCACTTCCAATAATTCAAAAAGAGATCTGCTGCTACTAAAATTACTTTTGAAATGACCTAATTTATTTGGATAAGGATTAAGAGGCGTATTACAAAAAAATCGGAAATTGCATGTTGCCGACGACGTTGAAAAAATATGTTTTGTATGCGTCGTATCAAATAACAATTACGTGGAATAAATAGTTTGTTTTCTCTACTACAATGATGATAATACCAATTTTAGGTAACTTATTTAATTATTTAGTAATAAGCTTTTCCCCGTTGCATGTTTAGATAAAAACCTGCGGAGACATGAATTGAGAGCTCTAATTTGGAGATTCTTCTGTATATATACCACCACAAAAAATATAATTAGCTCTTAAATATCCTATACTTCAACAATTTAGAAAAAAAAATTAGTTACATGTTTATTATATAAAGAAAAAAAATATACAATAATCACATTATCGACCGAAAAGGCTTCGAAACAAGCCCCAATATCTCCTAAGTTTTACAATTTTTGGGAATAAAATTTACACTAAAATATTAATCAATCTTTGCTTAAACTATGGTATTATTTTTACTTTTTAATTCGCTACTATTATTGTTTAATTAAATAAATAAAAAGACTATATATTTCGTTGCGTAATCCATCTGCGTTTAGTACGGCGCGAGCGCATGTCAGGGACGTGTGTCAAAATTTTTCTCGCTCGTCTTCGCTTCGATACTATGTCGTATACGTCCCCATTGCTATTGTGTGCGTTTGTACTACGGACGCGGTTTTTGATCTTTGTAAATGTTTATTTCCGAACAATATATTATTTCAATTAGTATGAAGTTTCGGGGGTGCAGATCATGAAAATGACCTCATTTTTGAAATCCAAGATGGCCGACACCAATTTTATGATATTTCGACATGTTACGCGTTTACGGCTAGCGCGGAACGTCAAGTTTTGATAACTTTTGCAAATTTCACTCACACAGAAGATTTCATTTTTAGTTAATTATCTATACTAATATATAAAACTGAAGATTCTGTTTGTTTGTTTGTTTGAACGTGCTAATCTCAGGAACTACTGCTCCGATTTGAAAAATTCTTTTTGCGTTGGATAGCCTATTAATCCAGGAAGGCTTTAGGATACAACATCACGCTGCGACCAATAGGAGCGGAGCATATATAAAAACATATCGAAAGCTACGCGGGTGAAACCGCGCGGTGCAGCTAGTTTAATATAAAAAAGCTGTATACATTTTAAAATAGTTTCCCTCGATTGCATTGACCGGCTCTTTTTCTGGGATCAATTATTTCGGGAAGAATGCACCAATAATAAAATTTTGTCAAACAGGGAATCATTCACACCGCAAACAAACAAACATTTTTGTTTCCAATATTTAGTCGGCCCTGATCTTGATAATACCATGGTTAACATTAAAAATTAAGTCATCACCATTAAATAAGGAACATTTATTTTTATTTTTTTGACGGACTGCTGCATCTGGTTTAATTGCGCGTATAGAAATGGGACATTTTATTTCTATAAGTCCTTCCTCACAAATTCCGTCTAGTGAAGCACCTAAGAAACAATAAGTCTCATCAATGAAAAAACCACATTTTTGGATAGTTATGTTCTCTTCAATGGCAAGTTGCTCAATAGCCTTTACCTCATTTTCTTTGCCGTATTTTATTGACGCTACATGGTCCAAGGAAGATCCATAGAAAATTCATTAAACGAGTGGCGCCGAATTGGAATTCGGGCGTTGTTTACAATTTTTTGCAAAATCGGAAGTTGTTCAAATACATCTTCTCAGCTCGAGTCATAAGTCACTTTCAGCCTGAAGAATTGTATCCCTTTCAAAGAATGGCACGCCGTTATAGGGCTTGTTGTTTAAAATTTTCAATGAAAACTTCCCGTGCCTGCTTGGAATCGTCCGCGTTCTTAACAGACTTTTGACATGCATTTCCGTAATCGACTTTAGCTACGAGCCCTGCGCTAAAGGTTATTTTAAGGCGAAGTGTTTTGCGTTTCCGATTTATTGAAAAATCATTGTGCTCTAAATGTTTCAGGGATTGAGCTGGACTTTTCTGGTAGGCACATTTATACATGGTAGTTTGAGGTTTAACTGTGTTAAAACTAACCACAGCGGCATGATAATGGAAGGAGTAAGATTCTTTTATGGAATAATTAATGCTTTTCCCACCTACAGTCTTTGCTACTATGCTGTGGACCTGCTCTGCACGGTTCGTGGTAGTCGTAGAGTAGACTTCGAGAATGATAAGCTAGCTGAGAAATATTTCTTTGCAGTTTTAACAACAATGTTTTTGCTCAGAGTGATTGGTTTGTTTCTTTTTTCTCTCTTCAGTGCAGTAGTCCAAGTTACATTCACTGTGGTCTCCAAAGATGTATTGGCCGTTGTTTAGAATATTCCTCTGAACTTATAAACTTTTTTCTGATTCGATTAAATTTTGTTTTTGCCGGTGCCGTATTGAAGATCTTACTGCTATTCTTAGCCAAATCAATCATTTAGGTGCCAAAAATTTACGCGCCGACAGAGGGATAGATGTATCAGTTTCAAGAAGTTATGTTTTTTTTCGTTGTAATTGCGGAGAAGATAGTTGGTACACTCAATTATTAGAATCAGAACGCCGTGATATGGTCTACTTTCTAATAATTAACTTCAGAACCTTGCGCCCAACCTGCTAGCGACTTGGCAAGTATCACATCCTTTAGTGACTAAAATGTGACGCACATTTTAATATTCGCTATAATTTGTGAAGGCCTTGGTCTGGTCGATATTGCTTGTTGAAGCAATGGCTGTTTACACCTTGCCCCCAACAGTTATCTTATGATTATTAAGTAATTATTTAGTAAGTAAGTTAAATGCTCGTGGCACTAATGTCACATATTTGCCACTGCAGAATAATCAAAGTTTCAAACTCTTTGGTCCAGCCATTGTCGAGATACACTGTGGGCGTAATGTTCATAATTATGAACCTTGCGCCCTCCTCATATTTCGACAACTTGAGATCATACAGGGTTGAAACACGAATTTTATATTAGTGATGAATGCGTTTAGCTATCGTAACAAGAAACGAGAAACAGAACCTAAGTAATTACTTAATAATCATAAGAAAACTGGTGGGGGCAAGGTGTAAACAGCCATTGCTTCAACAAGCAATATCGACCAGACCAAGGCCGTCACAAATTATAGCGAATATTAAAATGTGCGTCACATTTTCGTCACTAAAGGATGTGATACTTGCCAAGTCGCTAGCAGGTTGGGCGCAAGGTTCTGAAGTTAATTTCTAATATATTTTTATATGTAGGTACTGGCATTACCATCAGCAATTAATATATTATAAATTAATTTCCGAGTTACTACGGAGGACTTAAATCCCTCTACCAGTATTGTTGGTTCCATACTAGAAGATGAACCGAAGTGATTTTTAGAGCATTTTTGAACAGCAAGTTGTTGTTCTTTTTTATTTGTGTAGGCAGAAATTTCACAATACTTATTCCGGACTCCGATGTAAAAAACTTTCCCAGTGTGATGTCCTTTAATAGTTGCAACACCAGACAATGCATTATGTATATTGATTTTTATATGAGCGTTTGCCCTAGTAACACTCTACTTCCACTGGTATCATCGGGATATTATGGGTGTCACCTCATAATCGAGCAGTAGCTGTTTCCTCCTGAGCTGTGACAATCATACTTTTTTTTGCGACATGTTTCCACATGTCAACTACATACTTTGTACATGACATCCTTACTAATATTATAAATCGGAAAGTGAGTTTGTTTGTTCCGCTTTCACTCCGTAACTACTGAACCGATTGCTTTAAAATTTTTCAAACGTAAAGTTGGAAGTCCGGATTAAATAATAGGGTACTTTTTATCCCGGAAAAAATTATATTCCCGAGGGAATTCTAAAAAGCGTGATATAACCGATCTCCACGCGAGCGACGCCGTGGGCCGAAAGCTAGATTACTATAAGTGAATAATGACATTACAGGTAAGTTCATCGAAGCAACTACTTCATTTAAATTTGTTAGCCCTATTAATGAAATGATGGCTCCTGATCATGGCACCTTCGTTGACATTCAGTACATTTGTTTGTGTTTCGTCGTGACTACTCAATTTGAATTTAGAATCGCATATTACATTGAAAGAAGAATTTTAACAGAAATCCAATTTTATTTTCTTTTATTAGTGTAACATTCTTCAATTTACGGGCGACAGCAGGTCAAGCTACCCGAAACTGTCAAATATTTGCAATGAACCTTGAGCTTTAATCCTATTATAAAGTTGATAATCTAATAAGGAAATTGACAGATTGTGGTAGCTTGAAGTGCTGTCAACTGTACTTCCAAAGCGACTGTTATGGTTTGCAATTTCAACCAACCCCTCAAAAAAATGTTGAAAATCAATGATTCTCCTTCCATTAACTTTTATAGGCTCATTAATTGGATTCTGTAAATAAGTATTGAATCGTCCAAGTTGTTTTCAATTAGTTTGATTATTCCTACCAAAATATTTAAATTTATTGCTACTTACCTCTGCAGAAGAACTTATGTCATATATTATAATAAAATACTTCAAAACTGGGAAGTACTTATGTCACTTAAGTCAGATTCTGCTATAGGCTGGGACAATATTTCAACAAAGTTTTTAAAGCGCTATTCATTGATACTAGTCCCATAACTTACACATATTTTTAATATTTGTTTTCATACCGGCACTTTCCCCTTATACTTCAAGAAGGCCATCATACACCCAATTCACAAAAGTGGGAGTAAAAAACTTGTTAATAATTATCGACCTATTGCAGTATTACCTTCTATTTCTAAAATTCTAGAACGCCTAATCAACAAAAGACTTGTGACTTACATGGAAGATAAAAAGCTTTTTTCTCCCAACCAATTCGGCTTTAGGCGCAATAAATCTACTAACAGTGCTGTAATTGAGCTAATTGATCATGTTACGAAAAATCTTGACAAGGAAAAGAAAGTATTATCAATTTTTTTGGACCTAAAAAAGGCATTCGATACGGTTTCGATTTCTGACTTAATAATAAAGTTAGAGGAACTCGGTATTCGTGGCCATTCACTTAACATTTTTAGGGACTACCTTCAAAACAGAACTCAGTGTGTAAAAATACAAAATTACCTCAGTAAAGAGGAACCAGTGACATTCGGCGTTCCCCAAGGCAGTGTGCTTGGCCCCGCCTTGTTTCTTATTTACGTCAATCAACTCTGTAATTTGAGTCTGGAGAGTGGAAGAATCGTGGCGTTTGCTGATGATACCGTTCTTACCTTCTCGGGTGACACTTGGGATAACACCTTTGATTCTGCACAAAAAGGGCTAAATCGTGTTCTGCAATGGCTCAACAGACACATTCTCACAATCAATACCGACAAAACTAAAATTCTTACGTACAGCTTACGAAATTCGACTCAACCTCCAAATTCATACGCTTTGATAGCGCACTCTTGTTTAATGTCTGGCACTGCGACATGTACATGCCCAGAATTAGAACGTTGTCGAACCATCAAATATCTAGGTGTGACTCTTGATGATGGTCTGGGCTTTGCGCCTCATATAGAACTACTGACCAAAAGAATCAGAAATCTGATTTTTGTCTTTAGTAGTCTTCGCCACATCGCAGAACCTCATATTATTAGGTGTACATATTTTGCTCTCTGTCAGTCTCTCTTAACGTACTGTATATGCACTTGGGGTGGTGCACCCAAAACGGTACTTTTGAAGCTCGAACGAGCTCAGAGAGCCGTTCTGAAAATTAGTACCTTTCGGTCCATCCTCTTCCCAACTGAAGAGCTATATAGGAGCTGTAAAGTCCTTACAGTCAGACAATTATTTGTACTGCATGTACTACTATATCAGCATCAAAGAACCTCTTATGAAATAATCACCACAAGACGCATAGACAAGGTTTGCCAACCCTTCCGCTGCAAGTACCTATACAATAGTCTTAACAAAATTCTGAACTTTTTCTCACTCCCTATAATGTCTTTTAAAAAGAAAATTAATACTTGGCTGCAAACGCTTAATTACAACAAAACTGAAAGTTTATTGTTGACTCAATACAGCTCCCGTTAAACGTCATTCTATCATCATCACTCAAACATCGACACGAACATACCCTCGTTTGCTGTATAATCTTTTAAATTACATAATTATTTATTTTGTGTTTTCATTTTTGCATCTTCAATTTTCTGTCATCCCTTAGTCTTTGTCATCTATTACTATTACTAGTATACGTTTGGATTAGTTGTGACACGACGGTGTAGTCAGGAGGCCTGGAGACCTGTAACACAGGTTGTCCTAGTACAGGCTCCAGTTTCCACTACATCGTTATATCACATATACTTAATTTTGTGTTAAACTTATGTTTAATTATGTGGTGGAAAAAAATAAACGTTTATATATTATACATAATCTTTGAATCATATATTATAATAAAATATTTTGAATCAAAACTTATTTTCCCGTTTATTTCAAATGAAATCTTTTCTCGGTGGTAGGCAACAACATCAGCCGCCGGCATAAGTTACCACCCACCAGACAAAGTCTTGCCGCCAAGCGATTCGTCGTGTTCCGGCATGATGTCTGGTGAAGCCGTACGGAGAACGGGTCTGAGCAGTTGTGTTGCGATGTGTGCCGGGTACGATGTGCCTAATGTTGTTGTGTCGGGAGTTTGGTCGTGAAGGCTCTCCAGATCATCCTCTGGCGCAGCATCGTTGGTCGTGTTGTTGGGTTAAACATTGCATCACCTCGCTCAACTGCTGTCTTCCTTCCTATTCACTCAGTTTTTTTGAGTGAATAGGCTTAATAAGCTAGTGTGCTTTACCATCAACGATTGCATCACTGCGTACCATCAGGCGGGATTGCAGTCAAGCACTAGTTTATAACTATTAAAAAAAAAAAAAAATCGTTTATGCAAGTAGGATCACAGATCACTTTCACACGTCATATGTTTTTTTTTAAACCAGATGAAGCCGGTATGTCCTAACTGACTACCTCTGCGAAGAAATAGCCGAAACAAACTCAGGGTACATCGTCTTTTTTCCAAGTCTTTTACACTCAAAATTATATTTATATTCAAAATTATACTTACTTACGTGATAACGTGACATATTCACCCCTAGTTATTAATTGATATAAAAAAATAATAATAAGGCATAATAATTATAACGGCTCAAGATGTTTAGTCCGTCTCACTCAACGCTAGCTCGCTACACTGGTCCCGGTGTGTGTGCGCACACATCAATAATATTGCCGTCATTTACCTAAACTCGAGCGTTCAAATTTTGTGAATTGGCTCTTAACCGGCATTTTAGTACCCCTAGCCCGTAACAGTATCATACAAAGCGACATAGGGAAAGTAAAAGTGACTTTGTTTTATACTAAGTAGCGATTTCTTAGTATGTAATTCGTCTATTGTCTTGGATAAAACTTTGCACTGCTAGCACGTTTTCTTCTGTAACAGCCATCAAAGGGCGACCACTTTTTTCTTCATCCCCCAAAGTTAGTCTGAGTCGACCCCGCTTAAATTCATTATGTCACCGATACACGGTTGCCTTAGAAGGGCCTTCATCCATGAATGCCATAATTTAAAGTCCATCGTACGATTCAGTATAATGTACTCTGTGGTACGATTCGTCTGGTTTCAGGCGACATTTGAAATCGTAAAAAATCATAGGGTGAAAATGGTCTTGACGCAAATCCATTTTTCGAAGAGACACGATAATTCTAATTAGCTCGCAATAAATGTGGAGGGAAGTTTTGAATTTGGAACGTACCTAATTAGCTATAAATAATCATGTTTTTTAGTAAATTATAACTGGCCAGTTTCTAATAAATAAAAACTTTTATCACAATACTTTTTGAGTGACCTGGTGTAGTATTGTCCATAATATTGTCATTCAAAAGTAGATGATCTAAAGAAAATAATATACAATATTTAAAGAAAACCCTGTCCGATCCGTGAAAGTATTGTTAGGTATCGAGAACTGATTCTACTTGCTTAAAAAACTCCCCTTAATAAATAAATAGTATTTCGCAAAAGGAAGTAACTTAACACATGCGCGGTCGAGGGGGGGGGGAGGCCCCCTTGGGGTTGTCGGGAAAAAACCATTATTACAAAATCCACTAGAATTGTTACTATGATAATTATGTAAAATAACACATATTTTAGTTTGTGTGTTTATCTAAACTTTATTATCCTTACGGGTGGAACGGTGTTTTCTTTACATATATTACACTAGGTCCGCCCTGCGGTGTCCCGCGTAGGTTTCAATTTTTTTTATATATGCTCCACTCCTATTCGCCGTAGCGTGTTATATAGCCCAAAGCCTTCCAAGATTAATAGCCTATCTAATGCAAAAATAATTTTTCAATTCGGACTAGTAGTTCCTGAGATTAGCGCGTTCAAACAAACATCAGCTTTATTTATATTAGTATAGATTTTATGTACACTAACGACCGCCAGCGACTTCGTTCGCGTGGAGTTAGTTATGCTCTGCTCCTATTGGTCGCAGCGTGATGTTGTATAGCCTAAAGCCTTCCTGGATTAATGGGCTATCCAACACAAAAAGAATTTTTCAAGTCGGACCAGTAGTTCCTGAGATTAGCGCGTTCAAACAAACAAACGAACTCTTCAGCTCTATATTGTGGAGGTATGAGGAGCAGCGTGTAGAGCTCACTCATCCTCCATAGAAAAGGGAGGATCCTCCGACCAGACTGGTTGTCTGGCGGGCCACTTGCCCTACGGTTGAAATTGGGAAGTTGTATACATATATGCTAGTTGCACGGTAAACTCTGATTGCGAGATGTAGAATTCGTGTGACGTCAGTATGACGCGTTGTTCGCATGTTGCGTTGCAGGCGCCGCTACGGCGAGATCGAACGGGGATCGGGTCGAGATCGGTATGGTTCGTCGATCGGATCGGGATCGGGTCGAGATTGGGTCGGGATTGGATCGAGATCGGTATGGTTTGTCGATCGGGTCGGGATCGGGACGGGATCGGGTCGGAATCGGACCGGGATCGGTTTGGGATCGGGTCGAGATCGGTTCGGTATCAGGTCGGAATCGGGTCGAGATTGGTTCGGTATCAGATCGGAGTCGGGTCGATTCGGTTCGTCGGGGTCACCAATGTGGAGGTATGAGGAGCAGCGTGTAAAGCTCACTCATCCTCCATAGAAAAGGGAGGATCCTCCGACCAGACTAGTTGTCTGGCGGGCCACTCGCCCGCCGGTTCATGTCGCGAGCTTGTATATATGCTAGTTGCACGGTAAACTCTGATTGCGAGTATATATTGCTTAGCGAAACTCCGCAAACGTAATTGGTATCAGTATGTAATCGCGGTAAAACTGAACCTCAGAAAATATAATTTAAATTATTAACTTCATAATTAATTTTAAGTAAGTAGGTAGAGAAAGTCAGATTTCTCTTTGTTTTATCATCATCATCAGCCTCCACTCATCCACCGCTGGACATAGGCCTCTTCCATGGCACGCCAACAAGTTCAATCCTGGGCAGCTCTCCGCCAGCCACTACCAGCCAACCTTTTTGATGTCGTCGCTCCATCTCGCCCAAGGGCGTCCTAGTTGTTATATAAATATCTTTGTTTTATCTTGTTCTCCTCGCCTCCATGCTTTTTTGTATATATTTTTTTCTCTTTATTTTATTCAGGGACTTTTACACAACTGTGTATGCCAGTCGCTTATCATTTTTATTTGTGTAGACAGACACCCATCGCTACTTCTGTGACTGGATGCGTTACCCCAGAAACGTTCACTTAATTTACAATATGTAAAGAAAACCCCGTCCGACCGATAAGGATAGTAAAGGTTAGGTAGTCACATGACCAAATAAAATTTGAAACTTTATAATCATCATAATAACAATACTAATGAATTTTAATTAATCTTTTTTTCTGCTAATTAACTCCAACTTCCCCAATATTTGGTAAATTTAAAAAAGTGGCAACACCATTTTCGACGGTATTATTGGCAGGTATCTTGTATGAATGAATGTAAAATACTGGCGTGATTTTGTTTGACCGCGTGCCCTACCCCCAGTGACCCAGTCACCCGCGATTCTGGGTCCAGTTTCATGGTGGAGCAATGTTATTGGATTTTCTATTAAGACGATAGAGATTCGGCTTAATAGAAAATCCAATAACATTGCTCAATGACTGGGTCACTGGGGAGACTAGAGTGTCGAAATCGGTGTTTTGATACCACCGTGTCTGGATAAACGCGGTAAACGAGGCACATGCCTGGTTTACCGCGTTTATCTAGACACGGTAGACAAAGGTATTTTAAGAAAAAATACCTTTGTCTGCACACACACTTGTGTCCTGTACATATGTCCGGGAGGTCTGTCCGGCTCGGGCACATTTTTAATTTTATCGCTAAAACATTGAGTTTCCATAATTATAATTGGATAAAATTGACGGTTTGGGGTAGCATGGCCTGCTGCAGCTGCCGTTTATAGATATCTACGTTTTAGGATCCGAACAACACGTTTTTGGGATGATTCAACATCTGCTGAAGATTTATATACCCGATAAGTCATAAATATCAGCTTATAACGATCCCTCTGCTGGGACCCAGGCCTCCCTTCGGTGAAGTTGGTTGAAAGATACAAAATCCCAAAGACGTAACAAAAATCATAGATAATAATTAATAGCACTTAGTCGAATGCATTAAACCTTTACCAAAACATTTCATCTGATATTTACATCGGCTCTGATGAACTCGCATGACCCTTCCGGCCGAACGGTATTGAGCTCGTGCATTGGCTGCTGTGCATTTGTACTTATTTCTGAATGTTTGCGGCGCGCTCTATTCAGTATATATACACATACATACCTAGCATAAATATCTGTTGCACTCGCTCGCCCTAACCCGCCCCCGCACTTGCCCCCGCTGCTAGCTGCGTCACCCTTCTCCACCCCTACCACAACGATGTAGACATATTGCCGGAATATTCAATCAATATAGCAAATTCCCACTGCGCGGCCAAACAGATTCTGTTCCTGTCTAGCGATTTTGTAAAGTATATTGCATAACGGAGTTACGTGACAATCGTCAGGCGGCGGCCGGCCATAGCCTGAGGTGAGAGTAGGTATCATTGAAGTTATAATAATATATAGGTACAACAGCTACATAGTTACTTAAAAAGCCTTAATACTACCTCCTAAGTTTTACGTTTTCTATTATAATAAAGAAAAGAAGGACATAATATGATATATTTTTATTCTATTCAGAAAATATTTGGTAAGTATTTAATCTAATAGCATAATTAGCAGGCAGGACCTACAGTTACCCTCAAATGGATGTAAGAATTTTTCTAACAATACATCGATAAGAATTATAAGACTATTTACAATTTTTGTGTCATAATATTGGAACAATATGTAACAACTAAATATTATACAATGGATTGTTAACTGTAATCAGTTCAAATGTTGTCAGATACACAGCTGATCTTTGTTAAATACTGGTATATCGCTGCCTCCGGTTAGACTGGAATAAAAATCAGCCACGAGCGTGTCCTACCATGATCAGCGTAGGGTTCTGCAGTTTCCCGTCTGTCACAATATGTGTCCCGAAAAGGGCTATTTGTTACATTGAGTTGACATAATAAGTACAGACTACTAAAACGGGCCCACGAAGCTAACTATAACTAAAGAAAGAGCTATAGATTCCAATTACACATGTAAACTTCCTAAAAATGTTGTCATTTCCTCTAGTACCTAGTGGGAAGACTACTACAAGTTTTTTTATTAATAGTTATGAAGTAGTGTTGATCTCAATCCCGCCTGATGGTAAGCAGTGATGCAATCGTTAATGGTAAAGCGCGCTAGTTTAATAAGCCCATTCACTCAAAAAACTGAGTGAATAGGAAGGAAGATGGCAGTTGAGCGAGGTGATGCAATGTTTAACCCAGAGGGAGATTGATCTGGAGACCCTCCACGACCAAACTTCCGACACAACATTTGGCGCATCGTACCCGGCACACATCGCAACACAACTGCTCAGTCCCGTCCTCCGTACGGCTTTACCGGACATCATGCCGGAACACGACGAATCGCTTGGCGGCAAGACTTTGTTTGGTGGGTGGAGGAGAAACATGTTGTGATAACTATTCGGGGCATTTCCAAGTTTCTACTGCTAAGTAAATGTCACATTCCAATCTTTGAAAAATGTTAATAGCGCCAAGTTACCCAATGTATAGTCTCGAGGATTTGGGTTACTTACTAAATTACTAGACGGGTTATGTATGTCGGATTATCGGTGATAATATTGGATTACGTGTATTTTAATCTTTCTTTTTTATTTGAAGTAGGATACGTTCAGAATAATAACATACTTAATATGAGAATTGGTTTAAAAAAATTGCGCATACGGTTAAAGTACGGACGACAGAAAGTCAAACTACCCGAAACTGTCAAATATTCCCAATCAACCTTGAGCCTTAATGCTTTAGAGTTTAGAGATAAAACTGAAAATGTAATAAAGAAATCTTACAGATTGTAGTAGCTTGATGTCCTGTCTGTACAAAGGAAGCTCAAAAATTATATTGTACATTTTTTCAAAAACTGCATCTAACTAATAATGGTTATCCTAATATACAACGTGTAACATAAAGGGTATGTACATACCAAGGGCATGATAGCTTTATATGTTATCAAACGATATTGGAAGGGATTTTCAATCCTATCTCTTTATGTTAGGAAGTTCTGAGAAAAAACACCGCCTGTGATAGGCTAAGGAAGGAATTTATTTAGAAGGCTAGGAATTTATCGCGAATTTGGCAAGTACCTAACGTCACATGTAACGAGTAGTTATTAAAATATGTAGTGTGGTGCCACGTTTGTTATGATTTGAATTTAAGAAGCACACGGAACCGATAATATGTTATCAATTTTTTGAGTATTTTATTTTGAGTTGAAATCCTTCCGATATTGTTTGATATCAGGTAAAAATGCTATGCCCTTGGTATGTATATACCCGTTTATTTATTTATTTATTTATATATTCTTTATTGTACACCAATCAAACATGGAACAAAAAACATTCATCACAAAAAACATACAATGGGCGGCCTTATCGCTAATGCGATCTCTTCCAGGCAACCAAAGGATGGACAGATATTCCGGAACCACAAATGGGACTGTCATTGGTGCAAACATCATTATTACAATATACTAAAGTAGATACACAAATACATACATATACAAAAATTAATCCATAGAAACTAGCCCGTTACTAACCCGTTATGTTACACGTTGTATAATAAACAAAAACTCGTTTTCCTAGAGAGTCTTTATAAAGTTCTAGTTTTGTGATTTTTTCATAATTTTTAAGCTTATGGTTCAAAAGTTAAAGGGAGGGATGGGGTGTGGCATGATTTTATTACATTAGGACCGATTGTTTCAAAAATATTTTTAAATACCTATCCAACAACATATCACTCGTTAGGGTAGAAAAGAAAAAAATATCTCTCCTCACTTTGTCGGCGTGATTGATTTCAGATTGGTACCAAATTTCAGCCTTCTATAAATTGTTAACGGTCACTGATTAACCCCGGACGGACAGACACACATAACGCCCGTCTGGTCGGAGGATCCCTTTTCTTTGGAGGATGAGTGAACTTTACTCCCTGATCCTCATACCTCCACAGACCTATTATATTTTTGAGGCTGCTGTTCTTGCCTATATACTAAATAGTCAAAGACCTAAGTAGTATTATGTAAAAAAGATTTTTGGAATCCTTAATCATCACCTTTCATTTCATGGTTTTAGTTTCTGTTAGCAGTCGGTTAAATATGTAGGTCGACCTTACCCCGTGGTCAGGCCATTGAGTGTTTTGAGTCGGACTGCAAACGCAAAGGAGTGGGAAATTAACTAGTTATTGAACTTATAATTTCTTCAGAAAAATAGCGAAGTATGTATTATTTATAAGCCAATAAGTTTTCCTCCAAAATTGTTGAGCTTCTCTGTGGCAGCTCGTGAGATGTAGTTGAAAATTGATCCTGGCACCTGGTGGAAAAATAAATACTAGATTAGGGTAGATACCAACTTATAGT
This sequence comes from Sesamia nonagrioides, assembly GCA_017933935.1. Taxonomy (NCBI): domain Eukaryota; kingdom Metazoa; phylum Arthropoda; class Insecta; order Lepidoptera; family Noctuidae; genus Sesamia; species Sesamia nonagrioides. The sequence continues at coordinate 1,318,793 of JADWQK010002002.1, read as the reverse complement.
ACCTACTTATACTGGTTAGAGTCGCCTCATCATCATCAGCCTCTACTCGTTTACTGCTGGATATAAGCCTCCCCCATCGCACGCCAACAAGCTTGATCCTGAGCAGTTCTCCGCCAGCTACTACCAGCCCCTTGTTTGATGTCGTCGCTCCATCTCGCCCAAGGGCGTCCTACGCTACGTTTGCCGAGACGCGGTCTCCACTCGAGGACTCGTTTACCCCAACGGTTGTCGGACCTGCGGTATACGTGATCAGCCCATTGCCACTTCAGCTTGCTAATCCTCTCAGCTATGTCGGTGACTCTGGTCCTCTGTCGGATCACCTCATTTCTGATGCGGTCCTTCAGAGAGACGCCCAACATCGCCCGCTCCATAGCTCGCTGAGCGGCTTTAAACTTATGGACTAGTCTGACCGTTAGTGTCCACGTCTCGGCTCCGTAAGTCATGACAGGTAGGACGCAATGGTTGAAGTTTCTTCAAACATTGGGGTATGGGCGACGAAAATACCTGACGAAGTCGCTTACAGTTTCCAAATCACTAGAGCTGTATTGGCCTGAATCGCAAAAATACGAGTTTAAAGTCGACTGACCTCACCTTGAAAAATTAGAAGTGAGTTCAAAGTGAGCTGTTCATAGTGTCAAATCCTAGCCTCAATTGAAATGACAGCAAATAACTCATGGTGAGACGGTTACAAAGTCGTAGAGACAACAGCACATCAAGCTACTACAATCTGTCAGAGTTCTTTACAAGATTTTTAATTTTATTGCTAAAACATTAAGAGTTAATATTGATTGGGAATTTTGACAGTTAGAATAGCGACAAGAGAATTTCGACTAGCTTGACCTTCTGTCGTCCGTACAACCTGCAGGGTAACGTAACACATAAAGTGATAATTGAAAGCTATGGGTTTCATTTTGATAGTTCACCCACATCATTCATTAATGTTGTTAAGCAGACGAATTTGAAGAATAATGCTAACAGTTAGCAATCGATTTCAAAATTCTAGGTTTGTGATTGATATTGCTGGCGTATAAATATCCAAGGATTTATAAAAAAAGATTGAAATATAATAATTTAATAGAATGTTAACAATTTTTTGTTTTGTTTAACAAATCATTGCATAAATGGCTAGTTATTGTACGTCGAATCAACGAGCTTGAACTCTTTAAGTTCTGATTTGAGGTGATTGCACGACCCCCCGTGCCTTGGAAAGCACGTTAAGCAGATCGTACTAGCACCCTAAATGTAATCTAATAATAATAACATACTATTAATATCAGTTTGAATCATTATGAAGCATATTGCTAATCCATTGCTCCCTATACTCGAAAATATATGTCTGCTGAATTACTAAACAAATCAATGTATCTTATGGAAATGTCAAAATTATTCCCATCGCTACTGTTACTGTGTTGCGCAATTACCATGCGGATGTCATTCGTAGATCTTTGACATTCATTAATAGTCGTTACAAGCACGACAGTCTCTCTGAATTTGGTTTTCAGACTTTCGGGCTTATAATATTGCCCAGGAACCGGGTGGTGAACGTCAAATATGCAGTCGCTCCAAATAAAATACTCCACCCTAATTATGTAACACTATTACTATCAGTTGGAATCATTTCCAAGCATATTGCTATTCCATTCCTCCACATGTTCCAAAATGTGTCTGCTCAACAATGTAAATAAAGCAATGGATGTTGTTGAACTGTTAAAATGAAACCCATTGCTACTGAAGTGCCTCCATAGCTGCAAAAGGCTTGACTGGAAGTCGACTCTAATATAGTTGGATAGGCCTAGGTAGATTGATTTTTTTTTACTTTACAGAAATAAATATCACTTACTTCAAGAGCTGAGTTGACGAAATTTGACAAGCCCTGAGCACCGCCGACCAATGCTTTCCCAGCGGCAGAAAACTTATCTCCAGAATTGCCATACTTCTCCTCTTCCCTTATGGTGTCCACAATAGGCTCTGGCTGAAACGTTTAATATTAATCTGTTTATGTCTACTAATCTAATAAACTATTCGTCTAACTTTAATTTACACGTAGATCCATTTAGATTTACCATTCATGGTGATATGACTGACATACACAGTCGACCTTTGTGATTGTTATAAAGCTTTTGACAACAATTAAAATAACCAACATTTTAATGTTATCTTCTGATACAACTAAAATTTGGGGTAGCTTGACTTGCTAGAAATGGCCAGGGTACGAATTGCTGCCGCGCAGTCAGATACAGATGACCAGAAGGAGTACTATTTCTTGTTTTCGTAAGTTAATCATTACACTTATAAAAAAATGACTGTGGCTTCTATGTAGCCATGCTAAGAAAATTGTAATTTGGCTCAGCAATCTAATTACACACAACTGCTCAGACCCGTCCTCCGTACGGCTTCACCAGACATCATGCCGGAACATGACGAATCGCTTGGCGGCAAGATTTTGTCTGGTGGGTGGTAACTTCTGCCGACAGCCGATGTTATGGCCTACCACCGAGAAAAAAAGCCTTATCGACCTAATAGTCTTGATAGACAAAGATGACTAAATCTCTACGACACAGGGAATCCTAGTGTGGAGGCTAGTGCTGTTCAATTACTGTAATGTTTTTTTCTGAACAATTTTCCCCCTTATTCATAAACGCTGCTTAAAGTTAACTAGTGATTAGCGATTCTTTAACCATACAGTTTGGACCTTTTAACCTCACTTAACTTTAATCATCCTTTATGAATAAACACTACAGAGTTATGGTTTAAGACATTTATTTCTCAAAAAACAGAATACAATGATTCACTTATAATGAGAAACACTGGTTACATAAGTAAACGTTCCTTGTAACAAGAAACGGAACGGCATATTTTTAAACTTAGACAGGTTCATTACATTTTTAGTTATTATTGTTAGTATTGTTAGTTATTGACTTATTATTATGTTAGTAAAATAAGGTAAGTTATGCTAAAACAGATTGAAAAGATTAGAGTCGAGCGAGTGTATTACATAAGATTTACATATAGACATTTTTTTTTTTTTAAATGCTTGTGGGTAACCTGCAAAAGTAAGATTATGAGTCCCTATTACGTATCGAAACGCAATTTCTATGAAAGTTACTATCGAAGGCATCTATTACTTTTGATGTTAATATTTGTTTGGACTTGCAATTTAATTTGCGTTTTGCTAGCGATATTGAAATGCGAAATTTTGCGATGATATAATATATGGATATATGTATGTAATTATAGATGTTTATTACCCTTCACACTTTATCATCCAACAGATCCGAATAAAAACTCGGCACACAAATAGTCTATAACCAGGAATGAAGCACTTTTTACCCCGATCTTCCCAAGGGATCGCAACATATACGGACGAAACCGCTAGGCGCAGCTAGTAGTTTATAACTATGTGAGCATTCCGTGCTATGATACGACTATGATAATTGGAAAGTTTTCATAATGTGAAATTTTAACTTCTTTTTAAATAATGGTAAAGATTGTATTTCCTTAATGTCTCTTGGCAATTCGTTATACATAGAGTTTAAGGGGTTTATTCATAAACGATGATTACAGTTAAGTGACGTGTAAACGTCTAAAATGTATGTTGAAACAATCGCTAATCACTAGTTAACTTTAAGCAGCGTTTGTGAATAAGGGGGAAAGTTTTTATTATCTATTTGCGTACCTGAAATATTCCAGCAACAAATCCTTGTATATTTTCCTTAAAAGACAAAGTCTTACTGCCAAAACCTTCTATTTCTCGCGCAGCACTTTCCAAAGTAGGTACTGGCGCATGGAATAACCCGCTTCCTTGAAGAGAATTTACCTGCAAAATGAAATAGGTTCTTTAATATTCAGATTGTTTTCTTTGTAAGCAGTTCTTGGCTGGGAAATATGTTTTTGTGTGTGTATGCATATTCTTTCCTTAATATCTTAAGTAAACAATTTGTGTTTATATCTACATTTTTAGAAGTTTCCGTTTATTTCAGAGAGTCTCAAGACTATTAGATCTTTTTTTTAATTTTCGGGGAAAATTTTCTAAAGTTCCTCCCCCTGGTCTTTGGGAACAGGACCAAGGAGTGTGTGATTTTCACCTCACTAAAACCACCCCAGTGGTCACCATCTGCACATAGAAGGGGCACTGTTACCTCTCAAAAGACCAATCCGGTGCCACCTCTGTGCAAAGCCTGTTAGGCCAAATCTCTGGGGATACTATAATGGGGTTTCCCCGAACCAAACTATGCAAGACAACACATGACCACGGTGCGCTCTAATCGCCCGCGACCTCCAGTTCCCACCTATTTTAGATGATGCAGGCGGGGTTTCAGCTTGAAGACTATTTGACGAAGGATCGAAATTATTTCTGAGGCTACGGTAGAGCATACGGTGGACGTCTGCCCGGCTTGGGTAGAGCACCGCCGTGTCCTCGTGGCGGCGATCGGCGGTGATCTCTCGCGTGCAACCCTGGTCCAGGCGAGAGTGCATGGCAAGCCGTCACTTCCTTCTGCGAAGCAGTGATTGATACAGGCGGAGCGCGTGAGGCAGCGGGAATCCCAGCGCTCTCACGCCTCTAACCGCCGCAGGAGACGTCCTGATCGGGAGACAACATCGAACTCCCGGTCACCGTAGGCGCGGGCCTGCGGGCGGTGAGCAGTGGGCAGCTCGTCGCCCGGTAAGGAGCAGTTCCGAGTCGAGGGCGCATCGTATTTCACGCGCGCCTCAAAGAGATGTCAGCACATCGTAACGCGGTCCACGAAGACGGACGCCTCCTAGGTCAGAGTTGCGGGTTGTTTAAAAAAGAAACCGATGCCCTGGCGCACAGGCAAGTGAGGAAACACGGGTGGGTTTTAGTAAGTAAAAGTCTGACACGCCCTTCCGCCCAGAGCGGGAGAGGTCATTTCATGATTTTCCATCCCAAAAAAAGGATAGAAATTATATTGGTTCTGTTACACTGATATAAGGCCTATTGTACGTCATACATAATATTTCTTTGTCTTCGGAGATGAGAGTCTCCAAGGCACTCCCGTTGGTAAGTCGGTATAGGTAACTGCAGCTTCCTCTTATGTGAAAAATTCTATTACAAATATTTCCAATTATTTAAAGGTGCAGCAATGACAGTTAATTTAGCTGCCACATAAATTCGTTTATATGAGACGTCTACTAAGTGTTTGTCGGTTGTAGTGCCGTTGCCAAAGCTTCCTCATTCAATAAAGCAAACTAGTTAGGTTAGGGTTTTGGAATAACTATAGTCAGAAAAATAAGGCATAATAGCTGCTCAAGGAAGGAAAAGACAGAACGCAAATACTTCAAAAGTATTACAACTCGTATAAAAACGTGTGTGTTGTAGTGACTTCACCCCAGCTGCTCTTGTCATGTCTTCCAAGCGAAAGTAGACATGATTATGTATTATACCTCAAAAAGTAGGGCATAAAAGCTCAAGCAAAATTCAAGATGGCTCAGCGTCTTGGCAAGGTATGGAAATAGTTATTATGCCTGGACTCTGTTGTGACATCGATTCTTATTCTATTACTTCTACGGTGGAATCGGACTCAAGATTCAAATGATCCGATAGAGAACCAAAGTAAAATGAGATGTGATAGCCCTACACCTTCATTAGACTGGTAAAAATGATCAGTTCACCTAGTGCACGAGACTTAAATCGATCACTACCTGAAAAATTATTTACCTGTTTTTTTAATTACCTTCGCATTCAATGTGCTACCCAAAATATTTGAAGCTGCCTGTAGTTTGTAGGTTGCAAAATTCCCACCACTTGCTTGAGCATTATTTTTGACAGGTTCGCCGCCAGGGTAATTTTCTGGGACAAGTGGTTGAGACAGGGGCACGTCTGAAGTGGATTGGGGTTGATCGTAAACAGGCAGGTCGATGCGAATCGGATCATCTGCAGGCGCTGAAAATGTACCGGCGACCAGCAAGAAGAGCGTTACCATTCGTGTAAGACCCATTCTGGAAGAATAAAAAAGTATGATAAAATACTTTAGTTTATATAAAAACAACGGACATTTTATGAAGTACCTATTAGTTTCCTAGTAAAACTTGACGACTAGCGACAAAAAACCCAGTAAGTACAGTATAATGAACTCGTCAACATGAATCATATGACCCCGAGGGTCCCTATTGATTTGATGATGAAGCCAGGAGGTGGCTTCTGACTTCCACATCAAATCAGCTTCAAGATACCAAATGATAGTACTGTACTCGAAACTAGGCTTGAAGTTTAGGATTATAGGATCCTAAACTCAAGCGCTTTAATAAAAATCACTAAAAAGTTTCACAATCCATCTCCTGGCTTTTTATTCTTTTTTTTTTAGAGCATTGTGGCCCACTGTCGGATAAAGACGTCCTCTTTACCTGTTTCCCTTTTTCAGATACGGATATTGATCTCAGATATCAAACGCTTATAAATTGCACTCACTATGATCAAATAAGAAAGTATGAAGGAAATTAATACTAGTTACTACAGAGTTCTACCTTACTTTGTTAATTATTAAGGAAACCAATGTTGTAAAGAGAGAAATAAAAAATAGTAATAATAATTTTAAGATCGCTAATGAAGGTCCTGAGCAGCAGCCGCCCTGGGCGTCGAGAAACAACAGCTAACTTCCGACCACCGTTATAGGCGTGGACTTATGTGCGGTAAGTAGGAAAATAGGAAGCTCGGCGTCCGGTAAGAACCAGACCGGGGTCAACGGCGCGTTATTTTCTACGCACGCTTTCGATGATTGAGCTGCTCGAAAGAGATGCCGTGCTACCCGGCGCACAACCAAATGAAGCGACACGGGTGGGTTTTAGTCACAGAAATTTTAGTAGTAAAACACTGACACGCTTTTCCACTCGGCCCAGGGGCGGGAGAGCAAAATAAAAACGTTCCGATCGAAACCTTAAAGCTCCACTTATTCAGTAAGTGGGCAGGTGTTCTGTTTATTCCTTCTCTGTATGAGAGGGGACCTGTGCCCAGCAGTAGAACGTTAAAAAGGTTGATGATGATGATGATGATGATGATGATGGGAAGTGTTCGAGTATGGCAGGGTAGGAGTTATGTAGGAAGACAAATAACTCTTCTTAATTGGTGGCCTGCATTGGTAGACATGCTAAGCTCAATAATTTATTTTGACGCTCCTAACGCTGCGCTGGTGGTATTTTTGAATTCAGTTATATTTGTGTGGATTTGGAAGAATAACGGGACAATTTTCCGCTATAACGTAAGTATTAGACGACTATTACGTTTTAACCCGTATGATCTAATAGACAGCCAACCAGCGAATGGCAAAATCTGACGACTCCTTTCATAAAATCAATATACATTGCACTTTTGTATGGACTGCAGATTTTTTTGGTATTTTAGAGTTGTCAAATGAACAACTTCTATTATAAATGCCGAGCTATACTTTATAGGCGCTGAGATGACCTATTGTTGTATGTATTAATTTATTTTTACTATTAATTTGGGCCACAAGCCTGATAAAACTGTGTAGCGCAAGTCTAAAGGTCGAAACATACTATCAAAACGCAACGCGATGTGTTGTGCCGACACCCGACGCTCGTCGTGCACATAGGCAACACGCCACGCGATGCTACCACACGTATCGTGTAGTGTAGCCTCTCACGAAAGACTGAAGTGTATTGACGTGTCACGTGCCCATGGATTCGATTCTGCTTGAAGACGAGCTAGATGAAGATTTTGAAGAAGATTTATTGCAGATTTTGGGGATATATTTTGAACAGAAACAATAAATAAAAAAAGACGTACTCATCTATTCTAGTATATAAAGCTGAAGAGTTTGTTTGTTTGAACACGCTAATCTCAGGAACTACTGTTCCGATTTGAAAAATTCTTTATGCGATGGATAGCCTATTAATCCAGGAAGGCTTTAGGCTATATAACATCACGTAGCGACCAATACGATCGGAGCAATTAAAAAAAAACGTATCGAAACCGCGGGCACCTGAGTACCGTTTCACTAATTCTTTATCCGACATTTTAAACCAATTAACAAATAAAAATATCTTTTATTATAACCTCCATAAAAACGTCGGGTGTTAACTAGAAACGTACTGCGCTGATTCGTCGGCTGGCGTGTCCCCCCCTCTCCCGGCAACACGCTGATCCAAATCGGTTGGATGTTGTGGATGGCGTGTGGTCACATAGCGTGTTACCTATGCGCTTCTGGCCATATTAAATGTATGGAATTGATACGTACTGACATGCGTCGGGTGGCGTGGCGGCGTGTCACGTTTTGATAGTATGTTTCGACCAGAATCCTCTTTTATATAAATCACTGTCAGAGTTCATGCCAACGTCATTGGTGGTCATTGGCAACTCCAAAGCCCATATTGTTATACTTTTGACGTATATTTGCCAACTTTATTAACAAAACAACGCAAAAACATTAACAACTCTAAATTAACAATGTTTTACAGATAAGAATCAAGCTTAGCAAGCAAAAAAATAGAACAGCCAAAATAAGTTTTTATAAATTAACACTTGGAATATAAATACGATCATGGAGTCAGTCCCAGAAGTTTCAAAATGTTTTGGAATGTTTCCACCAAAGGTTGCTGTTTATTTTATTTCACTATTCGGATTAGGCAGCGGAGGAGTTGGCCTAGCAGGAATAGTTTTGTACGGCCTCGTGGAAGACAGTGAAATTGCCAGATTTTTTACGGATTACCCAGCTGATGAAAATGTGAAAAAACTTGTACTCATAACCCTTGGTTTGAGTTCCCTTATGCTATTCATTAGCAGTTTTTTCTTATTTATGGGGAGCCTCCTCAGACAGGACAAGGCACTCGTTTTGGGGGCATGGTTCCTTTGCTTTTTGTGTTCACTATTAATTATTGGAGCTATCTCTTTGCCATTGATGTGTTTTTTCTATCAAAAAACATGTGTATTAAAAAAATTGTCGAGTTTCCTTCTTACGTTTGGTTATATGTTTATAACTGTGTTTCTTTGGATTTGGCTATATTTTTTGGCGGTTATATTTAATCATTTAAATAATCTTGGTATATAAATGTAACGTAAATATAAATCGTCTTTTTCTTGATTTTGTCTTCTCAATTTTGTTGTGAATAGATAACGGATTACCATCAATCGTAAATTCGGAAATAAATACTAACTAAATTGATTTTCTGGTTTACGATTTAATCATTTGTATTTTAGATTACTTACCTAAATAAGGAGGATGCACTAACGAAATCCGCAAAATACAAATCGCGAAATGATGTCCGCTTGTAGGTAAGTAAGAGACTTTAAAAAAATTGCTTCATAGAATTATAATCATTAGAATCAATACAACTTCTTGAGTTAAAATTGGCCACAACTATCATGGTTACATTGTCGTTTTCTCTTTAAATACCTCATTCATTTTAGCAGTAAGTACTTAAATGTTAAGTAATATAGGTACAATATTCCGGTTCAAGAATTAATTAAGTAAGTAGGTAAATTGCTCATCAAACATACATTAAATTTAATTTCTCATCAATTACCATAATTAATGAAATTAGGGTGATTGATGTGTTATCAATGAACAATAAAAAGAATCACACAGAGGTCGAGAAAACAACTCAGCTGGTTCATACATTTATGTTGGCTCAAAACAGTTGTTTCGTTTTACATAAGTAATATTTTACTTTTAGGTAGTTCTGTTTATGAGGGTGTTTATGAGGGGAGGGGTGGGTGATTTTTTTAGCGGGCTTGCATGGCCAAATCCGAAATTATAAGGAATATCGAGAGGTATTCAAATTAGTTACGGGCACAATTTTGATAAAACTAAAAAGTTTTCATCATTAATTCATCAAATCGTGCCCGTAAGCGTCATTAGATTTTGAAAAATCTATATTTCTAGGTATGATTCGAACCCGTTAATTGTGAAAATAATAATAATTAGAGATGTACCGACTAGTCGCCGACTAGACGGTAAAGCCAACTATTCGGCCGCTTTTGTAGTCGGCGAGTAGTCGGCGACTAGTAGGCAAAAAACGCCGACTAGTCGGCCGTTTACTTTGTATGTATTTCTCATAAATATGTACTATATCAGGGGAACTGAAATGAAATAAAACCTTAACTATTCATTACTAGCTTTCCGCACGCGGTTTCGCCCGCGTGGACTTCGGTTATATCGCGCTTGGAAATCTCGGTAATCCTTGGAAATCTCGGGAATATCAAATTATTCCGGGATGAAAAGTATCTGTTTAATCAGGACTTCTAACTTACTAACTTAGGTCCTTACATATGAAATTGGCGTTTTGTAGTAGGCACTGGCCACATTGATCTCAAATGTCTCCTCTTTGGTAATTGGTTTAGAATTCCAAATTCAAATTTATACAGCTATTTACTCATCAATTTGTGTCTCGAAAACCGTATTTCTTTTGTTTTCTTTTCTTTTGGTTTTTTCCTTGCGTCATTGAGTTTACAAAATGGAAAATTTAAAGTTTCGCGTTATTTACGAATATGAGTTCAGCCATAGGTTCCGCCGTGGCACCAGTGCTGCAGAAACGGGTCGAAGAATTAATGATGTGTATGGCAGTGGTGTCGCTAGAGAAAGCACAGTGAGTTATAATACAAAACGCCAATTTCATATGTAAGGACCTAATATCTATAACACCAACAAAACAAAATTATTACCTTCTTAAAATTGGTATTAATTAACAAACAAAAGAATATCTTCATAGGTTAAATAAACATTAATTGTTAATCAAATAAAAGAGTAGGTATTTTATAATTACCAACAAATTAAAAAATAAACATTCAATATTTTGAACACGAACTGTTTCAAGAAAAATAAAAAAGAAACATAGGAACTTATATGAATAACCGGACGCAGCCCAAAACAAAATGTGATATTTTTATAATAAAACATAGCAGAATCTCTTTACTACGACTGTAAAGAGGCCGACTAGCCGACTAGTCGGCCTCTTTATAGCCGACTAGTCGGCTAGTCGGCTAGTCGGCCAAAGTGGTAGTCGGTACATGTCTAATAATAATGCACCGTTTGATAGGATGTAATAAGGATTTAATTCTGGTAAGTAATGATTGTAATGAATGACATACGACAAGCTTAAAGAAAATTCATTCTGGAAATTTATATGTATTAAAAAAATATTAAATAAAAATACGCAAACGCAGGCACCAGCTAAGCTTAGTATAAAATAAACCCAACCAAGGAAAACCAAATCATATTCAATATTTAAAAAAAATCATATACGATCGTTTGAAACCTCCTCCTTTTTTGAAGTCGGTTTTAAAAACAAAGTATACATTCGCTGTTGATGTAATATAGTGTGACTTGAGGTAACTTACTTGCGAATCCGCGCGGTTGTCGTCTGCAATGCGTACGCGCCGGGCCACCACTGCCACCAATCGAGCGGTTGCACACTTTCACGCCTTACGTCATAGGGCCTTGGCACTTGTACCAAATGTGATGTGGATGTGGTCACACTGACACTGACTACCTCTATGTAATCTATTGATGTACCAGAAGGCCTATTCTCGTAATTAAAAACAATCGAAATCTAGTCACTTTCTCATCTCAGCGACAATCAATGTCCAAAACTTGACAATAATTTAGGAAAATTAGGGGTATTTAAGACAAACTGAGATCAGCACCCTAATTGCGTAACACACTATTAAGTACTATCAATTTGAATCATTTTGGAGCATACCTATTGCTAATCCATTACTTCATATGTTTGAAAAATGTGTCTGCTCAACAATATAAATAACGCAATGAATAGTGTTGAACTGTCAAAATGAAACGCATTACTATTAATGTGTTACGTAATTACCCTCCAGACTGTAAACGTTTTTAAAATTACGAGAATGCCTGAAATCATTAGGTATCTATTTAATTGTTACCAATAATTACATAATAACAAATGATTCATAGCGATTGTTTACTTTAGGTATATATTTCTGCATCGCAAAACAAACTGCGAAAGTAGTCGCCTAGGTTTCGATTGTTAATAGATTGGGGGGTTGGAAAACGAATTAAACCTTTTATAACAACAGATCGTAATGGTGAAGCTGGGAACTCAGTCCCTCCCACTCCTTCACTGCTGAGTTTGCACAGAGTCGTGAGAGGGACAAACCAACCAATCGGGACAAACGCGTGGTGGTAGAAGTCACGTCGTGTGGTTTTATCAAACTCAAAGCATTAAAAGACATTTTTTAAGAGGGTTCAAGCAGGGTGTTTAGTCAGAAAGATGAAGCCAGTTGTCCATACCAAAGTACCCATCTCATAACATTATAAAATATCACGCCTTTACCTGTTCCTATGGAACACATACATATATTATCACTCATCATCATATTATGTTAAGTCCACTATAATACTGCCACCAGTTAGGCACAAATCCTGGCTGTTACTGAAAAATTTCCGATACAGAAACCCCGTAAAAACTATCAGTTAGCCCCATTGATATAATATTAAACTAAGGTAGATATGTCACTAGCGCACTGAAAATGAAGCGTACAAAAGAAGGTAAGTCCAGTATCTTTTAGTAGTTAGCTTTAGTCACTCTCGATACACTCGTAAAAACAAACGACAAACACTAACAGCGCAAATGACAAACACTAGCCATCTTTTTCTTCTCTATGCTTTAGATTGCACCCCATCTCACTCACACTCTATCAACGTGTGAAATGTACGCAAAATAAAAAATTTGCATGTGTGTGCTGCTGCTCCGAACGGCACATTTATTTTGGTTAGTTTGTTAGAACATATCATATCTGTTAATATTATATCATTGGTTAGCCCATGATTCCAGTTAGATACTAAAAGCTGGAGCCACTAGACATACTTTTGTCTACTTAGATATATAGAAAAGATAGACTGCAACATTTTTGTCCTCTAAAAAAATAAAAAAGTTTTGGATAAAACTGGTTTTGTAAAACGTTGTATTTGACACTAAAATTATTGTATGACTAGCTTTCCGACCGCGGCTTCGCCCGCGTGTAGTTCGGTTATATCGTGCTTTTTAGATTTCCCTCGGGAATATCACATTTTTCCGGGATAAAAGGTAGCCTATGTTCGTTCTCGGGGTCTAAAGATAGTCTGTGCCAAATTTCATTAAAATCGGTTGAGAGGTTTAGGCGGGAAAGCGTAACAGACAGACAGACAAACAGAGTTACTTTCGCATTTATAATATTAGTATGGATTGTGAAAGCCTCTATCAGTGTAGCTGTAGATACAACATACCTCAAGGTTTTCGATAATTAGTTACCTATACTTATTAGTTACTTATGTAAATCCATGAACTGCGTGCCATGGAATTTTACATGACTTTTGGCCCTAACTGTGCATGTGCAATACAATAATTGACTGGGAAGAGATTCTCAGTTTTAGATAGTAATTTTACAGTGTACCTACATAAAGACTTAAAGTATCCAATTAGTAGAAGAGAATAAAACTTTTAGGTATAGATGGGACTTGATGGTGGGCTGTGGACCATTTGAACTAACATTATTTATTACGTGTTGTGCTAATAGAATGCGACCATCTCTAGAAATCTGCCAATCGACATCGTTATGTAATTAGGACATCCGACTTAAGCTTCAGAATAAATTATTTTTTTCTAATTGTATATTCTACTTATTTGTTTTTAATAATTTTGTTTTCTCGGAATCCTAACGTAAAAGGTGTAATTACTACACGAAACCAAAAATAAAAAATAGGATGAATACACAATTTTTTTCGTCGGTGGTCATTCTAACAACATTCTATTATTTCTGTAAGGAGGTCTACACAAACAGTTTTAAGTCATGTCAATGTTATTTTTAAAACTAAATGACTTTCTCTGTACTTACCTACTCTGAGAAGAAAGGGCCAAACAAACTCGAAGCTATAAATCTCTTTAAAAGTCGCAATATTGGTCAGATCATGTGGAGACAATGTAGATTGGTATCTGAAATTGCCTTTTAAGGAAAAAACCACATAGGTACCTATGTAGATTGAGTGGACCCACTGAGTCAGTGCACCCACTTGTCACTAATTTTCCAATTTAAATCAGAACTTAAGGAATTCAAGTTTCGACAAAGAGTATTAACTACTTTTGGCTGACTCAAATCCCCAGATTATTATTCATCTAAAAGGAAAAGCAAGAAATAATCATGTGGGCCATCCATTAATGTTTACGGTCGATAATACTATGAATTTGGTACAATTATACAATATGCGAAAGGCCTTAGAGCATCATGCCATTGAATTTGTAATACCACAACATAACCTCCATGATTTGACGTCTTTTTTATATTTCGAAATTGTGTTGTCAGTTACACAAATGCCAACTCCCAAGATTTCAATGTCATAAACAATGAAAGCATTTTGCATAGTCCTAATATCATATGAAACGAGGAGAATAAATAAATAATATAATAAAGCCATGAACTTGTTAAATAGTAGTTGTGCTCGTTTCGGTGGCGTTACGTTTTGGACCACTCCGTGTTGCCGTAGGGTTGTGAAGGATATGCAACTGAACATCCCCGAAAAGCTGTCGGCGAATAAGAATTCTTGCATTGTAAGGAACCTAGAAAGACTTCCAACGAAGTTATGCACAGGAAATCTACGTGTATCATTTGGGCCGACAACATGGACACAAGTTAGGTTTAGTAATGACTACCCCCGTCTGCACAGAGATATGGAATTTCCCAATTTTGATGTTTACAGGAAATCCGATTATAAAGATGTGCGAAAAACTAATTGGGGTGCTGGTGATGGGAAACCAGGATATCTCTATGTATTTTGTCTTTTCGGTTTGCTTGCTGGGGCTTACGGTACCAAGGCTCATTTGATTCACTATGTAGCCTTTATGGATGCTCCAGCAGATGTCATTGCTTTAGCTTCTATAGAAGTGGATATATCTAAAGTAATACCTGGTACTTGCATGGCCATAAAATGGCGTGGAAAGCCATTATTTATCAAGAGTAGAACTAGCGCGGATATTGCACTAGAAGAAAAAACGCCGTTATCAATGCTACGTGATCCCCAAACGGAGGCAGAGCGGACAAAAAAGAGGGAATGGCTTGTGGTCCTTGGTATCTGCACCCATTTGGGATGTGTGCCCATACCGAACAGTGGTGACTGGGCCGGCGGTTTCTATTGTCCTTGCCACGGGAGTCACTTTGATAATTTGGGCAGAGCCAGAAAAGGCCCTGCTCCTACAAATTTAGAAATACCACCTTACAAATTTCTGACCGACAAACTTCTTCTTGTAGGGTAATTTTATTTAATATGATCGTAATTTTTTAGTGAATATATTTCGTATTTATAACAATTTTGCATTGAGATTCATTTCCGCTGCGTGTACTTTTACATCCATGCTAATCCATACAACAACGACGATTGCGCCAACAAACGACGAATAAAGCGTATTATTCGGCAAGTAAAACGTGTGTGTACAAAGGGCATTTTAATAGCTGTTAATTATAATCTCGTTATCAAAAAGATGCATAAGGACACAACAAGAATTTATTCGACTTTTACGTCACAACACATTAAGCTATACATAACCAGTTGAACATAGATAGTTTGATGTTTAGCCGTGTGTACCTATTATTTATTCTGTGCTATTACTTCGTTTTCGTTTAAGGTTCTTTCTTCTTTCCAACTTTATTTTTTGCTGCTCCGGTCCAAAGAATCGTAGAGTAGTGTTAGGTAGCCTTTCTCAAGAGAATTGGGCTATAAAGCAAAACCAAAAATATTCTGTCATAATTATCAGTCTGGTTTCGGAGATTATTAGGGCGTTCAAACAACAAACTTTCAGCTTAATTGTCATTACTACCACAACTTGTGAGAGAAACAATCATAATGCAAAATCATGAAAATGTCAAGCAACGAAGTTTTGAGAACATCAAAGAACGACGATATCTAACCTTTTTACATCACCAGATTGTCACTTGATGATGTAAAATGGTATATCATCATTCCGTGGGAAGTATGAACACCGCAATACAGAAAATGCTTGCACAAAGCATTTGCAGAGCGGTGTACTGTAACATACATCTAAACATGGCAAACATGAAAAATTCAAAAATTTTAATGACGAATTTTTCCATTGAAAAACTCTAATTTGATTGATTTAAAGTGTAAATTAGAATGATTATCGTAAACGTGATAATCATTCGGCAATCATTTTATGGAGTTGAACAGTTACATTGGAATGTATGACCTAGACTCTAGAGGAATGGCGAACCAATTGGTAGCAGGCGTGGCATGTAACAAAATTATTTCTGCATGATATATTTAAATAATTTGGACATAATTACTTAGAAAATTAATATTAAATCAAAAGTCATGCTATTTTATCAATTCATTTAAATTAATATAAAAACGAGCCTGTGCAAGATGAATCCCTTTCCTGAATACCACCAAGTGTCCGGGACCAGGGTCCCGTGAAATGGCAAGAGAGGTTGTAAATAATAATAATGTTGCAAAAGTATTATACAGGAAAAAAATTATCCAGTGCGCAAACTTTGTCAACTTATAGTTACTTAAATAAGTTTTATAGATAAAAATATGATTACTTTGATAATGTTTTAGTACAAAAAAAATAGTTATTGATAACGAAAGATGTTTATTTTGAAATCGATGTTATGGTCACTGCACGCGGTCCCATTCATGTTCGGCGGAGTGCGGACGGCGGGAACATCACAGGCCTCCCGTGCGCCCGCGCCGCACGCATGTTCACTATGCGGCCTAAGCTAAGACCGGCAGTTGGCCCGCTTCAAGGTTATAAGAATGCTCAACCAATGAGCGCGACGATTGAGTCTCGTAATGAAAACTTATACTAGGCATACAGTACGCAGCCTATTGCCTTACCCTTTATTTTTCATTTAAGAGATTGTTATTTTATCAGCTTCGAATTAGCTGCTATTTGCAGAGTAATTCCAATTTTTCTTTCATACTTTTCTGGGCTTAGGACCTTCGAAATGCAGAAAATAAAGCTTCGATTAACAATAAACAAAACGGATAAAAAAACGGCTGAGAAACTCCAATTTACGCAATTCTAATCTAATTTTTAGGATTGGCGTTTATCGAAAAAATGAGTTAGTGCACTTTTAATAAAAACGTAATGAATTTAAATTATTGGCATCACGTCAACGCATAGGTAGAGTCACCGCACATCAAGGTACTACAATCTGTTAGATTTCTTTAATAGATTTTCAACGTTATCGCTAAAGAATTATGGTTCAAGTTTGATTGGGAAAGTTTGACAGTTGCGGGTAGGCTGACCTACTGGCGTCCATATTCTGCGTCAGCGCGCAGTACGAGCATATGTTAATACTACGACATTGATATAAATAATTGGTATCCTATAATTTACTGATTTTAGGACGCAAAAAAACATATTTTTACAGATTTATTCTATTATTGATTCCGAGCCACACATATTTATGCGCTGAAAAAAACCCTGTATATAGGGATTAACATCTTACTTTAAGCTAACTTCACCTAACTGTTCACGATGAGATTTTTACGGAATCGATCAGAAGGTCATCACTCAAATTTAGTAGCAATATGTATATCAATCACGCCGACAAAATGAAAAAAAATGTTTTAAGGGGGGTACCATATACACGTAAAGTGGAGAGTGATTTTCTTTTTTCATTTCCACACTAACGTGTGATACCTATATTGTTGGTTAAATATTTAAAAATGAATAGGGGTTTATTAAAAGCATCGAGCGCGGGGCGAACGACCGATGCAGTGCTAGTTTGAGCAGCGTCAGTCACACCTCCGCGAGGGCCTGGTGGCGGAATGGTGGGACAGGCTTTCACGCCCTACCGCCACCACAGGGTCGAGTCTAACCACCATCTAGGCGATCCAGTCGGTACTGGCGGACAAAAGTCGGGAAAAGGTAAGATTCGCTGACGTTTTGGGTGACACAAGTTCATTCGGGGCATAGTTGCTTCGGAAAGTACCTGTGTCGCATGAACAGGGTGCCGGACGCTCGGTGTTACCACTGCGTTCGACTACCGGGAGGACACGGCGCAGCATACGCTGGCAGCGTGTGCCTCTTAGGAGAAGCCGTGCCGTGCCCTCATCTCTAAAATAGGCATAGACCCGTCGCTGCCGGCCGTAATCGAGTCAATGGTTGGCGAAGCGAAGAGTCATGTGATGCGTTGGAACCTCCTGTGAGACGACTGTTTCGAAGCTGCGGAAAGGGAGAGGGAGATCTCGTTCACTCACCCGGCCCGCAGCAGGCCAGGCGCACCGTCGGTGGAGGGTAAATATCACCCTCTTCTAGCCCCCCTAAATGGGTCCAGGGGCGACAGACGTCCCAGAGTCTGTGGCCCCCCAAACATCAGGACCTGAGATGGCGACGCGAAGTATTTTTTCACTCTTAGACGTTGCGGAGGAGTCAAACACCCCATGTTCTCCATCCATCTCCACCTCATTGTTCGTTCTCGCAACTCCCAGCGTAGGTGTGAGATGGAATACCGGGTTGGTTTTTAGTCAGTAAGAATGTGATAACCATCTACACTATATACTATATCCACAATCTTCTATCAGCCTAGTGAAACTAGAAAAATATCGAGGACTAAGCGTCTCCCCTTTTCGGTCCTAAGTTTATTCAGCTCGGGATTGTGTTACCATAACTGGCTTGTCCTTCAAATCATTTCTTGAAAACTTGTGCAAATTTTATTAAAGTTGTTAAAAAATCATCTTGGTTTTTTTCCTGCGATTCACTTTTATTTCGTAGTAGGTAATGGATGCTAAAGCGCAACACATCTGCATTCGTTCTGTGATCGAACTAAGCTAAGCCCAGACGGGCACTAATAACCCCTCTCTTTTCCCCAAAAAGTATAACTTAGAACGGCCGGGAACCTGGAACACTATATATTATATAATCAATACATACTTTTGTACGGTGTTGCCTCGTTCATATTATTATAAAACATTTTCATACGAAACTGACGCGCTCATGCAGTTGTAATGTAAGGCAGTCATCACATAGCCCTCGCCCACATGTGGGAGTGGCGAGAGGAGGCAAAACTCCGGGGCATAACTCCGCTGCCGCGAGAAATCGCGGTACGGCGGACAGAGCTCTGGCGGGATCTCATTGCGACATGGAGAGAGCGATTGACGCAACCCAGTGCTGGGCACGCCACAATAGCGGCGGTAAGTCCCCTCTTTGAGGAGTGGCTAGAGAGGCACCACGGCGCCCTCACCTTCCGCCTGACGCAGGTCCTCACCGGACACGGTTGTTTCGTGAGGTTCCTGTTCCGTAATAGGCGGGAGGAAATGCCAGGGTGTCACCATTGTGTGGACCGCCCTGAGGACACGGTGGAACATACGGTGGAGGTCTGCCCCCCACTTGGGTACGCATGGGGTCTCGCGAAAGGAAATGTTTCAGAAATGTATGGAGCCTGGGCCAGCATATTGTACACATAATGCTAGGTATAGTTACGCTATAGTTAACTGTTTTTAATGTAATTTCCTATATTGTGGCTTAGTTTTTATACAGATTCAATTCTGCCAAGGTGTGCAACACAACTACTAATAATTAAGGTGGTCAGCAATAAGCGAAATAAGATTTTGACAGTGACATTTGATTGATGTGTGTCTAAGGCTATCGTATCTATATTATCTACCATATGACTGCAAAAGACACAAAACATAAATTCCAAACATCATCATCATCATCTCAGCGTTTATCCCGGTTGCATACGCGGCTTTCGCGTTGGAGCCCGGGGTCCGCTTTCCTGCACATTCTCCGCCATTTCGCACGATCTTTAGCATACTGTGGTAAGAGCTTTTTGGCACGCATGTCATCTTTTACAACGTCAAGCCAGCACTTCTTTGGTCTACCCCGCTTGTTCCGGCCCGGTGGAGGCGCCATGGCAAGACATTTGTTACCCACGTAACATTTGCGCAAGACGTGGCCGTACCAGCGTAGGCGACCCTCCTGCAGTTTGTCTGCAATGTCACGGACACGAAGGCTGCCCCGGATGCGGGAGTTCCTGATGCGGTCTTTCCGCGTAACTCCACACATCCACCGCAGCATATTCATCTCCGTGACACACAGCTCCTGCTTGTGTCGCTCAAGCTCAGGCCACGCCTCACTGCCATACAGGAGTACAGGTCTAATGATGGTTTTATAGACCTGCCCCTTAAGGTTGTACCCTCACCAAATGACCTTGAGCATTTGCTCCCTCTTCACCGCGCCCCACCTCTACAATACTTCGCAAAATATTACTAGCGCCGTCTGGCGGACAAAGTACTTACAAATACAAGTTAAATTCATAGACCACATAAGTAACAGACATGGCACTTTTATTTTTGTTTATTGGTGCGCCCAAATACTTTTGGTTATTATAGACTGAAACAAATGTTGACGATACTTCATAATAAAAATTTTGCGTATTTTATTTTTTAACCGACTTCCCAAAAGTGTGGTTCTCAATTCGATTTATGTGTGCTCGCTGATAACTTTATCGTTAATGAACCGATTTTGACCATTCTTTTTTTATATGAAAGAGTATGCTGCTTAAGTAATCTCATTGTTACCACGTCAGTGTCGATAATGGAAATTCTAAGAAATTTAGGCCAATTATCGAAAATTGTAGGCACGCTTCGGGTGAAAACTTGATACTCGTATTTATATCGGATGATACTATAAAACTGTGAAGGTTTGGGCCTGATCTTATGATGTAGATGACAGAGAATCAAGGGAATCCACATCGGAAGCAACTGGCATGTGTTTGGGCTTACTTATTTTGTATTGATTACACCTTTACAACTAAATAGGTTATGACTGTAACTTCAGGGTTGGAAGTTAGTTTTGTAGATTGAAAGTTAGCTAAGTCAGATGGTCAAAGGGATAGAAAAATAATATAATAAAGGTTAATTTATCATTATTTATTATTTTATGGGAAAACGTAATCAGGGTCAAATAAATTTCTGCAGACAGGAAACCTACATAAAAAAAAGATTTGATGTTTTTTTTGGGCTCAGGCAAGACTTAAATTATATTATTATTCTCGTTTAATAAAACAAATACATATACTATAATATTATTTACACAAAGCTTCCTTTTGCAGAAAAATAATAAACATCTGACTAATACAATATCCGGTCAGACTGGACGCTGACGGCAGCATATTTGGAAAAGGTCTGCAAGCAAACGACGTATTTCGTTTGATTTAATTCCTATAAGACCACAATGAAAGTATGAGCATTTCTAGAAATAACACAATGAAATAACACAACTTAAATTCAGTCTCTTGATTTTAATTGATTTTTGCATAAGCATGACGAGTAGGTAGTGTTTGTACTATGTTAAAGTACAGTGTTGTAAATTGTTGAGGAATTCCCTCGACTGTCTATGGTCTTCATCATCAGATCTATTGCAGACCTTCATTTAAACCTTTATGGGTGTAAAGTTTTCATCAATATAAATGAATTAAGTCCAAACACAAGGTAACTATTGTAAACCTTTGAGGAGTTCCCTTAACTGGCCTTTGTCATCATCATCAGAGCTTTATTGACAATTACAACTGATTTAGGTGTAAAGTTCTTATCAATATACATTTATTAAGCACAAACACGAGGCAGCTGATGTGAATCGTTAAGGAGATCCCTCGGCTGTCTCCCGGCTCCGTGATCAACTCCGAACTTTACTAAATTGTAGTGCGATAAAACACTTAATGAAAAAAACATAGAAATGCCCTAGGCGCCCCTATGATTTTTTAAATTTCTCCCAGGTTTCCTTAGTCTTCCATCATCAGACCCTAATTTCCTTAACATGAGACTACCTTAAAGATATAATCCTTGTAATGAAAAAAAAACATGTGGCACTCGGGAACTGCCGCGGTAAAGCTATTGCATAGCATTTTTTATCAACTTATGCAATAGGGTATTTGACTAAAAAAACCTAATTAGTCCGTCAGTCAGATTTCCAAAAAATACTCATCATCATCATCATCATCATTTCAGCCGAAAGACGTCCACTGCTGGATATAGGCCTCCCCCAAGGTTCTCCACGACGACCGGTCCTGCGCCTCCCGCATCCAGCGGTTTCCCGCGACCTTCACCAGGTCGTCGGTCCACCTTGTCGGGGTCTACCCAAAAAATACTAGACACATATTTTTTTCTTTTTTCATATAAACAAAAAATGAAGACGACACGTGCTTTGAAAACTCGTGTGACGTCACTGCACGCTACACTTTTTAGCGGCCAGTGACGTCACCAGCCATCACTCCTGATCTTTGATGCCTATTATATTTGTAAATTTTTATTGATTTGATAAAACAAAATATACGAAATGTAAAACGTATATAATAAACCTATCCAATATTTTTCTATAATCTGAATGACGGACTAATTAGTTTTTTTTAGTCAAATACCCTATTATTTATATTATAGTAAAGTTATCCGCAAACAAACATAAAAAAACATATAACCTCCACCCTTTTGAAATCGGTTAAAAAAACGAACACCAAAATAAACATCAATAACAGAGACACTTTATGATAGTACTAGCTTTCCGCCCGCGGCTTCGCCCGCGTGGAGTTTGGTTATATCGCGCTTTTTAGATTTCCCTCGGGAACATCAATTATTTCCGGGATAAAAGGTAGCCTATGTTCTTTCTCAGGGTCTAAAGATTGTCTGTGCCAAATTTCATCAAAATCGGTTGACAGGTTTAAGCGGGAAAGCTTAACAGACAGACAGACAGACAGACGGACAGATAGACAGACAGACAGACAGAGTTACTTTCGCATTTATAATATTAGTATGGATTATACTCTATGCGACATGCGGTGCGTGAGCGAGCAAGCAGATGCTTTCTCGCTCACGCGCCGCCCGCTATGCTAGCGGACCGTGCGATGACGAACGACACGGGTTCCCCCTTCGAGAGCTTGTGGCATACTGAATCTCAATAGCTCGGGCAAGAGAAATGATGGGGAATACGCTCAGATTGTTGAATAAAATTTTTGTTTTGGTCGTTTTAAAAAAATATTTCTACAATAATGTTTGTCATGAAATTGCCTATCCATTAGTGTAAGAACGCAATCTAAATAATGCTTACTTTTCGAGGAGATGTACGTTTTTGATAATTATTTCTCTTGTCAGAGGTTTCGTTGTGAAGGAATTATTTAAACATTATGCTTAGTAAAAAAAAATCTACAATTCTGGAGCCAAGATTATGGAGAAAATTTATGTATTTTTAAAAAGTTGTAATTTCTAAAAAAAAAACTACATAAAAACGGCCTGCGGTGTGTTTTTCCCCTGGAACCGCCTTAAGCTTAACCGGCATTTTGGGGTCACAAATCCTGACACCTGTCACCTCACGCTATTTCACGCAAGCTGCGGAAATACGTGCCTTGACGTCGCAATCAATGTCGCCGGACGCGTGAAGCACAGACCCCAAGTATTTAAACTGGTCCGTGCACTCGACCATGTCTCCGCCTATGCGCACAGACATGGGGTCTGTCGTGTTGCTGGCCAAGTACACGGTCTTCGCCACGTTGAGTTTCAGACCTCCGTTCTCAAGCGAGTCCTTCCACGCATTCACACGCCGCACCAACCGTTCCCTGTCCGCGTCCGCCAGCGCGATATCGTCAGCATACATGAGTAGCCAGGGAGGCTGCTCATGTGAGTCCTTGATGCTGTCCGACAAGACGTCTAATATCACGCTGGACAGAAACGGACTAAGGACGGATCCCTGGTGGACTTCGACGGTGATGGGGAAGGGTTTAGTGTCGCCAACAGCGGTCCTAACAACGGAATCGGAATTGAGGTACATGTCTCGAATTATGTCAACATAGGCTTCAGATACCCCTTTGGACCTCAGTGCCCACCAGATCACCCCGCGAGGGACACAGTCGAAGGCCTTCTGCATATCTAGAAAGAGCATATGCAGAGGCGTGTTCTTCGATCTGTATCTCTCCATGGTGATCCTTAGTGTGAAGATAGGGTCCGTGGTTCCGTACCCTGGCCGAAACCCATATTGACACTCCGAGACAGCACACTCCTGCCGGATTCGGGAGTCTATGATTCTCTCAAAGATCTTCATGGTGTGGGACATGACCTTGATGCCGCGATAGTTGTCACACTCCTGAACCGAGCCCTTGCCTTTAAAGACTGGAGTAATGATACTCAGCCTCCATTGGCTCGGGATTTTGCCGGTCAGGAGCACGCAGTTGAAAAAGTTAGTTAACATTAACAACACCGCGAGGACCCATCGCCTTCCAGGCCTCAATGGGGACTCCGTCAGCTCCGACAGCTTTCCGATTCCCCATACGACGAAGAGCCGTTTGGACTTCCTCAGCCGTTATCAGAGGCACTAGTCTAAGGTTCGGAGGGAGTTCCGGTGTCTGCACTTCTTGATGCTGCTTGTTCAGCAGCTCGTGAAACTACGAGCGCCATCTCTCTTTCACCGCAAGGTCCTCGCATAGCAGGTTGCCATTAGGGTCTTTTACACAACGGCACTTGGATATATCCTGTGCCGCTTTGACCCTGGAACATGCCAACTTGTAAATGAGCTTTTGCCCCTCAGACAATTCCAACTTCTCGTAGAGAGTTGGTTGCAAGTGGTCCCGTCTGGCTCTGGCTACAGCTCTTTTAGTGGCACGTTTGGCAACCTTGTATGCATCGCGATCTTCAGGAGATCCAGTCGCTTGCGACGTTTTGAAGAGGGCTTTCTTCACCTTAGTCTCCCTCTGGACTGTGTCGTCCCACCACCAGGTTTCCTTATCACGTTTGCGGCTGCCCTTAGAGACGCCGAGTGCCACCCGCGCCGCCCCTGTAATAGCTGCCTGGATCCTGTCCCAGTGACCTTGCACAGGTTCTCCGTCGGTACCGACGCACTTGTCGCCAATAACCGACGCAAAACCCTGGGACTTGTTTTCATCAAGCAGCCACCACCGGATCTGGCGCCGACAGTCCTCTACACGTCTACGTTGGGCCTTTACGCAGAGGTCCATGACAAGGAGACGGTGTTGTGCAGTGAGACTCTCACCGGGTATGACTTTGCAGTTGGCTACTTTGCCGATGTGGTGCCTCCAACTAGGAGGAGTAGAAAATCGATCTGGGTAGCGCTTCGCCCGCTCCGGTAGGTGACAAGGTGTTCCGGCTTCTTTCTGAAGTAGGTGTGTGAACACGTATTCTTTATTATTTATATATTATAGATTGCAAGGTTCGCGGCCGCACACATTCGGAGAATGCTGTCCCCTTCCGCGTTGCGGCTACCGTACCCTAAGCCACCGTGAACACGCTCAAACTCGCCACACCTGTCACCCACATGACCGTTCAAGTCTCCACCCAGAACGATTCCCTGGGACAACGGAATCCCGCGAAGCAATCCTTCGAGCTGGGTCCAGAACAGCGTCCTTTCGGCTTCACCGCACCCGTCCTGCGGAGCGTAGGCACTTATCAAGTGGGTTATAACCCCAGTGACAAACACCCGCACCGACATTAGCCGATCGCTGATGCGATTCACCTCCAAGACGTCATCCTGGAGCTCGTCAGAAAACACCACGGCGACCCCATATTTCCCACTAGGTGCACCCGTGTAGATCAGCTTGTAGCCATTCCCAATAAGCCGGGATCTGCTGCCTTTCCACCGAGTCTCCTGCAGGAACGCCACGGCCACCCTCCGCCTGTGGAGAGTTTCGGCCAGTTCTCTCGCGCGTCCAGTTAGCGTGCCAACGTTCCACGACGCGAAACGGATTTTCATGGTTTGGGCTCGCTTCTTCAGCCGTGTCCGCCTCTGACACGGTAGCCCTAGCCCACAGGTCACAGGAGTCGGGCTCTCTTGTCTCTCGTCGGCTTTCTATGTAACCTCTCCATGATTGAATGGCTTGTTTGGCTTTTACGAGTGCGACTGCCGTCTGACCACTCAACCCCGAAGGGAAAGCCGGCGTCAGAGCCCCGTTCGTGAGTCAGCAGGTGCACCGTCTGGCAGGTGGGGTTGACTTGGGTCCCAGAGATGGAGGTGGGACCCCAAAGCACCCAATACATAAATTCCAAACATACGGCCCATTAAATAAACACAATCAGCTCAAATCAACACTCGACACGAACACAACGGGAAAATAGAACTGTCAAAGTCGCCAATCAAACGTCATAACCATTGTCATGGTTACCTTAATAAAGGGCTATCTCAATAAAAAACGTTTCAAATAATTATACATACTTCTAGTTTTATTCAAATTAACTTAGTAGTATTTTTATGAAAATCTTTTATTTTTTCCCTTTTTATCTATATAAGGTACATAGTGGTGGCCCAAAATGAAACATCTCCTTTGTCTGGCCCACACCAAATTTAGGTCTTGCGCCGCCTCTGGCCATAGAGTACTACTTTTTCCGGTCGACCTTTTTACCTTTTGAGTGGGAAAACATAGTTTAAAAAACAGTTGTAATATTTCATGAAATACCCTTAATGCATCTTCCATATTATCCATACTACAGACGTCAGAGAATGAAAGTGCAGAAATACATTCACAGAACTTTTGTATGTTGTCTTCATGATAGTCCCTTTTATACTCAAAGCAACTTAGCACAGAATTGGGTTTATTAGTCGTCACAGTCAGGGCACAGAGCAAGTAATCACAACGGTCAGGGTTTGTCCTGCCTCATGATCAGATAGAGCCAGGTGATGAACTTCACCTTTAGCTCGTCTGATATTGCTTGCAAATAAATCTAAAGATGACTGTTTGCGTGTTGGTGTTTTTATATGCAATTTAATATTGAAATTTTTTAGTAACCGTAAGAGTTCTTGACAACTTTTACTTGGTTTAATTATATGTAAATCCCAATCACCACAAATAATTATCTTTTTAGATTTCTTGGTGATTCTAGTCAGTAATATTTCTAATTTTTCTTGAAAAACTTTTGGGTTGCTATTTGGTGTTCTTCTTCTTCTTTTTTCGCCTCGCCTTTTCCCGTTACGCGGGGTCGGCTTTCCTGGTTCTGAGGCGCCGCTTATTCCGCTGATATACGACGTCATCTGAAAGCCCCAACTGCTTCATATCCTTGCGGATATTCGTCATCCATGTAGTTGGGGGCCTTCCCCTCCCTCTCATTTTTGTAGCCATGGAAAGGCACTTCTTCACGACATGGTCGTCCGGCCTTCGCTTTACATGACCGTACCATCTCAGTCTAGCCTCCGTGATTTTATTCGCAATTGGTGCAACCTTAAAGGTCTCTCACATAGACATTGCCCACCTTGTCTCTAATCATAACTCCGCCCGCCCAGCGCAGCATTCGCATCTCGGCTGTGTGTAGCTTCTGTACGTGACTTTTCTTCGCAGCCCATACCTCGCTGCCATAGAGGAGAGCCGGTCTAACAGCTGCTTTATAGACCTTGCCTTTTGTTCGAATTGGCATTTTGTAATCACACAGTACTCCTGTAAGAGTTCGCCATTTACTCCACCCACAGGTTGTCCGATGAGTTATATCCACTTCAATGGATCCATCCGCCGAGATAACGGAACCCAAGTACTTAAAGGTGTTTAGGCGCCGGTAAACCGGTAACCCCCATATCTGGGGGCCGTTCCCCTATCCGCCACCTGGGGACGCGTCCGATGGCAGGCCAGAAACTGCACACGGAGTTTTCAACTATCCTTTTTTTTTTGACGCTGTGTATTTCATTTACGCACCAAACCCCGAAGGGCGTGTGTGGGACTCGCCCAGCCGATGCCGGGAATACCCACTAAACCCACAGCGGCACATCGACATCGCCTGAGTGGCGGGGTCATGGGAAACGGCAGAGCCTGTTTACCAATCCCCCGCCGGTGATTCCCGCCTAAAAGGCGGGCCCACAGTGGTCCCCCCATACGGAGGGGCCGGGCTGGGTACGTCTTATTGTGCGAGAAGACGCAGCAGCCAAAGGTTTTTTAGCGAGGTGTCCTTCCTCTTAGCCCCACTCGTTTGCCCGGAAGCTAACGGGGCCCCAGCTCCTCTCAGTGACGAGACCGGGTTGCCCGACAGTGACCCGGAGTTCGGGTCACGTCAGCCACCTGGAGTGGTGGCCAACCCGCCGCACGTGTGACCACCGAAGCGGACCCCGCGTCTGGTTTTGGTCCGCGCCGGTAAACCGGTAACCCCCATATCTGGGGGCCGTTCCCCTATCCGCCACCTGGGGACGTGTCCGATGGCAAGCCAGAAACTGCACACGGAATCCTAACTTATCCTTTTTTTTTTGACGCTGTGGTAATGCATTTACGCACCATACCCCGAAGGGCGTATGTGGGATTCGCCCAGCCGAAGCCGGTAATATGCACTAAACCCACAGCGGCACAACGACATCGCCTGAGTGGTGGGGTCATGGGAAATGGCACAGCCTAACTGCCAATCCCCCGCCGGCGATTCCCGCCTAGGGCGGGCCCACAGTCCTACAGGCCCCCCCTCCACTCCACAGGGAGGGACCGGGCTGGGTACGTCTTCTTTTTCGAGCAGACGCAGCAGCCAAGGGTTTTTTAGCGAGGTGTCCTTCCTCTTAGCCCCACTCGTCTGCCCGGAGGCAAACGGGGCCCCCAGCTCCTCTCAATGTGATGACCGCCGTATTTGGTTGCAGATAGCTTTATTGTTTCGTTAACTCACAGTTTTATGTCCACACTTTAATTTTCAGTCCATGACGGTGTGCAGTATTTAATACATATTTAACTTTTACTGTGGACCGCACGAAGATATCCGATGCCTGTGTTTATAACGTATGGCTTTTTGTACAATTCAAGATTTTACAGTCAACGACAAAAAGTACGGCCTCGCCAGAGATAATATGTGATAAAATCATCTTACATGGGTAGGGATATTGTAGATATTTAATTTAGTAGTATAAATTTTAATTTTGCATTTAGATATTTAATAACAAAAGCAAGAAAATGCTAACAAACGAAATAAAAATTAAATAAAGTAGTTCCGATAGCTTGTTATTTCTTTACAACAGATTACGGTTTACAACAGTTTATTTCTATATTGTTTGCAGTCTTTTAATTTTGTTCGCTTAGTTATAATTTCTTTTATGCATGCTGTAGTCTCCTGTAAGTGAAGGAGTACACCTTCATGATAATATTGTCGTCCATTTTTACTTTTCTTGATTTGTGTATATTCTTTGTTGGAGATCCTGAATAAGTAAATAAATAAACAGTACGGGTCTCTAACTCGCTCGCTACTGTAGCAGCCACACACATGCTACACAATTCCGACGATCTTCCGCGAAAGGTTCCTATAAATCACACTAGGATTGCGGAAGTCATGGCGGGCGTCCCGACCGTCCAGCGCGAGGGTGCCGATCGCCCAGAGCGAGGGTGCCTATAAATCTAACCCCGGAACTCCGGAAGCACATGTTGACCAACGGCCGATGGGACCGTGGGAAACATAGTGAGCTGTCTCGCACGTGAACTGTAAATTGGCGCGCACTCTACACCGACCAATCACATGCCGCGGCCTCCCTCGATCAACGAATCAACATAGAGGGCGCACGCGCCACCCCGAGGATTACTACGGCAAACTAAAAAGCCTATTGGTCACCCCACTATTGTTTAGAGATAGCTAGTTTATTTAAGTAAGTGCATAGCCTGTAAGTTACACATTCTATTCCTGTCTTCACTCGTGTACATACACATTCTTTTCTTATATCGAGTCGCATTTACACTCTATTCCTGGTCACACTTAACTTACATTACCTTATTGTACACGTCATAGTATACATTGTACTCCTTTACTTACGTGCAATATACAACGTTCTAACTATCCGAGTTATAATTACACAACACGACCTACGCGCTACATTGGTGACCCCGACGTGATTCTAACCGACGCGGTTTTAAGACCAACGTGACGATACTCGTGATTAGCACATTCTAGTGGCTTTCCACAAGCGGGTCTCACCACTAGGATTTCAAGAGGCTATATTCACGGTACCTATTGTAACGTTACACCAGCAGAGTCTACTCAGGATGGCGACCAGCAACGCACCACAGGTAGGAGGGCAAGTCGACACGCTCACATTACAAGCACAGTTGTCAGACTTTTGGCCAGCGTATCCCAGGCTATGGTTTACGCACTTCGAAGCAGTAATGGCGCCAGAGAAGCAAGGTGATGACGCGCGCTATCAAGCAGCTATCGCCCGACTAGGCCTGGACGCGTCTTCAATTTATTTATCCATTTCTATAATAATAAAATAAAAAACTTCACATCCAAAAATCTCTAATTTAAGTAAAAAAATGTTTTATATACATTCCTTATAACGCCACCATTTTAATAGTCACGCTGCACAACAAGGACAGAGAGCAACTGTGAAGCTATCTCATTCGGACTGCGTTTTGACCGATAGTGCACATTCCACTTTAGATATAAGTTCCTTGAGTACTACATACTCCTTGGAATAGTCGATCAGACAGAGGTAAGACAGCAGCATTGCCAGAATGTTACTTTCATAGATGTAGGATTTCATCTATATCTATACTTATTACTTACTTTACTTACTAATATATAAAGCTGAAGAGTTTGTTTGTTTGTTTGTTCGCGCTAATCTCGGAAACTACTGGTCCGATTTGAAAAATTCTTTTTGCGTTGGATAGCCCATTAATCCAGAAAGGCTTTAGACTATATAACATCACGCTGCGACCAATAGGGGCGGAGCATAATTAATTCCACGCAGTGGCGTAGCTAGCTTGGGTGGCACCCGGGGCGGAAGTTGGAGGTGTCACCCCATAGAAAGTAAAAAACTGGCAGGTATCTCTCCACAACTGTGCTGTCATCTGCATACCCATAGATACCGGGCATCAGCAGGTCGTTAATATGCAGCAAGAACAGAGTTGCAGAGAGGAAACCGAGGAGGAACACCGGCATTAATCGACATGGGGACCGTTCAGTCAGGAAATCTTTTACCCAGTCAGTCAGGCCAGCGAAAATACCGTATCCTGGAAGTTTACTCAATAGGCCAGCGCGCCATACCCTATCGAAAGCCT
Source organism: Sesamia nonagrioides (assembly GCA_017933935.1). Classification (NCBI taxonomy): domain Eukaryota; kingdom Metazoa; phylum Arthropoda; class Insecta; order Lepidoptera; family Noctuidae; genus Sesamia; species Sesamia nonagrioides. The sequence goes on along the minus strand of JADWQK010002002.1, from coordinate 1,287,865 downwards.
TCGAGACATCAAAAGAGACGGCAATCGCTTCCCCATTTTTCTCGAGGGCCTCGCCCCATAAATGAGTGGCATACACTAGTAGGTCCCCAGTTGAGCGATTGCGGCGAAATCCGGAGTGTCGGTGACTGGGAAGATCGTTACCTTCCATGTAAGCCAAGAGGCGCGAGTTCAATACGCGCTCCATAATCTTGCAGAGTATGGAGGTTATTGAAATCGGCCGATAGTTGGTAGGATCGGCAGGACTACCCTTTTTGGGACCGGCTGCACGTTGGCAAGCTTCCAAGACTTGCGCACTATACCTGTTCTAAATGAGAGGCGATACAAGCGCGTCAATACAGAAGACAACTCGGGCGCACATGCCTTAAGAACAATCGCTGGCATACCATCTGGACCACTAGCCTTATACACTTCCAGACGACATAGTACTCTCAGAACCTCCTTGTTCCTAATGCAAACCTCCGGCATTGAAGTTTCGCAATGAGGAAAATTATGTGGAGTAGAACTGCTAGTTTCAAGACACGAATTGTGGCAAAGATGCAAAGACCGGCTTTCTCTCTCGATTTATGAGCCTGTGCTCCATCAGGCTTAACCAGCGGAGGCAGTGTGGGCCAACAGAATTTCGCCTCGACCAATTTGCCAAGAGACCAGAAAGATCTGCTACCGGGTGGCTGCGCTGAGAGCTTATTGCCAATATGAGATATGCGGTGGAAGCGACCCTTATTAAGCGACTTTTTGTTGGACTTGGCAGCACGATCAAAGGCTCTCTTCTTTGAGCTAATATCCGGAGCTCTGTGGTCCCGAGCTTTACCCCGGTGAAAAATGCCGTGTGCTTACGCTGTTCAGCTTGAATATCGTCGGCGTTGAACCATGGGCGAGCCACCGGAGGGAATATCACTGGAGGGGATAAAATACTTCATAGCTTGACGCACCACATGGGATATAGCGTCCGCACAGCTAGACGGATTGTCAGAAGAGAAGCGGACCAGCTGGCAGGGATAAGACGCAAAAAAGTGGCGCATCTCATCCCAATCTGCTAAGTTGTATCGCCACATTCGCCGTTCACCACGTGAGTTGCAATCTATTGGGGTGAAGGACGATACAGACTTCACCAGACAGTGGTCTGAAGTTCCTAACGGTGAGGGAACTATTACAACAAATCTGTTCGGATTAGTGGTCAGCAGAAGGTTCCAACTAATTGGCGGTATGACCACATCAGGACACAAGACTACATCAGGCACCCTAGTCGGTTGTGCTACCAGCTGGGAAAGGTCCGTTAGTAGCGTGCGTACCCCGGCGGCCAGCGAAGCAGAAAGTGACATGGGGGTCACTTCGGAGGACCCTGGTGGCGAGAGTTGTGCCTCGCTGGGGAGCTCGAAGGCGGAACTCAACGCCGCCAGGAGGGAGCAGCGCAAAGCCGTCGCGGCCGACGAAGTGTCGGAAATGGCCCGACGCGCTCGAGAGCGACGCGCTGCTCTATTGGCGGAAGGGGGGCAACCGTCGGCGGTGGCCCTTGGTCAGTTGGCCTTGGGCGGGGTGGACTTGGTCCTTAAGGTTGCCACAAAATCTGGCAACCTGAAGAGCACCTTCGTTCGAGGTCTCAAGGAGGCTGCCGCGGACATCAAGGAGGCGGTTGGTACCCTCCTCAACACAACGGCCTCAGACGAGGTTGTGAAATTGCAGGAGGAAAACAGCCGCCTCCGGAATGATCTCGAGGACCTCCGGCGACAAGTCGCTGCGCTGAGCGAGCAGCAGCAGCGACACACGCCTGCCGATGTCACTTCCGAAGTGACCCCGGCTCCCGCACCAAGACCGGCGCGTACGGGCGATGAGTTAAGCGAATCGTCCCTTGAGCGCATCGTCCGTATGTGCATGCTCCAGTGCGGGAGCATGGTCAAAGCCCAACTTGAGGCGCTTTCTCGGCGCCTCCCTGAGGAACACCTCCGTCCGCCCCTAGCGGCCGACAAACGGCGAAGGGCTGAGGAGACGCCGGGAACTGCTCCTCAGCGAGCTCCAGTGAGCGATCAGCCCACGACGGCCGGGTCTAAGGGTGAGACTTGGGCGACAGTCGTGGGCCGCAAAAAGGCCCGCAAAGCCGCTAAGGCCGCCAAGGCGGCCTCAGCAGCACCAGCGCGCGCCTCCGGTCAAACCGCAAAGGCGGCTCCGGAGGCTGCGCGGCGGACTGGCAAAGGCGGCCCCAAAAGCGGTCGCAAAGGACCGGCTGTGCGTGCCCCGCGTTCCGAGGCCGTGACGCTCACGCTTCAGCGTGGCGCTGCGGGGCGCGGCGTAACGTACCGCTCGGTCCTTACCGAGGCCAAGGCCAAGATCAAGTTGTCGGATCTTGGCCTTCAGTCCGTCACCATCAGACATGCTGCCACGGGTGCGCAGCTGTTTGAGGTGGCTGGTGCTGCGAGCGGCAATGCCGAGAAGGCGGACGCTCTGGCTGCCAAGCTGAGGGAGGTCCTCAACCCTGAGGACGTCCGGATCTCCAGGCCGGAAAAAACCGCAGAGGTGCGGATTGCCGGTCTGGACGAGTCCGTGACTCCTGAGGAGGTGGTGGCGGCCGTTGCTCGAAGCGGAGAGTGTCCGCCGGGCAAGGTGCGGGCCGGCGATATTCGCACCGACGCCACCGGACTCGGTGCGGTCTGGGTTCGGTGCCCTGTGGCGTCAGCGAATAAAATCGCCGCAAGTGGCAGACTGTTGGTAGGCTGGGTTGCAGCGAGGGTTAAACTCCTGCAGCCCCGGGCTTTGCGGTGCTACCGGTGCCTGGAGAAGGGGCACGTCCGGGCCAAGTGCACCTCTGAGGTGGACCGTAGCGATCTTTGCTATCGCTGCGGTCAGCCCGGCCACAAGGCTGCCCAGTGTTCCGCGGCGCCCAACTGCAGCTTATGTTCGGCTGCAGGGAAGCCAGCGGGACACAGAGTGGGCGGAGGGGCCTGTGGCACGCCTGCCAGCAAGAAGGCCACCAAAAAGAAGAAGAGGAGCTCTAAGCCTGCCGGGGAAATCTCGCCTCCCCCGCAGGCTAACAGCTCCGCGGCCGACTCCCGGCCCAGGACCGTTGCCGAGGGAATGGGGTGTCAATAATGGCACAAATCCGTTTCCTCCAGGGCAACATCAATCACTGCGCCAGAGCTCAGGATCTTTTATTCCAGAGCATGGCGCAGTGGTCGATCCAAGTGGCTGTGGTCGCCGAGCCGTATTTCATCCCCGCCCGTGGCGACTGGCTCGGATGCATTGGCGGCTCGGTGGCCATTATTGGCGGGACTCTGATCGACCCGTCCCGGGGCCGCGGCTGGGTTGCTGCGGTCTCGGGCGGCATCGTCATTGTGGGGGCGTATTTCTCCCCCAACAAGAGTCTCGCCGACTTCGAGGGGTTCCTTGTCGAGTTGGGCGCAGTCGTAGGCCGCTATCACCCTCGTCCCGTTCTAGTGCTCGGGGATCTCAACGCCAAGTCATCGGCGTGGGGATCTCCGGTCACGGACCCTCGGGGCGAGGTGCTAGCGGAGTGGGTGGTGACGACCGGTCTGGTCGTCCTGAATCGGGGCTCTGTATACACGTGCGTGCGGCAGAGGGGCGGGTCGATAGTGGACGTTACTTTCGCTAGCCCCTCTGTCGCCAGCCGTGTCCATGATTGGCGTGTCGCCGTGGAGGTGGAGACGCTGTCGGACCATCGATATATCCGGTTCGACGTCTCCGCCCAGACCGCGAGCGGCCGCCATCCAAGAGCCCCGATTAACGACGGCCCGCGCTGGGCGCTTAAGCGCCTCGACAGGGAACTACTCGAGGAAGCTGCCATAGCCCAGTCCTGGATTTGGGAGTCGGCGACGGACGGCCCCGTCGACGTCGAAGCGGAGGCGCTGCGGTTTCGCGGGGCGATGACGCAGATCTGCGACGCGTCCATGCCCCGCGTCCGCCAACAGTCCGCAAGGCGCAACGTGTACTGGTGGAGCGACGACATTGCGCGGTTGCGCGTCGAGTGCGTCGCGGCTCGCCGCCAGTACACGCGCTACCGGAGACGACGTCGACGGGATCCCGTCGAGGAAGCCGCGCGGTATGGGGTGTACCGCGCGGCCCAGGAGACTCTGTGGCTGGCCATCGGCGACTCTAAGTCGCGGGCCAGGGAAGAGCTGCTGGGGTCCCTAGATCGGGACCCGTGGGGGCGCCCCTACCGTTGGGTACGGGGCAAGTTGCGTCCCTGGGCGCCCCCACTGGTGCAAAGTATGCAACCCCAGCTGCTAGAGGCGGTGGTATCCACCCTCTTCCCTGAGCGGGCGGGACATGTTCCCCCGGCGATGGTCTCACCCTCAGCCACAGACTCTCCAGAAGAGGAGGGCACCGATGTCCCCGAGGTGACGCAAGCAGAGACGGGAGCGGCCGTGTCGCGGCTCCGGGCCAAGAATAAAGCGCCCGGACCCGACGGAGTTCCTGGCCGAGCTCTCGTCCTGGCCCTGAAGGAGCTAGAGCCCCAGCTGAGGGGGCTCTTCACGGCATGTTTCGGGCAGGGTCAGTTTCCCAGTGTGTGGAAGGAGGGGAAGCTGGTCCTGCTCAGAAAGGAGGGGCGCCCCGCTGACTCGCCGTCCGCGTATCGGCCCATAGTGCTGCTCGACGAGGCGGGCAAACTTTTTGAGCGTATCATCGCAGATCGCCTCGTCGGCCACTTGTGCGGAGACGGGCCGAACCTGGACGACAACCAGTTCGGTTTTCGTCGGGGGCGCTCCACCATAGACGCAATCATGCGCGTGAGAGCCCTGGCGGAGGATACGGTATCCCGGGGTGGGGTGGTGTTGGCGGTGTCTTTAGACATTTCCAACGCCTTCAACACCCTACCCTGGAGCTGTATTAGGGAGGCCCTGAAATACCATCGGGTGCCTCCCTACCTCCGCCGCATAGTAGGGGCTTATCTGGAGGATAGATGCGTCATCTATCGGGGACGTGACGGTGCCGGTCGGCACCAAATGTCGTGCGGTGTTCCACAGGGATCGGTCTTGGGACCGCTCCTGTGGAACATCGGCTACGACTGGGTGCTGAGAGGCGAGCTTCCCGTCGGGCGCCGACTTGACGTGTTATGCGGACGACACGCTTGTCACTGCCCGGGGGAGCTCGCACAGGGAGGCGACGTTGATAGCCACGGCTGCGGTGTCACAGGTGGTGACCCGCATCCGGCGCCTGGGCCTGGAGGTGGCCCTTGACAAGTCGGAGGCCATGGTTTTCCATGGCCCCCGGCGTGCGCCGGCGCCGGGATCACATATCGTGGTCAGTGGTGCCCGGATAGCTGTCGAGTCCACCATGAAGTATCTGGGATTGGTGCTCGACAGCCGATGGGAATTCGGACCCCACTTCCGGCGGCTGGCGCCCAAGCTGATGGGTGCAGCAGGCGCGCTGTCAACGTTGCTTCCCAACATGGGGGGCCCGAGCGCCGCCTGTAGGCGGCTATACGTGGGAATCGTGCGGTCCATGGCCCTGTATGGGGCCCCTGTGTGGGCGATGGACCTGACGGCCGGAACACTCGCCATTCTGCGCAAGCCGCAGAGGGCGATGGCCGTCAGGGTCGTCCGCGGGTATCGCACGATTTCCTACGAGGCGGCTTGCGTCCTGGCCGGATCCCCGCCCTGGGACCTAGAGGCGAAAGTACTCGCGTCATTATACCGATGGCGTGAGGAAGGGCGGACACGGGGCTCCAGTCCGGCGCAGCGGCAGATCGAGCTGCGCCGAGAGGAGCTCCGTCAGGTCCTGGTGGCGGACTGGCGGCAGAGGCTTATGCGCCCTACCGCCGGCCTCGCTACCGTCGAGGCGATCCGGCCAGTACTCGACGACTGGCTCGGGAGAAGGCACGGCTCCCTGTCGTTCAGGGTGACGCAGGTGCTGTCGGGGCACGGCTGCTTCGGCAAGTACCTGTGTCGCCTAGGCAGGGAGCCGGACGCTCGGTGCCACCACTGCGTCCAATGCGGGGAGGATACGGCGCAGCACACGCTCTCCGAGTGTATAGCTTGGGAGGAGCAGCGCCGTGTCCTCACAAATGAAGTAGGAGGCGACCTGACGCTGCCGGCAGTAGTGCGGAGGATGGCCGGCAGCGCAGAGTCGTGGGACGCGGTGGTGTCCTTCTGCGAGGACGTGATGTCGCAGAAGGAAGCTGCGGAACGGGAGAGGGAGATCTCAACTCCCTTCCCGGGCCGCAGAAGACGCACCGGGCGCCGAAGAAGGGCGGATAACGCCCTCTTCCGCCCCCCATGAATGGGTCCAGGGGCGAGGGACATGGGGAAGTCCCCGCCCCCTATTCGATGGACCCCGTGGCGGAGGCGCGCGCAAGTGTCAGCGCGCGCCTCTGAGGCGATGCACGGGGTAGCTTAACACCCCACTACTCCGTGCCGGAGACGAGGCCCGGACAGACCGGGCCAGGACGAGAGTGTGGGGCTGCGGAAGAATTTAGACTCCCGCGGCCCCACGCGCGCTCGTGATAGAAGAGACACCGGGGTGGTTTTAGTCAGTAAAAGTCTGACAGACCCCGTCGCCCACCCTAGGGCGGCGGACATCCTATGAGGATTTCCACCCCGAAAAAAAAAAAAAAGGTCCGTTAGTAGCGCAAAGTTCGATTCGATCGAAGAGTCGATCCTCTGTGTATGGGAAAAGCCAGTCTTGGTGGCAGGTATTGAAGTTCCCCAGAGCGACGAACTGGTTGGAGAGAATAGATTAGAATACCTACTCTTTGTTCTGTACAAAATAGATATGTACCAAATAGATTACAGAAAATAAATATAAAGATTTTACAATGGGCGGTCTTATCGCTATGAGCAATCTTTTACAGACAGAGGTGCACTTTAAATGAGAGGACGTGCGTCCGCTGTGCACATCTACTTTTCTTTTTATGCCTTTTCATTTTTAAAACTGAGTGAATAGGAAGGGAGACGGCAGTTGAGTGACGTGATGCAATGTTAAACCCAACAACATGACCAACGATACTGCGCCGCGGTCACCGTTAATCAGCGGAACACCGTGCTTCGGATCCCACTACCCACCACGATCAAACTCCTGGCACAACAACAATTGGCGCATTGTACACGGCACACAACGCAACAAAACTGCTTAGACCCATCCTCCATACGGCTTCACCAGTCATTATGCCGGAACACGACGAATCGCTTGGCGGCAAGACTTTATCTGGTGGGTGGTTACTTCTGCCGGCAGCCGATGTTATGTTTCTAAAATATATTTTCTTCTTTTAACTATCTATCATTATAGAATAATACACGTATAACAATTATTATTTATGACAACCAAATACAACATACTTCACGATCTCGATTATGGGACGAGAAATCTCCCACGACAGCGTCAGGGTCTTTTGCGGGAATCCCCGATTTATAAATAGAGCTGAGCTAGTGGAGGAATCGCTGGAAAAGAAACAATTGTTGCTAACGATTTAGGTATTTTTTAGAGACTGGGTGATTGTCACCCCAAAAAAGGTGACACCTGGGGCAGACCGCCCCCCCTAGCTACGCCACTGGTTCCACGCGCACGAAGTCGCTGGCGGCTGCTAGTTGCTTATATCGATGGTTACTTTTGTAACATTTTACGTTACTTTTGGGGGCGGTGGGGGCGGTCCGCCCCAGGTGTCACCTTTTTTGGGGTGACACTCACCCAGTCTCTAAAAAATACCTAAATCGTTAGCAACAATTGTTTCTTTTCCAGCGATTCCTCCACTAGCTCAGCTCTATTTATATGCTCCGCTCCTATTGGTCGCAGCGTGATGTTAAATTTAGACTAAAGCCTTCCTGGATTAATGGGCTATCCAACGCAAAAAGAATTTTTCAAATCGGACCAGTAGTTTCCGAGATTAGCGCGAACAAACAAACAAACATACAAACAAACTCTTCAGCTTCATATATTAGTAAAGATAGATATATATTTTTACTTTTAATAAAAGAATCAAGGAACGCATTTTATTTTCATTTAAATTAAAAGCAATTATAACGTACTAGTTGCTGCCAGCGACTTCGTTCCCGTGGAGTTAGTTATGCTCCGCTCCCATTGGTCGCAGCGTGATGTTATATAGAAAGAAAGAAATAAAAATTGTTTATTCCGCACAAACAGAACGCACTTAACAATAATGATACACTTAAATAATAATGAACACTAATAAAGAAAAAAAAAACAAAGAAATATAACCTACTAAAAAGCCTCTTACTCAAAATTTAAAAAAAAAAACAAAATCTGATGTCATAACGCGGGTCAAAGACCAAAGAATTTGTTCCGCTTGTTTGATAACTCAACTCTAAGAGCGTTCTGTCAAAACTCTCGCGTCCGTTACTCAACTCCTGGAGTTGTCGTGGATTGTATTGTCGTAAATGACAAATATTGCCTGTCTAGAGTATACCTTTCTTACTCTAACTTACACAGACTATAGGTGAACGAATAAGAAAGGTATAAAACATCACATGCTAAACATTCAACAATGTTTGTTATCGAATTTCAAAAAAAAAAAAAACGCTTATGTCAACGGGTGCGGCGGTTTTATTTCACTGGTAAATTGAGTGTCGGACAGTGTGTTCGTAAAAGTTAATTACAGTGAAGTGCTGAATTTACGGTGAACAAGTAAGTACTAAACAGTTTTTAATTGCTGCATTGTGTATTTGTTAAAGATTTTGGACAGAATTTGTTATTTCACCAAACATTGTATCGAAATTCGCGCGCCATGCCGGCACATTTCTACTTGTTGTGAGTAGAAAATACACTAGAGACGACAAAATGTTGTTAGAAACATGATTTAGATACGTTGCTACGTATGTATTAGGCATTTTATTAGTTAAATTTAAAAAAATAATGTGTAAATATTGAAATTATAAACCGTAATCGAATAATCGTCTCTTGGAGTCTTCTTATCAGACAGGACATTTGACGTTTAATGACACCCAAGCCGCCATTTTTTTTGTGTTTCGTACACAGTTCAGGATATGTTCAGTAGAGCAATGTTATGACCGACTTGAAAAAAAAGAGGTTTAATTTTTTTTTTTTTTTTTATTTATAATTTATAAACAGCGCTTGGCCGCAATCAGCAGTGATGCGATCGTTGATGGTTGGTGGTTTATTGATATTTTTTTTATTTGTTTGGTGAGTTGGTTTTGCATGTCATCGTTACTTTTAAACTGCTTTTGCTTTTAGACAGTGTTATATTTTATTGTTCAAGCATGCAAGAGAATAACGAGCCCCGTCAAGTGCGTGTGCGTGGTGGCTCGAGGGCGGTAGGCACGGGACGTGGGAGAGGAGGACGTGGGCGAGGAGGACGTGGTAGAGGGGGGCGGGGAGGACGCGGCCGAGCCGTGGCAGGCTCCGACAGACCTGGGCCAAGCACCATCGAAGAGTAAAGCCTTTTTTTAGTAAATTAAATTTGTATTCCTATTTTTGTTAGTATTAAAATTGAATTTTGTTTTTCAGATTAATTAGGTACAATATTGAGGAGCTGCCGGTGGGTCGGCCTCTAGAGGTTGCTTTGCACCCTAACAGGAAGCGCCGGTGGCCACCGTATGTAGTCCTAAATTGTATCTTGATTATTTACCATTAGCAAGAATAATTTTAAATAATTGCTGTTTTCAGAGCGGCTCCTGCACCAATCGACCCGATGGCGGCTCAGGTTGTGTCGGAGGAGGTCCCTCCATCCAGCCCACCACCACCTCAAATGGCTGAGGTTAGGGTAGAGGAAGTCCCTCTACCCAGTACACCACCATGCCAGATGGAGGAGGTTTCTTCGATACCTTCGCCGGCGTTGTAAGTATCTTAGACTTTTGAATTAACCTTTTTTTATTTGTATTTATTTTAAACACCATGCCTCATGCAACATTTTTTCAGGTTTTTGGAGTGTGAATCGGCATCATCAATGCTTCGTCCTCGCCAAGTCTGCGAGATGACAGAAATATATGATCAGCTCTTTTATGGTAAGTACTGTTGATTTTAGCTCGGGAGAGGTTAGGGCAAACTTCCAGTTCCCACCAGATGTTTTACCTATTTGTTACACAGGAAGCAGACCAGACTCTGATGCGAGCGACGAAGATGAAGTATTTCCGTCACTCATTCAAGGGTGCAGAGGACCTTTTGGGAGACGCCCTGGACATTGATGATGCCGACGACCAGCCTGCAGCCGAACTCCTCCAGCCGAACTGCCTGCAGCCGAACTGCCTGCAACCAGCTTGGATGTCCGTTCCCCCAACCGCGACGGACCAGCCTTGGGGTTTGTATGAATTTGATTGGAAACCGTTTCCGAATGTTCCGATGAATCGAGACGGGAAATGTTTTCGCACAATGATGTAGGTCCGACAGCTCCATGTGTCGACCCATATGAGATTTTCGTTAGCATATGGGATCGGCAATTTATGGAGTACATTGCCACGGAGACCAATAGATACGCTCAGCAGTTGAAATCCCGTATGGTCGATGAGGGCACCCTCCTTCCCAATAGCCGCATACGAATGTGGCGTAATACGTCTGCTGACGAGCTTTACGTCTACTTCGGTGTGGTTATTGCGATGGGGGTTGTGGTTAAGTCACGCATCGACGAATACTGGAATTCATCTCCTGACGTATTCTGTACACCCGGATTTAGCGCACACATGTCTGGTCATCGTTTTATGTTGCTGTCCAAGTGTTTACATTTCGTAAACAACCATGACATGTGTGAGCAAAATCTGGGAGGCTCCGAGGCAAAACTTTTTAAGGTGCAGCCATTATTGTCACATCTGAACAACAGATTTCAATCACTCTATCGTCTGGGGCAAAATATTGCCTTGGACGAAAGTCTTCTGCAGTGGAAAGGTTGGTTGGACATCAGCCAATTGATTCCCAATAAAGCTGCTAGGATGGGCATCAAGACTTACGAGATTTGTGAATCTCAAACTGGCTACCTATGGCGGTTTGAGGTTCACGCTATCGGTAAGTCTCAAAGGTGTCCATCGCAGCAGTTTGAAGACCCAATGAAAGCATCCACGCCGGCAATTGTCCTAAAGCTTACAAAAGGTCTTGAGGGCAAGGGTCACACATTGTGGATGGATAATTTTTACAATTCGCCATGCCTTGCTCGACGCCTGAAGGTGTTGGGCTTTGACTGCGTAGGAACCCTGCGGACCAATCGTAAGTTTGTTCCGGAGGCCCTGCACAGTCTGACCAAGGGGAACATGGTCAAAAATCAGATCACTGGTCTCACCTCGGGAGACGTTGATATCATGGTATGGAGGGACAACAATAGGGTCGCTATGATCTCGACATACCATGGCAACAGCGTCTCTCAAGCTCGGAATTTATCCACCAAACCCATCTTGATAAATGATTACAATATCATGATGGGTGGGGTGGACAAAAAAGATCAGATGTTGGCCATGTACCCTATCGAGCGGAAACGAACAAGGGTCTGGTACAAAAAACTGTTCCGGAGACTATTAAACGTCTCCGTTCTGAATTCTTTTATTATACACTGTCGTTCAGTTTCATCTACTTCTGCTCCTTCTACTTCTTCTACTCGTTCTACTTCTTTAAGTCATCGAAATTTCCGTATCTGTCTAGTAAAAGCCCTTCTTTCTAAACATACCCCATATATTCCCACTTTGCAGTCTGCAACCACACCGAGTATGCACCAGGGTACGGTAATCTACGACATCTTCTCCCACTACTTGGCTGAGTATCCATTTGGAGCTCAGTCAAAACACCAACGCCTGCGGCGGAAGTGCACCAACGTGAGTTGCCGTAAACTGGTGCATACATACTGTGTTGGTTGCAACAAGCCTGTGTGCATGAACCGCTGTTTCCATATCCTTCATCAATAATTTATTTATTTATAACTATATTTATTTCTTTGTATCTATCTATATATTGTATATATTTTTGTACGGGACCTTTGTTCGTTTCATTGGCGAATTGTAGGATGTTCTTCTAATAATGTGATGTGCGTAGAACATTTTTTTTTTTTTTACATTTTTTTAATGTTGTTTAATAAACTATATTTTCATATTAAAAAAAATAATCCGAAACCTGTCTGAAAATTGCTTCATTTTCATATTTTTTTTATTCTGTTGTTCAGATGTGACCTACTGGTTGTATCTGTACTGTGTCTTTGGAATTTTTGTACTGAAATTACTGGTGATTGATGTTGATTTTGTTAATGTTTTTACTAAGCAACATGCCCTTGTGTTGTGTTTTTCCATTAGTAAATATTGTCCCCATGTTGATTGTAAAAACAGAATTTAAATAAATGCAATAGTACTTGATCTGTGATCAAAAGTATGAAAGGGTCTTTTTTAGACCTTTTTTTCAAGTGTTTGCATTGAGACTCATAGTTCGTAAGTTAAACAATTCTGACAGCTAGCACTTTGTCTGCGATAAGATTGTGTACCAAGCTATGTAATAAATTATAATAAACAGTCACTTGGCTTACAGAGTTCCCAGAATAGATGTGTAAACATACCCTTTTTTTTTGTTCGGTTTACGGGTTGACTACCTGACCCGTGTTTTTGTTTAGCTTGTAGATGCAAAATATGTATAGAAATGTATGTTATTTTAATTGATTATTGTACGATAATGTGTTATTATGTAAATAAAACAATAACTTTGGAAAAAAATGCATTTATTTTATTAAAATGACGACTTTTGTACCAAAAACTGGGAAAAAGTAGCTAACCCTATTTTCAATTTCGAATCGACAATAGATTCCACGATAAAACTGTACAAACTATAGAAAATCAGATAGCTTATTTCATAACGATTTCAGTGACATAGGCTGTGTCGAGCTGCGCTCTTTAATTTCAGAGCTATCGTAGTTTTAGTGAACGCGGAGAAATTGCACGATTTCGGCCGGGCGCACTATGACATACCCGCGGAGTTGCGCAATAGGGGCCTAACATTTGAGGGGAAAGCTGACGAGTGACGAGCCGGCAAAGGCGTTCCTAGAATGAGAAATGCACGAAGGACCCCTGTGTCCCGTTCTAGTTTCAGTACACAGTTCACAAGAAAATTGGGACATTTAATAAACTTCAAAAATTTTTTTTTGTAAAAATCTAATAACAGTAAGAGCTAGCAGTCTCCGAATGGGGCAATGCCAATCTTGTAGCATTCAATGCCGCCAAAACACAGGCGTGTCTTTTCACCGCCAAAAGGAGCCCGTTCACCTTGGCCCCTACTTTTCGGAATGTGTCCTTGGAGTGTTCCGACCGCCTTCAGCTTTTGGGGGTTGAGATTTCCTCGAACCTTAACTTTGGGCGGTTCATTGAGTCCAAGGCTAAGGTGGCTGCCAGGAAACTTGGCGTTATCGCAAAGGTCCGGCAGTACTTCACACCTGGGCAGCTTCTAATGTTATACAAAGCACAGGTCCGTTCGTGTGTGGAGTACTGCAGCCACATTTGGGCTGTTGCTGCCAAGTGTCACCTGGCCGCTTTGGATTCAGTGGAGAGACGTGCAAAGAGGCTGATTGGTGACCCTGATCTAACTCGAGTCGGTCTCCAAAGCCTAGAGCACAGGCGTAGAGTAGCCAGCCTTTCGGTGTTCTATAGGATGCATTTCGGGGAGTGTGCGATGGAATTGTATGATTTAATTCCCCATCTCCGTTCCACCAGCGGACGACCCGTCGTACGGCTGGTTTCCACCCTTACGTTGTTAACACCACTACGATCCGGACGAAGCGTTTCGCCTCCTCCTTTATACCGCGTACATCGAGGGACTGGAACAATTTGCCAGCGGCGGTGTTTCCGTCGGACTACAATTTGAGTATCTTCAAGGCTAGAGTGAATAGGCTCTTAATAAACTAGTGCGCTTTACCATCAACGATTGCGTCACTGCTTACCATCAGGCAGGATTGCGGTCAAGCGCTAGTTTATAATATATAAAAAAAAAATAGCTACAAAATAAAACATGAACTTTATTTATATTGTATACTAGCGACCCGACCCGGCTTCGCTCTAATAAATGTATTATATTAGGTATATATAACTTTATCTTGAATCACTCTATCTATTAAAGAAAAGCGCATCCCGTTACTTACTTTTATGGATCTAAACATACATAGGGGCAGTTACAGGCTCGCGTTGCCCCTGTGCGCCGCAGCCTTTAAGTCTCTGTAATATCTTCGAAAATATTTATTAAATTACATGCTGTAAAAGGCAATATTAATATTATTAGCGTCAAATTATTAGTATGCAAGTACCCGACCGCCGAGACTATAAAAGCAGTGTGCGGCCAGTACTCGCCCCTTACTTCGTCTTCAGCAGCCGTCGTGATAACATCGTTTCGTAAGATTGTCTGTAGTCGTTATTTTAGAATTTGTATTAGAAATTGTGTATTTAGTGTGTTTTAAGGTTATAATCATTGTTAACTGATTAAAGTCTAGTTTGTGATTATTATGTTTACTTTTTTTTTAGTTAAAATTAATATAAATCGCCAATATCAGAAGTGTGATCGGCTCCATAGCCTATCTTATCTTTTGTGTTGTGCAAACAGATTTTGAATCATGTCCGAACGAGCTACCACTCGTAATAGAGGTAGAAATAGGAATGATCATAATAGTAATGCAGCTGAACTCCAAGAAACCCTTGGAGCCATTTTAGCGCGTCTGAACGCGCTAGAACACGCTAGCCTACCCGCAACCAGCACCATGACAACTACTCCTGACACACGTGCCATTGTGGCGCCTGGGCAGATCATGGCGTCTCCGCCACGGGACCCACAACTGGCAGCGCCTGAGTCGAACACCAGCATTTTTGGGGAATCCCTAGCAAGTACTTCAACATCCCTGGATTCTACGGATCGCCTCATTGGAGCATTGAGTGCGTTAACCAAGGTCAGCTCCAACCATTACTATATTTCAAACTTCGATCCTAGCATACATGATATCGATTCTTGGTGTGAAGAGGTTGAAAGGGCACGTGATATGAATAAATGGAATGACAACGAGTGTTTATCCCGGATTGCTAACTGCCTGAAGGGAGATGCACGTAGTTGGCTAAACGATTGGGTCACAAACGACCGCACCTGGTCAAACTTCAAGGTGGAATTTAAACCACTCTGCTCACGAAGAATCGATGTTGCTAATATATTGTTTGATGTCATGAATAGTAATTCTGATCAATATTCCACGTACGCAGAATACGCTAGGCGCTCCGTTTTGAGATTAAATATTGTTAAAGGGTTAAGCGATGATCTAACGGTCGCGATTATCATACGTGGTATAACTGATGCTCAAATACGCGCCGCTGCGATTAACGCTCATTTAATGACCAAAGACCTTGTGGAATTTCTTTCTATTTATACCAAACCGAATCAGAGTTCATCTGTTACTTCTGTAAAATCTACACGAAATAAACAATTCGACCAAAACTCTCGAAAACGTCCACTCGGTAATCGTGAAGTAAAGTGTTTCGCTTGTGGTAGTGCGGGTCATATGCAACGCTCATGCCCTAAACAATCAAAAATTATTAAAACTGAACAATCAACAGAAACAATCGATAAAAAGCCGAATAAGTCGTGTTCGTTCTGTAAAAAGCCAGGCCACGACGCCTCCGTCTGCTTTGCTAAACAAAGATCTAAAACGCATAATAAAAGCAATGTTAATTTTTGTTCAGTGTTGAGAGGCGCGTCAACAGACGGTGACGTCACAACGGCCGTAGTGCAGGGAATACCTATAGACGTTTTAATTGACAGCGGATCGCGCGTGTCCCTTATCTCGGAATCGGTTTTAAAACATTTTAAGTGTACCCAACTACCCACATATCTGATATTACGTGGCATTGGTGATCAAAACATTGAGTGTCACAGTGTCGTAACGTTAGTTATAGAATTTAAAGAGATCTCATTAGAGGTAGATCTTTTTGTCATTTCTCCAAAATGCCTAACTGTGCCGGTACTAATAGGGACAGATGTTTTGAACCGCGAGGGGGTAACGTACATTCGTGCAAACAATGAGCAACGTATTACTCGTAGTTCGGTAAGTCAAAATGTATTACTCGTCAGCTTAAGTGATCAAATTTCGGTTAACACGCCGCTTGAGGGTAGTGACCGTGAAAGATTAATGTTAGTTGTAGATGAGTTTAAGGAATTCTTTATTGTCGGGACTGCCTTAACAACAGTTACGACGGGAAAAATGCACATTAAGTTAACGAGTGAGACCCCTATCTGTTATAGGCCGTACAGGCTTTCATTTGATGAAAAATTGAAAGTGCGCGATATTATAAACGATTTGCTAAACAAAAAGATAATTCGTGAGTCGAATTCTCCATACGCAAGTCCGATCATTCTCGTTAAGAAAAAGGACGGAAATGATCGAATGTGCGTGGATTACCGTGCGTTGAATTCTGTTACCGTGAAAGATCGTTATCCGTTACCGTTGATAGAAGATCACATTGATCGACTTGGTAAGAGCAAGTTCTTTACCTGTGTAGATATGGCGACAGGCTTCTATCAGATTGGGTTGGATAGTGAGTCTGTAGCAAAGACCGCTTTCGTGACCCCAGAGGGCCATTACGAATTTTTGAAAATGCCGTTTGGTCTCGCGAACGCGCCGGTAGTATACCAACGAATCATCACAAATACGCTTAAACCGCTAATAGAGTCCGGTAAAGCCCTTATTTTTATCGATGACGTATTGTTGTTGGCATCTTCTATCGATGAAGCAATTGAGAATGTACGCGAGTTACTAAAAATTCTTACTTCTGCAGGGTTCTCAATAAATCTTAAGAAAAGTACATTTGTGGCTACAGAGATTGAATACCTAGGTCGAACTACCTCTGAGGGTCAGGTTAGACCAAGCGCACAAAAAATTAAAGCTTTGATTGACTCCCCTGTGCCCACAAATGTAAAACAGGTTCGCCAGTTACTCGGCTTGGCAGGGTATTTTCGTCGTTACATACCCAACTATGCGTCCAAGACTGTTCCCATCGCCAGTTTAACACGAGGTAATATTAAATTCCACTGGGGTGAAGAACAGGAATTTTCCCGTAAATATCTAATTGATTGTCTTACAAGCAAGCCAGTGCTTGCTATTTTTGATCCGTTATTACCAACCGAGTTGCATACGGACGCGAGTTCTGTCGGTTACGGCGCAGTTCTTATCCAAGTGCATGAGAATGGTAAACGGCGAGTAGTGGCATACTTTAGTAAAACTACGCAAGGGGCCGAACCACGATACCATTCTTATGAGCTCGAGACGCTCGCTATAATAAAAGCTTTACAACACTTTCGCCACTATTTGTTGGGTATTATGTTTAAAATTGTAACTGACTGCAACGCGCTTAAACTGACAGAACGTAAGAAAGATCTTTTACCACGTGTCGCACGTTAGTGGATATATATGCAGGATTTCAACTTTACGATTGAATACAGAAAAGGCATTATGATGCAACACGCAGACTATCTAAGTCGAAATCCTGTTGATGTTCTGCAAATAACTAAGCCGAAAAATTGGGCACAGATTGCTCAATCTGCGGACGAGGAAACTCGTACGCTGATTGACAAAGTCAATAATAATGAGTTAGATTCATCCCGGTATGTTGTTCGCAATGATCTCCTGTATTATAAATACACCCCCACAGGCCAGGAGCCAAGGCTACTATGTTTCATTCCTAAAGGACACCGATTAAGTCTCTTACGAGTTTTTCATGACCAGCATGACCATATATGTGCAGATAAGACACTTGACTTAATCCTACGTCATTTTTGGTTCCCAGGGCTCTATGCTTTTGTTAAGAAATATATAAATCATTGCATAATTTGTCTTTCATACAAGAAAGTCCCTAGGGCTCCTCATTACCCGATTTCATCATGGCATAAGCCGGATACTCCATTTCATACGATTCATATGGACGTATTAGGTCCCCTCCCTATTTCAAATGATAAAAAGTATGTACTGCTTATTGTAGATGCCTTTTCTAAGTATTGTTTGTTTTATGCGATTAAAAGGCAAGATTCCGACGAATTAAAACAAATGTTTTCAAATGCAGTTTCCTTATTTGGTACACCCAAGCTTATTGTATGTGATAGAGGACGAATGTTTGAAAGTACGAGTTTTAGGGGCTGGATTACTGAAATGGGATGCGAAATTCATTTCGTGACACCTGAGATGCATAATGAAAACGGCCAGGTCGAGCGCTATTGTCGTACCCTGCTCAATATGTTACGCATAGAGGCATCTAAATCGGACTGTAAATGGTCCGATTCCCTTTGGAAAATGCAGCTTATTATCAACTGCACTAAACACAAAACTACTCGGATCTCACCTTTACAATTGCTGATTGGTGTTGAAGCAGTCACACCAGTAATAAGATCACTTGTCCGCGATGTCGCTATTGACGACGTACGACCGAATCGCGAAGGATTAAGGGAATTGCAAAGGCGGCGCGCTAGTGAACTGCTGGACCAGAATAGACTTAAACAAGATGAATACGTTAATAGAAATCGAAAGGTCAAGCGTACATTTAATCTAAATGATAACGTGTTTGTAATTAAAACTTCTCAAATTACAGTCAAGCTGGACTCAGGGATGCGAGGGCCATATCGTGTGGTGAAAATTCTTGCCCACGATCGATACGAACTACAATTGTTAACTGGTTCGTATGGCAAATTCACTCAGGCTGCCGCCGAGCATATGGTTGCTTGGCGAGGAGAGTGGACCCCCGAGTCGTGTGCCATGTTTTTTGATTGTAAGTAGATTTTTGTACCTTACTGTCCTACCTGTTTGATCAGGCATTGTACTAAACGTTTTTGATAACGTGGACTGGACGAGTCACGTAATGTGTAGTACATGCATGGTGGTTGTGTGGGCATGGAGCGTTGGCTCTGCCGGGATAATATGCTAACTGTGTGCCTCTATCCGTGTGTGTGGGCATTGAGCGGTAGCTCTGCCGGGACAAGCTAACTGGGTGCCTCTGTCTGTGTGTGGGCATTGAGCGAGGGCTCTGTCGGGATATGCAAACTGTGTGCCTCTATCCATGTGTGTGGGCATTGAGCGATAGCTCTGCCGAGACAAGCTAACTGGGTGCCTCTGTCTGTGTGTGGGCATTGAGCGTGGGCTCTGCCGAGACGTGCTAACATGGTGCCTCCGTCTCTGTTTATCCATTAAGGCATTGAGAAAAGTCTCTGCCAAGACGACATACTTGGATACCTCCGTCTATGTGTGTTGTATTCAATTACAACATGCATGTTAAGATTCAGTAACAAGAACATTACTAATATGAGCTGTTTTCTAATTTTAGTCGAAGAAGATGGCCTCGCAGCACCGACTACCAGTGCAGCTAGCTGCGAAAACCACTCAAGTGTTGGAAATGCAGACACGCACCAGAGTCCACCAATTCCTGATTCAGCCATTGCCACGAGCCCTTCACGCCGCCCGAATCCACTTGCCGAAGACCAAGACTGGAACGTACAAGGATCATCATCTGAACAGTGTGGCTGAGGACATCCACATATCAGGAGAGGCCGTATTAGCGTCAAATTATTAGTATGCAAGTACCCGACCGCCGAGACTATAAAAGCAGTGTGCGGCCAGTACTAGCCCCTTACTTCGTCTTCAGCAGCCGTCGTGATAACATCGTTTCGTAAGATTGTCTGTAGTCGTTATTTTAGAATTTGTATTAGAAATTGTGTATTTAGTGTGTTTTAAGGTTATAATCATTGTTAACTGATTAAAGTCTAGTTTGTGATTATTATGTTTACTTTTTTTTTAGTTAAAATTAATATAAATCGCCAATAATATATATAAAATGCAAAATTAATTTAGTGAATAAGGTTTTCAGTACGTTGACTTAATAGAAACGCTTGGAACGCAAGTCATACCCACGCCCACGCGCCTCAATTCGGGTGCCCTCTCGGTACTCTAGCTAGCAGTCTAGCTAGTAGTCACGCACCAAAGAGTATAATAATACTAGCACACACCGTTGTGATAAGTGGACGACGCGGCGCGCAACGCTGCGTAATATAATTAAAAAATAACAAAAGGCATGTTCAAGAAATCAACACATTTATTTATACAAAGTGTTACAGACGTAACAAATACAATACACTTTGAAAGACAAAAAATTGTCAACCATCATACCGCAAATGTATTAAACCTTATTTTAGTTGTTGGTTCAAATGGAATAACTTCATGCCATTATTCTCGAATTCCATCATCACTTGGAACACTGCAAGAAAATTATGTTCACCAACAATCAATAAATATCGAACCGGACGAAGCGTTTCGCCTCGTCCTTTATACCGCGTACATCGAGGTACTGGAGCAATTTGCCAGCCGGCGGTGTTTCTAAGGCTAGAGTGAATAGGCTTTTAATAAACTAGTGCGCTTTACCATCAACGATTGCGTCACTGCTTACCATCAGGCAGGATTGCGGTCAAGTGCTAGTTTATATATATATATTTTTAAATTATTATAAACTAGTGCTTGACTGTAATCCCGCTTGATGGTAAGTAGTTATGCAATCGTTGATGGTAAAGCGCACTAGTTTATTAAGCCTATTCACTTAAAAAACTTAGGAATAGGAAGGATGACGACAGTTGAGCGAGGTGATGCAATGTTAAACCCAACAACACGACCAATGATGCTGCGCCAGAGGGAGATTGATCTGGAGACTCTCCACGACCAAACCTCCGACACAACAACATTTGGCGCATCGTACCCGGCACACATCGCAACACAACTGCTGAGGCCCGTCCTCCGTACGGCTTTGCCAAACATCATGCCGGAACACGACGAATCGCTTGGCGAAAAAATAATAATAATAAAATGGTTAGGTTAGTTATTCAAGTAGGTTAAACTTTTTGTAAAAGTGTAAGGTAAGTATAGCTAATACAGATAGTTGACATACCTACACTGATACGCTGTTTGTTACATTTTCTTTAGGACATATTAGGTATAAAAATTTTCAAGAAAATATACAATTTGTTTCTAGTAAGTCTTTTCACTTTTTTAACAAACTTAAAAAAGGAAGATGTTCTTTGTTCAGCTGTCTTGTCTTTTTTACAGAACATTATACTCACCCTACACAAAAAAAAAAAATTGCATCGACCATATTGAATAATTAACCCAATATGTCAACGGTGTTGTCATTTAATAGTTCATACTATCTGCTAATATTGTTTTATTTTTATTTATTGATCACAATAAATGCATTGATTAAATGTTGAGCTAAGCAGTTAGTTATTTTAATGCTTAAACAATCACGAGTCACTGATATAATATTGTATACCAGCGTAAATAACAAAACGAGTGGATGAAGTTTATGTATCAAAGTTACCAAATAGTAGTTTCATTTCACACTGGCAGTCTGCGGGAAAGGGACACAGGGGTCTTTCGATGCCTCTCATGCGGAAGTTTAGGTATTTATGCGTAAGCTTTGTGACAATATAAGCTTTAAGGAGTAGGCTTTAGGTTTATTTTTGAATGTTGTTGTTTAGATATTATTATTACTCGTAAGAATTCTTCTAATGTAATTTCTTTGTCAAAGACACACATGTATTTGACAAATAAACATTGACAGTCTTTATAAATCAAAACATCCGTCTGTCACATATAGCCTAAAGCCTTCCTGGATTAATGGGCTATCCAACGCAAAAAGAATTTTTCAAATCGGACCAGTAGTTCAGGAACTACTGGTTCGATTTGTTTGTTTGTGCGCGCTAATCTCAGGAGATTAGCGCGCACAAACAAACAAACTCTTCAGCTTTATATATTAGTATAGATTTAGCCAGTTTCCACAAAAAAGGGAATGTTACTTTTTCTGACAAAATGTTACTTTTTGATCTGTCTCGTCATCGTGTAACTTTTGACTATCGGCCACTGGCAACACTGTGAGACAGAGCAAGACAGACTGACAGACAAAGCCAAAGAGTCAAAGCTGACAGAGATGAGAGATGCTCTGCCTCTGCTAGTTTTCGTACGCGTGTTGCTCGACTGATCCTTTTTGCTTTTGCTTGCTGATTGTTATACCCTTTGTTGTTGTGGCTCTTTGGTTGCTGGCTGGTTGAGCTGGCTATCGGTAATTCGGTATCATATTCTGGTCGGCTTCTGCCTGCCACAGAGTATATTATAGTACTTAATTGGCTTCTGCTAAGCCGGGACGCACACCTAATAAATAACAAAAATTAATAATTATATCACCTGAGTTTATACTTTTACGATTATGGATTTCATACAGCATACTATAAACTGTTCATTACTGTAAACGATATGCCGTTTCGTAACAGCATTATTTATTTGTCCTTTTTTTTCTATTAGTTCTTTTTGTGATGTGTATGCATAAGTTTCTCGCGATATTTTGAAAATGGTGTGATAATTTCGTGGGCGGAAACTCTCTAGAATAGACTGAACTAGTAATGGTGAAATAGTAATGGTGTTTAAAAGAAGAATGGGTAAATTAAACAATTCTTTTTTATGGGGAATACTCTTCGCCTCGGCGACATGGAGTGTCTCCTTGTACTTGTACTGGCTGTTAAACCTCGGTAGTGAGTACCTATTATTTATCTATTCTCATTTATGTACCAGGTATTATAAATTTATATGAAAGGCGCTATAGGCCATCAAATTTCCCACTCACTGCTATATTTTTACTAACCAGTATTTTAATATTTGCTTTCCCCTCCATTTGAACACCAACCATTAAACATTTAAACACATGCATCAATTAGCAGTCTTGCTTGAGCATTATTTATGGGATTCTACTCACTTGCTGGCTCCCAATTGAACCCTAAAGTCAATTTATAGGATTAAAACCTCATTGCTTAATGGGGATTCCATTGTGCAAATAAGACCAAATGGATCCTGGATCCTATATGCCAAATAGGGAGTTTAATCCATAAATCTTTAGACAATTGCTCCGATTGAGTCTATTTGTTATACAACCTCATATTGCTGACTGAGTTGTTATGATTCCAACACTATATTGGTGAAATTTGTATTGTGTCTATTAACTTGAGGCTAACCAAACAACTGTTATGTCTGAATGGGAAAGGCCTGCGAATGGTGACAGGAACCATCATGGGTCACTGCTCATAACACGGCACGGCATAACAGACAGTCCTCTGTGCAGAGCTTGCATGGAGGGTCAAGAGACCGTAGAGCTTGTGCTTAACGCTCTGGGGGTCACGAAGTGAAACCCTCGGGACGCCCAGGTCTTACACGGATGTTCTTAACAAGCTAGGAGACTTAATAGGCTTCTGAACGGAGGTGGGCTGGTCAGCTGGTGCCAATGGTCCAGTGGAAGGACTAAGTGCGGAAACCAAACCAGAAACATAGACATAGAAGTTAGAGGTACATATATAATCAGCCTATAGTGTTCCCACTGAGACACAGGCATCCTCTAGTTATGAGGGAGTCGGCCATAATCAGACCACCCAGGCCCAGTATGCATTGTTTGGTAACTTGCGGTAGGCACATAGGAAGTTACAAAATCATTTAATGAGTATGAAACTTAACTTTGTATACCAAATTTGTTGAAGTGTAGCATATATTTATTATATGTATATTTAGCATATATTATCAATAACAAGTAATCACTAAATTCTTGTGAGCCGTGTTGTTAATTTACAGGAGAGTAGCCACATCTTACATTTTCTGAATAAAAACAATGCTCTTAAATGTAGTTTGGTATGGATCTGAATAGTATAATTAAGTAATAATATTGCCTTATTCAAATAAATTCTGCTTTATCTGAAAACTTGGACTAAATGAAAGAACATAAAATTGGACGTACCATACTAACATTAATATGCTTTATATATATTCTAAGACAATTAAAATAACTGTATTTCAGTACAGTTTTCTTATTATGCAATGAAGTTTTAGAAAAATCTGCCATCATGGCTAAATATCCTGAGAATCTGTAGATTACTAGAAATCATAATTGTATTTTTTTAAAATGAATCCCTTAAATATCAGAATGTTGTGGTGGCCTAGTGGTTAAGACACCAGCCTCTCAAGTATGAGTGTGTGAGTTCGATTCCAGGTCAGGCAAGTACCAATGTAACTTTTCTAAAGTTATATGTACTTTCTTTTTTTTTAATAATAAACTATTTGTGCCATTTCGGATACCGTGGGAATATCGGGATAAAAGTATCTTATTCCTCGGGATAAAAGTATCCTTGTTATTCCTGGTTATAAACCATCATTGTGCCAAATTGCATCCAAATCCGTCCAGTAGTTTAGGTGTCAAAACGGAACAAACAAACAAACAACTCACTTTCACATTTATAATACATATATTAGTAAGGATTGATAAGTACCAAATAGTGACATAACAAGAGTATCTAATCATTTTTTTAAAATATTGCTTTGATAATATATATTTACATAAGCAACCATCTTATTTATAAATCTCACCTTAGAAGCACTAGGTTGTATGTGTAGGTCATCAGACCTACGCTATACATGCAACCTAATGCTTCTAAGATTAGATGTCTTACTTCCATCTAGAAATAAATATAATTTGTTACAATGAAATGCTTTATAATGAAATCAAAATGCTTTGCTTGCTTGAAACACCACCTCATCATCATTTTCACCAATTTTAGGTGACAATATCATTAATATCACTCAGCACAAGATCCACTATCGTCTTGCGAATACAGATGAGAAGAACCATATAAAGAACAATGATAAATCTATTGCAGCATTAGAGGGAAAGAATTTGCTGAACGATAAAACCGTGGAAAAGTTTTCAGGCAACACATGGAAGCTTTACAAAGGCAAATCTGATTACCTGAGCAAGATGAAGCTCAAAGAGAAATATGCTAAACATCTTGGGTTGAAGATGACTGCGCAGCCTGATAATACTATTGGTAAGTGTATGAAATAATTAGCATTTTAATTATTTGAAGTTGTAATGTCTTAGCTGCCTGGCAATTGTTTTGTTTGTATTGTATTATAATAACGTAGATGTGAGTTCCATACACCAACTTCCAGCTCGGTAAATATACATGTAATGTAATACAATAGACATTTTATTTTTATTTAGACATAGCCATTTAGTGCCCTTGAAAGTGTTAACTCATACAACTGTCAAACTCTGTATTTTTTTTATATTTTCCATTAAGGAATGGCAAGAGATAATGCTGTTTTTCTCTATTAGGCAGATATGTACCTATAATATATACATATTTCATTCTTTATGTAATAGAACAGTTATATGTTAGTCCAATGTCATGGGTTTCGAAATCCGAGGCTTTATACAAAAAAATCAATATTTTATATAGGCACCCTAGTTTTATACAGCTGTGTTAAGCAAATGTAGCATGCACTGCATATTACAACAGTATGACTTTTGCGACTGCATAAGTTCAATTTACAACGACTGACTATAACGTCAATAGAATTTTATTCCACCTAACAAGTTGCAATTGGTCTATTATTCGAGATCGAGATCGGAGAGCGATCTTTCTGCTGGTCGGCTTAGTGACGTAGCTGTGTTAAAATTATTCCGTTGTACGGACGACAGCAATCAACATTGCGCCTTAATGTTTTAGAGATAAAGCTGAAAATTTAATAGGGAAATTGACAGATTAAAGTACCTTGTGATGTGATGTCGTCTCTACATTAAAGGTTCTCTCACAACTGGCGCTGGCGCGGTGTGACCTCTATTTCTAGCACATCTTATATAATTATGCATTCGCGATAATTTTAATTCTGCAGCTGCTGTTGCGAAGAATGTTAATTTAAAAAAAAAAAACTTGTTCAAATATTGCATATTCGATTTTTAAACGCCCCAGACAGTTGTGACTCGAAAACATAACGCAACCCTAGTAGGTACGACTAGAACAATTTCAATGAAACCTCATTGATATTGTTCCATCAAATACGCGTCGCGCCTGTCTGTGGGAGCCTTATATCAGTAAATTATAGTGTATGTTTAGGCATACGTAACTTTGTTATGTATCTCGTATTATGTAAAGGTACACCTACATATAATTTCCTTATTGATTGAACATTTTTTTTAATATTCAAAAATAGACAACCAGTTTGGATTGATCCGTAATGCTGAAGATGTGCGGATCCGTGACAGCGGTTACAGCGTCCATGCTTTTAACACTCTGATATCGCAAAGAATTGGAAATCACCGTGGGTTACCTGATACCAGGAATAAACTGTAAGTACTCATCGGGTAACTTGTAGTGGCGATGGCGGCTAACACAAACTATTTTACCATAACCCTCCAAAATTACACCTAAATTGAAAATACTGACGAAAATAATCTTGACAAATGTAACAGTAAGTCTAATTAGTTATAATTTTTCCAGGTGTCGGGTACAAAAATATGCTGATAAGCTCCCGAAGACCTCGGTGATAATATGTTTCTTTAATGAGCACTATCAAACTCTAATGCGTTCTATACACTCAATTCTGGATCGTACTGATCTGAAATATCTCAAAGAAATTATTCTGGTTGATGACTTTAGTGACATCAACGGCCTACATGACGCTGTGCAGCAATCAGTTAATCAATTGAATAACCAAATGCGCAAGGAAGAAGAGATGCTGGAAACTAACAACATTGATATGGAGAATGTCGTAGATTATATAAACGACGACAATAATGTAGTGGAGAAGAAAATGACTGAAACGATTAGAGATGAATTCAATATAAGACTGTTAAAGACCTCCCGACGGGAGGGTCTTATCCGGGCGAGGCTGTATGGAGCTGAAAACAGCGTTGGTGAAGTGAGTCCAATCTACTTTAATGCTATCAGTAGCAACTTTAGGGCCAAGACACCAATAATCATCATCATCTCAGCGTTAATCTCAGCTGCATCCGCAGCTTTTCAGGTTTGGAGTCTGGGGTCCGCTTTACCAGTCTGAGGTGCGTATTACAGAACGTCACTCAAAACTCAAGCTCTACTTAAGTCTCGTTTCAAGCCATTTGATTGGTTGAAACTAATGCTTAAGCAGAGATCAATGCTTGAGTAACGTTCTGTAATACGGGCCTAACTGCTGATTTTGGCTAAACTTAGATATTTTCCGTGAAGCGACTGCCGTCTGGCCTCCACAACCCGAAGGCATATCTAAACATTGCAGTTAGACCAATTGTTAGATTTTTGAGGGCTCCAACAACTCGTAACGACTGCCACTACATGTTCGACCAGAGGCACGACCAGACCAGTGCAAATATTCATATTCATGCATACAAATATTTGCACTGTGCGGGGATCGAACTCGCGCCTCCTTGCGCAACAACCGCGTTCCCTACCGCTACGCCACGGAGGTTATCATACCAAGACACCAATAATATGGTAACAAATATTAATTTCGTTTTATTTTCAGGTCCTAGTGTTCCTTGATTCTCACATTGAAGTAAATACAGAATGGTTGCCTCCGTTGCTGACTCGCCTTGCAGAGGGAATCGATAAGGTCGAAACGAGATTCTCCCATCGCGCTGTTACTCCGGTCATTGACGTCATCAACGCGGACACATTCGAATATTCCGCCAGTCCTTTAGTCCGAGGCGGTTTTAACTGGGGTCTACATTTCAAATGGGATAATTTGCCGAAAGGAACATTGAAAAGTGAGTTCATTACAGTTTTTATCGATTGTTTTTCTTTAGCTTCATTGTATGGAGTGTTGAATGTTTTACAAGCAGTGTGCTTTCAATTTCTCGATGCGTACATTCCTTTTACCGTAAACATTGGTGCGTGTTGCACAATATAATGTTACGTTTTTTGTACCTATTGATAAGTTTTGTGGCCCGGTTTTTTTGGGTGGAAAATGTCTTATGTTTCTGTTGGCATAGGTTCCAGAAGAAACCATTAGTCCTGCATTCTATTTCAAAAAATATGCTTAATAATATTTTATCGTGACACGTCTTTGCAGCTGAAGAAGATTTTGTGAAACCAATCAAATCACCGACTATGGCTGGTGGATTATTCGCTATTTACCGCGAGTATTTCAACTATATCGGCAGATACGATGAAGGCATGAATGTATGGGGAGGAGAGAACTTGGAGATATCTTTCAGGGTAAGCTACGTAAAATCACCAAAACTTCAGCTATTTCGTCTTCTTCAACATTTTTGTTTAATATAATAGCACCAATTTCCCGCGGATGCAACCGGAATAAACGCTGAGATGATGATGATGATAATAGCACCAATTCCATTGCGTATCCTATCTATTTCATTAAGAAAATGGCAGAAGATAAATATTAGTTTAGTCCTGTCAAATAAGTTGGTGCCTAACGCAAATTGACCGCTATATTTTTTTATCATGACCAAACTGTCTATTGTCACCTTCGCTTCGTGGCATAACAGATCGCGAGTTTGTGCCACGAAAGGAAGCTGAGTGGCACAATACATCAGCACGAGTGTTACAATAGCTGTTAGCGACAGTGGCATACAAAAGTTTTTTTACGACCTTGAAATAAATAAATACAAGAAACCATAATTTACATTCTGGATGGTACATTTCTTTTATTTCAGGAGGCGTCCATTCCGCTATTAACACTGATATTACTCATTTTCAAAATAATTTTATTTATGAAAATGAGAGATAAAAGAAGATAAAAGTTAACAATTTCGCGAAAAAATAAGCGCGGCGCACGCAAGTTGTATTGTTATAATCCTATAAATGAAAGGCAAAGGCAATTCATCCATACAGCCTAATAACATGCGATGTTTAGTCGTGACGGAAATACGCGCGCTTGTTGGCAGAATCATATTATGTTGATTTTTTGATGCCATAACCATAAAAAAAAAATTAAAATGTTTCATTGTAGTACGGTTTACCCGTGTGGAAATGGTCATTGTAACATGATATGGCAGGAATTAGTACTATTGAGATATGACTTATGGTTATGTATTAAGCAAATTACCAAATGGTGGTAGAAAAAATAATTTGTTTTATTATTTTAGATTTGGATGTGCGGCGGTTCTCTGGAGTTGATTCCGTGCAGTCGAGTCGGCCATGTTTTCCGAAAGCGTCGACCTTATGGAATAGGGGAGAAGGAGGATTTTATGCTACGTAACTCTATGCGTATGGCCCGCGTCTGGATGGACGATTACGTGGTCAGTAGATAATTTTTTTCCTTTGGATAATTCTGAAAGATGTACGGACGACAGCAGATCAAGCTACACCCGAAACTGTCAAATATTTCCCTTCAACCGCAAGCCGTAACGTTTTAGAGTTAAAGTTGAAAATCTAATAAAGAAATCTGAGAGATTGTACCAGCTCGATTTGCCGTCGTCAGTACCTAACATAATGCATATGAAGGTTGCGATAATAATGTCGCTAGCGGTTCGTATTTATACTAGCCTTAACTTCAGCGCCGCTTGTGTTTACTTAAAAGTAACAAAAACGTGGTTATAAAAGTCGGTTTACGTGTCTGTGTGAACGCGTTGTCGTTTTAGACTTTAACAACGGATTATGACGCTGTTTATGCCATCATTTAGACATAAAATACATTAATATAAAACCTCCATCATCACCTTTTCATCGACTCTGCTGGGCACAGGTCTCCTCTCATACAGAGAAGGATTGAGCGTAATCACCACGCTTGCTCAATGGGGGTTGCCGATTTCAGACCTAAAATCCAGCGCCCTAATCGGCGAACACATTTTTGTCAAATGATTGCGACTAGTTGGGATCGTTTGGACCGAACGGACCGGGCGGACTGATTACAAGTCATTGGTGTGCAAGATATACTTAGAAAGTACATAATATAACTTGGAAAACTTACATTG
Organism: Sesamia nonagrioides; assembly: GCA_017933935.1. Lineage (NCBI taxonomy): Eukaryota > Metazoa > Arthropoda > Insecta > Lepidoptera > Noctuidae > Sesamia > Sesamia nonagrioides. The sequence continues at coordinate 1,258,196 of JADWQK010002002.1, read as the reverse complement.
GTACTTGCCTGACTTGGAATCGAACTCGCACACTCATACTTGAGAGGCTGGTGTTTTAACCTCTAAGCCACCACGACTTTTTATAAAATATGCGAATTTAATATTATTATATTAATAAATTCATGATTATTATAATCATGAATATCGATGTTCTGTCAAGGCGCTAAAACTGGTCACTAGTAAGTTATAAACGCGACGAACGGACGAAAAGAAGAGACAATTTAAAGTTACATAATATGTATGTCGTTCTTTAATACATTATTTAGTTCAACAGACAATAATGTTTGGTCTACGTTAAGTTTTTATCGATTGTTGACGTCTTGCTCAATTAGAGCGTGGTGGTTAATATAAGTGAGTACAAACATTAAGGGCCAGAGGTCATTTTATTGTAATGATGGTTTCATCGACATAGTCGACTTTTCAATCATGAATGATCTCGATTCACAACATAATAGTACAGTACATCAAGCTAGTACAATTTGTCAAATTTCTTTTATAGATTTTCAACTTTATCCCTAATGCATTAAGGCTCGAGGTTGATTGGGAATATTTGACAGTTTCCGGTATCTTGACCTGTTGTCGTCCGTATATTGGCGGCAGTTATCATATATTTTGTTCCACTTACAAACGTACAATCATTAGTATAAATAAAATGCTATGATCTGCTCGCAAATAATATCTGATTGCATGATTCTTTCATCAATATAAAAACATAAAGCAACTATGATAGGAACTGTGTTTATGGACTCTAGTTTCAATATTTTTGCATTACACGCACCTAGAAAAATATTAAAAAAAAAACCTTCGAGATTCGAACTTTATTACTATCTATCATTTATTATTCTAACATAATGTCTAATAAATCAAAGCAAGAGCAACTTTTATAGAAACCGAGTTTCGATACGTAATATGGACTGTCTCAATATTTTTGCAAATTACATACCAAAAAATATATTCAAAAAAACTTTCGAAACGCGATTTCTATTACTATCATTTATTTTCCTAACATAAAAAACAATCAAATGAAATCAAATCAAAAGTCATTTATTCAAATTAGGCTGAGAGTCAGCACTTTTTGAACGTCAATATTACATAAGACAGTCCCCCAAAACGCCCACCCATCGACACTTCCTAGTGCTTTCGCTGGGAAGAAGAAGTAGCGGAAGAAACTCCCCAACAGCACAGCTGTCTGTTCATTTAAAAAAAAAACACATGACTTTATACAATACTATGTATAGTGATGAACACAAGAAAATTTACACAGCGATTGTCGTTCCAAGGAACCTTTATATTGTTCTATTAGCAACTGGCTAGAGTGACAACGCTCTTAATAAACTCGCGCGCTTTATCTTCAATGATTGCATCACTGCTTACCACCAGGCGGCATTGCGGTCAAGCTCTAGTTTAAAATAATGAAAAAAAAGTTGCATTATTTTTTTTTATGATTAATTCTTAATTTTTCTCTACTTTTAACTAGAAATGATTTTATTAGATTTTTTTTTAAATTATGTATCTTAAAGTTTCATGGCTTTTATGCTATGAAGTTTTTGATTTTGACGTATTTTTGTCACACGACGTGACATATACAATATGTAAAGAAAACCCCGTTCGAACCATAAGGATAATAAAGGTTAGGTAAACACAAGACCAAATCTCTTTTTTTCCGCGAATTAATTCCAACTTCCCCAAAATTTGCTAATTTAAGCGATAACACCATTTTTGATGGTATTATTATGAGCGAATAGCGATGCGACCGCGTGTGCGTGCCCTGCCCTATTTCGCTGGCGCATGTATTGCCTGCCGCACATGTATTAATTTACCTCCATTTGCGAAATAATATTATTTATTTTTTTAAGGGGGATTTTTGAGTTTAGTCCGACTTTGTAGGCATTAGTAGAATCAGTTATCGATACCTAACAATACCTTCACGGATCGGACAGGGTTTTCTTTACATATTGTAAAGGGTGTATCTGACATCGACGCACAAACGAGTATCAAGGATCCAGTATATGATTCTGAACCTCCAGTGGTGGAATTTTTCGTCGGCTTTTTCTTGATTAAATAAAGCAGTTTTTTTCACTTTAGACCCACTTTAGAGTTCATAATTGCTATACTTTTATAACACAATAAGATTTTAAAGTAAAAATTAATTAATTCGCTAATTACACAAAAACAAAAACGCAATGTAAACAAAACTCTAAAACCTATTCTATCAGCTGATTTAATAGAGTTCACATCAACTATCGGCCGATTTCGATCACCTCCATACTTTGCAAAATTATGGAGCGTGTATTGAACTCGCGCCTCTTGGCATACCTGGAAGGTAACGATCTCCTCAGTGACCGACAGTACGGGTTTCGCCGCAATCGGTCAACTGGGGACCTACTAGTGTATGCCACTCACTTGTGGGGCGAGGCCCTCGAGAAGAATGGGGAAGCGATTGCTGTCTCCCTTGATGTCTCGAAGGCCTTCGACCGGGTATGGCACGCTGGCCTTTTGAGTAAGCTTCCAGCGTACGGCATTTCCCCTAGCCTGACTGGCTGGGTAAAAGACTTCCTGACTGAACGGTCCCTCCGAGTTGTTGTCGACGGATGCTCTTCTGAGCCCATGACAACTAATGCCGGTGTTCCTCAGGGGTCTGTTCTCTCTGCAACTCTGTTCCTGCTGCATATTAACGATCTGCTGATGCCCGGTATCTATGGGTATGCAGATGACAGCACAGTTGTAGAGAGATACCTGCCGGATGCTCGGGCTAGTAGGGAATCAATCCGGTCCGAAAGGGAGGCCATGGTTGAGCGAACGAGTGTTGCACTGCAGGCGGTCTCCGAATGGGGCAATGCCAATCTTGTAGCATTCAATGCCGCCAAAACACAGGCGTGTCTTTTCACCGCCAAAAGGAGCCCGTTCACCTTGGCCCCTACTTTTCGGAATGTGTCCTTGGAGTGTTCCGACCGCCTTCAGCTCTTGGGAGTTGAGATTTCCTCGAACCTTAACTTTGGGCGGTTCATTGAGTCCAAGGCCAGGGTGGCTGCCAGGAAACTTGGCGTTATCGCAAAGGTCCGGCAGTACTTCACACCTGGGCAGCTTCTAATGTTATACAAAGCACAGGTCCGTTCGTGTGTGGAGTACTGCAGCCACATTTGGGCTGGTGCTGCCAAGTGTCACCTGGCCACTTTGGATTCAGTGGAGAGACGTGCAAAGAGGCTGATTGGTGACCCTGATCTAACTCGAGTTGGTCTCCAAAGCCTAGAGCACAGGCGTAGAGTAGCCAGCCTTTCGGTGTTCTATAGGATGCATTTCGGGGAGTGTGCGAGGGAATTGCATGATTTAATTCCCCATCTCCGTTCCACCAGCGGACGACCCGTCGTACGGCTGGTTTCCACCCTTACGTTGTTAACACCACTACGATCCGGACGAAGCGTTTCGCCTCCTCCTTTATACCGCGTACATCGAGGGACTGGAACAATTTGCCAGCGGCGGTGTTTCCGTCGGACTACAATTTGAGTGTCTTCAAGGCTAGAGTGAATAGGCTCTTAATAAACTAGTGCGCTTTACCATCAACGATTGCGTCACTGCTTACCATCAGGCAGGATTGCGGTCAAGCGCTGGTTTATAATATGTAAAAAAAAAAAAAAAAACATCAGGAGTCAACGTCATACCTACAAACACGCGCACGGCGTCGGCGGAACCGACACTTCTTTTTAAACACCGTTATTTTTGTAACCGCTCATTAACGACATAAATGACTGTCATAATTTTATTGGTGGCATGCGGTCTAGCCTTTTCGCGAAATTTGCGTGACGTTGTCAGATACAACCTGTATATCCCGGAATTAACGCACACCACTACCAACCTTAAAATGAAGATCGAGGTTGAATGGAGAAGCGATTGCCGTGTTCTTAGACGTTTCGAATACCTTCGACTGGGTATGGCAAGCTGGGCTTATGCAAGCTTCCAGTGAAGGCATTTCCCCTGGTCTAATTGTCTGAGTAAAAGACTCCCTGAGTGAACGGTCTCTCCGAATTGTTGTTGAGAGTCGGTTGTGTGTGTTGTCGTCCACCGTGGCGCAGCGGTCAACACGCCTGCCTGGCCCCGGGTTCGATCCCCGGCCAGGTCATCATGGAAAACGATCTTTCCTGATTGGCCTGGGTCTTGGTTGTTTTTCTATATATGTATTTATTATAAATATAGTATCGTTGAGTTAGTATCTCATAACACAAGTCTCGAGCTTACTTTGGAGCTAGCTCAATCTGAGTGACTTGTCCGTAAAAAAAAAAAAACAGGCGTATACGTACGCTTATATAATATCATGGTTTTTCTATCGATTTCAGAATAAGGTGATTGAACACAACCCGTCGGTGGTTCAGATAGAACTCGGTGATCTGTCGGATAGACAAAATTTACGTAAGAGCTTGAACTGCAAATCTTTCAAATGGTATCTGGAGAATGTTTACCCAGAACTGGAGACGGGCCAAAACGCAATGGCTAAGAAAAGGATGGCTGCTCTGAATGACGTTGATAAGAATAAGTTCCAACCCTGGCATTCGCGGTAAGTTTTCTCTATTTTTAATCCGACTGTCGGTTCGCCGTCCATCTATCTAGGGCGGGCTCTATCTTAGGAACCGCATTGCACAGACACAGTGTATATTTCTATTATATACATACATATGCTGTAGACAGCCTCTGTGGCGTAGCGGTAGCGAACGCGGCCGTTGCGCAAGGAAGCGCAGGTTCGATCCCCGCACAGTGCAAATATTTGTATGCATGAATATGAATATTTGCACTGGTCTGGTCGTGCCTCGGAAAGTACGTTAAGCCGTTGGTCCCGGTTGCCATACGAACATCTAGTGGCAGTCGTTACGGGTTGTTGGAACCCTCAAAAGTCTAACAATAGGTCTAACTGCAATGCTTAGATATCGCCTTCGGGTTGTGGAGGTCAGACGGCAGTCGCTTCACGGAAAATATCGAAGTTTAGCTAAACTCAGCAGTTAAACTGGTAAAGCGGACCCCAGACTCCAAAGCTGAAAGGGCTGCGGATGCGACTGGGATTAACGCTGAGATGATGATGATGACATACATATGCTGTTAAATGAAATTAAATAATTTCCACGTATCGGAAGACGCAGCGTAAGGAGGCCTCCAACAAGGTGGACCGATGACCTGGTGAAGGTCACGGGAAACCGATGGATGCGGGCAGCATCTCATCGTGGAAAGTCTGGGGAGGCCTTTGTCCAGCAGTGGACCTCTATAGGCTGAAGAAAAAGAAGAAAAAATATAAGAGCAATATTGAATATGTGTTTTCGTTGACGACGATGACATCTTAATGATCAAAAAGAAAAAGAAAAAATGCTTTTGACATTAAATACGATATGTAAAGAAAACCCTGTCCGATCCGTGAAGGTATTGTTAGGTATCAATAACCGTTTCTACTAATGCCCACAAAGCCGGGCTAAACTAAAAATAAATCCCCCTAAAAAAAATAAATATTATTTCGCAAAAAGAGGTAACTCAATACATGTGCGGCAGGCAATCCATGAGCTGGCGATGGGGGGCACGCGGCACGTGGTCGCATCGCTTATAATAATACCGCCAACATGGTGTTTAACTTTTTTTTAAATTACCAAATTTCGGGGAAGTCGGAATTAATTCGCGGGAAAAAAGGATTATTTCAAAATTCATTAGTATTGTTACTATGATGATTACATAAAAAAAAAAAAAATTAGGTATAAGTATTTGGTCATGTGTTTATCTACCTTTATTATCCTAATAGGACGGACAGGGTTTTCTTTACATATTGTATAGCAAAACGTTCTTAATGTACTCGCGTCGGTTACAAATGTGTTGTGGAAGTTAATCTAGAAGACACTACTGTTATAATAGAGAGTTCCAGTGCTTTACCTCGTAATGAAAGTCGTTAAGTGGTTATTCTCTCTACTGGTCAGCTTAAACGGTAATGAAAATGTGCATCATTCCTGTGCAACAAAGTGGGTCCTCAACATCAGCAAATATTTGAACGGTAGCCCAAAAAGTAAAGTAGTAGGTAACCGTTGTGGTTTCTTTAACCCTACTTATCACAAAGGAACGTGGATCCACGCAAGGGACAATGGCTTTAATTGTTTCTAAAATTTCGACATTCAAGCTGTTAATGGACATGATAGTAATGTTCAATATCACAGGCACCGCTAGTGCGTTGCTATCACAAACGTAACTGCAGATTCCAAATGCGTCTAGATCAGACCAGAATCAATTAATCCTGCCAGCCTTTTTCTTGCCTTGCCTTTTTAGGGTCACTTTCCAATCTAACTGGAACCTCAATATCAGCATTTTACATAGTGCGAAAGTTGATCTGATCTCCATAACCCAAGCTATTTGGTAACACGTAGGTACATACTGCTTGGTGAGATTGTTGGGCATGTACAGATTGGTTGTTAGATTGTTGGGCTTCGGACTACGCATAACGACTATCGACATAAGATCCACGAAATGACAGCCCGCACCCTAATTGCGTCATACCATTTCTATCAGCTGGAATTATTTTGAAGCTTATTGCTATTCCATTGCTCCCTTTGCTCGAAAATGTATCTGCTTAATAACGTAAATAACGCAATGAATGTTGTTAAACTGTCAAAATGAAACCCATTGCTATTGATAATGTGTTACGCAATTACCCTGCGGGATCAACAACTTCGAGGTCTTGCCTTTTGAATGATGGCCTTCAATCCATTAAACAGCCGCAGCAAGTGTAAATGTTTTCTTAAAAGAAGAGGGAATGAAGCCAGTATCTTTTAAACTTTAAGGCTTACATATACTGCCACAGTGTACATTAGGCCTAGTATGAGTTTTCATTACGTAACTCGATCGTCGATATCGAGTGCGTTTGACGCTCTCATTGGTTGAGAGTTATTACAACCTTGAAGCGGGCCAATCGATGAGTCAAACGCGCTCGATATCGACGTTCGAGTTTCGTAATGAAAACTCATACTAGGCCTACAATGTCATGTGCAGAATAGTTAATGCATGCATGTTTCAGCAAACGTAACTACACCGATTCATATCAAATCCGTTTGAAGAATACTTCACTGTGCATCCAGAGCGAGAAGGATGTAAAAACCAAAGGCGGTGGCTTGATACTTTCTAGTTGCATCAGGATTTTGAGTCAGGTAGGTTTAACTTTATTTTTGGTTCTCCTTACATTATTAAAAGATTAATGACTGCAAGGTTGTCGCAATAGTGAAGCGATTGACTGAGGCGTTGCGTGTCGCGCTTATAAACCAAAATTCCAACAAAATAATCTTGAGTATTTTTATTTGAATCAAACGACTCTTGAACGACCTATGCTTTTATTTTTACTACAATATTTAGCAAAATGACCAAAAGATTTACAGGACCTGCATTGAGCTCCTTTCGCTGGGCACTTGTATCGATGAGACTGCCCACAGCGACCACACGTCCGGAACGGAATAAATATTTGTATGACTCATAAGTAGTTCCGGGTCTGGCACCTATGTACGATACAGAAGAATTTCCTAGTGTTGCGTATTTAAAAAAAGAGTAATAATTTAAATAATAGTAAAGCTGTTAGTGTTAACGTCCCACAGTTAGTCTGTTATAAATAATGTGATTTTCCATAGATCGTGATAAGATCTCCCATTGTGTCACTCCTTATAAAATTTGTATAATTATTTTTATTATATGTAAGTTGTAAATAATAAAACAATCGGGCTTGTTCTTGGTGCAAAGACTTAACCATCGCCATCCAGCGTGGCAATGCTACAATTGTAGTGGCCATCTTTGCACCGGGAACAGTTAGGGGTGGATTATATTATTTGACAGGACTGAACAAATACACGAGTCACACACACACACACACACCCCCACACACACTCACACACACACACACACCCCCACACACCCCCCCCCACACACACACACACACACACAATAAAGGAATTTAATCATAAAAGTTCAGTACTAAAATATTTATAAATAAATATATTTCAGATGTGGTTTGAAACAAGTCGTAATGAGCTGGTATTGGGACGCACTTTATGCCTAGATGCATCAAACAATGTAGCACCGAAGCTGAGCAAATGCCACGAACTTGGAGGGTCACAGGAGTGGAAGCATAAGGGATCGGTAAGCACTGTTTTACATACATTGCTTACTTTCTTTTTGTATTATTAGTCGATTGTCGTCAACAAAGGACCATTAGCATTAATGAATAACCTTCAAATGACTTATAGCAGAACTTATGGATACATAGGATATGATTTGATTTTTTAAATTATGTAGATAATGGCCGACTTGAATTGCCCAGGAATCTTAAGTGGTCAAAGTTATTTGCAAGTTCTGCAAAATGATCGTCCAATTTATTACAAGAGTTGCACAAGAAACTGAGGGAATCTTATTGTTTGCCGAAATGTCAGATATCCAGTGCAATATGCATACAGCATATTGCACTGGATATCTGACATTTTCTGAGTTCTGCTGTAATACATTTCACGGTTATTCATTAATATACTATATAAATATATGTTGTAAATCATTCTCTTATATTAATCCACTATCATGAACAACTGTTGACTACGATACCACAACCAGGGTTTGCCGGAAAGGGAACGGTAAGCCTTTTTTTATATAAATAATAAACGTTATTTTTTGTTTATGTGAAACCTGAATATACAGGGTGTATCTGACCTGACATCGTAACGCAAATTTCGCGAAAAGGCTAGACCGCATGCCACTAATAAAATTATGATAGTCATTTATGTCGTTAATGAACGGTTACAGAATACACAGTGTTTAAAAAAAAGTGTCAACTCGTCTTTTGAACGTTGCAAGCGTGCCGCCGTGCGAGTTTGTAGGTATGACGTTGATCCCTGATGTGAACTCTATTAAATCAGCTGATAAGATCGTTTTTCGGGTTTTGTTTTCATTGCGCTTTTTTATGTAATTAGCGAATTATTTAATTTTTACTTTAAAATGTTATTGGGTTATAAAAGTATAGCAATTGTGAATGGAATGGTCTATAGTGAAAAACAACTACATTTATTTTTTTTAAATCATGAAAAAGCCGACAAAAAATTCTACCACTGGGGGGTTCAGAATCATGTACTGGATCCATGGTACTCGTTTGTGCGTCGATGTCAGATACACCCTTTAGTTTGATCAGAATGAGCATCTGAATTATTTTTATAAGCGCCGCAAGTTGATATTGCGATGGAATTTTGTCACAATAAAAAAAGCTGTCAAAAGGACAGCTAGCAAATTTTTTTTTTAATACAATGTTAATAAGCTAGGGTAATGGGCTTATTTGTATTTTATAATACAGACACTCTTTATACCTACACATCCATATTCTGACAAATACGGATGAGTTTTAGTTTGTATAGATGGTAATCCATTCACAGACCAAACGCGGCTGATTCTGAAATCATTGTTACCAAATTAGCGGATTGAACCAGATTGTGAGAATCAATTTTGCCTTGGTCTTCGCATCAAAACTTTCATTTCATTATCGAATTTCAAGGGAACGAGTCACTTTTTATTACTATCTATAAGATTTTTTTTCTAACTAATTAATTTCTTATTCTAATTATGTCTTACTCAATTCTACGGGTAACAGGTAACAAAACTCAAGAAAAACAATAAAACAGGATAACAAAAACAAAAAGCTGTACCAAGTATTCGTTGCGCGTAAGCAGGTAAGCGCGGGGTGATCTTGCGAACGGTACTGACGGTGCGAGTTCAACTACGTCACCAAGGTGGCCGCCAATCGCAATATCAACGTGCGGGGCATATACACCATGGTATATTTTTTCCCAAATATACAATGTGTAACATAAAGGGTATATACATAACAAAGGCATGGCATCTTTACATGGTATCAAACGATATTGGAAGGGTTTTTTAATTCTATCTCTTTATGTTAGGAAGTTATGAGGAAAAACACCGCCTGTGACCTATCACACTACGCGACTAGTATGATAGTAGCCTACTACTATCATACTAGTCGCACAGAGATATTGAAGACATTTATCGGATTTTGGCAAGTTACGTGACGAGTAACGAGTAGTTATTAACATATGTAGTGTGCTGCCACGTTTGTTATGATTTTATTTTAAGGGGATAGATACCCTCGAGCGGCCAAAAACGCTCATCTTTCAAAGTTTATTCCTCCAGAATGCCTTGATTAAAAATTTTGAAAAAAATATATTATAATCATAGATTCAAGCACAACATATTTAGTGTTTATTATTTTCTATACGGCCTATATTTACGTCAAAAGAAAAATATTTCTACACGGCGTTTTTTAACTTTTAAATCGATATTTCTCTTAAAGCGCTTAGACTTTTTTAAATATTCTTACTCGCAGTAACGTGTATCTGTAAGAGCTATAGAATCATAGTTCTATTTTAAAATTGATGAAATATTTAATAAGAAAAGTAATAAAAATGAGTGTCCGTACGAGTTTCCGCCTTGCGAGGTTCAGAGGGGCTCTATGCGGGACGCGGGCGCGGGTCGGCCGGCAGTCTCGCGCCAGCGCTCGTGAGAGGAGGCTGTGTCACTTTTTGCTCCGTGCACCCTTGGATACTAATGTAAAGACATGCTTCAAAAGCGTAGAAAATAATAACGACGTAGTATGATCCAGTACAAGTCTGTTTAATTAATGATCAACAGCACAGACATCAGTAGCTTTTATACACCATTGAGTCAAAACACTAACGAATAGTCACAAAACTAATAGACAACGGAAACGGAAATTATCAGGTATTGAATAAAATTAAGAAAAAGTTAATAGTAACGCTAGTAATTGTCAACAATTGTGTACAGATATTTGGATTAACCTAAAATATCGAAAGTTGTTTATATTTATTTATTTGAACAATGCTTGATTCAATAAATAAATATCCGATGGGCGGGAAGACTAATGCTCGAGAGGAATTTATAATAAAAGTTGGCGGTAATCGGAAGTTGCATCAATAATTCTAAAATTAATAAAATAATGGCCGAAAGACCGAAAGTGTACTTCCAAGTGTGATTTTAGAATAAACTAAGGTTTTAAAATCCACCCAAGTAATTTAAAGTAATCATAATAAATTTAAATTAACATAAATAATTACGCAACTACGATCAATATAAAATAATTATGAAACTAAGTATAGCTTCATAGATGGGCGGGAAGCGCAAGCTATAACACTAAGTACTTCGAGTGCAACGAAGTATTTTTAGTGATTTTGTGTATAATTATTGAATGTTTGCATTTATTACCGCGCTGGGACGCTTTACGTGATTTTATATGATGCTTTATTTTGATACTAGCTTTCCGCCCGCGGCTTCGCCCGCGTGGTGTTCGATTATATCGTGCTTTTCAGATTTCCTTCGGGAACACCAAATTTTTTCGGGATAAGAAGTACCCTATCATTTAATCCGGATTTCTAACTTTACGTCTACAAAATTTCAAAGCAATCGGTTCAGTAGTTACAGTGTGAAAGCAGAACAAACAAACTCACTTTCCCATTTATAATATTAGTATGATTCGGTTATATCGCGCTTCTAGATTCCTTCGGGTTAAAGTTATTTCTAAGTAGGGCACGCAATACCGGTTTACCGGTTTTCATTTTTACCGCCTTTTCTCCTTTCGTCTTTTTTCGTAACTATAAAATTACCGGTAAAAAAATATAAAACCGGTAATTTACCGGTTTTATGTTTTGGGCAAAGTTGTTCATTTATTCACGCATACGTCAAACTTTCCATTATATGTAATGTTTGACACTTAAAAGTAGCTTTGACGTAAGCATTTGTGACGATTCGTGTCATTCATTAGTTTGTATAACTGTACTGTACAACGACTATCGAACTCATGTCAAATTTTCCAATGACTCCAGAGCTAGACGAACGTAACCAGTCTTACTAGCTTGGCAGTGCAGGATTGAATACCGTATTGGTGGGGCCAGAACACTTATCGGTAAACTAATCTGCTTCAGGGAATGTGATACTCGTCCTAGAGTGATACGCTTTGTAAGGCGGGTATTTTCAGGTACAAATACCAACCTACCTAACCAACCTAACCTGTCAGGGAGCACATCGACTTCCTGAAGCAGAAAATGTACGGTACAGTCAGAAGCAAAAATATGTATACATTGCCAAGGCACCAAAAATATGTAAATATCTTCGACTTTAAGACGAAGTGCTCAACTTGAAGAGCATAAAATTGTAGCCACCGGTTCACATCATAAATATGTATACGCTCATTGCTTCATTAATTTATGAACCAACGCGTGAATACATGCTATTGATGGAAGCGTACATAGATAGTATTGTTCCTTTCGTGGTGGGCATAATTTAATGAAGCAATGAGCGTATACATATTTATGATGTGAACCGGTGGCTACAATTTTATGCTCTTCAAGTTGAGCACTTCGTCTTAAAGTCGAAGATGTTTACATATTTTTGGTGCCTTGGCAATGTATACATATTTTTGCTTCTGACTGTACACCCAGAATCGCACTTTCTAAAACAATGAATGGTGGGTTTATCGACCAGACCAAGGTGGCTGACACTTACCTACTGGATGACGATGCCATGTGTTCATTCTGGCGCAGTATCTGTTTGGTGCCTGTTGCTTTTTTGGATCAAATGGTTTTCAATGTTGCACGCTCGCTTGAGTCTGGTTCGCTACCTCAGTTCCTAACAACTAGAGTAACCCACCTGCTCCGTAAATCAGGTAGCACTGCGGAACCCAAAAATTATTGGCCGATCACTTGTTTACCGACCATCTTTAAAGTTCTTACATCCAATTTTAAAGTTAAAATTAACAAACATATTGACAGCAACTCATCATGTCTGCCTCTCAAAATGGATGTAGGAGCAGCTCCCGCGGTACTAAGGAGCTACTCCTTAATAACATGGCCATTACCCAACAAGTTCGTCGTTCCCAAAAGGATCTATCGACATGTTGAATAGTTTTTTTTTATATTGCCTTTCACGGACACCAGCTCCTCACATATGTAACAAATACTAGACTGAGTAATTGTACGGTTTTAGCTATAAACAAAACATTGTGAGGAGAAATAAATGAATAATAATTATTATTATTATATAATAAGGCCTATTATGACTTGGTGCTACATACAAGGCTCATGCGGGTGATGGAGTTCTATAAAGTTGATGCAACTCTGCACACCATCTTGATGACGTGTATGGCTAATGGAGGACGGTCCTTCGCTATCCTGGATATCGAGATATTCATAGGAATAGCGATCCGAGCCAGGTCTATTCCAGGGCGATACTTTGAGTCAACTTTGATTTTGCTTAGCCTTGAATCCTCTAAGTACACTGCTGGAGAATACACGTCTAGACTATCGGCTGAGGAGAGGTGGTCAGGTTATATCGCACTTCCTTTACATGAGTGACTTAAAATTCATTGCTCCCCACAAATTTCAACTGAAGGAGCTAATGAAAATTACTGAAACTTTCAGTAGCGTTATCAGGATGGAATTTTGTGTGGATAAATGTGTGGTCATGCATGTAAAGCGAGGAGAGATTGCGGCATCCATGGGAACCCAACTCACGTTCCGTAAACCTTAGAGCGCTCTCTGCATCTGAAACCTATAAATATTGGGTATGTCGAATGCTTTATACCAGTAACATTGATACCCAACGTATCAATGTTACTGGTATGAAGCAATCGCTGAAGAAACGTTTTGCATCTCATATTCATCTTCGCGTCGCTGAAAAAGTAATAAATAGTCTTCTATTAAGCGGAAATAAGGTACGAGCCTTCAACGGTTGGATCATCCCGATTTTATGTACTCTTTCAGCATACTAAAATGGACTCGGACCGAAGTCGACACCCTGGATAGGAGGGTCCGTTCGGTGCTGACTACAATTCAATTGCATCACCCACTGACATCGGTTATGAGGCTGTATTAGTTTATACCCCGCGAAAAAGAGAAAGTTGAAGCTTTTTAAATGGTAAGACCCTCCACAATCGCGAGATATGCAGTCTCAGGGAATATTTCCTAAAAACCGACGTGGGAATGCATCGAGATGTGGTCGCGGTTGACAAGGGAATCACTCCGCTCTCCTTGCCTTGGCTAAAAAGAACTGGTGCAAGCCAGTATACCTACTTGACACTGAAGATCGCATTGAGGTTTAGCAAGCTACATTGAGGTTATTTCCGGGTTCTAAACGGGCTTGATGTAGATTTACCAGCATTCGTTGGCTGGCTGCGTTTTGAAAATGAAAATTGTCTAAATTAATCTAAAGGTGCTACATTTACGCTTGACTGCGCCAAAGAAAAGGTCATGGTTTTAAAAATTGTGTTTATATGCTCATTTTAAGCAATATGTAACATGTTCACTACCATTGTACCTTGTGTACTTATTTATTTTCTGCTTTAAGACTACCCAATCACATAATTAATATTTTGGAAAAAAAAAATATAAATTTACCGTTTTTACCGGTTTACCGGTAAAAATATTTCAATTACCGTTTTTTTACCGGTAAAACAAAAATTACGCTAATTGTATGCCCTATTTCTAAGGCCACACCTGTTCATTCCTCCAATAAAAATTAAGAACATCTCAAAAAAAAAAATCGTCAAATTTTTGCTAAGTACAAAACAATAATATTTTCCTTCCCTAAAAATATATAATTGATACTTGTAATTTAATCCATATGAAACTTGATTAAATTTCCCCAATTTTTTTTTCTAGTAGATAAATTAAAACAATTTCTTTTTTTCATTCTTTAAGTTCATTAGTCTCAGGTGTTCATTACCTAAAATTTGGTCAGCAAAATTTTTTAAACAATATGTATTCTAAATAATATGCACCTATTTTAGTCTGACCTGTGAGTTTTATTTAGATGATGGAGTTTCCGGGATTTTTTTTTAAGTCCTGGTAAGTATCAATGGGAATTATACCAAAAACGCTAAATGCTATATAATAACTATAAATAAAAAAGAATAAACCGGTTCCCATTTTGCATTAATCATTTTTATAAATTAATATTTGTTTTCCTTTTTTAAATAAAAAAATCCCTGCAACGCAGTATCGAAAACAACATAATAAAAGTAATTACCTAATATGTTTCACTTTAGGGCATGAGTTTTGATACCACGTAATTCTTTCTATATTAGGTACTTTTTAGACAGAATAGTATACTTTATAGACATGGTATGGCATTCTACGTTTGTTGCGAGACGTCCGCCCTCGAAGCAAGCGAGTAGGGAACGTGCACGTAAATACGATGCGGGGTGCGCGGGGGTTTCTGCCTAGCCCCGCCCAGATGCGCAAGGTCATCGTCGTTACTAATCGCCTTAAGAAACACACAAAACTGAAAATTTGGTACCAATTTTTTGAGTATTTTATTTTGAGTTGAAACCCTTCCGATATCATTTGATATCATCTAAAGATGCCATGCCCTTGGTATGTATATACCCTTTTTGTTACACGTTGTATATAGAAATTGTTGCAGAGTGGATACGAGCGGTTACGATAGATCATAGTACACGCCAGAGGTCAACGCCTCCCGAGCGGAGCTTTGACCATATTTCTTTTTGGGTCAACCAAGCAGAATAACAAGTTCATAACTTTGTGGTTTTTCATGATATCTTTTTGAAATTTTGTACATACAATATGTAAAGAAAACCCCGTCCGATCCGTGAAGGTATTGTTAGGTATCGATAACTGATTCTACTAATGGATACAAAGCCGGGCTAAACTTAAAAAAAAATCCCCCTAAAAAAATAAATATTATTTCGCAAAAAGAGGTAACTTAATACATGTGCGGCAAGCAACGCTTCCGCGGAGGGCGGGGGGCAGGACACGTGGCACCTGTGACGTGGTCGCGTCGCTATTCGCTCATAATAATACCGGTGTTGTCACTTTTTTAAAATTAGAAAATTTCGGGGAAATTGGAATTAATTCCAGGGAAAAACTGATTTTTTCAAAATTCATTAGTATTGTTACTATGGTGATTATGTAAAATTTTATATTATATTTGGTCATGTGTTTACCTAACCTTTATTATCCTTATGGGTCGGACAGGGTTTTCTTTACATATTGTAGATTCGATTTACTTAAAAATACTGGACACGTTTCGGGTTCCGCATAAACAAAAAAATATGCTGTATATCATGTATAAGTCAAATATTATCAACTGTGGATCACAACACTCCAAGCACGTGGGATCAACGAGACTGGTGTATGAGACAATAGTAGAAATTCCTCGGAATGACTGGTATGTGATAGTAGAAACTGCTTTATGTAATTTTTAGTGCATGTTTTGTCAAAAGGGCTGAAACGTTTAGTAGTTGTCGTAGAATCATTTGTACGCATGAGTAATTTTAAAACTCAATTGGATGAAATATAATTAAAATATGTCCAATGTGCGTGCAATTGAAAACGTTTCGTTTCTAGCCTGCATACAAACGTGTGGATTTTATTAACGCGGTAAATAAATGGGACTTAAGAGCCATAAGTATCCAGCAGGAATTAGGGCACATACTTTGTTATGATGTCTTCAATAACCTGGTCCTGAGCCACGGGAGGTGCAACGAACCGCCCTCCTCGAAGGAATGGAAAAAAATGTTTGGAGCTGTGAGTCCATTACTTATACCTGTAATTTAGACACTGTAGTTAGTATCCTCTCGCAAATCTGTCATCAACGTTTAGTGGCGCAGTACATACAGGTCTAGAGAAACCTGGTCCCTAAGATGTTTTTTTTATACATTCCTAGGCCTAGATCTCTCTGGAGATGTATGTACCTTACAACTTTCCTGTGAACACAGTAAGTGAATTATTTTTTTCTACCTATTTATTTATCGTTCGTTTAGATGGCCTAAAGCTATTATAAAGGAACTGTAAGTTGAGTAACTTTCTTTTTGTTTACCTCCTATTTAAGAAAGTCTATTCGCAACAAAAGATACGAATTTAACAAGATATCATATTTTTTCGCAATCGCGTTACATGGCCTTTGTTTACTCTTGGCACAGTGTATCGCCTTTGAAAACCGGGGGTTTATTGATTTGTCTGTAATTAGTAATAACTTATTATAAAAACTTTTTTCTTAATACTTCGTGCGTTCTTCGCTGAATTCTGAGGAGTAAGCACTATATTCTAGATGTGATAATTTAGTCCTAATCTTTCGTAATCTCTCTTTCTCTCCTTAGGTAACATTTACCTTTCATAAAGTATATAGGTATTTTTTTTTCATATGCTACTCTATTGCTGGTCTAACACTGGCTGCCTACAAAACGTAAAAACAAAATCCATACTAATATTATAAATGCGAAAGTAACTCTGTCTGTCTTTCTGTCTGTCTATCTGTCTGTCTGTCTGTTACGCTTTCCCGTTTAAACCTCTCAACCGATTTTGATGAAATTTGGCACAGACAATCTATAGACCCTGAGAAAGGACATGGCTACCCTTTATCCCAGAAAAAAATGATATTCCCGCGGGAAATCTAAAAAGCGCGATATAACCGAACTCCACCCGGGCGAAGCCGCGGGCGGAAAGCTAGTTGTAAATAAAACAATAAAATTAAGTTTTGTCTTTTCGGTTTTTGTTACCGACCTATATTAAACTTAGTTTCATCTTTGTAGTGTGTTTTGGAAAGTCTACTGTGGTTTCTTGTTTTTCACTTTTTGGTTGTACCACAACTAGAAATATCCAAGCTGTGGTCCACACGTGATGGTCCACTTGAAGGAGTTTGGGGAAAATATAATGAACATTGGTCCATAATAATAAATGTCGCATATTTGTAGACTTCCAAATAACCAAACAAGAAAGAAACAGAAAGTAGATAACTAAATCCCATACTAATATTATAAATGCGAAAGTCTCTCAACTGATTTTGATGAAATTTGGCACAGACAATCTTTAGACCCTGAGAAACAACATAGGCTACCTTTTATCCCAGAAAAATTTCATGTTCCCGAGAGAAATCTAAAAAGCGCGATATAACCGAACTCCACGCGGGCGAAGCCGCGGGCGGAAAGCTAGTAAAGATATATAGAAGAAAAGGCATGTCGCATCGACCCCAAATACAGTATGTTAAATAACAGAGGGCGTTCCCTTAAACTCGTTAATATATATCATTAATAGATTAAAATAAAAATATCAGCATAGAAAAATAAGCATAAAAAATCCGAATAAAAAAAAATTCTAATTGGAAATAAATTTGAAACCTCCTGTTTTAAATCAAAATAGTAGCGTAGTATCATAAACAAATTGCGACCTTGCCGTCTTTCAAGTTCGCGTGTACAGTGTGTTTCTTTTACATGTCAATTTAAAATGTTTATTGAATATTTTCTTATTGGAAAAATTTAAAAAAAAAATTGTTTTCGAATGGAAATATTTTTTTTAGCATCCATGTATGCTATACTATTTCGGGTTAACGGGAACGCCCTCTGTTAGTTAACATACTGTATATTGGGATAAGAGCAGGCCTGTGTGATGATGAATGATGATTCATATTATGTTTTAATAATACCGGTCCTTAGATGTGGTTTTTCCTGTACGTGATTGCAAATAACTCCGAGTTTGAGAACTAAAACAAACTGGACAAGTCAGTGTAATTATTGACATAAAAGTGTGTTTACAACACATTTACCTATACAACGTTATTTTTTGTCTATGCAAAACCTGAAACACGATAGCTATTAAGAAAAACCACAAAGTTGAACAAACAATGATTGAGCTTTGTCCTTTTATTCTACGTTATGTTGATAAATTTCATTCTTGTTGTTCTCTTTTAACATTATATAAATAAATAAAAAACCCATCACCAAATGATACATACTGTGGCAACCTATAATTAAGTCTGCACTCAACATAGGATTTTATATTATTGTAATATACAGCGTGGAATTTTAATGGTTGTTTTCCCGCAGCGAAACGGTTCTGTCTTAGTAATACAATCGTTTCATCATGAAATTAAATATTAGAAACTTGAAATGGCAGTTTAACATAGTGATAAAAAAACGCACGGGAGCTTATTATGGTTTGAACATTAAATACATTGCTTTCCTTTGAGGCGGTTTCATGTACATTCCGAGTAGTACGGGTTGTATCTAGCGTAATTAACTTTTCTCACTTTTTCGAGTTGATGATTTTTTTTATTTACTTTTTTAATTATTTTATAATACAAAAATTTTTGTTTTTTACTCTATTCATCGAAAGTACTCCTTAAAGCAAATCGTTCTGCCGCGGGGAAACAACCATTAAAATTCCAGCGTGTATAAATGTAACTAGTGTAAGATTTGTTGGTTGTCCTAAATAAATAAATAAGTTATGAGCTTGCTTTGTTGCCTGCTTGTCCCAACAAAAATATGGTCAACGCGCTGCTCGCCCGCACGCGCCTTCAGCGGCGCGGCGTGGCACTATGATCCGCTGTGAACTGTTGTGCGCTCGGTAACCACACTGCAACACTTTTTAAATAATATACTCGGGGAAAAACATAACATGGTGTAAAAATTATCCGAACAAACTATATAAACAACAAATAACGTTGTATATGGAAACCCTGTCTCCTGCGCTAGGTAACTCTTATTACAGGAGTCTGTCTGCTCTCAGTAGTTTTACACAGATATTATGCTATAAGATCCAAACGATTTGAAATTCTACCATACCTATATAAATAATCGCTGAAATACGAAAGCGTTTTGGCGGCTGGGTGTCCATCACACATCCATATTTGTGGCGATACTTGACCGTACCTGTGAATGTATTTATTGTAAACTAGCTGCTGCCCGCGGCTTCGCACGCGTGGACTACAAGTAATATCACAGCGGGATAAAAAATGGAGTACTTAAGTTGTATTATATTTTATTTTTTATGGTAGTAAAATATAACAGAAAATATTATCTAGCTAGTACTACTATTTATAACTATAATGCCTCTTTATAAACAATATTCGATGTGGTCTGGTTTGGAACGTAAACAAATAGTTTGTTTGGTTGACTCACACGGGAGAAAGCCACATAGAGCTGGCCGTGTGAGAAACAGCCGACGCTGAGATCTACGCCGGCAACACGCAGCGTCTGGCCTTGGGCTTTGTTTATGGTCATAGCGTAACATAAGCTCACTGGGAACTGTACGCGTTTGAAATTGAAAGGGTAATTATTGGGAATCAGTGGAATTCGTGGTATAAAGACTCTTTGACCGGCGCCACATCCCGACAAAATCTCCGCTTCTATAATGTTACGCTGCAGAGAAATAACTTTCAGTCTTGTCCCGTTGCATAATTTTGGGGACTTAGATTTCTTAACAAAATAATTGGGACGCCAATTTTTAAAGTAATGTTGTGAGCTGGAAGTCCGGGAGCGCTCAGAGAATTAAGAAATTCAACGGGATAATTGGTAGCGTCATCTTGCTCCATTACTCTATTGATAGAAGTATACTCTACTACTTCTCCTTCAACATGGTTGAGTATATCCAAGTCGATTCTTACTGCTTGGTCATTTCGCGGAGTCAAAATTGCTCTTTCGCAAAGCCTTGAAAAGTTCTCATGACTTGTTATTTGATTTGCTTCACCATATACGGAGGAGATAAGTTCTTCAATTGAATTAACAGTGTGGCAGAGATTTTCAGATAATACAATTTCCCCTTCTTCTTCCGGATATGTTCCTTCGCCAATTTTCAGCAACAAATCAGAAAATTCCTGAGCGTTTGTGTTACCTCCTGTTCGCGCCCTCATGTTCACCGTCAAGTGCATCCTTGTGATGTGTCGCCAAAGACTTGAGCTCTTTAAGCATGCTCTTAACTCGTCGGCTTTTGTTCCTCGTGGTACTACTGGCAGCGTTTGTCTAAAATCCCCACAAAACAGCATCGTTACGCCACCCATAGGTTGGTCATTTTGATGGATATCTCTGAAAGTTCTATCAACTGCTTCTACAGCTTTTCGGTGTGCCATAGTGCACTCGTCCCAGATAATTAAACAGCAATCGCGTAAAACTTTCGCTTTATCACTGCTTCTAGAGATACCACATACAGGATGATCACTTATGTCCAAATCTATGGGGATTTTAAACATTGTATGAGCAGTTTTACCGCCGGGTAGCAAAGTGGCTGCTATTCCAGACGACGCTACAGCAAGAGCTATTTTGGCTTATGCTCGTAATTGTGCCAATATTATTTTAGTCAGAAAGGTTTTTCCCGTCCCACCAGGTGCATCTAGAAATATAATTTCTCCTGTAGCATTCTCAGCACTGTGACATACTCGGTCAAATATAGTGCGCTGTTCTTCAGTAAGACTGTGGACTCCGGTTCGTAACGTTTCAGCTAATTCAGCTGGATCATAATTTATTTCTGCAGTGTATTCTCTATTAATACGTTCCCCTTCTATGGTCGGCGCTGGCAAACCATACTAAGGGAGAGAATCACCACCCATAGATGTAACTAAATCTTGTACAGCTACTAAGCATTGATTAATAGCAATATCTCGTAATCTGTGGTTAAGGTCACCGTCAATATTTTGCCTTATATTCCTAAAAAAGTCTTCCCCTAGTCTATCTTGATATTTTTGCCACAATTGCTCAGCATTTGAAACACCACAAAATACCAGTAATACAGCAAATAAATGACGCAAGCGGTGTGGACAATCACTGATGCATGCATCGGCTAGGGCGTCATCCCAATGCTGGTCATCTTCGAGTAAATTTCGGGCTCGGCAAGCATCTCGATAGGTAGGATATTGGACACCATTGACCGTTCGAAGGTCGGCAAATGAAGTAGGCCCCCGCACTGTATGCAAAAGCAGGCGCATATAGAAGCACTCTGCATTATTTGGGTGGACCGTGTACACTCTACCTATGGCGTGTTCTTTATATATACCGGGAATACCATCTACAGCTCTGCCACGCCTTCTTCGGTTGAAAACGCCTTGTTGCTTATTATAGGTGTAATACGACGGAACTTCCTCGTACAGTAGAGTTTTGGCGAATTCGTCGATTTCACAAAGCCGAAAGAATGCCAGCAAAGTAGTTTGTCTTGGGGTTTCTAACCGTTCTGCAACATTATCAGGGTTGAAATATATTCTTTGTCCCCCTCGAGATGAATATCTAGATGTGTCACTGGTGGCGATCTTTCATGAATTGGAAAACTCAAAATGCGCCATACCGCCTCGGAAGAGCTAATATATCTGCCTGCCTGAAATCTAGTTATTTCGTCATTTTCAATATGTCTAAAAGCAAACGTGGCCTGGTCACTGCCTTTATTTACATATTTGCATATATATTTAATAGATTTAACGCTATTGCACATTTCTACATTGATATGTCCTTGAAACGTTTTGCTGAGTACGGGTGAATAGGGCACGACCGCACGACCCATCTATTATCGATAACTACTTCATGTCCATTTGATCTTATTGTAGCCGTAAACCCACCATGCTCGGGTGACCGTCGGCGGTAAGATGGATAGCCGTCTTCACCCGTTATCGTGTGCTCTGTCAGTGCTTTAGGATATCTCTTAGAACAGCGACCGTCTTTCATGCACGGAGAGTTTCTATTCATTGCCCCGCACGGTCCGTGCACCATGTGTGTTTTTATGATGTCATACAATACAGGATCCTGGTTACGATCCGGAAATTCAGCATTTATCAATTTGTCGACATCGTTAGGACGAATTTTCTCCTCTAGCCATAGCAAAATATGTGCGTGAGGCAAACCACGCTTTTGCCATTCTACGCTATACATATAGCACAGAGCTGACCCAAATACATTTTGTTTAGTGAGCAGGTTTATCATCAACTTGAGCTTTAAATGGAAAACCCTTGCTATTATGTCATGACGATCATACGACTCTTGATTTTCAAAGAGTTCCTCTGTTATTTCTGTCCATTTTGGATTCGTCGTGAATGTAATAAAAAGGTCAGGTCGGCCATATTTTCGGACATAACAGAACGCGTCCTGCGTACGTTCGTGCATGTAACGGGGCCCGCCTGTAAAACTGGATGGGAGAATTACTAATCGCCCCAGATTTTTAGTACCACTGTCGTTTTGCATAGCATCTCTTAGGTGCACATACTCTTCAGCACGTAAGCGTCTTTGGTTAGTGCGTATATATACTAAGCGTTCTGTCTCAATTTTAGCGTACATATCTACAATGAATTGGCTGAACAGCCCACGAAATCTTTGCAAGTGAGCAAAGCGGTTTTGTCGTATTTGCAGCAGGTAAGCGTAGAATTGTTGGGGTATTGTAATGCATCGTAAGACCGATGGGTTTCACAAATACGGTGCACGTGGTCGTCTCGAGTACGTAGCACGATATCACGCCGCTCGCATTCTTTTTCCACTAAAACAGCTGCAACTTCATTTGCGACAGGGGCATTGTATCTACCTGGATGTCCATCAATGGGTCGTTTGTCTGCGCTTATAACAAATTTAAAATCATCGTTTTGCCCTTGCGGAACAGACTCCAATGCAGCTTTAAAACTATGCACATACGGGTT
This sequence comes from Sesamia nonagrioides, assembly GCA_017933935.1. Taxonomy (NCBI): domain Eukaryota; kingdom Metazoa; phylum Arthropoda; class Insecta; order Lepidoptera; family Noctuidae; genus Sesamia; species Sesamia nonagrioides. The sequence continues at coordinate 1,234,736 of JADWQK010002002.1, read as the reverse complement.
GATTTCATGCAGCAAATTTTGAAGCAGGCAAATCAAATTATTGTTAATTGGTGAAAAAATTTGGTTTCTTATATTTGCCTGTTCATTATAATCAGATATGAAATATATTTGAAGAAACTTGGGTTCGTTTTCAGGCAGTAAAGAACCTATTAGGTGGTAAACCTGCTCCTGAACCTTAAAGGTGGGCATAAATGGCCCTTCCGTTATTTTCTTTGCACCAAACGATGTCATCTGGAATGCATTATTATATGAACGAATATTTTCCAAGAAGTGTTTAGATTGTGGATGATCTCCATTTAGCAGCGCTTTTAAAAGTTCTGGCGGCTCTAGAAACAATGAAATATGTACTTTTCCACTCGCACAACACATTCCGCTGGTTTCTTTTTGCCATCTGAGAGCTTCACAAAAATCACATTTTAAAATCATTCCACCCACAAATGAAAATGAAGCATAATCAATTCTGGGTGAGTATGTAAACCCACTTTTTTCTTTTTCTGTCCAGGGGTATTGTTCGTCAGAATCAAGGTCAAACTCTTCAGATGAAACCGACCTTCTGTTGAGTAAGTGTCGAAGTCGATCGGACTCCAAGCGTGCTTGACGTTGTTCTTCTGATTCATGCTGTCTTATTTCATGTATTCTCTCTCTTTCTCTTAGTAACGAATCTTCACGATCCTGGCGCATAAGCTCATAGTTTACCCTGGCCAATTCTAATCGTTGCTGGTGTTGATCATCCCTTTCTAAAGCACTAATAATATTTTGACGATATTGAGCGTTACTTAAGCGTTCCTCACGTTGGGTAAAAGTTTGTGAGGCATAAGATAATGTATGGCGCTCGCGATCAGCTGTTAGACGTACCTCTCGTTCTTGACTCGTTTCTGAGACTCGCGACAACGCATGACGTTCGCGATCGGCTGTTAGTCGTTGCTCTCTTTCTACGTTGGTTTCCAACGACCGAGAAGCAGACGTGCGGGTGCGTTGTGAGCTTAAGCGGGACTCTCTTTCCGTAAACGTCTCTGAGACTCGCGACAACGTATGACGTTCACAATCGGCTGTTAGTCGTAGCTCTCTTTCTATACTGGTTTCCTGCGACCGAAAAGCAGACGTGCGTGTGCGTTGTGAGCTTAAGCGGGACTCTCTTTGAATAAACGTCTCTGAGACTCTAGATAAAGAATGCCGTTGCCGATCAGCTGTTAGTCGGGCTTCACGCTGAGAAGGATTTTCCATAGCGCGAGCAGTAGCCTGGCGGTGTCGAGTCGCAGTAAGTCTTGCCTCATGATCATCGTTACTTTCTTGGGATCTAAACAACCTAGATCTTTTAGCTTCTCTCGAGTACTGAGAAAGATTTGACCTTTTTCTAGGCATTGTGAAGAAACAAACCGTGAAAGTATTCGCCGATAGAAATATATATTCTTTTGAAAATGCACTTTGTGGTTATTTACGAAATAATCGGAATTATGACAGAATGACTTTCAAATATAAACAGATAGGTAACGTAGTTACAAAAACAATGCCTTTCGACGCTAGACAGCGCTGCATGTTAAACTTTTTTTACTCGACGCTAGATGACGCCATGGACTCTTCCGTGATTTTGTGATTTTCAACAATGGTTTTTTAACCATCCCACGGGAACCCTTTAATATTCCGAAATAAAAATTATCTAAGATGTTGACCAGGGATATTAGGTATTACCATGCAAAATTTCATTCAAATCCGTTCAGCCGTTTCGAAGATTAGCCCGTGCAAACAGACAAACAGACAAACAGACAGAGAAATAAGAAATTCTAAAAAATTTTTTTTTTGTATTTTCCTTTTATTTACATCACCCTGACTTCGTTTTAAGCATTTTTTTCATTTGTACAGACATTCGACCTCTACGATTTTATTATATGTATAGATGATGATAATGGAACCTGTCCATTTCAGGGTTTATATAAATATATATTTACCAGCGCCATTGACCGAACAATCCAGAGCTGAATTAAACGTTGAAACTATTCAGCAGTCAGACAAAAACAGCAAAGCGTGTTGACTTGAGCACACATGAATGACTTCAAGCATTTATTTCAAATAAACCAATTACGTATGAGTAGGATATTTGACAGATTTATAATTTCTATCTTGAATTACTTGGTTGCGGTTAAGAAGTTTACCAAAAGTTTTTTTTTTTAAATTTTAAATACGTATTTCGTAAGAAACACGCAAATAAAAATTCAAAATTCAAATAAGCCGCCGAAACGCTTTATTCAGCAATATGGCGTGGCGCTTTGTAAGTGACGTCACAAACTTATAAACGATTTTCGTTTCCGCAGTGGTGTTCGTGTTTATCTGTTATTTGTCAGTCTGAAAACAAAAAAATACCACAAATCGCTCCAAATATCGTCAAAAATCTTCAACGCTAAAAACGCTAAAACACCTGAGAACACATAGAACGACAACAAGTGTTTATAAACATATGTCGTCATCGTTTAGTCGACATTGGCCAATCCGGATCGTTTCACAATATTTGGCGCGAGAAACAAAATCCCAAACATATTTTTGTGTTTCTGGATATATTAAATGTTAATACTTTCATTAAAACTCGTGTAAATGACATAAATAACCCTCATTTTATGCATTTAAAGCAAATAATCACAAAAATATTCATACTGTCAAATAGTCTATTGTCAAGGCGTCGCTCAGTTAGAAAGATGAGCTTAAAAAAAAATCAAAGGTTCATTTATCCAAATTTGGCTGAGCATCAGCTGTTTTGTTGTTTGTTGACTGGACTAATGTAGACAATATGATTCAACCTAGCACTGGGCTGGGTGGCCTCTCTGGGCTAATGTAAATCAACCAGGAAAATATTAACATTAATGCGCAATTTTCAGGCTGGCAGCCCAGTTTATAACACCGCTGCGGGCATGTGCCTTGGAGTCGACCGGGCTTACAGGGGCGAACCGCTCATCATGGTGATATGCGACAACCAACCCACCAATCAATGGGACTTCATCCGTTCTTAAAGGATCAATGACCACGGCTGTCGAAGCACTTACGGTAGAAAATTACAATATATGTTTAAGTGAATATTATGATATAACCAGGCTATATGCCGATCAGAGCTTGTAGAGTTAGTCTCAGCTGGTGTTGTAATTTGATGTCATTAAACACGAACATAAACATACTGCGGAATAAGCGTAGTATGTTCCAATTCAAATTTGGATGATCAATTGATCTCTTACAAGATTGAATTTTTGTGAATTTCTTCTTTGTAGACCATGTTTATCAATATTTATAGTAATAATCTACATCGATACAATATACGAAATAATAAATGTTAGTTTACTGGCTGGTTTAGTAATTTAAGAAACAATTTTATATACAATATGTAAAGAAAACCCTGTCCGATCCGTGAAGGTATTGTTAGGTATCGATAACTGATTTTACTAATGCCTACAAAGCTGGGCTAAACTTGAAAAAAAAAATCCCCCTAAAAAAATAAATATTATTTCGCAAAAAGAGGTAACTTAAAACATGTGCGGTATGCCATACAGGCGCGGGCGAAGAGGGGCAGGGCACGCGGCACGCGGTCGCATCGCTATTCGCTGAGAATTATACCGTCAAAAATAATGTTGTCACTTTTTAAAAATTACCCAATTTTGGGGAAGTTGGAATTAATTCGTGGGAAAAAAAGATTATTTCAAAATTCACTAGTATTGTTACTATGATGATTATGTAAAATTTCGTATGTTATTTGGTCATGTGTTTACCTAACCTTTATTATCCTTACGGGTCGGACAGGGTTTTCTTTACATATTGTATAATATCGAATATGTACTCGACTGCGTAAATATGTGTACTTTTAAGATATATGTACATTGATTTTAGACAGCTTTTTATGATTCAAGTTTAGTGATTTGAGATTTTAACAGCTTATTAGCTAGACTTATTATTCGCCCGCAGTCGGGTAAATCGAATCTAAAATCTCAATTAATAATAGCTCTATTCTTCATTAAAGCATGTGTGGCTCGTGAAATATCGATACCGTCCCGTCTTATTTTAAAGTTTGTTCCTATCGTGAAGTGAAGACATTAGTTTTTAAATATGTACAGTAAGGGTCAAAAGTGCATTACCACTTCTGACCATTACTGTAAAGTCGAAAACAATGGATATTTTGTAAAAATATCTTTCTAATATTGTGTATAGTTTCTACAGAAATAATGGATATTGAATTTTTTGTCCGTTTTGCTGAAATGCACTGTTTTTAAGTCTGAAATCTCTTCGGCCCTTTGCAAGGAAGATTGTTGATAAACAAGTTTCTGCTTTAGTGCGGTTTATTCGGCGCACCGTGAAGAAACCGTACTGTAAACAAAGGGATTTAAATACTTTTGTCCGTTTAGTGACGACCTTATTATAAATAGGTAATTATGTTTTCCATTATGTGATAATGACAGTTTTTTAATGTCACCTAATCGTGTACAATGAATGTTTTAGATAGTAGGTACAGTTCGTCAAAATATCAATAATCTTGCTCTCTTCTGACTTTAATACTCATAGCAAAGTGATTTCACAAATATCACATCTATAAAATTAAAAAAAAAGTTTCCTGTTCATATTCTGCATGAGTGTTGCCAGGAAAGAAAAAAAAAATAGATTTACTTTTATACTTTTTAGTCAACATGTATGAGTATTATCCCAGTACCTTTATACACCTGTATAACTTAATACATTCATACAATATAGTATTATACAAAACACCATAGCTGCGCCCAGCGGTTTTACCTGCATAAGTTTCCATCCTATGGGAATCTAGGGGTCAAAAGTATTCCATTCATTAGTTTTTGCGTGAAAGGGTAAATATATTTATCTATACATACTTTCGCGTTCATAATAGTAGTATAATATACATACTTTAGATTAACTCTGAACAGTTTTAGTTATGTATTTTAGCATTATTGATTACTATTATTAATTGATTGCGCCATTTCTCGTTGTGCTTTTAAACTTATTGGTCATTTTGTTTTGCTTTAATTTGTAATCTACTTCTGTAAGTTTATTGCGATCGCAGTTTATTTAGAAATATTCAAAGGTTGTACAAATACATACATACGATTTTATTACCATACCCCAGTCACCATCAGTACATTGATCCTGATGGTAATAACTATAGTTATGTTAACTGCTGCTGATCACATTTCTAACCAAATTTCAGTTCTTTTTACAGTATCCCTTTTTAATGCTTATAAGTAAGAACATAATTATGTAGTAGTGTATTGGTTGTGGAATAAAATCATTAATTCTAATTTTGGTTCAATTATTCTGTAGATAGCAAAGAGTTAATAGCTAGATTTGCTCCACCGTACCTAATAACATGAAAAGTTTTCATACCGAGATGAGGGCTCAGACATTTATAGAATTTCCTTGACAATCAAGTCTACGTACGTAATACGTCATTGTATGTGCCAAAGATGTCAAAACGAAACATAAACGCAAATATCAGTTGTCGCGGTAGGGCAAATCTAACGATTTATATCTTTGATAGACTGACTTAGTTAGGGAAACTGAGTATTAGTAAGTTTGTTACCCTATAGTTACTTGTGGACAATAAAACCTAAGTACCTTAAATTGTATCCCATTAAAATATTTTTTATTGTATATTTTAAGCCTGGGGAACACCTGATGAAAAATCGTATATTAATATTTTTTAGATTTTAGGTTGTCATAATAAACGTGTGTGGGAAAGGATGCAAGTTCATCATAGAACTTATTTCAGATGGTTGAGTTGTAGTAAATAAATAATAATTATGTTGAACAGTGTGCGTACCATGAGTTTTCATTACAATCGATGGGTCAAATGCGGTCGATATCGATAATCGAGTCTTCGTAATGAAAACTCATGGTAGCAACACTCGACTGCCCAAACAGATGAAATACTTTTACCACTTTCCCCACATAAAGTTACGCGTTTAAGCTGGCGTTCCTTGTATATATGAAACAATTAGTTCAGTCAGTTTTTCGAACGAAAATTATTGCAAAATGCTGTGATTTGTTGAAAAATAAATGAACAGCAAATCGCAGATTCATCATTCATCCCTTTATTATTATAGGTTAGTTTTAAGCGCGACTTTTATGACAAATTAACCTTTTATTTTGCTTTAATAAATTGCTCATTGTTTTTGGTTTCACCGACTCATCGACATTGTTTTTAAAGATATTCTAAATAATAGTAACGATATTCTAAAAACAACTTCTATCTATAATAATACGAACATATATCAAGAGCATATCAAGGGTCTTGTATGAATGTATTTTACTAATATCCATTGATTGTTGCTAAGTCATGCAAAATGTTGTACCTATTGATAATGACAAAATTATTTTATACATACTATGATTTATATAATTCTTTCCCACCGATGTCTGCTTGTATTAATGGGGTGCCGTTAGGGTAGCCAACGACTTATTTATTTCTTTTGTGTTTATCGCTTTCTGGTTAGAATTACCGTGTGTTGAATCGAATGAACAGTAATATTTTTTTTTATACGACACCCGAATATAGTTTCATCAGAATAATCAACTGAATCTATTCCTATAATTTTTACACCATGTTATAATTTTTCACAAATATATTTAGAAATTGTTGCAGTGTGGTTACCGAGAGTACAACTCAGTTGACGTTAGATTATAGTACTAGGCGCGTGAGACAAGCCCCCGCTCCGCTAGCGCGGAGCGGCGCGTGGCCATATTTTTATTGGGACAACTAGGTAAGATAACAAGGTCATAATTTTGTGGTTTTTCATGATATCTTTTTGAAATTTTATAACTATACAAAAATAACGTTGGATAAATAAATATTAGTTACAGCTGTAAATCCTTAGATCAACATACAACCAGGGTTTGCATACAATTGCAATACAGATAAGAAAATATCATTTTCGTAGGCTGCTCTAACGCTGTTAAAACCCATAATAAAGGCTCGGCTTACACGCATCGCCATGCATCCCACTCTTACGCAAATATGTGGCGACTACACTGTAAAAGAAAGTTTACACGATATAAAGTTTTGCCGTTTTAAGGCTGCTTAAGCAGATGGAACGTGTAGTCGGGCCGTTAGACACGTGGAAACTTTCCTCTATTATTATTATTGTAAATACAGACTGGCAAGTCCGTCCTCTTCTCTATCCTGATACTTTTAAGGCTTTTTAATAAGACATTACACAACAGAACAGAAATTTTATCAGTCAGTAGGCGAAGAACTGTTCAATGCAGACACAGACTTACATATTTATTCTTGAGATTATTTATTATTTATGTTTCTTGTCTGGATAAGTATAGCAGCAATTTTTTCTTACATTGAGAATTACAAACATTTATAATTGTAGCTTTCGCATTTATTTCTACGGTAAAGTCCGTATGACAAAATAAGTCGAAGACGCGGCGCCACTGTCCTGCGCCTCAATCAATCATAAAGTCCTCGGAATGCGCCACCGTCGGGTTCCCACATAATGGTAGGAGGGGTTCACATCGGCGTCGGGTCGATGATCAAGTACCTGGGACTCGTCCTCGACAGCCGGTGGAACTTCGAGGAGCACTTCCGACGTTTGGTATCCAGACTGGAATGGGCCGGGACTGCCCTGAGGCGGCTCCTCCCTAATCTAGCGGGACCAAACGCCTCCTGCCGGAGGCTCTACGTGGGGGCCGTGCGGTCCATGGCCCTTTACGGGGCACCGGTGTGGGCGCGGTCGCTACGGAAGCGACCAGCCCGATGCCTGACCGCGTCCCAGAGGGTCATGGCCGTTCGGCTGATCCGGGGATATCGCACGGTCTCTGCTGAGGCGGCGTGCCTCCTTGCCGGATTGCCGCCATGGGATCTAGAGACCAAAGCCCTCGCCCACATTTGGGAGTGGCGAGAGGAGGCAAAACGCCGGGGCATAATTCCGCTGCCGCGAGCAATCGCGGTACGGCGGACAGAGCTCCGGCGGGATCTCATGGCGACTTGGAGAGTGCGATTGTCGCAACCCAGTGCTGGGCACGCCACAATAGTGGCGATAAGTCCCCTCTTTGAGGAGTGGCAAGAGAGGTGCCACGGCGCCCTCACCTTCCGCCTGACGCAGGTCCTCACCGGACACTGTTGTTTCGGGAGGTTCCTGTTCCGTATTAGGCGCGACGGCAATAGTTTCTACAAATACCTATTTTTGAAATTCTTCGGTACTACAGTCCCCCTCTTAAAAATAGACAAAGGCGTGTGAGGTAGGAGGGTTGCTGAAGGAATTTTAATTACTAGATAGTCATAATTATTTTCACTTATTGCTTGCTAGTGGACTTGTTCCACAAGTACTATTGACGATTTCTGTTCTGCACGTGTTTATTTTGCGATTTTGGTACAAACTATTATGATCTGCACTTCTACTTTATTGATGCACCGCATTCCCGTTCCTTTGAAAAAATACGGCACCTAACGGTACCGTGGTACACTGTGATAGCGCCTTTATTTCGTAGTAGTAAAGGTGCTTTTCGTGGTTCAAGTGTTACTATTGACTTGCAGGTGCGTAATTATTTTTGTCTGAATATATATGTAGACATATATGTTGTATTAGTTAGGAATTGTCAGTACTATTGTACTGAATTATTTTAATAATGAATGGCATTATGTATAAGGTGATGTCGAAACAAGTAGATAAATCGTTCGTAAGGCCAAATTATAATTATATATAATTTTAGTCGTTAAAATTATTTTGCAAATATTTATTATTTTGTAAAAGATGTTATACTTTTTTAGGTTTTTGTGAGAAATGATGTGGACGAAAATGTATAATGTAATAGTAATGTTTCTATGAATTAAGATGTGTCAACAGTTGTCTCCATATCTTAAGATACTTTAGAATGGTGAACCATGTATTGTAATAATTTACGCAGTAGAATTTACGGATACCTGTATCAGTACCTATGCAGTTTAACTAAATACTGGCCAAGATTCCCTTGCTCATAAACTAAACTAAATATAAGTTATACGCGATTATAAACATGGCGACCAAAAATACATCAATTTACGTCAAGCGCGGACTAATTTGACAGGTCTAAAATAACATATTATGTTCTGTACTTTTCTTAGTAAAAGATGCACTAAACTTTAGTTTGTGAACAAAAGAATTGGCGCCACTGTGAACCTTAAGTTCAAATTAGTATAAAACGACTTCTGAAGAAACTTTCTCTTATAATACGTAATAGAACACGGTAAGTCTTTCTATAGATAAACTCTGTATGTAAAATTATTAGTCAACTCCGGTATTTTGTTGTTTATATACCTAAAATATATATTTTGATTTTCTTTATGTATGTTATATTTAGGAAATAGGTACTTGGTAAATAAAGGAAATAAGTGTAATTTTGACTTTTTTAAATTTTATTTTCCCTGATGCCAAGCCATATACATACAATATGTTAAGAAAACCCTGTCCGACCGGTGAAGGTATTGTTAGGTATCGATAACTGATTCTACTAATGCCTACAAAACCTGGCTAAACTTAAAAAAAAATTCCCCCTAAAAAATAAATAACTTAAATAAAATAAATAGGTAATTTCATGGCAACACAGGCCCAGTTCATAACCTCAGTTGACCTCATGCATGTAGGTATAGGTAATTTATTCATGTTTATCGAGTCTCGAAAGAAATAATGATACTTAGGCAGCTCGTGAAAAGAACTTTTTTTTTAAGTAGGAAGGTCGTCTGACTCTCCAAATGTATCATTTCATTCGATGAGCATCATTATGCCATTACTTCATATTAGCCATTGCTGTGGCGGAGATGTTGTTCCAATTTCGTTCACTAATAACGATACAGGCCCAGCTGGCACCGTCGCACGAGATTAGCACGGACATGCACACAAATAAAAATCAAGTGGTGTCAAATCCGCGCTGGCCACAGTTGGTCCACCCTTACCAATCCACTGCTCGCCGAACTGATAATGGAGGTTCTCACGTACAGGACAAAGATATGGTGACGCACCGTCATACTGGAACCACATTGACCACAATCACCTGATCACAAAACAGCAGTTGCTACCTTCCATCAGCATGTTACATTAGGTACTCTAAATTAGGAAACGACATGATCACACAATACACGAATAGTCTTCACTAGAGCGATGTTCACGCACAACTGATAATTTAAAGTAAAAATGATTTTTATTTTTTAGAATTGTACCTACGGGGCTGGCCTCGCGGCATCCTTTGAGTAAATAGGGATGTGTAAGTAATCAAAATATTGATTTTCGATGGAAAGAAATTACTCGTCTATTTTTGTTATCGATTTATTATTGTAGTTTCTCATTCTCATTCTAGATTCAACATCGCATGGAATTGTTTAGAACTTTTACAAAACTTAAATTAGTTAGGTACACTGCTGTAAATGAAAATCATGCCAAATTTTTAATTTCAGTTTCTGTCTCAAAATCGATGATATTGACCGTTAAAATATTTGTAAAATTTTACTAAAATTGTGTTTCATAAGTCCTTCTCGTTTCTGTTTACTAATACTTGTGTTATAATAATGTTATTAGTAATTAATCGATAAACAAACAAAAGTACTTTTACAGTTGGGTAATCTGTGTTTTTAACAAATCATTCAACCAGATACAAGTTTCGATTAATAGCGATAAAAAAACGTTATTGCGCAAAAATTAGTGCATCACTAGTTATTTCTTTTACGTCGCCGACAAAGCTCACGCGCGACGCCGCCAAAGAAATAAATAATCTAACAAAACAATAAAACGAAAGCCGACAATTATACCGCCTAAAATGGTGTTGTCATTTTTTTAAAAACACCAAATTTTGGGGAAGTTAGCGTAAATTCGCGGGGAAAAAAGATAGTTTCAAAATTGATTAGTATTGTTACTATGATGATTATGCAAAATTTCAAATTTTATTTGGTCATGTGATTGCCTAACCTTTATTATCCTTATGGGTCGGACAGGGTTTTCTTAACATATTGTATAGGCCCATTGTGCAAGCAATTCATTCGCCTAGAATGTTATTAGGTATTAGTACAATCCATTCACGGCTACTTTTGCATTACTGACTACCACAATCACAGTACGATAGGTTGCCTTTTATATTTCGGGATTTGGCGACCCTGGTGGTGGAATCTGGTAACTGACAGCTCTATCGTAAAGTTGGACATTTTGGAGGTTATACGTACTCAGAACGTTTTGTCATACGAGCGCTATTTGTGTTGTTTACAGTAAGTTAAAAGATTTAGCTCGGCCCAAAAATGGAATTAAATCGTGAACATTTTCGTGCGATTATTTTTTACAACTTTCGACGTGGATTAACTCAGCAACAGTGCATGGATGAACTTAATTCAATTTTTGGCGATGAAGCTCCATCAAGGACCAGTGTTTATCGATGGTATGGTGAATTCAATCGTGGTCGTAGTTCACTTCAAGACGAATTTCGTGAAGGTCGTCCAAAATCAGTTGTTGTTCCGAAAACCATTGATGCTGTGCGCGAACTGATATTGCAAGATCGTCATGTGACCTATCGTGAGATTGAGACAACCTTAGGCATTAGTGGGACCAGCATACATTCAATATTGCATGAACATTTGACTGTGAAAAAAATTTGTTCGCGTGGGATCCCACACAATTTGTCAATCTCTCAAAAAAAGGCTCGTGTCGATTGGTCGAAAGAAATGCTCAAAAAATACGATCGCGGTGCTTCGAAACACGTCTATGATATCGTGACAGGTGATGAATCGTGGATTTACGCGTATGAGCCCGAAAGTAAACAGCAGTCGACTGTATGGGTGTTTCAAGATGAGCCAAATCCAACAAAAGTTGTTCGCGCACGAAGCACTTCCAAGCAAATGGTCGCCTGTTTTTTCGGAAAAACTGGACATGTCGCAACCGTACCACTAGAACAAAGCAGAACAGTCAATTCTGAGTGGTACACAACCACTTGTTTGCCAGTTGTCTTCCAAGAAATCAGGAAAACCAACCGCCGAAGACGCATCACTCTTCACCACGACAATGCGAGCTCTCACACATCGGCTCAAACAACTGCATTTTTGAGCACCCAAAACATCGATTTGATGAGTCATCCGCCGTATAGTCCTGACTTGGCACCGAATGACTTCTTTTTATTCCCGTACGTAAAAAACAAACTGAGAGGTCAACGTTTTTCGACACCTGAAGAAGCGGTCGCTGCATTCAGAATGCATGTTTTGGAGATACCTCAATCAGAGTGGCAAAAGTGCTTCGACAATTAGTTCAAACGCATGCAAAAGTGTATAGATCTTCATGGGGAATATTTTGAAAAACAGTAAAGTGATTTTCGATGATTAATATTTGTTTTTCTTCTCTAATCCCGAAATATAAAAGGCAACCATCTTTGTTTTCTTGTACAGTGCTCCGCCTAAAATTTTGTCAGAATCATTATGATCTTTATTCTCTTTACGACAAGTTTGCAGTTGCAATTTAAGCAACCTGTTATTTTACCATTGATGCTGCTGTCAAAGGTAATTTCATATACTCTTGGAAAGGGCTTACCATTCGATTGATTTTGCTATTTATCATAATAAAATACCGAACATAAGGTGTTACTTATGGTGAATATTACGTAATAGTTTTTTTTTTTTTAGAATTATAAACTAGTGCTTGACTGCAATTTCGCCTGATGGTAAGCAGTGATGCAATCGTTGATGGTAAAGCGCACTAGTTTATTAAGCCTATTCACTTAAAAAACTTAGGGATAGGAAGGATGACGGCAGTTGAGCGAGGTGATGCAATGTTAAACCCAAGACCAACACGACCAAACGATGCTGCGCTAGAGGGAGATTGATCTGAAGACTTTTCATGACCAAACTCCCGACACAACAACATTTGGCGCATCGTACCCGCCACACATCGCAACACAACTGCACAGACCCGTCCACGACTACCTACGGCTTCACCAGACATCATGCCGGAACACGACGAATCGCTTGGCGGCAAGACTTTGTCTGGTGGGTGGTAACTTCTGCCGGCAGCCTATGTTATGGCCTACCACCGAGAAATAGTTATATACAATCTCGGGCATAAGTTATGTCTGAGATTTTATATGTACAAATGTTACCTATTACGTGACATATTCACGTTACAACACAGTGCTGTGTTCATAATACTGCCACAACCCATTTTTTTTTTACAAAATATTTCAGTCCGTGCTCTTTATAAGTGGTGATCAAAGATGAAATTTTAATGTCTTTGGTGGTGATTAAGATTACCATTTAAGTCACTGGTGTCTCAACTTTCTTCACGTATTCACTTCTTTTAAATTAGGTAGGCACATTTGATTTGATTATGGTGTTGACGGACCAGTATAAAGCTGGATATCCGTATCTGGTCACTCAGAAAGTATTGCGACAAAAAGTTTGTATGTATAAGAAACTGGCCAGTTTTGATTTACTTATTTAAAAAATATGATTATTTGCAACTAATAATAGATACGGACGACTGCAGGTCAACCTTTTTTGCTCAGGCATGTCCGCCGCCCTGGGGTGGGCGACGGGGTCTATCAGACTCCTATTGACTAAAAACCACCCCGGTGTCTCTTCCGTCAAGTGCGCGCGGGGCCGCGGGAGTCTATGATCCTGCCGCGGCCCCACACTCTCGTGCCAGCCCGGTCTGTCCGGGCCTCGCCTCCTGCATGGGGTAGAACACTCGCGCGCGTCTCCGCCTCGGTGTCCATCGAATGGGGGCGGGAACTTCCCCATGTCCCTCGCGTCTGGACCCATTCATGGGGGCTGGAAAAGGGCGTTGTTCCCCTGCGCCCGGTGCATCTTCTGCGGCTCGGGAAGGGAGTTTAGATCTCCCTCTCCCGTTCCGCAGCTTCCTTCTACTACATCACGTCCTCGCAGAAGGATACCACCGCGTCCTACGACTCTACGCTAGGTCTGCGTCTCATTTTAATCATCGTTTATGAATCAACACCATAGTGTATAAGGAGTTTATTAATAAACGATGATTAAAGTTAAGTGACGTGCAAACGTCAAAAATTTTAAATTTATTAATATAATTTTTAATTATCACGAATTACTAGTTAAGTTTAAACAACGTTTATGAATAAAGGAGAAAGTTGAAAATGTAATGTGTCAACAAATGTGACAGATTGTAGTAGCTTGATGAGCTGTCGTCTCTACCTTCCAAATTCAAAACATCCCTCCACATTATTTGCGAGTAAATAAAATTATAGTCTCTTTGAAAAATGGATTTGCGTCGAGACCATTTTCGCGCTATGATTTTTTAAGATTTCAAATACCGCCTGAAACCAGACGAATCATATGAAAGACTTCAAATGGCATTCATGGATGAAGGCAACCGTGTATCGGTGGTATAACGATTAACTTTGGGGGATGAAGAAAGAAGTGGTCGCCCTTTGACGGCTGTTACAGAAGAAAACCTACTAGCAGTGAAAAGTTTCATCCAAGACAATAGACTTTCATAGAATGCAGATTGGATCGGGCAACCTTCATGAGATTCTTCACGTGCAGTTTCGGAGGTTTGTTTTACGCTGGGTGCCGCACAATCTCTCCGATACTCAGAAGCAGGCACGGGTGGAAGCTGCCATGATATGATAGACAAATTTGAAGCAGTCTTGTCTCGGCGTGTTTACGACATTGTTACAGGTCTGAATGAGTCTTGGATTTATCAATACGATCCAGAAACGAAGGGCCAATCGATGGTTTGGGTGTTTCAAAACGAATCAACGCCTACCAAAACGAAGCGATCTAGAAGCTGGGGCAAGATTTTGATCGCGAGCTTTTCTCAGTTTGATTGGTTACTTGGTGTCAATTCCTTAGCTTAACCAAAGAAGCATTAACGCTGAATGGTATACTACCAAATGCTTGACAAAAGTTTTCTCTGTTGTAACAAGCGACCAAACACAGGGCTCCGCGGGTTGCTGCTTTACCACGACAATGCGTCCGCCCACACCGCAATCAAAACATTTTGCGTCTCCGTCACTTTGAAGATCCTAACTTCTCGTCCCTATGGCTGTTGTTTGATACTGGTGTGGACAAAATTGTCTACACCAGCTGTGTCTACCGATCGCACAGCGGTGACCAGGAGATAACTCGACTATTTGACCACCTCAGTAAGGCTGCTGGCAATGTGATGCACCGGCAACCTGACGCACAGTTCGTCGCTCTGGGGGACTTCAACGCCTGCCACCAACACTGACTTGTCCCATACTAGAGGACTGACCACGCTGGGAGAGAAGCGCGAAGCTTTTCGCTTTTAATGAGCCTTTCCCAGCTGGTAGGACAAGCGACTAGGATGCTTGATGTAGTTGATCATACCGCGAATTGTCTGGACCTTCTGCTGACCACTGATCCCGATAGCTGTGTTGTAACAATTTCCTCATCGTTAGGAACATCCGACCACTGTCCGGTGAAGTCTCTATCGTCCTTCTCCCCACCAGATTGCTACTCACGCAGATTGGTATGAGATGCGCCACTTCTTTGCGTCTTATCCTTGGCAGTAGCTTCTCCTCTGACAATCCGTCAGGGGGTGCGGACGCTATATCCGATGTGATGCGTCAAGCTATGGAGTGTTTTATCCCCTTCAGTGACCTGCTCGCCGGTAGCTCGGCTCAAAGCCGACTGTTTTCAAGCGGAACAGCGTAAGCACTCGGCACTTCTCACCTGGGTTGACGCTCGTGACCGCAGAGCTCCGGATGTAAGTCCTCCAAAAAGGCGCTTAAGAAGGCTCGCTTCGACCGCATTACTCATATTGGCAACAAGCTCTCTGCGCATCACCATCCGGTAACCTACCCCGGTAACCGGTCCCTTGCCAAATCTGTCGAGGTGAACTTCTGCCGGCCCACACTGCCTCCGTTGGTTGGGCCTGATGGAGCACTGGCTCATACGGTGAGAGAGAAAGCAGGTCTCTTTGCATCTCTTTTGCCTACAATTCGCGTCTTGATACTAGCAGTGCTACTCCACCTAATTTACCTCATTGCGGAACTTCGATTCCCGAGGGTCGCATTAGGAACATAGAAGTTCTGAGAGTACTGTGTCGTCTGGACGTGAATAATGCTTGTGCTCCAGATGGGATACCATGGATTATTCTTAAAGCATGTGCGCTCGAGTTGTGTCCTGTATTGACGCACTTGTGCAGCCCGTGCCCAAAAAGGGTAGTCGTGCCGTTCCTACCAAGTATCGGCCGATTTCAATAACTCCATACTCTGCAAGATTACGGAGCGTGTATCTCTCGCCTCTTGGCTTACCTGGAAGGTAACGATCTCCTCAGTGACCGACAGTACGGGTTTCACCGCAATCGGTCAACTGGGGACCTACTAGTGTATGCCACTCACTTGTGGGGCGAGACCCTCGAGAAAAATGAGGAAGCGTTTGCCGTCTCCCTTGATGTCTCGAAGGCCTTCGACCGGTTATGGCACGCTGGCCTTTTGAGTAAGCTTCCAGCGTACGTCATTTTCGCTGGCCTGACTGGCTGGGTAAAAGACTTCCTGACTGAACGGTCCCTCCGAGTTGTTGTCACTGGTGATGCTCATCGGAGCCCATTTCGACTAATGCCGGTGTTCCTCAGGGGTGTGTTGTCTCTGTAATTGTGTTTCTGCTGCATATTACCAATTTGCTGATGCCCGGTATCTATGGATATGCAGATGACAGCACAGTTGAGGAGAGATACCTGCCGGAGGCTCGGGCTAGTAAGGAACCAATCCGGTCCGAAGAAGAGACTATGGTAGAGCGTACGTATGTTGCACTTCAGGCTGTCTCTGATTGGAGAAAAGCCAATTTTGTATTGTCTGTCTATTTACCGTGTCTATTCACCGCTAAAAGCAGCCCGTTCACCTACGCTCGCTACTTTTCGGAATGTATCCTTGGATTGCACCGACCGCCTTCAGCTTTTGTGAGTTGAGATTTCTTCGAACCTTAACTGTGGGCATTTCATTGGATCCAAGGCTAAGGTGGCTGCCAGGTAACTGCCACTTTACACCAGACCAGCTTCTAATGGGAACAAGACACAGGTCCGTTCGTGTGTGGAGTAGTGCAGTCGTATTTGGGCTGGTGCTGCAAAATTCCACCTGGCTACTTTGTATTCAGTGGAGTGGTGTGCGAAGAGGCTAATTTGCGACCGAGATTTAGCCTGTCAGTTTTCTATAGGATGCATCTTGGAGAGTGTTCGAGGGGAATGCATTATTTAATTCCCCATATCCGTTCCATCATCAGACGACCCGTCGTACAACAGTTTCCATCCTTACGTTGTTGATCCACCACAACGATCCAAACGAAGCGTTTCGCCTCATCATTTATACCGCGTACATCGAGGGACTGGAACAATTTGCCAGTGGCGGTGTTTCCATCGGACTACAATTTAAATGCCTTCAAGGCTAGAGTGGGCTCTTAATAAACTAGCGCGCTTTACCAACACCGATTGCATCACTGCTTACCATGAGGCGGGATTGCAGCCAAGCAGTAGTTTTTAATGTATATTTAAAAAAAAAAATGTCCAGCGACCTGTTCTCGTGGATTGCATGTACTAATGAAGCACGAAGGTTTAGACAAGATGGGTGTAGGTCGTTTATGAACTTTAGTTAATACTTCATAGATGGAGTTATTCTCAAAGATGAAACCGAACACTCAATGGTTCAAGCGATAAACCCCAGATGGCGCTTTGACAAATAAATGCAGTTGATCTCTGCAGATGATTGCAGCAATCGTAGCAGGTCAAACTATGAACAATAATTAAAATTATTATAGCGATTATAATTGAAAATGTTCTATACCTTATTAACAATTGACTTAACTGAAAAGTCACACTAAGCATGTACGAGTATAATCTTTTAACTATGGCTTCCAACTATAGGTATGGGGAGAGTCACACATAGGCACCTAATTGTTATTTTCGCAATTTTGATGAAAATTGGAAAGAATGTGTAGGTATTCTGTGTAACGTTAAATAACGTTGAAGAGCTGCGGCCTCTGCTCCCGGTGTGCCTGGACCCTTCATCACCTTTCACCCTCATTTTCATTCAAACCTTTCAACGGTCCTTTTTTTATTTTGTAAATTTTATCTGAATTGTTTTTTTTTTTATGTTACTTTCTTGGCATTATACGAAAGTTTGTCCCCATGGCTATTGCCGTTATTCATTTAACGTTTTCAATAAAATTGTGCAAATGTCTTAGTAAAAATGTCTGTCTAACATCCGGTTGGATGAACAGTCAGAGCCGGACAGACGTTCATGACAGAATTATGACGGTTTCTGTTCTAGCATTTGTCTACAGAATCCTCAAAAGCATAATTTGATTTCATTTGAAATCGTGTGTAATGTCAGCTTTTTATTTTCCGAACTGCCAAGCGCAAAAAATCAAATGAGGGTAGGGCACGAAACTATGTAAATAAAACACCATTAATTTTCATGTGTCTTCCGACACACTTTTTTATTAACATTTAAAATTACATAAAAAGAAGGCATTTTGCCTTAAAAGTCTTTTTTTATGTTCCTACATGAATAAGTTACTGATTTACAAAATATGGTAGGTCCGTCGAGTGAAAACATGCTATTTGAAACCTTGCTGGAAAAAATGATTTTACGATGTATTCCCAATTTGTGCTTACCTCGTAACTCCAACGTTTAGGAATACCTTTAAGTTAAAACACGATCAGTTAACGGAGTTAAAATTCTGTATAGCTCGATTCCCTGAACTATTTTACTTTAAAAAAGCACGATTTGTCGACACAGATAGCATGTTTAGCACTTGAACTTGAAATACTTAAATAAAACAGATATGTTTGAAGTAGGTAACGATATATCCAATGTTCTTGGGCAGCAGTCAGAGTGCTCTCAAATTAAGTAGTATTAGTAAGTATATCCACGAAGGGTACAACAGTAGACATTTATTAGGTTAACACGCGCTTATGACACATTTTTGTTAAATTATAGGTACATAATCGTAAAGTACCAATATTGGTTAGATACTGTCGTTAAAATTAAGGTAACTTATTAGACACAAATACTTAATTTTCTAAACACATTGAACTTAATCTAGATCGAAATTTAATAATTAAATCATAGTGACAATAATATTGTCCAAACACCAACTTACAGCTTACGCGGACATCTACATAAGTAGTTAAAGTAGATGCCATCAATCCTCACGACTGGCTAGTTGGCTACGCCGATCAGACGAAAATTGCCAATGTAGGCAGAGATCTAATCCGTGTTACATTGGTCCCAACGCTTTGCAAAGGGGTCTATTATCATAATTTTTTTATGAACAAATTACCATTTCGATTACGAAAGCGAAGCGCTTGTTGTTTACTGCCATAGACGACAGTTCAGCACTGAACGTCCGTGACGTCGAACTTTCTGATCTGCACCCACAGAGCGCGTCTTTTCACAATAATTTTGATCGTCGAATAATATTTTAAAATATTTTAGTGCCCAAAAGGACCCCTTTATCTATTCATTACTGTTTAACATGCAAATACTTAGTAATGACGAAAACGTTGACCTTGTATAAGAATGACAATGATATGACGCAATGATAATGATACATTACATAATTATATTAAACTGATTTGCGAGAATCGACAAATATCTGGCATACAGGAAACAGATTTCATAGACAAATGAGAAATATCTGTTTTTGAAGACGAAAGGATAGACAAACGTGAATTGTTATATCAAATCGAAAGGTTGACACTAATACATTAAATATAAAAGATCATGAAGCTAGTGTTGTTTGAAAAACCTTAAATGTAGACACATATTAGATTTACGACACTTAAAATAACTCGGATAAACCGTGTGATAACTGGACAATTGGACATATTATTTGTTACATTAATTAAATTGTGAGAATACACTGAACAGTTTACAAAATATTACGAATACTGTTACACGTCGAATTATTTTTAAAATTAACATCGAACATTTAGTAACTACAACATTGAAATTGGTATCTTAAAAAAACTGGATCACAATCGTGTCCCAGATGTGGCCAATCTGAAAGGAATATGGCGCGAGATTCAAGACCTTCCCTATGATGAAGGCAGCAGCCTCGTGCATAGGAGCATTTGCCTTAGATGGTAAGTCCACGTCTTTGATTCTGGGAAGTCATTGTATACCTACAGCGACTCTTGAAAGTGAGAACCAACAATTGGTTCATAAGCGCTGGCCTGATTTAGGTTCCCGCGGAATTCAGATCAGTTTGACCAACTCATCAGATAGGGATACCACTTATATTGGTATCCATTGACCTATATAATTATTGATATTAATAATGTTGTATACTAAGATGTCTGTGAAGTGTGTTGCTGTGTAGATAATGATATAACATCCAGTTTCTAAACAAGAACGGATTGCCGTTTTCTTGATACTAATAAATTAATGTAACTTTCGTTGTAATCAACCCACTGAAAGGACATCAACCTAAAGTTTGACGTATTAATCATTACTGGTTAAAACATTATTACTATTTTACTCTATAGAATGCAAATCAGTTCCGTAGGAACTTACACTAACTATATTAATATGTTCTCCTTAGCTACCTGTTTTCTTTTAAATATTTAAGTATGGTTATGTGTTTATTGATATACATAGGGACAGACGGAGCTAGTGACAGATAGAGAGGTGCATAGGATCCATCTTTTCTTTTAGCCACCACATAAATTATATGGAGGTGATTCTCTCCTGAGCTTATTATATAAACGCTTATAAATAAACACCGATGCGTTGATTCCGAACGCCAATAAGGTAGTATTAATAATAACTTAAATCATTTAAACTAAGTACAATTAACAGACGAACATGAAACTCGAACAACATTACAATTTTAGGTAATTATGCACCTAAGTGATGTAACAAACGCACTGAAAATAGTAAATATTAATGAACTCAAATGCGTGCAGTAACTGTAGTTAAATGGTTTTGTAAGTGAACAAGACCATTTTCTAACCTGTCTTCTGCACCTATACTTTATATATTAAGTTGGTTTTATACTAGTTTTTAAGCTCAAATTAGGTTCTGGAGTCGAAATTTACATTTCTATGGGGGCAGTGTGGCCGGCTGGTGCTGGCGTTGGCCTTAACAGCCTCGGTCCGTTGGCTCCGGTGTTGCTAGAGCTAACTTACTCCTAACTAACCTATAACTTAATTATAACTTATAACTTAAATTATTGTTTGTTTGAATCTATGTGACAATAACGAGAGACCTAAATATACTTAAAACATATTTTTGGATTTTTTATTTTTTTTCTCTTAACGTACTATTATTGCATGACCTAAAATTAAATCACTCTGGTGGTAGCTGGTCACCTCCACCACCAAACATTTACTAGTCTATTTTGCAAAAATGACACGGAAAACTCAGTTGAAGTGAAGTAAGCGGTCAACCCGCCTGGTTTTAAGGGTCAATAGGGGGCCCTATTGACCACCTACGTTTTCGCGGTGAGATTTATGTATATGTATAGGTATAAGATAATAGTTCATTTATAATGTTCCAGGTATTAATGAACTCACAATGCTTATAGGCATAGACATCATACAGACGAAATCAGACGAAAGTAGGGCTGTAAGTATACCGGTACCCATACCCCTCATACCGGAACACAGCGTTTCTGCTTTCCGGCTGATAAAGGTATGACTGTAGTACTTCTAAAGACGAGCTCTGCCTCTATGAACTCAACTTCTACTGCATAACTCTCGCTCTAATACTGCTCTGGTCTTTGAGTGTGGATGCTGTGCATAAGCGATTCTCTGCTTTGTTATAAAGCCTTAACTTTCTACTGTTTGGTTTAAAGGAAGTACCTTCGAAACAAAAGGTCTTGTGGTTTAAAGCCTACGCATCGATTTTAAGTTAAGTTGATGTTTAGGCATAAATCGAAGTTTGTAGGCGATTAAAGCCTGGAAGTAGTTTTTGTGACGGCGTTCAAAGTTAACTGTGGCAAAATTTCTTTTTTTTACCGAATGACCATGAGACTAGTATAATGTTGGTGGTGATGATTTCAAGACTACACAGCCAGAATCATGCTCATAGGTGTTTATTCATTTCTCTGTTTATAATCAATATAATCTCTTTCTCGCGATTTACTGGCATAACAAAACAACAAATATGACTTTCCATACACTTTTGCGGAATAAACAGGCTATGTATGCACAGTATAATTTTTTCGTCTACATATGACGGTAGTCAAATCAGATCAGACCAGTGTTTTTTTTTAGAATAATTGGCCACCAACATATTGAATGAAAAGCAGTTATATCCTCGAAATCCAGGAAAGGAATGTATTTAAAATTGCTTAACCTCTTCGTTCCGCTATCAGCACCATGCTTATTTTTCTCCTCATGGAGACTGAACGAGTAATTCTCGAAGAGGCAATACTTGCTGCCTTCTGCTTGTGCTCGTCATCCCGTGTGCAGGTTGCGAAGGAACTACACGATTACGAAGGGAACTCGTCTCATTGGATTGGATGCATGTTTATTTAGAGATCGAAAACTGATTATGCGGTCAGGTAGAATGATGCCGAAGAGTTACGGTTACATCACATTCAGTCACACATAGGAAGGTGACAGCAGTTATGGATCTCATATTTATATAGACATTACGTTCCCTTTTAATAATCGTTCTACCTGGTCTTGGTCCATACATTTATCCGATCATATCGATTCCAAGCTTTCCTATTTGAACTAATAATAAATATATATTTTCTGGCGAAACCTAACAACAAATATAACTTCTTTACTTATTCTTGTTACTTTATTGCTTCTTATTCTAAAGTCCGGAAATAAAAAGAATAAGCACTGTTTTTTAATTGTGTTTTATGTTTTTTTTTATTTATTTTTTTTATTTTCTTTTTTGTTTTTTTTTTCAGACACTTATCCGTCTTGTTCCGTGAGCTGAACTTTGTTTATGACTAACCTGACTGATTTTACTCAATAGGTATAACTGAGTTCGGGGTTCTTTATGATCATAAGGAAACTGTTTATGTATAACTGGATATGTATAAGGAGAAACGATTAACGATATTACCTTGGCTATGCAATAAGGACACCATTTGCCTTCTGGTTCTGCTCGCCATTTCGTAGAACAGTACCGGGGACGAGCAGGAGGGCTAAAAAGGTTCAGATAGGAGAGAGCCATACGGTCTTATCAGTAAAAGCTTCTAGATTTCTGCAATAACAACTCGGACCAAATTACAATACGGACACTATAAGTAGAGGCTCTAAGGTGTTAAGGGCCTGTAAGCAAGTTGTGTTTGTGAGGAAAGTTTAATGAAACTGTGGCATACAGTATACACGTCTCCTTATACTAGAAGCGTATGTCAAGACCGTTCGGTAGTTTTTGAGTGAAAGAGTATTCAATATTCATCAATCCGTACGAAATTTAACGTTAATAAAATGATTAGTAGGTAGGATGTGATGAACCCAGTGCGATTCCAAAGTTCACTTTTTGAATTGATGTTGCTCTCTCCTGTTCTGATGAAGGTGCAGGTTTATATGTTGGATGAATGTGATCCTTGCAAGACCTTGCATGGCAGTTTGTCCCAGATGTCATTGATCTAAGTTCCCCACAGTCAGGTGTTAGCTCTGATGGTGTTGGAGCTACCACCTATGGTGGAACGCACCTAAAACTTATAACTATATCTAGCAAATCTACTACAAATACAACGAAAAACACAGTAATAAGATTTTTTGCGGGGCGTTTGTCGTCTACCGCAAATATAGTATGTACAAGTGGTTAAATCACTATTTTGGTAAATTGCCGTCACTTAAAATATATTTTTCCCACCATCTGCTCGGTAATGTCAAATTATCATGTAGGTAAAGTTTTACTCAATTTCATTAGGTATAACCCGCTGGAGCAATGATATTTGGAACCTCAACCAAAAAATTCGTCACTAATATTTTTTTTACTTTTTTATTGAAGCTTGAACTGAGAGTTTTCACTCCATAGGTTTTCAGGTTTTGTAGAATAATATGTAACAAATCATGTATGTACGTATATTGTTTAAATATGTTAAGCAAAACTAACTGTAACAATAAAACATTTTCCTTTTTGTTAATTATGCTGAAATTTTAAATGCTTGAATCTTGAATCATGTGTATGTGACTTGCACTACCGCTGTTTCTAAATTACTTATCTGTGGCGGTAATGGCGGCAACTAATCCCAAATATATTAATTACCTCGCAGAAGGTGCGAAAAGTATAGTATTCTCTTCGAGGCCAGCGGTGTCTTCATCGCGGGCGAGCTTGGAGTTAACTCTTCGCTTAGGAGTCAACTCAGAGCTCCCTCACTGCGGGGAGTCCTAGAATCCTTTGTTATGTTCGAGATTCAATAGAAAGTGATCTTAGACCCGTGACGCAAGACACTGCAGGACCGCCTTAGAAAATAATCTACTATATTAATATACTGATTACATTTCGAATAAAACAACGGAATTATCTATTATACAAAATTCTCCTGTCACATTGTTCGTCCTCGAACTGCTCCAAAATGGGTGTACGCTTGTTGTGTGGTTTTTGTGTTATTCATTTCATTATTACATCTAAAGTCGATTCTGTAAGCTGTAAGTAGTGTACTAAGTAAGTAGTGTGCTTTTTCACGATGAGATGGTAATAGTCTCGCAATACTGTTTAAATTATTAAGCAATTAAAAATGTTATTAAAATTAATTTCAGAGTTTTTATTTTTTAGCAGAAAGTTAGCAGAAACGCTTTTAGTACCTAGGCACTGTTAATAACGTTACTGGTATCATATTGATTATTTATTTAATTATATATTTCTTTTGGTTGTAATCAGTGTATGTCGTTAGTGTAATCAGTATATGTGACTGATTTTCTAACGCCAGATAATTTTATCCGAGTAATAATTTTGAATATTTTGACAGAGCTTCCATAAAGAATCTGTCACATGTCAATATTATTTCACAAATAAAAATTATCTGTCAATTGAATATTCAGACCCCAATCTACTTACTTATTCTAATTGCAACCAAGGTACATAATTAAGTGAGAGAGTATATTTCAACTTCAATCTCACATAAATTAAAAAAAAGACACAGCTAATCAGCCATTCAAGTATTACGTAAACATTATAGGGGGTGGGAAACTTTCCATTGCTTAGTTTTGATGACATGGGGAATGCGGGGGATCTCTCTGGTGACTACGTCAGCAGTATATATATACTGCTGACGTAATCATCAGAGGGATTTTAACCGAAAAAGAAATTATATATATCCTATATAAAAGAAATTAATATACATATATATGCTCAGAAAAAATAATCAAGCGCGTATCAGCGGTTGTTTCTTGTTGTATATATATATATATATATATATATATATACAACGTGTAACATAAAGGGTATATACATAACAAAGATATGGCATCTTTACATGATATCAAACGATATTGGAAGGGTTTTTTAACCCTATCTCTTTATGTTAGGAAGTTATGAGGAAAAACACCGCCTGTGATAGGCTACCATCATACTAGTCGCACAGAGATATTGATGACATTTATCGGATTTTGGCAAGTAACGTTACGGGTAACGAGTAGTTATTAACGTATGTAGTGTGCTGCCACGTTTGTTATGATTTTATTTTAAGAAACACACGAAACCGAAAATTTGGTACTAATTTTTTGAGTATTTTATTTTGAGTTGAAACCCTTCCGATATCGTTTAATATCATCTAAAGATGCCATGCCCTTGGTATGTATATACCCTTTTTGTTACACGTTGTATATATATATATATGTGTATATATATATATATATATTAATTTCTTTTTCGGTTTTACTCCAAAAGATAACCATTGAGATGTTGAACGGTTCAAAAACAACGATTTCGATATTCCATACACACGAAAGTGAGCAGATAGTGTCATCAAAAACAGCGCGTCACGTGGAACGAGGAGTGTTAATTTACCAAAATACATACCAAAATTTTAAGGGAAATTTTGTATAGCGTGTCATTATAATTTGTATAAATAAAATTATGTGCGTTAAAGTCCTCTATTTCAATAAAGAAATCAGAACAAAGGCTCTCGGCATTCTCGTCAACAAATCCAACCTAGAAAATTTATGCCGGTTCTCAGCTTGCGACAGCCGAGATTCTCGGTCATAACCGAGACTTTAATGATAGTTTTCTTAGGGAGCCAAAAGCGCAAACAAATGCTAATATTTTTGAGTATTGGTTGTCTTCATCTTATAAGGTCCTTATGCCTGTACGAAAATAAGTTTTTAACTGCGCCGCCTACTGGCGTAGCAAGTGAACAACTGTTTAGTAAATCTGGACAGTTGTAGGAGGGGGCATACTCTCCAGAGGCGATACTCTCTGAAGGGCGAAAATGCCGAAAATATGTTTTTTGTAGGAATATAATGTTATTTAACTCCGATTCTTAAAACAGTTAGTATTGTATTAAAAAGTTAACAGCATTTTGTTTTCTCGCTTATTCTATTTTCCGTCTCGGTCTTATTCTCGACCGAGAACAAAAACCCAACTCGGTCGAGCGTTAGTAAATGCATGTACCAATATTTACGTAGTAAATAATTATGGGGTTTGGGTAAGAGTTTTGCTTACTCTTGCCGACGAGTGGTAGGGGTGGGTGAAGGGGGGAGGGGGGCTGTTTTTAATTACAAAAAATGCTTATATAATACTTGAACAACAACAACAACAACTTGGCATTATCCTTACAACTATGTAAGTGACTGCATTGTACCAAAATATTATCACTGTATTAATCCTTATATTTATAACAACTTATGAACCTATATTTTATGAGGTAATAATAAAATTTCCCTATATATAATCACATAGATCCGTATATTGCTGATTTGGAATGCACGCGTATTGTTTGAATTAAATTATATTCTTTTAAAATTAACGACAAAATTATATCAATAAAAAGCATTATTCACTGTTTCTTACTCAACAAAATATGGTATTATTTTATTATAATAGGGTGATTTAAACTAGGGGATCAGTATCGAAATAGGTATGCGTATTATTAAATATTTTGGGTATACAGGGACTCCACAAATTTATTCAAAATGTACATACGTATTTGTTAGGCACGTTGAGGTACCTAGTCCAAAATGTAACTGAAACTCATAGGTATTTGTTATCTACCCCAAAAAAATGTACCTACTTCTTCTTTCAACATACTCAAGTGAAATGATTTGAATGGTTGTTGATCTGGATGGAAATCACTTATGAGATAGACACAGCAACGGCTCGCGTTAACGGAAGATCTAGATAATGGTAGCCGTCCAGTTTTGTCAAAGATTACAGTCGCCTCTGTCGCTGAAGCGTGTGCACGTGTCGTGTCGTGTCGTATGTTCTATATTACATAAATGTAACACCACGTATGATGTGATATGAGAACATAGTCTGTTGGAAATCTTTTGTGAGTCATTACAAAAACAGATTTAAAATAAGTTTTATATTCCAACTAACATGTGATAAAGGAAGAAAAATGAAGAATATATAAGATATACCTGTGAGCTGTACTTCAATTTATTTATTAATACGCATCAAGATGTCATTAATTTTAGATTAGAGAGGGGAAGCGAAATAATAATTTTGCAAATTGCATCAAAATTAAAATACTAACACTAATGTCGAAATCTAAATAAGTTACTTAGCACGTGCCGCTTAACCTGTACTTCTAGTTTGATAGAAGTGCGACTGGGACAACAGATACTCTTAGTCAAGTACGTGCTAAGTAAAGTGGCTAGATCTCGGCCTAACTACTTACGTACTCTAACCTACAAAATTATAATTTCATACCAAAAAACTTAAGACCGGGTAAACTCAAAGTTAAGGAAATAATAAGAGATACGCTTCAATGTACTAGTTACATTAAGCGCTGTTTCTTAACTAACCTAGTCTAGTTATAGCCAACGAAGCCTATCCGTAACTATAATTAATTAAGCCTATCTAAACCTACCTATGATCTAGCTAGCTTAAATTAATCGATACTGTTCAACACTGATCCCAAAAAAACTATACTTTATACACCTCTCTGTCTCGACGATAGCTCAAGGAAGCAACACATATACCTCCTAACAGGTAATTGAAGGAAACAACAAGCACCCCACTCATCAAATTATGTAAACACATTAGGTTTATGTAAACTATCCCTCTCATTACCCTGGATATTTGTATGTTTACTGGATGTCAGCAAAACCGGGCCTTTGAGGTGATATCCCGGAGAGATGGTGTTATAATATGTGTTGTGTACTGTCAGATGAAGTTCAGACTATAGAGATACTTCCTACAACAGTTAACGATAAGAACAATCACATAGGTGTTGTACCCTCATTCTACGTATACAGACCTGCCCCCTAATCGGCGAACACATTTTTGTCAAATGATTGCGACTAGTTGGGATCGTTTGGACCGAATGGACAAATGGGCGGCCCGAACGATACCAACTGATTCCAACTAGTCGCATTCATTTGACAAAAATGTGTTCGCCGATTAGGGGGCAGTTTGATTATTCTTTGAGGCTCTAAGGAACCTTAGCTATGCGGATCATCAGCTACGGATGCGTACCGTTATTTAGGAGGAGTTTTTTGACTCAAATATAGAGCAGTTGATAAACATTGTAATAATAGAAAATAGCTTTTGTTATAGTTTTAGGGACCACTCATTTACCTCTTTAAGCATTTATGGGTCCATATCCTGCAGGCTCAGTGTGTTCTATGAACTTCTTTACATATATTTGAGGACCGAGACATCCTGGAGCCCGCAAAGCCCTCGGCCGAAACTATATGAGTAAGTACTTATTGCAGGATTAAATGGATATGCATGAGATGGATGCAAAGAGTGTATTTTATGTCAAATTTTAGTTCTTTTTTTTAAATGTTGAATGCAAAGAGCAGGCTAGTTTTGGTCTCGATCACGAATGATGGCAAGCGATTGACGACATACTCGTATATGATGGAATGAGTGGGCTCAGAAGATGCATGTACTCCTGCTTTGTAGAAATGTGATATTAAAACAATTTATGATTTTTTTTATCCAAGTAATGTAGACCCAGAACGCGTCTACAACCATAAAAGATGATGTTATAGTTGCTATTTCCACGATTGTCTGACACCACATCGCTTTTGTGGCAACTCTCTCCAGAATATATGCCAGTATTTGGACGCGGATCTTCCACGCGGCATGTTATGACCTCCAGCATTAACCAATAAAGAAAGTGCATGTCGTTAATGCTATTCTGATAGATTCTACTAATCTAGGTATTCTGCTTAAACCGTGATACGATACTACAGTATACTGCTTAGGGCAGTAGGTAATACAATATATTAAGTTGTGTTTGATATTAAGTGAGGTGCTGTTTTCGAAGAATTTGAGGTGAAACGAGGGAATGACTAGTTCTTACAATTATACGATATAATAGTAGTGTGTAGTATATGGTGACATTGAAACATTGACTGTATAATATGTGTATTCTTAATATCTATTACATATATGTATAATGGGGCCACAGGGCAAGATCAGATACTAGAGTTAATTACACGAGTAATTCGGCTTTTGTAAACCATGTGACCTAAGATCGCACGCCGCTTCCGAAAATATTGAGTGCAAAGCAAATAGAAAAATCACCTTTCAATTTTATTGGCCCTTCACTCCGGTCGAAAGAAGACCGGATTCACGATACTAAAATACATAACTCTCTCTCATAAAGTTCGCTTTGTTACATCGATATTTACGAAGGCAGGGTGACCTCGACATATTATCATGTGCATTACAAAGAAAACAAGAAGCACAGGGGGCCAATATCGCCCTGGAGGTCCTACCTACCTCCCGAAGTATACAACCTTAACATTTAAAACAGGTTAAAAAAATAGGAGTTTAGACTTTGGATATACTATAGAGCAGAGGCCGTCCCCGCGCTGGTCCAGCAACACACAACGTCGAAATTATATTGTGTCTAGGGGATTACATGGACCAGACACAAATTATATACGTAATTCTTATTCATGTAGAAGCTTAAATTCAGCGCACAGTCAGCCTCTGCTCTAGAAGACTACTGCTTCAGTATGCGAAACATCAACGAACCACACATTCCAACGGTTAAACTGACAAGTGCTGGTAATAAATAACATCACAGTGCTTTGATTAATATATAAGTTTCTGTCGCATATTGAAGTAGTGGTCAGAAGGGGTTTGCCATACAGGCGGTGATAGTGGAAGATCATGGGAGCGCAAGGCGAGGGGCGCTGGGGATAGCGTGGAGCGTTACACGGCCGCGACGCCCCTACCAACATTATCATGCTGATATACATATAGTGATTAATTAATGACTAGAATGGTTGCAAACAATAATATTGGCAGAAACTTCGGTACCTTGACGAAGTAGATTTCTGTTTCGCGATCGCATTCCTTAAATTTTGACTAGTTTCCTATATGCAATTTATATAAATATGCATTCATTCCTATCTACCGTTTAACGAGAATCAGAAATCTATTTCTAGATGTAAAACATCGATATCCGATATAATAGATCGGTTGTATCGTTGTTTTTGAGATCATTAAAATAAAGTCCCTTATTGGGTGTGGCTAGTGGGAGAACTGGTGACGAACAGACTTCTCTACAATGACCGACGTCAAGAAGTATGCGAAAGGTTGCGAAGCAGTACATCGCCTAGGTCCTAGACTCTAGGACGTATGTACAATCTTAGATTCTAATAAAATGCCTTAATTTAATACTGAGTTCGAATACTGTTTTATTTCTATCGTATCCTCTAAGCAGTCTGTTCAGTACACACAGGTATGTCAGGTGAAAGCAAGGATATGATATTGTTCTTAATTCTACAACATGTATACATAATAGAATGTTAGAAGCTCGTTTTGACGTTTTTGCGGATGAGAATGAAGGACGAACCTGACCGACGTAGTAACGATGACGACTGATGACGAGGTCGTTGTAATTCAGGGAATATCAGCGGTTGTTAGGCGGCTTGTATCCGTGGGTCATGCGCTCGAGGAAGCGGTGCAGGTCGTTGAAGCGTGGGCGCTGCATGGGCTCTCGTCGCCAGCACTCGTGCATGAGATCGTACAGCTCACGGCGGCAGCGCGGCGGCGGCGCGGCGGGAACACGTGCGCCTCGACCACCGCTGCGCCATTCACTGGCGTTGGCCACTACCTGATTAAACAACGATCCTCCTTGAAACACTTCAAACTTCAAACTCATTTATCGCGAAAAGGGCTAATTCAAATAATTGACACCGATACATAATATAGTTTAGTATCTCCCTCCATAATCCGCTTGAAGGCATGCATACATACTAATGTATAAAGTTTATAAATTTATTCAACAAAAAGTCATAAAAATAATGAATGTTCGAAAATTTTATAATAGGTAAATTTATTGTACATGCATAAACATTTCAACAAATACAAACAAAAAATAAACAAACAATAAATAACATATCAATAAATAAATTAATACAATGATAATGTCATCTCTTATTCTTAAACTGCATCGTCATCATCTCATCGTTAATCCTAGTCGCATCCGTAGCTTTTCAGCTTTGGAGTCTTGGGTCCGCTTTACCAGTCTAACTGCTGATTTTGGCTAAACTTCGATATTTTCCATGAAGCGACTGCCGTCTGACCTCCACAACCCGAAGGCGATATCTAAGCATTGCAGTTAGACCAATTGTTAGACTTTTGAGGGCTCCAACCAACCCTTAACGACTGCCACTAGATGTTCGTATGGCAACCGGGACCAAAGGCTTAACGTGCTTTCCGAGGCACGACCAGACCAGTGCAAAAATTCATATTCATGCATACAAATATTTGCACATTAATTATTTACATATTTAAATATATTCCAACTCATGCTTTCTAATCGCTTTGGTAGGTGATTGTAAACGCGTGGCGTCACACCTACCGTACCTACACGTTCATACCTACACTATTTTTCGTCCATAAAAATCTAACCGATCCATGTTTAATGTTCCAATATTAATGCTTACCTGATCATCATTCATCTCTTCAAATGGTTTTGCTAAGCAGTAAGTAAGTACTTCCCAAACGGTGACTCCAAAAGACCAGACATCGCTCGCGGGTGAACACATGCCCTGATAAAATAAAAAGTTGCTGTTAGCTATAATAGGTGATAAGTACGTGATGTCATCCGCGTCGATCTTCTACTCTCCAGTAGGACCTTCCGGTCCTGCGTTAATTGACTGTAATGAGGTGGAAAGATTCAGAAATTTCTGCTGATAAAGGACTGGTCTTTACAGAGACGCTTGTAGAAGGCCTATCTCAAGTAGTGAATGACAAGCAGCTTGTAAGGTGATCTTACCAAGAGCAGGCTTTCCCAGGCCATCCAGCGTAGAGGAAGTCGGGAGCCGTCAGCCAAGACGTGGTAGTCGCTGACGAACTCCTCACAGAACATCGCGTAGTCAGAGACTTTGACATGGAGGTCTTCAGTCACTGTTACGTTCCTGTAACAATATCACTGATTAGATTTTATCTATCAAATGTCACTAGGGCTGCTATCTATCTGCTGTATATAGGCTCAAATCTAGAACAGAGCTGCTGAGAAATTACTGATAGGAAAATCATAGACTCAATGAACAAATTCTAGAATTCTAGATCCCCGATGCGGGTAATATAAAATAATTATTCCTAATTAGTGAACAGTTTAGTGCCCGTAGTCAAATTGTTAAAAAAAAATATTCTGTCCAACAAAAAAAGAAGATTTGGAACTTAAACATAGGTAATTATGAATAGATGTAAAGAGAAATGATGATAGCTGCAAAAGTGAAAACTGTGTCGCAGCTATAAGAAGAAAAAAGAAAATTGATTTACGCTGCGAATGCTGTATACGAGTGTAGCTCTTAGTTTTTCGCAAACTACAGTCCGGCTGTCGCGTCGAGAGAATGCGTTGTTAACGCCCGTCCGCGTCAGTTGTTCTATTGACGATAACGTATTTTGATGTATGAGATATCTTCATTTCCCATAATGATTTAATTCACTTACATTAGGAATTTAAAAACTAATTAGAACATTATTTGTTACGTACAGTAATAGTTAAAAAAACCGGAGCGTGTCGGGCCACAGTCACTGTAGGGTTCCGTAGTTTCCCCATCCGTCACATTATGTGTTTACACTTGAGTTAAAGAAATGGGCTGTTTGATACATCGAGTTGACATATGTACGAACGACAGCAGGTCAAGCTACCCGAAAATGCCTAATATTCCCAATTAAACTCGAGCCTTAGTGTTTTTTTTTTAAAGATAGACTAACGCTTGACCGCAATTCCGCCTGATGGTAAGCAGTGATGCAATCGTTGATGGTAAAGCGCACTGGTTTAGAGATAAGGTTGAAAATTTAATACAGAAATCTGACAGATTGTAGTAGGTTGTTGTGCTGTCGTCTGTACTAAGGTTCGTATTACAGAAGCTCACTCAAAACTCAAGCTTTAGTTAAATCTCGTTTAAAGCAATTTGATTGGTTGAAACTAGTTTTAAGTAATGCTGGAGTCTTGAGTAAGGTTCTGTAATACGGTCCTAAATACGAGCTCACGAAGGACGGTGATAACTAAAGAAAGAGTTACAGATTCGAAATACACATGGAAAGGTAAAAAAATAATGTTTATCCCACCACGAGTACTGGGAAGGTGTTGTAACATGTAGTGATAAAGCAAGTGGCAGGGCAACTACATTTTTTTTAATTTTTTTTTTATTTAATTATATTCTAGTGCTTGACTGCAATCCCGCCTGATGGTAGACAGTAATGCAATGGTTGATGGTGAAGCGCGCTAGTTTATTAAGCATAAAAACATAGTGAATAGGAAGGAAGACGGCAGTTGAGCGAGGTGATGCAATGTTAAACCCAACAACATGACCAACGATGCTGCGCTAGAGGGAGATTGATCTGGAGATTCTCCATGACCAAACTCCCGACACAACAACATATGGCGCATCGTATCCGGCACACATCGTAACACAATTGCTCGGACCCATTCTCCATACGGCTACACCAGACATTATCAGAACACGTAGAATCGCTTGACGGTTAAATAAACCTCATGCGTCTGCGGATCGGTTACTAGATCCTGTGGTGTAGTGTAGGTAGATATTGTACGTTAGTGAGTGTTAACGAGTTTACGTAGTTATTGTAACAATTAGTAGTAAACAATTTGGTAATTTAATAGCTCATACCCGTCCCGACCCATCAACTCAGGAAAAATCTGAACAGACCGAATTATTCCAAAGTACCGCGCCATCTTTCGGGGAATTGGGTTACCAATTTATACAAACTAGACGGGTTATGTATGTTGGATTTCCAATGGTAATTTTGGTCCGTTAACCGATTTTAATAAGTCTCTTTTATTTTATACATTTTTGATATGTAAAATAATGTAGGAAAATGCTTGCTTGGTACTTTTCAAAAACTAAGTAATCCATCAAGTTCAAAATAATTTTCCTAGAAAGTCTTTATAAAGTTCTACTTTTGAGTATTGTTTAATATTTTTTTAACTTTTGGTTCAAAAGTTACAGGCGGGACGTATTATTTTTACTTTTTATTTTAGTAAACCACTACTCATTTTTAAACCAACAGTATATCACAGGAAAGGGTCTAAAAGTGAAAAAATCTCTCCCCACTTTACGTGTATGGGACCCCTTCTAATAAAACAGTTTTTTAATTTTTTCGATTGATTTACATCATCATTTCAGTCGAAAGACGACCATTGCTGGACATAGGCCTCCCCCAAGGTTCTCCACGACGACCGGTCCTGCGCCTCCCATATCCAGCGGTTTCCCGCGACCTTCATCAGGTCGTCGGTCCACCTTGTCGGGGGCCTACCCACGCTATTGATTTATGGGTCTTAAGGGGTTGTTTGATATTAGTATCAAATTTCAACTTTCTAGTGCTAACGCTCACTGAGATTATCCGCAGACGGACAGATAGACAGACAGTAGACAGACTTGGCGAAACTATAAAGGTTCCTAGATAAGTACGGAATTGTAAAATAAAAATTAAAAAAAAAAGCATTGTAGGGTTTTATGAATTTGATCTTCACTAGTTACTAGAACTGTCAGACTGACAGGTGTGTCAAGACCGTATTTCTCGACGTAAATGTCGTGAAAATCAGTATCTGTGTAGGAGTTCCAAGTTATTATGTTACAGCGACTCTATACTCGCTGTTCAATCTATGTATATTGAATACATTTTAGGCCCCGGTTTAATGCGACGCCGCAATGCGGCTGGGCCATTCTCATTTTGGTTAAAACGAAAAAAGTTCGAAGTGACTTCTGTTATTCGAACTATCTAACATTCTTAAATACATACAATTATTTTAATTACATAATTTTCCATGTAGCGCTGAAAGAAATAGCTGAAGGCTTATATGAAAAAAAAGTAATATGTTACAGATATACAATATGTAAAGAAAATCCTGTCCGACCCATAAGGGTAATAAAGGTTAGGTAAACACTTGACCAAATATAATATAAAAGTTTACGTAATCATCTCAGTAACAATACTAATGAATTTTGAAATAATCCTTTTTTCCCGGGAATTAATTCTAATTTCCCCGAAATTTGGTAATTTTTAAAAAAGTGACAACACCGGTATTATTATAAGCGAATAGCGACGCGACCACGTCACAGGTGCCGCGTGCCCTGCCCCCCGCCGCCCGCGGAATAGGGTTGCTTACCGCACATGTATTAAGTTACCTCTTTTTGCGAAATAATATTTATTTTTTTAGGGGGATTTTATTTTTAAGTTTAGCCTGTCTTTGTGGGCATTAGTAGAATCAGTTATCGATACCTAACTATACCTTCACGGATCGGACAGGGTTTTTTTTTTTTTTTTTTTTTTATAAATTATAAACCAGCGCTTGACCGCAATCCTGCCTGATGGTAAGCAGTGACGCAATCGTTGATGGTAAAGCGCACTAGCTTATTAAGAGCCTATTCACTCTAGCCTTGAAGACACTCAAATTGTAGTCCGACGGAAACACCGCCGCGGGCAAATTGTTCCAGTCCCTCGATGTACGCGGTATAAAGGAGGAGGCGAAGCGCTTCGTCCGGATCGTAATGGTGTTAACAACGTAAGGGTGGAAACCAGCCGTACGACGGGTCGTCCGCTGGTGGAACGGAGATGGGGAATTAAATCATGCAATTCCCTCGCACACTCCCCGAAATGCATCCTATAGAACACCGAAAGGCTGGCTACTCTACGCCTGTGCTCTAGGCTTTGGAGACCAACTCGAGTTAGATCAGGGTCACCAATCAGCCTCTTTGCACGTCTCTCCACTGAATCCAAAGTGGCCAGGTGACACTTGGCAGCACCAGCCCAAATGTGGCTGCAGTACTCCACACACGAACGGACCTGTGCTTTGTATAACATTAGAAGCTGCCCAGGTGTGAAGTACTGCCGGACCTTTGCGATAACGCCAAGTTTCCTGGCAGCCACCCTGGCCTTGGACTCAATGAACCGCCCAAAGTTAAGGTTCGAGGAAATCTCAACTCCCAAGAGCTGAAGGCGGTCGGAACACTCCAAGGACACATTCCGAAAAGTAGGGGCCAAGGTGAACGGGCTCTTTTTGGCGGTGAAAAGACACGCCTGTGTTTTGGCGGCATTGAATGCTACAAGATTGGCATTGCCCCATTCGGAGACTGCCTGCAGTGCAACACTCGTTCGCTCAACCATGGCCTCTCCTCTCCTCTCTCTTCTTTACATATTGTATAGTCACATAGTACCCTTGTATGCTATGTGCCTATACAACGTTATTTTTTGTTTATGCGATACCTGAAAATAGAATAGAATACTTTTATTTCAGATCGGAGTCCATAAGGTTAGTAACAATTTTAATACAGTTTATTCAGAAAAAGCAACGAAATCGATTCCAATCATTTTTACATCATGTTATATTTTTCCCAAATACATTTAGAAATTGTTGCAGTGTGGTTACCGAGCGGTTACGATAGATCATAATAGATGCGCGCGCGCGACAGCTGACGCCAGAGGTCAACGCACCGCGCTTGCCTGCCCTAGCGGAGCTTTCACCATATTTTTGTTGAGACAACCAAGTAGATTAGCAAGCTCATAACCTTGTGGTTTTATATAATATCTTTTTAATTTTTTTTACATATACCTATTCTTTACTTAAAAATACTGGACACGTGTTTCGGGTTGACTGATAATTTTATGAATAAATTAAGATAGAACTTTGTATGGGCAGTTATGGACATTTGTCAAGTAAAATGAATGTAAAAAGATGTACAATGATTTGGGAAGTCACTTATTCTTCTCGTCAATTATTTATTTAAACTTTTAACACAAAGGCACAATCTACCAGGCAAACAAGGGTGGCAAAGAGATAAGAAGGCAGGTGCATTCTTCTATAATTCATTAAGCATCATTGTAATCTTCTTTTATAAAATTGATTTTAAATACTTACTCCCACGACTATCTTTACTAATA
This sequence comes from Sesamia nonagrioides, assembly GCA_017933935.1. NCBI lineage: Eukaryota > Metazoa > Arthropoda > Insecta > Lepidoptera > Noctuidae > Sesamia > Sesamia nonagrioides. The sequence goes on along the minus strand of JADWQK010002002.1, from coordinate 1,197,296 downwards.
TATAAAGCTGAAGAGTTTGTTGGTGTGTTAGAACGCGCTAATCTCAGAAACTACTTGTCCGATTTGAAAAATTCTTTTAGCGTTAGATAGCCCATTAATCCAGAAAAGCTGTAGGCTATATATGACATCACGCTGCGACCACTAGGAGCAGAGCATAACTAACATCACGCGGACGAAGTCGCTGGCGGCCGCTAGTATGAGATATAAGATGTGTTCTGCAGGCCCTAAATAATTTAGGTTATAGGTGGGAAAAAAGGTAATTAAAGCATTGCGTGAATCAACAAAACTTACCGTGCTGCAAGGTCGCGGTGAACTAATTCGAATGATTCCAGATATTTCATGCCGGCTGCTATCTGACAGCATATGTGAATCAAACTCGAATAGCTGCAACAAAAAATAGTTATACAAATCTGACCTTGGCTCTAATCTCTTCTTGTCTGGCTGGCTCTGGTTAACTAATGTGGATTTATTTATCCTTTCACGACTATATTATTTTAAAGTAATAGAAATCTTCCCAAAATTATGGTGAAGATCACCTCAAAAACCTTCAGAGTGGGAAGCGTGATTTACTTCTTGTAAATTAACCCGCAGGCTTCGTTTTAAACTGTTCAGACTGTGACGACGTGGTGGCCTAGTGGTTAAAACACCAGCCTCTCAAGTATGAGTGCGCGGGTTCGATTACAGGTCAGGCAAGCACCAATGTAACTTTTCTAAAGTTATATGTACTTTCTAAGTATATCTTGGACACCAATGACTGAAGGTGAAGGAAAACATCTTGAGGAAACCTGGACTATAAGTCTGAAATCGCCAACCCGCATTGAGCAAGCGTGGTGATTACGCTCAATCCTTCTCTGTATGAGAGGAGACCTGTGCCCAGCAGTGGGATGATAAAAAAAAAGGTTGAGGATGATGATGATGATGATGAGACTGTGACGAATTTGAAGTTGATATACTGAAATTCTTCGAAAGGTCAACCTCAACCAACTAAAAACTCTTGAAGACTTACTTCAATTTTCTCGGGCTGCGAAGCATCGTAGGGAGTGGTGCGGCATCCCCGCGGTCTAGAGCTGCGCAAGGGGGTTCGAGCAGGCTCAAACCGAGCACCCTGGCTAGTTGTGGGTGCTTCAAACCGGCGCCCCAGGTAGCTTCGCGGGCAAATGCCGCTCTACAACACAAGTACCTTTTGAGTACACTTCATTGGAACGCATTAGAACCTTAGTACAATCAGTTCTTCAATTTAATTTCCTGCAATTCAGCGTGCCCTGTGACTTATACAATATGTAAAGAAAACCCTGTCCGATCCGTGAAGGTATTGTTAGGTATCGATAACTGATTCTACTAAAGCCTACAAAGCCGGACTAAACTTAAAAAAAATATTATTTCCCCCTAAATAAATAAATATTATTTCGCAAAAAGAGGTAACTTAAAACATGTGCGGTAGGCCATACAGGCGCGGGCGAAGGGGGGCAGGGCACGCGGCACGCGGTCGCATCGCTATTCGCTTAGAATTATACCGTCAAAAATAATGTTGTTACTTTTAAAAAAATACTAAATTTCGGGGAAGTTTAAATTAATTTGCGGGAAATAAAGATTATTTCAAAATTCACTAGTATTGTTACTATGATGATTATGTAAAAGTTTATATGTTTTTGGTCATGTGTTTACCTAACCTTTATTATCATTACGGGTCGGACAGGGTTTTCTTAACATATTGTATATTATTATCTTTGCTTCGGTGTCGATATTTCAATAGATAATTAATAAAAGAAAATATAGAACAAAACATATATTTTGTACTTTGTAACATACAATAAATATTTGTTGTATAATACGCTTTCATCTGTTTTTATTTTAAATTTTGGCCTATGTTTTTACTAGAACATAAGATAGTTTTAGAATAGAATAGAGTAGAAAACTTTTAATTCAGATAAGAGTTCATAACGTTAGTAACAATTTTACTTAAGTTCTAGTGTTAGTAGGTTACAGACACAGGTATACATACATAAAATTAATACTTAGCGTGGGGCTGCTTTATCTATTATCCATTTATTTAGCTTTCATCCCAATATTGCCACGGGATTAGGACTCATGCGAGTAAAACAGCACATCTAGTTTTCTATAAAAATTATTGAATTTTTAATTGGAGGTTGGTTATTTGCCCGGTTCTTTGCAATAGGCGCGTCTCCAATTATGTAGGACTTATGTAGGACACTACAGACGAAACCTTGGTGTGTAATACGTCTGCTTAATCTTTCAGGTAATATGATCCTGATATTTGTTACGTAGTTTTTACCTGGATAAACGTTCTATTTATATTGAAGAATCGACACTTGAAAGCATAAATTGTAATGATGTGCGTGAAATTTACTAAATTGAGTTTATTTATTGAAACAAGTACACTTTGCTTATTAATTTTGATAGAAAATCTTTGAGAAGTTATAAGAAGAACTTTCTTGAATAAAATATTGTTAAATACATTTTTATCTCGTAAAAATGGAATTAACTGATATTCAAAGTTTTCGTTTGGAAGAGCTGTCGAAAATTATAAATTATCTAACGATGGAAAAATTCAGCGCAGAGTCTCGTTCAGAATAATAAAAATAATAAATAATAAAAATAGCCATGTTCTCTAGAATATTAGTTGGTACCTACAATATCTTCTACGAAATTAATTAGCTTATTATTAATTTCGTTCCAAGATCTCAAGAAGTTCCAAGTTTTTAGTCGAGGGTTCTTGAATCAAATATAAAATTATGAGTCCACTTTATGGTATTGTTTATTTTACATTTTAAAAACATTATTACATTATTTTAAAGCTGACGTTTTTATAAAGTTCAATGATCAAATTGAGTAAATATAACTTTAAGTAGCTTGGATTCAATCCGAGATATAAAATTAAAATAAGTTACTGTTGTTAATCTGAAATCTTTTGTGGATAAATAATGTTAGGTAGAAGATCATGTGGATAATATGCTAGTCCTATTCGACTCTTGACTGACTGACTCTTTAAGTAAAGTGTTGATATTTTTAAGTGGTTTTATAATTAGTTTGGATTTTTTAAGTAGTTATATATACTCACTTCACTTCGTTATGGCAGCCGCGCCACAAAGTCTTGACAACAACGAGGCGGTGGCGTCCTCCAGTCGGTGATTCTTCGTCGCTCAGTTCTTCGATACCGTCGGTCTCGCATATCTGGAGCTGCAGAAAAAATGGTAACGTCAGCACTCGTGGACATATCCATTCAAAGAAATCTACCTACAATTACAACCCGCTCAAATTTTCATTTTTATTCCACGGCGGGTAGTAAATGCCAAGGAAATAGTTCTTAAGCACGTAATATAGTGAGGGAACGAAGAGAATTTCCTGTATATTTCGCAAAAGCCTACTTTGGCCCAGTTTCTAAGTTTACCGAGCGTGGAAAATGGCTTGGCGCCTTGCGGATTTACAGGCCTAGAGAAAAACCCTACCTTCCGTTGTTTAGAACGAAGTCGAGGTGGCATGTTTGATTTGAAATATTTTACCACCAGAAAGCCTTTCCTTTAACAAATATTTTTGAAGTGTCGTTCATGTTATCGAAAGCGGAACGGAATGAAAATTCTACTCTCCAAGACGGTGGATGTTACTTTTTCTCACTGAGTAACTCAAACACAGATGGGGTCGGAGATAAAAGTAAAGTATTATTATGATTCAGCTCACACACGTGTTCCAAAGTCGGCTAGCATTTCAATGACTATTTTAAAGCATTCTCCGGAAAGAGAATGAGTATGGACTGCGCAATCACTCGTTGCTATTTGATATAATACCCTTTAGCTCTCAAAATAATTGAAAATGGAAGCCCGTTAAGAGTGCCACAGGCGAAATTCAATATGTTTCAATTAAAGGTACGTGACCAATAACAAAAGCCTTGCAGTGAAAGAGTTGCTCTCCTTTTAGAGGCAACAAATCTCTATAAATCCAAAAACTAATGGAATTAAAGTATTGTTTGTTCAGGTGGCTCGTCGGACGGCGCCGGTAAATAGCCCACTTTTACAGCTCGTGTCGCAGCGGGAGATTTGTTATCCTTCCATCAAAACTGAAATAACTCACGCTGTTAACCAAATTATACGTTTACTTTTTCCCCCAAAATATTTGTGATTATCTTTTATGTTTACCTACGCGCAAGTGTAAGTTAGAAAATAATTAAATCTGCCAAATTACTTTCTTTGAAATTTCATTTGAGTGCTTTGAATGTGAACTTGACAGAATAATAAAAGTAAATCTCTCTCGTTGAGAGCCACTATTGCGATGGGGAATTAGCCGATGTAGCATTCTCCCCCTAAATGCGATGAATTATGTTTACATTAGGTCAAGTATTATTGTCCTTGAGAATAGAGGGTTGGAGCGGTAAAAGTGCCTAATCTGCTCCCTCGCTCGGAGAGGCCAATCATAAAATTTTGTATCTGACATCATTCTGCACTGAGTTGGATAATGTACAAAATTGATAATTTAATAAGTTAAAAGAATCATAAATATTTAATAGATTATCATTATCGTAACGTTTTCCCAACTTTGTTGGGGTCGGCTCACAGTCTACCCGGATATAGTTCAACACCAATCTGACCTCCACAACCTACTTGTGCTAATACGTTACCCATTGGTAAGATTGATTGTCATACTTTCGGGCTTCAGACGACCCCTAACGACTGTCCAAGATCTAATGAAAACCAGAAGCAACGGCTTAAGGTGCTTTCAAAATGATCACCCGTCCACGCAAGACGAGCCTAATCTGCACCCTAATTACGTAACATACTATTACTATCAATTGGAATCATTTAAAAGCACAATGCTAATCCGTTGCTCCATATGTTCGATAAACGTGTCTTCTCGACAACGTAAGTTACGCAATGAATGTTGTTGAACTGTCAAAATGAAGCCCATTGCTACTGATAGTGTGTTACGTAATTACCCTGCTGATGATAGAACCGTACAGCTATTATTTTTTAGCAACAAACCCATACACTGAATACTAAATAGATATTGTTCATAAAATATGCAGTTAATTGATTAAATACCAACTAATTGATATATTTACTGGATACGTGCAGAATTAACGATTGAAGTACTATGTTATAAGCAACCTGTGCTCATCTATCATTTAAATGTGTCACACTCACACTTTATAATTACATGCAAATGGAGTTCCATTTGAATAAATTAATGCTCGTTATGCACACAATAATTATTTTTTAATATCGCTCCATTAACAAAGCGACTGAGTGCTGTGTCTACCCTTTTATTTTTTTTTGTCGTTCCATTAGCGACGCCCGTATCGATTAGCATTTAAACTTACAATTTTGTAACACCGAACATTTTTATCACCGACTCGTGATAAAAATGTGATTGGGTTACGGAGCGTGTATTCAGAAATTAATTTTCTATTCAGCAAGTTTTACGCTTTAGCAGGGAGATGGCTAGGCGATTTGAAATTTAATTTAAGTAGCAGCCCTGTGCACACATTGACTAGGTACGTCGTTGTTATAATAAAAATATGAAAAATAAACGCCCCGAGCTATTAAACCGTGTTGTTGGCGGGTGGCGAGACCGCCGCTCGCGCCGCACGTCGGGGCGGGGGCGGACTGAACCAGATTGCATTTTCTTGCTACGGTCAGTAATCAATTTTTATGGGCATTTTTGTAAACGAGTCTCTGGGTGTACGGCTCGCTAGTGTCGCCTTCTGCCCTAGTATCAGCGTCATACGTCATCTATCTAAATACTGTCTCAAAATCTTCGGCTTATCTTACACAAATTTAGTAAAATAGAGTAAATTTTATTATGTAGATATGGATAAGGGTTATTGGATCACTTAAATTTAGATTAGAAATTAATGTTTTCTCAGCTATGCAAACTTCAGACGATTTTTATTAAAAAAGTGTGTTTATCTGATCAAAACAATTACCAAAACTTTAATAATAAAATCTGAGGACTTTTTACGACGTAATAATTCAGCCTGTAATATTTCCATTGCTTGTGCACAAGAACTAAACATTCTATGTATGTAATTTAAACATTTTTCACTCTCTATCGCCGAGAGGAGGCCTGAGACCTTCGAGTGAAACATTATAGGCTTATTATGTGATGTGTGATGTGAATCATTCTTCAATCCATTAATGAAACATACATCCAATATTGGAGCGGCAAGCTACTGTGTTTGAAAAGATAATATACCAGTATAAAGCTATATCACAAACCATGCTCCACCTCCAATTCTGACCACTATTTTCTAAAACATGCAGTAAAAGTAACCTGCTCTGCGTTGCCAAAGATAATGTCTTGGGAGTGAAAAAGTTTTGGGAAAACAAGATTTAAAATACAGTCGTTAAAACGACACAAAGAAGATATACGCCATTAAGGCGTCAAAAAGTGCTCTGATTTGGACAGCTCTGATTTGCGTGATCATTCATGAATTTCTTAAGAGCTTAAGCTTTATTTAAAGTAGCATAGATTTATTAGGCTATTTAGTCAATATTAGGTTTTGCACCCATCATTCGATACATCCTACATAAGTGAATAGCACCGCCGACTAATCATTCATTACTAAAGATTACCGATCATATTGCCGCATAGCAAGACTTATTCGAACGCAGGTACCTTTAGTGAAATTTCCATAATATCATCTGCGTATAACGTAAGTATCTTATTTTATGTATGTGCTTTGAGTGCTCCATATGAAGATCTAGTGAGATTATACCTGTCTCATGGAGTATGCAGAGAGTTCCATCCTTCGAATCGAATCGCTTACATGATTTGCATCTTTCTTAGATATATTTCAAAGGAAGCTATTGCTACGAATAAATTATGTGCGATGCATTTACTCTGTAGATGATTATACCATTATTAGAAAATTGAATAGTTACAAAGCTTTCATTAGTATGGAAAACCTAGTCATATTTTTCGATAAATTTGGCTGTTGTAACCATAAATAAACGCGGCTAAATACTCTTGGAAAACAACAATGCGATATCAGGAACACATATACATAGGTACAATTCACAATATAAAAAATCAATGTTCATCTGGCACAAATATACGAAATAAATAATTTCAGTAATATATAGACTGTTATTCTACATAATCACTATTAATCGAGATTATCTCCGCTTGTTACAAGCATGAGGGTGAAAATGAGCTAGCATGCAACATAAAACATTCAACAAGGACCGACACACCATGGAAAATTAACAAAGGCTAATTAAGAGTAACAAAACATTTGGGAGCAGTTAAAACACACTCGTAACGCAAAGAGGCCATATCTGAGGGTACGCGGCGTACTCCGCAGCTCCGGGTGAATGTGTACAGGTGGCCACGGTTCCCTAATTCACTGTGTTTGTTCGTTCTTAATGAAAATACAACAGGGGCACTCTCTATTGTTTGCTCTACATTCCAGCCCGCGATGTCGGAGTAAGTTGCTACGCTGGTGTGCGCCGGCGCTCTCCGACAGCGCAGCGTAGCCTAGGGTAGCGTAGCGAAGCGCAACTTTGTGAAGATCCTAATTAGATCGGTCGCAACTCTAGTAATATCTCACGCACAGCGATCAGCAACTTAATGGATAGCGTTCTGTTTTATGTAGCTCAGCTGTTGTACATGTGTATTTGCCCATATTAGCAGTTCTATTATAAACAGACATACTAAAAAACTTTCTAATTTGTTTTTGCTACTATAGAATAGAATAGTTAAGTTTCGCTGTCGAATTTGCACACAAGTCCGTGACCGGAGTTAGTATTCAATATGGTCCTGTCCGATAGGTTGTCCCGTTGCGATTCGTGGAAGCTGTTATCCGAATAATTACTGAATATTTAGGCAGAGAATCGATTAAGGGAGATAGTTGTAACAACAAAGGATAGACTAGAGTTCAAACAAGAACAAGAATGTCCGAATAGTTTAGTAGTTATTCCAATAAAGTGGTTTCAAACATTGCCCTATAATTCAAACATATGTACGTACAATATTATTTCGCTAAAAATCCGATTGTGTATAAGATGTTTTAGTTTCTAATATAATGAAAAATAGAATCCGATTTGTATAAGAAAGAAACCTTTCAAAACTAAGTGTAAAAAAAAATCCGTGATAGTTTTTTGTACTTAAATACCTGATCTTGAGCAAAAAGGCCAAAAATCATGAAGCACCGTAGTCATGTCCTTCAGATGAATAATAATTTGTAAGAATGAAAGATAACTTCAGGTTTTATTATTTCCATTCATCGTAACTAAGGTAATAAAAATTAAAGCGAAAGAATTTTGCGCAAGGTTCCAGTGGCTGGGTGTATAAAATGAAGGTAGAATACTTAAATATATTTCTTAGCAGTATCACAAGTTTGCTAATGTATGTAGTGGGTGTATGTAGTACTTATGTGTGTAAAGTGTAGTATATGTGTGCAGTGTAGTGTTCTGTATGTGTAGTGTAACACACACACTACACTACACTAGTGGTGTATATGTAGTGTATTAGAAAAAAATACATTCAATAATTTGTACATTCATTTGTTGTGTATAAGCATGTACCTATTATGTATACAACCTTGTGTTTAAATCTATTAATTATCCCAACTTTATATGGCGATCCTGCTAGAGCGGTCTACTACGCGCGTGTGCGTTTGATACCATGACTCTATAAGGCATGTGAATAATAAACTTTCGTTGCGCAGTATGCGCACTAAAGAAGAATTGACACTATGCTTTGAAAAGTCGTGTTCGTTCGGTAAATATCTGAACAAGTCAAACATGGGTACCACTCAGAGTAATACGAAAGAATTGGTGGTGATCGCGCAAGCTGCAGCCTGTAATGGACAAAATTCTACTAACGCGGAGCAACTGCTTTATCATGCTAGTAGCACCAGCCACCATCTGTCTAGTCTTTTCCCAACTAGAGGACTAACTGGATTCAGCTGGATACTAGTGTTTCATATATGTGATATGGAGCGATTACCTATTTGGCCTCCATCACGACCCAGTTACTGAGTAACAGGTACGGTACCCTTTGGAAAGACTGGTGTCTGACCACCAGTCCTTCTCTGGGGTATCGTATGGTCGTTATGGGCCGTCAGAAGACGTAAGGTCATGTAATTATTCAATAATTATACATTATAACCTGAATTTAATGGAAGTCCTATTTCTGATTTCAATGGATGGTCGGCGTCAGTTTTTGTGTACCTATCGATTCTCGCCACGAAATTAAGTTCCCACCAAAAACGAGGTAGGCGATTAGGCCCGAACTGGCCGAGTTGTAGGTAGACCAAGTTTTCCCTTTCCTGTAATAGGATTACTTTGTATCCCATAATATTAACTTTTTAACAAAATCAAAAAATTGTATGGTTAGCGCAGTGATTAAGCTATTGGTTGATGCGCTGCGTGTCGCGGGTTCGAGGGTTCATGGAACAAATATTTGTATAGCCTACAAGTAGTTGTTCCGGGTCAGGATGTTTGTGTATGTGACTTTATTTTTCAAATAAAAATATAATGTAACATTTCGTATTTAATCACTGTATTAAAACAAGTATACGACTTAGTAATTGTTTATTGTTATTTCTGTGTGGCCAACTAGAATAGAATAGAGTCACAAATTATGGATCTTTTTACACAGCAATCTCAAGCGCGCGTGAATCCGTGTAACAAAAGAAAACGACTGGCGACAAAAATGGCGGGGACCAATCAAAGTGTAATCAATTATACGCGTCCCAAATCATAGTCACGCAAGCGTTGGGGTATAGTTATGACACGGCGGTTAGGACGGTTTGCTATAAACTTAAATAAAACTGTCGCATTTATTACTATTACTTTTAATAGTAAGTTATAATAATCGGTCTATAATGATCCCACTGTTAGGGCATAGGCGTCCTTCCTTCGAGAGGGATTGGGCTATAATATAACATGCAGCGCCAGGGCTGGTAGACACAGCTCCTAGAACTTTTGGTCGTAGGACACCTAACAATGGATTTCTTCACCATTTTGAAGCTATTATAATGAAATCTTTACACCAGGTAAGGCACTGGTCTGAGGGACAACCAGATTTCGACTCGTAAATCGTGGCCATTGTCCCTGAGCTATGAGTATGAAATAAAAGAGTTCAAACAAAACTATTCTTATGGGACATTTATGCATACGGTAGTTCTAAAATTTAATACTCAATAAAACTTCTTTTAACCGCTTTTTATTTAGTTTCTCTTGTTACCAAATCCATACTAATATTATAAATGCGAAAGTAACTCTGTCTGTCTGTCTGGCTGTCTGTTACGCTTTCCCACTTAAACCTCTCAACCGATTTTGATGAAATTTGGCACAGACAATCTTTAGACCCTGACGAAAGAACATAGGCTACCTTTTATCCCGGAAAAATAAGATGTTCCTAAGGGAAATCTAAAAAGCGCGATATAACCGAACTCCACGCAGGCGAAGCCGCGGACGGAAAGCTAGTGTTAAATACTTTTGTTAATCTTTCTGCATAGGATTCTGTAAAATCTCCTATTGGGAGAGGGCATTGGCTCTTGTAACCCAGATATATCTAGGGACTTCAAACTTTTTTGTACCAATTTTTATATAATAAAGATTATTATCTCTTTATTTTTCCGTGTCTACATATCGCTTTACATTTTTAAATATTTATATAAAAAACATACAAAAACATTTAAAAATATATAGATTATTATTATTATTGCGACAGTTTTTTTTTCTCAGCTCTAATGCTATTTTTAGCCGCATTTATGGCCCAAAGCCAATTAAATAATAACAATAATAATATATTTATTTGCCTAAAAACACGGTATACAAGGATGGTAACAATAAAATTTAGAACAAACATGTTTTGCCAGTATAAAATAAGCAGGCAAATTTTTCTGAATAAATGTAGCGGTGTGGTGTATTTTAATATTAGATTGTATTATTTTATTAAAATTTGTGTCTTTAACAATAAAGCACGTACATAATAATTCAACAAGCAAAATCTGTAACATAGATCATTGCCCGACACATTTATTTCAACTAACGGGTATTACAAACAATTTTTGGTGGTGTCCCAATAAAGCTGGGGCGACATGGTGACAATACGACCGCCCGTTACGGCGTGTGCAATTGTCGCCCCACCCGAACTCCCCGGGCACTGGCTTTATAATAACGTAAATACATTATAACGTATTAACGGGGGGATAGAGGTTCCCAGTATTTTCCTTGATATAGACGATATAGTCGTCGTATAGACGTAGTAGTCGTGGTGGCCTAGTGGTTAAAACACCAGCCTCTCAAGTATGAGTGTGTGGGTTCGATTCCAGGTCAGGCAAGTACCAATATAACTTTTCTAAGTTATATGTACTTTCTAAGTATATCTTGGATACCAATGACTGATTATAAGGTGAAGGAAAACATCTTGAGGAAACCCTGGACTGCCAACCCGCATTGAGCAAGCGTGGTGATTATGCTCAATCCTTCTCTGTATGATAGGAAACCTATGCCCAGCAGTGGGACGATAAAAAGGTTGATGATGAAGACGATATGAGTCCACTGTTCGCAAAAGTATATTTATGATCAATTATGTACTGTGAGATTGTGAAAGACAGATTAAATTTGCAAATGGTATGGAATTGGCTCTGAGAATATTAAGAAGGCAATTATGAGGAATGGAAGAAAAAATGGTAGCATTAGCCGTTAGGCTTATGGAAATTGCTAAATAATTTCCTATTTGTTTCAAGGTTTGCTTTTAACGTAGTCCGGTTCAATATTAAAAAGAGTAGGTATAGAGGTGACTGGGCTTTATTCTAATGCAAATCTGGTATAAAAGCGTGGATTACTCATAGATTTATTAAATGCCAATGTACCAATAAAATGTAGGCAATGTCAAGTAATTTATTTATTCGTACACTAGCTTTCCGCACGCGGAATTCGATTATATCGCGCTTTTTAGATTTCCCTCGGAAACATCAAATTATTTCGGGATAAAAAGTACTCTATTATAAGTATCTCTATGAGACAGCCTCCGTGGCGTAGCGGTAGCAGACGCGGCCGCTGCGCAGGGAGGCGCGGTTTCGATCCCCGTACAGTGCAAATATTTGTATGCATGAATATGAATATTTACACTGGTCTGGTCGTGCCTCGGAAAGCACGTTAAGCCGTTGGTCCCGGTTGCCATACGAACATCTATTGGCAGTCGTTACGGGTGGTTGGAGCCCTCAAAAGTCCAACAATTGGTCTATCTGCAATGCTTCGATGTCGCCTTGGGGTTGTGGAGGTCAGACGGCAGTCGCTTCACGGAAAATGTCGAAGTTTAGCCATATCAGCAGTTAGACTGGTAAAAAGCGGACCTCAGACTCCAAAGCCGAAAAAAGCTTCGGATGCGACTGGGATTAACGCTGAAATGATGATGATGAAAAAGTACTCTATTATTTAATCCGGACTTCTAACTTTGCGTCTCCAAAATTTCAAAGCAATCGATTCAGTAGTTACAGTGTGAAAGCAGAACAAACAACCTCACTTTCCGATTTATAATATTAGCAAGGATGTATAATTTGAATCGTGCAATAGATACCTAGTATAAGGATGATTTATTTGCATTGGCTTATTGTTGGAGCCACACCTGATCTCCAGATTATGGCTTAACTATTCGGTTGTTAGAATTGGTCATTCTCGAGGGGAGGAAGAGGGAGGGAAGGCCATGCTTTATTTACACCACGAGCTTTTGGAATTATTTAATGTACATTTTTATTACATCTTCTCATTTTCATTAACATTTCCACCCTACCTGGTTTATTTTAGAAATGTCATTTTAATTGAATTCATTTAAATTCAAATCAATTTGAATGTCAATACTAATTAAATCACAAACAGATGGATTTCCATCTTTGGAGCATGCTTTTAATCGAAAGGTCTATCTTAAAATATCTTTTGGGGTAGGCTACCCTATCGATACTAATATTATAAATGCGAAAGTAACTCTGTCTGTCTGTCTGTTACGCTTTCCCGCTTAAACCTCTCAACCGATTTTGATGAAATTTGGCACAGACAATCTTTAGACCCTGAGAACGGACATAGGCTACATTTTATTGAAAAATTTGATATTCCCGAGTGAAATCTAAAAAGCGCGATATAACCGAATTCCACGCGGGCGAAGCCGCGGGCGGAAATCTAGTACACAATACATCAATACATTGGTCCTGATTCGTATGTTAACAAACTAAACGTAATTTAATTTCACCCCATCTTTTCTTTATATTTCATTAAGAAAAGGACAGAAGATAAAAACTAGTTTTTTTTTTTAATAATTAGTAACTACGTGCTTGACTACAATCCCGCCTGATGGTAAGCAGTGATGCAATCGTTGATGGTAAAGCGTGCTAGTTTATTAAGCCTCTTCACTCAAAAAAAAAACTGGGTGAATAGGAAGGAAGACGGCTGTTGAGTGAGGTGATGCAATGTTAAATCCTACAACATCTTGATTGTACCTACCTGTGATAACACGGACATGTATATTAAGAGTATTGAAACGAAAGTCCAGCAAAGAATTTTTAAAGTTTAGTTGAGTTCATTGTGTAAAACACTATCAAATAAGGCAATGATTTTCATTTTAATAGTCCAGCAACATTCTTCGGGTTATTTAAGTTGTTGAAGAAACAATTTCAACTGTTTCTAACATATGTAGTAATGAATTGGCAATATGCTTGTTATTATTTTTACAAAAGCTACTAGCTTTCCGGCCGCGGCTTCTCCCGCGTGGAATTCGGTTATATCGCGCTTTTCAGATTTCCTTCGGTAATATCAAATTTTTCAATAAAAGGTAGCCTATGTCCTTTCTCAGGGTCTAAAGATTGTCTGTGTCAAATTTCATCAAAATCGGTTAAGAGGTTTAAGCGGGAAAGCGTAACAGAAGTTACTTTGGCATTTATAATATTAATAAGTAAAGTACTTAAGTATGGATGAGCTGAATATCACACCGCATTTCTTTTTTTGACTTCAAACAGTTGTATTGTTATGTTATAAACTCTGTGATCTATCAAGATACTATGGGTTAAACTATAAAATACACAAAGAAGTAAATCGGAATGCTGTCAATAATGACATAAGCAGAATCTAAATTTATTAAATTCTACAAAAATGGACGAATTTTTCAAAAGACTTACTAAAAATGAACCTATTATCAAAAATTTCGAAGCTGAAGTAACAACAACCAGTGCATGTGAGTGGCGCATGGAATATTTATATTATGTTATTAAAAGTGTGTTTGTTTGCAACGGCCCTAGAGACGTGTGTGATACTATTTTTTTATATCTAATGCTGAAATAATTGTCTAAACATATAGATAGTTTATGAGCTGCATTTTATTCATCACTTTAATTTATTAACTAATTAACAAGTACACAGATTGTTCCTATCATCAACGTTTTTATCGTCCCACTGCTGGGCACAGGTCTCCTCTCATACAGAGTAGGATTGAGCGTAATCACCACGCTTGCTCAATGCGGGTTGGAGATTTCAGACTTACAAGTCCAGGTTTCCTCAATATGTTTTCCTTCAACTTGTAATCAGTGATTGGTGTCCAAGATATACTTAGAAAGTACATATAACTTTAGAAAAGTTACATTGGTACTTGCCTGACTTGGAATAGAACCTGCACACTCATACTTGAGAGGCTGTTGTTTTAACCACTAGGCCACCATGACTTCTAAAGTGTTTATGTGATTATACCTATAATTTAGGGAAAACTTGAAACGTTCATATTTAAATTCAGGCGATCAAAAATCCTAGATTTTTACCAGCTCGTTCAGATGCAGAAATTTAGACTATATTATACATAGTCATTATTCAAGTTTGCAATAAGAGTTTTTAATTTAGTGAGACTAATTATTTACTTATTTTATTAATTGTAGCACCGGTGCCCTCGACCACACCCGATATTAATGAGCCGACTGAAAAGATTGCAGTTACAGAACCAGTACAAATTGTTAAAGATGATACGGCCCACACATCCATACAGAACGTAGATGCGGCGCCTATAGAAACTGATACACTTGGCTCTGGTTCCGACCCACTGAAGCAAGTATTAGAAGTAGTGGAAGTAGTGGAAAAAGAAGATACATCTAATGAACAAGTAGTGGAAAAAGAAGAAACATCTAATGCACTCGAAAAGATGTTAGAAAAAGCTGGCGAAATGACGGACTTCCTTAGCTGGCCGTGATTGCTAGCTTAATAAAGAATGAAACATACAAAATAACAACATAAACCCTTACATTTCATTGCGACACTTTGTTTTGTAGTGAACACTTTCAAACTTATAACAGATCAATAATAGGTTCAAATATTTCATGTCTACGTTAATCGGTTGAGATTTAAATTCAACGTAGAATGCCGATCTAAATATATTTTGAGTCCATCTACATAATATTCTGAATTTATTTTATCCCTACTTTTGACTTTAATTATAGGCAATATTCATGTAAGTATTACTCATGTAACCTTCAGATTATTTTAAGATATTTTTCGCCGAAAAAACGGAACAGGTGAAGCTTTTGTCATACTTTCGGCCGAAATTTAAACACACGTGGCAGGGTCTCCACAGAAGCGGGTTTATACTGCTTTGAGGGGACCTAATGGATTATCTGTCAGCGGATTTATGAAGATTATAATAAAGAAAAGTTGGTACTTACATTGCCATGAGGCCCCTCGCCAAGGAAGGTGACTGGTCGCATGCGCCCCCGCGGGAAATCCAGCAGGGGCGCCACTCCGTTTGGGGGCTCGGCTTCTGGTAGTTTGATGGACGTGAAGAGTCCTGGAGCTGGCTTCTCACGGCGGCATGCGCGTTCTTCCGGGTACGTCTGTGAAGAAGCACATTCCGTAAGTAATCGTGCTTAGAAACTTACCATATCTGATGTATTTGGTTTCACCGATCTGTGAGTTGGACCTGTGGTTCCACAGATCACGAAATCCTAGCGCTGGGGCATCTGAAGATGCAATATTAGTAAAATTAATGAGTTCAAAAGTATGCTAAGTGGACAATTTCTACAAGAGACGTCAGTTTTTACGTAATTTTTATAGCAGTGCAATCATTGTATATATGTACATGCACATAGCGTAATTGAGAGGTAGTGGGCATTAATCTGTTTTTGAGTATTTAGTTCTGCCGGCAAACGGTGAAAGAACGAAGTTTCCTTTCGCCGTTTTGTAGAAAATATGAACACAAAGTGCCTGCCAGAGTTCAAAACCACAGTCGACAACTCGGCAAGTCAGGTCCATTACATCTGGACCAGCTGTACTTCTTTCCATGAAGAAAAGTAGACAGCTATTATTTTCGACAAGTTAAAAGATAGAAAAAAATATACAACTGCCATTAAATATTGTATTTACGACAGAAGCTTGGTTGAATTCGAATCAGTTAAGAATATTAGGACACACTATGGGTTAATTTATCAATGGTACTCGAAAGCTAAGGGATAATTACCGTCTGCTTAAATATCTCTAACTATCAACACATAAGTAAGGGGCAAGTGGGTACCAAGGTTGAGTCCTAAATAGAATGCCATTAGAGTGCCGTGGTTTTGAACGTCAGTATTGATTAATAGGTAGTATTCCTACGTCACGTAATGTTCAATAGCATGGTACACATTTTATATGTACCCGTAAACAACCTTGTTACTGCTTAATTGCTATTCCCCTCCCAAGATTGCGTTGCTATAATTTATACGGCACCATGAATTATTATAGACGTAGGTGTATTATATGTGTGGACTGCAGTTATTATGTGGCCATTTATTATAAATGAAAGTTCAAGTGAAGACTTGTATGTTCTTTTTGTGACGAGTTTTCTTTCCCTGAATCCATTTAGATTTGCTACAAATAAATCAGTTTGTGAACTGTGTACGTTCGCTGTATAAAATGATAAGCTGTGTTTCCAGCTACAAAGTAGGTGTTATATGTTCTACGGTCACTTAAATCTCAAAGAATTAGGTTCACCGTACGCGATGGAACAAACTCACCACGTCGAACTTAGCTCACACAACACAAACATTATTCGCAATAGAAAGTCTGTAGCTAAAGCCAGCGACTTAGTAGCAAAGCCGTACAAAGCCATAGTAAAACATTAACAAAATACGATCGAGCCCAACGAATCGCTGGCTCATAATACCTCGTGTACTCATTTATCATTTCGTAAACGACCGCGTAATACCCGTAATGAGTAAAATCCAAGCATACCTTGGGCAATACCATTAATATTACCAAAACCCGGTCTCTCCCCTTCAATGGATGTACCGCCGGTGTAGTATAGTTTGAAGACCTTTGTGGTGTACAAATTTGGTGTAGGTAGTTGGTATACTTTGGTTAAGTAATCGTTTGGGAAGAGAGGTCTGTGTGAGTGTGAAGTTCCGTTGTTTTTGCGTACCGTCGTGCCAGGTTGGTAGGATTTATGTCAGAGTGGTAGTAGCAGGTGAGAAGTTAACTGGAATCTTTATTATTAATAAAATTCTCAAATGTCTTTCGTGTGTCTTGTTGATCTTAGATATAAAATTCTCTGGCGTAATAAAGTTTTCTAAGAAAATAACTAATTTTGAACTTATCAGACTGTAATGTTCCCACTGTTGGGAGGCAGACCTTGCTCTCGGTGAGAGGGGGTTGGCAGTAAACAACAATGCGGGCCTCGTGCAGGTTTTTTAGAGGTCACTTAGAATTTATAGTTCTAAGATAGGCTGGTTTTCTCATACCATTTCCTTTCACCGTTTACAGAAAAGTGGTGGTGAAACAGAAAGTAAATTCTGTCTGGTTTCCAAACTATGACCTACACAACTCGAAGCGGCCGATACCACTGCTCAAAATTTTGAAAGTTTAGTAAGAAGTGGAAATACTTCTAACACTGCTACAGTTATGCTGTCTGTACTCTTGATTAGAGTATTAATTCAGCTTGTATTAAGTACCTCTGCTCTTTGTATGTGGAATAAGAGTCAACAGAGAGAGGGCAGGATGTTTAGATACAGTAGCTACCTAGCTACCTGTGCATGTATGCTTACTCCGGCGATCCGAAAGCCTAACTAGTTATTGTTGCGAAGTTGAATCGTCGAATCAAGGATGACACGCATAAATTGACATAACTTTAGCTAAATGGCTAAATTGTGTTAAATACCTATTTTTTCCACAAGAATTTATCCCACCATAAGTTACTGGTATTTTAATTAAACTCAATGTTTTATTTTCCTCTTTGTAAAACGTAAAAGTTGAGAGGCTATTACAAAAACTAATTAACATAAATCCGCAAATAGGTTTAATCAAGAGAAAAAATAGTAACCTGCAGTCTGAAGCTTAAAGAGTTGGCTTAGCTCACTGGCCGATATATTGATAAAAAGTATTCATACTATTTTGTACCATTGCTAATCTTAAAATCACTAAATACTGCACCGTAATAACAGAACACATACAGTTTACATCATTTCTTCTCGGTACATAAATTTTATTTATGAGGAAATAGAATAAGCCGACGGCTATGCAAAGCAATCCATTATTTAATTCAGCTCCAGTGTGACACCCCTGGCCGTGAGGGAAGAGGGGGGCGTTGGGGGTTCCGGGACATGTGACATATTCTCGTGCCACACGGGGGTACTTACAGTAGCTAGTGTTGTGGCTACATGTTCCCGGGTGTTGCCCGTAATGGAGTACCCGCAGAAAATGGGGAGGCAAAAATGTTGGACTAGCTAGAATTATGCACAGAATATGGAAGATTTCGGTGAGGTGATGGGCCAGTGAGTCAGCTGTTTTTGAAGTGACATTTTAGTCATGGTATTTTTAAGGATTAAAATTAACTGTGTTACTACTCTATACTATAGTGGGTTACTTCTAATGAAATTGATTCCATCAAAAAAAAATAATATACCAATTTTTTATATAGGTAGTTGCTTGCAGTCTTCCATTAATAATTATAATACTTATTTACGTACAAATATTTCCACTTCGACTTCAATTTTTCTTATTGACGTAAAACACAAAAATACCATCGAAAGCCCTTATGATATCAACCCTAAATCCCCCCAAATGGAACCCAAAACTCCCCGCCCCTCAAATGACCCATCACAGGTATTTTTAATTAACTTTGAAATTAAAGCTTTACAGTAGATCGTTTTTCATAGCTGTCATATTTTCATGTAATAATTTTAGCTAATTCAGTGAACAGTAAAGTGCTGTCATAATGTTATTTATGTACTTAGGTATTTAATTATAAGCGAGGATAAGACTAAATTGTTTCGAAGGCGATTGATGTAGTCGGAAACAGAGATAAATACAGAGCTTTAATTTTTCCTTAACTATTGTTTTTGTCCTAAATATACAGTCTCACGTTACTAATAAGTGCCTTTCCATCGCTAGAAAAAAAAGGGTAAAGGTAGACCCCAAACAACTTGGATGACAAACGTCCAAAGGGACATGAAGGTGTTGGGATTCCGCGAACAAGACGTTATAGAGAGAACAAAATGGCGTGGCATGGTGATTAGAAGACTACCCCGTGTAACTGGATAAGGTGAGACAGAAGAAGACCCTAAATATACAGTCTTACCTAGGGGTATCGTATTTCCCAGTAACTGGGTTGTGGAGGTCAGATAAGCAGTCATTCCATGTAAAATACTGATATTCAGTTGAATCTGGTCAGACTGGAAGCTGACCTCAACATAATTATGAAAAGACGAAAAGAACGCAGGTGATGAATCAACAATCACAGTCAAGAAATAATAGTTATTTATGCCACTGTCAAGCAATGATAGCTATTGTAATACGAGTGATAGTTTGTAAATACAAAAAATCGCCAATGTTGAACTTTAATAGGAATTATAGTAACTTACATTTCCTTGATTTATGTGGTAGCAATTGTTTTGTGGTCTCCATAGCTATTTCTCTCATTTCAGAAGGCGTTAAGATATTGTCCATTTCGCTATTATCACTGATATCACTCATTTTCAAAACAATTTTATTTATAAATGCAGATAAAAGTTAACGATGGCGCGCGCAATGTTATTTTGTTGTTATATTCCCACAAATGTCAGGCAAAGGCATTTCATTCATACAGCCTAATAATAATTATTATTTATTTCAGGTAAGATACCCATAATTTCACATAAATACACAGAAGACATGAAACACAAACCAAAATAATATACTTATACAATATGTTAAGAAAACCCTGTCCGACCCGTAAAGATAGTAAAGGTTAGGTAAACACATGACCAAATAACATATGAAATTTTACATAATCATCATACTAACAGTACTAGTGAATTTTGAAATAATCTTTTTTTCCCGCGAATTAATTTCAACTTCCCCAAAATTTGGTAATTTTTAAAAAGTGACAACACTATTTTTGACTCTTCGCCCGCGCCTGGATGGCCTACCGCACATGTTTTAAGTTACCTCTTATTGCGAAATATTTATTTTTATAAATTAATATTTATTTTTTAGGGGTTTTTTTTTTAAGTTTACCCCGTCTTTGTAGGCATTAGTAGAATCACTTATCGATACCTAACAATACCTTCACGGATCGGACAGGGTTTTCTTTACATATTGTATAAACTAACTATATAAAGTAACTTATCATTCATTAAATCATTCATCATTCGTTCATTAAATCATTATCATAACATACGATGTTTAGTCGTGACGCAAGTACGTGCGCTTTTTGGCATATTCATATGTTTATTTTTTGATGCAATAGCCATAAAAAAAAAGTTTCATTGTAGTACGGTTTACCTGTGTGGAAATGGTCATTGTAACACGACTTGGCTGGAATGAGTACTATTGAGATATGATTTATGGTTATGTATTAAGCACATTACCAAATGGTCGTAGAAAAATATTTTATCATCATCGTACCATCACGACTTTAGTCTCCAAAGAGTTATGGAGGACTACGCCTAAATTACACCACACACATTTTAACAGTTATTTTTATGTGCTATTAACAGGGCACTAGTCTATTGCCACATTTTTTGGGAAATTCTAAATAGAAAAACCTAATACCAGTTTTACTAGCCCGGTAATGGAACTCAAGACCTCATACTTGGCAGGAGCGCTTTTGGCTGACTGTTCTATATGTTGTGCTGATGTTCAGTACCGTAAGGTTTTGTATTAGAGGAATATGTTATTGACAACCTTTAGAATGAAAAAAAAAATCCAGAAAAGGTCAGATGGACCCGTTTTATGCTAAGGAAAATTTTCGGTAGGTACCTACTCTGTCCCCTTGACGGACATTTAGGAAGCTAACTTGTACTGTATGTTAAGTTTAAATTGTAGTTACGTATGCCATTTTTGGACTAATTAACTCTTTAAAGGAAGAGAGAGAAAGCGAACTGAACTTCTGTTGATGTCGTTTGTCCAAACGTGATAAAAGCTGTATACAAAGTAATAAATGAAAGCTAAAATATTCAACAAAAGTAACCCCTGCATGGCAGTTCGTTCATAAAAAACACATTATTATTTCAATGTATTTCGTGCGTTATAAATTCCAAAGTTTCATGAATGTATAAATGGAATCGACTGAATGCTTTCTCGGGCATTTCCGTGTGTATAACGTGTATTTTTTCCCTTGGTATTTTAAACTGAAATTGATGTTGTATAATAAACTCACGCCTTCTTCCCATGGGGTTACACAGAAATTATGATTCTTACATATTCAGAAATTGACATTAATATGTATCATTCATTAGTGCAATATTTTGCCAAAAACATAAGACTTATTAGTTTCTGAGGCAATGCATAGCGCATCGTAACTATTCGAGACCTATTAAAAGTCTCCGCAAGTTGTGTTAAAGCTGCGCTAACTTTGGCGTACTTGTGCAGAATGCGAGAAAACTTCAATATTGCTGTGTGTATAAAATACTGAATGGAAGAACATACTGTTTCCATTTTGATAATGTGTGGTTTATTTGGTTCAGGTTTTTCGAAGCAAGCTCTTTGTGAAGCAGGTGCATTTAGCTAGCAAAGGCTTTTAGCACTTCTGGCTCTCTTAAACATAATTTTCATACGTAGGAATTTAAAAACGATATAGTACAGACCACTTTGTTTATTGTGCATAGAAACATTCACCATAGTCACTAGATAGTTTTCCTCATTAAAACTGCAAGAGATAATTTTTCTGGGTAACTCCGGTAAAAACTTTTTCCATAATGTCTGTATGGGGTATAAACCGGGCACGGGGCACCATAACGAGTGGCAACGGGGAAAGTTCTCGAATAGTTCCATGTAAGTAATGTACGCGTAATAAATCCGCCCGTGGAGGTACGGACCTTACATTGAATATTTAATGCGTTACGGAGTGAAACAGTAACTTATTACCATCTGGCAAGACATTAATATTACAGGAGATGTCTTAGCAAAATTCTTTTTCGAATGTAAATGAAATAATGAGCGCTGAGAATAATGTTTGTGTTGACTTTTGATATGACTCGTCCATTTAATATCACGTTAGGTTCTAGGAAAATATTTTCGTATAGGATGTCCCTAATTTTTTCGGTAGAACCTATAGAATTAGGGTATTTTCTCTCATTCTCCTTAAGTAATCTTGTAATCTTTTATCGTTTTTGTTTTTTAAATATTTCAACCTCAACTCTTGATCAATGACCTCTGTGGAATACATACCAAATTTTGCCAATAATACGCGTAACAAACTATAGAAATTCTTTGAAAATTTTATTTGACAATAATGGCGGATAACGCCAATGACAGTTGAATAAGACGGCCGCGTGAACCGTCTATGATCCCGGTTTGAAGCAAAGTCATCATGTGGCGACTATGCTGCGATATTTCAATGTTCTTTATGAATTATTTACTAAATGCACTTTTTACTACATAAATCACGCGCTTTTATTTAGTAAACGACACTATTAATGATTTTAAAAGTCCAATGAAAAATGCGCGTGACACTCATCTTAGCTTTCCCGTCAAAAACCCCCACTACCTTTTAAATATTTACTTGAAGATTAAATTTGACAGTTTGACGACATGTTTCACTTATAAAAACTGTCATATTGCATTATTTACTCCGCAGTTATTATCTCACTATTAACAAATCAGGCTTAAATTTGTACATTTTTCAATAAACATATAAATTTTTCTGAGGAATAAATACAGCGAGTGGAGCTTTTGAATAGAAAATATGTCAACCTGGCTGCTTATTTCACACAAAGAAGTCAGACTATTGACAAATAAGCCCCTCAATCAGTTATTTTACCAAAACATATTGTGTCTTTTAACAGTTTTTTCAAAAAGTATTCAAAACTTTTGTTGCCTGAGACTTCTAATATAGTAAATCAGTCACAAATTTACATTTTTGTCTAAATCTAAGACTTATAAAATATATGCCCTTAATTAAATTGAAGAGTCATTACTAAAATAATTATCTTGAAAACCGTCAGTTCTCTCATGAACATTTCAATAATAAGCACAATTCACGAAGATAAAAGGAAGGTAAGCATTTGTTCATGGCTATTGAAAGCGTGGCTTCCCGCCGTGAGCGTTTACTGAGGTGGCAGCCGTTGGAACAAAGATGTACCAAGACAAAGCGCTGCAGTTGCTAAGAAGTGACTCGAGGCAAGTCTGATAATGCTATGCTGCTATATTTATGTATATACCTGCTTTTGGGTTTGGACACCGTTTTGTAACCTTGAGTGAGAGATTCCTTTGATAAAAATGAAAAATTAGACCTCTGTAGGCATCTTTTTCATTATATTGCCACACTAAAATAAAATAATTTATAAATTATAGTAAGAAAGTAGGCTTTTGCCCAACTACAGAGATGGGCAAAGGCCTTTATCTTAATTTCTCTCTAGCATTAGAAGATTACATATTTTCAAATCCTTTTTATCATAAGAATTTAATTATATTATGTGAGAGACTAATTGCAAAATCTATCATTAAATCCGTTTGTGAATACGAACTTGTTGTTCAAATGTTCCATAAAAGTGATTCATTTGCAAACTCCTTCTGAAAACTGCAAATGTTTAAAGCAGTACATAATAATTTCAAGTTTGATACAAGTTTACGTGTAACCCAGTTGCCAAGTTTAAAACTATCCTTAGTATCAGAACATTGTTAGTATTAAACTTAATTAACAACTAGTGAATAGTTCAAAGCGTCGCACATATTTTGAAACAACGCCATCGATGCCGAGCTGAAGACTGACTACGTAGCGATACCGCTTTTGCACAATATTATTAAAAATTACCTTAGAAGGCGCTCAGATGTATTCGAACAAAATTCAATAATTAACTTCGAGGGAAAAATCTCAAATAAGGTACGCTAATTTATCTTTGTTGTCTCATATTCTATTCCAATCTCCACCTCAATGGTTACCCTATGTACTATATACTTAGCCTATGTATTTCTTTCTGTAAGCTTTTGTGGTTTCTACTGTAACGAGTAACAGTATACTTAATGCTTTGTTTTAAGTTACGGCTCGAGGGTTTTAAATAAGGATGCAAGCTTCGGAGGAGCCGAGAACGATTTTTTTCTTTACTCTGCAGAGCTGTTAATGATGTTTTTAAGAAGATTTTTCTTTAAATTGCAACCCAGTTTTTAACTAGGGAGGTTTAATAAAAATCCAAAGAATTAAATGACTTTGTGCATGTAAAAGTCTAAATAAAAAACATCATCAACACCACTACACAAACTTATATAACTCAAGCAATAAGTATAATCATTGAAGTACGTATAACAGCAGCAATAACATAAAAGGCTACTATTTTATCAAGCCACAAAAAGTTTCGGCCAACAAAAGGCACAGCCCTGAAGGTAATCCTTGAGTGGGCAGTGAGCATACGTCGTTTGGGCAAACTCCCAGTGTCATTATAAAATACGGGCCACAATGTGGATTCACTTTGAGAAATGGAGGGCGGGCTTCTGAACACCTGGGCCCCGCTCCAACTATGTATGTACGGCGTTGTTGTTCCCCTTTTTGTAAGTTGCAAAGTCACTCGAGTTATATTTATCGACTCTGCTAAAGTGAATAGCATAATGTGTTTGTAGAGGTTTTCTTCCTTTTTCTGATATTATATTTTATGAAAATGTACTTAAGTGGTCTGTGGGTTTTGTTACACGTAGATATTATTCAAAAGGTTTTATTGAATTTTATGCTCGTTTTAATGTAACGAGGTGTGAAAGTATGTAGGCAATGTTGTCCGACTTAACTGACAAAGGACTGGAAATCGTAAAATGAGAGACAATTCAGTTATTCGGCTCGTCACAGTGTATTGTTCACGTGTACCGTCTGCCAATTAGCAGGGACAACCCTAATATTTGCCGCTTTGTAATAAATTAGCGAGCTTAGTTCGTTATAGTTACGTAGAATACCTACTAAGTCTATTTATTAATTTATTGGTAGTTACCATAAAATTATTGAAATGGAGAATACTGAGTAGACTTTGATTTTTATAGCTTTTGATTTTTATAATTATCAAAGATCGTTCTTCAAAACAATCCAGCGATTTACAAATCAAAGAATAGAGTGTTTGCAAAAAAGTCAAACATATCCATTCAACAAAGCGTCGAAGCGAAAGAGCCTTTTTTAAAAACACTTTTGTAGAAGTCCAATTGGCCACGTGTCGACATCACAGCACTACATCTGGGTCTGTAAACATCGCCCTCTCTAATTTGTTTGCCAAAGCCATGTGTCGCGTTTACTCTCGCCAAATGTACCGCCGTACCGGTGGTGTTCCGGCGCGTTTTATCATGAATTATCTTTAAATACTCTGTTAGACTGCATACTATTCGCTATATTCTCTACCAGCAAGTTCTTCGCAAGTGTTCGCTTAGTAATGTGCACGTATATTTCGCCAAAATTGTCCACGTTATTGTTTTTAGTTGAGAATAAGTCAGGCCCGGTTCAGCCGAGCGGTTTATTGAATTTCTCGAGTTTTCAGGTGAATTATTTCTTGAAAAGAAATTCGTTTGACGCTTACACTGAACGATAAAGTTTTGGAAATCTATTGAAGCTTAAAGCTGTCTATTATATTGACTGTTAAATTGTCAATATTATTTATGAAATTCTGTCATGATTTAGAAGTCATAGGATTTCTTATTTCCGTTTGTGTATCACACAGATGTTCAAATTAACGGAACGAGAAGTTACGTGGTGAAGTTTACTGATTGGGGAGACACTTGAAGAAAAGTTCCTATTGCTTCCACGCTAAGGGGAGTAGTGAAAGAATGGTGTAGTTTGTAGAGAGGATTGATCGTCGGCACGGAACTGAGTTGTATTAGAATGCGATGCTCGTGTTCCGCCGCTTTGTCTCGGCAACTTTTAATAAGGTCAGGTGTTGTACTGCGAATGAATATTTTGGTTCGGCGAAAGTTGGGAAATAGGAACACCTAAATTCTCACAAAAGCTCGAGATATTATCACTGAAGTGGCCTGTAAAAATAAATGAGCAACTGTATTTTAGTATTTCTGTTAAGTTTCGTAGATTCATATTTTAAGACGATTTAAAAAAGGAGGTTTTCAATTTTATATTATGTTTGCTATTTCAGAACTTTCAACTGGTTGGACGGATTTTGATGATTCTATTTTTATTTGCAAGCTGATGCTTCCCGTGGGAACCCATTTTGGTCCAAGTCTGACAATGGCATCCATGAGAAAATCATATATTTTAGATTTGCATTAGTTAAGTATACGCGTGACAAATGGCCGAATAACTCAATGTCACGCCAAACAATTTCGATAATTATATTTTTTTATGTAAACGGATATCGAAATGATGCGTTAGGATATAGAAAAATTATCAAAACCAGTTCAGTAGTTTGGCTTTGAAACCAAAATTACCGGAAAATGTAAGTAAAAGTAATTGCGTTTTTTGCTTGCTACCCTTTTTACTACCTACTACTTTTTCACTAACTAGAAAAGTGCAAATTAAAAACCTTTTTGCAAATAAAAAACTACCGACTTAAAAAATTAAAAAAATATAAACTGAAAATACAAAAACCAAAGATAGCGACTTCCGATTAGTTATTTTAAATTTTGTAGTGTTTTTTTGGAAGTTAGCACTCGGTTGTTTTTATTTTGCAAAAATGTTCTTCAGAATAAAGGAACCTACTAATTCTTAATGTTGTACTTTATGCTTTTATATTTATCTTTTACTAGCGACCGCCAGCGACTTCGTTCCCATGGAGTTAGTTATGCTCCGCTCCTATTAGTCGCAACGTGATGTTATATAACCTAAAGCCTTCATAGATTAATGGGCTAACCAACGCAAAAAGAATTTTTCTAATTGGACCAGCAGTTCCTGAGATTAGCGCGTTTAAACAAACAAACAAACTCATTAGTATAAGATATATTGGTATAAGATATAAAATTAAATTAGTTATGTTCCAAAAACCTGTAAGTACCAATAGTACCTAGGTATCTGTAAGTACCAGCACAACTCTAGTCGTGGGTCCCTCCGAGTAAACGCTGTGAAGCGCTGCAGTTATAAATTGTACTAACGTCAGGACAAACGGGCTGTTTTGGATAAACGATATAAAGCACGGGACGAAAATAAAAATGCGAGGACATTTGTTCACTAATGACTTAAATCAAATAGCCGGCCGTTTTTCGAAGCGTAGTTAATCTTAGATTATTTAAACACGGTTGCCTGATTCCGTTTTAATCTCGGAAAAGGCGTTAAATGTTTATACAGAAATGCATATGAAACAAAAAAAAAACACTTAGAGCATAAAATTTAAAAGCGTGTTCGACACTGAATAAAATAATTGAAAACGTTCGAATTTGATTACGGCTATAGAACAAGGATATTTAAATGTGTACGTAGGTACCTCTTTTAAGTCTCATTGCCATAATATCTAAATAAGAATAATTTAACAAACTTTCAAATTCAGACTTAATAATAATTTGATATTGTGTAAAGTCGATCATTAATCATCGTTTCAAAAAAATAAAATATATGGAGACATTAGAATTTGATGCTTAAAGCCCAGACACATTACAACAAAATTCAATTACATATCATTTCTAAAATATCGTTTTCCATTCGTCGTCTGTATTACCCCATCCTCCCCACGGTGGGCTAAGCGACACGTGTACGATTTTTTATATCTTTTTGACTCGTTGCAAAGAGAATACCGTAATATGTTTCGATTACCGTTGCCTTGGGTTCGTTTCATCTGAAAAATGTGTCTATGTTACCAAGTTCCCTAGTTCAATCGTTGTTTTTTTCATGTTTTTGTACACCTTGCTTCGCTACACTACATTATTATACGGGCATTTATCTATCATTGTTATCGTCCTATTGGAATACTTAAATAATTTACAAGTAGTTACGGAAAAAAAATATTCAAAAGTAACGGTCAAAGTTTGTAAGCGCTTTACCGATTTGGTCCTACAAGTACACAAAGATTTCATCAATGACGCTTATGCTATGTAGAACCTTTTTTTTTTTCGAATGTAGAAAATCTTCATGGACTATCCTCCGCTTGGCGACGTAGAGGGGTGTGCCGGACTCTTACCGGCTAAAAAACCACCTAAGCGTTCGTGATCTGCCTTTCCGGAGCACCGGATCCCCCCAATTCTACGGTACCCCCGGCAGGCCTTGACCCGTCGTCGCGAGTTCGACGGGTTTCTTCTCGCGCGAGCAGCCCTTAGCGACTGCTCTCCTTATCTGAGTGGCGTGTGCCAACGCGTCACAACGTTAACTCAGCCATGTGACGGACGTTGGACTTCCCGGGCCCTGCGCCCGTCGGCCATTATCATGGAGGCAGTAGGCCGGTTTCGGCCCCGCGCCGTCGCCAGGATGCTATGTAGAACCTGTATTACAGGGGTCATCCATCCGTCCATTATACATGATGACAGGTAAGTAACTAGTACTTATTTGTTTCTAGAATAATAATGTGTTTAAATCTAGTATGATTATTGTACTAGTCGTGTATGTGTATTGCGACTTTATTAGAAGGTATTTTAATTTATTTAGCAATAAGGAACCATCCTATACTTTCGTTCGAAAGCTATAATCATATACAATATATTCAGCGTTGGGTTGCCATGGGGGATGACTACTATATTTGGGCCAAATTCGATAAAGAATAGACGTAAACAAACCGTTGCTAGGCAACGAGTAGTTTACGCCTAAAAGACAGATGTTAACAGCCTTTTCTAGATACATGATTTTCATAAATGTAATAATCCTACTTCCTACTAATGTAAACAGTTTATTAATGGTTTGCATAGAACGCCTAACTGATTTGAATGAAATATGACACACATTTAAGCTAATTTCCTAATAGATTAAATTTTTTGATCCATATATATTATAAATTAGTCCATACTTGAAAGTATTACAATTCATGTGTTATGCAGTTGATTTGAAGTTAATTAAAATACTCAAAATTGTATTGACAAATGCCTCAACTTTATTCATTGCTTGAATTCCACAAAATGTGTTTAATACCTGGATTTCATCCATCTTTCTTTTTTTGTAGGGCTATCACGTAAAATGAATGTCGACTTTTTAATGGTTTTTCGAAATACCAAGTTATTATGCATGTTATTTTAGTGATTCTATTGAAACATGCTGCAATAGGAGTTGTTAATAAATAGTTAACATGTAAAAGTCTATAATCATGTAAATAACAGGAGATTTGTAAAACGTGAGTTGTGATAACCCTACATTGGCTTGTTTACCTCTATTCTTTATGGAGCCCGGTGATGGTAAAGATGCAGTTATGATAATGCACGTCCTATGTACTGCCACACGCATAAGTTTTAAAATACGCCTATTTTTATGTTCATTATCTGCCAATTTCAACCTGAAGTTCAGTGAACTGTCCTTTGCATTATTTGGAATGACGGCCCACTCCACGTTTACTTAACCAAAGTCATCATCATCATCTCAGCGTTAATCCCAGTCGCATCCGAAGCTTTCAGTTTTGGAGTCTGGGGTCCGCTTTACCAGCCTAACTGCTGATTTTGGCTAAATTTCGATGTTTTCCGTGAAGCGACTGCCGTCTGACCTCCACAACCCGAAGGCGATATCGAAGTATTGCAGCTAGACCTATTGTTGGATTTTTGAATGCTTCAACAACCCGTCTCGACTGCCATTAAATGTTCTTATGGCAACCGGGACCAACGGCTTAACGTGCTTTCCGAAGCAAGACCAGACAAGTGCAAATATTCATATTCGAACCTACGTCTAATTGCGCAGCGGCCGCGTTCACTACCGCTACGACACGGAGGCTGTTTACTTCACCAAAGTCTTCACAGTGAAATGATTGCAGAATCGCCCTGCTGTACTATATCAAAACGGAGAAGGAAACAGTGGGAGGAAAACGGCATGTTCTAAAACCAAAAATACGAAGAAATGTGACTATTACTAATCCGCATTCGGCCTGCGTGGTAGATTTTATCTCACTCCTTCTTGAACAGAGATAGCCTGTACCTCAGCAGCGAGAATGTTATAGTCTGAATACGAATATATTTAATACTCAGTACATTACAAGGTTTTCACGTTCACATGCATTTGAATTAGGTCCACATGGGTGTAATATGAAATTAGTTCCGTTGAGAATAGAAGTTGTATCAAAGTTACATGTTATGGTGTGTTAGTCCAAGTGAAAAAGTAACTATGGATAATTAGCATGATAGTGACTGCCATGTCACTGTTTATATGGAAACCTCGTGTTTCCCGAAATGTCAGTTCCGAAGAAGAAGTTTTGACTTGATATTAAACGGCTGTTACATCATTTGATTCCTGATCACGGTTAGGTAATATTACTTAGCGGTTGGTATTCATAGCCTTTGGAAAACAACAGTTTTCAGCGTACAATATAGAATATATATAATAACATAACAAACATGTTATGTTATTATATTGTACAATTGTACGAAAGCTCTTCCGAAAACTCAAGTTTACGGGTTTATAATAAAGATGATTTTCAAACAATGCGTCATGATCAAGCCCAATTGGACTGTCACTAACTTAGCTTATAGAAGTGAGGAAATTCAATAGCAATGTTTAATTTGAGACAGGAAATTCAATAAAAAATACATGTAACTTGTAACATTATTGAGCTCAAACAGTTTCGAGTTAGTTAGTTATATTTAGTATTTAGATATAAAAATGTAAAGTTTGATCAAACATTTCATAATATACTAAGTTTTCCTGAATAAATCGATCTTTTCTAAACAATCTTGTTAAAAACAATACAGTACCGTGCCCTACCCAATTTAACTAACTGAGCCACATCGTAAAGTACTAAAAACCCACCGCATACACTAAACCGATACGCCTACCTAAACAACCCAACGGGGAGCACTAAGATTGCCTTTCAAGCTCAGCCTTTATCAGATTGCCAATGAATCACCTGTTCCTAAATGCGTGTGCCGGAGTCTGATAGGACAATATGTAGCCTCGTACCTAAGGAGGCTGTGTTAGTCAGGTATATTCATGACAAGCGTTTAGGCAAACACGACTGTTGGTGTTGTGCCTAATGACTAATCTGTCAAATACATCTAATCTTGCAGCAGTGGGCAGGCCAACCAGGGCAATGATCGCCTTTCATTGCAGCAGTCAATTACACGTCGACAACGTTGCATCACAAAGGCCGGGTGCAAATTGACAAGATTGGTGTTACATAGCTCGAGGAAATATAGCTATTCCCCTGTGATATATTCCTATCATATAAGGTAGCTTAGTATTAAACAAATAAATAAGTTTGTTAGCTTTTAATGCATGACAAGATATTCTTTAAGTTCACATAATAACATCTTAATTTTCTTTAATGAGTAATGGTGACGTATACTGCGCATAAACTGGACCCAAAAGGTCAGAAAAGAGACCGTCCTTCAGCGCGTTCAATGCCTCGAAAGTTGCTGCCCACCGTAAAAAAAACGCAAAATGGAATATCTCGGCCACAAGCTCCGATAATTGTATCACTATTGAAAAATTGTGTATAACTATGTGTTGTGTGTTAATTGTGTATAACTATTGAGTTATGCGCTACTCCAACTGATTATGATGGGCTAGGTAAAAGGGAAGAGGCATGCTGGACGAAAGAGAAAATCGTGGCTGCGAAACGTCAGGGAGTGGACCGGCATTACTTCCGTCGAAAAACTGTTCCTACTCGCAGTTGATAAAACCGAGTCAAAAAGCTAATGGCCAACCTTCAGGAATGAAGAGGCACTGGAAAAGAAGAAGTAATGGAATAACAACATTCAATAATATTATTGCCCAATGATGATAAGACGGTGGTATTATATGTACAATGATATGTAAGTAATTAAGACAAACAAAAGGGCTACAGTGATAGTCCATAACTAGGATGTGGAGGTCACATAAGCAGTTGTTTCACGCAAAATATTGATATTGAGGTGGTTCCGGTTAGAATGGAATCCGACGAAGAGGGAAATGATGAATAAAGGCAACTAAAATAGTCTATAAACGTTGTTAAGTTCGAATCTATGAGAGGTACGAGTATCATCATATAAAGTGTCATGAACATAGATAAAGAAAACTCCGTTTGGATTGACATTTGGAGATTAAACGTACGGATTAATAGGGCTGTCAGCCATTGATTCAAGTTTCCAATGCGGCCACCTGTCAAGTGTACGTCCACGTCTGTGTTTAGATTTATTGATATGGTTTATTTTAGAATATCAACTGTGAATATGCTTTTTTTTATTTAAAAGCCTATTTCGGCGGAAAATACTGGCTGACTATGAACTTATTGGAAATCTTAAAAAAAAAGTAGTAATTAATGAACAATTTTTCTATCGAAATAACTGAGATATCGCAAGAAAACATAATTTTTATGAAGTATTGAATTACGCAGTATTTTTTGTTTCATATTTAAGGCTTTGTCCCATAAAAAAAGTTTTTTAATCCATTTAATTTAACCACCAATTACTGTGAGTTAGTTTGGAAAAAAAAAAGTTTCAACATAATGGAACTTTGATAAGTGATTATGGGCGCACATGAGAACGTCCCAAAAATAAGTAGGCATTGCAACAGTACAGAGGGCATTAGCTAGTATACCCTGTCCATTAGTTAAATCATTTCTTGACACAGAATTAGTGATTGTAACAACACATTATACTTTGATTAATACACGTACGGTATTTTAATGTATGTAAGAAGTCATAAATCAGATAAATAAAAAAGATAAGGCTGTTTTTATATGGATTTTATTACACATATTATTAGTAAACTTTTACGTAATCTATCGTAATATATAAAGCTGGAGAGATTGTTTGTTTGAACGCGCTAATCTCAGGAACTACGGGTCCGATTTGAAAAATTCTTTTTGCGTTGGATAGCCCATCAATCTAGGTAGGCTTAAGGCTATATAACATCACGTTGCGACCAATAGAAGCGGGGCATATAAAAAAAAAAACGCGTTTAAAACCGCGTGATGCTGCAGATGTTCTAAAACAGCTGTCAAAAAACGGTTATCATGGACAGAGTATAAATACTGAAGATCACCAGCAAATAAGTCAGACGGTAGTTTTGTATCATAATCAACTTACAATGTTCCCACTGTTGGGACGCCTTGGCTCGGGGAGCGGGAGTGGGCCGTAATCTATTACGAACCAGTACGAGTTGGTGTAGTTTTGCATGGTTAGTTGTAAAATGAATCTCAGAAAACGGAATAGTACCTTTAATCTAGTATTAATGTAACTAATGATACTTGATGGTATGAATTTGACGCGCCAATCAATCCATTATTGTGGAGTGATTCCATTCTATTCGATATCAATGATAGTGAGGGCATTTATGATTAAATAATAAATTGCCTAATCGTTAATTCATATAATGAATAAATTGAAACGTTATTACTAAATTTATTATTCATGATCAGCCTAT
This sequence comes from Sesamia nonagrioides, assembly GCA_017933935.1. NCBI lineage: Eukaryota > Metazoa > Arthropoda > Insecta > Lepidoptera > Noctuidae > Sesamia > Sesamia nonagrioides. The sequence goes on along the minus strand of JADWQK010002002.1, from coordinate 1,163,480 downwards.
AACATAGGACTAGAATAAACGATATAAGCGTATTTTAATTATTTATTTCTTGCTTTGCTGGGACGCTCACAGGTAACTTACAGTGTTCGACTGCGGGACTTTTACTTTGTCTAATTTTGTCTCATTACCACTACTCTCAAAACGGTGAATGAAAACCACCATACTCTAGAACTTAAAATTTGAAGACATCAACGGACTAAAAGACTTACGTTGTGGTTTGCGGTCTACTTCCTCTCACAGAGCCCAAGCCCCTGTGTCTCAACAAAGGGAATATTAAACGCTACTTATTTTATACTGAGTCTTTAGTGCATTTTATACACAGAGGGTGTAGAAGGAAATAGTTATTTATGCCACTGTCAAGCAATGATAGCTATTGTAATATGAGTGATAGTTTGTGTCACGAACCGAACCTGAGTGGCACAATAGATCAGCACGAGTATTACAATAGCTGTTTGCGACAGAGTCATACAAAACTTTTCTACGACCTTGAAATAAATAAATACTTACAGAAAACCGTCATGTTAAACTTTATTAGGAATTATAGTACTTTACGTTCTGGGTGGTACAACTATTAAAGTAAGATATTGTCCATTTCGCTATTATCACTGATATCACTCATTTTCAATTCATTCTCAATTTTATTTATAAATGCAGATAGAAGTTAACAATGGCGCGAAAATAGCGCGGTGCGTACCGCAATGTTGTTTTGTTGTTATAATCCCACAAATGAAAGGCAAAGGCATATTCATACAGCCTAATACCATGCGATGTTTAGTCGTGACGCAAATACGCGCGCTGTTTGGCTTAATCATATGTTGATTTTTTAAAGCAATTGCCATAAAAAAAAAGAGTTTTATTGTAGTACGGTTTACCCGTGTGGAAGTGGTCATTATAACACAACTTGGCAGGAATGAGTATTATTGAGATATGACTTATCCAAATGGTCGTAGTACAACATATAATACATATGCCTAATTTGATGAATAGCTTACTATAATTAGATTCGCTAATTACGCGTTCCGTAAGTGATTGCATTTACAATAGATAAGAATCTATTATATATCTATTTGACCAAGTGGTTATTTTACAGTATTCGGTCTTATAGTAATTAACATAATTAATCACACCATGCATTGTTCGGATATAGCTTTCACGTGTCAACTTTGATGACCTTTCGCTATCTTGTATTTACTTAAGTGAAGCCCTCATACGTATTGCGCAGTACCTATACCTGATGTAATATTGTTTTAGGTAAATTTTATCATTATATTTATCATCGTATTATGTATGTGTAATGAAACAAAAGGCATATTTATAGGTTGTTGTTCTAAAAGTTACTTGTGTTGTCAGAGGTGAAGGATCGCAAATGGTTGTTATAACTTAATTAACGAGTGATAATGTTACGATGCGTATGAACAAATTGGTCTGTCGAATTGGCTCAGTTAAATATGTCAATAATTAGTCTAATTTTCCTACGTTTTTGACAACGTTTCCTACGTTTTGTTGATATTTGTTGACAAGATTCGAAAAAAAAAGAGATTTGGCCTTCACTACAGTGTACAGATTTCATGTAAATAAAATTTCATTAAATAAAATGATAGTGTCACTATTCTTGCTGAAAAAGGCCGTCATTGTAGTGTACCAAAATGAGGAAAAAATAGCATTTCATCCTCCAAAGAAAAAAGTTTCCTGAACTTTTTATAATATTTAACTCTTTCCTAAAAGCTACAAAATCGACAGTCTTTATTCAGAAGTAGAATAATCATGAATAAAAAACATTCGACTTGTATTATTGTTTTATAAAAAAGAAGGAAATGGGACTAAAGACCGCGACTTGACCGATGCTGGTGAATTTATCAGTATTTTACATGGAGCGACTGTTTGTCTATCTGACCTACATAGCCCAGTTACTGGAAAATACAATACCCCTTGGTAAGACTGGCTGTCAGACTTTCAGATTTCTGACTACCCGTAACAACTAATACTTAACAAATATTTATTGGGACAAAAAAAATACATTTTTCAATTTCTGTATACATTAAGACTGAATTACAACAGGTACTCGGTGGTAGGCCATAATATCGGCCGCCGGCAGAAGTTACCACCCATCAAACAAAATCTTGCCGCCAAGCGATTCGTCGTGCTCCGGCATGATGTCTGGTGAAGCTGTACGGAGGACGGATCTGAGCAATTGTGTTGCGATGTGTGCCGGGTAGGATGCACCAAATGTTATTGTGTCGGGAGTTTGGCCGTGGAGGGTCAAAACATATGCCTAATTTGATGAATAGCTTACTATAATTAGATTCGCTAATTACGCGTGCCGTAAGTGATTGCATTTACAATAGATAAGAATCTATTATATCTATTAAATACTCCCTCTGGTGCAGCATCGTTGGTCGTGCTGTTAGGTTTAATATTACATCACCTCGCTCAACTGTCGTCTTCCTTCCTATTCACTAAGTTTTTTAAGTGAATAGGCTTAATTAACTAGCGCGCTTTACCATCAACGATTGCATTACTGCTTACCATCAGGCGGAATTGCAGTCAAGCACTAGTTTATAATGATAAAAAAAAGGTACAATAGATTTATCCCTGTCCCCTAAACTAGGCTAGGCCTGTATCTTAGGGGGCTGGGGTACTGTTAAAGAGCTTCGAATAACAGCCCAGACTATCTGCTTAATGTGCTTTCCGAAGCATGAAGGGGCCTCAGAATGTGAAGATGGTTACTAATTCACAAACTAGCCGCGACAAGCGTAGGTTAACCTTTTCGATCGACATATGGGGCTGTTATTATTTAGTGATAATAATATATCATTTATTTCAGACACATGTACAATGTCCATAGGTTACAACCACGAGCCATATTGGAATAAATAAAAATCAAAAAATCAAAAAAATATCAAACATCAAAATCTAAATTAAATAACAATTAAAAAATAAATTAAAAAGTACATCAGATTATTAAAATTACAATAGAGTGTTAACAGGCGCTAGAAACCCATCATAACTCGGTTTCTATTTGCTTCAGAGTAAGTAACTACCTCGTATACGTACAATTTCTCATTTTAGCCTCTCATATAACAATTATTCATTATTAATTCAATTATACTATTTCATTAGAACATTAGAAGGTCGTTTCTCGTAATTATGTTCTAAATCTAGTCAGTCACATCTAGATGACAAAGAAATGTCAAATTGTATAAATAATAATAACATGATGATGATGATGATGATGATAGCTAATGACTAGGCAGCAATATGCAGTTGGTTACAACTTGAAAAAAAAAGTGATTAAAAACGATAAAGCTATATATGTACAAACTATGAGCAAATACGGTTCTTACAAAATCATCGAAATTAAGAGGTTTTTATAATAATCAGAGAAGATTTTAATCGTACAAATAAATAAAAATATTTATCCACATGAACGCTTTATTATTTTATAACGAAATATCACCTATAAATAGTACCTACACCCACATTTAATTAATTAATATTATCTAGAACTCCGGTTATTTAGATAGACCTTCTCGCTAAAATAAGTAGTAGGTACTGGAAAAACAGAATTAGTTTCTAATCTAAATTATAATTAATTGGTAACATTCCTAGGTGTTCTACGAACAATGTTCATTTCGCTTCTGTGGCCATCTCATTGATAGCTTATTCTGAGAACTCTCTTCAACTGACTTTTCACAGTGAATTTTTTTACAGAATGAATGGGCTAGGGCTAGGAATGGGTAGGTTACTAAAACATTTGATTATAAATTAATGGTATCTCTGTTTATTGTCTTCGAAAGGTACCACATCGAAGACCCTTGTTTGTCTTCAACGCTTGAGACTGTGTGGTGAGCCGCTTATGTAACGGGTGCACTTGTAATGCGTATATTATTTTAGTGGAAGTTAAAAATAATATTAGGAGGCGTATCCTAAAGTATCAAACTTTGGCCTTGTTTTTAGAGCTCTGTACCCAAAGGGTAAAAAGGGGCCAAAAGATTCCAGTATCCGCCTGTCTGTCACTTAGGTTTTACTGTCTTGTTTAGACACTGACAGACAGACGGACAATCAATCGGAATCATGAACCATGATAGCTAGACTATTGAAATTTTCATAAATGACGAATTTCTGTTTCTAAAAACAGAAGTAAATAATATTTAAGGGAGGCTCCTTAAATATTATTTTTCTCTGTTACGTGCCTTTAAGAGACGTCATCGGGTTGGTTGAAAAAAGAGAAACCATGGACATGGCGCGCTGGCAAGTGAGGAAACTCGGGTGGGTTTTAGTCAGTAAAAGTCTGACACACCCTTCCCCTCCGTCCAGAGCGGGAGAGGTCATTTGATGATTTCCCATACACGTAAAAAAAGGGGTCTCCTATACAACAGCTGATGTGACTGATATTGATATAGGTCATTTGGGACGGAATGCTTTGTTTGCGACTCATACTTGGTCGGTTTTTTAACGTAGCCGATAGTATGCGTAGCGTAGCATACTCGTAGCGCTTTGTAGCAGGCGCGTAGAAGTTTCGTAGCACTCCTGTAACTTGCGTTTTAGATCCTTGTAAACGTTGCAAGTTACTTTTTATAAAGGTGCAAGTAACAAGTTACTCGTATGTCTCACTGGAAGCTCCAGCTTGCTTAGATTATATTAAGGCGCTTCCTAACCAGGAGCACCCGCCTGTAATGCAACCTTTACTCACGATCTAGTCAAGTTGATTCTACTTATTTAATTATATGCATAAACCTATGAGTCCGTTATTTTATACCTTTCCTGGCAGCGTACCACCTGCGAAGTCAACTTGCAAAGCTCCTAGCTGTTACAGTGCAATTTTGGCTTATTACATTACAAGCCAACGTTCTCGGTACAGGAGCAGCGCCTTATGTAAGTGTAATTTAGAAACTGCCTTCATAACATCAGTCACCTATTCCGGTTGGTCTGTTTGGATTTGGCCCTCGTCGTGTTAGTTTGGAAGTCATCGCATCGGTTAGGTTGCGTTGTTTTATTCCGTGTTTGGTCGGTGCTACGATAATGTGCAGTGGCCGAAATCACGTTAGTCAATCGCTCTTTACAATAACGATTAGGATTTCACAGCTTTGTTTTTAGTTATGTTCCCTTGTTATTTGTGAAACAATGGAAACTGAATAGACAAGCAGCTTTCGGCTGAAACGATGAATAGACAGATAAAGCCACAAGCAGAATGACTTATGTATGTTTAACTTGTTTTTCAGAATCACTTTGAGAAAAAGGAAAGCCTTTTACCCGTTCAGATCAAGTATCTAAAGGTCAAATGATACAGTAAAATACAAACTTTTTTCTCAGACCTTTTCCGAGCAGAAAAACAAGGCGTAACTGAACGTTAACTAAATAATGTTCATTACGTATTAATGTTCAATTGGTATGTTTTACACGGGGTGCGCGCTGTGACCGCGCTTCCTCCCGAGGGAAATCAGTCTGCGATCCTCTGAACCTACACTATGCCATACTTTACCTGTTGGAGTAAACCATAGGAGCATTTTTTCCAACCTACATTACACCTAAATGTTTCCAAACAAACATGGTAATGTTTCCTCTCCAATCCGCTTATCGTTTCGTCGGAATTCCGGCACCGAGAATTAATTCAGTTTTAATTTACCTTCAAATAAAATCAAATTATATTTGGCTTTAATCATTGGGGAAAAAATCAACCGAGGGGAAAAGCATTAGACTATAAATGAAACGGGAATGCCCTTTTAGATTGAAACCCTATATTAGGAAAACCTGAAATTGGAATAAAAATCAGAGTTTTTCGTGGACTTTTTTCATATTATCACGTTACCCTTTAAACGTCCGTTTGACGTGACCTTTAAGTTAGTTACTCTTGGGTATTATAATTAAATTCTCCGGACCATGTTATTGAACAATTACGTGAGGTATCGATATGAGTAATGTGTATATTGCCTAGCTTCCGACGCCGTCCTAAACACTAAGTGCATTGCGTTAGCCAACGTTCGGCAAACAATGGTTCATGGGAAACATAATTCATTCGCCAATCTACTCTATATGGCGGCCATTTCCACAATGGTATGACCATGAGTCGCTGTATTCCATAGAGGTGGCTTGCCGTTAACAGAGCCGTCAATGTAATGACTACATCATTGTTAGGTACGACACTTAATCGACGTCTACAAGAATTGAAAGCGACTGGAGAGTCTAAGCGACGTGTATTAGTGTCGGTTATGGACCAATGTGAGGAAGTTCTATCAATAGACACAACAGATATGCCTCTAAATAGCCAGTCACGTTAATCTATACTAATATATAAAGCTGAAGAGTTTTCTTTGTTTGATTGTTTGAACGCGCTAATCTCAGGAACTACTGGTCCGATTTGAAAGTTCTTTTTGCGTTGGATAGCCCTTTACGCGGCGTTGGCGGCCGCTAGTGAATTATACAATTCTTCCAAACTCGACTATGTAAGGGTTGGGGAGTATTCCTCGGAACCAAAAATTATATTGTTGAAAGGCGCTTAAACTAATTTTTGCGATCTCAATACTGTGTTCTTACGAAATTGTTTTTAAGTACTCCTTTGATTCTGAATACACCCAAACCTAAAAGTGACTTTCTTGGTTTTATTGCAGTATTCATAAACTGTATCAAAATAGAGATATGGAGTCCAGCAGTTTCGCTTTGTGGTATTACGGACAACATAAATGATGATAGAAGCTGACTACGTAATACCTATTAGCCGTGTAGTCATGATCATCACAAATTGACCTTCATATCTGAAGCTTTTACTACTAGATCATTATTATCCCTTAAGAGTTTGTTTGCGAATATTGTGAAAGTATACATTTTGCTGAGCAGTGGTCAAACGCTATCGTCATCATCATCATCAACCTTTTATCATCCCACTGCTGGGCACAGGTCTTCTCTCATATAGAGAAGGACACGTCAAACGCTATACTTTGAGTAAATTATTTCATCTCCACTGCTGTTAATACGGTAAAGAGAAAACTCCTGACAAAACCCGCGAGCTGTAGAACCCAAAATCCGACCGGCATGTTCTAGAACCAAAAAAAGATATGTGACATATACAAAGCCATACTCGGTCTATATGGTGGATTACGGGATGCTCCCTCTCACTGACATGAGGCCTGTGTCAAAGGGGACACTGTAGGATGGCATATTTAAGAACAAAAATTCAGTTCAACATCTTAGTACGAAAAAAAAATCACTGTCAACTACATCGTGCTATATATCGGCGCATCACATATGCGCGGGGACGGCGCGTGGTGCTGGGCAGCGAGCTCGGTGCGCGCCGCCGGCGCCGTCGTCGCGCCTCACCACTAAGCTCATAGACACGGGCATTTCCATTGTTCTTATTGTTATTACACTAATACGCCTACTTTTTTATATAGTCCGCTTCTTTTATTGCACCAACTGAGCCCATCCAGTGATCCGGCTCGAAGGACCACTGGAAGGGCTCAGTTGGTGCAACAAAAGAAGCGGACTGAATGAAAACATAGGTGGCGGAGCGCGTCTGTGAGTTTAGTGGTGAGTAGCGACGACGGCGACGGTACCGAGTTCGCTACCCCGCACCCCGCGCCCTCCCCTCAGCCAATCACGCGCTTAAGTGATGCGCCGACACTATCAGATAAGCAATTGCTTCTGTACCTACATGACTTTTTACTCCGTTCCTGCGTAGGAAGGAAACTAAGTTCAGTGCATTTTCTTCGCGATGGTTCGTTGCATCGCGTCGCATCGAAAGATTTTCCCGAGCAAATACGTCGTTTTCGTTTTCGCATTCCTTCTGACTTTTTTGTTTTTGCTATGCAGCTAAGGATCCTAGCGTGATGGTAAATAGTTTATAACTTTCCTGAGGTGTTGGGTATATTTAGAATTTTTATTAATTCGATTGCTAGTTTCCTTTTCTGTATGAGAGGAGGCCTGTGCCCAGCAGTGGAACGATAAAAAGGTTGGATTGCTAGTTCCAGAGATTAGCACACGAGAACAAACAATAATCTCACTCTTAGTTTTCACTTATCTAGTAAATTAAATACTTAATATAACATTCAAATAATTATTACAAGGAAGTTGTAATTGTAAACAAAGAAAATGAAGAATTCATCCAATTTAAATTATCGCCGTATATTTTAATGCGAATATAAGATTTTTCCTTAATATTTTGAATTATTTTTTATATATAAATATTATTATTTTTTGTCTGTAGTGCGCCACAAAGAATCCGTGTCCCTTTCCTCCGATAGCTGTTTGTTTCCGATTGATTGCTTCATTTTAATGATGTTACAGTAACAGAAAACAGTGTGGACTTCGTTATCACTTGAAATATCAATAAAAGTTATCTTACAAAAGATATCTTTTCATGATATTTTTAGTCTAAACTAACAGTCTCGTATAGAATAGTTAATGTTAGATTGTGTTTAAGTACGCTTGATGGCACGGCAGTAATATTGATGCTGATTCATTTGTTTAGAACTAAACTAAGTTCAGTGCATCTTTTTCTTTATATTTCATTCAGAAAAGGACAGAAGACAAATTTTAGTTTAGTCCTTTCAAAACTATCATCGCCTCAGGTATTTTGACGTATTTTTAGTCGCCACGTTTTTAATCATTTCTAAAACTACATTTATCTTCTCTCTCTTTCTTGAACTCTAAACTGATCTAAAATTCAGTTAAGTTTGTTAACAAGGAAGTCGGAAGAAATCCCTATCCCTTTAAATATTCTTTATTTTCTTAATATTCTTTATTTTTATTTAAATAAGTAAGTAATGAAGCTAGGTATGTCTTGGAATTCGAATGAAGTAATTCAATTAAACCGTTCATAACTGACACCCACATCTTTATTTTCCACGAACTTGCTTGAACCAAATATTTCCAACCAAGTATTTATTTGTCTTACTAAGAATTGATTATCTTAAGACTCAGCCAAGACAGGCCACAAAAGGCCAGGGTAGACCTTACACTTCTATTTAAAGTAGGTAGGTACAGCTGGGGCAATTAAGCGCTGTTAAGCGAATCGACACCCTACGTCAACTTATTTATGTACCTAGTACTACCTACCAGTGGCGAAGGGTGAAATTTTGACAAAGGGAAGCCGGTCCAAAAAAATAAACACTTAAACACTTACCTACTGCAGGATATCTTGAATAATATTGCCGGTAGAATAATATAAGCCATAATAACAAACAAAATCCACAGTATTTAACCAAATCTGCGATTAAATTACCTTACAGAATCAGTCACAGTTTAAATAACACAAATATTAAAATATAACAAACGAAATTATCACGCACCAGTGGTATAGCAACATGTCACATACTAACAATAATTTATTTTCAACCTTACGAAATGGAACACGAAAATATGCCAAAATAAAAAGAATATGACTTGCGAAGGATTTCATTATAACGCTAATTCTTTTTAATTTTGTCGTGTTTTCTTTCTCCCGTGCCGTGCTTCAATAACAATAATTTCTTTGTCTCTTTCTAATAGAGGAGAGGAGAGAACTGCAACCCGGTCGCGAATAGCCTATCTTTCTTTAAATTTTACGTACAGTTAGCGAGCATTAGAAAGAGATGGTGACACGCTCTGTCTCTTTTCGCCTCATAGTAAAACGTTGGCCGAGATAAGCTGTAATTCGTCGAGTTACCTTTACGACTATAAAATGAAATGTGATACTTAGGGTATTGCTAAGAATTACTATTGCTATTGTAAATCGCGCAGGCATTTAATTAATAATACTTTGTTAATGAAATAGAATGTAAATACTTTTGTATGAATATGGAACTGATTTTTGAAAGGTAACCCGGTGGGAATCGGCTTGTATGGACTCTTCGCCACTGCTACCTACCCATTTAATACTACCGTCAAAGAATCATTGATATATTTTGTACTTACGGATAGTGTCGGTTAGTTAATTTGCTTAAAATAATTCCCTTGAGTTAAACTCTGAACGGTACATTTTCTCAGTACTCAACACAAAGTTTCAGTGATAATATATCTCATGCAGCCGCTATGGAACGACCCTCCTGTGTAATGAAACTAATAAACCTAATGTTTCGGCGACATTTCTGAAGAAAAACATGTTTATAAAATGGGTGTAGTGAAATTAGAAATTCTTGTTGAACTTCTTGTTTTATCTTGATTTAGAAGCGACAACAGCTCAGTGGGTAGGATTTAAGACTGATAAGCGTGAGGTGGCCCTGTGGTGTTGGCCCGACTTATAAGCGTTGTGGGCCACCACTTCAAACCGAGAGAACACTGCTCTTGAAACAGTACAAAACAAGGAAAATATTGTGAAGAAAACGGCATGACTTAAAACTAAAAGATTAATGATATGTGGTACCCATTAAGCAGAAAGAAGAGAGAGTAACAGTAGAGGAGGACTAAGTCTCAGTAGTGAAAAAATTACAGGCTAGTTTTGATACTCAAGTATGAGTGTGCGGGTTTGATTCCAGGTTAGGCAAGTACCAATGTAACTTTTCCAAAGTTATATGTACTTTCTAAATATATCTTGGACACCAATGACTGATTAAAAGGTGAAGGAAAACATCTTGAGGAAACCTGGACTTTAAGTCTGAAATCGCCAACCCGCATTGAGCAAGCGTAGTGATTACGCTCAATCCTTTTCTGTATGAGAGAAGATCTGTGCCCAGTAGTGTGACGATAAAAGGTTCACGATGATGATGATTATAATAAGTTCTTTTTTATATAAATTACTGTCTTTGCGGTATTCACCATCATTTAAATTATACAAGCTGTCTTTTTGCATCCTCGTTAAATTGAAGGAGGTAACTTTAACTGTGCTAGTGATTCATGACACGATTTAATACTAAAAAAATGGTCTGATTTACAAATTAAATTTCTAGACGCGCTCGTGGTAAGACTCACTGTAAGCACTTGATGTCCTTCTGTTATATCAGATGGGTAGACAGAACCGTTTTCTCCAACGTAGCTGAGATAAGGACTAATCACCTTAAAATATTGATTTAAGTCCAAGGCAAGGATCTGCTGATAAACCTTATAAATTCGTTGAAAAAAGGGTTTATTTAAAAATATATATAGTTTGGTAATAAAATGTATAGCCCTCTTTAAAATAGCCTTTCGTTTGTTTCGACACGACATTTAAAAGAGGTAAAGAGATTTTTTATTGCTCATTAAGATACTTGCTTAATTAATGAAACTTAGTAAAGTAGATACTATTAAGAGTCTAAAGTAGTTATGGTTAAGATATTCTACCTGATAACGTTCACCTATAAGTGTTGTTATACTTCTGTATCGACTTTTAAAATCACATGTTACCTTTATGTAACACCGTGTAAAAAATTGTTGGTGGACTAACATAAATAAATAAAAGACACACACAGAATGCAATTTTGTAATGAAATTAACAAAAATTATCGATTGCAGCATTGATTAGGAAATGTGAAATGAAATGTGTGAAAGTTTAAATTCCATTCCACGGAGCCAATTATGTAAAATATTGAATGGAGTAGAATCTCATCATAATTTTTCAGTACTGATGCATAGCAATATGAATTAAGTTTCCACTTAGACCCAATGCATTTGTGGCAGTTTGGGACGAATTGAACTGATTTCGCTAAGTATTATATTACAAAGAAGCTGTTATAATAATTATGAAGTATATGTACAGACGACAGCACATCAAGATTCTACAATATGTCAGATTTCTTTATTAGATTTTCATCTTTATCTTTAAAGTTTTAAGGCTCAATTTTGATTGGGAGTTTTTCACAGTTTCGGGTAGCTTGACCTGCTGTCGTTCGTACGTCTTGGAATTTTTTCATAAAGGATTTCAAATACATCGGATACAGATAGTATTTAGAAGAATTGATTGAAATGTGTAAAAGTAATAATCAAAATAAGTACTAGGTACTTACATGGTGTATAATATCGGTGGCGGCGTAGAAACTCTCATGGGGATCGGGACGTTTCATCATGTAGGGGCGCGGGAACTCCGTATCTTCGCAAATTTCTGCACCAAAAATAAAATATCAATTAGTTCCAAAGGCTTTATAAACGTTTATTTTTGCTTCTGATACATATATTTGGTCAGACATAGGTATGACACGAATATGGTATACGAAAAAAGTTGCCCGTCATTCCTATTTCAACTTATTTTCGTATAATAATGGAGCGTTCACGTTGCGCTACGGACGGGCGCTCCGGCCTCAAACGTCAGTCAAAGTCATGGATAATTCGTATTTTTGACCAAAAAACCCGTCACTATTTTCTCCGCCGTATTCTCCCAAAGATACACGAACCCGGGGCCTATTATCCTGCGCTCGGGGCGCATCATCTTTTCAATATGGCTCCGGAACAATGGCCGGCTTTCCGGCCGGATGTCCGGCCGCCCGTAACGAGCACGTATCTTGAGTATTCTTTTAAAGGGGCCCAGTGTCAAAATGTTGGATTTATAGTTTGTTAAAATGTTCACGGTTGAAGGTAGTTTTTTCATTTTTATTAATGTTTAGGTTTAAGCTTTTACAGAAAATATTCTTCGAAGTTTTCTTTACTTAGCTTACTATCACAGGCAAATTGTTAAAAAGAAAATGAAATATTGCAAACGATAGCAAACTTCCAAGAGTTGAGTGCAAAAAAAACTCGCTATCTAACAATCAGATAACGACTCAAAGCATTTTCCCTAACATTCATCAGAACCTCGCATTTATATTCAAAAAATATGTAGTTAAGAAAATTATTAGCTCGTTTCGTTTCAAGCTATTCGTGTAAGAGTCAAGAGCGAGGGAAAGTAACAATCTAGGGGCAAGTACACTCATAACCTAACGAGTGCAGTCGAGTGGCGAGTCGAGAGACGCGGGTGAGCTAACTAGCGACAGTAGGAAAAAACAAGCCAAACGACCACAAACACGGCATCTAGGGAACATGTTAAAAGCGTTTAGAACATTTATATTTTTTATTTCTGTATGTATTATTTTTACACTTTTATAAATTGTTAGAATTTCTGGAATAAACTTGCGTTTTGGTCTACAATAAAGTGCTTTATAAGCATCAATATGAGGAATCATCATCTGCACGAATATTGTGTTGTAATGCGTATCAGACAGAAAATGGGCAATGCCTTTGATGATATAACATTGAAGCTTATGTACATGTTTAGATTCCACATGGGGATCAACCCTTGTTTATTGAGCAAAAAATAGTCCGTAGTAGTTTGTTCATTTGTAAGAGCAGATATTTACAATTAGGGTCAGCTCTCTGTGGATTTAATATCTCCGCCATTATTGTACTTTACAACTCCTGTGTCGTATATGTTGTTTTATCTTCTTCTTTCTGTAGACTTGCAACTTGCTGCCTCACGTACCGAATATATTGCTGTTTTAGTAGTATTGTTTAAACAACAATGTTGATTTATACCCATTAAACATACAAGGGTTCTTTTAGATATTTATATGACATTAGTCTACAGAGAAGTAGTAGTTTTCTTCGAGTATTGGATAAGATAAAGACAAATTTATGTTTTCTATATATCACAAATGTGGTCATACATTACGTGTTATGACAGAACTTCGAAAACTATTGAAACACTAATAAAAATACAGTCACATTTCTATTTGGAGAACGAGACATTAAACTTGGATGATTTGTAAGCTGTTGACCCGCGGACCATAGCTTTATATTTTATTATGATATATAGGTACTGGTAGGTAATGTATTTGGTAGAAATAACACGAGACTCACCGTTATATTCGTGCTGATCGTGAGTCTCTCGCTTGTCACGGCGGCCCAGGGTCTCCCTCCAAATGTTATAGGGTTCCCTGTAATCCTCATCAACGACAGCAGGTCTAAACAAAAAAAAAATATCTCTTACCAGTGTGTAAAGTTTCCTAAAGCCCAACTAATTGAATTACTTTTTGTTTTTCTTTTAATTAATGAAATGGTTTGTTGTCCCAGTGTTTTGTTGCAGTGAATGATTCAAGATGTGTTTAAATACGTTTACAATCCGGTATCTGTTTGTGGATTACAACGCTTTTTTCACAAAGGCTGGACTTAGTAACTCATGACTGGACGGCAGTGGCTGATTGGCAATTTTGTAAATATTAGGTTTAATATTTAAAAGATTATTGATAAACAAGAACCTGAAATGGCCAATTTATTAGAAACTTACCTCAACATGTGTATTGGCGGGCAATTAGCAAGTGCAAGTGCTAGCCTTGGAGCTCTGCGATTATTTCTAGAGCTTGAGCTGTGTCTCAGAGATGGGCAGAATGGTTTCTTCAGCATGTTCGGTATACGGCGACGTGTCTTTTTGGTAAGCAGAACTACTGTGGCTGCGATGAACGCCCCACCACCCACCAGGGCACCACAAGCCAGTCCCACAGAAACCCTTAAAGAAGAGTTTCTCTTCTTCCTTGAAGATGGCGGAGTATCAGTCCTGTAATACTCCTCAAGGAACTCTGCTGATGTATTCACCCAGGTTGGAACTGTTGATAAACAATTAGAATTATTTGTATCAACCCAACTACGAAGCTCGCTTTCAGTTTCCACGTAAGACTAAGACAATGAAGGAAAATGAATAGACGTTGAGACCAAGACTAATTGTTGTTTTATAATGGAAGACAATTTACTGAGAGATGCCACCCGCTCCGCTCAATCCCTAAGACAACGAAGCTGAGATAATTGGTGATTTGTCCATCGTTTTTGTGCATTCATATTGTTTGTCTAGATTTTCTTAGGTGAGTTTTGATGCGTAGGTAAAATATGTAGTACCTATATTTTATGTTCAGGAGTGCTTAGAGGTGTATACTAATCATTCGATTGATACTACAAATAATCTAAAAAGACTGTTATGAAAACAAGTGTGTTCAGAGAACTGCAATCGAGTGAGCTTTTCAAGTAAATACCACAATACGGTCAAATACCGTATTTTGGTATTTACTTGAAATGCCACAATACGGTATTTGACTAAAAAAAACTAATTAGTCCATCAGTCAGATTTCCAAAAAATACTAGACATGTATTTTTTCTTTTTTCATATAAACAAAAAATTAAGACGATACATGACGATACGTTGAAAACTCGTGTGACGGCACTGCACGCTACACTTTTTAGAGAGCAGTGTCGTCACCAGCCACCACTCCTGATCTTTAATGCCTTTTATATTTATCAATTTTTATTGATTTGATAAAACAAAATATACGTATCCAATATTTTTCTATAACCTGAATGACGGACTAAATAGAATCATTTTTTCTTATCCAGGAAACACCCCTATTGATAACAAAATTAATCAAAAACTCACAATTAGAAAATAAATTTTCAGGTGTATGAATTTTGAGTATACCAAGAGTATTCTGAAAAGTTGTAAACCGGCTTTAAATTTTTCACAAAATCCGTTTTAGGTCGAATTGTATAGCGGCTCAAAACTAGGTCTAAACTAAAACTGAGGTAAAGGAAAATGGCGAAATGCCAGTGTTAGGTGCCAAGAGTGAGTTAATTCTGCGCTAATATCTAATTGTACATTTAATAAAGTGTATCTCAGGTTTGCAGGTCTCAGAGTCGAATTTGAACTAGACTTGTGGGAACGGAGACGGAATTCTCTAGATAAATACATTGCGAAATATTGTTGTGTTAGAATTTAATAGATAAGTCAGGAACTTTTAAAAGGTATGCTTGAAACTTGGGAAGGTGTGTTTTTGTGGTGTGTTTTTTCAAATAGAATATTTGGTTGGTAACTTAGGCTGGAAAATTTACCGTTTATTCAGAGTTAGATTTAAAAAAATTATAGGATTTAAGTTATTTGTATGAAAGATTACGGGGTAATAAGCGGTTTACGATTTAGGTACGAGGTATTAAAAAAAACTAATTACTAGATCTCGTTCAAAACAATTTTCGTTGGTAGTTTTTATAGTAATGTACATCATGTCCTTATTTAGATTTTTCATTTTCTTATTTTAGAAGTTAATGGGGCTACGTTTTTCCACTTTGGAAGCGTCTGTCACGCAAACTATTCGGTTTAGAAAAAAAAATAGTTTTAGAAACCTCGATATCATTTTTAAAGACCTATCCATAGATACACCCACACGAGTGTGTTTGATGAAAAAAAATATTTGACTTTCAGTACTAAGTATGGGGAGCCCCCAATATTTTTATTTTTTTTATTTTTGTTTTGTTCACAGAATACATCTACCTACCAAGTTTCAACAGTATAGTTTCGGAAAAAAATGGCTGTGACATACGGACGGGCAGACGGACAGACAGACATGACGAATCTATAAGGGTTCCATTTTATGCCATTTGGCTACGGAACCCTAAAACGTACAAGTAAATTATTTTTAATTTTCGTTTTAATTTATCACAAACATTATTTGTGTCCAAGTGTATGCCACATAACAAACGCACATCGACGCTAATATCGAATTCACAAGGCCTCCATATATATTACCTAACGTATTTACTAATGGATTACGTGTCTCGAATATTTTTGTTGAATGTTCAAATATAAAAGCGTTTATGAAAACTTCGTTTGACGTACATACTTACATATAATTTGTACGTTTTGATGGTCTTTGTTTTCTCAGTATTGATCTTGGTATTGAGACTTGTAGGGAATTGTGATTTTTTTGTAATGTAATATGGTTCATAAGTAGGTATATGAAAACGTAGGCATTGCAATTTGATTCTTAATTTATTCCGAAATGTATAGCAATGTTCATAATCTCAGATAAAAATATACATTACAACGCCACTAATTCAGCTTTCTACTTTATTTAAATGTAAGATGATTTTTTAGAGACAATTTGTAACAAAAAGGTTCTAATTAGTTTTTAGTTTCAATGTAATCTCAACTTTTAAGCGCTTTTAATTCATAAGTGTTGCCGGATCTTTCAAATTAATCACAGATAAGAAACAAAGGATTAACTACGAACATATTTTGATACGGGCATCCTACTAGCTGTTGCTTTAGAATCACGAAAACTTTACTTATTTTTAAATGAAGCTAACCCAAATATGATGGCAAAAGATATTAAGACCATTTTACTTAGGGCAGCTAAATCTCACCCGTGTTGAGGGTTCAATACCCTCTCGAGATCCTAGTTAAAGCGAGCAAGCCAGCGAAATAAGTTAGGTACCTATTCTTTTTAAAATGAAGGTGGAAATATAAGTCTGCTCCACCTACCTAATAATAACAAGCTAAAAAGAGACGGCTATGAAGAACGTAATACTTAATAATATTATGTTTTACTTGTCTCTATCTAGTTATTTTGTGTTTTTTTTTTCTTTTTATACTAATTTGTTTAATTTTGTTTAAAAAAAGAAACTGTTCAAAGCGTTATAATATTGTGGCTAAACAATTGAGATGAAATAATTTTAAGCATCTCTGTGTCTGTTTAATTCAAATTTCATACCTGTTCAGCTTCTAATAAAATCAATTTTACAGTGTAAGATTTCATTCATTCAATTCAGGGTTTCATTTCGTTTGTAAGGGAAACTAATACGTAACTAACTTCGAAATGGCGTCAACAATTGAATGTTTAGCGCACAAAAGGTAGACGGTACATTATGTTCCATTTCGGTAATTAGACACGTATCAGGATACTTGTAAGGATTCCTAATTGGGACAGATTAGGAATAATGATGATTCAGAAACCCCCACACCGACTGCCGCCGGCGTAATTATGTTGGAAACTTTGATGTGGCTCCCCAAAGTACGTAGCGTGGGTATCTCACGACATTACCTTATGTTATATTACAACAAGAACATATTTCACAGCAACTTTATATTAGAGTTCACTTTTATCACCTGCGCCATAGTAAAATAACAATTTAGTAAACTCTTTATGAAAGTCTCTGGCTTCTCTTCACATAAGTAGATTTTAGCTGAAATGTAATCTATTTTTTTTATAGAATTTCGTTTTTGTGTAGTCGAACAAGCCTTATACACTGTGGCTGTCGAAATTACTCAAAACCCAATTTCCTTGGTATAATATCTCGGAGAGTGCGGGCGACGCTTCTCAGCCTCCTCAAAACATAATAGGGGGGTACGAAATAATCCCGATCAAAGATTTTCTTTAATTACAAGTTCTTCATTTAGCGGGCGGCGATTTATCACTTAAGAAGCGATTTCCTCAAAAGAGCTGTGGATTAATTAGAGAAAGATAAAATTTGTGAAATAGCCGTAGGCTTGCGAGTGCTCCGAACTGATAAGGTCTCCGATGAGGAGTAATGGATCTATTAGCCAGCCCTCTTACGCCCACGGGACCACTTCTTTATGTTCGCGTCAAAAATTATCCAATCGTATTTATAAATCTCCGCCTGTTCACTTTTTATTCCAGAATAATTTCCTTGTACAAAACATTTGATTCGATAAACTGTTTCGGATTCCCGTTCGTGATTGCGCAAGGTGTTTATCCCGTGAATTGAGCGCTGATTCGGACAGCGCAAAATCAGCTGCAAATACCATACAAATTATCTGCTGTTTGCGTTGATTTATTTATATTTTAAGTAAGCACATTAAATCCACGGCGGGATGAAAAACGTTTACCTACCCGTCGGGTTGTTTCGAAGGTTTTATCATTATTAAAATGGAAAGGATACCGACGGTGGGGTATAAATAGGTGAGTGGTGTACTTACTGGATTTGAAAGTGATTTCGCTGATGAGGATCCATTCGTGTTGGAACTTCAGCTTCATCATGAGATGCTTAGCGGTGCGATTCTGCAGGTCGATATGCACTATTCTGGCGTGCTCGGACACTCTATCCTGCTTCGGTTCGTGGGAGACATAGTCTTCCTGCCACCTTTCCCCTTCTAGTGAGAAGTACACTTCTGCTTCTTTGAAAAGCTGACAAAAGGAAAAGAACATTGCAATCGCTGAATCAACGCACAGTATTATATCTATACTCCTAGAAAGAAAATGTTAATTACAAAATAACGTGAAAATATTTTTAGAAAAAAAATGGGTTTATTAAAACATTTTTAGCCAAATGAAAATATGGACATGGGGAAAAATTGCAAAGGCTTTCGCAAAGGCAATAAACAGGCGTTACCTGGACGTCTTTTGTGAACATGTTGTTGGTGTGGACATCGATATAGTAGAACAGGCGAGTCTCACTGAAGTTGAATGTGAGGGTGACTTCTTCATCTGCTGTCATAGTTTTGTTCCAGCCAACCCAACGAGATCCTACGACAACATGCAATAGTGTCATAATATTTGACTGGGTTCATGTTTTGTTTAGTTAATAAATGGCATTAGACACATACCCCCTTATTCATAAACGCTGCTTAAAGCTTAGCGATTATTTAAACATACATTTTAGACATTTGCACGTCACTTAACTTTGATCTTCGTTCATGAATAAACCCGTTAAACACCGTGGTGTTTATTCATAAACGATGATTAAAGTTAAGGCCGCTGTCTCGAATCTTGCGGGCAGCGGGGCGGCGGCGGCAGCGGCGCGGGAGCCGGGCGGGCATCGAAGATTTGTTCTCGAAACTAGCGGGCAGATCGCGCGTCACTATAGCCGCATAGTGTTGTGTTCACGATTGTGTCGACGAGATATTTGTTTTTATTCGCGAAAGAAATGTCTGAACAATGGCGGCAATATCTTTTTGATTCAAATTTATTCCTAACGCTCGATCACCGCTCGCTGCCCGCCCGCCGCCCGCAAGTTTCAAGCGCGAGAAGTACACCGCTCGCTACCCGCCGCCGCCCCGCTGCCGCGCCGCTGTTTTCGAGAACGGGACTGTTTGATTGTACGCATAAGATCTTGCCGCTCACTCGCCGCCGCCGCCGCCGCCCCGCTGCCCGCAAAATTCAAGGCAGCGGCCTAAGTGACGTTAAAAGGTCAAAAATGTATGGTTAAGGAATCGCTAATCACTAGTTAACTTTAAGCAGCGTTTACGAATAAGGGGGTTATTGTTTTAACAGAAATGTTGGTGTAGTAATTTAGTTGTACTGATTTTATTATTATACTATTTTGATTAACCGTTACTCTATAAAAAAACACACATTAATCACTTAACTACCAAACTTAGTTAGTCTATTTCCATGTAAATACATTTTACTCATGAATTAATCCAATCCCTACAAATCGGCCTGACCGATAGTTAAGTGAAGATTGAGGACCCGAAATTTACATACCTCTTGTGTCTAACTGATCGGGCAGTTCAAAATCGTTGGGCCCTAGCAAGGAGTCCGTCATCTGACCAAGTCCATTAATTAGGCGTCCGTCCCGGAGTATTCCGTCGTAACCCAGGTCTTCGAACCTCGCCCCACCGGTCATCGCCTGCATATCTCCGCCTTTGGGTGCGGAGTACGCAACTAGATCCTCTGCACAAAGAACAGATCGTAAATTTACCGCCCGGAGGCGGCTTTTCATCGCTCAGCTCGCAATCGCAATAACCGCAAAATTCACAAGCAGTGCAGAGCAATGTCGCTTTGCATTGTCCCGGGACGCACCAGCAATTGTACACGATATACCTATGATACCTACGTTTCCAACGACATCCATACAGTTCTACCCTCATACAAGCTGTGCGAGGGTGCGCTGCGTATGGAAAAACGCGTACTTTCGATGCCACGAATGGTGCTTCAAGAGTAGATTTCCTCGGCGTGTATGTGTTAACGTTTCCAGATATAAGCTGCAATAAAGAAAACAAGTATTTGTACTTGTTTTATAAACGAACGGCGCACAAATAGGTGGAAACTGCAAAAAAGGTTGTGTCCGTTTATCGAAACATAAAACATTAGAATGATCACTGAGATAGTCTACAAAGTTTTTTAAGTACAGTTTGCCTAAGCTATGTTTAGAAAACAAGGAAAGGGGCATTCAGCCTTGACGGACGGATGAACACTTTGCACGGGGACAGAAAAGAGATCCATCTCTGTGAAAATATTTCGTACATATTTACGACATAGGCACCACAAAGAAAATGAAATCGTTTATCTTCTTTTGTCATTTTACGTGGAGCCGCATGTTTTGTTTTAACATTTTATTTTATGTACGGCCGTTTATCAAGGGAAATTGAAAAATGTAAACCACTAAAGCGGTTTGTTTACAGACTCACTGAGAGGGCTCGACATTTTTATTGTGGAGTAAGGATATGCGAAATTGCGATTGGTTCAGGTGAGTGAAACAGTTTGTCATACACTGCTTGAATATGCTGCCGTCGTTTTTGTAGGTAATAGTGATTTATAGTCCGCATGTGTTTGGAATTATTTTATTAAACAAACATACTAAAGAGAGACCACAAATTGATATGAATATTAACAGCTATAAGGATAGGGACAAAACATCATCCATCCGTAGTCTTTGATGAACTGAGTATAAGATGATATGGTTTAAAAGGGGTGACTATCGACATGATTACTAATACAGAAGTATGGAAGAAATGTCGCTTCAAACCCCAGACAAATTAGGATAACGGCAGAGGAACGATAAGAATCGATCAACAACATCGATATACATATCTGTAGCGATATTAACAACGCCACATGCGAACAACGCATCACAACGCGTTACGCAAATACTACATCTCACAAGCAGAGGTTACTGCACAACTTGTTTACATCCAACTTCCAGGCATCAACTGTCGGGCCCGTCAGACACAGGACCCGCCTCGACGCCCGATTTTACTTTTCCTATGGAAAACTTTACACCTTGATTCTCATACCTATATATCCATCTATTCTGAGGTAATTCTAGTTTCAATATAAAGAAAACACACATATCACATCCTTCAAGTTGTCACTTACGTATGTCATGTACTGGTGAGTAGGTACCTACTCGCAGCGTTTCGTTGAGCGTAACCTAAGCACCCGCTCGGGGACTAATTTCACGAAATACGAGCCTTGTGTCTTCGAAACGAGGCCGAAACTTCCCTGTGATCCGAAGTATGTTAAGGAAAACTTCGAAGGCACTGATTTGTGCCTAATCGCTAAGTAAATTAAATGATTTATCTAACTTTTAACGTTTCCAAGTTTTAATTTGGCGTTATTGCGCCAGTATTTAAGGTTCTGACTATTTTAACGAAAGAAAGGACAAATAAAACCGTCTCAAATTTAATCAGCCGACTCTAAGCCCTAAATAAAGAACTGAATTTACAATGCAGCCTTACTGTGCTATGCAGCGCTTCGTATTTTCAGAGTTGCCTTAAAATTGTGTTTATAAGGAGCGAAAACAAAGACTGAATTGAATTGAATTATTTCGCAGCCAGAATAAAGAAAAACTCAAAATGAAGTGGTTACTTACCCTGCTACCGTTGAAATCTTTGTATTTGACCCAGCGGTTGAGTGCGGTGCGCCAGTACTCCACCGAGTAGCTCTCGACAAATTCAACTCCCACGGAGTTAGCGAATCTGCCCTGTGACTCGGAGCCAGTGATAAGATACTCGTCGCGTAGATCAATCTCCAGAAATTGGCGGCTTCGAGGTGATATTAATCCATTAGGGCACCAAGCGCCGCCTTTAATCTCAGTCCGTATACTGCAAAGATGTGTCTCGGTTAACTTCTCCTCAAGCTTCTTTTTATTCATCACAATAAGCGAGCAACAAGTGGACATAAAGCACAGCCGGGCGTGTATTTTTGACGGTTTACCAACGATTTTGAGTTCATTTTGGTACTTAGCTAACCAGAAAATGTTTAAATAGTCGTTTAGGGTACGCTGACGCATAAACAAATAAAATTAGCTTAATAGTCTTAGCAAATATAGTGAAACATTTATTTGTGTTTCGTTTGACGACAGAGCGGGACGTCTGGTAGCCGTTCCATTTGTATATCTTGCGTGACTTCATCAGTACCTACAGCGGAACAAAGCGCGCTAAGCGCTGAATTAACGTAGCATTTGCTAAATCGCCTCTGACCCTATGTAAAGTGGCTCAGATGATAAGGCTTGGGAACAGCCGGTCCTACTTACATCTTGTTATCTTTGGGGAGTCAAGCTCTGAAAGGCTTTTGTAGGATCACGGTCGTTCCAAATTCATATGAAAATTTAATTTTCTGTTAGTGAATTTCTCAAACGGGAGTCGAGTTTTCGCGTTATTGTCTCGCTTCGGGCTTATACGGGCTTAAGGCCATGAATGTGGGTCCCACAGTTAATTGTTTGAGCTAAGTATGAGCGTTTTGCGGCTGGGGGATTCACAATTATTGTAACAACTTGGCCGTATCATAGCGCTTCATTGTTGTTTAACAATGGGCAGCTAAAGACATTATATCGATTAAAGAGCTATTTGTTTCGGATTTAGGGAATGTGTGTCCATTCAGAGCTGTGTTGTACTCAATATTGAGTTGTTATGCACTAAAACAATAGTGCACTATTGCTTAATAAATGTTTGTTGCATATACATTGTCAGCATTCTTGTAGTATTTGTGTCGTGGAAGGCTCAATAAACAAGCAAATTACCGTGAGCTGAGAGGTGAGACACTCTGGTCGTAGCTGGAGCTTGCCGAGAGCGATTCGTTAGCAATCAGCCCATTTTCCATGCCAAGTGGCACATGGCAGGTTCCTCCATCGGCTGTAAGAAAAATATGGTATTTAATAAATGTATTAACATTCAAGAACTCGTTTTTTCGAAGTGGAAGTAAATCTTTCTTAAATCTAATAAAAAGTTGCGTTTTTATGAACGACAGAGTTTTATAAGTAATTTAAAAAGAAAATGGACTGAATAATCACTTCACTTAATAATTGTAATGAGTTTTGATGAGTATTATTGTTTAGTTGAGTGAGAGTGTTTGTTTTTGTTTAATTAGGGTGTGTGTCGTGCTCTGCGTGTTCGGGGTCCGGGAGTCCGGCCCAGGGCGGGGCGCTAAACTCTCAGGATCATAACCATTCCTTCCGTAATGTGTGTTTTGGTGTTGCATTAGGAAGGGACGATCCTGGGGTTACTCTGTGTGTCCGTTTATTTTCGTGCTCCTGTGGTATCAATCGGACATTTTAAAGGTTATTCCTTGACAATGTAACAAAACTGAAGACATCCGATTTTGTATTAATCTACACCCTACAATTATAGCCTATGAATACAACCTTATCTCGCAAAGTAATAATAAAATAAATTATATATATAGTTTAATAAAACACGCTTTAATAGCAATTGAACAAAAAAATAGAAAAAATATTCTCTTTTTGATTTTTTTCTAGTTATAGTATTGTCTTGCCATCGTCCCTTGACCTCGGTGCAAATTTTCAAGTTAATCATACTCGTAACTATAGATTGAAATGATGTTAAGAAATTCCGTTACATAAACGTAAAGCTAATAAAAGGCATAAAGTAGTCAACCAAATTACTTAAAATTATGTAGGCTCGGTAAGTGTTCTAGAATTAGTATCGCCAGTCACAATCTATTTATTTATTTAATAATAGCCGCCATTTTGCGATAAAGTACTGTGGAAACGAGTGGGCTGGTCCATAGTCTATCCGCCTTTAGTTTTGTCAAGGGCATCGGAAATTATACTGTGATATTACCCGATGAATTCAGAAATTGAGACACCGGAATACATATACCAAATACACATACAAATGAAGCAAGTTAATCAGAAACTTGTTCAAAGACTTGTTTTGTTTCTATGCAAAAAGTCTATAAATTTTGTTATATTACCTAAAATTTTAGCATAATAATAATTTCATCGCCACTGCTCTCAAAATGTCGAAAGAAAACATCGCGAAGCAACCGGCACTTCTTATTACCAGAAACTCGAACACATGAAACATGTAGTCTGGTGGATTACAGCCCACTCTCTCTCAGGGAGAGGAGACCTTTGGCCCAGCAGTGGTGAGAACATAATAATTCTGATTGCGAAGGGTAACCTTTAATCCTTTACCTTTAAGGGTAATCTACCTATCAAAATCTGGTTTAAACAAACATGGGATATGTTTGTGTAAACCTTTTGATTGTATTATGATCAAATACAAAGTTACGGTACTTATTTTTTGATGTAATTTTCCGCTTAATGGGCTTTCACGAGTAGGCAATTATCAGAAAAACTTATTCTATATTGCTATATTGGTAATTAGGTAAGTATTACCAAAACTATGAAAGATTATCCTTGCTAATAATCCTAATAGAGTAACACCGAACAAAGAGAATTGATTCCGTAGAAGCGGGATAAAAGCCTCGATCTTCACGACCCTAAGGGTAGAATTTCTTATGGGGTGCGTGAGCCCTTGTCACTGGATCATGTGTGTGCACCCTAAGGGTACTTAAACTTATCTTTGTTAACGGTATATAACTTAAAACAGGCCTTCCCTCTAACTGCATTTAAATCTCGTGAAGTTTTAGCCTATAAATTTTTTCGTTTCAGAATTACCATGATTCCGATATGCCTTAAACGCTTACATAACACATTCAAAGATTTTATCGCAAAGGAAGCCCAAAAAGAACACAGAAGAAATAAGTGTTCTTTATTATAACGTATGAATGTAACAATATTACATTGGATTTATTTCTTCAGAATATTCTATATACCTACATTGTGTTGCTAAGAAAAGCGTTTATACCTACATAAAAAGCTGTATTTGTTCAATCAAAATATTAAAACAGTTATGAGCACATTATCCTGCCTATGTCTGGAATATTATTTAGAATAAATGATGAGCACGAGTAAATTAATAAAAATTACCCGAAACAGAGGGATATCAATAATTATATCAACCATTATTGTAACTTTTTCTTGATTTTAATAAAAATAATGCGGCTTTAATATAGGATACCTTTACATTACCTATTTTAGAGGTATGAGGAACAGCGTGTAAAGTTCATTCATCCTCCATAGAAAAGGGGGGATATTCTGACCAGGTGTTGATCCTGCAGGCACTTGCCCAACAGTTGGTGTTGAGAAGTTGTATATGTGCTAGTTGCACGATAAATTTTACTTGCGGGATGTAGAATTCGTGTGACGTATGTGTAACGCACTGTTTCACCACAGCGTTTGTAGATACCGTTACACCCATCTCCTTTCCTTTATATTACCTTATTACAATGTAGGCTACATTCATACACCTTAACTTCAAATTTTTGATGTTAGGCATTCAGTCACGTTCACATTTTCTTTCTTTTTTTTCACACTAAGGATTTCTCCTGTATTGTGGGTACGTTTACAATCACTCACATACACAAACAGCAAGACCCGGAACAACTACTTGTAGATCATATAAATACGTATCTGTTCCGTACGGGAATCGACATGACAGCCTCGGTGGCGTAGCGGTAGCGAACGCGGCCGCTGTATAAGGAGGCGCGGGTTCGATCACCGTGCAGTGCAAATATTTGTATGCATGAATATGAATATTTACACTGGTCTGGTCGTGCCTCGGAAAGCACCTTAAGCCGTTGGTCCCGGTAGCCATACGAACATCTACATAATGACAGTCGTTACGGGTTGTTGGAGCCTTCAAAAGTCCAACAATTAGTCTAACTGTAATGCTTCGATATCGCCTTCGGATTGTGGAGGTCAGACGGCAGTCGCTTCACGGAAAATATCGAAGTTTAGCCAAAATCAGCAATTAGACTGGTAAAGCGAACCAAAGCTGAAAAAGCTTCGGATGCGACTGGGATTAACGCTGAGATGATGATGATGATGTTCCGTACGGGAATCAAACCGGCGACACGCAGCGCAACAGTAAATACGCAGCTTAACCACTGCAGTCAAATTTATTGAAATGTCAGAATTGGGATGTAACTTGGCATGAAGATGGATTATTACATAGGATAAAACACAGCTTTCTTTACATTTAGGCACTTCAAGTGTTCTAAAGTACTTTCTAAGTATATCTTGGACACCAAGGACTGATTACAAGGTGAAGGAAATCATCTTGAGGAGCCCTGTCTTGAGGAAACCTGGACTTTAAGTCTAAAATCGCCAACCCGCATTTAGCAAGCGCGGTGATTACGCTCAATCCTTCTTTGTATAAGAGGAGACCTGTGCTCAGCAGTGGGACGATAAAAAAGGTTGATTATGAGGCACTTCAATATAAACCTCTTGTTTCCGAATGAAATTGCGGACAATAGTTAGATATCTTTTGTATCTATTTATTCCATCCTAATAGGTACTTTTTATCGGTGAGGGTAAGGTGGTAAGGGTGGACTTGTATCCCAATTTTTGTTTATTTTCCTGATTTTAATAAAACGTAAATACAATACACGACGTTGGTGAGGCTGTGAGGTACAAAAGGAAAAATTCAAATTCAGTTTTGCGGACGGCATTATTTTAACATATATTATGCGTATATTTTTTTGTAACTTCGCCCTCTTTTGTGGGTGAATCTAATTTTGAGATACTTTAGAAATTAAAAATTTAGGTAGCTGTTAAATGAAACGTTTTGTGTTCAGATTAGTTTGACAGCTTATTAATTGTAAAATGAAATGTTTTGTGTTCAGATTAGTTTGACAGCTTATTAATTGTTAAATGAAACGTTTTGTGTTCAGATTAGTTTGACAGCTTATTAATTGTTAAATGAAACGTTTTGTGTTCAGATTAGTTTGACAGCTTATTAATTGTTAAATGAAACGTTTTGTGTTCAGATTAGTTTGACAGCTTATTAATTTTATTTCGAAAAGTATAACAATATCTAGTGGTTGATGAAGTTACGTCGTCTTTTACAGATCACTTCATGAGGTAAAATCTGTGATGGGGTATTACCGTATTCCACCACGCGGGATCAGTGCGGGT
Source organism: Sesamia nonagrioides (assembly GCA_017933935.1). NCBI lineage: Eukaryota > Metazoa > Arthropoda > Insecta > Lepidoptera > Noctuidae > Sesamia > Sesamia nonagrioides. The sequence goes on along the minus strand of JADWQK010002002.1, from coordinate 1,135,844 downwards.
TGGTACATTTCACATGAATCAAGTATTTGATTATTTGGTTTAAGGACATAGCGATTTCGTTACGATGTTTTCCTTCGCTGTTTTGAGGGCAATAGTGACTATATAATTTATACAAAGTAATGCATCTGGGTGAGCAGTGGGCAGCTCGCCGCCCGGTAAGGACCAGGCCCGAGTCGACGGCGCGTTGTGTTTCACGCGCGCCTCAAAGAGATGTCAGCACATCGTGACGTGGTCCACGAAGACCGATGCCTCCTGGGTCAGGGTTGCGGGTTGGTTAAACAAGAAACCGTGGCCCTGGCCGTCGCACAGGCAAGTGAAGAAACACTAGTGGGTTTTCGTTTTAGTCAGTAAAAGTCTGACACGCTTTTTCGCTCTGCCCAGAGCGGGAGATGTCTATTGATGATTTCCCATACCAACAAAAAAAAAGGCTCGAACCTATGGTCTACAACGTTACGTAAGTCGCGGTCCTTTCCACCTTGACTGATATCTTACTGAAGGAAATCGTCTCGCATTATTTAAATAATTTATTCTGTGTCTATTCCAGTTCAGTAAATAAATAAACATTCACTTTGCTAGTTTATTCTAGTGTCCCATATTGATATTCGCACGCTCGTTCACAATACTCTAAGAAAATTGTACATGTTCGTAAAATTCTAATGTCTGTTATGATAACATGTTTATTTCTACGCGCCGATTCAAATAAATGGGTTCTTGGGTACTGTTTGCGCGTGGAAAGAATATGTGCATATTTATATAAGATTCGTCTTAAGGAAAATACACAAAAAGAATCTCGACAGCGGCAAGCCTTCGTAATAACAGCACCTGTTGGTTAGAATTCAATTATTTTTGCTTTAAAGCAGATATTAGATTTTTATTTTTGTATTTTAGTAGGTATATGGTGTATAACCGATGGTGGATTTGATAAAAAGTTACTTTTTGATGAATCTACGTCAGTCAAACTCAGTCGTCAGTTGCTTAATATGCCAGATTCGTTTATTAGTAAGCACCTTAATTGCCTAACATACTACATATTACTATTAGTTGTAATCGTTTTGAAGCATATTGCTAATCCATTGCTTATTATGTTCGAAAAATACCGCAACGTAAATATCCCAAGGAATGTTTGTTAATCTGTCAAAATGAAACCCATTGCTATTGATAGTGTGTTACGCAATTACCCTGCTGTTTCTTTTTTTTATGAATTTTAAACTAGCGCTTGACCGTATTCCCGCCTGATGGTAAGCGGTGACGCAATCGTTGAAGGTAAAGCGCACTAGTTTATTAAGAGCCTATACTCTAGCCTTGAAGACACTCAAGTTGTAGTCGGATGGAAACACTGCCGCTGGCAAATTGTTTCAGTCCCTCGATGTCCTCGGTATAAAGGAGGAGGCGAAACGCTTCGTCCGGATCGTAGTGGTGTTAACAACGTAAGAGTGGAAACTCGCCGTACGACGGTGGAATGGAGATGGGGGAATTAAATCATGCAATTTCCTCGCACACTCCCCAAAATGCATCCTATAGAACACCGAAAGGCTGGCTACTCTACGCCTGTGCTTTCTAGGCTTTGGAGACCGTCTCGAGTTAAATCAGGGCCACCAACCAGTCTCTTAGCACGCCTCTTCACTGAATCCAAATTGGCCAGGTGACACTTAGCAGCACCACCCAAATGTGGCTGCAGTACTAAATTAATTCCGTGACTTGAATAAATGTCTTTAATTTCTTCACTCGTATTCATTTCATTTTATAAGTGACCCTATTTACAGACTTTCTTACAGTACTATACATTTGTTTTCAATATTTGTTTGTCAACATGTAAAACTTTTTCTCTGGATTGTACGGACGACAGTAGGACAAGCTACCCGAAACTGTCAAATATTCCCAACTAATCTTGAGCTTTACTGATTTAGAGTTAAAGTTGAAAATCTATTAAAGAGATTGACAGATTGCAGTAACTTGATGTGCCGGCTTCTGTAAAAAACTGTAAAACGGCCAACAACTCCGACCGTTGATGGGACAATTGGGTTAACTGTCGAGTTAACGCAATTGTCCCTTCGGTAAAAGTGATGAATCTGTTTGACTAACTAATTTACGAAACTAAATTAAATAAACTAACCACTCAGAGAAACTGAAACTGTTCAATAAAGATGTTACAAAGTCTTGGGTGCATTTTTCTTGTTGGTCCTATAGGTATTATGTAAAAAAAAATGAACACTTTAAATCATGAATTTTAAAATAAGCTCTGGTAGGTAACCTAAGCCTAGTCATTAAGTCATAGCCGAGGGTTTGCCAAAATCCTTGTTTTTTTAAAATATCCTAACCTTCCTAGACAGAGCGATACATTGCAAGTCTGCAAAAATTCAGATGGCTGTCTAAAATAACTGTTTCATCATTCAATACCACGTTAGTGTCACCAACATACAGGCTTAAACAGTAAAATTATTAAGGAGAACGACATGTGCGTTTGCCTTAATCTGACAAACAGGCATGTGAGGGATGTGCACCTAATCCAGAGAATCGCGGGGACACGTGATAAATGACTCGAGAACAAATTACGCGAAACTGCTGCGAATAAAACAAACAATTTATTAAAAAGACAAATGAGCCGGCCCCGTCGCAAGGTGGTTTAATTATTACATGATAATACTTGTCAAAGCTGTTGGCATATTTGTATGGTATGTTTGCTCGTTGATTGATGAATAGCTGAAGATATAGTGATGTTAATGTCAGTGAAGGTATTGTGCTGAACCTTGTTTTACTATATTGAGATCCTAATGCAAGCGACTCGAGAAACGAAAGAATCCAACAAGATATTATCAGTAATTTTATAATTACTAAGACATTGTTGAACAAAGAACAGAATTAAACATTAATAATAAAGTTTATGAATAGCAAGTATCAGCAGATCCAGTTCAGAATGAACTCCACTTCACAGCCCCTTCCCAAGGGAAGGTTAAACTTACTACCTCATTACATTAATTGTCTGTCGCAAAGGAGAATAACTATTAAAAATTCATTGTTTTCAGCCTTAGCCAAATTCACTCGAATAGCGTTATTAATATTTAATTCTGCAATGACGCCGAGCCTAATTCTCTTAATTTAAAATTCTTAACAAACTTAATATTTGAACAGAGCGGCCCCTCGAAGGATCCTATGCCTATTAAAAGTATATCAGGATTTTTGTTTATTCGCAGTCATTTCGCTTCCAAAGCGGCATGTGTACTAGGCCCGGCCGGAGTGCCCGCTAGGCGGGCCGCAGTAGAGAGCGCGTTTTGCTGAAATTCCGTGCGAGTAATGTTTCACATGGGGTATCTCGGTAAGGAGACTAGACTTGCACGCTCAGTGGTACATAAATTTTCCGTTGGTACCGCATCGGAACCGCAGTAGGTAGCGGAACGACGTCCGTGCCTCGTACGTGTTGCGCTGCCAAATAAAAATTGGGTTGGACCTTATTTTGGACATTAGCTAGCGACTCATATGGAGCAGTCGTACGAATAGGAAAGTAAGGAATATGTATGTGATAGGTACGCGCGTGTCCCATACATAAATTTACCAATTTATTATGATAAGTACATTCTTTATGTACGCCTGCATTATCTGCCTGATGTCATGAGATAATGTTAGCCACGCTTTGGTTACTACTCTTATTGTTTTCTTGAATTATGGATATTGTGATGTAGAACGTTAGCACAGTGTTTATTTGGGAGAGGAGCTTAGCTAGAATATTGCCGACACAGTACTAATCTTGTTATAATTTTGTTTTTGTTCTGCTTCTAATTTTATTTATAAGGTCTACTTGTAAGTAAGTTTAATAAACACTGCTTTTTTGGTTGAAATTGCCAGGGAAATGTGCCAAACAAAGTGTGGTTATTAATATTCGCGGCTCGCTGCGAAACGTATAATCGCCGGACCCACCTACATAAATAATTCATGTTGGAATTAAAGAAACTAAAGTTTCTCTCATTTTAACGAGTCACTTTTAATGAAAGTGTTTGCTAAAGGAATTCATCAAATTATGCGGCAGACGTTCTTGGTGTTTAATTCTTATTTTTATACAATAAGCAGCCTCATTTACCTATTGAATGGGCATTATGGTTCTACTTAAGGCTCCCACAGATATGTCTGTATGTATGTTTTTTTAGGTTTTTTTTTCTATTTAAACCGCGGCGCGCCTGTCTACTTTTGTCTCAAGGTTTCGGTTTTATCAGTGGACAGTGAGTGACTTCACGTATTGTAAGAATTCCACCTTGGTTTTTTCTCTATCCGCAACATTGTCAATATCCTCAAGATTTTTTCAATAGATATCTGAGATGTACAGTAAAAGCACCTGCTTTTCTTTGGCCCTGATGGAACTCACGTCTGATTCTGATTGACATATAGGTCCGATACAATAGGACAATAGAATATTACATAGCCTTTGAACTGAAGACCCAACTGTTTGAACTCTTCGAAACGTTGCAGTGACGTCTCAATGTTTTATTTAATATCAAATGGATTCCCGTGGGTGTAAGGATTGTGGCATGGAGTCTAGAATACAGTTGCACAAGTAAGTCTTTCCGATGAATGGATATGTAGATAGTGTCTATATATTTGTCGGAATGAGTTGAAACCAAACAACTTTATCATGGCTTTTATATTCCATCGACCTTTATGTGTGAGTTGCAAAAGGTTGATAGTGATATCACCATTGATGATTTCATTGCATTAAAGTACACAGATGTGTACTTTGAAGGCAAAATCCAAATCCAATCCAATCCCTGCCAAATTGACTATCGATACATCGAGGTGGTTCTTGTTCTAAAACGCGACCATGGCAGTCCGCCTCCAGAATCAGGTCTCGAAACCGATCTAATAGCAGGGTGGAGTGAGACAACGTGAAGTCCTATCTCCCAAATTGTTCACTCCTGCGTTGGAAAATGTCTTCAAGCTCCTGAACTGGTAAGGGCTTGGCAACAACATCGACGGCGAGTACATCACTAACCTCGCATTTGCAGATTAATAAAAAATTTAATATTATACTCTAGTGCTTGACCGCAATCCTGTCTGATGGTAAGCAGCGATGGCATCATTAATGGTAAAGCGCACTAGTTTGATTCTTGCTTTGCTTCTGCCCGTCTGCTTCGAAACGAAGCGCTGAAACGCTTCCTCCGGATCGTAGTAGTGTCAACATCGTAAGAGTGAATACTAACCGTAGCACGGGTCGTCCGATGATTGTACGGAGATGGAGGAATTGAGTCGTGCAATTCATGCACACACTATTCAAAATGCATCCTATAGAACACCGACAAGTTTTCTATTCTACATCTGTGCTCTAAGCTTTGGAGGCCGTTTTAATCCAAATCTGACTCGCCAATTAACTTCTTCGCATGCCTCTCTACCAAGTAGGTCTAAAGATGAACGTGGATAACACGAAGATCATGTCGAACTCTCATGTCGCACCCTCTCCAGTTCTGATTGGTTTCTCCGCATTCGAGGTTGTAGACGAGTACCTGTCACAGACAGTTCAACGAGGTAGGTCCAACCACCAGTGTATGTTGCCTGTGATGTCATACGGAACTGAATCGTGGTCGCTTACAATGAGCTTCATACGAAGGTTTATGTTGAAAAGAGAGTCATCCTTGGAGTTTCTCTGCGGGATCGAATCAGAAACGAGGAGGTCCGCAGAAGAATCAAAGTCACCGACATAATTCTTTGAGTCGCTAAACTTCAGTGGTAGTGAACGGTGAATATTGCGCGTTGAACCGATGGCCGATGGGGCAGCAAGGTTTTGGAGTGGTGACCACGCACCGGAAGATGTTGCGTAGGGAGGCCCCTAACAAGGTGGACCGATGACCTGGTGAAGGCCGCGGGAAACCGATGGATTCGGGCAGCACAAGACCGATCACTGTGGAAAGCCTTGGGAGATGCTTCTATCCAGCAGTGGAACTCTATGGGCTGAGAAGGAGATAAGAAGATGCAAAATCACAGGATGTATACTAATGTCCTTTGACCTTAATAAGATGCCTAAATAAGAGTTTTCTGTAAATTATTTTTTGAATATTCGTCCATAAACATTGAATGCAGGATGTAATATCAGTTTTGTGTGACCTTACAGCTTTGATACTGTTAAATTCATTTATGAAACATATTGGTTCTTCAATAATTTGTGAAGGACTGAATACAGAGCTTTGAACGTAGGAACTACAAAGCTCCTCATTCAGGATAATTGCCAATAATGTTACAGATTGCACATAGTTAGATGCAATATGCAATATTATTATATTAATTGTTGTATGCAAGTGTAATATCACATATTGCACTTAGTAGGTAGGTACTCCTACAAGGCGCAATATAATGTATTAATTTAGAGTAGAAAATGATACCTACTTTTAATGGCTTATGGAACTAGCGATGTTTCATAAATTTAACTATTCAAAAGCTTGCTAATGAAGGTTAATTTTAGCGATAAGAACGCCCATTGTGTCAGCCTATGTAAGAATTCCACATTTATATCCCTGCAATCCAATCATAGCAGCCTTTTATGTGCCTAGTGAACCAATAAATTGTCAAAGTAATTGCTTCAAAATAGGCAAGAAAGCGTCCATAATGACGTTGGAGCTTATTGCAATCTCTGAAGCACTTACATTCTGTAGCAGTAGTTTCAGACAGCAAAAGTTCCTTGCAACATTTAGCTCGACGCGCCTTTGGCCTCAGAGGTGTATCGACAACTAATTAATACATAAAGGTGTTACATTGAGACTGCAATGGGTTCCATTCCATATTGGATTAGAGTAAAATGAAAGGGCTGATATGTTAGCAAAATATGCAGCTAAAAACGGAAAAGAACTAGCATAATTTTGGATCATTCCGAGGTTTTACCTAAATTAAAAAAAAGTGTTATGATGATTGGAAAGAATAATATATGTTGTCTGTAAAATATCGCTCTTAGCGATAAGACCGCCCATTGTATCACCCTTCGTAAAATCTTTATATTTATGTTCTGTAATCTATATGGTGTACATAATAGAGAGTATAGTATTCTATTCTATTCTAATATTTTGACAAGCGCCCTTTAGTCAAAGGGATTTGGTATAAAACTGTGCAGAGCCAGCCTTTTCGTGTGTCCTGGTTTATAAATAATAATTTAAGTAGAAATTTAGTTGTTGGGGCTTATAGACTTAGATCTGGATACATTCCATGTAATAAGTTTGCGTTCATAATGAAAAAACGATATCTCTTAACTGTGTGGAGTTGTTGAAGACTTACACCACTTATTGATAGACTGTGTCCGGTACGAGTCTAGTAGAAATGATTTGTTCATGGTGAACAGAGTCAAAATAGGCACAATTCATAAAAACCTGGCTCAACCAAATGACGATGATGCGAAGAGTCTATTCAGATTCATGGCCCAAATATGAGAAATGTGTATTTAGGGTACGATGGGACTGACATAGGCATTGCGATTATAAATGTGCCTAAACAAAACAAAATAACAAACAAAAAAAAAAAAAAACAATAATAATATTCTCACTGTTGGGATATAGGCTCCTCTATTCGGTGAGAGGGAGTGGACCGTAATCCTTATCAAAGCTTACCAAAAGGCGGGATCGCGGGCAAGTATGGATTGATAGATGTCACAAGTCTACGAATTTTTGTACCTTAGATGTTTCCTAATAATGTTTTTCCTTCTCCGTTTTGAGAGCACTGGTGATGAAATAATTTACACATTTCGAACTATTATGATGTTACAACTCGTATGTCACGCCCTTTTATACTGAACCACTATTTCTCCCAAATAGTAAAAGATATTGTCTTACATTATAAACTATTACTAACTCTACATACAGTTTCATTTGACACCGAATAATATAAGTTTCTAAATTTATTGCCTTTAATAAAATCAATGTATGGTTTAAACATTCTCAAGAATACACGTTCCAATATTTCCAACCTTCGTTAACTAATGATTTACATTGTTAGAGACATGAGAACAAGCTTATGTTAATCTTAGTAGTATTTATTGTAGGTATAGTGTAGCGTATAGATAATTAAGAAGATACTGTTTTGGAGCCCGAAACAGCCTCGAAACGTGGTTAGTTGTTTAACGTGTGAAACAAACGGCGGAGCTTGTAGCTTTGTTACCGAGGACCTAAGGAAAATGGAAATGATACCGCGACTGTATCTTACGACGTTTTAATTTTGATAATGGAACTGATATGTTCAAAGTTATGAGGGAAGGTTTGCTGACGCTTTGATATATTAGTACTTGGAATAATTAAATAAATGTGTATTTGTTCTTTTTTTATAATTATAAACTACTGCTTGACCGCAATCCTACCTGATGGTAAGCAGTGATGCAATTGTTGATGGTTAAACGCGCTAGTTTATTCAGAGCTTATTCACTAAAAAAAAACTGTAAATAGAAAGGATAATGGCAGTTGAGCGAGGTGATGCAATGTTAAATCCAACAACACGACCAAAGAGGCAGTGTTAAAAGGAGATTGATCCGGAGACCCTCCACGACCAAACTCTCGATACAACAACATTTGGCGCATCGTACCCTGCACACATCGCAGCACAACTGCTCAGTCCCGTTCTCAATACGGCTTCACCAGTCATCATCGAACACGACGAATCGCTTGGCGGCAAGCTTTGTCTGGTTTTTTTTTTTATAAACTTGTTCTTTTTCAGGCCAAATATCGAAAAGCTTTGTTGTTTTACTGGAGACACACATTTTTTATTAGATTATAGAAATACCTATAACAATGAACCTGGTAGACTTAAGTTAGGATTGATTAACAAACCTCAGCATGTAGATAAAAACTGACTGAAAAGGACCTGGTAAGTTACGCTCATAAAACACATCTAGGAACGTAATATTCATGTATGTGAACACAAAATGTGGCACGTTACGTCGTCTCGGCGTTTCAGACATTAGGTAGAAATTAATGATGTGGCACCGAGTGCTGCGACTCTGACAGACTTGTAGAGAGAGGTTCATTAACCCGTCTTACCAAACACCAGTGTGTCGTGAGCCTGTACTGTGCAAAGAGAGGATGGCACTAAATACTATACCTGGTAAAGTTTTTGGTTGACAAAAACATGTGTAAGTACCTTGTTTGAAAGACCACAAAGGATTGGGTGGAACGAAAGACATTTGTGAAACAATTTATGGCATTTACAAAACAAGAAATTCTGTGTATTGTGTTCACGTTTGCGCCAAACAGTTTAAAAAAGTCGGACAAATGACTGGCACTGAGAAGTGCTGGCGAGGAGTATAACAAACCACTATGCTTGGCGTTTGTGGACTATAAGAAGGCTTTCGATTCGATCGAGACTTGGGCGGTGCTACAGTCTCTCCAGCGGTGCCAAATTGACCATCGATACATTGAGGTGATAAAGTGTTTGTACAAAAACGCCACCATGTCAGTCCGTCTCCAGGATCAGGACTCGAAACCGATCCAACTGCAGCGTGGAGTGAGACAAGAAGATGTCATATCTCCTAAATTGTTCACTGCTGCGTTGGAAGATGTCTTCAAGCTCCTGGACTGGAAAGGACTTGGCATCAACATCAACGGCGAGTACATCACTAATCTCCGTTTTGCAGATGATATCGTGGTCATGGCTGAGACCCTGGAAGACTTGGGAAAAATGCTCAATGACCTCAGCAGAGCTTCCCAACAAGTGGGTCTAAAGATGAACATGGATAAGACGAAGATCATGTCGAACTCTCATGTCGCACCCACTCCAATTCTAGTTGGTTGCTCTGCACTCGAAGTTGTTGACGAGTATATATACCTGGGACAAACAGTCCAACTAGGTAGGTCCAACTTCGAGAAAGAGGTGTCTCGTCGAATCCAGCTCGGCTGGGCAGCGTTCGGGAAGCTACGCTACATCTTCTCGTCATCCAAGATACCACAGTGTTTCAAGACTCTCTAGTGTTGAGACACTGTGGTATCTTTAATTCACTGGTCAAAGACTTTTCTTTGACCAGTGTTTGCCAGTGATGACTTACGGAACTGAAACGTGGTCGCTCACAATGGGCCTCATACGAATACTCAGAGTCACACAAAGGGCAATGGAAAGAGCTATGCTCGGAGTTTCTCTGCGTGATCGAATCAGAAATGTCACCGACATAGCGCTTCGAGTCGCTAAACTTAAGTGGCAGTGGGCAGGGCACATTGCTCGTAGAACCGATGGCCGATGGGGCAGTAAGGTTCTGGAGTGGCGGCCACGTACTGGAAGACGCAACGTAGGGAGGCTCCCAACAAGGTGGACCGATGACCTGGTGAAGGTCCCGGGAAGCCGATGGATGCGGGCAGCATAAGACCGGTCAGCATAGAAAGCCTTGGGCTAGGCCTTTGTCAGCAGTGGACATCTATAGGCTGAAGACGAAGAAGAAGAAGAGAAGCGCTGGGTTTGCTTACTGTGATTTCCATTAATAGATTCAGTGTAGGGATAAAAGTAGCATTTTTTTTAAACTTTATTTTCTTTGCTGTATGATATCGTTATATTTCCCTGATAGTTATTTAGCGGTTTGGCTTGAATGTTAGTTGAGCAATGCAAGGTTTTCCTGACTTCAGTTTCGTTACCAAATATTTGTCTGACTAACAGATGCTTGTTCCGTGTTTGAGTTCTACGTCAAATATGAATCAACATTGCCTCAGGATTCAGTAGATTTTCTAGTATAGGTATGTATCTAGTTTTTGTATGGAGTGTCAAATGTAGATCCACGTAACACAATGGCTTATGGCTAAACGCAAATATCCAATTTTCGGGAACGTGAATTCTCGATTTAATGAGTCGTTTTAGTAATGTCTGTGTTGCGTCATTCGGCAGATGTCTAGTTATCTTGTGACAGCGTGTTGTGCGACGAATTAGGGCTTATAATGTATGCAACTTTGATGTACGGATAATACATACATACATAAACTCATACTTTCCCATGGGGAAAGTCAGGAACTACTGAACGCCATCTGCCATAGCAAGAAAAGAGGAAAGGAAACGAAGTAAAGGAATGTGATCCTAACACACTCCTTGTATGTAAGGATCATAATTGTTTACCTCGCTTATGTTTATAAATCCTATAGGATCCTGTAATTAAAAACGTTTAAAACCTAGTCGCAATCTTGTGTTAGCGATAAACAATGTCAAAAAAGTAATTTTGACGATTTTTTGACAGATTTAGACGGAGATCTCGTAATATTCTGGATTCTGTTAGCACCGTTTTGGTTCGGAACCTTAAAAAAGTATAAATTTGAATGGGACTGGCCGGTAAAAAACTGAATAGATACGGTATCATTTACACTATTTCTAAACAAATAATAGCAGTGTTAATAAACAAACTAACATGTTGATAAAAACCTTTTTGCTCATTTATGCTGGAAAAATATGTAGGTAATAGTAAAATTAATTAATGACGCCCCTGGTACTTAAAGCGTCCATTACTGAAATAGCTCTAAAACATACAAAGTTCGGTGTAATTCATCGTCAAAGAGTCGCGTTACTTAAGGCCAGGAGACAGGAACTTTGAAAGAGAATCGTAACTACCCCCTACTAGGTCTGTAATTGTTTTGTTTACGCCTCCCCGTCTGCATTGTCGAGTTGACGGTGTGAAATTAAACTTAATTGTAACTGTTAATGTTGAGTTATGTAGGTAATATATTTATAAATGTGTGAAAGACAGAATTATACAAAAATATATTAAATAAAGCAAGTCTTTTAGTTAGCCGTATTAATTACTAGGATTAAATACACCAGGAGATTTTTGTTAATGTTCGAAGAGTTGCTTATCTATACTAATATATAAAGCTGAGAAGTTTCTTTGTTTGTTTGAACGCGCTAATCTCGGGAACTACTGTTCCGATTTGAAAAAAATATTTTTGTGTTGGATAGCTCATTATTTCAAGAAGGCTTTAGGCGAAAACATCTTACTGCGACCGATAGGAGCGGAGCATATGAAAAAAAAAAAACATATCGAAACCTACGCGTACCGCTAACCCGCGTAATGTATTTCCAGTATTAGATATTTGTCGTTTTGTATTACGAAGAAGAAAAGTGTAGGTTCGACTCCCACGTTGGGTAATGTCATTTGCTTATATATTGTATATTATGAACTGAGTGTTATTTACGTTCGTGATTTTAATAAAAAAATCACTTTCATATATCAAAAAAACATCACTCTTTGAAAAGTCATTTAGCAAACAAGGGTAAGTGGTAAAAGGATTTATTAAAAATAGAAAATAGATTCTACTACTTAAAGAGAATGCAAAGAATCTCTAGGCACTGAGCATTTTCATAAAGAAACTCGCATACATCACGTCTTACAAATAAAACTAAATACCATTCAAAAAGACATACCTACTAACCAACTATTAATCACACTTTTTGTGGTGATCACATAATATGTATAATGCTAATCGGTTCGTCCAAGCTTATCGTATCACCACTCTCGTGCTACTACCATTGCACTATTTATCTGTATGAATTTAATTAGGAATACTTAGTTAAGGAGCATAATCAGCCTGTAAAATTCTCACTTTTGGAACGCAGGCCTTCTCATTGCAAGAAAAAAACAAGCTAAGAACTGGTTGATGTCCTGTTCTTCTTCGAATTTTTGGTTATAGACATTTTTTTTTCTGGATGGAAAATCATCAAATGCGGCGACCGTTTCCGAGTTCGATGTTGTCTCCCGACCAGGGATAGGACATGTTCCTCACGATGTTTTGAGAGCAGTGCTGATGAATACGGAAAAATACGGATTTTCCAACCTTTATAACTCAAAAAGCTACGTAGGTAAGTTAAAATTCTTAGATATTTCAGTTCAGCTTCTGTTATATGAGAAAAAGAGGCGACTGTAATATGTGTCAGCGAAAATGAAGACCACAAGGAAAGTTGAAAGTAAAGTAGAAAGTACACCTATGGTTAAATGTAAGAACTTTTGTGGCAACTCGAGTGTATAATGTTGAGGAGTTGGGGAATTTATTATTATGTTTAATTATAACTTTATATTATATTACGATTATGTACTCTTTTCTTTAGTATAATATGATTCCTAAATATTTGTGAGGATCGGTTTCCAGCTTATCAATAGTATTTTATACGAAGTGCTTGTCTGATTTTCACAATCCAGTTATTTACGCATATTTCTATTATTAGTAATTAAGGGAACAATGAATCTGAAATAAAAAGTAATTATCTAATGAAAGCCAATCTTTGCATGTTTGCCGATGGGCGGAGAAGAATATTTTAAATTTTGTTGATACATGTAGAACAAAAGAACGCTTCAGTTTTTTTTTAACGGTAAGGTAAAGAGGTGCTTGGTTACGATTTGTGATATTATATCACAGTTGTTAATCACAAGTTTTTAGAATCGCTACAAGTGTTTTCATAAATCCATCAATTTAATCAAAAGATAAACCTGAACATACTCGTTCTACAAGTTATTTTGTTTCTCCAAATAGGAAAAAAATTGTTTGGTAAACCTTGCTTCAGCGTTCAGGGTCAAATCTAAAGAAAATGAACTTATTCGAGTTTTCTTTCCACCCAAGAGTCTTTTCAAAGTTAGAAAAACGGGGAGACATTCTAACTTGTCGGGGCTTTTCCATTGATTTTATATTCTTATTGTAGGTATCTTTTGTTTTAGATTTTTATTCGACTCTCATTGAACGAGCAAGTTTATCGTTTAATTTGACGTCAAAAAACTTCGGTAGAACTGAAATAACTTTAAAGTCTTAAAAAATAACGAACAACCTGCGAATAGTTTTATTAATATTTATTTTTTAAGTTATAACTTTCTCAATTTACCTATTTTCGAATCATTAAGAGTCACTGGAATAATTAATTGTCATTGTAAAAATTAATTGTATTACACCTACAAAAAAATAATTTACAAAAAAATATTTTTCCATTAATAAATAGTCCAATTCTTCCAAGTCCCCAAAACGGTGGATCGATGGACTGGTGAAGGTTGCGAGAAGCCGATGGATGCGGGCAGCACAAGACCGGAAAGCCTTGGGGGAGGCCTTTGTCCAGCAGTGGACCTCAATAGGCTGAAGAAGAAGAAGTCTAATTCTTGAGAAAGGCTATAGGCCATTTGACATCTCGCTAGGATTATTAATACCCGATTAATAAACAAAAAATATGGTTAGCGAAAATACGTGCTAGGTCGAGGCAGCAATGTGATGCGACCAATATTATTATTATTTTTCGCGACGAAGTCTAAGAAGAATAAGTTAGTATTTTTGAAGAACAGGAAGTTATAATGTTGTTATTCTAAATTGCGGACAATTTTCTTCCGGAGTTCGAGTATTTTGAAAATGAAGGTAAATTATGAAATTATTTTGTATCTTAGAAGTCCCTACGGTTTAGGAAGAAGAACCGTTGAAATTACGAGGTGCATTTAGAATCAATTTGATTCCGGAGGAGCCTATAAAAACTAGATCGTAAAAACGGTATGTTAAATATTCATTAAAAATTTTTAACCGATAACAGCTTAATTAAATCGAAGTCTGTTAATTTGAGGTCGTATTATCACCACGATCCTCGTAACGTGGGGCCGCTTGTTAGGCTCGCGTTATGCTTCTCTGGTTACATATACCTAATGCGTTAACAAACCAATTGAACTATAATTACAGACGAGACAGCTCAAAGTGGCGTAACTAATTTACAACATTACTTAAAATTGTATACTTCCCTAATAGCGGTAATATTACAATTGTAGTAACCCCAAATATACAGAGTACGTGTAGTTTTTACAATGGGTACATTTGTGATCTCAATCTCAAATATATTTAATTTTCCTATATTTTTGACACCGTGATGGAGGGATTTTGATACAGTGATGTTGCGTTCAAGTAAAAACCCTGACGAGATCCCCTGGGCTGGCTAAATGTTATTGGATTAATTAGTAAAACTAACTTGGTAATGGTAGGTCACACTATCGTTGTAAGTAACTTATGATTTTTAACTTGACTTCGTTAAATACACGTTCTTATTTTGAAACGTTCAAAACTAATCGAAGTGGAATTTCGCTGACAAATAAATGTCAAAAACTTTTCAAAATGTACGGAAATTAAAAGTACATATTTGTGACAGATTGAAACTGGGATCAGACTGTGAGTTTTTTATAATACGAGAACTGCCCGTCTAGTCACAAAAACATCGCAGCCGGAGACGCCCTGGTCGGGACACAACATCGAACTCCCGGCCACCGCAGGCGCGGGCTTGCGGGTGGTGAGCAGTGCAGACAGTTCGTCGCCCAGTAAAGACTAGGTACGGGTCGATGGCGCGTAGAGTTTCACACGCGCCTCAAAGATACGTTAGCACATCGTGTCAAGGTCCATGAAGACCGACGTCTCCTGGGTTAGGGTTGCGGGTTGGTTAAAAAAGAAACCGTGGCCCTGGCGCACAGGTGGTTGATAATTTGCCATCCAGAACAAAAAAAAGTTTACAGAAAGATCACGGCTGTCAAATACAACTCTGTAATAATAAACTTCAATTTTTCAAGTCATAGATAGACATTGATTGTCAGTGACAAGATTGCAACTGGATTTTAGAGTAAATATTGAGAGTTTTAGTTTTGAATGTCGTGAGGAGAGTCTTAATTATGAATGTTGATGGCTATAAGAGTAGGGGAAGACCAAAGAAACGATGGATGGAATGTGTGAAGGATGATATGGCTAAGAAGGGGGTGACTGCCGAGATGGCTTCTGATAGGGATGCATGGAAGAAAAATACATGTTGCGCCGACCCCAAATAAATTGGGATAAGGGCAGGAGAATGATGATGATGATGACTGAGAGTTTTGATGGGAAAGCTAAGAAGAGTGTCCGCGCATTTTGCATTGTACTTTTAAAATTATTCTTTGTGTCGTTTTTTTGTCGTGGTCGCTAATGACCTAGATGTTTAAGCGACCTAAAATAAATAATATAAAAACAAGCGCGTGATTTATGTAGTAAAAAGTGCATTTAGTAAATAGTTCATAAATAACATTGAAATATCGCAGCATAGTGGCCACATCATGACTTTGCCTCAAACCTTCCTCATAGATGGTTCACGCGGCCGTCTTTTTCAACTGTCATTGGCTATATCCGCCATTATTGTGAAAACTCATTTTCAAAGAATTTCTATAATTTGTTACACGTGTTATTGGCAAAATTGTGGTATATATTCCGCAGAGGCCATTGATCAAGAGTTGAGGTTGAATCTCACCTTGAAAAGAGAAGAAGAAGAGTAAATATTAATTTGTATTACTAAATATTATTTAATAATACTAATGGCAATTGTTCATCTGGTTCGATACAAAAAATTAACGAATGCGAGGCGGCCTCGCACAGAAAGGGTTTGTTCACCGTACAATTATTTTATTTTTATTATCTACTAGCTTTCCGCCCGTGACTTCGCCCGCGTGGAGTTCGGTTATATCGCACTTTTTAGATTTTCCTCTAGAACATCAAATTTTTCCGGGATAAAAGGTAGCCTATGTTCTTTCTCAGGGTCTAAAGATTGTCTGTGCCAAATTTCATCAAAAACGGTTGAGAGATTTAAGCGGGAAAGCGTAACAGACAGACAGACAGAGTTACTTTTGCATTTATAATATGAGTATGGATAGCGGCACTCTATGAAGATATCAACTCTACTTATAAAAGTACACGAAAGTCAGCCCGTTGATAGACTGTTGAATGGATGCACAGCGGTGCTTAGTGATAGGGCCACATTGGCAACCACAACCCTGAAAAGCAAAATAGATATGCACACTTTGATAAAATAGTACCATGATCTTAACTGTTTGCCACTTACACACACCAACATTGATGGTAACTAAATGATTTTAGGCCGAGTATTTTAGACTGGTAGTGGCTGGCGGAGAACTGCTCAGGATCGAGCTTGTTGGCGTGCCATGGAAGAGGCCTATGTCCAGCAGTGGACGAGTAGTGGCTGATGATGATGATGATGATAAAAAGATTTTAGAGATTCACTCTTTTCTCATTGTGGGGTTAGAAAGATTCTTGATGAATGTGTCTTTATGTAAAGTACCTTTTCAATAGTAATACGGTTTAGTGTTTAATTTACGTTTGCTTATTGCGAGTTTGTTAGATGCAGGACAAAGATTTTTTTTTAACTTTCAGCAATTTTATGCATTTTCTTTGCTATATTAAGTAAATTAACGACATGGTTCCAGACCAAAACTACCACTAGTACTTACTAATTCCATACGAACACCCCACGTTGAAAATATTAATAAATTGATTTAAAAAAAAATCTCGAATTCTGCCTATTGTGTAGTTGCAACACAACTAGCAAAACTAAAGCTTTAAAAATGTCGAAGTACGTGCACAACAAAACAAAAAAACGCAAATGCACGCCCCGTCGTTGCTTGCCGCTCGTGACAACTGTCAGGAACTACAACGATGACGTGCGTTTAAACGGAACTCCATTTTAAACTATCCATATACCTGTATTTAATTGGCATAAAAAAAGAAATAGTTAAAAAAAACACGCTTTAATAGCAATCGAACTAACTTGTTTTTTGTAGTTTTTTATATTATTGTATTGTCATCGTCCCTTGACCCATACCTATATATGTACATACCTACAGATGAAACAAATAAAATATGGAAAAAAAGCAGGAGGTTATACATTCTTTTTTTTTTCTGTTTGTTACCTTATTTCTTTGGTCCAGTTCTGATAATGACAGCCATAAGTAGGTCTTAAATTTGCAATAAATACATATGAGCGTGACTAATGGATGAATAACTTTTGGTATCACGCCAACAACCCATTTTGATGATTATTTTTTTATTGAAAAGGATGCACTCCTCGTAACTAAAAGAGAAAAATAAAAAGGTACCGCCCCCCCCCCCCCAAAAAAAAAAACAACCAGCTTTCAAAAAACCTTTTAAATGTAAATATAAAAAATTTCGGTGTCAAAAACGAAAATACAAAAGATACCGACTTCCGAAATTAGCTGTTTTTAAATTTGTAATGTTTTTTGTGGGTTGAACAGGTAATTCACGGCGTGTTCCGACAGATGTGAAAATGCAAGTATGCTTATAGAAGGAAAGGGTGAAATTTGCAGATGAATGGCGAATACGTCACGTAGCGGCACCATGTAACACTGAATGCGTAGGTGTGTTCAGGAGTAGTGTTGCAAAAAAACCGTTATTTTTCTAATGTGAAAAAAAACCTTGAAAAAAAAACCTGAAAAAAAACTGTTTCTTTTTCTAGACCATTATTTTTTCAAGAGCATCTGAAACTGTTATGGCGTTTACCGTTATATAATTAATACTTAAGAGAACATAACAGAGTCTAAGTTTATTCTTGAACCTGCGGTAAAATAGTCTGATAAAATAGTATCAAAATTACATAAATATTGGCAACGTCCATTGATATAGCACAACAATTGAAAAAAATAAAAATAAAATTGAGTTGTTATTTGTGATTTATTGTTGGAAGTAGTAAATTATTAATAAATAATATGTTGATTTATTATATAAATTACAAATCTTATTTATAATGGAACTAAAACGTAGGCTAGAAAAACACCAAATTTAGAAAAATCATGTTTTTTTTCAAGAAAGTGAAAAAAAAAACAAATTGGTTTTTTTCATTTTACATCACTATTCAGGAGAGCCTATCAAGATTATACTAAACATAAATCAACTTACAATGACAATCTTTTTCAACAGTATTTTTATCGTTTCTTAAGACGTCTGCGTGGAGCCTTTTTAATATAATATTTATTATTTTAATATTTTGTTAGTATATTTAGTATTAGGCGCTCATTCTGTACGTGTATATATTTAGATACATTTGTATAATTAATAAATAAGTAAGTATGAAATAAACATCACTTTCTAACACTCTTATTTAAATTTAGGTATCTATACGGCAATCTGTAAACATTATAAAGTTAGTCAATGTGGCTTAACACGAAGTAAAGGTAGCTTATTTTGTGTATTCTTTTCTCGGTGGTAGGCCACAACATCAGCCGCCGGCATAAGTTACCACCCACTAGACAAAGTCATGCCGCCAAGTGATTCGTGGTGTTCCGGCATGATGTCTGGTGAAGCCGTACGGAGGACGGGTCTGAGCAGTTGTGTTGCGACGTACGTGCCGGGTACGATGCGCGAAATGTTGTTGTGTCGGGAGTTTGGTTGTGGAGGGCCTCCAGATCAATATCCCTCTGGCGCAGCATCGTTGGTCGTGTTGTTGGGTTTAACATTGCATCACCGCGCTCAACTGCCGTCTTCCTTACTTTTTACTCAGTTCTTTTGAGTGAGTAGGCTTAATAAACTAGCACGCCTTACTATCAACGATTGCATCACTGCTTAC
Source organism: Sesamia nonagrioides (assembly GCA_017933935.1). Lineage (NCBI taxonomy): Eukaryota > Metazoa > Arthropoda > Insecta > Lepidoptera > Noctuidae > Sesamia > Sesamia nonagrioides. The sequence goes on along the minus strand of JADWQK010002002.1, from coordinate 1,116,533 downwards.
CATCACGCGGGATTGCAGTCAAGCGCTAGTTTGTAATTTATAAAAAAACACTAACACTTATACTTTCGTCCAATACAATGAGCCCATATGGTTAGGACGTTGCCTCCTCTCTTCGAGAGGGAGGCGCAATATTCGTACGCAATATTCTACCACGCAGGCCCAGCGTGGGTTGGTAGATGCCATATGTCTTCGAATTATTGGTTCCAGAATAGGTTGGTTTCCTCAGACCATTTCCCCCACCATCCCCTAACCGATTACAGAGCAGTGGTGATAAAATAATTTACATAGGTAAATGGCTTATTTGAGTTCGAACCCATGACTCGTAAGTCGCAGCCGTTACCACTAGCCCATCACTAAAAAATAAATAAAATCCATACTAATAAACGTCTAGAGCTTGAGAAAGGACATAAGCTATATAACATCCCGCTATGACCAATAGGGCAAGAGCAGTAAAAAAATATATTGCGAAAACGGGAGCTAACGCGGACGTATATTTTGCTCCCATTATTTTAACAAGCGCTAATTTCATACCAACTGAGTTCTTTTTAATTTACGGGAATCACCGCGCGCTGTAAACTGAAGTCCACGCGGACGGAGTCGCGGGCAACAGCTAGTAAATAAATATATACGGACAAATTACACAGATTGAGCTAGCCCCAAAGTAAGTTCGAGACTTGTGTTGTAATAGATACATATATAGATAAACATCCAAGATCCAGACCAATCAGTAAAATATCGTTTTCCATCATAACCTGGCCGGGGATCGAACCAGGGGCCTCCACGTCGCAGGCAAGCGTGTTGACTGCCGCTCCACGGAGGTCGTCACTGCTCCTACTATGTCTCTATCTTTGTCTACTTAGACGAAATTGATTATAAAGTTTCATGACCTAGCTTTCGTAAAAGATTGAACACAAAATACTTAATCACTTGAAGATGTTTACATCTTACATTTTCCTCGCTTTAGTGAGCACAAGACTCTTTCATTTTATTTGAAGAAAATCAGCTTGATTTGAAAATAACTAGGTTGCTGGGTTTTGGCAATGTCTTCGAGATTCGTTGAGAGGGAGTTGAACTTAAGAAATATGAAGGAAATATTGATACAAGAATATCGTTCATACTCGTATATACAAATATAGTGGGTTATTTCTACAATTTTTTTTTAGTAATTATAAACTAGCCCTTGACTGCAATCCCGTCTGATGGTAAGCAGTGATGCAATCTTTGATGGTAAAGCGCACTAGTTTATTAAGCCTATTCACTTAAAAAACTTAGGATTAGGAAGGATGACGGCAGTTGAGCTAGGTGATGCAATGTTAAACCCAAGACCTACACAACCAAACGATGCTGCGGCAGAGGGAGATAGGTGTGGAGACCCTCCACGACCAAACTCCCGACACAACAACATTTGACGCATCGTACCCGGCACACATCGCAACACAACTGCTCAGACCCGTCCTCCGTACGGCTTCACCAGACATCATGCCGGAATACGACGAATCGCTTGGCGGCAAGGCTTTGTCTGGTGGGTGGTAACAATGTTATTTTAGTTAATTTATTTTGCTACTTTGCAATCGAATTCGCTGAAAAATATCTTTTTGTTTGTGTAGTCATTGCCTTAGTAACGTTTCCGTACATGTTTCTTGCTAGCCATTAAAATTGTATGTACTTTGCAAAATTACAGTTTAAAATCGGCTACTAAGCGCTAGGTGTTTGTGTACACTGTATATTTACCAAAAAAGGCCACATTTATTCCGGTACATTCATGTTACTGCACCGCATGTTCATACAGAGTGAAAGAGATAGGAAATGTGCGGTTATGCGAGTGTAAGAAGGAGAGAAACACCGTCCTCTTGTGGGAACAATTTGTCACTGTCTCCGCCAATTTCCTCTTGTAACTAGTTTTTTCTTTGCGCCACGTAAATTTAATTTCAGCTCTTTGTTGAACCGGTTTGAAGCGGTTGTAGCCGACTAGTACCGCAAACTTTTTTCTTTAACGTTTTCTCTCGACTTTGATTTCTACATGTCGTGTTTGTGGCTCAAAGTATATCAAGCTTGGTTTCTTTTATGTTAACCTGATTAGCCGCAGTGGTATTTATTATATTAATAAGGTGAACAATAACCTACATACATTCTACATGAACACGCATGTTCAATCATGCACCATAGTTTGAGATACTACATCGTGTAAAGAAGTGAGACCAAAGGCGTGAAAAAGGCTGGTCCCTTATTTCACGCCAGTTGCTCAACACGCTACCGCTGTTATCCTAAAAAAAACATAAAAATCATGTCAGAAACAAGGACCGTCCTTCACTCTATGTGAGGATATAACATCTCGGAGAGGAAAATATTTTAGGCAAAGCTTTGCTGTAGGTAAATAGTACATTTTTGTGTTGCATTTATTAAAATACTGAAATGTGGGCAAAGTGGATTCAAAGTTGAAATTGCAAATGGATTAAACAGTTTTTAGGAAAAGCTAGATATAAAGATGTATGAAATATGATAAAAAGCTAGAAAAGAACCAAGCAAGATTACATATGGTACTGTTGCGATATTTCGTAGCTGTGTGCTACGAGATTACGTAGCGCGTAGCACGAGTTACAGGTTGTATCTGTAGCCAATATTGGTTCCATTTCGGGTTTGGCTATAATACAAAGTTTACAGTATTACGAGTGGAAGAAATCCAATGTATAATGTTACCGTTTCTTGTAATGTTAAACAATTTGCCTAAAGGTCAGGTAATTGTTTCTAACATTGCTAGGGATTATTATGGTGGTCCATTTTTTATCAAGTTCCGTTAAATGTCCTTATTGCTATAATTTTGGAGAAGGGACAAATACCCTAAAAAATAAGTGTTAATTTATTATTCGTATCTTTTACAAAGAAACTATCGTCTCATAACGGTGGTTGTTGAAGAAGCTCGTGTTTCCTCCAGGCTTCGTGGCACCCTGCCAAGTATTCCACATCATATAATGGGATGGGGAAACGTAACTCTAATATTCCTTTTCTAAATTTTCAGTTGGCATAACTCCACAATTCTATGATGCAAAACAAATTACTTGAAAATTTAATGTAAAATTGAAATGTGAGTGAAACGTGTTTTACTACGACTATTAGAGTTGATAAATTCTAATGAAACATCATTTGAGAAAGTAATTTAATTTCGTTTAACTATCAGCTGGCATTTCGATTGTAGTCTTAACGAGAGTGCCGTAAAGAATTTACTGACATACACAAAAAGTAAGCCATAAAACTAGGAACATAATTAAAAAAATAGTGCCTTTTTACTCTTTTGAAAAGTAATTTACTCGATGGGAACAGTCCCAGGCGAAACAATCAAATTATTCAAATTAATACGAACAGCTCAATGAAATCTAATTTACTAAAACCGTTTTATTTGAAAACCGGTTTATGAGCCGATAATAATGAATGACAAAAAATGAAAAATCGCTTCTCACGATGGCCCATCTATCTAATAAACCTAATATTGGTTTGATGCGCGCTCAAGAGGCGTGAAATGACTCCCTCTCGCCTCCTCGCCCCCCGGGGTGACAGGACTCGCCAACCTATCCTGACCTGTACTGTTTTTACGTTCATTCTCGAGGCCTAAAGAAAATGTGTTCTTGTGGCTTCCTTCCCAGCTTTCCCCGCCTGGTCCGTGGTCCACATCGCTCTTAAGCTTTCAATTTATATTTGAAAATGTAGAAAGTTTATTTATGCTCAGTTTATAGGAATCACCGTAACTTAATAAACATTCAAGGATGATATTTATTTGCAATAGCGCTCGAGCTGGCTTGTAATAATTGCTCGATATGCATTTACCAGAACAAGTATGGCTGCGTGCCAGTAAGTGGTATTTTGGTGACCACTACAAGAATAATCGGCAAAAAACTCTTAGGTACTGTTAGGTCACGCTCTATAAAATATTGAGTGCTCCACTTTTTTATTGGTTTTATTATTAAAGTGTTAGTAAATTAGCTAATCTTTTTACTACAACATGAGCTCATATTTCCAATTTTTGTTGGAAGATTCACCTACGTATGTTTCCAATCATCATCAACCTTTTTTATCGTCCCACTACTGGGCACAGCTCTCCTTTCATACAGAGAAGGATGGAGGGATGTTTCCAATATTCTCCGTTTTTTTAATGTGTTACAAAATTTTGATGAATCTGGCGAAGAAATACATTAAACCGTGAGATAAACTCTCCAATACGAACACCCCAAAATAACTACACGAACAACACTTTTTGAAAATGAAACTGCTGCGAGGGTTGACATACCACGTTAACTGAGCACATTCCTCCGATGGCCGGGTCCTCAAGTGTCGGCGTAACGGAGTAACTCACAAATTACGTCCGTCCGTTGTTTAGAGACAAGCAATTTGGATGTCCCCACGTCTCCGATGGCAGCATTCCTCAGCCCTTAGACCTCTGCCCTCGTTAAACTATGCGACTTAAAGCGAACAGAGCACACACGAGAACTTTTCAAGATCAGTTAAACTTGATTGTGGTATGCGATATTTATAGCCTTAGATGTAATGAACACACTTGGGCATGCGGTTTTATTTACAGGACCGTAGACGATTTTCTTTATAACTATAGAACATTAGCGTGAAATATGTTGGTAGAGCCTACTCTGCTAACATATTTTACGCTAATGTTCTATATAGTGTTTATTTTGCAAAATGATATTTAGCCTTGTAATAACGAATTTAGTGAGTAGATGCCCGTAACATGTTTCTAATGTGTTCCTTACGCTGTATTCGAAAAAGACTAGGAACCATTAGGAAACTTGGATTCCCCTTTTCCTAATGTTACAGATAAGCAAGGCCAAATATTGTTTAATATCCCATGCTAACCTAACCGAACACGAATGACGGCTATCCCCTCGGATAGCAAAAAATAACTCATAATATTTGCCATGACGTGTCCTGTGGCTAATCAGTTAATGAACCGTCACGTTCGGCTAACGAGCGTCTAATTATTCTATGATTTATCTCCCGCAGTCCTGATCTACATGGGGCGTTTACGGTGTCGACCAAAAGTCCATAGGCATCTGACTTACGTCCTTTCAGTTTAAAGGGAATAAACATATATTGTGGTAGCCTAGTGGTTAAAACACCAGCCTTTCAAATATGCATGTGCGGGTTCGATTCCAGGACAGGCAAGTACCAATGTAACTTTTCTAAGATATGTGTACTTTCTAAGTATATCTTGGACACCAAGTACTGATTAAAAGGTGAAGGAAAACATCTTGAGGAAACCTGGACTGAAGTCTGTAATCGCCAACCTGCATTGAGCAAGGTGATTATGTTCAATCCTTCTCTTTATGAGAGGAGAACCGTGCTCAGCAGTGGGACGATAAAAAGGTTGATGATGAAAGATATGTATACATCATTGTGTACACATGTGATTTTAGTTCATAATTTCAACATTATGATACGAGTTCACATGGTCATCTGAACTGCTGTTAGGCTCGTGCAGATATGTAGATGAGTTAATAAGTGAGTCACGAGTTCAAATCTCATGCAGTCATAAAATTTTTACCCGACTAGAAGTAGTGAATCGGTATGTTGCGGTATGTTTATTCTCAAAATGCAGGCAAATATTAAATTGAGGCGAGGGTTACTACTATTTTGGTGAATAAAAGTGGTATTCATACAACACAATTATAAACAAAAATGTATAATGAAAACGGACTGAATGTGAGTATTACATTTATGAATTGTAAGTTTAACTTTTATTTGAAGAATTATCTAAGATTATTTGGTGACACGCGTATTAACTGCACGCACTCTGTGTGTGCTCGCAAGGTTCATTGCAATATAGTCCTTAGTATGCCACTGGAGTTTTGAGCGTTTACTGTAACTATACGGAAATTTTCGCCTAATTACTACTAAATCGATATTATTTTTGGATGTACTGAAAGAATATTTTTTGTGCCATCCGTCTTTGGCGTCTGAAGTGTGTTGAGAAATCCGATATCCAGAAGTTTATTTTGTGTTTATGTAGACCCTAAACGAAGTCACTTAAAACGAATAGAGGACTACTTTCTTCTAAATTTTAGCAATAATTATTAAGATGTACTTATATACGTTATAAAGCAACACACACACACACGCACACACAAGGTAATGGAGTACCATACCTACCTATATACCTATGGTTAACAAGATCTCCACAGACGTGTCTTAGTTATGGTAAAAACGGTTTAGTCATAAGTTAGGTGTCAGTTAACACGGACAGCTGTTGGTGAAATGTGATAGTGTTACATATGGACAGCTGAAACTAACTACGTCTGTGACTACCACTGTTACTAAATTTTGAATTTTGCTTACTCTTGTAAGATAGGGCCGGATCCGTCATGGTAGTAGTCAAAGGCGTGGCTTCTAGAGTCGCGTGTTTTGTCTTTTGCAGCCGCACTTAAGCACTTACTATGGTCAAAGCTTCGGGGGTCTACGGTAGTGGTCGCCAAAGTAGTAGGCGGCTCCATGTCATCGTCATCTGGCTCTGTGGTTGTGGTGGTTGTAGTGGTGCGGCGACGGCGCCTCTTATGCTGTTTCCCCGGCCAGCGGCGCTGCGGACCGATCGGCACCGGCGCAGTGGCACGCTGGCGCCTCATGCCTAAAATTAGAGTACTTACTGACCACAAAACCTTTTACTAAAAAGGTAGGGTGTTAGTTAATATGTGGGCCTCGGCTTTCATTGTATTCCACACTATATATGCGCCATTTTTTAGCCTTACAAGCTAATAGCGTAACCATAAGGTGGCCTGCGACTTTGTTGATACTCTATTGGCTTAAAATTAGTACTCACTGCTGTTGTAGGTATGTTGGTAGAAGCCAGTTATTATACTTATCATCGGTTACCGGAGGATGTTCTACGTGAATGTCTTTGAGATGGTTCAATAGAAGCATGTGTGGCATAGCCAGCGCGAGTGAAGCGAATTGTAGCAAGCGGGTCGGAAGCGGCACATCATAAGCTTCTGTCCTGAAACATGGTACTTACTGTCGTGGGACGCGCCGTTGACTGAGGCAGCTGGTCAGTTAGAGCTATACCGTAACATGCATTCCTATACTCCTATGTATTGTTAGCTCGTAGACATTAAAGTAGTACTTACTGTGGTCAAAAGCCCGCGGATCAACAGTGGTTGTCGTGGTAGGTATGGTCGCTTCGCCGACGTCATCGTCGTCGGGCTCGACTGTCGTGGTTGTAGTAGTGGTGCGCTTGCGGTTGCGCTCGCGCTTCCCGGCGCGACGTGGAGGGGGCGGGGCGGTCCCGGGCCCCGGGATCACTGTGTCCCGGTCTACCCTGGCCACTGTTTGGTCGCTGCCATTGCCTGGCCCCGGCTCGGCAAGGACGAACGCCACTAGTGATGCGGTCATCAACCGTATCACCAGTGGCGTTAATCGACCCATTCTGCCTGTTGACAAAGAAATGTGATAGTGAGTATTGGATCAGTAGATTAAATAGGTATACATAAAAGGAAGATATGAGAAGCAATCATGTAAGTATTACCCCGAAAGTACGAACTCAGGCAGGCGCGTTAGTTTGAGTAAATATTTTATTCATCACTGTTCTTAAAACAGTGAAGGAAAGGATCATGAGGAAACCAAGATTTTCTATAACCAAAAGAACCGAATTGAAGATATGTGACGATTACCAGCACTAACCATTGTAAATATAGTCACCAATCCAGAGTCCAACTGCGATAAGCAAGGCTGATTGATCATCCTGTGCAGCCATTATTAGTTAGCCACCGTCCCCTGAGTAATAAGTATTAAGATTAACTCAACCTGCGCAAGTGTAAAGTACTTAGCTACTTTGTACATTGATCACGTTGGAAACTATCAAACCATCTTACCTAACGTGCACCTTTTAAAAAGTTCAACTTTATAATAACATGATAGAGACTTTTCGGGATGTACCGAGTCTCTCTAATTAGGAAAATATCCAAAGTTTGGCGGCTGCTTTAAAAATATTATGGAGCCCCGTTTTTGGGGCAGCGTTGCTTGCAATTTACAGTAATATTTACACATAAAATATATGTTTATAAATATTATTTTATGCCATGTAACACGAGCCAAATTTTCAGAATCTTAATTTAAATATTTAATCAAAATGAAACGACAAAAAGGACACTTTAAAGTTACAAATCCACACTAACTCTCACAGAATCGTATATTACTTTTTACGAAGTTCATAACTGTCTGCAACACTCGGGCACCGTAACTTCTATACCATATCGACAATTTTATATCACCTTACGATGGTCAAGCGAATAACAAGCAAGAGTTTGTTCGACTTGAGAGCACTTCTAGATACCGCTGAGGGTAAAACACGACAAATAAACTCTTCAGGGACACTTACACGGAGCCATAAAAACAGTGTCTTCAGAAAGGACCGCGCGAATAAACCATGATTGTGTGACACTTCCAGTCCCCAGTTATTATATAGCTTTAAGTAAGATGGAGCTTGAATATTACTTTTTTAACATGAAACATTTTTTATTGAATTAATTGTACAGTCTCATTTTAATAGTGTCGTTTTTTGCGATGGCTCTTCGAAATTAGCTGCAGGAAATCTAGAACTATTTTATAATCCGTCTTTATCCCCGAGTTCTCTAGTGTCCGCTTTTCTTTAAGTAATTGGCGCTCATTTGGAGCAGACGGGTTCTTGAGTCTATATTATGGCGAGTTTACTAGAGAAACTATTGTATATCGCATCTGTTGGGACAGGGAACAGTAGTTGTTTGCAGTGTTCGCGTAAATGTTGGATTCTTTCTATCAGCTTAGTGTCATTCTTTAGAAGGAGTATTTTTCCTTGCTTATCACAGAACTTTTTTGTGTCGAACTTGGAAACGACATGACGTAGTGAACTTCATGAATGTAAGGATTACCTTAGTCAGCATTAGCTTATACAAAAATCATCATAGTTTAATCGATCATTACAACGAAGATTGGTAAAACCCGTAGTCAGGCCTGTTGGGCCATTTTGTTTGATTTTTTTTTGTTTTTTGATACTTCTTATATACTTTTATGCTTTAGTATTCATATATCATCATCATCAACCTTTTTATCGTCACACTGCTGGGCACAGGTCTCCTCACATACAGAGAAGGGTTGAGCGTAATCACTACGCTTGCTCAATGCGGGTTGGCGATTTCAGACTTAAAGTCCAGGTTTCCTCAAGATGTTTTCCTTCACCTTCAGTCATTGGTGTCCAAGATATACTTAGAAAGTACATACAACTTTAGAAAAGTTACATTGGTACTTGCCTGACCTGGAATCGAACCTGCGCACTCATACTTGAGAGGCTGGTGTTTTAACCACTAGGCCACCACGACTTGAAATGAATGAATCTTATATATTATGAATGTTTATGGGAGTTTTGACGGGAAAGCTAAGATGAGTATCACGCGCATTTTTCATTGGACTTTTAAAATTATTTATAGTGTCGTTTGCTAAATAAAAGCGCGTGATTTATGTAGTAAAAAGTGCATTAAGTAAATAATTCATAAAGAACATTTAAATATCGCAGCATAGTGGCTACATCATGACTTTGTCTCTAACCGGGAGGTTTGAGACATAGACGGTTCACGCGGACGGCTTTTTCAACTGTCATTGGCGATATCCGTATCCGCCATTATTGTGAAATAAAATTTTTAAAGAATTTCTATAATTTGTCACACGTGTTATTGGAAAAATTGTGGTATTTATTCTACAGAGGCCATTGATTAAGAGTTGAGGTTGAAGCTCACCTTGAAAAAAGAAGAAGAAGACGTGTCTATGATATAGAGTCTATGGTTAGTGTCTATGATATAGTGTCTACGGTTAGTGTCTATGATCGATACATGAGACATGTCAATCATTTTAGCCTGTATAAACCTTTGAAACATTTTAATGCTAGTAACTGTTGTCATAGGTAATTCTAACATACCCTTTTACTCCGTCACATGCATTACATCCAAATTATATCCCGAAGTGCTGACCAAGGGTTAAAAGTATCATTTGATTACGGAAACATCACGCTACCCCCTTGGGGTATAAATGCATGTGGTTCTGCCAAACCCTTCGAAATACTTCGGTGCCAACATCTGTCAACGCGCTTATGTCATCGTTCCTCGGCCTTTAATGCATGGGGTCAAAGGGCTACTGTAAATTCTTTATAGCATTCAATCCAACTAGTCAGCTAAATGGAATTTTGGTGTAAGTGGATGTCAAACCTGAAACCGAGGTTCGCACCATTCATTTAATGACCCCCTGTCAAAATACACCTATAAAAATAATCCTGGATATGTACGATTATTAGGTTTTATATTACAGGCCTCATGAAGACTTTCTGGAAAATGCTTTTCCACACTCCCGGTACTTCAAAGACATTTTTTTTCACTTAATGGATAAGTTAATTTATTTATTTATTAATTTATTTATTAAGCATAATCAAATATAAAACGAATAATAAACAGTGATGAGTAAATTTATTAATGTTTTAATTCAATTAGTGACTCAAAAATGCGAGCGATCGGTGTGTATTTCACAAATGCGCTTACACAGAATAATCCGTAAATAATAAATGTGTTTGTGTCATGCGGACCTTTTATTACAAAATAAAATCCGGACTCTTTCATGTTACTTCCTACGGAGGCTTAATTTTTATACAATATTTTATTAAAGCCATAGTATGTAAATAAACACGTAATACATCAACAATACAAAAGATAAAGTAAACAACTTATGAGTATCAAAAAGTTCAAATACACCTTCTGTGTTAGGATACAAGAAAAATGGCTGTTTAATCGCGAGGGTTGGGATACCTAGCCTGCCTGTGACTGTTCTAACCACACTGGATGGAATACATTCGGCGGGCTCCTCGGGGACCAAGGCTGAAAGCCACCCCGCCACCGATCTACTTCGATAATGTTCCCAAACCCCTCTTCGTTTTATTTTTCGCTATTCTCAAGACTTACAAACTGATGGGTGGAATGTTTGGACGCAAACGAGTGACGGTATATTTTGTAACGACATTCTGTTCCAAATATTTCGAAAGACGAAGACTTAAATGTATATTTAGGAAAAAAAATCTTTCAACCAAATTTCGGTTACAGTGTATACATTAGCTAGAGCCTAACCTAATAAGGTTTAATGAAATACACTGTACTATGTTTTATAAATAGGTCCGTTAAATATTAGGCTATTTTTAACATCAGCACATAAGTACTGAATTGCAAATGCCTGGATTGGTTAATTGGCTTAACAAGAATAGTAATTTTGCCTTCAAAAAACTGAGAAAACATTACATTTAACGTAACTTCCGCCATATCCGATAAACACTCGTTTACTTTACTTAAATACTCATTAAACCAAAGTGCTGAACTTTAAGAACCGCTTTGTTAAATTAAAAGTACTTTGACGGTTCAGTGTGCTCTCTCAGCTCAGAATCGATAATTAAAGACTTTAATGTACAATCAAGCACTCGAGATGATAATGTCAGAGTTGTATGATCACTGGAGGAAATAAACATGTTACCAATTTAAGCACGTCTTTGTGAATTTAATTAAAGACACGCGAACGACTTCGTCATCAATTTATTTTATAATTGGAGCCGTGTAGTAATAATGAGAAGGAAGAAATAATTTGTTTTAAATTGAAATCACATAGTTTCGTACTGACTTTGTTTAATTAATAAAAGGGGCATTCACTTTTAATAAGAAAAGCTATTTCTTTACCCTAACTAACGCAAATGATCTGAATATTAACAATGAAATTATTAACAACGAATTCAAGGACCTTAGAGTTAAAACGCAGCGTATCGTAGTAAATAATAAACGTACAACTTCGAAATAATATTCTTACTTAAATTAATGTTGCTTCTCCGATCGAATTCCGGCTGAAACATCAATGTCTAGCAACTTTAATTAAATCCATTTTGTCATTGAATAAATTGAAACCGTCGGAATATACCGTCTACGAAACGTTTGCAAACTGAAACACAAACGTGTAATAATAACTTTGACAGTTATAACGTGAGCGGTGCTTAGTTCGCCGACACGAGACCGCGGCTAACGCAACTTTGACACTTGAAGTCCACACACGATACATTGCTTGACACTGAGATATTCCGACTCGTCCACAACTATTCGGATGAACTAAACACACACAGCTTTTAACATAAATTACGGGACTTTAACTTTGTTCCAAATGTGAACGAAACTTCTGACAGTGCAAAACAAATAAGTGGCAACCATCTTATTACCGCTCTCTAGGTATAAATCACGCTTGTCATGTGAATAGAAATAGAAAAGGAAACGAGATTCAAATAAAATTGCATTAGTTCTATTGAAAAATATTACAGCGCGGGGATGAGGATATTGGCGCGTTCTCATTATATCAGTGCCTAGGTAAATGTAGCTAACGGGAAATTTATTAGCACTTTGTGTAATAAGCTAAAGAACTGTTTAACTGTTGTTTTATAAAATATTTATTTTATCTACGTTAAAATGATAGCATTGTGCAGTGGACTTCATGAATAAGTCAAGATTGACGGAATTCTCTTCAATAGTATGTTTTTTTTTTATGACAAAGAGAGCATCTGGTGAACCTCGGCTTGATTCATAGACTTACCTATAAGCTGGTAGGTAATCTCTGACAACAACGATTTAAAAGCGCCTTTCTTAAGATTAGGCGGTGGGCCCATTGTATTGGCCTCCGCTTGATCGAGCACCGGAAAGCAGGTGGTCGATAAATGAATTTTCCCAACTGTAGGAAATTGATTTTCATTCAGTGGGAGAAAATCGGTGGCTTTTCCTTCCATTATGTTGGTATACCGAGTTTGGATCAAAACCGTCATGTTGACTGGCTCGTTGATTAATAAGTCGCCCACGTACCGCGGGTGAGTGATATTTTAATGAAAGACTTCTTCGTGTCATTGCGGAACTAATTGCAAGCTAACCACGTGTCTATACTGGATATTGAAAGAGAACAAGCGTCTCATTCACAGATATAATTTCTATGGTAGCAATAAATATAACTACTACATAAAGTACAGTAAAACTTAGTGGTTATTTCAGTTAAATCGTGTAAGATGACCTGATTGTCATTCATACAAAAGTAGGTATTAATTGAAGATAAGTGAGGTAGTCCCCCGGTCAATTACTCTGAATTAGGTACATCATTAAGTGACAGTGAGCAGGGCACATTGCTCGTAGAACCGATGGGCGATGGGACAGTAAAGTTCTGGCGTTGCGGCTACGTACGTAAGACGCAAAATTGGGAGGCCCCCAACGAGGTAGACCGATGACCTGGTAAAGGTCGGGGGAAGCGGATGGATGCGGGCAGCGCAAGACCGGTCACCGTGGAAAGCCTTGGGGGAGGCCTTTGTCTAGCAGTGGACCTCTATAGGCTGAAGAAGAAAAGAAGAAAAAGAAGAAGGTGCATGAGCGACTTACATAATGATTTATGTACGCGTAGATACATAATACGCTGTGACACCACTACGATCCAATAGAAATGTTTCGCCTCGTCTTTTTACCGCGTTCATTGAAGGACTGCAACAATTTGCTTGTAGCGATTTTCCCGTCCGATAATAATTTATTTTTTTTAAACTAATGCCTGACCGCAATCCCGCCTGACAGTACGCAGTGATGCAATCGTTGATGGTAAACCGCGATAGTTTATTAAGCCTATTCACTTAAAAACTTAGTGAATAGGAAGGAAGACGGCAATTGAGCGAGGTCATGCAATGTAAAACCCAACAAGACGACCAACGATGCTGATTCAGAGGGATATTGATTTGGAGACACTTCACAACCAAATAACATTTGGTGCATCGTACCTGGCGCACATCGCAACACAACTGCTCAGACCCGTCCTCCGTACGACTTCACAAGACATCATGCCAGAACACGACGGATCACTTGGCGGCAAGACTTTGTCTGGTGGGTGGTAACTTCTGCCGGCAGCCGATATTATGGCCTACCACCGAGAAAATAAAAAAGTGTCTTTAAGGCTTACGTGAATAGGCCCATAATTAACTAGTGCGCGTTACCACTGGAATCGCAGTCAAGTACTAAGTTAGAACATTAAAAAGTGACCTTTATGCTTAGCTTTAAAAGAGACTATTCTTTGTCAGTAAACTTGTTTTAAATTATGATTGACCTAAAACTTGTTTTGCAAAAATACTACTGAAAGGGCTGATTTTTAGATAATTTTATCTGAAGATTGATTTTGAAGTATTGACAGTTCTTTCATAAAAAAACTGTCCGACGTCAATTTCATTCCAGGTATAAAAAATATCTGTCGATTCAGCCCTTAGAGAAATCAAATCATTTATGTATAATATTCACGGTCTATCATATTTTTGTTAAAAAAGGTTTTAGTCTGATTTAGTCCTGTCCAAGGAAGATATTCCATAGACAGTTTAGACGTGATTAAAAACATGATGACTAAAAATACGTCAATTTACATCTGGCGCTGAATAATTTGAAAGGACTAAATTAATATTTATCTTCTGTCCTTTTCTTAATGAAAAGGGACAAAAAATGTACTGAACTTAAATTTTGTTTAGTTTTTTTAACGAGGAAATTGGAAACAAGGATAAAATAATAGATCTAATATTAAAAAATATTCATCTACTACGGCTTTGAAAATAATTGGGTGGCTTAAATCACGTTATTTTAACATAACTTTTTTGACGGTGGTGTTGAATTAAGTACCAAAATAAACTTTCTGCGGTAGACGGGGTTTAATTAAAAAAGTTTTAGTCGATTGCTTTATTACTTGGTAGGTATTCTTCGTTACTTGTCTATCATGCCGCGATGTTTCATTTTGTGAAACGTCAAAATATCAATCATGGATACCCGTTCGAAGTTCAAAGGACTTTACACAATCAAAAACACAAAAACAGTTGCTTTGCTTTTCTATGTCAGAGGAGCAATCGTTCCCGAATTAGTGTCACGGGGAAAGACGTCCCCGTTTTTCTTTTGATTTATTATTAACCTTTGTCACGACATGATAGCCGTTCATTTTATATCGTTCCGCTAAATGTCGTCCAAAAACTTCAGACATTTAGCGGGGAAAAAAATCTCGCATTAATAAGAACGGTGCTGTCGTGTAGCCAATAGGGATGTATCCAAGGTATGAAAATAAAAAAAAAATAATTTGTCCGTCTTATAGATAATAAAAAAAAAAATTAAGACCCATAGTTTTTATTTTATGGAAATTACCAAAAACTACTGAGATATAGCGTATTTAAGTTACGGAGTGGGCGCTAATTACGTCACGCCGTGGTATATTTTGTACCACGACGTGACGTCATGCGACATTTCAAATCAATATATCTTCCTAAGTATTTGAATGAAAGTAAAAATAAAAAATACGTGTTCAATATTTTTTATAAATCTATCTGATGGACATTAAATTATTTTTTAGGATATAACCCAATTCCTAAATGGGCACATCAAAAATGAAATGACAAACGTGTCGTGTGTCCGTCTAGGTATGATCGTTATTCGTAAAGTTTTTCTGTGCCTGCCGTGCCAGCGCACCCCTTTACCCAATTTATGACGCCGTCGTGCATTTGAATAAGTTTACCATAAAAATAGGCGTTCTGCGGCTAGAAACTTTAGCAATAAAATGCAAATGGTGACATTGGTGATGCTTCTAGATTACAGGCTTGAGAGGTTTGGGGTCTAGTCTTTAGCAGTGGTTACAACTATTGTGAAATGTTGA
This sequence comes from Sesamia nonagrioides, assembly GCA_017933935.1. Classification (NCBI taxonomy): domain Eukaryota; kingdom Metazoa; phylum Arthropoda; class Insecta; order Lepidoptera; family Noctuidae; genus Sesamia; species Sesamia nonagrioides. The sequence goes on along the minus strand of JADWQK010002002.1, from coordinate 1,100,807 downwards.
AATTCCAACTTTTGCTAACATTTTCATCTTAAAAGAAGATATTTTCGGCATAATAAAATGTGCTTGTTTTATAAGAACTAGATTTTCAAATATCGTTTTCTTTTTTATATTTTGTGTCTCGCTGACTGATTTACGCCTCTTTTGTTTTCTTGCATATCTTGTGAAACTTCTGGCCATGTTACCCCAGAAATCTGTTCAAATGTCGTTAGTTATAGTAACTAATCTCGTTTGATTTTTAAAACGCATACAGTTAGCTACTAATAATTACAATAAAATCCAACGAAAACCTCAATCTGCACGGTTAGATTGTTAGAAGCACATAACGAGGTAAATATTTCTCATAGCAAATAGGCAGCCACTGCCATGAAGATATAGGCACTAAAACAAACGCCTATTACTGCTCTAACGATACGTCGTAATGTCTCAAATGTTCATGAAACGCTACCCTTTTATCACCGTCTCTTTCACCCTCTCACTAGTGCTATACGCCCGTCTCTCTCTATCATATAACAGAATATGAATGAGATGGATAGTATGCGATATTTTTATAGTCTATTGTTGATAATGCAGGTCCGACAATAATATTTATGTGCCGCATTATGTAATTAAGAGGGAGTGGGTGACGTGGCAGTTTTCTTATCAAAATGTTTATCAGCCCGTGTACATTTACTGATTCAATTAAGTAATATCGACGTTCTAATGACAGCTTTAAACTGAACTATAATAGAAGGTATAATGTTTTGATTACAACATTAGGTACAGGGATTGCTTAAGCCACCATATTACAATACAATACAAATACACATATTTTATTGGGACAAATAATACATTTTAAAATTTTCATGTACATACATTTATAATGCATTACAATAGGTACAATACGTTTATCCCTGTCCCCTAAACTAGGCTAGGCCTGTATCTTAGGGGGCAGTGTCCTGCTATAGGGTATGCTAGGTGTGCCAGTGGACTAGCTCGTTCTTGAATTTTGACCTTGTGTCAAACTTTAAAAATATCAGAGTGAGACGGTGAAGAGTGAAATTGTATGTAGTATAAGTAAGTGTTTGATGTTTATGTTTAGAAAGTGTGTGGTGTGTAGTGAATTATGGTAGAGTGAGTGTATGTGTGTATGTGTGATTATTTAGCGCTTATGTGAAAACAAAGTGGATATTTATTATACTATATAAGTTAAAATTGATTCCGTTCCGTGATAGTCCTGTTTAAGCAGCCATTCAATTAATGTACGTTTTAGTTCAAACCTTGGGAGACCGAGAATGTTTAGGTTATATTGCCCTCTTGATATACAAACAAATTTAATTCATGAGAGTAGAATTATAAATGGTTTAAAATGAGTATAGTCAATTTAAAATTTCCTCGTTTCTAAGACACAGGCTTCGTCTTTACGAGAAGAGAGCCTTGACCAAAAACTGGGGTCCAATGCCGTTAGGTAGATGTCACATTTCTTTGAATGGCTTTAGGACATGTCAGTTTCCTTGCGATGTTTTCCTTCAGCGTTTTGAGTGGAGCGTTGAATAATTTACACAAAGTGAGGAGCTTCCCCAGTTCGAACATATAATCAACAACTTGAGACCGCTGCTCAAATATAAATGTTTTGAATTGGGAAATTTAGAACAGTTGTCAGTCGAAGTTGCCGTGATTTAGTTCCGGTTACTCTAGATCCATTGCTGTTACTTGCTAACTAAATAATTACCGTATTGAGAAATGAGTATTTCAAAGTTCCGAATAGTTGGTCGATGTAAACTATTTTGTTATTAATTGGGCGCCACAACCAAAAGTTTTGTATCTCAAATTAACTTGTAAACGTAATGAAATACGATAAATAGTTTGAACAACTTTATACTCATATATACAATATATATTGTATATATGAGTATATATTGACAATACATATTATATATATATATATATATATATATATATATAATGTCGTGGTGGCCTAGTGGTTAAAACACCTGCCTCTCAAGTATAAGTGCGTGGGTTCGATTCCAGGTCAGGCAAGTACCAATGTAACTTTTTAAATTTATATGTACTTTCTAAGTATATCTTGGACACCAATGACTGAAGATGAAGGAAAACATTTTGAAGACACCTGGAATTTAAGTCTGAAATCGCCAAGTCGCATTGAGCAAGCGTGGTGACTACACTCAATTCTTCTCTATATGAGAGGAGACCTGTGCCCAGCAGTGGGACAATAAAAAGGTTGATGATGATGATGATGAGTATCATCATCATTCATTATCGTTTCAGCCGAAAGACGTCCACTGCTGGACATAGGCCTCCCCCAAGGTTCTCCACGCCGACCGGTCCTGCGCCTCCCGCATCCAGCGGTTTCCCGCAACCTTCACCAGGATAATGATATATGTATAGATGGATGATGGTCATGATGAGTATATATTATAGTAACTATATAAGCCTGAAACACAGTATTAATAAACCTAGCTCGGGTATGTCGCTAATTTTACATGATTATGTTTAATAATTCATTCATTATTTATGACCTTGTTTATATTTTTCGTCACACATATACCTAGTTATTAGTTAGGCAATGAAATATAAATTTATTTGTTTAAGAATTTTTTTGTAGCTTTTATGTTACATTGTTTTGTAAAGTTTGATTAAAGATTATTATTATTATATATATCTAATTGTGATTCTTAACTATCTTGAGACACTCACACAAGACAAAAAACATCTAAATCCGTCCAGGCGTTAAGGAGGTTCAGTGACATACTTAAGTATTTTCTGTGCTTGAGTATTCACTTGACATATCGCACTAATATTATAATGATAAGTGGATATATATCTAATTGTGATTCTTAACTATCTTGAGACACTCACACAAGACAAAAAAACATCTAAATCCGTCCAGGCGTTAAGGAGGTTCAGTGACATACTTAAGTATTTTCTGTACTTGAGTATTCACTTGACATATCACACTAATATTATAATGATAAGTGGAAACTTGTGAGATGATATCCATATTTGTTACTTCTTCATGCTCAGAAAACTGAAACAATTTTGATAAAATTTACCACATATATAGATGTTTTATAACCAATACTAGCGGCCATGCGCGATTTCGTTCGCGTTTTTCTAATATACTCCGCTCCTATTGGTCGCAGCATCCATACTAATATTATAAATGCGAAAGTAACTCTGTCTGTCTGTCTGTCTGTTACGCTTTCCCGCTTAAACCTCTCATCCGATTTTGATGAAATTTGGCACAGACATTCTTTAGACCCTGAGAAAGAACATAGGCTACCTTTTATCCCGGAAAAATTTGATATTCCCGAGGGAAATCTAAAAAGCCCGGTATAACCGAACTTCACGCGGGCGAAGCCGCGGGCGGAAAGCTAGTAATGTTATATAGCCTAAAGCCTTCCTGGGTTAATGGACTATCCAACGCAAAAATATGTTTTCAAATTAGACCCGTAGTTTCTGAGAATAGCGCGTTCAAACAAACAAACACTCTTCAGCTTTATATATAACCAATATTAACATATACCGAAATGCCCTCGGGATTGCAACTTATTCGGGTGAAACCACAGGGCGCAGTTATATAAAAAGATAATATTTGACCGACCCATATTTGTTCCACAGCGGGGCAGAGGCCCCTTCTATTAAAGAGAAGGCACAAGCATCGATCATCAAGCTCGGTCATGACGGGTTGGCGACAACGTCATGTATAATTTATTTCATATCCATTGAAGAGTTTCCATTCGACATTTTACACAACCAACTATTTACACAGCTAATGAATATTTAAACGTACATTTTAGTTCATGAAAAGTTTTAAGTTAGAATATATTTTTGTTATTTTAATTAATTAACACGGTACAGGTTGTTACTTACATACATTTTTAGGTATAATTATAAATAGACGGTACTAATTAAATGACTGGTTATACGATGACTATAAAATTCAAAAGCGAAAGAAGTCTTATATGTGCCTTTAGAAAATAAAAGAGTTTTTAAGCGAATATTATGTTGACAGAAAGCTTTAAACATTTTTTTTTTGGGTTGGGAAATCATCAAATCACTTCTCCCGCTCTGGGCGGAGCGGAAAGGCGTGTCAGACTTTTACTGACTAAAACCCACCTGTTTTTCTTCATTTGCCTGTGTGATGGCCAGGGCCACGGTTTCTTGTTTAACCAACCCGCTACCCTGACCCAGGAGGCATCGGTCTTCGTGGACCCCGTCATGTTGTGCTGACATCTCTTTGAGGCGCGCGTGAAACACGACGCGCCGTCGACTCGGGCCTGGTCCTTACCGGGCGGCGAGCTGCCTACTGCTCACCACCCGCAGGCCCGCACCTACGGTGGCTGAGAGTTCGGTGTTGTCTCCAAACCAGGACGTCTCCTGCGGCGGCTAGTGGCGTGAGGGCGCTGGGATTCCCGCTGTCTCACGCGCTCCGCCTCCTCCTTTGCCAGCATCACTGCTTCGCAGAAGGAGATGACGGCCTGCCATGCACTCTCGCTCCGGACCATGGCCTGGACCAGGGTCGGACGCGAGAGATCGCCGCCGATCGCCGCTACGAGAACACGGCGGTGCTCCACCCAAGCCGGGCAGACCTCCACCGTATGCTCCACCGTGTGCTCAGGGCGATCCACACAATGGTGACACCCTGGCGTTTCCTCCCGCCTAATACCGAACAGGAACCTCCCGAAACAACCGTGTCCGGTGAGGACCTGCGTCAGGCAGAAGGTGAGGACGGCGTGGCACCTCTCTAGCCACTCTTCAAAGAGGGGACTTACCGCCGTTATTGTGGCGTGCCCAGCAGTGGGTTGCGACAATCGCACTCTCCATGTCGCCATGAGATCCGCCGGAGCGCTGTCCGCCGTACCGCGATTGCTCGCGGCAGCGGAGTTATGCCCAGGCGTTTTGCCTCCTCTCGCCACTCCCACATGAGGGCGAGGGCTTTGGTCGCCAGACCCATGGCGGCAATCCGGCTAGGAGGCTCGCCGCCTCAGCAGAGACCCTGCGATATTCCCGGACTAGCCGAACGGCCATGACCCTCTGGGACGCGGTCAGGCATCGGGCTGGTCGCTTCCTTAGCGACCGCGCCCACACCGGTGCCCGTAAAGGGCCATGGACCGCACGGCCCCCGCGTAGAGCCTCCGGCAGGAGGCGTTTGGTCCCCCTAGATTAGGGAGGAGCCGCCTCAGGGCAGCCCCGGCCCGTTCCAGTCTGGGTGCCAAACTTCGGAAGTGCTCCTCGAAGTTCCACCGGCTGTCGAGGACGGGTCCCAGGTACTTCATCGTCGACCCGACGCCGATGTGAACCCCTCCTACCGTTCTGTGGGAACCCGACGGTGGCGCATTCCGAGGACCATGAAAGCACATGGCCTCGGATTTCTGCAGGGCCACCTCGAGTCCCAATTGCCGGATCCCGTTGACGATTGTCTCAACCCCGGGGGTCGCTGCGTCAGCCGCCGTCTGGTGCGACCTCTTTTGTGCTAGAACTAGCGTGTCGTCAGCGTAACAAAGTACGCTGACGCCGATAGGGAGGTCGGCGCGCATCACCCAGTCGTACACTCGTACCCGATGTTCCACAGATGCGGTCCCAGGACCGATCTCTGTGGAACACCGCACGACATCTCTCGCCGGTTCCACACTCCTTGGTGACCGGGGAAGCTTTAAGTAAACCTCACTTATTTTTCTATTCCAACTTTTCACAAAAGGCACTTAATTAAAAAGATTTTGAAATGTTTTAGTTATTTATAAGCTAAACCTAATTATATGGTACAATGTTCAGAGTTTTTGTAGGCCAGGGTTGTATTTTCAAGTCAGACATCTACATAAAAAAATGTTCATGAAAAATCTATCACGTTCTCATCTCTGACGTTCACTAAAGCTCTATTCGTTTCGTATTCATATTCATATTCGAGGCTATGTCAGTTGACAGACAGTCTTACCCTCCAATAGCTAGATAATCTCGGTCTAACTCACAAAGGAGTTCCAACTCCAATAGACGCAATAGACTGAAATGTCTATAGAAGCCGAGAATAAAAACCGGGAACGTGAAAATAGTATTGTGTCTCTGGGAAATTTCGTAACTAGAATTTGTAGACCTGTCATTTTGTAAGAGGAAGGCATTTTGTCAAACAAACATTTTTGTTCGATTAAATTCTGAAGGTTCTTTTTCATTATTCTGTTCTTAAGACGATTGAATGTGTACAAGTTCATCGGGAAAACTCACTCAAAGACGAAGGTTTTCTAAAGAGTATTTCCTTTACCGTTTATTTTGAAGTAAATAAAAATTGTATCAAATATATTAACTGTAATAATTCCCTGTATGTTTGATTTGCGATGATTTTATTTTAATGTCACGTCAGACTCTAATGTGATAGTTGCATAATACACTATCGATAGCACTGACGCCCATTTTGACAGTTCAAAAACATTTATTGCGTTAATTACATTGTTGAGAAGATAAGTTTTTCGACCTGTGTTTGATTCCGATTGAGATTAATAGAGAGTTACACATTTTTCATTACATATTGACAGCCTCCGTGGCGTAGCGGTAGCGAATGCGGCCATTGCGCATCCCCACGCAGTGCAAATATTTGTATGCATGAATATGAATATTTGCACTGTTCTGGTCGTGCCTTGGAAAGCACGTTAAGCCGTTGGTGCCGGTTGCCATATTAACATCTAGTGGCAGTCGTTACGGGTTGTTCAACCCCTCAAAAACTCCAACAATTGGTCAAATTGCAATGCTTCGATATCGCCTTCGGGTTGTGGAGGTCAGACGTCAGTCACTTCACGGAAAAAATCGAAGTTTAGCCAAAATCAGCAGTTAGACTGGTAAAGCGGACCCCAGACTCCAAAAGCTTCGGATGCAACTGGGATTAACACTGAGATGATTTTTTTTTTAAATTATAATTCACTAAACTGGTGTAGAATCATGCATACAAAAAGGTAATCAAAACATAATACATCTATTGACACCTGCTAGATGTGAATCATGCACAATCATAACTGACTGACTACTGACAGACTGGTAGAAATTGCCTGAGACATTAAGTCCGCCATTGTGCAATGTTTGTGCATAAAGTTTTAATAAATAAATAAACCACTTAGGTGCTATTAATAAAAACTTACAAATTGATAAAAATTTGAGAATAAAAATAAAATAAAATCTCAGAAACAAAACTAAAAATAATCATAACATTAAATTTTTGAGTTTGGCTTTCATTGAGGCTGTAGAACCAGCAAAGACATCCACATCACCACTAATAGAGTTGGCAAAAGAAAGCATGCGGCTTATGGGAGAAGAGTTGCCTATATTAGTTCGACTGTGAGGCAAGGCGAATGTTCTTCGGTTAATTAAGCGGCTACCACTACGAGGGACGCTGATTTTCACTTCTAATATTTTGAGAGAATCTACTAATCTCTAATCTATTGAGTAATTTAAACAAAAACATAGAATCCAAATAATTCCTACGTGCGCTTAATTTTAAAATGTCTCAATCTGGAGTCGTACGAGCTTAGACTACGACATCTGTTATCAGAGTGACATAAATGATACAGAAACCTTTTTTGGACTCGTTCGATTCTATCTGAATGTACCTGATAAAACAGGTTTCCATACAGTACTGCAATACTCGAGAATACTGCGAATAACGCTATTATAAATGGAAATAGTCAGGGCAGGTTCTCTAAAAATTTTCATTTCCCTGACAACTAACTTAATAATTTAATCTTTAAAATTTAACTTAATAATTTATTAATAATTTAATCGTAATGACTCCTAAAATTTAAACTACTGTCTACTAAAATACCAAGGTCTCTAATAGTATTAACTTCTTGGAGCGGGCTGTTATTAATCGTGTAGCAAACCTGACGTGTTTTCTTTTTCCGACTAAACTTAATAAAGTAACACTTATTTTGATTCAAAAACATATTATTTTCTACACACCAATTAAATACGTTATTTATATCTTTCTGAAGCTGAAAAGTGTCAGAATCACTACATATAGATCGATATAATTTCAAATCATCGGCAAAAAGTTCATATTCAGAGCCAATAATACTACCTAAATCATTTACAAAAACTAAGAAAAAATGGCCCCAAATGTGACCCTTGAGGTACCCCTGATGGTATACAACACAGTTTGGATTTAAAACCTTTAAGATACACCAGTTGTGAGCGCTTTCTTAAGTACAACTCACACCAGCGCAGCAATGACCCACGTATGCCCATGCCTTCTAATTTAGTTATAAGTAAGTTATAATCTACTAAATCGAAAGCCTTTTTAAAGTCGGTTTAAATAGCAAGAACTTCATTAGCTTCGTATTTACCGTATTATATATTTCGCATTACCTTCGTTCATACTCAACCAGATTAGTCTGGGTCGATTTTTTTAGGACGAAATCCGTGTTGGTTATCATCGAGCATATTCTGAATGTGTGAAAACATTTTTTTCTGAACAAGTGAAAGTATTTACACTGGTCTGTAATTTGAAACGTCGTCAACACTACCTGATTTAAAAATTGGCGTGATGTGCGCTATTTTCCACTGATCAGGAAAATAGCCCTGTGATAAAGAGCAGTTGAAAATTGTAGTCAGAGAGTCAGCCAGGTTTGCTGCACACTTTCTAAGAAAAACAGGAAGGATCGAATCAGGCCCTGGACCCTTATCACAGTCGAGGGAAGACAGGGTATTAAAAACTTCTTTTACCTCAGTTTTGGAGTGACTAAAAGTATTATTGTTTGAAGAAATGCGGTCAACTGACGTTGAAGAGCGTCTTTCACTATTTCGTAAATATATGGACTGAAAATGATCCGAAAGCAGATCGCAAATTTCCTGGCCTCCGCGGGCAAATTTGTCGTCCTTAAGAGTAATTTTATTAGGGATATGATTGTCATCTACCCGTTTATTTTTTAAATACCTCCATACATATTTCGGATTGACGCGAAGATGTTTAGTTATGTTCTTTTTAAAATTCGAATAGCAGTCTCAAATCATGTTACTGCAACGCGTTCTTAGGTATTCGAAAGTAATTTTATGTCTAGAGTTACCGAATTTTTTATATAGTTTATGATATTTAGCCTTTTCCTTAATTACTTTTAGTAAAGCTCGGGAATACCAAACAGGATAGCGTTCATCTCGTGGTTTTGTAATAGGAGTATGCTGGTTTATAATTGGCATGAGAATGTCATAGAACTTCTGCAACATTTCGTTAACATCAGTTGCAGAATTCAGTTCATCAGGCCAAAGAATTATCGCAAATTCAACGTTGACCGCGTCGTAGTTACAGAGATAAAAGTTTAAATATGGGACTTTATTTTGCACTAGAGAATTAGCATGATTAGTTCTAATCAAGATTTCTAATGCTGGATGATGAGGATCAATGGGTACCAACGGACATAAGGCTTGTGATACTAACACTGTATTTGTGTTACTACTTAGAACTAGGTCTAAAATCGACTTGAAGCGTTAACTATGGAGTTGCACTGGTGAAGAACGTGTTTTCCTGACTACTATTTGATACTTTAGGAATCAAAAGAACCGAATCCACATTATACTCCCAAGCTATACTACCCATATTAAAATCACCGATAAGTAACTTGATGGAATTGATTTTGCTCTTTTTATTAATTACTTCTGTAAAGTTTCGAAACAAGTCATCGACGTAATCTTGTTTAATTGGGGGAGGGATACCTATAAACCGAGCAAATGTTAATGTTTAGACCACCCTGACATTTGATAGTAATCCACAATTCCTCACAATGGGACTCCCAATTTAATTTCCGTGAAACCTCGTACCTGTTTAGAGTTGCAACAAACACACCCCCACCATCTCTTTTTGTTATGTTTTTGTTGACCGTAGATGACCTATCGCGCCTGTATACTCTATATCGGTTATCCGAAATTTCGTGGTCAAACACTGTATTGTTAAGCCAACTTTCAGTACTCATTATTATATCATAACTTAAATTCAAAGCAGCGGTGTAAAATGCCTCTGTTTTGGTACGCAAACCTCTTACATTTTGATAATAAATTTTAAATTTTAACAAACCAAAATGCGTGCATAAGATGATAAATATAATGTTACATACAGTTACTTATAAAGTTTCCAAACATTCAAAGTTTCTTACTAACAGAGATTAAGTTGTTACATCTTTTCTTACAAATACGCGACCATTTCGAACCCATACAAAGTTATATTTCTTTTCTTTAGCAGCAATTCTCGTCGCTGCATGAAGCTTTTTGCTAGCCATAGTCAGGTTTTCTGTTACAAAAATCGGCTGCTTTTCTTCACCAATGTCAATATGGGTGCTGTTCAACTTCTCCAACTCATTCTTCTTCTAATTCCTGACTGCTGCAAGTAAATTATCATGAACTGGAGGGCTGACTAGCTTGACGACTATAGTACGTGGGCGATTTGTTTCTGTATTTAGTTTAGCAACTCTATGAAATGACTGGATTTCAGCTACACGAAGTTCATTTCCCACGACTCTGCTTAACTGTTGTACGATCGTCATGAGGTTTTCGGTTTTGTGCAGGAATATATTGTATTTCAATATTCCTTTCACGAGCCAACTGATCCATTTGCTGGAATTTGGTATCTAATTCCCTTACTTGAGCACACAACAAGGCGTTTTTCTTGAGAAGTTCAGCGTTACAGTCATTGTTTTTAGCATTTAACTTAACTTGGTCATCAAAAGCATCAGAAAGGAAACAAACAGTCTTCTTATACTCCTCCAGGTCTTCGCACATTGAAGAAAATCTCAGGGCAAGATCGTTTAAATTCCTTTGGACCGTATCTAAACTGTTTTGAAATGGTGCCAAAGAGGCCTGCTGACTATCAAACTTCTCGTTCATTTCCTGACGTAATTTACGAATCTCTGCCAGTATTGTGTCCTGCAAGTTGACCTCTGTGCTGCCGCGAGCTACTTGAGGCATATCTGGTGGTGATGTCTCAGCTGACGTATGTGTCTGACTTACTATTGGTTTGTTATGACCACTAAGTGATCTTAAATTAGGAGAAAGAATTGGAGCCAATTCAGGTGCTGTCTGATCAATAAGTGCAGCGTGGCTCTTTGCGTGGACTGGTGTATTAGTGTTGTCCAGTTTAGGTCGGCTAGAAACGCAAACAGGACAAGTCCACTTGGTCCTAGGTATTGACGCATCATCGTACTTCACACACTTCAAATGGTATTGAAGGGCACATTTGCTTAAACAGCATTTTATTCTTTTCTGCGTAACCAGAATAGTTGCATTACAACAATCGCAAATCATTATAGCAAAAGAAAAAAAAATGCAAAAGTGAATGTTTCGCTGTGGATCGAACTCTAGTAGTCCTCTAAAATCTCCATAGGCGCTCGACCGATTCGGCCACGGACTCTATGTAAACGACTCTTGAAATATTAGTGTGGATGTAGCTTTGTTACGCCAATACTCGCCAGCCGGTTGACGATTTAAATTGACAGTTTTTTTTTGACTACCTACGCCTTCACAAACTAAATTTTGCACAGTCACCGTTTTCAAATGTTTATTCTTTGTTTCTGTTGAAGTACAATCACCGAACACCATGCAAACGATATTACGTATGCACCGTACACTTGGCTTTAGTTTTTGCTTTATGTTTTAGCAATATTAATTTTTTTTCGTTTATGGAACCACAAAATGTAAGTGTTTACCAATCGACTACCCTTATTGATGATGAGAGAGTTACACAATTATGGTGCTGGTCTACCTAAATGTCAAAATTAATCGAAACTTGTTCAGCCATTATGTCTGAACACATAGACAGACAGAGTTAAATAAATAAATATATACGGACAAATCACACAGAGCCCGAAATAAGTTCGAGACTTGTGTTATGGCATGCGTAAATATAGTAATTAGGTATAGTAACTGTTCTAACTCGTTTAGTATGGATAACGAGAATGGCGTCTCTAACGTGACGTCACATTTAATGAGGTTATCGTGTATAAGCAGTGTGTACACTGCACCTTGTGGGTTTGACTTGCAGCAGGTTCATTACCCCGGCTACTGTCAATACACGATCATCGGCTCCGATATCTGACCTGATTTCGAGGTCAATATTATAATAATTTATAAAGATGTTGTCCTGTGTTTTAATGCAACAAGAACGTGTCATAAAATGTGGTAATTTGCTGGAGCTATGTTACCGTAACTTATACATTGAGTTATAATGTAGATAGTACATTGAACCTCAACGGTCTTATATAATATGCCTGTAGGGTTTCACAAAAAGCGGGCCCCTAAAATAATTACTTTGATGTCTGTTTGTGAAGAATATAGTTTTCTTCCACAAAACCGCCTTTACATTGTTGTAGTTGGAAAACTCTTTGGAAACAAAGGTGGAGCCCAAACTTGTTTACCTTAAAAGCAGAGCGAAGGAGAGATCAATCACTTAACACGATGTATATGCGGAAAAAATGTTTTTCCCACAAAAGATACTTTGAGCGGGAAAGCAGGAAAACAATCTGTTAGTTACACAGATTGAAACAGAGACCGTATTTTGGGCAAAAATGATTGATAGTGATCCCTCTATTCTCGATTGCTAATTGAAACGGATATCCGGCAATGAATGCCTCTCTAGAAAAAGTACTCGGAAACTTTCTGTGCATTTTTAACCGACTTCAAAAAGGAGGAGGTTACTCAATTCGACCGTATATATCCTTTTTCTTTTTTTTTTTTGTTTTATGTTTGTTCGCGCATAACTTCGGCATTTATGAACCGATTTTAATAATTCTTTTTCTGTTGGAAAGAAGACGTTCCCAAGGTGGTCCCATGATAAGGATATCAGGGTTTGATGGTAGTAGACCAGAAAACAAGGGTAACTTTCAAAAATTGCAGGGGCGACTAGTGCATTTCTTAGCATTTTCATTAAGTATTTTAAAGCACTACAATTTAATAAAGGTCTGGAGTAGATCTGATGATGGAGCCGGGGAGACAGTCGAAGGAACTCCTCAACAATTCACAGCAGCTATCTTGTGTTTGGGCTCGATTAATTTGTATTGATAAGAACTTTACACCTAGATGGGTTGTGACTGTCATAAGAGAGCTGATGTTGAAGACAAAGGCCAGTTCCCGGAACTCCTCAACGGTTTATAGTAGCTACTTTGTGGTTGGACCTCATTCATTTATAATGATGAGACCTTTGCACCCATTGGGTTAAAATAATAGTCTACAGTAAATTTGATGATGAAGACCATAGACAGTTGAGGGAATATTTACAGGTAAACATTAAAGTAAACAAAACTACGTCGTTTCCCAACTATATTTGCGTCAGCTTTCAGTCTGGCCGGATGCAGCTGAATACTTTTAACAACTAAAAAGTGTAAAATAAAAACTTTTTACAAAAACAACCGACTTCAAAACCACTACAAAGTGAAAAATAACTAATTTCAGAAGTCGGTGTCAAAAACGAATATACAAAACTAAAGACACCGACTTCCGAAATTAGTTATTTTTCACTTTGTAGTGGTTTTTGGAAGTCGGTTGTTTTTTTGTAAAAAAGTTTTTTTTTAATATTAATATTATCCAAAGGAAAATTGCAAGTAAAATAATTAAGTTGAAAGCTTTTAAGAAAATAATTTTTGCTCAGAAAGATGAATAAAGTGGGAAAGATACAAATAAGCTGTTTATTAGTTATAATTATTCTTGGTTTGTGGATAATGTTCTTCTAGTAATGAACATAATAACGTTGGAAATTTCAGAATAAAATCTGAAAGTATTTTATTGTATTATCACTAATTGCAAATGTATACTAATAAAGAAGAAAGTAGCTTAGTAAATTACTAAAGACTATATTACAAATCGTGGTGGTCGTCGTGGTGGCCTAGTGGTTAAAAGACAAGCCTCTCAATTATGAGTGTGCGGGTTCGATTCCAAGTCAGGCAAGTACTAATGAAACTTTTCTAAGTTATTTGTACATTCTAAGTATATCTTGAACACCAATGACTGATTACAAGGTGAAAGAAAACATCTTGAGGAACCCTGGACTTTAAGTCTGAAATCGCCAACACGCAATGAGCATGCGTGGTTATTACGCTCAATCCTTCTCTGTATAAGTGGAGACCTGTGCCCATCAGTGAGACGATAAAATGTTGATGATGATGATGATATTACAAATTACTAAAGGGGAATATATCCGTATATTCGAAACACAAATCATAACTCTTTGACAGCTGTATGGTCTTAGCTTTATCATCGTAAATTGACATTGATTTTGATAAACCATTAATTTTCCTGACGGTCCTTTGTACTCAATATGTCCTTTCTCAGCCTATGAAGTATAAAAGTAATTGTAATCAATTGAAGGAATCTGCACCGGATTGGTGCAGATTTCGAATAATGATTACAATTGCTTTTATGCGAGGATGTGGCGATATTTTTTTGTTACGTGTACCGATTATATATTTTTTTTTTATTGACAGAAGATACGTTCATAATAATGAAATATGTAAATTAATTTAAAAAAAACATTATTGTAAATACATTCCAAATACAAACTGAATTATAAAATGATTTTACTGAATTTACTTTTAAATACAGTATCCAACACACACACACGTTAGGATTGAAATAAAAAAAAAAAATAAGTGTAGACTTTTTATTTTACCATTTTGTCGGCGTGATTAATTAATACATTGTTACTAAATGTTAACAGTAATTTGAATTTGTAGCCTTCTTGGTATTTTGTGTTATCTGTGTTTTATGTGATTATGTTATCTGTGGCGCTTGCTCTCTTCCTCTTCACTTTTTGTTTTTGGTATTTTGTGTTATCTGTATTTTATGTTATTATGTTATCTGTGGCGATTGCTCTCCTCCTCTTCACTTTTTGTTTTTGGTATTTTGTGTTATCTGTATGTAAACAAAGTGTGTGACACTTGGTTTAGTCTGTAAGGTTGTATTGTATTGACACACGATAAAGAGGTTAAGAAAAACGTGTAAGGAATAAACGTGTAAAGTAATCTTATTTATTCACACTGACTTTAACAATTTTACAAATCTCTAACATTAAACTAACACAAATATTACCTGAAAAGAGAAACAACATTTAAAGCTATTGTTTCACCATTTTTTCATTACATTATAATAATCCTGATACGTTTTTCTTGACCTCTTTATCATGTGTCATCGCTCCACAGATTAAAATAACTTCATAGATACCTACAATACAACCATACAGACTAAACCAACTGTTTGTTTACATGTATTTTATGTTATTATGTTATCTGTGGCGCTTGTTCTCTTCCTCTTTACTTTTTGTTTTTGGTATTTTGTGTTATCTGTATGTGAACAAAGTGTGTGATGCTTGGTTTAGTCTGTAAGGTTGTATTGTATCTATGAAGTTGTTTTAATCTGTGGAGCGATGACACACGATAAAGAGGTTAAGAAAACGTGTAAGGATTATTATAATGTAATAAGGATATGGTGAAACAATAGCTTTAAATGTTGTTTTATAAAGGTGATTAATTTATTATAATAATTATGCTTAGATATAGGGAACAGTAAAACTATAACCAGAATTGAATTGCTCTGACAAGAGAATAATCTCATTTATTCACACTTATTTTAACAATTTTACAAATCTCTAACATTAAACTAACACAAATATTATCTGAAAAGAGAAACAACATTTAAATCTATTGTTTCACCATTTCTACTTTACATAATAATCCTGACACATTTTTCTTAACCTCTTTATCATGTGTCATCGCTCCACAGATTAAAACAACTTCATAGATACAATACAACCTTACAGACTAAACCAAGTGTCCACACACTTTGTTTACATGTATTTTATGTTAATATGTTATCTGTGGCGCTTGCTCTCTCCCTCTTCACTTTTTGTTATTGGTATTTTGTGTTATCTGTATTTTATGTGATTATGTTATCTGTAGCGCTTGCTCTCTTCCTCTTCACTTTTTGTTTTTGGTATTTTGTGTTATCTGTATGTGAACAAAGTGTGTGATACTTGGTTTAGTCTGTAAGGTTGTATCTATGAAGTTGTTTTAATCTGTGGAGCGATGACACGATAAACAGGTCAAGAAAAATGTGTCAGGATTATTATAATGCAATGACGAAACGGTGAAACAATAGCTTTAAATTTTGTTTCATAAAGGTGGTTAATTTAATATAATATTTATCCTGAGGTATGAGGAACAGTAAAACTATACCCAGAATTGAGTTGCTCTGAAAAGAGAATAATCTTATTTATTCACACAAATTTTAACAATTTTACAAATCTCTAACATTAAACTAACGCAAATATTACCTGAAAAGAGAAACAACATTTAAAGCTATTGTTTCACCATTTCTTCATTACATTATAATAATCCTGACACGTTTTTCTTAACCTCTTTATCATGTGTCATCGCTCCACAGATTAAAACAACTTCATAGATACAATACAACCTTACAGACTAAACCAAGTGTCACACACTTTGTTTACATGTATTTTATGTTATTATGTTATCTGTGGCGCTTGCTCTCTCCCTCTTCACTTTTTGTGTTTGTTATTTTGTGTTATCTGTATTTTATGTGATTATGTTATCTGTGGCGCTTGCTCTCTCCCTCTTCACTTTTTGTTATTTTGTGTTATCTGTATTTTATGTGATTATGTTATCTGTGGCGCTTGCTTTCTTTCTCTTCACTTTTTGTTTTTGGTATTTTGTGTTATCTGTATTTTATCTTATTATGTTATCTGTGGCGCTTGCTCTCTTCCTCTTCACTTTTTGTTTTTGGTATTTTGTGTTATCTGTATTTTATGTGATTATGTTATCTGTGGCGCTTGCTCTCTCCGTCTTCACTTTTTGTTTTTGGTATTTTGTGTTATCTGTATTTTATGTTATTATGTTATCTGTGGCGTTTGCTCTCTTCCTCTTCACTTTTTGTTTTTGGTATTTTTGTTATCTGTATGTAAATGAAGTGTCTGTAAGGTTGTATTGTATCTATGAAGTTGTTTTAATCTGTGGAGCGATGACACACGATAAAGAGGATAAGAAAAACGTGTAAGGATTATTATAATGTAATAAAGATATGGCGAAACAATAGCTTTAAATGTTGTTTTATAAAGGTGGTTAATTTAATACAATAATTATGCTTAGATATGGAGAACAGTAAAACTATAAGCAGAATTGAGTTGCTCTGACAAGAGAATAATCTCATTAATTCACACTAATTTTAAAAATTTTACAAATCTCTAACATTAAACTAACACAAATATTACCTGAAAAGAGAAACAACATTTAAAGCTATTGTTTCACCATTTCTTCATTACATTATAATAATCCTGACACGTTTTTCTTAACCTCTTTATCATGTGTCATCGCTCCACAGATTAATACAACTTCATAGATAAAATAAAACCTTACAGACTAAACCAAGTGTCCACACACTTGTGGCGCTTGCTCTCTTCCTCTTCACTTTTTGTTTTTGGTATTTTGTGTTATCTGTATTTTATTTATGTGATTATGTTATCTGTGGCGCTTGCTCTCTTCCTCTTCACTTTTTGTTTTTGGTATTTTGTGTTATCTGTATTTTATGTTATTATGTTATCTGTGGCGCTTGCTCTCTTGCTCTTCACTTTTTGTTTTTGGTATTTTTTGTTATCTGTATGTAAATAAAGTGTGTGAATCTTGGTTTAGTCTATAAGGTTGTATTGTATCTATGAATTTGTTTTAATCTGTGGAGCGATTACACATGATAAATAGGTTAGGAAAAAAGTGTCAGGATTATTTTATTTTATTTTTTATTTTTTTTATTTATTCATCCATGTCAGGCATTAAAGCCCATACACACACAAACAATACAATATTAAAATAATATCCTGAAATACAAATACATATAAAACATAATCAACCACAATGTACAAATATATAATGTCAAATTTTAAACGTCAAACATACATAAATAAAAGAGAAAATAAATATTTAGTAGTACGCCTGCCTCTGAGTCATTTGTTTGTTTGTCAGTACATTAATCATATAACAATGGTTAATATACTGGCAATCAAACCTATTCGCAAATACGCTCAGGATAGTGTTGGAGGTGATCCTGAGCCTGCGCCCCAGAGACGCGCACCGCTTTCGCATCGTCGTGTAAAAACAGTCGACACGAGCATCGGCAAACATTCCAGAGGCGCTGCAGTGCCGGGGCAGCCCCAACAACACCCTGAACGCATTATTATACTGAACACGGAGAGCGATGTACTGCTTCTGGGTATATGACACCCACAGGCCCGCCGCATACAGGGACATACAAAACGCTCTGAAAAGAGTTATTTTGACGGCCCCCGAGCAACGAACAAATCTACGGGCGATCATATTGGCCCTCACAGACAACGCCCTCCGCTCCTTATCGATGTCCGCATCGTCCCTCAGGTCTGAGGTCACGATATGCCCAAGATATTTAAACTGCTGAACTCTATTCAACCCAACACCGTTCAACGTAATAGGTGGAACAGAATCCAAACAGCTCCGACCCCTGGCCTGAAAGACCATGCATTCACTCTTTTGTGCGTTATATACCAAGCCATGGTCCTGCGCGTAACGCTCGCAGACGCCCAGCAACCTAGACAGACCACACACGGAAGCGCCCAGCAGCACCATGTCGTCCGCATAACTAATATTGTTGACACAAACACCGTCAATATGGCAGCCGACACGGGTGCTACTGAGCTCCTCAATCAGTGCGTTCACGTACAGGTTGAACAGCTTCGGCGAGGTCAGCCCCCCTGCCTCACCCCGCACTCCAACCCGTACGGCTCCGACAGAGCACCCGACCATCGGACGACGTTGACCTGGTTAAGATACCAGTACCTGAAGATGTTTATTATTTCAAGGGGCATTGAGATGCTATTTAACTTTTCCCATAAGATGTCATAGTTAACCAGGTCAAACGCCCTCGACAGATCGAGAAAACAGGCATAGACAGATGTGCTTCTATCGGAGTAGTACTTGACAGTTTGCTTCAGACACAGGATAGCCGACTCGGTAGACAGTCCCGGTCTAAACCCAAATTGATTATCATGAGTGACCAAATACCGGTCAAGCTGTGTATTAAGCAAACCGTCAAGAACCTTAGCAAGCACTGTTGCTAATGAGATTGGTCTGTAGTTGTTGGTGTCGCTTAAGTCCCCGGTCTTACTCTTCACAATTGGTACCACCACGGTCCTCATCATTTCCGCTGGTAGGTACGCATGTCCTATACAGAATGTATATAGCATGGCAAGAACTCTGGGCAGGTGAACGCCAGCATTCCTCAGATGCTCAATGCTCAGTCCATCATGGCCAGGAGACCTACCACGTGACATTGTCTTTATAACTTCCCGTACACTCTTGGCTGTGAATTTGGTGTTTATCTCCTGTCCGTGTGACCCCTCTGCACTGAATGACCGTGATGGCCCCAATGGCGACTTAACTAAAAAGTGATCCCTAAATATATCAGCAATACATTTCGGTTCACTCACACCGTTGACGCTCACGGGTAAACCCGGCTTATTATTGAGCCTACTAGTAGTATTCCAAAAGTTACGAAAGTCATGTTTCGAATGTTGAGAAGCGAGGATGTCCATCTTTATCTGCTCCTTATTGTTTTGGCACCACTTTAATCGTGATTTAAAGATTCTACGACTCTCTCGCATCTCCTCCCAAACAAGTCCTTCACTCGGTTTACCACACCGAACCCAATCCATAAACTTACACCGAGCTACCCCGTGAGCATCACGAACATGCCTGTTCCATCCGATTACGGGCCGTCTACTTCTCGGTTTAACAATAGTATGACTCTCAGAGGCGGCTTTGCACAATATATCAACAATTTCATGATACATACTGTCAATTACACACTTATGGTCTCTGCTGTCACAACGTTTACCGCTACAGTTACTGAATTCAGTCGGAAAATCAATGTCTCTTAAACTGTCATTACATAATTTATAATACAAGTCAATTTGTTCGTTGCTTCTTTCCCCCCATTTTATTTTGTTACATTTAACATTTTGTAACAAAATCTTTGGTTTTACATTATTTATATTACACTTAATAATGAGTGGAAAGTGGTCAGACCACAACGGATCGTATCTGATGTGTGTATCGACTATAGTTTCAAAAGCCGATTCAGTCACTACACAGTGGTCTAACCATCTTAGAGCACCATTAGCGTCACTTATAAAACTATATGTGTCAGACATTAAACCTAATTTATTGACATCAGCACATTTCCAATCTAAGTCGTTACAAAAATTTGAAAGTTCGTAATAGAATTGCTCACCCGGGTGGGCATTGAAGTCACCCAGCATGTAAACACACTCAATACCTTCACTACCCACCACTGCGCTCAACGTTGCCATACAGTCAGTAAACTCAGTTAAATTCGCCGTGGTGTCAGTCGGCATGTACACACTGAACACTAAGAATGACCTTTGCCCTATCGTCACTTTAATACAGCACACCCGCGTATTATCACATCGGACTATCGTAACATTATTAAAGACTTTTTTATTCCACAACAATGCAACGCCACCCCATGGTCGTCCTGAGATCATTCCCTTTGATGTATCCATGGGTGATACACCCGTATAAGCGAAGTTATCATCTATACAGCTCAGGTAATCAATGTCGTGCGGCAGCAGCCAATGTTCTTGCAAAGCAATTATGTGTGACGTTCGACATAATCGCCGGACATCATCTACTGAGCGCTTCACATTCTTACAGTTGAAACTTATAAAGCTGTATGATTCCTTATCTGCCATCTTCATTTTGTTACTTGATCGGTTGACACAACATAATTAGTGTTCGTACTCCTCTGACGAAAATTTATAAAGCGTCTAAATATGACTCCTTCTGGCCACAAATTACTGTCTAAAAACACATTTAGCTTCTGCTCCGATACAAAAAACTTAAAAGCTTTATGATCCATTCCTTGTTTTAATGTAATTTCTTCCAAAGTTATCAACTCGTTCGTCTTTCTATGTACATAGTCTATTATGTCTTTATCTGTTGCGTCCTTGTGAATCTTTGTTATAAATATCGGAATTTTAATGTCAGCGGCTTTGAAGCCCCCTTCCATATCTCTCGAAATACCGGATTTCCCATGATAACGGTAATTGAATTTCTTACGTCTCGATACGGTCTTCCAGCCCTCATTATGTTTCTCATTTAGCTCAGATTCACCTACTGTATTTACTGCACTGTGGCGCTCGACTCTTTTCTCAGATGTTATGCAGTTATCGGTAAACTGGCGGGCTACCGCCGTAGGAAGCGGTGACGTTACCTCGGCTTGCCGCTCCACTCCGCTCGTCGTTAGATTTTCGCCTTTATTCAATACCGATGACCGTTGTGTTGGAACAGCTGATTTACGTATATTTTGTTTTAAGTTTACCCTCAATATATCACGGTATTTTTGTACATTGTCACTAGAAGTGTTCTTGTGGCTAACTAATGGCTCATTTAACGTAGACTTGTTTATATTGGAATCGTTTATATCGTGCGAGAGACCAACTGGCCCACTATCATGCAGGTGCCATGCACCGCGCCTTCTATTCACATTCTGTGGAGACACAGGTAGTAATGAGTCATTCCTTAACTGCAGTAACTCGGATCTGCACTCACTCAGCTGTTCTTTCGTAACGTAGTTAGCTTTTACTATATCTAGTTCGCTTTGTACCTTTAGTAGGTCTTTCAGTAGTTTCGTACAATCAAGATGATCGAAAAGAATAGGGGGTAGCTTTTCCAAGTCACGGGCTACAAAAATAGGTATGAGGTCTGGTTCGGTCGACTTATATAGGCTCAGTATATCGACTAGGTCTCTTCCCTCCTTCCCCTTGTTCTTACGATTTGTTTTGATTTTGTCCGTAGGAATAGATTCAAACAATAACGACTTAGCTTGTTTAATTTCTTCGCTCGAAAATGACGTTGAACATATTCGCACCAGTGTTTCCTCGTCTATTATCGATATTTTATTTTGAATATACGATAAAAGCTCGTTGATCACTATATTACATGAATTACACTTGATAATTTCCGACATTTTTAGCACGTTTATAAACACGGCACACGGACTACCCTCTCAGCGTCCGACACCGAAAGATGCGCGCGCGAGACTGATAATAATATAATAAAGAAATGGTGAAACACTAGCTTCAAATGTTGTTTTATAACGGTGGTTAATTTAATATAATAATTATGCTTTGATATGGGGAACAGTAAGACTATAACCAGAATTGAGTTGCTCTGAAAATAGAATAATCTTATTTATTTACACTGACTTTAACAATTTTACAAATCTCTAACATTAAAGTAATACAAATATTACCTGCAAAGAGAAACAACATTTAAAGCTATTGTTTCACCATTTTTTATTACATTATAATAATCCTGACCCGTTTTTCTTAACCTCTTTATCATTTGTCATCGCTCCACAGATTAAAACAATTTCATAGATACAATACAACCTTACAGACTAAACAAACTGTTTGTTTACATGTATTTTATGTTATTATGTTATCTGTGGTGCTTGCTCTCTTCCTCTTCACTTTTTGTTTTTGGTATTTTGTGTTATCTGTATTTTATGTTATTATGTTATCTGTGGCGCTTGCTCTCTTCCTCTTCACTTTTTGTTTTTGGTATTTTGTGTTATCTGTATTTTATGTGATTATGTTATCTGTGGCGCTTGCTCTCTTCCTCTTCACTTTTTGTTTTTGGTATTTTGTGTTATCTGTATTTTATGTTATTATGTTATCTGTGGCGCTTGCTCTCTTCCTCTTCACTTTTTGTTTTTGGTATTTTGTGTTATCTGTATTTTATGTGATTATGTTATCTGTGGCGCTTGCTCTCTTCCTCTTCACTTTTTGTTTTTGGTATTTTGTGTTATCTGTATTTTATGTTATTATGTTATCTGTGGCGCTTGCTCTCTTGCTCTTCACTTTTTGTTTTTGGTATTTTTTGTTATCTGTATGTAAATAAAGTGTGTGAATCTTGGTTTAGTCTATAAGGTTGTATTGTATCTATGAATTTGTTTTAATCTGTGGAGCGATTACACATGATAAATAGGTTAGGAAAAACGTGTCAGGATTATAATAATGTAATAAAGAAATGGTGAAACAATAGCTTCAAATGTTGTTTTATAACGGTGGTTAATTTAATATAATAATTATGCTTTGATATGGGGAACAGTAAGACTATAACCAGAATTGAGTTGCTCTGAAAATAGAATAATCTTATTTATTTACACTGACTTTAACAATTTTACAAATCTCTAACATTAAACTAATACAAATATTACCTGCAAAGAGAAACAACATTTAAAGCTATTGTTTCACCATTTTTTCATTACATTATAATAATCCTGACCCGTTTTTCTTAACCTCTTTATCATTTGTCATCGCTCCACAGATTAAAACAACTTCATAGATACAATACAACCTTACAGACTAAACAAACTGTTTGTTTACATGTATTTTATGTTATTATGTTATCTGTGGCGCTTGCTCTCTTCCTCTTCACTTTTTGTTTTTGGTATTTTGTGTTATCTGTATTTTATGTTATTATGTTATCTGTGGCGCTTGCTCTCTTCCTCTTCACTTTTTGTTTTTGGTATTTTGTGTTATCTGTATTTTATGTGATTATGTTATCTGTGGCGCTTGCTCTCTCCCTCTTCACTTTTTGTTTTTGATATTTTGTGTTATCTGTATTTTATGTTATTATGTTATCTGTGGCGCTTGCTCTCTTCCTGTTCACTTTTTGTTTTTGGTATTTTTTGTTATCTGTATGTAAATAAAGTGTGTGAATCTTGGTTTAGTCTAAGGTTGTATTGTATCTATGAATTTGTTTTAATCTGTGGAGCGATTACACATGATAAATAGGTTAAGAAAAACGTGTCAGGAATATAATAATGTAATAAAGAAATGGTGAAACAATAGCTTCAAATGTTGTTTTATAACGGTGGTTAATTTAATATAATAATTATGCTTTGATATGGGGAACAATAAGACTATAACCAGAATTGAGTTGCTCTGAAAATAGAATAATCTTATTTATTTACACTGACTTTAACAATTTTACAAATCTCTAACATTAAACTAATACAAATATTACCTGCAAAGAGAAACAACATTTAAAGCTATTGTTTCACCATTTTTTCATTACATTATAATAATCCTGACCCGTTTTTCTTAACCTCTTTATCATTTGTCATCGCTCCACAGATTAAAACAACTTCATAGATACAATACAACCTTACAGACTAAACAAACTGTTTGTTTACATGTATTTTATGTTATTATGTTATCTGTGGCGCTTGCTTTCTTTCTCTTCACTTTTTGTTTTTGGTATTTTGTGTTATCTGTATTTTATGTTATTATTTTATCTGTGGCGCTTGCTCTCTTCCTCTTCACTTTTTGTTTTTGGTATTTTGTGTTATCTGTATTTTATGTGATTATGTTATCTGTGGCGCTTGCTCTCTCCCTCTTCACTTTTTGTTTTTGGTATTTTGTGTTATCTGTATTTTATGTTATTATGTTATCTGTGGCGCTTGCTCTCTTCCTCTTCACTTTTTGTTTTTGGTATTTTGTGTTATCTGTATGTAAATAAAGTGTGTGAATCTTGGTTTAGTCTATAAGGTTGTATTGTATCTATGAATTTTTTTTTAGTTTGTGGAGCGATTACACATGATAAATAGGTTAAGAAAAACGTGTCAGGCTTATAATAATGTAATAAAGAAATGGTGAAACAATAGCTTCAAATGTTGTTTTATAACGGTGGTTAATTTAATATAATAATTATGCTTTGATACGGGGAACAGTAAGACTATAACCAGAATTGAGTTGCTCTGAAAATAGAATAATCTTATTTATTTACACTGACTTTAACAATTTTACAAATCTCTAACATTAAACTAATACAAATATTACCTGCAAAGAGAAACAACATTTAAAGCTATTGTTTCACCATTTTTTCATTACATTATAATAATCCTGACCCGTTTTTCTTAACCTCTTTATCATTTGTCATCGCTCCACAGATTAAAACAACTTCATAGATACAATACAACCTTACAGACTAAACAAACTGTTTACATGTATTTTATGTTATTATGTTATCTGTGGCGCTTGCTTTCTTTCTCTTCACTTTTTGTTTTTGGTATTTTGTGTTATCTGTATTTTATGTGATTATGTTATCTGTAGCGCTTGCTTTCTTTCTCTTCACTTTTTGTTTTTGGTATTTTGTGTTGTTATCTGTATTTTATGTTATTATGTTATCTGTGGCGCTTGCTCTCTTCCTCTTCACTTTTTGTTTTTGGTATTTTGTGTTATCTGTATTTTATGTGATTATGTTATCTGTGGCGCTTGCTCTCTCCCTCTTCACTTTTTGTTTTTGATATTTTGTGTTATCTGTATTTTATGTTATTATGTTATCTGTGGCGCTTGCTCTCTTCCTGTTCACTTTTTGTTTTTGGTATTTTTTGTTATCTGTATGTAAATAAAGTGTGTGAATCTTGGTTTAGTCTAAGGTTGTATTGTATCTATGAATTTGTTTTAATCTGTGGAGCGATTACACATGATAAATAGGTTAAGAAAAACGTGTCAGGAATATAATAATGTAATAAAGAAATGGTGAAACAATAGCTTCAAATGTTGTTTTATAACGGTGGTTAATTTAATATAATAATTATGCTTTGATATGGGGAACAATAAGACTATAACCAGAATTGAGTTGCTCTGAAAATAGAATAATCTTATTTATTTACACTGACTTTAACAATTTTACAAATCTCTAACATTAAACTAATACAAATATTATCTGCAAAGAGAAACAACATTTAAAGCTATTGTTTCACCATTTTTTCATTACATTATAATAATCCTGACCCGTTTTTCTTAACCTCTTTATCATTTGTCATCGCTCCACAGATTAAAAACAACTTCATAGATACAATACAACCTTACAGACTAAACGAACTGTTTGTTTACATGTATTTTATGTTATTATGTTATCTGTGGCGCTTGCTTTCTTTCTCTTCACTTTTTGTTTTGGTATTTTGTGTTATCTGTATTTTATGTGATTATGTTATCTGTGGCGCTTGCTTTCTTTCTCTTCACTTTTTGTTTTTGGTATTTTGTGTTATCTGTATTTTATGTGATTATGTTATCTGTGGCGCTTGCTCTCTTCCTCTTCACTTTTTGTTTTTGGTATTTTTTGTTAACTGTATGTAAATAAAGTGTGTGACACTTGGTTTAGTCTGTAAGGTTGTATTGTATCTATGAAGTTGTTTTAATCTGTGGAGCGATGACACACGATAAAGAGGTTAAGAAAAACGTGTAAGGATTATTATAGTGTAATAAAGATATGGCGTAACAATAGCTTTAAATGTTGTTTTATAAAGGTGGTTAATTTAATGCAATAGTTATGCTTAGATATGGGGAACAGTAAAACTATAATCAGAATTGAGTTGCTCTGACAAGAGAATAATCTCATTTATTCACACTAATTTTAACAATTTTACAAATCTCTAACATTAAACTAACACAAATATTACCTGAAAAGAGAAACAACATTTAAATCTATTGTTTCACCATTTCTACATTACATATTAATCCTGACATATTTTTCTTAACCTCTTTATCATGTGTCATCACTCCACAGATTAAAATAACTTCATAGATACCTACAATACAACCTTACAGACTAAACCAAGTGTCACACACTTTGTTTACATGTATTTTATGTTATTATGTTATCTGTGGCGCTTGCTCTCTTCCTCTTCTCTTTTTGTTTTTGGTATTTTGTGTTATCTGTATTTTATGTTATTATGTTATCTGTGGCGCTTGCTCTCTTCCTCTTCACTTTTTGGTTTTGGTATTTTGTGTTATCTGTATTTTATGTGATTATGTTATCTGTGGCGCTTGCTCTCTTCCTCTTCACTTTTTGTTTTTGGTATTTTGTGTTATCTGTATTTTATGTTATTATATTATCTGTGGCGCTTGCTCTCTTCCTCTTCACTTTTTGTTTTTATCCACCACGCAACCATGCTCTGCTAATATATTACATTATTGTAATACCATAATATATTTTATTTCAACACCAAACTTCTACTTTCTAGTGCTAACGGTCACTGAGATTATCCGCGGCCGCACGGACAAACAGACAGACAGACTTGGTGAAACTATAACTAAATCAATTGTAGTTAGTTGAATGGTGCAGTTAATAATTTTATATCTTTATTTTTATATCCATCATAATCACCATATGCTTTATGTTAGGTTTGGCTTCCAGTCTAACCACAAGTAGCTGAATATTAATATTTTACATGGAGCAACTCTTCGTCGCGATTCGCCTCATCTTTTATACATCGTTGTCTCAAAATCATCAAATGAACTTCTCCCGCTCTGGGCGAAGCGGAAGGGCGTGTCAGACTTTTACTGACTATAACCCACCCGTGTTCCTTAACTTGCCTGTGCGCTAGGGCCACGGTTTCTTTTTTAACCAACCCGCAACCCTGAACTACTGCTACCCAGCTACTGCTTACCATCAGGCGGGATTGTGGTCAAGCACTAGTTTGTAAATAATAAAAAACTGCTTATCTGACCTCCAGAACCCATTTACTTGGTAATACGATACCCCTTGGTAAAACTGGTGGACAGATTTTCTGACTTCTGACGACATATTTTACGACGACTTTATGACAGGGTTCTATCCCCGCGCAGTGCAAATATTTGTATGCATGAATATGAATATTTGAACTGTTCTGGTCGTGCCTCGGAAAGCACGTTAAGCCGTTGGTCCCGGTTGCCATACGAACATCTAATGGCTGTCGTTACGGGTTGTTGGTCCCCTCAAAAAAGTCCAACAATTGGTCTAACTGCAATGCTTCGGTATCGCCTTCGGGTTGTGAAAATAACCAGTTAGACTGGTAAAGCGGACTCCATGGCTGAAATTAACGCTGAAATGATGATGATGATTTCTACGACGACTTTAAATACAATATACTAAAAATAAAGCTGAAGAGTTTGGACGCGGGTATATCTCGAACTGTCAGAGTTTAAAAAAGTGCTTTTGTGTTTAATCGCTCCATTCTTGAGGAAAGCTATATATTTACCATCATGCTACATCCCTTAGGAGTTGAGCGGAAAGAAAAAAATAAAGAAATAAACGCTACGACAAGTTGGGTTGGGGGAACCTAAAATTTTACGTGGACGAAGCCGCAGGCTGGAGCTGGTAAATCAATAAACGGTTGTATTATAACCTACGATGGAGTTTCAAGCGGTACGGGGAACTTTAGTGCCAATAAACAATACCTGTGCTCCGGTGGCTGAAGGAAGGCACTTCACTAATTACTGGTATCTACCTCCTGCAGCTACAAGAAGTAGGTATATTCACATAACTTACAAAAATGTGCAGAGAAAATCCTTTGTTATACAAAGGTGTAGCCTCTGTTCTCTGAATATTTGCACGTTTTTCGCTTTCTTACCTCATCAATGATGCGCTAGTTTGACGACTTATTAGTAATTCATTTTGTTTTGTTATCTTTTGTTATAAATGGACGGGACTGTCTAATTCATTCTGTTTTCTGTCTGGAAACTTGGTTTATTTGAAAAATGCGCCGCCAAGAGAAACAAGATACTGAACAGACAACAACTTATTGAAAACCACTTTTCAGAAAGTTTATTATTTATTAAAAAAGTCACATGATGACGTTCCCTATAATGTTTTTACTATTAGGCACAATCATGCGTCCTTTCTATAAGAGGAAGTAGACCCCAATCCACCACTCATTCTAGTGTGGGTTGTTAGAGGTCACATGTCTTGGGATTTATGACCTTGCGATGTTTTCCATCACCAAAACAGTAAATTATTAATCACATATCAAATAATTTAGGTACACAAAGAAAAGCATCTGGCTGTGGCTTTGCACTGCAGTTATGCTAATCCAGTTGCGGCCATTACTACTTGGAGACCACTACTCCAAGATTATCCTGTATAAACGAATGGTAATAAATGTGAAAGTGAGTTCGTTTGTTTGTTTCGCCTTCACGCAAAAACTACTGAACGGATTTTGATGAATTTTCGAACACAGATGGTTTGTTTTTTTTTTTAATAGTTATAAACTAGTGCATGACTGCAATCCCGCCTGATGGTAAGCAGTGATGCAATCGTTGATGGTAAAGCGCACTAGCTTATTATGCCTATTCACTCAAAAAAACTGAGTGAATAGGAAGGAAGACGGCAGTTGAGCGAGGTGATGCAATGTTTAACCCAACAACACGACCAACGATGCTGCGCAAGAGGATGATCTGGAGACCCTCCACGACCAAACTCCCGACACAACAACATTAGGCACATCGTACCCGGCACACATCGCAACACAACTGCTCAGACCCGTCCACAGTACGGCTTCACCAGACATCATGCCGGAACACGACGAATCGCTTGGCGGCAAGACTTTGTCTGGTGGGTGGTAACTTGTGCCGGCGGCTGATGTTGTTGCCTACCACCGGGTTACCAGGAATAAGACATAGGATATTTTAATCCCGATGTTTTTACGGGAACAAAACTTACGCGGGTGTACCCCATGGCGCAACTAATATAAGTACTTATAATTCAAACTACATAAATAATATAAACCAATAAAGAGAGGTGTTGAGATGGCTCTACGCTGTAATATATATAGGGAATATAAAAAACAGGGAAACAGGGGAACAGGGAATATAGAAAACTCAAATAAATGCAGCACCCACACACTATTATCATCAGTTGGAATCACTTTGAAGCAGATTGTTAATCCGTTACTTCATATGTCCGAAGATTTGTCTGATCAACAACGTAAATAACGCAATGAATGTTGTTGAACTGTCAAAACGCAACCCATTGCTACTGATAGTGTATTACATAATTATCCTGCAGTTTACCTCTTAAATTAGTTAATATATAATATGTCTCGCAGTTTTCGCAGAATTTTTTCTATGACAAGCGGACTAACGCAACATATATTGTAAATGGCCCCGGTTTTTTTTTCTAGGTACACCTAAATACTATATAAGACTTACAGAACTTCCATAATCTGACATTAATCGACCCCCTTATCCATTACAACTAATAAGCGCCCAGGAGAGCATTAGAATGCACATAACACAGCCTTATTTGAAGGAGAATAAGATATTGAGCTGCTTCAAAGCGTGTATCTGCATATAGGTACTACAGTACCAAATAGATCGCTCTCTAGAGGTTACTATGAATTTTGATACAGCTACCTACGTACGTAAGTATACAGGGACCAGCCATTCAATATTGACTGGCTTGAATAATAAATGCGTATTGAACCTCTATGCTTTTGCGAACATAATTTTCGACGTTGCAATGTAAAATGCACTGTGTTTTATATTTAAAATTCATTTTGTAAAGAGCTTTGTAAGTTATAGAATTCTTGGAAATTATGTTATTATATTCTTCAATTTCTTTTGTGATCATTTGGGGTTGTGCAGTAGGTAAATTAAAGTTGAAAGGTGAAAGGTGAAAGTTGAGTAAAAACTGCTTAGGGAGAGCTCATCATCATCATTATTTCAGCCAAAAGACGTCCACTGCTGGGCATAGGCCTCCCCCAATGAAGAAAACCGATAGTGATCTAGAACCAAGGATCGAGAACGACGACCGGCCTTGCGCCTCCCTCATCTAGCGGTTCCCCGCGACCTTTACCAGGCCACGCTGCATCTTCTGGCGCGTGGTCGTCACTTGAGAATCTGTCGGCCCCATCAGGCATCGATCCAACCGGCAATATCCCCGGCCTACTCTACTGCAACTTAAGTGTTGCATTTCTTCGAGCTAAATCAGTTACTCTCGTTCTTCTGCGGATCTCCTCATTTCTGATTTGATAACGTAGTGAAACCCCAAGCAGAGCCCTGTCCATCACCCATTGAGTGATCTTTAGCTTGCTTATAAGGCCCAATGCTCGAGCTGTCTATTGACACACACTATTGTGTGTGAAAACCTTATAAATAGTTGGAATACCCGGAATTAACTCACTACACACTTGTTTCATAAGTTTTCACGGTGAGATGGGTACACAATCGTACTGCTGGACTACCAATGTATATATGTCTAATATCGCCAACCTGTCTGGAATAGGGTTCAATGTTAATACCTTATATATATGAGGAGAGACCTATATCCTACAAAGGTACAATAATAGGCTGTATTATTATATTTCTAGCTCCTGCCCTCAACGTCGATCGCGTCAAAATTGTTGTCTGACCTACC
This sequence comes from Sesamia nonagrioides, assembly GCA_017933935.1. Lineage (NCBI taxonomy): Eukaryota > Metazoa > Arthropoda > Insecta > Lepidoptera > Noctuidae > Sesamia > Sesamia nonagrioides. The sequence continues at coordinate 1,069,551 of JADWQK010002002.1, read as the reverse complement.
CCGCCACAGCGCATCGCAAGCCCGTGCTACATTGCAATGTCACTGAGCTTCTTTCTGTTTTTTTAGGGTTCCGTACCTCAAAAGGAAAAAACGGAACCCTTATAGGATCACTTTGTTGTCTGTCTGTCTGTCTGTCTGTCAAGACCCTTTATCTCAAGAACGCGTGGACGTATCAAGTTGAAATTCACATGAAATACTCGGGTCTTTTGTCCCTTTAAGCTGTGAAAATATCAAACTTCTAAGCCAAGCCAATCAAAAGATACAGCCGATATGTCGATATTTTCAACAAATTTTCGATACTCGCAAAGGAATCAAAACCTACAGGAGATCCTTCCCGTAAGCTCAGAATCTTGAAATTTGCCATGAAGGATTGTCATATAATGCAAGTATAGGAAAAATTGCGAAAATCACATATTTTTAGTTATATAATATAATAAACATATTTTAATAAAATGGAACTTACTACCTTATTTTTCACGAACGAATAAAGTTATCAAATTGAAATTTATACCAAATACCTAGGTCTATTGTCCCTTTAAGCTGTGTAAATATCAAACTTCTAAACCAAGCCAATCAGAAAGATACAGCCGATATGTCGATATTTTCAACAAATTTTCGACACTCGCAAAGGAATCAAAACCTACAGGATACTTCCCGTAAACTCAGAATCTTGAAATTTGGCATGAAGGATTGTCATATAATGCAAATATAGGAAAAAATGCGAAAATCTAATTTTTTTAGTTATATAATATAATAAACATATTTTAATAAAATGAAACCTACTACCTTATTTCTCACGAACTAATAAAGCTATCAAATTGAAATTTATACCAAATACCTAGGTCTACTGTCCCTTTAAACAGTGAAAAAATCAAACTTCTAAGTTAAAGCGATCAAAAGATACAGCAGTTTATACCGACACCTTAGACGAATTTCCGTCACACGCTAGGGAATCAAAACCTACAAGGTACTTCCCGTGAACTCAGAATCTTGAAATTCGGCACGAAGCAACGTTATATTATAGTACAGACAGATAAAGGAAAAATTGTGAAAATGATAAATTTGAAGTTACATAAAATATTAAAATATTATTTTTGCTTACATGACATAAAATATTTTTTTAATAATTATAAACTTACTACCTACCCTTTTTCACATGAACGCGTAGAGATATTTAAGTTGAAATTCATATCAAACACTTCTTAAATCTAATTGCCTCTAAACTGTGAAAAATCCTAAATCAATGCTAGTATTATAAATGCGAAAGTAACTCTGTCTGTCTGTTACGCTTTCCCGCTTATACCTCTCATCCGATTTTGATGAAGTTTGGCACAGACAATCTTTAGACCCTGAGAAAGAACATAGGCTACCTTTTATCCCGGAAAAATTTGATGTTCCCGAGGGGAATTTAAACAGCGCGATGTAACCGAACTCCACGCGGGCGAAGCCGCTGGCGGAAAGCTAGTACGTCATAAATTGTAAACCGCTACGTTTGTACGGCGGAACCCTCTGTGTGCGAGTCCGACTCGCATTTGGCCGGTTTTTTTTTTCTTTTAACTCAAGGTCGTCGTATAGCGTAACGCTTCATGTCCTCCTTCAAAAATCGGGAGTCAAATTCAATCACGTAGGTATCAGAGATTATCATATTCAAACAAATACAAAGCAGAGTTTTATTAATAAAAGTTGCACGAGTAGGCCGATCAGGTTAAGCCACGCTTGCCGCGATTGGTCAGCAGATGGGTAACTACTTTTACATACCTTCGTACCACGGAAAGCTTGTAAAGCCGTAAGTCCCGGTTTTTATTCGTGGATCATTATGACAATCGTAATGGGTAACTACCCATAACGATGTCGGGCTTCAGTTAGAAGCCCGGAGGTCTGAATAATAACCTTACCAAGGAGTACAGTCATCATCATCACCAACCTTTTTATCGTCCCACTGCTGGGCACAGGTCTGCTCTCATACAGAGAAGGATTGAGCGTAATCACCACGCTTGCTCAATGCGGGTTGGCGATTTCAGACCCAAAGTCCAGGTTTCCTCAAGATGTTTTCCTTTACCTTCAGTCATTGGTGTCCAAGATATACTTAGAAAGTACATATAACTTTTAGAAAAGTTACATTGGTACTTGCCTGACCTGGAATCGAATCCGCACACTCATACTTGAGAGGATGGTGTTTTAACCACTAGGCCACCACGACTTACTTTACTTAAAGGAGTACAGTAATACCCAGTAACTGGTTTGTGGAAATCAGATAGACAGTCGCTCCATGTTAATTAATTAAAATGCACTCGGTTAGACTGGAGCTGAAACCAACATGCACAATTGGGAAAATGCTAAGGAGATGATAATTCACCTGAAAAAAATGTTACAAAATAAATATAAGGTTCGTCCATCTTGAAAATATTTGCTTGAAATACTTAGAGTAACTTTATTTTAAATAATTATCCTGATAATTCCTTACAGAACACCCATGTTAGCTACGAATAAGATTTGTGAACTTTATAGTTTTAAGACAAAATACCCAGTAAACTTAGTGCGTAGTTAAGAATTTTTTGCAAATACCCGCGTCATCAGTCGTGGTGTTTTGACCTCAAACTGCTACAAGTTTGTAGATGCTCCAAATCGAGCCATTAGTTTCAATATTGCGGCTCTTCGACGTTTTATCTCTCTAAACTTTCAACTCGTTTGTTTCTCGAGATTTACCCCGAGATCGTTATATCTTCATGATTTTCTTAAACCATCTTTTACAGTTGACTGCACATGATAGTTCCGAATGATCAAGAAGAAATCAAATAGTATAAAAACGTGTTCGGTATCGGGGTAAGTAGGCTGAATGGTGGCTTCGGGAACCGAAATAAATTTCATGAGTCTGGTTTATTAAATTTAAAAAAGGCGAAAATATTTGAAAAAATCGCAGTCGCCATCTTGCGACTTTTTTATTCTATTTTTTGACTGCCGCCATGTTCGATTGTCATTTTGACTGTACTATGGGCTTCACTACCCTCGAAAATCACTACAAATGTTATTACTGTGTATTATTGTAGGTATAATAAAAAGTCTCAAGAAGGCGGTATAATGATTTTTTTAGGCTTTTAGTACCAATTGTATAACACAAGCTCCGTTAAAAACTTTGTTCCAATAACTACTCTTTTTCAGTAGCCAATACTGGCCTGGGATCAAGCCGTGTACTGGTTGATATAGGACACACCTTAAATATCACCACCATAACCATTCTATTGCATCATCTGATCCGCAGAAGAACGAAAGTAACCGACATAGCCCGAAGAATTGCAACACTAAAGTGGCAGTGGGCTGGACACATTGCCCGTAGGACCGATGCCCGGCGGGGTCTCGAGTGGTGACCACGCACCGGAAGACGTAGCGTGGGTAGGCCCCCGACAAGGTGGACCGACGACCTGGTGAAGGTCGCGGGAAACTACTGGATGCGGGAGGCGCAGGACCGATCGTCGAGGAGAACTTTGGGGGAGGCCTATGTCCAGCAGTGAACGTCTTTCGGCTGAAATCTGATCTATACACCTGTCCAGTCATTCCGCTCACCATAATTTACAAAAAATCAGTAAGCAACCTTTCTATCAAAAAATAACCTAAAAAGTAAGCAAAACAATAAATTGGCCAGTCGACGTATCTAACAACACATCATTTATTAGCCGAAATAGCTGCGTTCCTGTGATTTCCCGCCCTACCTATTTAGAATGATCAATAAACCCCCTGTGGGGCAAAAAACGTTACAGCTTACCCACGTTCTATCTCCGCAGGGAAGGTAATTAATCGAAAGGGAACTTCAAAAACCTTTTCCCCAGGCATTAAGAGGAATATGAAGAGTAAACAGCTACCTTAAGTTGATCAAAAATGTTTTTGTCAGGCTTTTAATGAGTATTCTTTCAGGCTGTAATTAGTATGCTTTGTTAATGAAATTCTGTAACGAACGTTTCTGATATTCGATCCCGTCTCCGTAGATAGAAAGTTCACAAACAAGAAACTGCGTAAAAATCGTCCGCTTTACGACGTTCGTTTTCTAAGCTATGGTGGCGTGAAGATATTGAAGAAATTATTAAAACTACCGAAGTGAAATGGGAACAACGAGCGGAAAAGTTTTACGACGTCTTACAAATGAGCAAAAGTTTAGGGGACAAGTAGTACAAGCGGGATAAAGTCGGATGTTCTGTGGGCCAGTCGGCGTACATTCCATCTCAGAAGTCAACTTAGAAATTCTAGCTCCAAGTTCTTTCAAGCACTCTGTAGTATTATTACCTTCTGACAGGTTTCAATTTCGGAACATGGAGTCATACTTTCTCATCAATACATTTCCCTTTCTTTAATAGTAAAGTGTGTTTTACGCAAAGATTGATAGAATAGATAATGAGAGAATTTTCCAACCACAAACCGCGTTTTAAAACCAACAATCCTGTTTTGAATCCGGATAAACAATAATGGAAGCATTATTTTCACGTTACGTTTTAAGTCACTGATTATAATCTGTGATAAATGTAGTTGAATTTTCGATATAAATGAAAACTAACCGTTGTGAACATCACAATTTATGGCGTGACTGTCATAATGTTAATAAAGTACTGAATGAACATTAGTACACCTGTAATATGTTCGTAATGTAACAACAGAGTAGAATCACTGTATAATTTTGTTGTCGTATGGCGTATAGGTATGTTACTATCACGCAATCCGTATATCCATTAAGCGTAGCTATGCTACTAGTTATTTTTAGTATTTGTTTTCTTTCTTCACGTTTACCACAAATAAACGGATTTTATTAGTTTTTCTATGTTTTTATCTATGTCTAGAAAGTATTTTGATCTTCAATTTTAACCCGCCCCGGCTTCGCACGTGGACAAATGATATAGGTACCTAAGCCTTCTTCAGGAAACGGTGGCCCTTCAATAAAAATAATATCTACTGTGCCGCCCATCAGCCAATATCTGACTCTGCAAGATACATCGATCTTATTGTCCATGGATAGCCAGTTCCACCACCTCCAAACAGAATGAAAGCCTATCGTGGTAGCAAGTTTGTTCGAAATAATGTTCTCCCGCTCCGGCCCACTCACTCCGCGGGTTAGGCAGAGAAACACTCAAGTAGCAGGCGGCCGGCAGGGGCGCGAGCGGCACGCGGATTTTTTCCGGTGTTTAGTTTTGAATAAATCGTGATATAATTCAAAAAGAGATCTGCTGTTACTAAAATCACCTGTTATAATTTATTTGGATAAGGATTGATAATAAGGAACAAATAGAGGGCTCTGATTTCGACTGGCATTTTAATTAACATAAAAAAGTAGTCATAATGAAGAAAATATAGTAGGTAGACATATGGTGTCGCAGACTTTTTTTAGGCATTTTTAAGGTTTACAATACTATAGTACATTATTTTGATATATCTTATAGGAGTCAGCCAGCGTTTGCAATGTAAGCTCAAAAAAATGGATTTATCAGTGTTCTTCTTATATATTATGCATGTTATATAAAAATCTTCCTCTTGAATCACTTTATCTATTAAAAAAACCCTATCAAAATCCGTTGCGTAGTTTTAAAGATTGAATCATACAAAGCGACATAGGGAAAGTAAAAGTGACTTTGTTTTATAATATGTAGTGATGTTGGAAAACATACCAAACCATGTAATTAATATTGTGTATCATTAATTTCTGAAACGAAGTTTACACTGAATTATGCCTATTTACAGCTACAAAAAACACAGAAAACTACTAAATAGGTACTCAAGTATCTGTTAACATGTAGAATATAATATTTCGAATAACCTTTTGAATTAAAAGAAAATACCTTGTAGAATCACATCACAGAAATATTTTAATCCTTCTATTATTTCGAGCATGTACTTAATAAATGGTATCCAAACTTTGCAGTAGATTTACATATCATTCAGAAATTACACTGGAATTCCTTTTAGCCGGTCCCCTACGCGCTATAAAAATATACCTACAGCAGTCATCACGCCACCCCTGATTGCAAGGAATGTACGCTTCATATTAAATTACTAAATGAAATTCGACAGATTTTATACATACCTTTATCGCAGTTCGAAAGCGCTTTCATTGCAAGCACCTCTGGTATGCATCATCCTGCTGTTAATAATACCTTCATTTGCATTTTTGGAATGTGTAGCCAGGCTTTTATAGATTTTACCGTATGTAACTTTTGAACATTGAATCTATGCTCTGTGGTTCCAATTCAAAACTGTTCCAAAACTTGTTACGCTCCGGAAAAATACATCGGGCTAGTCTAGTGTTGGGAATATAAAAGATGTAAAGGGGTGACGCCAGGCAGTTGAACTAGAACGCCAAAGTACAATTGAATCGAGGAAGAATAAAAGATTTCTGCATCACGTCCTCCGGTGGCGCATCAAAGTCAGCGTGACACGCACGCGGGGCGACTGCGGCGCTATCACGTTTGTTAACGTTAATAGGTTTTCAATTGCATGCCTAGCACTGGAGTTTGATGATTGGCCAAAATTGATCGGATTTCTCGGTATAGAATTTGTTGAATAGCGAAACATTAAACTTGGTAATTTGTAATTGATTAATTAAAACTAATATGAGAGCGCATGCAACCAATTATAGAATGCTGCCCAATACTTGTTTGATTTATTTATGTATTTATTTATGTACTTATTCCTTTCAAACAAAAATCTAAAACATGAAAAAGTATGTTTGTATTGGGCGAGTTTCGGTACTCTTGCTCAGTTAGCATCCGCAAACTTTGTGATAGGCTTGCCTAAGGTAGCCCCGAAAAAGAGGCGACCCTCTGTGTGTAATTAAGGTCCCGATGCGTCAACTTTACCTTGACGTGGGTTCTAAAGCAATGCAAACTGAGCATACCTAAGTAAACTTTAACTTATCATGGTTCTACAAAATTATTGATCTGAAGGTTTTGATTTTGGACATCTTTCCTTAGCATCGATGAACATATAGAACAACATAGAGAGCACATAGAGCAAGTTAATCTTAAACATGGAAAATCAAATTGATTTGGAGCAAGCTAAGACGACAAACTTCATAATTTCCGTTGCCGTCCAGTTGGATTGAGTCTTGGTAAATTCATAGAGTCTACAAATGCTTCGTACTTACGGTGTTTGATTAGAATATCCGCTAAATTTGATCTGGGATATTTGTTGTTTGAATACAAAACGTTTTACGTTGAACGTTGTTTGACTCTTGTCGACAAAGATCACGGAAAGATCGACTAGGTGTAAACTTAATTTAATAGATTCTATCTTGAAGCGACTTCATAATTGTTTCATTTTGAAGTCACCATTAAGGAATTATCAAGTCGAAGAAAGTTTAACAGTGTCCCAGAGCATATTTTAATAAAAAGTAACTTTCACTATCTTAGCTGTTATAAAACGGTACTGAAGTAAGATTTGATTCTTTTAAAACTTAGTTACTGTCGCGGACTATAAAAGTTGACTCACTCGCGTGACTTTCGTAGGTATCTTAAATCGCAGGACGTCGATTCTACGTCGAATTTTCAAGAATTATCCTCGAAATTGGAACGAGATTTCGGAATTTTTGAACGGACTGAACCGGTGCGGGGAATGGTAACGCAATTTTCTGGTTCTCTGGCGGGATGGCGTCGCGACGCCCGACGTGCCGCGACGCGCCACCCGCAGCGCCCGCGCCGGGCCCGCGCCGCGCCAATTATTAGATTTGATCAAATAGAAAATTTGGTGTTACGATAACCAACAATCTGGGCGTAGCGATCATTCAATATACGTTCGATACGTGCCCCGTAATACCAATAACATTATTGTATCAACACGTTCAAATAAACATTTTGTTCTGATGTTGAGGTGTTATCGTATTGAGTTTGCTGTCTATTTTCGCTGTTTTGTATCAATATTCACGCATCACATACTCAGACAGCATATTATTTGCGATTGACTGATCAGGAAAGATTGACATTGCATTCCGATGGAATGGCCCCTTATCGCACTGAAAGCGTTGTAACGTGAATGTTCACGACCTTAAAGGGGCTATACGGGACTGGCTCTATGCTTGAAATGGTAAACTCGGAAGGCGTGTTCGAGATATCTCACTCAGTGGGCATGCAGCGTATGCATTCGAGCTACACAAAGGCGGAAGGTTTTCCTTATTTTCCCGAGTCCCCCATTCCCCGGCCAAACGTCCGCGCATGCGAGTGCTACATGATTTTTAACTTAGCAGTGTACAGGTAAGACGGTATGCTAATGCAGTGTTCGAGTTTTCGTGGATCGTATTAGATACTTATAAACACTGACTGGTCTTAAATTTATTAATCTAAAAGGCGTACTTTCTCACCCTTCTTCATGACTTTAGAACTTCTCAGATATTCTAACAGCAGTTCCATATAACGGTTTGGTAAGATTTTATTAAAATTCATATGGGTACGGGTAAAATTGACGTGGATAAGAAATATTCCATGCGATAAACTTGTAATTCCATAAAACGTTGTTTAAAGATATTCAATTAATTTAATTTTGGCCTAAACAAAGAGACATAGCTTGGGCCGTCTTGAGTCGATGGAAATAAGATTTTTAAGCAAAAGAATTTTACCTTCAACATTCTTCCGGTTTTTAATTTACATCTGCAATACATAAAAGAACTCCGTATAAAAATACATTAACTTTTTAATATAGCTCAACCATAAAACTTGACCTAGTCCGTAAATATTCTGGTAAAAATTTGTTTTCGTCGACTCCCGTCGATCGGAGGTAAACTAATACATATACCAACATCAGGTTTGGCCCTAAGTGAGACCTAGTTTACACTGCAATTTATGTTATTTTAAGAGACCAGAGACAACTATGACGCTTGAAGAGCGTATCGCAGCTTGATTAAATTATTTTCAAGTAAGGAAATGAACTTCAATGCTTGCAGATTTTTAACTTTTAATTAAATAAGATTAACAGACTTGTTGCCCGCATTTTTGTATTATTAAATGTTAGGTATCTACTTGTATTTATAGTCTTTTTACTTTTTTTTTGAGGTCAAGGAAGATTCTAATGTTTACTAATTAACAAAGCTGTGCATAAGACAATAAAGCCGTTAATTAACGAATATAACTGTTCGCGTAATAGATTAACTTTTTATTGGTAACACACTCATTACCTTTCGTTAAGTTTTCATGATTTTGTTAATCGTTAATTATATTAATTGCCTACTTTTTGCCATAAGGACACCGCGAGTACCACGAAGAACACGCTCTGAAAAATGATATTACAAATCCAATTGAACTAAATAATTATAAAACTGGGTTGTCTCTTTCATAAAGTCTACCTCAAATTTCATAAGCCACTTTTAAAAGTAAATCACTAACGCAAAGGCAATAAAAATGTGATTTCTATTACAAGGTAAGTATAATATTGATCAACCTGAGCTTCCGTCAAAACTTCCAACTTAACTAGCTAGCTAGCTAGGTTAACTTTAGCATTAGCGATTAACGAACTTTATTAGTAACTGGCGCCCGCCCTGGTTTTGCACGGTTGCAATGCTGATACTAAATACAACAGAAAAACTGTGAACATTGTATAAAAAACAGCAGCCCGCCGCCCCCGCCGCAATTTTTAAATCTGTAATATCTTCAAAAATATTCGTTTAAATCATAGGCTGTAAGGGGCGATATAGATTTATATTAAATCAACATTGTATTTAAGGTATATAATTGGATAAAGATTAATGTTGTATTGGTTAAAATTGCTTCGAAAATTCGCCGTATTTGTCATAGAAAGTAATTGACAAAAAATATTATTGTAAGATATCCATAAGAGATAGACATATACCATCGTGGACTTTTTGTAGACCCTTTCAATGTGTTCAGCCTGCATTTCACTGCAAACGCGGAAAAAATGTAATTATTTACGACATCATATTATGGCATCATATCATATCATATGAAACCTCAAAAATAATGGTATTTCTCCACAATTTAATGGATGGTATTATACATATAAATCTTCCTCTTTATTCACTTTATCTATTAAAAAACAGCATTAAAATCCGTTGCGTAGTTTTAACGATTAAATTATACGAAGGGACATAGGGTAAGAGAAAGTGACTTTGTTTTATAATATGTAGTGATTAGGTATCGGTAAGCTATGCTAAAGAACCACGCAACTAAATATAAAACTATTTTACAGTTTCATAACAGCTTACATACTCTTTTTATCATTATTTTTACGTTTATGTACTTATATATAAATACTTCCTATGATATTAAAACCACGACGTTTTAGTTGCTACACTCCGACGCCTCCGATGCCTCCTCAAAATGCAAACCTCGTTTAAAAAGTATTTTCCTTCAATATTTTTTAATGATTTGCAAATATTTGCGGCGAGCATTTTTCCAACACTCCGGCATTACGTTGAGCAAAAAGTGTATCAACATTTCCCGGCTGGCGACACCAACACTCGGTCTCTTGATTGCGGACGTACGACTCTGCCGACGCGGCGCAACTAGCAAGTAGCAACCCTAATAAGTGCTGTGTTCACACAGAGTGATACTGCATTTATAGCCCTAGGCTAAACAGCGTTTTGTCACTTTAAACTTCCCGCTGTGATGTATAATCCTTTATTTTGTGCATTTATCAACTCCCTTTCTCTCATTTATAACTGTACCGTTTTAAGCATTGCCCTGCTCAGGTAGACTTATTAATCACGTTATAACTACATCGTTCATGGTACTTCCCTTTTGTGCGAAATGTTTCATAAAACTTAATTAAAGAACTTTCTAAGAGATTAAATGTACGCGAGGTGAGTATAAAAAATTGATTGAATAAAGTTATTTGAGAGTTTAAGGGTCGATGTTTTCAATTAAAGTTCATAGTCACTTGTGTATTTATTAAAAGTCTTGGGTAATAAATTTGATGATACTTTAATTTAGAGAGCAGTGGTAGCCCAGTAGTAAAGGTCTCGGTTTACAGGAATAGGGTTGTAAGTTAGAACGATGGTTTAATGATTTTTCTTTTTGTATCTATTTCATCACTACTGCTATTAAAATGGGGATGAAAACACCGTGAAACTGGTAAGTCTTAGAATAGAATATTCGAAGGCGTTTGGATGGCTCGCGTGGTGGAATACGGCTCACCCTTTCACCGATTGTGCCGTATTGCCCAGCTATAGAAACATTGCGGCTGATTGCTTATTGCCTTTATTGATAAAATAGAATTAATATCTGTAGGTAGTAACGAACTCATGTAGATGACTATTCATTCAATCAATAAGCCATTGGTCTTTTTGGGCGTATACAAAAGTGTTGATATAATTAATGGCGCTAATAAAATAGCGAGAATCCGGAGTAAGTCAATAGCATGAACACAACTCAGCAATGGGGTGGTGCTGCCATCAATATTATGAGGCTCATAAGCGGCGCCAGTCAAAAACCCTTCCTTGAAATTAATTATTTCTGTTAATGACCTAAACGCATAATGAAGCTTTGTTCTAGCTTCTAACTAAGCTGTGGTTCACCATTGTGTAGCGATAAGAAAAGCACTTCACTATGCTAAGCTGTGGGCGTTTAGTTGGTTTTATAATCTTGCTCAAAATACCTACATGTCACAAGTCCCTGTTCCACAAGTGTGCACTGTTATTTCAAAGATTTAGCTAATGCCAAGTAATTAACTGATCACTTTAATCTTTGAAGTTCACATGTCGGCGGTTTAATATGGCTTAGTGCTTGTTACTCTCTCTATGACGCAAGAATACTGGCATTTGTGTACGCTAACAAGGAAATACAATTAGAAACATAACATCGTTGCTACGTTTAAAGCCAAGTCTATGATTCCTCTTGGCATTTGGATCGCTTCTTATTGAATTATTGGTCGGTGGGACGTGACTTAACGCACTCTGTGATCGGGCCATTGAGTTCTCGATGTTTGCCCGATTCCCGTACGTGTGTGGCGGACATTAATCGATTCTTGAATGATTCTTGTCGCGAGTCGTGTGACTTGCCGTGCCACCGCTCGTGCGTGTTGACGTTTTGAATTTATCGTGTGTTTTACTATATTATTATTATTAGATATTCACCATGCGAAACAAAGAAAAAGGATAAACCATAATATTGCTGAAAGCCTTAGTAATAACATTTTTCGACTTCACCGTGTAACCTCAAACATCTGCAGCGGGTTACTGAATAAACACTCGATAGAAATAAAGGAAAAATATGAATAATCTAAAGAAATTTAATTTTACGATGGCCCTTCACCAATTCAGAAATGAGACACAATAAGTGAAAGGGTTTCTTTTCAGATACCTCGGCTCTAAAAAATTGAGGTAATGGAACGTGAATAACAATTCGGCCCTCGGGGGGCAGGAATCGGAAGGTGGGTGCGGAGGGGGGAGGATAGATTGATGGCACCCGTTTGTAGCATCTGTCGTTTAAGTGAGCATCGATTATAGTACACACCTCGGTGTTTCTTTGTTTGGCAAGCGACGTTTGACTCGACTCATCAGTCATGCCGGCTAGGGGGATTAATTCCACAATATAAACAAATGACATGCTGATATTCCCCTCCCGAGGGCCCTCCGCGTTTCGCTCAATGAAAAAAGACACCGTTCCGGTTATCGGGAGTTCCGTCGCAAGCTTTTATCATTTTGTAAGAGGTTTTTGTGAATATTTGATAAATGGTCGATATGACTTTAACGACTGATGTTGAAAGGTAGCTAGCACCTGTACTTAGTCATTTGAAATGGATTAGGGTATGAATTTGTTATTGAGATTGTGCCAGTCTGATCGTGGGTTGTGTTCGTCTGAGTGTGACTTATTGCTAAAGATTTTTTTTAGAAGTTAACTGTGGAGAATTATCACTGATCAAACGAATGTTTGCTTAAGTTAAGGCTTAAACTTTTTATAATTTATTATGATTAAATGAATCCAACTGTAAGTATAGAACTTCGATCCTGTAAATCCTCTCATTCCTCAACAAGACTAGGTCTTGTCTAAGTAAGAACACCTTGTTCAAAGTTTGCCAGAGAACAATGTCCAATCATCTAACTGCCACCTTCTACTCGAAACAAGACTTACTTTCAGCTCCCTAGGAAATTATTCAAGCATTAAAATCTATAAAAAATACTAAAAATCTACTTTCAACAGGTGTCACCGCATCTACAGTTTTAAAAGTCTTTATCATTCTAAACTTTATTAGATAATGTAATAAATGGTGAAATATTGATGTTTCTTTTGTAAAGGTAAGGTTTCCTAGAAGAAAAATTATACTAAATTTCCAAATATAGATTTTTGAGTACTGATTGAGATTTTACCAAATACTGTTACAAAATAATTATACCTTTATCTTACGGTATGTAATATCAGACTTATTAAAATAGGTTCAAAAACGTGAAATATTAAGCCGGCGTTACACCCCTACTCCTGATTTAGAGGATTTATGGTTTATATATCCCCTTTGCGTATCCAAACCGCGACAATATACCTACGATGTCGGAAGTATTACGGTATAAACAGGTATTGCGTAGGCAAGGAGCCAGCGTTGAAAATACACGCTTTCATTTTCTCTAAAATGTTCTGGAGTAGACTTTATACTGTTGATAATAAAAAACAAGGGTATTCTAATAGTTTTCTTCGTATACCGAGGGCATAAGTAATGTTAGTAATGGAGAAGAGGGCTATTACCGCGCACGTAAGTGATGGTCGCTACGTGGTTACCAGCATTTCCATCGCAAGCTGTTACGGCAACGATCACCAGTCAGAGAAATGCATATTCACTTCTAAATGGAACAGCTATCGTTATACTTTATATTTCCTTTATACGAGTGTATAGCTCTCGAGTGAGCTCTAGAGTTTGGAAACAATATAATGTTTATTCATAGTTACTTATATAAACACACACCAATCTAAAATACCCCGACGTTCACTTTCCTGTTACTTGATTAATGAAAATACGGAAGTACCTCTAATTAATTTTCATAATAAATATAGCTTTTTAATTATTTTAGATATTTAATATTACTTGATATTAAAGGGTGCGCTTAGTTCCGAACTCAATTACGAAACTTGGCAACACGTTGAAATAATGCCAGTCAGAGGGGTGAGGTTTAGAAGTGTAACGATGACATTTACAAAACATGATGTACAATTTGCTTTTTTATTGAAAAATTAAATCAATAATACTTTAATTTATCTCTGAAGCTGGTAGAGCAATTGAGACCAGAAAAACTGAAAAAATTAATCGTGTTTTTAATAGTGTACCATATTTTTTTTATAAGTTTGCACACATTTTACATTCCATTTGCGTTGCAATGTTGTTAATATATTGTGCGAATGCTGTTTATTAACTCTGAATAAATAAAATAAAATTTGTAAAAGTTTCACTCCCTCCCTGTCTTGTTATACGATATTATTTTTGAGAAAAATCCGAAAGCAGTATTCGACGTGTCGGCGGCGTGTGGCGAGTGCGTTTGGATAAACCTTGCGGCCCTTCGAGCCTTCCTAGTAAATAAGGATCATAGGATTATCGAGAACATCGTATTCACTCTGCAAAGAACCAGGATTTACAGCGTTACCCGGAAAATATTTAATACTGTGCACCTTGTTTACTTTGCTGTGCTAGGCTGGCTTTACTGTTAATTTAGCTTCGTGAACGGAAAAACACTGGGAATATATTCTACTGGTTTGTTTTAGTACTCCACAATCCTGGGAGATGATGTGTAAATATTTAAAGGTGAAGTTAATTAGCATTGAAAAGACCGGGTTACTGTGGCAAAGACCGGCAGGAGAAATAACTCCCCCCTCTTTTTTCATTTACATAGGTATAAAAGTTATTTCAGCGAATACGGTGGTACTGTTCCTTTTTCTAGTAATGGAACACGATTTATAAATATTTAAAAGTGATTTTAATAAATGTGGCGCTGTGACAAAGAAACGACTCTTTTTCGCTTTACTTTTAAAATTGAAGTTGCTTAAGTATGTTCAACTAAAGTACTTTTAATATTTATGTTTACCGAAAAGGTTTGTACGTCTGTTTTTCAATCAGAAGTTAAAGGAGGAATCATTATTTAAAATTCATGTTGAACCAAATCAAAGAAACGAAAAATAAATAAAAATAACTCTTATTTATACGTTTTCTATTAAAAATTGAAGTTATTTTACGTCACTAAATATAAAGTCTATTAATTTCTGTTAGAGCTTACTTTTTTCTTTGATGGTCCTAAGAACCGTGGTAAAAGGTCGTAATTCGAATTCTGAAGAAGTCTGCGGTATGAAGTCGCTAGAATACTAAGTCCGGAAAAGTATGGCGTGGTCATACTGGTCTTGATAACTTTTAATTAAATAGCTCTTAATATTTTTATATTGTTTTCGTTGCGCATTTTGTTTTCTACTTCACTGAAAAGTAGGTTATTGTGGTTATACTTTTAGTAACTTTTCTTCTTGGAACTTTAAGAGGCTGTTCATCTGAACCTAATTATGATTCTCTGCTTTCACGAGTAAATTTATTACAGGCACCAGGTACCAAACACCTGCGTCCTAACTTGTACATAATATGAAGTCGTGTTTAGTAAATCCACTTACATATCAGAATCAGAATGTCGTAAGAAGATTACCTGGCGGTGTTATGTGTGGGGGAGGAACATTACATAGTACAGTCAACCGCGCAAGTTGTTGTTGGATCACAATGTTATATGTTCTGAATGTAAAGCAGGCTTTTGGGGAGCAGGGTACCTGGGTATTGTAATATTTCTACGTAAGGCGAATAGCGACGGTAGAAAATTGCGGACGATAACAATATGTAGTGAAGACGTATAGGATCTACTTATTCGTATGGAGTTTTACTTAGCTACTGGGAATATGGCTTTTATATTTTCTTGTAGGATAAGGTTTGGCAAATGGAGTATAATATATGGATTCTTTGGCCACACTTGGTTTTGAATTGCATAACACAGTGGTATACCTACTATGTCAATGAAAACCAAGCTTGTATCCAATATTTGGTTTTCAGTTTTACACCTTTTTATAAAAGATGAAACAAAATCTTAGTACACTACCATTAACCATCAAAAAAGTGTAACCAAATGATAAAACCAAGTTACACACATTCTCAACAACAAAAAGTTGGGTAATTTATGTAATATACTACTTTGTATCCCAACCTACCTGCGGTTGCAAGCAACTCGTCAAGCAGTATGATAACCAAACCGTGGGATGGCAAAGTAAGCTTTGTGAGATTAGATGGGGCATACCGGGCCCTACGGAACATACCTATACGGGATTACACGCTAAAGTCTGGCCCATTCCTGTTACGCAACACAAACAAAGGACGGACGTCCTGTCACGCTTGGTATTTTATAAGAAAAATACCGAAAAAACGGTTTTAAGCTAACCTTACATTATTTTGTACAAACATTTTTATATTATTAAACCTGTGCCTTCACTTACATATATTGCTCTTTTTTGAAGACGGCAGGCATCTACAAAATTTTTTGGTAAAATTCTACTCACAGATTCATTTATTTTTTGATATACCTACACACATTCATTTTCATGTTAATAGGACTGTGATGAAATCTTTAGCATTGTCAGATCAATGTAAAAAGTGGAACGAATGGAGCGGAAAATGAGTCATCTAACCACGCCTGAATAAAGCATAATTATTATAAAAAAAACAATTACTGACTAATTACTAGCACGTCAAAAGCAATTTCCTAATTAAATAATACAATTACATTATCCAACAAAAAGCTCTTCAAAAATCCTGTCTGTTAATAAAAACAATTTAAATTAATAGGACTCTTTTATACAATTGGGCTATACGCCCTTGTACACCCATTTGGGATTCAATCTAATCTGATCGGCGGTAGGCAACGGTGCGAATGCCCAAATCTGTGTACCTTAATTATCTAGTAGCATCCGCCGATCTTATGTCTGTTATGGTGATCGATAAAGACGTATGTACCTGTGCTTTGTTTTAAGTAGATTTAGGTAATGTTTCATGTGTGGGAGTACTGATTTTAATCATGTGACAAGTTGGCAAAGAAAGTGTCTTGTACACGTACAGAAAAGTTATAGGTATGAATTACTAGAGTCTTAGAATACTAATAAAGTGGAACATGAAATTTTATGTTTTAAACCTTCCGAACACGACATTGTACTACAATTGATTCCGTTATCGGGCTATGTGTTTCGAACTGTGTCGTCGATACCTTCTTTTGCATTCAAATCGGAGAGAAGTCGAAACGGCATGCTTACAATTTTTCTCGAAAGGAAATAGTCTCTATATCGAAAAGATAGTGTTGTTCAGTATCAGCGCTTACGATTCAATATCGATACCACTTGGTCTGCTGAGTATAAACTTGTATCCTGAATTTTCAATCCTTGACAAATATGGGGGTGTAGCGGTAACAACAAACGCCACAAATAAACAATGCGTCATACTGACGTCATACGAATTCTACATCTCGCAAGCAGAGTTTACCGTGCAATTAGCATATATACAACTTCCCAACTTCAACCGTTGGGAAAGTGCGTGCCAGACATAGCACCCGTCTGGTCGGAGGATCCTTATTTTTATGAAGGATGAGTGAACTTACTCCCTGTTCCTCATGCTTCCACAGGTGGTAATACTAACAGTAGTCGAACAGGTATGTTGTCGTATTGATAGAAAAGTGAGTGAATGGGATTGTTATTACTGAGAATATTAATTATATTTGTAAAAGATTTAATTCTATTTGTATATTATCAGGAGAATTGATAGAAAAACCGTGTTGCTTTGACCCTAAATACATTAGAATAAGGGCAAGATACGGATTATATTTTCTTACCGCACTATTGTAGCGCAAAGCCTCAACTGTTCATTTATTTGCTATTTATAAACAAATCCAGGAATCGGAAAGTCTAAGGTAAGATGTCCTCAGGCAGGTAGTGGGACGATCTTTGCAGAGTGACTGGTCGCTGCTGGATGACAGTTTCCGAGAAGCAAGCGGAATGGCGCCTAGTTGGCCAGAGAAAAGATTAGAAAGATATTTTTATCATAATCAGTGTAGCAGTGGGCTAATGATAAACATAAATAAACAATAAAGATCGACAAAGTGGTTATTGTTAAGAAGAAGTTATTGTTAAGACACAGTGGTTTTTATTGAGAATAGTATAGTACACTTGAATGTACTAAAAGACTGAAAACTTCATGGAACTAAACGAAGGAATAAATCCATTATTCAATTTTCGTTACACAGTACCTTCAATAAACTGGGTCGTGACACATGCCCCAGGTATGCAATTTGTGCAGACGAGGTAAACGGTTGTTGGTGCTGCCCCAGGCAACAACTCTATGCGGACCGGCGAAGTTAAAACGTTATGGGTTTGAAAGTGTATTGTTTTATTTATTGATTAATTCACGTCTTTGTTCCTGGAGCGGTTCTGTCATGTTTTTAAACGATGTCAGGAAAATACCTAATTTTATTGGTATATAAATTCAAATCCATATTTGTTAGTACTACAAAAAGCTTATAAACCTATGTTAGTAGAAATGAAAAAACAATATTGGTAAAATAAGAAATGCTGCAGTAATTTGGACATTATGGACATCTTTACTTAAACCGTAGTTTTCTAGGTAATAAGGTTATTAAAAAGACCGTTAGCCAGCGACCAGCATAAGAAAGACAGAGAGGCAATGATAAGTACGAAGCTTTGGTTTGCTAAGCAGCAGAATGGATGGTCACACAATGTCAAATGTTTATGGAAATTACAGATTTGCATAATGGTCGTGAATACTTTTCTAGGACACCGAAGTGCTGATCAATTAATTAGTTACG
This sequence comes from Sesamia nonagrioides, assembly GCA_017933935.1. Classification (NCBI taxonomy): domain Eukaryota; kingdom Metazoa; phylum Arthropoda; class Insecta; order Lepidoptera; family Noctuidae; genus Sesamia; species Sesamia nonagrioides. The sequence continues at coordinate 1,050,764 of JADWQK010002002.1, read as the reverse complement.
GCCTAAAAACACTGGGACTGGAACAATTTGCCAGCGGCGGTATTTCCGTCGGACTAGAATTTAAGTGTCTTCAAGGCTAGAGTCATCAGGCGGGATTTCGGACAAGCATTAGTGTAGTACAAAATTTATAAAAAAAAAAATGTAGCAAGACGTAAACCAATACTGGCTATTCTGCATTAAATAAATAAAAATAGAGCATTATAATACCTTTCCCCAGACGTTCACGTAAGTAATAAAAACAAAGTAAGTAAATTCTTATATCGAAAATATTATTATATAATGATATTCTAGTGCTCATGGCGTATTGAACAAAAGATAACGTTTCACCTCCACGCCTAGAACTTTTTATAGCTGACTGCTAGAAATGTGAAAAAGCGGAGAATAATAAATCAAGACACGAAGGCGTATGTATCAAACATGAAAAACATCTCATCTCTTAAAACATTATCAGACATGCTCCTTTACTTAGTAGCAGTATTTGTGTTGTTTTTGTGAAGTCGTTTGGACTTATTTCTAAGACACAGGTCACTTAGAGGTATGGTATTTTATATCGCGATCGGAACAGGACGTCTCCTTGTAGAAACTGGTAGTACAGTTTTAGTAGGGACGTTGGTCTTATTTGAATTTAATTGCAAGATAAATAGATAATTATAATATTCTTTAATATTTATACGAATATTGTAAATGTAGAAATTTAACAGGGTGTGATGTGCATGCATATGACATACTGGGCAAGGTGATTAAACGTCTCTTTGTTAAAATAACCAGTACGTAGAGGACAACAATTAACACGCTTCTAATGTTATACAAAGCACAGGTCCGCTCGTGGGTAGAGTACTGCAGCCACATTTGGGCTGGTGCTGCTAAGTGTCACCTGGCTACTTTGGATTCAGTGGAGAGGCGTGCGAAAAGGCTGATTGGTGACCCTGACTTAACATGAAACGGTCGCCAAAGCCTGGAGCACAGGCGTAGAGTAGCCAGCCTTTCGGTCTTCTATTGGATGCATTCTGGTGCGTGTGCAAGGTAATTGCATGATTTAATTCCCCATCTCCGTTCCAACATCAGAACCCGTCGTACGGCGACTTTCCACCTTTACGTTGTTAACACCACTACGATCCGGACGAAGCGTTTCGCTTCCTCTTTTATACCGCGTACATCGAGGGACTGGAAAAATTTGCCAGCGGCGGTGTTTCCGTCACACTACAATTTAAGTGCCTTCAAGGCTAGAGTGAATAGGCTCTTATTAAACTAGCACGCTTTACCATCTACGATCGCATCACTGCTTACCATCAGGCGGGATTGCGATCAAGCGCTAGTTTATACCTTAAAAAAAAAAAAAAACACCTACGATGTTCCAATACTCAGTCACCAGACAAAAAATGAGATAAACAAGCAAAAAATATCGAACGTCCGAATAGTGGACCAGTTTAAAATTAATTAAGGTAAGTCTCGTCTCTGCCCTCGTATCCGAAGTTAGGCATTACTTTAAGTTACTTAGGGATTGAGTTAAGTACTTTGAGACCAAACCTATTGTTCAACAGGCGACTTAAGGTGTTCGTAATTTCGTGCGACAGGAGTTTCACTTTGATTGAATTTAAATAGTTAAATACTGCGGTAAATCCATGGCCAAAATTTTGGGGAAACAATTTACCTGGCCGATTAGAAGAAGAGGTATTATGAAATATTTGGTGATAGAATTATTGGTTTTTAATGATTTTCAGGAATTTTTAGTAGCTGCCTGAAAATTTATATGAATATTATACTAGAATGCTTATTATAGATGAAACATATGCAACATGGTGTTGAGACTCTCCACCGCTTTTACTTTTGTTAAATAGTCACATATCAAAAGTCCTATTAGATACGCATTAAATAAGTGTTGACATGGCGCCTCCACCGGGCCGGAACAAGCGGGGTAGACCAAAGAAATGCTGGCTTGACGTTGTAAGAGATTACATTATCATCACCTTTTAATCGTCCCACTGCTGGGCACAGGTCTCCTCTCATACAGAGAAGGATTGAGGGATGATATGCGTGCCAACATGATCTTACCACAGAATGCTAAAGATCGCGTGAAATGGAGGAAGGTGAATGTGCAGGAAAGCGGTGCCCGGGCTCTAACGCGAAAGCCGCGTATGCAACCTGGATAAACGCTGAGATGATGATGATGGTGATGACGCATTAAATCTCAATATTTACTGCCTCACATCAATCCAACCCTAATCAATAACAAAAAAGCCTAATTTGTTTAGAATATCCAATCAATATTGTGTCATTTAGAAACCGATTTAATATATATTTTATGGAAAACAGACTCATTCGAAAGCAATATTTTTAAGAACTTTGAGACTGAACTAAACCGAATAGGCATTATTGCAGTGGCATGCCCATGCAAAACCCTTCTCATCAACCTTTTTATCGTCCCACTGCTGGGGACAGGTCTCCTCTCATACAGAGAAAGATTGAGCGTAATCACCACGCTTGCTCAATGCGGGTTGGCGATTTGAGACTTATAGAGTTCAGGTTTCCTCAAGATGATTTCCTTCACCTTCAGTCATTGGTGTCCAAGATATACTTAGAAAGTACATATAAGTATAGAAAAGTTACATTGGTACTTGCCTGACCTGGAATCGAACCCGCGCACTCATACTTGAGAGGCTGTTGTTTTAACCACTATGCCACCACGACACACAATACAACTGTGAACTGATGCAATTAAAGAAGGTGCTGGAGCGTGGTGAAGTTTTTTATATTTTTACTAGTGTGCTTGAGGGCGATCCCGCCTGATGGTAAGCAGTGATGGAATAGTTGATGGCAAAGCGCGCTAGTTTATTAAGAGCCTATTTATTCACTCTAGCCTAGAAGGCACTTAAATTGTAATCAGACGGAAAGACCGCCGCTGGCAAATTGTTCCAGTCCTTCAATGTACGGGAATATGAGAAATTATAACAAAGCCGTAGATAGAAGGGTCGGTGTGGAACCGCTGTACGGGAGACTTTAGGACATTGAGTGAATGGTGACCAAGAGACCATGACCGAGTGAGCTGTCGCAAGACAACAAATGTTATTAGATTGTATAGAATTAAATGTTGCTGGATTGAAGCACAATTCAGGATAATCTAGTGTTTAAAGTAGCGAGTGGGAAACAGGAGATTTTAGAACACGAGACTGAGTGGTTTACGTAGACTAGGCTAGGCAGAATTAGATCTTAGGTCAAAGCATTGAATCAGTATGTCGATTGAGAGATCGTCAGGGCGAATGTGTTCTCTACAAACAAAAACCAAGCAAATTTTAGTGATGGCTAATTTTACTTTATGGACAGAATAATTGCGACATGCTGTGCATTTCAATTCATCTACATACACCTAAACTTAATGGTTTGGTAGAGTTCCTAAGTACACTAAACCGCACTGGCCACATAGGACCCATATATAAAAAAAAAATTGGCGGAACACACAATTTGGATGCTTCTGATGGAAGGAATGGATGCATGTTTGTTGATTATACTGCGAAGTATGAACGATTTAAATAACATAATCATTTCGGCGTATAGCAAGGCAATCGTAAGGGATTCCGTAAAAGACTTACGGTAGTAATATAAAGGGTGAGTAATACGTTATAAGGGGTTATTGCTACTGTACTCGTTCTGTAATCCTGAAGACTGGTCTCGCTCAATGGGAGCAGCACTTTGCTGTCCTTTACCTTAGGATTGAGAAACACATGCTTGAGTAAAGGGAGCACGTCCTGCTAGAACCACAGCAAGACTTCTCTAGGTCTATGCACGTTAGGACCGAAGGTATACGCATGACGTAACAACTTTTGTATGACAGCCCTACATCTCTGTGGTGGGAACATCCAGTAACCTAACTCATAAGAATGTATTCTCCAACGCGTGTTACATGTCAATTACTCTTTTGTATTCCTCTCATGTATTGTATCTTTCACGATCAAAGTAATAGTAGATTTCCTCTCCGTAATCACCATAACAATGAATTTCCAACAATATTTTATATTACAATTGTTTTCTCGTATATTGTGCCCCAGCTTCCTAGGTCAGGACAAGACATTAACACAAGAATTACAATTAAGTGTTAGAACACCATGAAGTCTGCGTGCGTCTGGTCGACAGTTTGACTTTGATTTTCTTGCCGGTATCGTAGCGCGGACAGATCCATGTCCTTTTTTCCATAACAATTGCCAAATAGAATGATATTATACTCTGAGATAGGAATTTAGGTACCATCAAAAGCGTCTTGTTGCTCCTGAGTGAGTTCGAACCATGTGTCCTCCTTGCAACTTGCACCTCTTGCACTATTTGTGAAATGGATTCCAGAGAATTCTACTTCTGATATTTGATATAATTAACAAAAACTAAATTTTTATCAGCTTTGGGTATTTCATGAACTATCTCAGCGTCATGAAAGATAAGCATAACATGGCAAAAAGCTGGTTTGCCCCAAACCAACGATTACAATGCACAGTGTCATCAAACAATATTTTTGTTACAATTGTAACAAATCGAAATAAAAAATACATTGCACGGATATTTCAACTGTACTCTTGAGAATCCAATATTCTTTGTACTCTACTTTCCAATATTTTCAGGACAATTTGTAGTGTACCCAAGTGGATGACGGAGCACGATCCGTTGGAGCACGAACTTAGTAAATTAAAGTCCACCGTTCTCACTCAAGGGATGCTCTAATTAAAAGTCAAATCAAACTATATTATTCCGTTGTTGTAAAATAACAAAACCCTATACCAGTTAGGGTCGCCTCGGGGAAAATAACGAGGAATCTTTTACAGAAAACTAGCGTCTTACTCGCTTTAACTCTTATAAAAATATTTGAAAAATCAAACGGGAAGAAAAGCTGTGGTAATTTTTTGCGTGTTTATCATGTTATCTTTTTCAATACAACTTTCTGTTAAGTATTGAAACCTTCTTTTATTAAAAAGGACCTATAATACATGAACTAATAAAGTGTATTCTACGAAGCGATCAACACTTATATTCACTACAAAATTATTTTTCACTTTGGGAATTCCTGTCCGATGTGCGCAGTAAGGTATCAACGAAAAGCGATCGGCCTTTTGTTGAAATACCTTACTGTGTTAAAATGCCTCCACTGTTATATTTTATCAAGATAAAAACAACAAACCATAAAAAATAAGTTTAAATTCAAGCTGTAAATTACTTGCAAGGTCTCCAGACACAAACTAAGTTGATTTGCCCAAGGCTAGATACAAATTAGGATGGTTCAGAAATAGCTAAGTTCTTCCTAAGTGTTTGGAAATTCTCGCTAAACTTTTTCGCAAACCCTAACCCTGGTCGAGTTTATTGCCAATTTCAGATTGATGTACCTATTAGTATATTCCTGGAACGTTAGTCGTTTCATAATTAATGTTATTAATTTAAGTTTATTGCTTTAACTTCTGGGTTTTTTGAACGAGAGTTATTGCAGCTGCAATTTTATAACGATGCTGTTGGAATATTCAATTTAGACCGAGATTATGACTCCAGAAAATACGAAATTTTATTGGAATAATAACACATCTATACAATATATTGTAAAGAAAACCTCGTCCGACCCATAAGGATAATAAAGGTTAGGTAAACACATGACCAAATGAAATATGAAATTTTACATTATCATCATAGTAACAATACTAGTGAATTCTGAAATAATCTTTTTTTTCCGCGAATTAATTTCAATTACCCCAAAATTTGGTAATTTTTAGAAAGTGACAACACCATTTTAGACATTATTATATGAGTGATGCGACCATGTGCCGCGTGCCCTGCCCAACTTCACCCGCGCATGTATACCGTATTGCCTACCGCGCACATGTATAAAGTTACCCCGCTTTTTGAAATGTTATTTATTTTTTTAGGGGGATTTTTTTTAAGTTTAGCCCTGCTTTGTAGGCATTATTAGAATGAGTTATCGATACCTAACAATACCTTCACGAATTGGACGGGGTTTTCTTTAAATATTGTATATTACTGCGGTTGTAGGTTAGTTTAGAATCTTAATAGCTACTGTCATATCTGTATGGGAAGCAGTGTCAAGGTATTATGTGTTGTATTGACCCTTGTCTCTCATATTTAGGGTTACAGCTTTTAATATGGGCAATAATTAATATGAATGCCAATTCACAAATATATTCCGAGTTAATCTTGGACATTACTGGCATCGGCGAAAAAATACCGTGAGGCCAACCATCTTCAACAAGTGGGAAGACGATGCCGTGGAAGGGGTTGAGTTTTGGCGAACAAGATGTGAACTTGAGTCGCGTCAGTGACATGAAGCGATAGACGTACGAAAAAAGATCTTTCCCTGCATTTAGATAATAAAATCAAAATTAAAGCATTTATAAAGCGTTTAATAAAAAACGATGACCCGCACTAGGAATTACTCCTGTATCGTAAAAACATGTAAACTCACATAAACAAACAGATAGAACCTGAACAACTACTTGTAGGACATGCAAATATTTGTTTCGTGCGGGGATCAAACCCGCGACACGCAGCGCAGCAGCCTATCGCTCAGCCACTACACTAACCGTGTCGTTTTGTATTAACAAAATGTCACCCAGTCAGTCAGATGAAGCTAGCTGCCCATTCCAAAGCGTAGTTACTTATCGAGAAGAACGGGCAAGAATCTCCACAGATAGCGTTTCATCATCAACCTTTTTATCGTCCCACTGCTGGGTACAGATCTCTTCTCATAAAGAGAAGAATTGAGCGTAATCACCACGCTAGCTCAATGCGGGTTGACGATTTCAGACTTGAAGTCCAGGATTCCTCAAGATGTTTTCCTTCACCTTCTAATCGGTCATTAGTGTCCAAGATATATTTAGAAATTACATATAACTTAGAAACGTTACATTGGTACTTGCCTGACCTGGAACCGAATCGAACACTCATACTTCAGAGGCTGGTGTTTTAACCACTAGGCCACCACGACTGTCTTGAAATACTGTTTTAAAATCATACACGCTGGAATTTTAATGGTTGTTTTCCCGCGGCAAAACGATTTGCTTTAAGGAGTACTTTCGATGAATAGAGTAAAAAACAAAAAATGTTTGTATTAAAAAAAAAATTAAAAAAGTAAATAAAAAAAATCATCAACTCGAAAAAGTGAGAAAAGTTAATTACGCTAGATACAACTTGTAGGTACTACCCGTACTACTCGGAATGTATATGAAACCGCCTCAAAGGAAAGCAATGTATTTAATGTTCAAACCATAATAAGCTCCCGTGGGATTTTTTATCACTATGTTAAATCTGCCATTTCAAGTTTTTAATATTTAATTTCATGATGAAACGATTGTATTACTAAGACAAAACCGTTTAGCTGCGGGAAAACAACCATTAAAATTCCACGCTGTATAATTTTTACAAAATATTTGGATACATCATTCATGTTCAATTTATCAGAACAGGCTGGTACCTATCGGTATCAATGTATGAATTTACAGAATGAAACATTTTCATGAGCTTAATAAACTTGCGGAATGGGGTTAGTAGGCGACTTTCCGTTTCTTAATCGTATTTCCGTCCGTCCTAAAATTTTATATACCTACTTTGAATGTTACTTGCAAATGAAATGAGACATCTACAATTCTACACTAATTTCACAAGTCTATATCGTATTTTTTAACTTGTATTTTGAAGCAAGGCCAACACAATTTGAAATTTATCCAAATAATGAAACCTAAAAATGATTTTTACGCAAAATAAAATTAACCTTTGTTACCGACATTCACAGTTGATTATTTCTAAGTGTATCACAATAAAAAAGGTCAAAATACAGCAATAAGAATTCGACTCTTTAACCTAGTTTGTTAGATAAAGGATGTCCGTGCTATCGAATTTACTTTTAATATAATTTCTTTACCAGAAACCTTTAAGAGTTGGCTTTGTAGAAATATTTGTGGAAAAGTAAAATGAAAAATCAAAACAGAAAACTAAACATGGAAGACATAAGCGATGCTGGCTAGAATTATATCAAGAAAAGTATAGGAATGGAATGCCTTTTATTTTGTAGACCCTTTAATTTTGACCGCATGTGTAGTTCTTTAGTACCTGAAACAAACAGGAAACTTTGAGTTAGTTATTTGAGATTAATATATTTTGTTGCTCGAACCTATTGCCACAAACGAGGTATCAAAAAAAATTCCGACTTCCAAAAAGGTGAACAGATGACCTGCCCCCTAATCGGCGAACACATTTTTGTCAAATGATTGCGACTAGTTGGGATCGTTTGGACCGAACGGACCAATGGGCTGTCGGAACGATCCCAACTGATGCCAACTAGTCGCAATCATTTGACAAAAATGTGTTCGCCGATTAGGGGGCAGGTGAAGGTCGCGCGAAGCCGATGGATGCGGGCAGCACAAGACTGGTCATTGTGAAAAGCCTTGGGGAAGCCTCTGTCTAGCAGTAGACCTCTTTAGGCTGAAGAAGAAGAAGAATAAGATGGTATCAATAAAATTTCCGTATCATTGGAGAAAATCGAAAAAAAAAAGTACAATACTTTTAGGCCGATGTGAGAATCAAAACCCAGGACATTATGTTTAGCAGTAGTATTTTCGACGAAACATAATAATATATATTATTCATTAATATCTCTATACCTCTGTCAAAACTGTCGGTGAAAATAAGTTTAATTTTATGCCACATGTTTGGAATATATCGATGCTGGAAAGCAATTTTGTCATATCTGGAAAAAGGGCAATTTTGTTCTGAAAAAAGTTTAGAAAAAGTCATATCATAAAAAGGAAACATCGTAGGTATACGTTGAACAGACCTTCTGACGCAATATTTTTTTCTAGATTCAATTATGTAACAACACAAAATTGCCTATTTTCCAGATACGACAAAATCGCTTTCCAGCGTCGATATGTACAAAAATATTTAAGTCAGTCGCATAAATTGTTTCTTACTCTTATTTTAGAATTGGTATTTTTATTTTCTTTCTTTCCTTTCTTTGTTTTCTTCTTTGACTGCCCATTATTTGATATTATAAAATCTTCATATTTATTTGGTGTTCATGGTAAAAAATATTGTATCGAATTTTCTCTTCTATTCTTCCAATTTTGATTATTTTAAATGCTAAACTAATACCATATTCAGCATACTCGCGGTGGCGGCCTTGGTGGCTGGTAATACTGCTCATACATACTTACACCAGACACCAGTCCCTAAGGAAGTCAGCTTTATTTATTTTAGTTAAGTGGTTAAAAAAACGTTGCGGAACTTTTGTGGTGACAAACTAAATATAATTATTAGTTAGTTTTTTCTTTCGATTCTCTTTTTCTTCAGCCTATAGATGTCCACTGCTAGACAAAGGCCTCCCTCAAGGCTTTCCACGATGACCGGTCTTGTGCTGCCCGCATCCATCGGCTTCCCGCCACGTTCACCAGGTCATCAGTCCACCTTGTTAGGGGCCTCCGGGGTTCCGGTACGTGGCCGCCACTCCAGATCCTTACTGCCCCATCGGCCATCGGTTCTACGAACAATGGCCCCTGCCCACTGCCACTTAAGTTTAGCGACTCGAAGAGCTATGTCGGTGACTTTGGTTCTTCTGCGGTTCTTTTCGTTTGTTCAACATTTATACATATAAATTATATTTTCAAATATTAGAATATAAAAAATATTATGTATTTAAAAATAGTTGTCCTTAGAAGTAATGGATATCGGAAACATGGTGCAAGCTGCCGGTGGTCGGGACTTCAGAAAGAGGAACTTATCAGGCCTTTGGCTGTCACGATAACTACCATAATGATTGTCGAGTCAAGTCAAGACTATCTCGTGGGCCAAGTCAAGATACTTGATTTGTTTACATTTTTCGGCATGCACGAGGTTCTCATCATGTGGGACGGCTCAACAATCATTACGTTCCGCTTTGATCGATCAACTAACACTACACAGCCTTATTGGCAACAATGGTCTTGCCAGTGATGATGGATCGATCCAAGTACAATGCGATATTTCCATTTTCGAGAACTGGGTCGGTCACATACCAGTAGTATGGCACATCCGATTGTACAAGGTTGTATTTCAGAGTTGTTGTTGATGGATTATTCTGGCTACGAAGTTGTGTCTATGCAAGTTAGGAGATTATTATTATTTATAGGGCTTATTGTATTTAGTAAAATGTTTAACAAGCAAGCAAGCCTTTCTTAAGATTAGAAATCATCAAAAGACCTCTATCGCTCTGGGCCTAGGCGAGAGATGTGTTAGACTTTTACTGAATAAAACTCACCCGTGTTCCTTCATTTGCCTTGGACACTTTTTTGCTTTGCGCCAGGGGCCACGGTATCTATTTCATACAACCCACGGAGCCGCAGTTGTAACATAGGTAGGTAGGAATATAATATATAACCAGCCTATAATGTTCCTACTGCTAAGACTTAGACCTCGTTCCAATTAGGGAGAGTGGGCCCTAATCCACCAAGCAGGCTGGTTCTTGAGATGTCACATGTCTTCGAATGTTAGTTTCTACGAACATTTATAAATTGTTACGCCGCCACTGCTCTCGAACTGGTGAGCGAAAACATTATGAAGAAAGCGTCACATAATTTTTTCTGGTTTTCGCACAAAAATGGCGCGTGTTTGAGTTCGAACCAGTAAACTACAACTCGTATGTGAGTATGAGTATTCAAATCTGACATCCAGAGATCAGCACCATCGTGTTCAACAAAAAAAAAAAACCGGCCAAATGCGAGTCGGACTCGCACACCGAGGGTTCCGCCGTACAAACGTAGCGGTTTACAATTTATGACGTACTAGCTTTCCGCCAGCGGCTTCGCCCGCGTGGAGTTCGGTTATATCGCGCTGTTTAAATTCCCCTCGGGAACATCAAATTTTTCCGAGATAAAAGGTAGCCTATGTTCTTTCTCAGGGTCTAAAGATTGTCTGTGCCAAACTTCATCAAAATCGGTTGGGAGGTTTAGGCGGGAAAGCGTAACAGACAGACAGAGTTACTTTCGCATTTATAATACTAGCATTGATTTAGAATTTTTCACAGTTTAGAGGCAATTAGATTTAAGAAGTGTTTGATATGAATTTCAACTTTAATATCTCTACGCGTTCATGTGAAAAAGGGTAGGTAGTAAGTTTATAATTATTAAAAAAATATTTTATGTCATGGAAGCAAAAATAATATTTTAATATTTTATGTAACTTCAAATTTATCATTTTCACAATTTTTCCTTTATCTGTCTGTACTATTATAATTATAACGTTGCTTCGTGCCGAATTTCAAGATTCTGAGTTCACGGGAAGTACCTTGTAGGTTTTGATTCCCTAGCGTGTGACGGAAATTCGTCTAAGGTGTCGGTATAAACTGCTGTATCTTTTGATCGCTTTAACGTAGAAGTTTGATTTTTCACTGCTTAAAGGGACAATAGACCTAGGTATTTGGTATAAATTTCAATTTGATACCTTTATTAGTTCGTGAGAAATAGGTTCATTTTATTAAAATATGTTTATTATATTATATAACTAAAAAAATGTGATTTTCGCAATTTTTCCTATATTTGCATTATATGACAATCCTTCATGCCAAATTTCAAGATTCTGAGTTTACGGGAAGTATCCTGTAGGTTTTGATTCCTTTGCGAGTGTCGAAAATTTGTTGAAAATATCGATATATCGGCCGTATCTTTTGATTGGCTTGGCTTAGAAGTTTGATATTTTCACAGCTTAATGGGACAATAGACCGAGGTATTTTGTATAAATTTCAATTTGGATAACTTTATTCGTTCGTGAGAAATAAGGTAGTAAGTTCCATTTTATTAAAATATGTTTATTATATTATATAACTAAAAAAATTTGATTTTCGCAATTTTTCCTATATTTGCATTTTATGACAATCCTTCATGCCAAATTTCAAGATTCTGAGTTTACGGGAAGTATCCTGTAGGTTTTGATTCCTTTGCGAGTGTCGAAAATTTGTTGAAAATATCAACGTAACGGCTGTATCTTTTGATTGGCTTGGCTTAAAAGTTTGATATTTTCACAGCTTAAAGGGACAATAGGCCTAGGTATTTGGTATAAATTTAAATTTGATAACTTTATTCGTTCGTGAGAAATAAGGTAGTAAATCCCATTTTATTAAAATATGTTTATTATATTATATAATTAAAAAAATGTGATTTTCGCAATTTTTCCTATATTTGCATTATATGACAATGCTTCATGCCAATTTTCAAGATTCTGAGTTTACGGGAAGTATCCTGTAGGTTTTGATTCCTTTGCGAGTGTCGAAAATTTCGACATAATCGGCTGTATCTTTTGATTGGCTTGGCTTAGAAGTTTGATATTTTCACAGCTTAAAGGGACAATAGATCCGAGTATTTCATGTGCAATTTCAGCTTGATACGTCCACGCGTTCTTGAGATAAAGGGTCTTGACAGACAGACAGACAGACAGACAGACGGACAACAAAGTGATCCTATAAGGGTTCCGTTTTTTCCTTTTGAGGTACGGAACCCTAAAAACAAACATTAACAAACCGATTTACTGAGATGCTTATCTGACTAAAAATACCGTAGCTACTTAGAACTATATCAGATAACTGAGATAAGATTTCTGGCGGGCCGGTGGCGGGCGGGCCACGACGATAAGCTGCAGTGTTGCAGAAATGCTAGAGTAATAAGTTAACAATGTAAAATACCTTGACGAAAACATTTTCTTCTTAGTCCGGATTAAAGTTTGATAGTCTAAGACAAAGCTTGCGACGGACCAAGACGGAGTTTAAAAAAACTCTTCAACTCAGACTGAGAACTTTTTCGAAGCCTTTTCGTACAAATAAAGAGTTGAAAACGTCTTCAGAAGTCGTTGATTCTTCTTTATCAGCCTGTTTAAGAAAATGAAATAATAGTGTAGTCGTCTGACAAAATGTATAGGTCTAGCATTGATTGGCTGCAGTTCCTCTTATATAAATAACTTTTCTTCGTATCATGGACACAATTATACGTAGAGGGTATTCAAACAAACACATATGTTGCTAGGATAACAGAAAAATTAACCATCTTTTCTTCCTTTTAATGTTATAAAAACAGACCGTTTATTTGTTACTGCGATGTCTCGCTTTCAAACTTTAAAAGAATAATAAATTCTTTCGTTGAGACTTTTTCTTTTTACCTGAATGGAGAAAATCCGAATGAATGTTGTGTTGTGCACAAGCACTTTTAAGCACCCTTTAGCTTTTTTAAGGTTTAATTAAGACAATATTTTTTTTTTTACAATAAAACTGCTGTGATCCTCTGCTGTTATATTTCTTTTGAGTTCAACATATTATATAGTACATTACGATATTAGTGCGTAATGATGGTTATAACATGCGAGGCGGAATTTCAGCCCGAGCCGAAGGCGAGGGTGTAATTGAGCCGAGCATGTTATAACCAATACGCACGTATATCGTACGACATTTTTTAACACACTTGCGAGGAAACAGAAAAAAAGATATTCAGAATACAAGTACAAAGAAAAGAAAATTTGAGAAAATGGCGCGAGGTTTATTTTCTGCCGTAGCTGCGTGAAAATGTTGGCAAAGATGCTAGAGCATGCAGTCAAGTTTTTAAATTACCGAATAAACTGTTTTTTTTTTTACAAATACTCATTTAAATACAAACAAATACAAATTTGTTTATTTCAAATATGACATCAGTTATTTTAAATAAACTCAATCTGTGAATGCATACTGTTGCTTTCCCGCCATTAATATTATTATTTGCCATTTCAAATATGGAACAGCGCGCTGCTCACTGGCTAGAGCCCCGCGGCGGCGATCAGTTCCATAATTATTTGAAATGACAAATAATGCTGTTATGAAATTTGTATGGACTATAACTTAACTATTTGCTTTGATAACACACGCGTTTGTTATGGCCCGCTTTACATATTTAAAACCGGTGGGATTACATCAGCTTTACGAGCAAGGGTGTTAAAAAAATATTTTTTAACACCCTTGCTCATAAAGCTGATGTAATTCCACCGGTTTTAAATATGTAAAGCAGGCCACAACAAACGCGTGTTTTATCAAAGCAAATAGTTAAGTTATAGTCCATAACAGCATTATTTTCCATAACAGCATTATTTTCCATAACAGCATTTCAAGTAATTATGGAACTGATCGCCGCCGCACGGCTCGCGCTGCGCGCTGTTCCATATTTGAAATGGCAAATAATAATACTAATGGAGGGAAAGCAACAGTGTGCATTCACAGATTGAGTTTATTTAAAATGAACAAAATATAAAATACTTCTATTTCTGTTTCCTCGCAAGTGTGTTAAAAAACGTCGTACGATATACGTGCGTATTGGTTATAACATGCTCGGCTCAATTACACCCTCGCCTTCGGCTCGGGCTGAAATTCCGCCTCGCATGTTATAACCATCATTACGCACTAATATCGTAATGTACTATTACAGTATTATATATGTAAAACTTGAGTCTGACATAAAGTGGCAATATTCAGTTCGATGAAACTCGTGTGACGAATCGTTTGAGGCTTAGTATGGAAATGGTAGCGAATTATTTGGTTCTTATTATTAGTATTTCCAGGAATTTTGAAATACCGCAATTATTGATAATATGTCTGACTGGCAAATATTTAACAAACCACCGTCTATATCATAAATTAGTTTATGTAAAGCATTATACTGTCTTGAGCGTAATCACCATGCTTGCTCAATGCGGATTGGCGATTTCAGACTTAAAGTTCAGGTTTCTTCAAGATGTTTTCCTTCACCTTCAGTCATTGGTGTCCAAGGTATAATTAAAAAGTACATATAACTTTAGAAAAGTTACATTGGTACTTGCCTGACCTGGAATCGAACCCGCGCACTCATACTTGAGAGGCTGGTGTTTTAACCACTAGGCCACCACGATATTACGATACGACATCCTTCTCTGTACGAGAGGAGACCTGTGCCCAGCAGTGGGACGATAAAACGGTTGATTATGATTATACTGTGTATACATTTTCATTTGATTTTTAAGGAAATTATTTCAATTAGAATTCCAATGCACAAACAGCCACAGCCGGAATAACTACCATAGACAATACAATTTTTTTTTTGTATTTATAGAACCAATGTTGTCTGTCGCCGCGTCGTAGCATACAACATTGGGTGCAAGTGCTAGATAGATGCATGCATAGATTAGTAAAGAGCGCGGGTAAGTGTTGGAATTATATAAATAATTTAATTAGTAATTTAAGTAGCTATTACAAGGCTTCAGCATACCGGCTTCAAAACACGTGCGGTAAGCTAATATTTACCCTACGAAGCTTTAAAAACGCTCATTACATTTAATTTGGGGTAACGTGCGAATTTCGCGAATGTGAAGCTACAATTACACAAACAAAATTGTGCTAATTGATGTTCGTTATATTTTTTTTATGGTTTTCTATTTATGTGAATAATTAATTATATAAAAATGTAAAAGGAGTATTCTGCAAAAGTTTTGACTATGTGCGTATTTTCCCCCTCAAGAGCAGCTCAGTAAGCCTGACATAACTGGCTTCGCAGAATTTGAGCAACATGCATGTGCTTTTAACCTACGTGTCTAACAGGTCTCACTAATCTTATAGGTTGAGTGACTCCTTAATAGGGCCAACCGTGGACGGCCACGAAAGCATAAGGGGATATGTTAGAACTTCTGTACGCAAGGAGCTGTTATACCAGAATGGTCCCACCAGACCGAAATACAATCAACCAGGTTGCCGTCATCTTTTTTTTTTTGTTTGGTTGGGAAATCATCCAATGACTTCTCCCGCTCTAGGCGGAACAGAAGGGCGTGTCAGACTTTTACTGACTAAAAACCACCCGTGCTTCTTCACTTGCCTGTGCGACGGCCAGGGCCACGGTTTCTTGTTTAACCAACCCGCAACCCTGACCCAGGAGACATCGGTCCTCGTGGACCCGGTCACGATGTGCTGACGTGAAACACGACGCACTGTCGACTCGGGCCTGGTCCTTATCGGGAGGCGAGCTACCCACTGCTCACCGCCCGCAGGCTCGCGCCTACGGTGGCTGGGAATTTGGTGTCGTCTCCCGACCAGGGCGTCTCCTGCGGCGGTTAGTGGCGTGAGGACGCTGGGATTCCCGTTGCCTCAAGCGCTCCGCCTCCTCTTGACAACCTCCAATTAGTGTTTTGTCAGATAGATTTTACCCAAATGTTCTTTATAGTTTTACGTTTTCGAGGAAGTAATTTTAGACGAAGAAGAGATTTCAATAATAAAGTTAGATGGAAAAGTTGTGTGGAAATATGTTGCCATCGCATGGCATACATGTGCTATGGAGGAATGAGAGAAATGTCATGGAGAAAGTTTTGAGTATTAAGAGGGGACTCTAGTGCCGAGGAATGTTGCCGTCGCGCTGCTTCCAACCTCTCCCGGTAAAGTGCGAAAAGGACAGTTGTAGTTAAAGGCTGATTTTACCTACAAAAACGTTGACCAAAAGACGTTTCGTATTGCGCTGCTTTTTCAAAAACCCGACAAATCACATTAATTTTAATTTAAAAATTTAGAGGAAAAGTATACCTATGCCTCTATTATTTTCTTTTTGTCACCAATGAAATGAAATGAAGTCACAAACTTATCACGTTTGTCTAATAGTCATCTGAACATCACGGCTAAAATGGGTTATTTTTCGTGATTCTGAAATATCTATCCTATTCCTTTTATTAATTAAGTTTCGGAAAAAGCAAATGATAAGGGCACGTATGATTACGGTGTAAAATTGTAGAAAAAAAATTGCTATAAAAGTATTATCCACGAAGAAATCCGCGGAATACGTTTGTATAGAGAAAGCACTACTATAGTTCCCTCGTAGGCGAGGACCAAAAATACAATGGAAAACTTGATGAAAGTTAATAATTACGACTAGTAAAAGTTAGCAGGTAACTACTGAGAGGGCGATCAATAGACAATTATAAATAATGTAGTAATAGTCATCACTTTTGGCAAAATTGAATGACTGTAACAAGTTTTATATGACAATTACGTTTCTAAATACAGAAACAAATGAATTTACAGAATATAAATGGAGTAATTTATCAGTAGCTGATGGCGTTGCTTCTAATTAAACTACAGACTGAAAGTTCTGTCAATCACCCGGAGGCGTACAACGGCGTTTTATGCTCTTACACAAAACTTCCATCTACGTAAGCTTAATAAGAATATCTGATTCGAAAATAAGTTTTATTTCTAAGAAAATTTAGTAACTACTTATTTTCTCTGTATTATTGAATTGGTTACACGTGTAACTTAACAGCGGACCCTGGGTTCCAACGCGAAAGCCGCGGGTACAACCGGGATTATACGCTGAGATGATGATGATGATATATTCAACATGGTCGATACTATCCTCGATATTTACTTGAAATGTATATGGAGAAAAGACATTTGCCTAATTATTATTTTGCTTTCGAACATTAAGCGTAATCAAAGCGTTTACCAAACTTCAAGCCCATTTTTAAAGTTCCAATTAAATCGCACGACTATTCCTAGAGGAACGTCAAATGAAAAATGCAAAAAACATTCTTGCATAAGGGAGTGAGGTGAAAAAGTGAGGGATTTTTAGCTGAGCTAATTATCGCCTAAACTGGGTCGGGTCAGGCGATGCTATAAAATTTTAATTTGGACTAATATAGCGGACGCCATTATTCAGTTAGCGCTTTGCTTAGTGATTTTCATCTGCACGTATATTTAGGGAGGTTAAATCACTGTATTGTATGAACATTGTTTAATAATTATGTATGCTTTTATAATATATATATAAAGGAAATAATCCATACTAATATTATAAATGCAAAAGTAACTCTGTCTGTCTGTCTGTTACGCTTTCCCGCTTAAAGCTCTCAACCGATTTTGATGAAATTTGGCACAGACAATCTTTAGACCCTGAGAAAGGACATAGGCTACCTTTTATCCCGGAAAAATGTTATATAACCGAACTCCACGCGGGCAAAGCCGCGGGTGGAAAATTAGTTTTCAATAAAAATAATTATGTAGTAAATATGCATTAATAATAATAATACTCTATAACAATATATTAGAGCGAGTGATATTAGAGCGAAAGCCGAGAAAGATAGCTTCTCTTGTGAGGTTGTCATGTTGCGATGTGGACTCAGCAATCATTTTATCAATAGTCGTGACAGCCAATGGCTTTATAGCCAAGAGCCTCGGCCAACACTTCAGGAGACTCTTGTTAGGCAGCCGGTTCAAAGAAATTCAGAAAGCGTTGCTTCTGGACATGGCTCTCATTTTCAGGAAGTTCCTCTCTCTGTAGCCCTGACCGCCGGTAACTTGGACCCTGTTCCCGATACTGGTAAGTTGCTGTTTTTTATATCTTTAATATTTTAAAAACATCATTTATAAGTATAATAAAATAAAAATATTAATTCTCAATAATACTAACAGTATCATCACTATTATTGATCGATGTTTTGTTAATAATAGTGTACCTATAGCAAAAACTCGAACCACTTCAATTTCTGATATATTCAATCGACATTATATTAGATATGAAGTAACCATTTTAGAAGACTAAACGGCTATTAAGTACATGAGAATTAACACCTACACAAGATCAAGAATTAATTGAAGAATACAGTAAATTCTATAGACTTGCGGTCTGTTGCATACACCGCTACGAAACATAAGCCTTGTAATCCTAAAACATTGTTATAATTAGTACTATCTTAGTTCAAAGTTTGCTTTGTGGTAACCTAAGGTTAAACTGAGTTAGAGACGACGTTCGGCTATTTCATTAACTGCGTATATCTATATATAGTGAGTTACGTGCTCGAGTGGCTAAATTGATTAGGGCAACGGCCTCATTCATGGTTTCCACTTATTGCGATCTTGGAACCTCAAGATTGTTTCCAAAGCTTAGGGAGAGACTGATTCAGGCGCAGAAAGCAGCACAGCATAAAGACAATCCCCCCAAAGTTGTGATGTAGAATTTACTCGGTGGTATATCGGCTGCAGGCAGAAGTACCACCCATCAGACAAAGTCTTGCCCACAAACGATTCGTCGTGTTCCGGCGTGATGTCTAGTGTAGCTGTATGGAGGACGGGTCGGAGCAGTAGTGTTGCAATATGTGCCAGGTAAGATGCACCAAATGTAGTTGTGTCGCAAATTTGGTCGTGGAGGGTCTCCAAATCAATCTCCCTCTGGCGCAGCATCGTTGGCCGTGTTGTTGGGTTTAACATTGCATAACCTCGCTTAGCTGCCGTCTTCCTTCTTATTCACTAATTTTTTTAAGTGAATAGGCTAAACTAGCACGCTTTACTATACTACATAATATATAATAGTTTATAATTATTGTAATTATTAAAAAAGAAACTTTCTATGAGAGAGAGTGGGCCCAGTGCATGTTGGTAAATGTCAGGTGCATGAATTTTTGGATTTTGTATATGGTCGGTTTGTTAACAAATATTTTTCTTCACCATTTTGTAATAAAATAAGCGGTGATAAAATTATTTATAAAATGAAAACTGTCTGCAGGTTTTCAAACCTTACAGCACACAAATTACTGACTACATACAGACTTTTCACTACAGATTATAAAAGGTGAAAATTATCTTACTCAACATGCGATGTTAGTCGGAACAGGGACAACATTTTATTTTCCATTCAAGCTGACATTAAAGGTGAGCAGAAAAATAAAAATAGTCTATATTATTTAAACCTCGAGGCAAAATTAAATCATAGTCTCAATTTCCTTCGTTAATTTAATAATTTGGCTTACTTGATCCAATGACCAAAATTTATTTATGTTGTGGCAATAATTGAATTTCGATAGCTCGCATGTTACACGTAGGGATGATGTTAAAATCGTGATGGAATAATTGTTTTTCGAAGTATCTAGGACAGCGGTATCCGTCACTCAATTTATTGGAAATCTATTTTATTTTATTAGGCTTGGCTACGGAAACATTTAATGCCTACAAACTAACTGCTGTAATAAATATTGCGCAAATGAACTAGTACTTGACTGCAATCCCGCCTGAAGGTAAGCAGTGATGCAATCGTTGATGGCAAAGCGCGCAAGTTTATTAAGCCTATTCACTTAAAAATCTTAGTGAGTAGGAAGGAAGACGGCAGTTGAGTGAGGTGATGCAATGTAAAACCCAACAACACGACCAACGATGCTGCGCCAGAGGGAGATTAATCTGGAAATCATCCACGATCAAACTCCCGACACAATAACATTTGGCGCATCGTAACCGGCACACATCGCAACAGAACTGCTCAGGACCGTCCTCCGTAAGGCTTCACCAGACATCAAGCCAGAACACGACGAATCAATTGGCGGCAAAACTTTGTCTGGTGGGTGGTAATTTCTGCCGGCAGCCGATATTATGGCCTACCACCTATTCTTATTTTATTTAACATCTAGGACTCTTAGTAACCGTGAAAACAATAAAAACAAATTCAGCAAGAAAATAAGGTAATAGCGTGGGCAAGCGTGAGTGAGATTATACGGACACAATTAAAATTCAGTCATCCTACAGCAAAGTTTGGCTAGAAATATTGATAAAGTAAAATTTTTCTGCTGAAATAATAATGAAATTATAGTATGTGTCAGAGTAACAGAGGTACTGTTTATTTATGAGTAGTTACCTGAATGATGATTCCATGACCTTCGAGATGAATCCATTATGCACTTAACTATGCTGATATGAACTATATTCATAACTATGTTTGCATTCCTACGTCATAGTAGGCCATAGCCGGTACGGCAAGCTGGTTCACAAACACACATTGGTATAATTTATGTACTGCTGTATTTGGTCGTAACTGTTGTGAAATTAGTTAGCCAGCCAAGAACAACCGAGAGGCTATTGTTAACTAGTCATTTCTAATGACAATAATACCAGAGTATTATGGTCTCACTTCTGGGCAACAGTTCTCAAATACACGAGCATTGATCTCTATGCTTTCTCGCGACTTATTGACAATGGGAGGATTTAATATACATGTATTCCGTGACTGTTCAATTGGAGTTATTGCGGCTGTGTCAAATTAGTCAAATTCTATATTTAAATTATCTAATATTTTTTTAATCTTTTATTTTATTCGACTTTCCAGCACTATTTTTTTTTAAACATGTATTAAAAACTCCTTGAGATTTGTGCTGATCCAATGATAGTTATACAATACGTACATAATTCAATGACTCTTACTCAAAGAACTTGGTTCTGTCTCTGTGAATTCTCCTATAGTATATATCCAATGAAATTATAAATTTGTTATATTACATAATATTATATCGTTAATTCTAATTAAGATTTTATTGCTAGCTTTAGGGGCTCGAATAATTTAGTAAATTTGATACTTTTACCGGTTTCAGAAATTAATTTTGAGCGCCGGTCTCATGTCTGTGGAAGCTACGTCAGGCGTTCCCCAGCAATGTAATGGCTTTATGAGTTCGCCTCCACTTTTTTCGAATAATTCCTTCGTATAACGAGCGAAATTAAATTATTGTGTCGTGTCTGCCGTGTACCCGACGCAGGTGAGCGGGAATTGGAATACCTCCATTACTTTACCGAACGAACGGATTTTATTAACCAAGTAAGAACAATGTCGGCCTGTGACAGCAAAAATAATATTAGGAAGATAATGGAAAGTTAAGGCGAAATTAAACGTCGTGAGCAGATCTGCAGTCGGGCATTGTGAGCGTATGATAAATAATGTGTACGTATGTGTGCTATTCAGATTTTTATTAAACTGTTTTCCAGCAAGCACTCGACGTTCCTTCCGCACCAAATCCTATAAACACACTTAAAAAGCCACAAAGGTACGCAATAACGTAATGTTACCTTACGGTAAACCGAAAACAATTCATTTCTGCGGGCGCCCCCTGCCCCCCTCCCCCTGTGTCACGTACCTGCGCCCCCTCTATCGCCGAGGAATCGCGGAATGTTAGTCGATCCGTAAAAAGCAATTCTTCCCGCGCCGTTTGCCTTTTTCACCGTACATTTAATGTGAACCAATATTATAGGTAGTTTATTTTGATTTTTTTAAAAGACTCCGGCAATTTAAACATTAATATTTGGTCGTTAATTGATCTTGATTTTTATGATTAGGTACTGGGCTCAAATTGAATCCACTCTTGTCAATTTAGTCCGTTAATAATTTATTCCTTTCTAATGCTAACCGAATAAGTAAGCCTCCATTTATATAATGCACTATTCTTTTATTGCTGACTACAAAGGTTACCATAATATGTAATACTACGACGTTATGTGTGTAGTATCATTACATTGGCACCATTTTATTGCCACTATTTGCGGAGGACATGATGTAGGGAATTGTACCTACTCGAATATATAAGGAAACATCGTGTAAATAAAACAACATTGTTGTATATGTACGATACATCCCCTTTACTTTGTTATGCTCAAAAGGGTGAAATAAGAAAAATTCGCTTTATATCCCTAAGTCTGTCTCAAATAAATAGTGGGTTTCACGATGAATATCATTTTCGTTTAGCAGTCTTACAATGAAAATATGCCAATGTAAAAACCGGAGTGTATCCGCTCCATTTATTCAGAAAGAACGGGAACAACTGTATCGTCTTTCCGATTTAACTGTTTGCGGTACAGACAACAGCACGTTAGTGGTGACACTTTCATGTCATAGTGGTATGAGCGGTTTTCGTAGTACTTTAGTCACTTGTTGACTGTACAATGCCACAATACTATAAAGAGGGAGGAAAAAACAGAATATATGTATGAAATGAAATGGTTTATTAAGCAAGTAGGATCACTGATCACTTTTACACGTCATATTTATTTTTTACTAGCTTTCCGCCCGCGGCTTCGCCCGCGTGGAGTTCGGTTATATCGCGCTTTTTAGATTTCCCTCGGGAACATCAATTTTTTCCGGGATAAAAGGTAGCCTATGTTCTTTCTCAGGGTCTAAAGATTGTCTGTGCCAAATTTCATCAAAATCGGTTAAGAGGTTTAGGCGGGAAAGCGTAACAGACAGACAGACAGACAGACAGACAGACAGACAGAGTTACTTTCGCATTTATAATATTAGTATGGATTTTATTTTTTTAACTAGATGAAGCCGGCTTTCCTAACTGACTACCTCTCAGAAGAAATAGCCGAAACAAACTCAGGGATCATCGTCTTTTTTCAAGTCCAGACATTAAAAATGAAAATGTTTACAATAATTTACCTTACAATTACGCATATTGCTTAATAACAATGCTTAACAGAGCGAGCAGCACAGTACCAAGCTTTTTTGTCTTCTAAATAATCTGTGATTTTATAATACCCCTTTTTGCAAAGTTTGGCCTTTATATGGTTCTTAAATCGTTTAATGGGTAAGTTTCGAATGTATTTATATGTATCTATGTTAGAAAATGTAAGCTCTGATAGAACCAACAAAACGTTCTTCAACAGTAAATTATTTCAGCCAGTTCTCAAGTCTTCCTAATTTCACATGACTTTTTTTTTTGTCATACTCCATAATAGTATGGATCGTACAAGTCGTGAAGTCAGCAATAAAATTTTACTACGCCGTTTAGCAAAAAATGTGTACAATACGAAACACAAAGAGCCATCATACTTCGTTAATGTTACGTATTTTGTTAAATCCAATATCGGAAAACTCTCAAATACTCAGCGAAAGATTCGTTATTATTATGTTTAACTAGCTTTCCGCCCGCGGCTTCGCCCGCGGCTTCGCCCGCGTGGATTTCGGTTATATCGCGCTTTTTACATTTCCCTCGGGAACATCAAATTTTTCCGGGATAAAAGGTAGCCTATGTTCTTTCTCAGGGTCTAAAGATTGTCTGTACCAAATTTCATCAAAATCGGTTGAGAGGTTTAAGCGGGAAAGGGTAACAGACAGACAGACAGACAGACAGACAGACAGACAGACCGACAGACAGACAGACAGAGTTACTTTCGCATTTATAATATTAGTATGGATGGATGATATTACGAGTATATTAATTATAACGATATATTTTACAAAAACCTGTAAATAATTTAGGCTCTTGAATAATAAACTTAGTTACTTAATGTTATGTTTGTTTGCAAAGCACTTATACTTAATGGGCGAAATAGGGCAATATTGGCGACGTAAGTCGAAAAACATCTGCGTCCTTCCATTAAAACAACTCAGAGTGGTGAGCCGGCCCGTGTTGGGCACACTGCGGCCAATGTGAACAGAGCCCATATTCCGCCTGTTACCCGGAACTACCCATTCTGATAAACTGATTATAAACGCCTATAACAATCGCATACAAATATGTGGTTATTATTGCTTTAAACGGAATCCATTACTGTTTGCGGAATCGAGTCTGCAGATCGTGTTGTTGCTATGGAAAATTTCATTAAACGATGCTTTGTTTCACGAAAACACCGTGTTGTTTTACATTGTTTCTCACGCTTTCATACTTTTTCTTACCGGATGTACGAGTATTTCGTTATACTCATACAATTTTAATATAATATCCATTTACGGGGCTGAAGAAATGCAAGGTCACGATCCGTAGTACGCAGGGGTAATGACCGTGAGTGAGAAAATCTAGCGACTGCAGACTGAAGGTATAGCTATGTTGTTGTTGCTGCTAGCGTTCTGTTCATGAAACCTTTGTTATTTTGTTATGAAAACCTCGTGAACCTTTACGATGAAAAATATTTTATTTTGTAACTATGAAAATGTAATATATTTTATCCGTTTCATTTATCGGGTTATCGTTTATGGTCAGTGGTTTTTAGTGATACACAGAATATTTTGCTGCAAAATATGAGTTAATAATAAATAACAATAAAGCCCGTATTCCAGAAGCTCACTCAAAACTCAAGCATTACTTTTAAACTCGTTTCAAGCCATTTGATTGGTAGAAGCTAGTTTTAAGTAATGTTTAAGCAGAGATCAATGCTTGAGTTTCCTTCTGGAATTATCATCATCACCTCAGCGTTAATCCCAGTCGCATCCGTAGCTTTTCAGCTTAGGAGTCTGGTGTCCGCTTTACCAGTCCAACTGCTGAAATGGCTAAACTTCAACATTTTCCGTGAAGCGACTGCCGTCTGACCTCCACAACCCGAAGGCGACATCGAAGCATTGCAGTTAGACCAATTGTTGGACTTTTGAGGGCTCCAACAACCCGTAACGACTGCCACTAGATGTTTGTATGGCAACCGGGACAAACCGCTTAACGTGCTTTCCGAGGCACGACCAGACCAGTGCAAGTATTCATATTCATGCATACAAATACTTGCACTGTGGGGGGTCGAACCCGCGCCACCTTGCGCAACGGCCGCGTCCGCTACCGCTACGCCACGGAAGCTGTGTGAGTTTCCTTCTGGAATACGGACCTTAATCTTTAAGATTATCAGTTTCATGCACCCTCTGTCTTGACATAATGACGGTAAATACACACCGAGCGAAATAAATAAAACGTCGGCCGAGGCACACAACTGGCAGTGTCGTGTTTCCAAATGATATCCCTCCACGCTAACTGGAAATCTTTTAACGGGTTTCTATTGTCAAAGAAAGTATATCGCTGGGAGACGTTCCGAATGAAGTCTCTTCGTGTCTCACGGAAATAAATTCAAATCATTGGACACGGATGTCACAAAAAGCGAGCCAAGCACATACTGGTACTGGAGATGTCTACCAACTCATCCAAACTACCGTAGCAATAAATAATAATAATTCGCCTTTTTGACACAAAATGTTAACCGAAATATCATACCTGAAATCATTCGATTTCGTATAAAGGTTACATAAAATTATTCTTAGGTTGTTTCCTCCGCTACACACCCTGTATCCGCCCGCAGCCTATCTTCCTTTTAACAACTAATTTTACCAACAAAAATATGAAAAACGCTCTAGGCAGTATGTTAAAATTTTATGTGGGTGTAGGTATTAAAGAAAGTAAAAAAAAAATAAACATTTCATTTAGTTAGCCACATAAAAATATATAAACATATTTTTTGACTAAAAACGAAACGAAACAAGGAATTTAGAGTGACTCGTTCATAAAGCAGGAAAAACTCGTCTCATTTATTTCCCTCTTAGCGATAAGGACGGTGGAGCATTGTGAGCTGGTTGACGTCAACTGTCAGGATTCACATCGTTCCACCTCTTTCAGCGGTGTTGTTATAAACACGTATACGTTGATTTAATTTCTTTGTAACGCTAACAACGGTAAAGGAGTGGAGCCGTTAGTAAACCGACCTGGCGCACAAACACACGGGCGGAATAATTTATGTGTTCGGACCGAGCAGCTTGTAAACCATATTTTCGAGAGCCCGATTGGGCGGTATGAGGCTGTCACGAGTATTTGTTTATCGCTGCTGATATTTCCCTAGTAGCGCAAGCGATTCTGGAAAACAAATCGACCGTTGATTGCCAGATTCACAGCAGTTTACTCAAGGGTTGAGCTTATCCCAACGGAAGAGGTTACTTGGTCAGTTGTCTCGAGTTGAATGCCAGTATATTGATCGGTCATAAACATGGTACAGTCCCGCTGAAATTAGGACGAATGGTCACGTCAGGGTATCGCGTGACGACCGCGTGTCTGCCGGAAACAGAGATATAAAATATTTTTATTGCTGCCTCGAGTGGTTAATAGTAACCATTAGGCTGTTCATTGCTTTGTTTATCTTTCTACGCGCGTGTTGGGATGGAATTGCGTTATCCGCTATTATGTGTAGTGTTATTCGAGAACATAAAAGAAAGAATTCAATTTAATTAAAAAGGTTTTGTAATCTGATTCAGACGTTTTATGCAAAGGTGTAACAGTAAAATTTTTGATCGCTTGAAACTAATAAAGCATGTTATGGGGCTGCAGACAGCTGCACGTCTCCGAGTCTAAGTATTTGTTTTATTTCGTCACAACACGCAGGATTTCTTTGCTGCACGTAACAAATATTACTAAATCGACAAACTTGCTAAAAATTGCGTTCAATTCTCAGGTCACATACTTGTTTTGCTGAATTTGAAATGTATTATAGTAGCATGCATGCTTCAGAGCAATAAAAGCGAGTGGGTTATAAATTTATGGCTTTTCTACTACTAGTACTTGTGTTTTTTTTGAAGTCGATGCGCTCTGGTATGCATATGTACGTCGGTGTGCACTTGTTTTATCAAATACTAGCAGCCGCCAGCGACTTCGTTCGCGTGGAATTAGTCATGCTCAGCTCTTATTGGCAATATGTACGGCTGCGTTAGCTCCCGTTTTCGCAACATTTTTTGTTACTGCTCTGCTCCTGTTGGTCATAGCGGGATGTTATATAGCCTAAAGCCTTCCTGGATTAATAGGCTATCCAACGCAAAAAGAATTTTTCAAATCGGACCAGTAGTTCCTGAGATTAGCGCGCACAAACAAACAAACAAAAAAACTCATCAGCTTTATATATTAGTATAGACTAGCAGCCGCCAGCGACTTCATTCGCGTGGAATTAGTTATGCTCAGCTCCTATTGGTCGCAGCGTGATGTTATGTAGCCTAAAGCCTTCCTGGATTAATGGGCTATCCAACGCAAAAAGAATTTTTAAATCGGACCAGTAGTTCCCGAGATTAGCGCGAACAAACAAACAAACAAACATACAAACAAGATCTTCAGCTTTATATATTAGTTTAGATTTTTTGCGAATCCTATTGTGATGGAGAGGCAATATGGGTTGAAAATAAACCCTTACTATTACATTTTATACATTATCTTAAATTGTCTTTGTGATTACACAATATGTAAAGAAAACCCTGTCCGACCCGTCAAGGTATTGGTAGGTATCGATAACTGATTCTACTAATGTCTACAACGCCGGGTTAAACTTAGAAAAAATCCCCCCAAAAAATAAATATTATTTCGCAAAAAGAGGTATGTTTATACATGTGGGGTAGGCAATACATGCGCGGTCTAAGGAGGGGCACGGCACGCGGCACGCGATCGCATCGCTCATAATAATACCTTCGAAAAAGGTGTTGTCACTTTTAAATATAAAAATTCCAAATTTTGGGAAAGTTGGAATTAATTCGCGGGAAAAAAAAAAGATTATTTTAAAATTCCTTTCTATTGTTGCTATATAATATTTCATATTTTATTTGGTCATGTGTTTACCTAACCTTTATTATACTTATGGGTCGGACGGGGTTTTCTTTACATATTGTATACTGACAGTTTAATCAAAAGTATAAAAAAGTTTTAAGTTAGCAATAAAACTACAGAGTGCTCCCACAGACTACAAGATTTTTATTTTAACGTTCCATGACACTAGCACATTATGAACCATAGATAATACATACAATAACTATTTTGATACACTTTCAACAGTTACTCTGCTAGAAGCACCATTTACTGTAAACAACTTGTTAGAACACTTCTGACTAAATGCATCATCTCATGTTTACTATTATAAAAAGTATTTTTAAAGTATAGTTGATTGAACTATACAAGCAAACGACAGCATTAATTTTGCAAGCATTAAATCAATCTTGCGTCAAGAATGTCAAGTAGAAGAGATTACATCTGTGTTTAATTCTGAAGTGACGTAATACACGTGGTTTGGAGGCTGGTATAAAACTTTTATCACTGAACGGAAAAACTGGCCCGTTGATTTTTTAATAAAGAATATTAGAACATTTTGTTTCGTTGCTTGTCATTTTGAACTTTAATTGTAAAAGTAAAGTCCAATAATAAAAAATAAAAAGTATATACTGTGACTTCAACAGGAAAATCATAAAACTAAACTACGTTAAACAGAATTAAAAATAAAAACAATTTATGTGTATTAAAAGAAGTTACAAAAATCAGGAACTTTCTTACGAGGTCAATATACTCCTATCTCAGCATAATGCTTCGATATTTAAAAAGTAAATGACGCGACGCTAGTATTCTGATAGGGCCTGATGTCACAAGCAATCAGAGCAACACATAAAAATCCATACTAATATTATAAATGCGAAAGTAACTCTGTCTGTCTGTCTGTTACGCTTTCCCATTTAAGCCTCTCAACCGATTTTGATGAAATTTGGCACAGACAATCTTTAGGCCCTGAGAAAGGACATAGGCTACCTTTTATCCCGGAAAAATTTGATGTTTCCGAGGGAAATCTAGAAGCGCGATATAACCGAACTCCACGCGGGCGGAAAGCTAGTATGTATATAAATACATAAAATCTTATTAAATAAAATAAACAGTTCATCTTTAACCACTTAGTATAGGTATTTAATAATAGCGGCCGACAGCGACTTCGTTCGCGTGGAGTTAGGTATGCTGCGCTCCTATTGGTCGCAGCGTGATTTTATATAGTAGTTCCTGAGATTAGCGCGTTCAAACAAACAAACAACCTCTTCAGCTTTATATATCAATATAGATTACTTTCAGTCTTACGATTATAATACCACTGGGAAACTCTTGGAATCCTTTTAATAAAAAGCAAGTATACCACACTGAGGCTAGTTTTGAATCACACACACTCACAACTCACCCACACCCATCCACACCCCACTCTCACACTCACACCTACACACCCGACTTTGCTGTTTAATTCTTTATTTCAAGCGCAACACGGCGCCGGCAATATAATTATTATAATTATTATTGCTATTGCTCTAATTTCAGCCGCTTCAGGTTTATGATACTTGAAATTATAGGTAGACCAGCCTATACATTGTTCACTACAGTGTGAGATTGCAACTAGTAATACAAAACTGCAAATTCACCAACTGTATTTCGACAAACCGTAATGTATGGCATAATAGACCCGCCATCTATTAACGAATATGCTCTATCAATAGTGCTGTATTTGAGTCGCCTATTCAATATTGCTTTCATCACTGTATATACAACTATGTACACACGGTGTATACAAATCTACTTCATTATAATTAACGTCCGGAGAAACAAACAAGTATAAAAGGTTCTGGATAGTCGTCCAAATGAAATCACAAGATATTTTTTTGCGGCGAGACAAATTTTGTCAATATGATTTTTATTCTCCCGGAAATCGAATCAGGATTTCCGGACCGAAATTCCTCATGGCTTGGGTCAGTTTGTGATGTTACTATAATTATTTTGGTGCGTTTAGAACACCCAGAAACGCATAAAATGTATACTTAAATTCTTTTTTTTTTTCAAAAGGTTATTTGTTCGTAGCACTTGCTACGCCGTAGCAAAGCGCGTAGCGAAGCTTGAAAAGTTGACTATTGTGGTCGGTTAAATACTAGTATCAAACACACTTCAGTTCTATGTTCAATACAAAAAATATAACGGGATTTCTGTGTTGGGCGCATAAAAAGCAAACTTGTTATTAAACAACTAAGCCAGACCAAACAAAGCTTTGAATCCAATTCAGTTCTACTGGAAATAGTGACTGACGTCACATACAGTTGCTGAGCGGCATTTAATCTGCTTTAATGACAAACAAGTAATGAACAACCAAGCCACGAGTATGAGTCAACAGGTTGCGTAAAATGCCATCGAAGGCTTTATCCGTGACGGGAAATCGGCATTAATCGCAAGCACGAATGTTATATTTGCATATTCATGGCACGGAAACCCCCTTGATTTAACGACAACCGCCGACTGATCGTTAAACCCGGCAAAAAGTGTCACGTCACTTTTTTTTATTTTCTCCTAACACGGAATATATTTTAGGGGCCCTTATAGCGTATCCAAAAACGGCGTTCACGCACCTCCTACACTTATTAAGTTTAGGGTAGTAACACTTAATTATAGACAGGTACTTGAGTTTATAACGGCAATGTGCTATGACAATCACTTTTGTTTTACTGTTTTCTCGACCATTTCAGGTGTTGTTAAAATTAATTCATGCAAACTAATAATGACAAAGGGCAATGGAAAGAGCTATGCTCGGAGTTTCTCTCCGTGATCGAATCAGAAATGAGGAGATCCGCAGAAGAACCAAACTCACCGACATAGCTTTGCGAGTCGCTAAACTTAAGTGGCAGTGAGCAGGGCACATTGCTCGTAGAACCGATTGCCGATGGGGCAGTAGGGTTCTGGAGTGGCGGCCACGTACTGGAAGACGCAGCGTAGGGAGGCCCCCAACAAGGTGGACCGATGACCTGGTGAAGGTCGCGGGAAGCCGATGGATGCGGGCAGCACAAGACCGGTCGGCGTGGAAAGCCTTGGGGACGCCTTTGTCCAGCAGTGGACATCTATAGGCTGAAGAAGAATAATGACATAAAGTGGGGAATTCTTACTGGAATTGTTCAATTTTATGTTTTATATTTATATTTTATTTTTATGTTATATATATACTTGCGACCCTCCCCGGCTTCGTACGGATGCATTATTGATACTAAATACACTATAGAAAACTGTGAACGTTGTATAAAAAACTGCCACGAACGCCGCGCCGTGTACCGCCGGAGGATAAGGATTAATGCTGTATCGGTTAAAATCGCTTCGAAAATTAGCCGGTATTTTTCGAAAGTAAATGACAAAGAAATATTATTGTGGGATAAACGTTTTCAATGTGTACAATATTTAGTAGGTACATTGTTTTGATAAATCTCGTAGGGTTCAGCCGGCGTTACACTGCAAACGCGGAAAAAATGTAATTATTAACGTCATCACATTAGAAACCTCAAAAATAGTATTTCTCCAAAATTTAATGGATGTTATCCATACTTCCATACTAATATTATAAATGCGAAAGTAACTCTGTCTGTCTGTCCGTCGGTCTGTCTGTCTGTCGGTCTGTCTGTCTGTCTGTCTGTCTATCTGTCTGTTACGCTTTCCCGCTTAAACCTCTCAACAGATTTTGATGAAATTTGGCACAGATAATATTTAGACCCTGAGAAAGAACATAGGCTACCTTTTATCCCGAAAAAATTTGATGTTTCCGAGGGAAATCTAAAAAGCGCGATATAACCGAACTGCGGGCGAAGCCGCGGGCAGAAAGCTAGTTTTACATATAAACCTTTCTCTTGAATCACTCACTCTATCTATTAAAAAAACGCATCAAAATCCGTTGTGTAGTTTTAAAGATTTAATCATACAAAGGGACATAGGGAAAGAGAAAGTGACTTTGTTTTATTTTATGTATCCATACTAATATTATAAATGCGAAAGTATCTCTGTCTGTCTGTCTGTCCGGCTTTCACGCCAAAACTATTGAACCGATTATAATGAAATTTGGTACACAGATAGTCTAGAGCCTGAGAAAGGACGTAAGCTATAAAACCATCCAGCTATGACAAATAGGAGAAGAGCAGAAACAAAAAACGTTGCGAAAAGGGGAGCAAACGCGGACGTACATATTGCTCCCACTATTTTAACATGTGCTTATTTTAAATCAACTGAGCTCTTTCGGTTCGAAGCTTACGCGAGTGAAACCGCGGGGCACAGCTAGTTGAGATATACATTTTATATTCTCTATTCAACATACAATTTTAAGATTGTAAGTAGGTACATTTTTGTGTTCTTGTTCGAACGTATTTTGGAATGATACCAAGCTGATCTCTGAGCACATAATACATTACACACACACTCTCTCTCTGACAACTGATTTAGACAAGTTTGATTCGAAGTATTTTTAAGTATTTAATTTTGTTTTGTAATACAAAGCTAACAATATCTTTATATTTATTAAACAAAAACTTGTAAACAAAATAATAGTCCCTTACCCTCTTTATCTTACTAACGCAAACACGCGAATAGCTTAAAACATTAAATAGAGAATCCCGCAGTACATTTAACATCATACAAAAACATTAGCGTGTATACTTTGACAGAAGGTACAAGTTGCGTCGGGTTCTGTACATGAGATAACGTTGCTTGAGAATGATTAATGCGCACCCTTGTCCTGGAATATCACGTCATCCCAGGGCTGGGTTTTTAATATAATTAGCGTTGCCAACTTTTGTTTACGAATGTACAAGACAGGTTCAAACTTCGAGACCATGTTGCGGTACGTTCTATTACGCGCGACTGTACCTTGGGAAATATGGAAGTGATAGTTTTGTAACAATTCTCTTAATATAGAAATAATGATGTTTATTTTGCAAGACGTATTTTTAATATTAGTACTGTTTTTATTTAAACCTGTTCTGAAAAAGATTTGCCAAGAAATCAGAAGGCTAGTTTGCGCCATTCGAAAGATAAAAAAAAACAACTGTGACAAATATAAAATGACAAAAACTTTAATATTTTTAAAATCCGAAGTATTTTTGGCAGATTGAGACCAATATTATCCTGTTAACGTTGTTAAAATTACGAATATAATCCCTCTGGGAATAATTCCATTGATGGAGAAAAACAACAAAAGTCAAAGCACATTTAGAACGGCTATACATAAATCAATGTACTTTTTTATTTTATTATTTATATACACACAATATAATTATTACTTTGCTGCTTCGTATTCGTCTTCTTTTTCTTTTCTCGCCTTATCCTTTCACCCGAGATCAGCTTTTCCAATCATGCGACTCCACTTACTTCTCTTTTAAACATCTAATTTGTGGAGTCCCAACACCTTAATTCTCTTCATTACTGAGAATAGACACTGTAGTCATACAATTAGTATGTTTGTTACTCTAACAGGCAAAAACTACTTAACCGATTTGGAGGAAATCTGGCACACAGATGGTTTATAACCAAGATTAAGAAATAGAATACTTTTGTCCATAAAATCGGGATCGAAACCGCAGGGCGTTGCTAGTCACTACATATTATAAAACAAAGTCACTTTCTCTTTCCCTATGTCCCCTTAAATGATTAAATCTTTAAAACTACGCAACGGGTTTTGATAGAGTTTTTTTTGTAATAGATAGAGTGATTCAAGAGGAAAGTTTATTATGTCTAATAATATACAATACTATTATTTTTGAGGTTTGTAATGTAAATAATTACATTTTTTCCACGTTTCCAGTGAAACGCTGGCTGAATCCTACGATATTTATCAAAAGAATGTTCTGAATATTGTACACATTGAAAAGGTCTACAGAAAAGTCCCCGATGGTATATGTCTATCTCTTAAGGATATCCCACAATATTTTTTTTTTGTGATTACTTTTTACGACAAAATCTGGCTAATGTTCGAAGCGATTTTGACCAATACATCATTAATCCTTATCGACTTTAATACCTTAAATAAATTGTTGATTTAATGTAGATCTATATCACCGTTTACAGCATATGAATGAAATGAATATTTTCGAAGATATTACAGTTTTAAAAATTGCGGGCGTCGCGCTCTGTTCGGGGTAGCGGGAGCGGCGGGCCGCTTTTTTTATACAACGGTAACAATTTTCTGTAGTGTATTTAGTATTAGCATTGCACCCGTGCGAAGCCAGGGCGGGTCGCTAGTTAGGCCGTTGCCTCGAATCTTGCGGGCAGAGGGGCGGCGGCGACAGCGGCGCGTTAGCCGGGTGGGCATCGAAGATCCGTTCTCGAAACTAGCGGGCAAATCGCGCGTCACTATAGCCGCGTAGTGTTGTGTTCACGATTGTGTCGACGAGATATTTGTTTTTATTCGCGAAAGAAATATCTGAACAATGACGGCAACATCTTTTTCATTCAAATTTATTCCTAACGTTCGATCATCGCTCGATCACCGCTCGCTGCCCGCCACCGCCCCCCTGCCGCGCCTCTGTTTTCGAGAGCCGGTCCGTTTGATTTTACGCGATCCTGCCGCTCACTCGCCGCAGCCGCCGCCGCCCCGCTGCCCGAAAGATTCGAGGCAGAGGCCTTATAGATAAAACCAACTAATGACAACTTTCACTTAACTTTAATTGATTACTAGACATACACGTAACTGTACAGTGTATGGCTTTGCCAGCAATGCCAATTAATCGCGTTAAGTATAGAGTTTAAACACAGAAATCATTAACGTAATCTGTTTCCGAATTGACGAATTTAAATGACTAGTAATTTATCTTCAAATATTGTGTTTACAGTTTGTGGGCTGTATTTTTGTATTTGTGGCAGTAATTTGTTGGTTTGATTAATGTCGTTCGGAAAAGTTACCCAGTCATTTGTTACAAGTTTTCATGGCTACTTTTATTGCGAAGAAGAATTGGGTAACGTCAGTGTAGTAAGATGCATTAACGGGGGGATATTAAATTCTTCATATAATTTATTTTAAATAAGATCATGAAATGACCTCTCCTTGTTGGACTTTTTGAGGGCTCCAACAACCCGTTACGACTGCCATTAGATGTTCGTATGGCAACCGGGACCAACGGCTTAACGTGATTTCCGAGGCACGACCAAATCAGTGCAAATATTCATATTGCACTGGTCTGGTCAGTGCAAATATTCAAGCATGCAAATATTTGCACTGCGCGGGGATCGAATACGCGCCTTCTTGCGCAGCGGCCCCGTTCGCTACCGCTACGCCACGCTACGCGAGATAAATTAGGGTAAGCAGAATGATTAATTTTATTATAATACAGTTTTGTAAGCCATGCCTATCATTTGACTGAATGTTTGAAGCTCTGGGCGGAGAGGAAGAGCATGTCCCTCCACCCATGATCCTTCACTTGCGTATGCGCGGTATCTCTTTGAACAACCCGCGGTACCTTGTAACCATGGGCGTACCCAGCTTCTAGCTTTGGGGGCAAGTCAGGGCTAGGGAGAAGCAAGTCAGGGCTAGGGGAGGGCAAGTCCGATTTTTAAAGCCGAATCATCCCCGGCTATTTTATTATTATCGGCCTTATAAACTACATAAGCAAATCTTCATGCAACATTAGGTATTTGTAGTGTGTGTGTGTGTATTTGTATACACCCGCATCCGCGGCAGTCTTCGTGTCCGTGATATTGCAGACAAACTGCAGGAGGGTCGCCTGCGGTGGTACGGCCACGTCTTACGCAAATCGGCATGTTACATGCGTAACAAATGTCTTGCCATGGCGCCTCCGCCGGGCCGGAACAGAGCGGGGTAGACCAAAGAAATGCTGCTTGACGTTGTAAGAGATGTGATGCGTGCCAACAAGCTCTTACAACAGGATGCTAAAGATCGCGCGAAATGGAGGAGAATGTGTAGGAAAGCGGATCCCGGGCTCCAACGCGAAAGCCGCGGATGCAACCGGGATAAATGTTGAGATGATGATGATGGTGATGATACGCATTAAATCTTAATGTTTACTACCTCACATCTAGACCCCTAATCAATAACAAAAAGACCTAATTTGTTAAGAATATCCTATGAATATTGTGTCATTTAGAAATCGATTTAATATATATTTTATGGGAAACAGACTCATTCGAAAGCAATATATTGTATTATTTCTAAGAACTTTGAGACTGAACTAAACCGAATATGCATTATTGTATTGACATGCCCATGCAAAAACCTTAATATAACTGTGAACTGATGTAAAAAGAGAAGGTGTTGGAACGTAGTGAAGTTTTTTAATATTTGATGAGGAGTGTGTAGGGCTGTACTCGTTTAAGTCCCCGTTTATACTCTGATTAGTAATTAGGGGAGTAAATACGACGAATAGAAATTCGAGATTTCTAGGGGAGGGGGGGGGGCATCTGCTGTTCAGCTGTCCCTCCCCCCCCCTCTGAAAAATCTGAGGTACGCCTATGCTTGTAACGGTCCAATTCTAATCACACGTTAGGTAGATACCAATCAGTCAACTTGTCTCAGATAATTAGTGCTGAATGCAGAGCTTCACATTTTGGCGTCGCATCGTGCGGTCACAACCTAAGCTATTTAAATGCACGATCACTTCATAAACACAGTTCTTTTAGATATACAAATATAGCTTTGGCATCAGTCTGAAAAAGATCTGTCACAGTCAATCAGCCACTTGACAAATCGATAGTAAGGCAGAACGGGCAATATGTGCTTTGCGTAGTACTCTACATTAGACGACAGACAAATATACATTATTGGTTATAAATGGCATCGATTATGAAAAGAAATTGGGTACCTAACTCTTTTTTTCTATTGGTAAAGAAAAAAAGAGTTAGGTCTTTTTATTTCTACATTGTCTTTTTTATCTATGTGTGGATATTTAAAATTTTAAAATAACCTTAATTTATTTTTGGACATAGTTATGTTTCATAATTTAAAACAAAGGTGTTCAAAAATAAGTTCCAATGTGCACTATTTTAAATTGTAACAAAATGGAGTCTATACTAGAGCACTAAAGCGTTTCCACGAACAAATAGATCACACAAATAATCTAATAGAATTTTAACACCTGTGTATTTTCACATTCAACTAGACTGTAACAATTTTACGAACGTACCAATAGGAAAACAGAATAACATATGTTCATTGATCAATAAAAGCGTTAAGGTTAGTGCACAAACATAAAAATATACCTTTCATGTCTGAAATATTCAGCTATGTAAATATAAATACAAAATAAGGGTAAACAATAAGGGACTTTTTAACACTCCGTTTGATTGAAAACGCTTCTTACTGTGTAACTCGAAAAATATCAAATAATATTTGGAACCAGTTTGGATGCGTTCGTGAGTGAATTCAGGCAAATGCTGATAAAACAAGATTTATTTGAATGTGTATTTTCATTCAGATCTTCAATCAAAGCTTATTTTGATAGAAATATTACTGCAGAATGTTTGTTTTGCTGATTTGTTTGTATCTTTAATTGAAAAATCTTTTTGCGTAGTGATGATAGCCTTACTAAGATAGATTAAAATGCAATGATAATAATGCAATCTCACCTTTGACCTCTGAAAAGAGCAACCAAACATGAATCTTTTTGTAACGAGCAAAAATAATTCCGATTTTGACAGACTTCTAAGCAGTGACAATTCAACAGCATCATTATTGCAAGGAGTATAAAGACCAAAATGATTTAGACAGTGATGCAAATTCACGAATGGAAGGTAACAACGACAATGTCGAAAATATCAAAATTTATTTATGATTAAAATCTCGCTAATCACTCATTTGCTACTGTGTATTTCGTTAGCTCTTAATCAATGCTTAGTAATTAATTATAGGCATAAAATTAGCAGGAGTTTCTAGCGAAACGAAATATTTTTTTTTAACAAACATGTCAAAATCACCATTTTGATCTGTCGTGACTTTGGCAGAAAAAGCCGGAAATTTTATCCGCTATAGCTATAATATTAAATATGAACAAAACAATTTATTATGTTTGAATCATTGTATTTGGTAGCAATTAAAATAATAGGCTCCAATAATTGGAGTAAACAGGAAAAGGGATTATGTATCTCCGATTTAATATCTAGTAACTAATATTGTCTGACTCATTAATGCAGCAGTCGATAATAGCTTCATATTTTCAAACGCTTTGTGCTTGTTAAATTGATTTTACACTTTCAGAAATGTAAGGACTTGTTTATATATCATCATCATCAACCTTTTTATCGTCCCACTGCTGGGCACAGGTCTCCTCTCATACAGAAAAGAATTGAGCGTAATCACCACGCGTGCTCAATGGGAGTTGGCGATTTCAGACTTAAAATCCAGGTTTCCTCAAGATGTTTTCCTTCACCTTGTAATCAGTCATTGGTGTCCAAGATATACATAGAAAGTTATATATTACTAGCTGCGCGCCCTGCGGTTTCGCACGCATAAATAGTATTGACATAAAAAGTAGATAAAAACCTATTCTCATACCTAGCGAATGTATGTACGAAATTTCATTAGAATCGGTCAAGCCGTTTCGGAGGAGTATGGGAACGAAAACTGTGACACGAGAATTTTATTTAAAAGATATTACTTCATATTTCTTTTGTTACAGGGTTTCAGTGTCTTTTAGTAACAATTACTGTTTACAGATATAAGTTTGAGTGCTGTTATCAAAGCCACTATTAATATCTAACAGCAATACTATAATATGAATTCTCGCAAACACGGCGCGGATGGCGTTAGGTTAAACAAGATGAGGAATGAGAGTGGCATAAGAAAATAATGGAGCCCATGTCTTTGGAGAATGGATATACAGCAGAAATTTATTATTTAATAAATTATTTCTACAAAATTTCTCTGAATATATTTGAGTAACAAACACATTGTTGCCTTTCCTTAGTAAGTTATATACATTGACTTTAAGTCATAGTATAACACATAGATACACAGGATGCCATATAGAATAGTCTCTTCAAAATTTCCGAGCACCTAGTAATCCACCTCATTGAGCTATCCCTACAAATCCTTTCAATATATGTACTCGAAATGAAAATTATGTAATAGGTAATCATTTTCGTAGCGGATTGAAAACAGCTCTGTAGGTCTTCCTTCTTTCATATTTATATCCAAAATAATCTCGAAGTGCAATGATTCTATTGAATCCGCCATTTTGCTCTTAGCATACTCCTTCCTTTTATCTTCCTTGGCGAGATGGAGCGACGACATCAAAAAGGTGGCTGGTAGTGGCTGACGGAGAACTGCTCAGAATTGAGCTTGTTGGCGTGCTATGGAAGAGGCCTATGTCCAGCAGTGGACGAGTAGAGGCTGATGATGATGATGATGATGATGATGATCCTCTTAAAATTACTCCGGTGGTGTAGTTTTGACAGCTACTAATCAATAGTGCTAAAAAGCTTTTCTTGTCTTGTTGGAGGCCAGTACTCTTATTACACAGCAGACTATCAGTGTCAGTTGGAATTATTTCATAGTAAATTATTCATTAGTAAATTGATAATCCATTGATCAATGTGTTCGAAATCGTATCTGCGCCAACAACGCAACGTACATAACGCAATGAAGGTTGTTGTACTGTCAAAATGAAGCCCATTGCTACTGATAGTTTATTACGCAATTAGCCTATCCGTGACCAATGACAGTGTTAGCCTATCCGTGACCAATGACAGTGGTTTTGACAACAATGTATATTAATTTTATATTAATTTAAACCTAATCTATACTAATACATAAAGCTGAAGAGTTTGTTTGTTTAAACGCGCTAATCTCAGGAACTACGGGCCCGATTTCAAAAATTCTTTTTGCGTTGGTTAGCCCATTAATCCAGGAAGGCTTTAGCCTATATAACATCACGCTGTAGTCGCGCGTGCCCGCTAGTATAGTAATAGTAGCTTTCCGCCCGCGGCTTCGCCCGCATGTAGTTCGGTTATATCGCGCTTTTTAGATTTCCCTCGGGAATATCAATTTTTTCCGGGATAAAAGTGCCCTATTATTTAATCAATCGATTCAGTAGTTACGGCGT
The DNA here is from genome assembly GCA_017933935.1 of Sesamia nonagrioides. Taxonomy (NCBI): domain Eukaryota; kingdom Metazoa; phylum Arthropoda; class Insecta; order Lepidoptera; family Noctuidae; genus Sesamia; species Sesamia nonagrioides. Next base: position 1,010,622 of record JADWQK010002002.1, on the reverse strand, counting down.
GAAAGCGAAACAAACAATGAAACTCACTTTCCCATTTATAATATTAGTAAGGATTACTATATATACCTAATACTGCTCTCTATGGTGACTTCGACGTTCGTTACAATACATTTTTAACACCCTTGCTCGTAAAGCTGATGTAATTCCACCGGTTTTAAATATGTAAAGCGGGCCATAACAAACGCGTGTGTTATCAAAGCAAGTAGTTAAGTTATAGTCCATACAAATTCCATAACAGCATTATTTTCCATTTCAAGTAAATATGGAACTGATCGCCGCCGCACGACTCGCGCTGCGCGCTGTTCCATATTTGAAATGGCAAATAATAATACTAATGGCGGGAAAGCAACAGTGTGCATTCACAGATTGAGTTTATTTAAAATGAACAAAATATAAAATACTCTTTTTCTGTTTCCTGGCAAGTATGTTAAAAAACGTCGTACGATATACGTGCGTATTGGTTATAACATGCTCGGCTCAATTACACCCTCGCCTTCGGCTCGGGCTGAAATTCCGCTTCGCATGTTATAACCATCATTACGCACTAATATCGTAATGTACTATTAGAACCACACAATTAATCAGCTAATGTGCATATGTGAACCTTTTTTGCAATATTTAGCCTGGCAACAGTTTCTCTTCGTAATTGAGCTTCCACGCCTCCACGATGGGCGCCTCTAACACAAATTGCGTTATCGAGATGAAACTGTGGGATCAGTTGTAAACTAACTTTAGTGTTATTGTCTAGTAAGGAAATTCTGCACATAACTGCCATTATACATTGCACGTATGTACAGATTGTTGTATAGATAAGCTAATTGCTTAGAAATACTACTTAATAGTAGGTAGATATAGGTAAGGCGCCGTTAGTAGACACTGGCCATGTGTTACTGAATACTATGGCCAGTATCTCATATTTATTTTATTTAAACGTTTTGTACCAAAACGGTACAAAGGCAGAATTAATTTCAACGTAAGGATGTTATCACACCAATCTATCCATAGTCAATCGATGCTATCGATCGACATCTGTCGACGTAGATCGATTGGTGTGGTAGCTTAATTGATCGACGGATACCGGTTGACTAACCAATAGATCGATTGCCGGTCGATGGGATCGGTCGACGGCATCAGTCGACGTAGATCGATTAACCGCGACTATATTCCATCAGTTTCTTTCGAAATGTATTCACAAGAGGATGCGTTGTTGTTGGCCAGTACGATGTTACTTGTACTATTATTACGAAGACACAAACGTCGATCGACAATTGATTGATTCGTCTAGTAGAAACTATCAATCGACGTCGCCCAATCCATTCTACTATCGATCGATGGCATCGATCGACGATTGCTCGATTGGCATAACCTCTAGCAATCAACCAAGTGTGGTTATATTTTAGAGTCTTCTAACTCGTTGTATGATTTCAACATCAATGATATACATATACAATGTTATATTTTGTTTATGCGAAACCTGTTGAGTTTGTTCAGAATAAGCAACTGAATCGATTCCAATCATTTTTACATCATGTTATATTTTTTCCCAAATACATTTAGAAATTGTTGCACTATGGTTACTGAGCGCGGTTCGCAGCTTACGGTAGATCATTGCCCGCGCAACAGCTGACGCCAGAGATCAATGCACCAATCCGCCCGAATGGAGCGTGGACCATACCATACCTTTGTGGTTTTTCATGATATCTTTTTGAAATTTTATACAAAGATTTTTTACTTAAAAATACTTGACACGTGTTTCGGGTTTATATTAAGAATATTAAAGGTTTCTTTACCAGTTAGTCCATTGATACCAAATACGCTTTCGAATGAGCTTTAACTTCATCTTTCTGATTGATTAAATCACCCCTTGATAATTTGAAAGGGTACGTAACTCCATCATCATCTCAGCGTTAATTCCAGTCGCATCCGAAGCTTTTTCAGCTTTGGAGTCTGGGGTCCCCGCTTTACTAGTCTAACTGTTGATTTTGGCTAAACTTCAATATTTTCCGTGAAGCGACTGAGGTCTGACCTGCATAACCCGAAGGCGACCAATTGTAGCGACTTTTAAGGGCACCAACAACTCGTAACGACTGCCATTAGATGTTCGTATGGCAACCAGGACCAACGGCTTAACATGCTTTCCGAGGCACGACCAGACCAGTGCAAATATTCATATTCATGCATACAAATATTTGCACTGCGCGACGATCGAACCCGCGCTTCCTTGCGTAACATGATATAAATTTCATACGTAGCTGCCAATGGGAGATTCATAGTCTTTCCTCCTATTAAATAACACTTAAACATACCTGCACTGTGTACTTTAGGCATCCCTTTGTGCAGCCCGTCCGAGAAATACGGCTTGTTATGTTGTACGTTATATTATTTCACAAATTTCTCAAAAAACCGCACCGGTTTTCCTAAGAGACGGTGACGTGACTCTCATAAAAAAAGTAGCAAACAAAAGTATCTTTTACATTATTTACTTTAATTCAGTAGAGATTTTAATTCAAACCATTTGTGCTTTAGGGAGGGGACACGACCATTTAATTTACATTTGCGGTAAAAGCTAAGCTTTAATGATAAATGCGGTGCTTTTTGTTGCAAAAAATACGGCTAAGGGCGAGCCGTAGTCGCACACGGAGAGGTCTGTACCACCGATCAATATTCAGCATCAAATTAAGTCTTAATACTGTTTAATTTTTAAGTTCTTGTCATAACTGCCATACTATTGTATGAATTTATTTTTACGATATATTTTAATGCTAGTCCGACAGTAATGCCAGTTGATAGCCTCCGTGGCGTAGCGGTAGCGGACGCGGCCGCTGCGCAAGGAGGCGCGGGTTCGATCCCCGCACAGTGCAAATATTTGTATGCATGAATATGAATATTTGCACTGGTTTGGTCGAGCCTCGGAAAGCACGTTAAACCGTTGATCCCGGTTGCCATACGAACATCTAGTGGCAGTCGTTACGGGTTGTTGGCGCCCTCAAAAGTTTAACAATTGGTCTAACTGCAATGCTTAGATATCGCCTTCGGGTTGTGGAGGTCAAACGGCCGTCGCTTCACGGAAAATATCGAAGTTTAGCCAAAATCAGCAGTTAGACTGGTAAAGCGGACGCCAGACTCTAAAGCTGAAAAAGCTACGGATGCGACTGGGATTAACGCTGAGATGATGATGTTATAACTGCCATACACTCTGACATGTCAAGGACAGAAGGAAAGTGTAATAATATGGTGTATTGGCGGTGGATTGGCGGACAGCGACACCAGTAATTGCCTTTTTAGGGTAATTTCCATACCCTGAGATTCTAACTGCGTTCCATACTCTAAGATCATACACTGGCTCTTCTGTACATTACATAAACAGGATTCCTATCCTGTTGGTATCCTTTGCTTGCTGTGTATGTTTTAGGTATGGAACCCTTTAAAAGCTTTTGCGTAAGCACGCAAAGGCACGTAATGTATGGCGCTTGCGTTGCAACGAAAAGAAGTGTAATTTACATGATGAATGAGCCATTCTGCATTACATATAGTGCACTATTTATTGACAACGTTATTTACTTGAGAGGTAATAATAAAACAGTGCCTGACTCATAGAAGCGGTTAATAATTATAACAATGTCGCGTACTCACGTATGACGCACTTCATTTTTTTGTGTTCTTTATATGCGTTATGCATGCCGTGTCTAATAATTAATGTATGTATAATGAAGAATAGGTGAGTGATTTCTGATTAAGGCCCTTTGACACGGCACGTTTTTTTCTACTGTACGGTTTATATAATACGTTGTGCTGTAAGTCTAGTCAGCTAAAAAAAATAACAGGCAACAAGAAAGTTTACCATTGTGACGTAATAAATTGAGACTTATTTAAGGGGCTTTCCGCGGACATTTTGCTCTGGAGGTCTCGAAGATCGTACACTGGCTCTTCTTTACATTACATATACGATAAACCGTGATCATTAGTATACTCCTTACAATAATTACGGTAAGTTGTATAAACTGCACTGTAGAAAAAATCTTGTCCGTGTACCCACTAACTTCCATAATTAAATAGTGATCTATAGAACACTTAGTACCGTGCTTACACACTGTGAATAAACCGTCGTTTATCACGACGTGAAAACTAGTATAAAAAGAGTTTTGTAATATTACATATATATATGTATATATATTAAAAAAAAACTGTTGTTTACAAAGTACACACCTATGAGATTTATTTTGATCTTAAGAACTACTTTTCTTGAGAGCCTGAAGTAGTATTACTACCTTCATACGTTGAGAAGTCGTTGATGTTCGGAAAAAGAACAGAAGACAACTCATAAGAGCATAGCTTAAATAGTAAGCCAGATTTAAAATAATAATCGTTGGAAATACTCAAGTGGTAACAAAGCGAAACGCTAGCAAATTGTTGTGTTGATCACGGGCACAAAACTGTTGTTTACAAAGTTCACACCTATGAGATTTATTTTGATCTTAAGAACTACTTTTCTTGAGAGCCTGAAGTAGTATTACTACCTTCATACGTTGAGAAGTCGTTGATGTTCGGAAAAAGAACAGAAGATAACTCATAAGAGCATAGCTTAAATAGTAAGCCAGATTTAAAATAATAATCGTTGGGAATACTCAAGTAGTAACAAAGCGAAACGCTAGCAAATTGTTGTGTTGATCACGGGCACGTTGTCGTCAGGCGGCTCTGCCAACACTAATCCCCTTACATTCCTCACTCTTGTTTATTTTTCATTTTGTTTGCTACAACAATAAACGCCACAGTGGTATGTGTATAAGATTAGCAGCTGTTCTCACAAGATACAGCTGAAGTATATTAAAACTGGTTAATTATATAAGCCTGGGTCTTAAGCAACAGATCTGGAAGCGTTCGTTTAAGGCTCACGAAGCTTATTGATCCGAGTACGCAAACGAGATCTATTCTTGGTTACTTTGTAGTTTATTTTTGCATGAACAATGATCTACTTGAAATACTAACTGCGCAAACAAAACCCGTATAGAACTTTGTAGTTATTCTAATTGAGGTAGCTCTACAAAAGATAAAAAAAAGAAAAAATGTGTTGAATTTCAAGAAACTCAATATCATAATTAATAAATGTTCACTCTTCATTACCGCTCCATGTTCACTAACGTAATGAAAATTGTAGTTGTGGATCGTATTTAATTATGAACGCACCAAATAGAAAAAACAACAAAGGTAACAGGAAACAACCCTCGTACTTCTTCGCAGAACCAAATATCGCTACTATTAAAGGCCCTTCGCAACCGAGGACCAAGCCCCCGGGCCGTGTCTAATAATTAAAATATACTGAGAACAATGATACGTTTCGCTCCGTTCAATATTTATTGACGGCACGGCGTACGGAGCGCGGCGTGAACCCTTTGCGATTTCAATTTGCAAGGGGCCCGGCCGTCTCTGTCCGGACCGGAGAGAGCGAGACGGCTTAACACTAACTACAAACAATCAAGTTTAAGCAACATTTAGTTTAAACGTGACCGATATTCTGTTGCATTAAGTTGATATAGATTCTCAACTTAGATACGCCACATTGCGCGTATAATGTCGCGTATCGTAACATCAAACTGCTGCTGTGGAATGACTTAGCGATTAATGTAATGGGTATTATAACGCAACATTTGACACCTTATGTTTCGACTTTCCCCTCTTAGTTCGAGTTGGGAAGCTGTTAATGTCAGAATGTTCATGTTTGAAAAAGAACGGAGAGCGTTTAATAGCTGTGAGCATATTCACGTAGTTTTTCTCGTTTTTTCTGAAGCGTTGAGAGTCTGTTCATGTTAAATGTACACAAAGGGTTATCTACAACGCTTAGTAGATTCGTACGCTTTCCACGGTCGGGCCTGTCCAGAGGAGGACAATGCAAGTGTGCCTGTAGATTAGCCGTGAAAGGTATCGTATTTAACTATTCAGGTCTTGCGTTTAAGTACCGTACGATAGGCAAGAATGCGCATTGTTTTGCAACGAAAGCGTGTCGTACGCGTCATTAGAAATGCGTGTCATAAATGGACAAATCCAATTGAAGTCAAAATCTATAGTTAGGTACATAAGTTTATGGCCTTTAAAAGTGGATGCATTTTATATTACACAGATGTAATACTCGTAAGCGTTCGACCATCAAGCTGTCAATATTAGTGCAATATATCATCCATGAAACCCAAACGCTGTTGTAGATTCAAGCAATAATACGACCGTTCATGTTTATGTTACATAGAGCTAGTTTAGTAAGAAGAAGTATGAGTACCATATCGGTTGAGTGCCATCTTCATTACGTCGTACTAATCGTAGGTAACATCAATCATAATAGCCCATAAATGTCTTGAGCGTGAATCTTCCCTTCCCGAATACCTACTAGGGAACGTATAGGAGGGGACTTTGTCACAAGAACGAAGGATAATACTACTTATCTACCTGAGATTTTTCCCTAAGTCACAACACTCACGGGAATAAACAGAAAGTTTATTCAAAGATCTGTCAGGGCCTATACAAAGTGCGCTACGGAATATAAAAAGATATTTTCATAATAAAGTAACACCTACGTTTTGTTTGTAAGATAGTTTCATTATAACACCTCTTGTGAGGGCATTTTATTGAACTATTCCCAGTGGGGGATAGAATTTTATTGAATAAGGTTGCCTTTGTGTTGAAACATAGAAAGTCGGGTACGTAAGTAGCCCGGGATGCGTTCACGAGAGTTTCAGTGTGAGTTTGTGAGCCTACACGTGTGTTTGGGCCTACCTTTATATAGTTACCTTATTCAAACAAGACGCGGGTATCAATTTATATCTACGTCAGTGTTCCTAGACGATACATAACGCGCGTACAAAGGGTATAACGAAAATGTTAAATATAAAATACTAATGTGCTGTGCTGATATTTTTCTTATAAACGGAAAACTCATTGTATTTGGAATAGCTGCTTTCAGAGAACAAATATAGCGTAGAGTAATTATCAAGTAATGTACGTATGTTCGGATGTTTCGCCCTCAGCAAGAATGCATTAATTATGAAATTGGCTCTCCTAGATCGCTAACATTAATTTATATTAGTGTACAGACGACCAACTGCTACAATATTTATTTTTGTGTCCCAAAAGCCAGAAAATGTAAGCGTAATAAAAGCTTAACCACATCTTTATAGCTAATGTGTATAATTAATCCTCTCACAGGGTCTTGAGAGCCTCATCACGCTCTGCTCACGTAAAAATAAGATTTAACAATTAATTCCAGTCGCTAATTATATCCAATTGTTAATACTTTATCAAAGACTTCTGTGATCTTTCATGAATGATATTGAAAGTAGAACCCTCAAAATAGATGAAAAGTAATTTCAATGAAGGAATTAGAAATGGAATGGAGAGATAAATTAGGGTAGGCAGAATTATTAATTTTATTATAATACAGTTTTGTAAGCCATGCCATAAAACGAGGGGTGTTATGATTTTAAAGCCTTTCATTTGACTGAATGTTTGAACCAATGGAGGCATTATATCAATTTAAATGCGGATTTTTTTAAAGAGAAACTGGTTATATAAGCTAACTGACTGACTTTTCAAAAAATACAATAAAAATAATACAATGCCCTAAAAACACGGCGTATATAATTGTCGGCATGTTTATGCCCATTTAATTTGTATTTACTTATATTTAAATGTATATCGTTGCTGTGAATTGATCTTGCTCTTGTTTTAGACAGGGTTATGTTATTCAATGAATTAATTTATGTAAACAAGCGCAAGTCTATCAATATCTATATTTGTCAGTATTTATTTTCTTGGATTATTTATTACTAGCTTTCCGCCCCGCGGCTTCGCTCGCGTGGAGATCGGTTATGTCGCGCTTTTTAGATCGCCCTCGGGAAAATCATCATTTTCCAGGGTAAAAAGTACCCTATTATTTAATCCGGTCTTTTAACTTTTGAAAAATTTCGTTTCGAAAAATACGGCGTGAAAGCGGAACAAACAAACTTACTTTCCGATTTATAATATTAAGTAAGGATTTTTTATCTAACACGTATTTTTTTAAATTTATTTATGTTACACGTTATGCTGTAGAGTAAAACTGATTTACATCCGTCACCTCACATCAGGTTCAGTTGAAAACCAGCGTCAGGCACTAGTTTTCTGGCATTTTGCTGTTATATTTTTTAAATCGGGATTTTTACTTTCTATTTTATTTTTATTTTGTTTTTACCTGATGTATGTGTATTTTAGATGTATTGTGAGCCTTAATGTGCTTTTGTGCTGAATAAATGTATTTTCTTTCCTTATTTCATTTATTTACACCAAGTAAGACATCAGATCTCACTTCCATAATAATCCATTGATCCACACTAAAACGAATTCCCTAAAAATCACATACTATAACACCAAATAAAGGAAACTGCCAGTTCCTTCCCGGAGAAGCCTAAGGCGAATGGTGCAATAACATCAATAATCTAAAGACGTTAATAACTATAACAACCCGGTCTTTCATACTAAATAATAATAATAGTCTACTTGTAACATTGCAAGGGTTGTCCAAATTTCATCTCCGGAGCGATGAGAAATGGCAGTTAAGCTGAAACTTTTAACAATTGGTGTAACTATTCAGAATACCGGCCGAGAGCGGAGAGCGGACAGTACCTACTTTTTAAATGATTTACTAAAGTTATAGTTTCGCTGAGTCGGAACGCGCCGGTTTCAACAAACTATCAATATTAAACCAGTGGAGTTTTAATATACCACCGCTGGTTAAACATCGTCGAAGTAATGAAATATGGTCGCGCTCGGACGAGTTTAGTATAGCACAAGATAAACTGTATTGATGTATTCAGTTGTGCACAACAATATAAAAAAGAAGGAAGCATGTAAAGATGAATTTACCGTACGGTTTCTCCTAATAGCCACACTTCTTAAGAAGGATTAGGGTCAGAAGACTTGTAACATGACACGTCGCACAAATGTAATTACGCCCCTAGGAGTACGATTCAGAAGATCAAAGTGTTTGTGCGGTACCAGTGACCCTGGTGATTGTAGTAGATCTCGAGGATGGTGTTAGGTGTTACCTGTAACAAAAAGTAAACAATCTTAGTTTTAAATGTTAATTTTTAATATTTATATCTAATATTAGTAGACATCCATATAGACTTTAGCATATTTATATCTAATAGGACCGAGACAAAAACAAAATTCTTTTTTGTTTTGTTTTGTTTTTTTTCTTTTTGTGTTTTTTTTTAACTCAGCGCATCCAGATCTATATGATTATCTATAGTGGTGAGGGTTTTGAGCAACTTCGGGCACATACATACAGACAGACATACAAACATACGCACTTTATATTAATGGATTAGTAGAATGACACAATTTTCTGTTGCTTCATAAACATTTAATCAATGCAAAATTTCAAAAAAGAAAACTCGGAAAATCTATCCGTCCCTAAGTTGCAAACCCTTATGTCGCCTGAGAAAATGGATCCATCCGTTCTCTGGCCGGCGACATAAAATCTAAAGCATCATGCCCAATATTACCGCAAGCGACTCGACTTGTAATACAAAATACAGCCGTACACAGTTGAGTAGAATTGTAAAGGTGACCGTCCACTGCGTAGGATGAGCAATATGAGCTTAGCGAAAACACCATTTCATTTGTTTCCGAGTCACAATCAGGCGTAGCGTAGACGAGCACGTTTACAGATAAAGCGATACTGGTGTACCTGCGTAGCTTAGCCGTGTGCTGCTGTGGACCAACGTCTTAATACAATTTTATCAAAAAATACGGCCGGCTCGCACGTGGTTTGCTCGTAAAGGTAGCCTCTCCACTCTTGCTTAGAGCTTGCGCAGATGCAGGCATTAGTACTCTTACATAGTAAGCATGATATTATATAGTGCGGATTTTTCGGGCTTAGTATTATTATCATTATGCACTTTTGTATATTTCTGATGGAGAATTCTTTTCGCTTAGTTTCATGTATAAAAGACGAGGCGAAACGCTTCGTTCGGATGGGTGTGTTATCAACAAAGTAAGGGTGGAAGCTCGCCGTACGGGTCATCCGATGATGAAGGAATTAGGTCGTGCAATTCCCTCGCACACTATCCAAAATGAATCCTATAGAACACCGACAGGCTACTCTTCGCCTGTGTTTCAGGCTTTGGAGACCGTTCCGAGCTAAATCTAGGTCGCCAATTAGCCTCTACGCACGCCTCTTCACTGAAACCTAAGTAGCAGTAGCATTTTGCAGCACCAGCTCAAATGTGGCTGCACACGACACAAAAACGGACATGTGCTTTGTATAACATTAAAAGCTGTCCTGGTGTGAAGTACCTTTGCGATAACGCCAAGTTTCTTGGCAGCCACTTTGGCCTTGGACCCAATGAACCGCCCAAAGTTAAGGTTCAAGGAAATCTGAGCTCCCAAAAGCTGAAGGCGTGTATCTCTTTAGTGATATTCAGCGTACTTATTATTGTTTACACTGCCATGAACCACTGACACGTTAATAAGTAACTTTGATAGACAAAGAATAGAGAAATCAGTAAAACATAAAATTCTTTTTGTTGTTTCCATCGAGTTATGCTCCACGTGTAATAGTCTTACTCCTTCTTTTACTCCGATGAGTTTTCTCCTGTTTCAAACAAATCTCCTTAATTTCGGGGAATAGATCGAATCGAATAAAGCTTTAATGAAGTTTGCCTTTTACCCGCAGTAACGCCATAATACCACCGACATGACGCCGTAAAGGTCTAAATGCTCGGTGGCTATGATTCATTGGATTTTCCATACAGAAGCCGAAAAAAATGAGTTACGAATCGGTAATTAACACTGGGAAATCCAGTCAACTAAGCCCGGCTATTGTCGCGTCGAAACGAAACGAAATAAAACAAACGGGCAACGGGCATTGTTCACAGGGGAGACACGGTAAAACTGGTGCCCCGTGAAATTTGGCGAACAATATTGCAATACAAACGAGCCTGCGAAATACGTAGACTTTACCATAAATCATAGAAGTTTGCTTTGCGATTCTTGTTTGAGAAATAAATAAGTATAAACGGCAAGGAACGGCCAAAGGACCCTCACGGACTCAAGGCTTCATTTGAATTTCATAAAGGTGCTGTGTTAAAACAATCGCCGTGAAAAGGGATTCCTAAGATGGAGACGAAGAACTATATGTTTCTTATTTTACTAAAGTAATTATGGAATATAGCTATATGAATATTTATAAATTTTCCCGTTTAGGTATTTTTAAAGCAATGTAGCAATAAGAAAAATTAGTTAGAATTTCAAAAACACATTAGCCCGGACTTTTTGAAGTCGCATTGACTACATCAAAGAGTTTATTTTTAAAAACAACTTTACTAAAACTTTTTTAGCTCTGCCCTGTCTACGTTTATTTAAATTCTGAACGAAGTTTTGTTTTAAATGAGTTAAGCTACAAGAAGAAAGGTATAAGCACTAAGTATTATTAAAGGACAGATTGTCAGCCTAAATTAATTTACATAGATAAAAAAAAAAAACAAAACTCTCTTTTTATGTGATCAAAGGACATACACCCAGCTCATATTATTTCTAAAGTAAAGTTGACAACTGGAAGATATTTTCTTAATAAAAAGAATTCTACATACCTACATATATATCTATAAAATACGATTTAAATTTAAACATGAATTCCGATGTTTATGTAATGAAATGGCACACCTATATCTGTAAGCAATATTTATATCAAAAACTGAAATAATGTTCCCTTACGTCCTATACCACTTTCTATCAATAACAAATTAAACCATACGTTAGCCATACGTTGCGAGAGGACAATGACCGGTATTTCCCAGTTAAAGTGGCTATAATAAACTTATATGCATAATCGAACACTGAGTGTTGCAACAAACGGCCCAGTTATACGTTGCTCGCTTATTGTTCTTATTGTTCCCCACGTAGGAAGCTAGCTCATAAAACTGTATTTTAACGCCGCTAACTTTGCCCAGGTAACATTTGTTCCTAACTCTATGCAAAGCTACAGTTCTGATTAAATTTTCCAATTTTCAAGTAAATGAACCGAAATTCTTAGGGGATCAAAACAAAAACGATTGATAAACAAATTCTGAATGGAAACGCCTCCTGAGATGACGATCGAACAATCAGACATTCTAAATATCTTCAATAACGTGAATTTGGCCTCATCAAAGGCAAATGACGGGTGATTCGGTAAGCCACTGGCTTAGCCGGCGATGTGAAAGCACTTCACGTCAAATCCGCGTCAAGTGGTTCAAATTGCCCCCTCCTCCCTCCCTCCCTTATGATAAATGTAAGGAAAATTGAAATCACGTTTCGTTTCCCTTAGTAATTCCGTGGGACTAGCGTGAAGGTATGAATGTGTGAATGGCTGGTTTGGGAAACGAAATATCAATGGTAAAAGGTTGTATTGCGTGAATAGGGATAATATATTCAAGTATTACAGGGCTGTCGCTCACAATAAACAAAGATTATGTGCGACGATTCAGCCCACTCGAGTGAAATGAACATAAGGTAGCTACGCAGACTGTAAAATTAAAATTAATGTAGAAACAAGAAAGTGGTTAGTAAAACTCACATAATTATGGGACTCTTATCATTAACTTAACAAAAGGTTTACAACAGCGAGTTAATTACGTATGTATGTGTGTATGTATGATTATTGTGTTCATGATAAGGGCTTTAGTGGCGCGTTAAGGGCCTTATATAAACTGTCTGTTTCACAATAGCACATGAATTACAGAGAAATAAGCAAACGTTGTGAACTGGTATGTGTAGAAGTTTAAACTTATAGCACCAAGGATGTAATAAAGGGCGATACGTACGCAGACATCGAGATGTAGGAAAACCGTGAGTGCAAGCGAGACAGACACATTATTAAAGTTATAAATACGTTTGTGACACGAACATTATGCAGTATAACTTTAAATTTGGCAACCTTAGAGTCTAAATTCGTTTGAACCCCCCAATTGGAGTGCCGAGGCCCTGTCGAACCTTTGTCATTTTAATCATACTTCCGATCTTTCAAAATCATGTTATTGAAATATGTTCAATTTCCTACGTTCTGTAGGAATTGTAATTTTCTTTGTGTTGTCGTGTTTATATCAGACAGAGGTTATGGATGAAGTTGTTTCCTTAATTACAATTAATCTGACTGGATTAAGGTGAATCTGATAATGAAATCTAATGACTGCACGGTTAGCGCAGTAGTTAAGCGGCTGATTGCTGCGCTGCCTGTCGCGGCTTCGATTCCGCACGGAACAAATATTTGTTTGACCTACAAGTAGTCCGTAGTATATCCGGGTCTGGCCGTTTGTGTATGTGAGTTTATATGTTTGTAAACGCACCTTCGATACAGGAGAAATCCCTAGAGGAATACAGCGTTATTTAAAAAAAATATCTACCTAATACCACACTCATTTACTTCGGTGTTGTAAAGGTAGAAAATCAATACTCTGTGCGCACTCTCATGCTTTTATATTATTCCCAATAAATTGTACTAGGATTTATGATGCACATTAAATAGTAGGTTACCTATAGCCATTTTACGATCCGACCCACATTTTATACCGATTGAGGGCAGAGATTAAATTTTTAAAACAAGTTTCTACGTTCGTGGTTCTGTTAAATAATAAGAACGAAAGTACGGCGTAAATTATTTCTGGGTACCAATTGGCCCCAGGTGCTACACGTTTAATCTAGGCCAATTGAAATTTGTAGTACTTACTTGCTTGGAATCAGAGGTTGAACTTATTCTGTTTCTGAGTGGGACTCGAGAAAGTTAGTATCCCTGTTCCTACGGGATTTTCTAAATTCCATGTTTTGTCTATTGAAAGCAGTAAAAGCTCAGTGGTATCGAACTTTTTTTTTTTGGGATGGGAAATTATCTAATGACCTCTCCCGTTCTGGGCGGAGCGGAAGGGCGTGTCAGACTTTTCCTGACTACAACCCACCCGTGTTACTTCATTTGCCTGTGCGCCAGGGCCACGGTTTCTTTTTTAACCAACCCGCAAACCTGACTCAGGAGGCATCGGTCTGCGTGGACCCCGTCACGATGTGCTGACATCTCTTTGAGGCGCGCGTGGAACACAACGCGCCGTCGCGTCGACTCGGGCTTGGTCCTTACCGGGCGGCGAGTTGCCCACTGCTCACCGGTATATCCGGTGGTATCGGCTGTTTGTATAGAGAATCTCATTATCGCTTCCCTTAAATGGCGGATGAAAACATCGTATAGAAATGAGCATGCCCTAAAACAAAGAGTACGAAGGCCATATTATATCTACCAACCCGCACCGGGCCCGTTTGGCAGATTATTAAGCTGAACATACATGTTTTGCTTTTACATTACTGTTTCTATTTTTGAACATTACAGACATCAGTGAAGGTAAAAATTGGCAGGAAACCTGAGCTTATAGTTGATACAAGTCTGATATCGTTAATCAGCCTTGAACAAACGTTGTGATCAATGCTCGTGCCCTATCTGTATTAAAAACAATATTTTCCGTTGCAATGGGAAAGCAAGAGGCTGGTATTTATTAAAAGCTTTTATAAAAATATGTCGGAATTCTTAGAAATTCTAAAGCTGGGTTTTCCTGTGCTTTCTCCTGGTTATCTTGTAAGGGAAACCACGATTTCTCGTTTGAATTAGCTTTTATTATGTTTAGGAGTAAAGGTAAAGTAAAGTAAATTTCCTTTATATTTATGGCTTATTCACGTGCATTTTACCGGAATTGCTCTAAACATTTCGCAGGTAAGCAGTAAATATTCTTTAGCATGAATTTTATTCATGGAACTTCTTATATGGAAATAGCCTTTCATTAAAATCTGAATGGGTAAGTGGTAAATCGGTTTTTGATATAGGTGTCCTTAATGGACGAAAAAACGTAATTTGATCAGCATATGCAAAATTTTAGTGGAGAAGTATTTTGTTAAAAGGTTTGCTGCTGCTACTCGTAATTACACCTTATTTACTGTGTTGTAGGGGTGGTAAATACTGAAATATGGGGTAGCAGGACATTTTACATTCTCAGCCATTATTTCATCCTCGAAGGCACCTACGGCGGGTGTTGTAGGTGCCTTCGAGGAGAAAAAGCAAAGAAGTAAGGGTAGAGGTACTCTTCCCTTCCGTCTTTCTTTTTAGGGTTCCTTACCTAAAAAGGAAAAAACGGAACCCTTATAGGATCACTTTGTTGTCCGTCTGTCTGTCCGTCTGTCAAGACCCTTTATCTCAAGAACGCGTGGACGTATCAAGCTGAAATTTACATGAAATACTCAGGTCTATTGTCCCTTTAAGCTATGAAAATATCAAACTTCTAAGCCAAGCCAATCAAAAGATACAGCCGATTATGTCGATATTTTCAACAAATTTTCGACACTCGCAAAGGAACCAAAACCTACAGGATACTTCCCGTAAACTCAGAATTTTAAAATTTGGCATGAAGCTTTGTCATATAATGCAAATTAGGAAAAATGCGAAAATCACATTTTTTAGTTATTTAATATAATAAAAATATTTTAATAAAATGAAACTTACTACCTTATTTCTCACGAATGAATAAAGGTATCAAATTGAAATTTATACCAAATACCTAGGTCTATTGTCCCTTTAAGCAGTGAAAAAATCAAACATCTAAGTTAACGCGATCAAAAGATACAGTACCGACATCTTAGACGAATTTCGGCGGAACCCTTGGTGTGCGAGTCTGACTCGCACTTGGCCGGTTTTTTTATGATATAAACTAGTCTTTGACTGAGATCCCGTCTACGATATTTCAAGAGAATCATTACCCAAATCATACTTGAAAAGTTAAAATCACTGCTATTGTTTTATCGTTCACGTGAAATGGTGGTCATAAAACCTCTCGGTTGCCTAGAGCAACGGTAAGTAAACATTATTTACTCCGATTGAAGTACTGAAACATCTAGCCAGAGGGCAATTCTCCTAATTACCTTCAAAATCGTCAAAATGTATCAAATCGTCAAAACGTGTCAAAATGTAGGGTAATTTGAAGTAATAGTTGACAGATTGATACTGAGATCACACTGTGAACATTCCTAAAATTAGTAGAATTAAAAAAAATCTTCCAAGTTGGAGTATTAAGCTACTTTCATAATCATCATCATCATCATCTCAGCCACATGAAGTCTACTGCTGGACACAGGCCTCCCTCCGCTGGGCTATGTCGGCGACTATAGTTCTTCTACGGATCTCCTCATTCCTAATTCGATCACGTAGAGAAACATCTAGCATAGTCCTCTCCATAGCTCTCTGTGCGACCTTGAGCTTTCTTATGAGGCACATGTGAGGGACCACGTTTCTGATCCATAGGTCATCACCGGTAACACACATTGGTTAATATCACAGGGGCCGATTATATAGTAGTTTGTTGGTCAGTGTGTCGTTGAATAATAATTTTGTAGTACAAAATTGTAGGGATGCCAGAATGAGTAATATTGTACATAATACAGGTAGTAGAGGTACATTTTTCAAATGGGCCTTTAATTACTGTCACACATGCCACACACGTCACACATGCCATATTCGTCACATGTTTGGAAAGTTACCTACTACATATATTTTCTATAGAGAAAATATTTATGGGGAGTTATTGTTTCCAAGCGCGTGTGCCAAATTTTTTTGTGGTAGGGGACTTAAAAAGTTGTTGTTTTCTGATAATACACTATCATAATTATTCGGATAACTTTCAAGCCGATTTTCATTTGTTACCAAATAAATCGAAATCCTTTAAGTCACGTTGTTACCAAAATATTTCTAAAGAATCACAGCCGAACGAAAAATGAAAATACGATGTCTAATAAAAGTTTCACAACGAATACAGAATTCTGACATTGCCATGCTGCAGCGCAATAAAAATACCTCGAACTCAAATCTGAACCACGATTATTCATTCAAATGTCATCAAACGGTTTTGATCCCCCACCGCAGGCTATGCTTATGAAACAGAACTTATACAGTGTGTAACATAAAGGTGTGACTATATTTAAAGGTATGGTATTGACCTACAAACTAAATAACTTTATACCGAGGACAAACGGCGAGTTCCTTTTCCATACGAAACTACATTTAGGGATATTCCTAGGGGAACGAAAGTTACGCGAGGCGCAACTAGTTTTATTGTATAGAAACAGACGAAATATACTCCATGTATCTACTGATTAATAACCAACTATGTGCCAATTTAATCTAAATCCGTTCAGTATTTTTACATGGAAGAGTAACAAACATCTCAGGGTTAATCCGAGTCGCATCCGAAGCTTTCAGCTTTAGAGTCTAGGGTCCGCTTTACCAGTCTTAATGGTGATTTTGGCTAAACGTCGATATTTTCCGTGAAGCAACTGCCGTCTGACCTCCCCAACCCGAAGGCGATGTCGATGCATTGCAGTTAGACCAATTGTTGGACTTTTGAGGGCTCCAACAACCTGTAACGACTGCCACTAGATGTTTGTATGGCAACCGGGGTCAAGAGCTTAACGTGCTTTCCGAGGCACAACCAGATCAGTGCAAATATTCATATTCATGAGTACAAATATTTGCACTGCGCCAGGATTGAAGCCGTGCCTCCTTGCGCAGCGGCCGCGTTCGCTACCGCTACGCCACGGTGGCTGTCGTAAGTGATCTATCGATAAAGAAGGGAATATAACAGGACACTTGTGGTTTTTGAGTAAGTTGACACTATAGTCTATGCTCGGACTTCTAGATTTGGGATTGAAAGATGTTTGTAACAAAGAACTAAATTTAAATCAATAATTAATTAATTTTAATTTTTAATCTAAATTTTCCTGTTCATAATAGGAGGATTTTGAGGCGACAGTGACATTTGTTTGCTTATTTGAAATTAATACTTTGACTTTGACAACTAAATAATATCAGCGGTCATAACGTCATATTGAAATTTTATAAAAACAGTTGTCACTTTTTGGCGAACACAACGATGGTCACGAAGAAAGTTGTTTAGCTTGATGGTCACACGCATAAAAATGGCCAAACGGATCTGATACATGCTGAATAGTGACCCCAGTTATATTATCATTCTATTATTAGAATTTCTAGAAATTGCTAGATACCGCTAGCTATTTCATTAGCGAAGTTTCTCATAAAAAAATACCTCGTGTTCCAGTAGGTACCATTCATATCAGTATTTTACATGGAATGACTGTCTTTCCGAACTCTAAATTTAGTTCCGAAATTATTGGGTAATATGATACATGAATAGGCTCTTAATAAACAAGCGTGCTTTGCCATCAACGATTGCATCACTGCTTACCATCAGGCGGGATTGCGGTCAAGCACTAGTTTATAATCCATACTAATACTTAATATTATAAAGCGAAAGTAACTCTGTCTGTCTGTCTGTCTGTCTGTTACGCTCTCCCGCTTAAACCTCTTAACCGATATTGATGAAATTTGGCACAGACAATCTTTAGACCCTGAGAAAGAACATAGGCTACCTTTTATCCCGGAAAAATTTGATGTTCCCGAGGGAAATCTAAAAAGCGCGATATAACCGAACTCCACGCGGGCGAAGCCGCGGGCGGAAAGCTAGTTTATAAATAAAAATGATACATCGGTTGAAGTGCGAAATTCCTCCAAATATTTTAAAACACCCTGTATAGTTTCATTGTTATTAATGTCATTTTAATGTGACAAATGATTATAAAGTAGCATTCGATAATTATACTTACTGATGTCCCCGTTATATTTAAAATCAAAATGAATGTTTATTAACGTAAATAGGTATTTAATGGCAACATTATGTCCGTATATGAATACAATTACTGTAGACGCTTCGGTTGATTTCGTGAAAAAGCGCTGGTCCACCATTCGTTGCGCCTATAAAATGCCATTATGTAAATATAAATACTTTTAACTCGGTCCCATGTCGTTTAAATTGATGTAATGAAACCGGCCATCACTGGTTTAATGTGGAAAATTCACCAATTTAAATTATGTCTGGACGATACTTTTTGGGATTTATTTTTTTGACATCCTCCCTGGAAAACTGATTTATATACCATTTTAATACATTCAACTAGTACAGGGATAATATCAACAATCAGAATAATGTCAACAATACAATATTTAAGTTAAACATTGACAACTATTGTGTGCACAATATTTATACTCAATTGAATTTTTCAAAAACGAATATACAAAACCAAAGACACCGACTTCTGAAATTAGTTATTTTTCACTTTGTAGTGGTTTTTGGAAGTCGGTTGTTTTTTTGTAAAAAAGTTTTTATTTTACACTTTTTAGTTGTTAAAAGTAGGTACTATGTATTCAGTTGCATCCGGTCAGACTGGAAGCTGACGCAAATATAGTTGGGAAACAACATAATTTTGTTTAATTTAATTTTTACCCATAAGTAGTCTCTCAACTGCCTATGGTCTTCATCATCAAATTTACCGCAGACCATTATTTTAACCCAAAACCCAATCAATATAAATTAATTAAGGCCAACCACAAAGTAGCTACTGTAAACGGTTGAGGAGTTCCCGGAACTGGCCTCTGTTTTCATCATCAGAGCTCTTATGACAGTCACAATTCACAACCCATCTAGGTGTAAAGTTCTTTTCAATACAAATTAGCCGAGCCCAAACACAAGGTAGCTGCTGTGAGGAATTCCTTCGACTGTCTCCCGGCTCCATCATCAGATCTACTCCAGACCTTTATTAAATTGTAGTGCTTTAAAATACTTAATGAAAATGCTAAGAAATGCACTAGTCGCCAATGCAATTTTTGAAAGTTCCCCTTGTTTCCTCTAGTCTTCCACCATCAAACCCTGATATCCTTATCATGGGACCACCTTGGGATCGTCTTCTTTTCAACAGTAAAAGAATTAACAAAATCGGTTTATAAACGACGAAGTTATGCGTGAACAAACAAAAAAAAAAAAGCATATATACGGTCGAATTGAGTAACCTCCTCCTTTTTGAAGTCGGTTAATAAATTGTGGTAATTGGGTAATTATTATTATTTAAAAAATAAGTACCCTTTGTTTTGATAGTATTTTACAGTTGAAATAAAGTACAATCAAACCCGACAAAAAAGAGACGCTTAAAGTGTGAGTCATATAGTGCTATCATAAATCTATAGTTTGAAGGAATTCATGGCAGAAAACGCACCCTATTATTAATTAAATTTAATTTGAATTCCAATTGCAGGTTCATATCAAAGGGACTGTCAGTTTAAGAGCTATCACAGGTACAAATCATCGCTAAGTACCTTTACTGCCTATCTCTGTGCTGATCTTGACAAATTAATGTCGAAAGGGTATATTTTAATACATTTTGAAAAGATAATCATATCTAAAAGTAATTATTTTACTGTATAATTAACAAATTAATTTGAATTTAAGTGAAGATATAAAATTTATATATTTGGGCAGGATATCTAAGCAATTATTAAATATGTATTAGCTTCTGGCCACGACAGCCCGCGCAAAATTTCATGGCCCGACCCTCCTCGACGCATCGCATCGCCTGATAGCTGACTCCTATTTCGTTTTCGCTATGTCCTTTATCAATTTTGGTTTTGCTGGGCCCCTAATGGCCCTAACGCGATGTTTAGCAGCCTATGGCTTTCTTTGAGAAATAGGCAAACAAACTAAGAAAAAAATTGTTAATGTAACTGATGGTTTATTAGTATAGCTCATCATAATATACAGACTCTATCGCAAACTTCGCAAAAAGGCTAGACCGCATGCCACCAATAAAATTATGATAGTTATTTATGTCGTTAATGAATGGTTACAGAATTCACAGTGTTTTAAAAAAGTGTCGGCTCGGCCTTTGAACGTTGCAAGCGTGCCGCCGTGCGGGTTTGTAGGTATGACATTGATCCCTGATGTGAACTCTATTAAATCAGCTGTTAATATAGTTTTTCGAGTTCGGTTTTCATTGCGCTTTTTTATGTAATTACCGAATTAATTAATTTTTACTTTAAGATCTTATTGGGTTATAAATGTATTGGAATTATGAACGTCTAAAGTGAAAAAAACTACATTTTATTTTAAATCATGAAAACACCGACGAAAAGTTCCACCACTAGGGGATTCAGAATCATGTACTGGGTCCATGGTACTCGTTTGTGCGTCGATGTCAGATACACCGTTTAATAATATGTATATACAACAGAATATACAAAACTGTTCTTGTACATCAATCCTCTTACGGAATATGCAAGAAACATCCTTTCTAACAAGCCTAAACTATGACGACACCGCACACCTATTTTCTTCACAAACGTAGTGAGTTCTCGAATACCCCGTACCTATTGAAACGCAACTTCTTTCTCATCCGTTTATACATGTACACACCCACTGCAACTCAACACAAAACACTAACACATACTAACACTTCTCGCCTAGTTTAAGTCTACATATATACTTTCATAATTATGTTTGTACTTTATAGTACTAAGCTGTTTATTGTATTTTTTTATTGTACTCTTTTTGTGGGAACCTAGGCTGACGAATTTTAATATAACCTAGCTAGGACGCCACAGACGTTTGGAATGAAAATGAATGAAATTACATCTCAAATTGAATTATTAATGTGAGATGTAATTTTTTGTGAGTAAGTAATAACATTTTAATTTTGTGGCGTCTTGTCGTAATGGTAACATAAATAAAGGACATTGCACGCTGCGTCATTCCAAACGACTTCATTTTTTATGAAATGATAGTTAAACTGATGTCTATTAGGCTGTGTGTGTTTAAGCAGATGGCTAACTTCTACCTCCAATATAAAAGCGTTTTTAGTGATTTTTTTTTCTGTACAGTACCTAATGACTGCCAAAGGAACTCGCCGTCCCCTGTCTTTCAGTGGGTCACATGTACCGTAATAGACTAAAATCGGACGAAAAATTAAAGGGTCTCTCAATTTGAGAATCGGCGTTTTATGGCGTGTCTTGACTTGTGGTACGAAACGTATAAGTTATAATTTAATTAATTATTCTCATATAGACTGTGCAACAATGTTTTATTTAATACAGAAATAATCCTGTAGCGCTTGAAACTTGTGGTAACTTTATTAATTTGTGGTTTAGTCATAACCGAAACTTAACCTAGAATATGACAATTAAATTAACTAAAATGACGTAAATTACAAATATTGCCCGCAACGGACGCACCACATTGCACTAAAAATTGAGTACGTATCTACAATGGCGATGTGAGGTCGCGGTTTAAATACTATAGCATGATATGATACCCGAACCTGTGGACACATCAGATTAAAATATTTTATGTATTAAACTCAGATATAAAGTGGAAATTCATTCAGTTTCAAATATCCCTTTTGAGGCTAACCACGTCATCACAGTATATATCACAGGGTATTTATTCTGTATGTAAAAAACAAATTCAATCTTTTTAGTGAAAGAGGTGAAAGGCACAACTATAGAACTAAAAAAAGGGACTAAATAGTTCATTCATATTTCATACAGACTAAAGTAAATTCATAGGAATATTATTTAAAATGTTACCTAATTGTATGAAACGTAATTTAAATCCTGTACTAAATTAACACTATGTAGCTAAGCATATTATAATTTTGGGATTACATCGCTGAAAAAAATGTTTGGCCCAACGTTGGCCCTGCTCCAAAGGGGCGTATAAACTAATTATCATGCGGAAACATTTTTGTTAAATAATAAATTCAGGTTTACTTTCAATCTTCTTTCATCAAGAAAATTAACAATTAAGCTATATAAACTCAATACATTCATTGTGACGATACATAAAACATGTTCATACACCCTGCTAAATACTGCTATCTATAATGAGTGGGTTTGGCAAAGGAATAATATAATTATGATAGAACTTCACTTAAGGTAACTTCGTTTAATCACATGTTTATGTTATTGTGGTATAAATTCCTTGACGTCCTCCGTGGCGCAGCGGTCAACACGCCTGCCTGCGACATGGAGGCCCCGGGTTCGATCCCCGGCCAGGTCATGATGGAAAACAATCTTTTTCCTGATTGGCCTGGGTCTTGGATGTTTATCTATATATGTATCTATTATAAAATAATATATTATCGTTGAGTTAGTATCCTACAAAACAAGTTTCGAACTTACTTTGAGGCTAGCTCAATCTGTGTGGTTTGTCCGTATATATTTAATAAAAAAAAAAATCCTTATTATGTACTGTGGGTATACAATACAATTCTGATGAACGGTTACATGAGAACTTCTTTTATCTAGGCAGAAATGTGATTTTAGAATTCTAATAAATTTGTTAATTTTGTGAATAAACAAAACGAATAAATATTTATGTTAACATTCACTACGACTTCTTAATTTCCACCTTCCAATACCGGAAAGAGAAATTAAATGGGTACATAATCTCATAGGTAAATAGTTAAGTAATAAGAATAATTAATATTCCACTTTTTATAATAAAATAATTAGCATGAATACATTATAAACACACCCAAAAAGGTTTCTTTGATTGGTAGTTTTAATGTCAGAAGTTTGTAAATGTCACATAATAATTTTACAAATTAGATCTTTTAGAAATTATGTGACTTTGTTTCTAAGAAACAAAAGCAAGCCAGACATTTTAATTAAGGATCGAACTCAAACGTTGTTGATCGTGAACGCAATTGCTTAGCTCAATTAGCTAAGGGCGCATGATACATTTAAGCGAATTTAAGCAATGCAATGGTAAGAACATCACCTCTATATCCAGCAGAATTATTTATTTCCCGTAGTGTGGTCACAGTTCATTAGTGTGCATTATTTGTCACGTAAATGCATATGCAGTTACTGCATACTTTATCATTATCATCATCATCATCAACCTTTTATCGTCCCACTGCTGGGCTCAGGTCTCCTCTCATACAGAGAAGGACTGAGTGTAATCACCACGCTTGCTCAATGCGGGTTGGCGATTTCAGACTTAGGTTTCCTCAAGATGTTTTCCTTCACCTTCAGTCATTGGTGTCCAAGATATACTCAGAAAGTACATATAACTTTAGAAAAGTTGCATTGGTATTTGCCTGACCTGGAATCGAACCCGCACACTCATACTTGAGAGAATGGTGTTTTAACCACTAGGCCGCCACTACTAATACTATTAATATTATTAATATTACTGCATACTTAGTATCAATGTATTCCTTAAAATGGCACTGGAGTTTTGAGCGTTTAGTATAAGAGCATCAATTGCTGGGTATGTCTATCGTTGGCTTATCTCATTATCAGTCTAAAGTCCCGCTGATGGTAGCGTTGTGTTGGATAGGTTCCCTTCAACATGTGCGGGTTGAATGTTCCTGGTCCATACGTCTTGTTCGTGAACGTGCGTCAGTGGTCATCCCTTAGCTGACATTGTATTAATTTCCAATTTATTTTTATATTTTCTCTACGTCTGTCTTGTGAGTTTAACGCGCACGTCTTTCTACATACGTAATACATGAATAATATCAATAAGAATGGTGTACTACTTAATCAAATTATTTGTGATATTATATAGGTACGTTTTTAGTGTTTTTCTTGAAAAGGGTGTCCCTGTTTATGAGTTTCTGGCCCATTGTTCTCTAATGGAGCTTACGCTTTTGACTGTGTAAATAGCTTAATTTTCTTGACTAACCGACGCTTTGACGATTTAAGAGAGCCTGTACCTAATTTTATTTGCAATAAACACTTTGAGTTTTAGTAGAAGTTATTACTTGGTGGTACCACCCACCAGATAAAATCTTGCCATCAAGCGATTCGTCGTGTTCCGGCATGATGTCTGGTGAAGACATACGGAGGACGGGTCTGAGCAGTTTTGTTGCGATGTAAGCCAGGCACGATGCGCCAAAATGTTGTAGTATCGGGAGTTTGGTCGTGGAGGGTCTCCAGATCAATCTCCCGTTGGCGCAGCTTCGTTGGTCTTGTTGTTGGGTTAAACATTGCATGACCTCGCTCAACTGCCGTCGTCGTTCCTATTCACTCAATTTTTTGAGTGAATCGACTTTTAATAAGCTAGCGTGCGTTACCATGAACGATGGCATCACTGCTTACCATCAGGCTGAATAAATTAATAAAAAAAAAATATTTGGCAGATTAAATCCCTGTTTATAACAACAATACCTATATATTCATTCCTAATAACATAACAAAAGCTTCAGATGTAGAAGCATTATCTTAACTTACAAAGATCCTCATTAATAAAATAATAGTTACCGAATAACTTTATATAAAAAATACACAACAAAATATATATTCTGATAACTAGCTTAGCTGAAATCAGACAATACGTCTATTTTTAGTTGTTCTCGTAACGGAGAGAAATGAATCCAATAAGTATATGTTATTCCAAAAATGAGAACTAGTTCTAAATGAAAATAAAATATAGGTTGTTGGTAAACCGATCACTTGACTACGACTGGATGGATTTGGATATACAGGTTGTATCTGACATCGTAACGCAAACTTCGCGAAAAGGCTAGACCGCATGTACCGCACTAATAAAATTATGATTGTGATTTATGTCGTTAATGAACGGTTACAGAATACACAGTGTTTAAAAAAAGTGTCGGCTTGGCTTTTGAACGTTGCAAGCGTACCGCCGTGCGGGTTTGTAGGTATGACGTTGATCCCTGATGTGAACTCTATTAAATCAGCTGATAAGATAATTTTTGGGGTTTTGTTTTCATTGCGCTTTTTTATGTAATTAGCGAATTATTTAATTTTTACTTTAAAGTATTATTGGGTTATAAAAGTATAGGAATTGTGAACGGTCTGAAATGAAAAAACTACATATATTTTTTTCTAAATCATGAAAAAGTCGACGATTAATTCCACCACTGGGGGGCTCAGAATCATGTACTGGATCCATGGTACTCGTTTGTGCGTCGATGTCAGATACACCCTTTATACTGTTTTGATATATTAATACCTAAAAATCTTACCCCCTTATTCATAAATGCAAAAGGTCAAATATGGTTAAAGAATCGCTAATCACTAGCTAACTTTAAGCAGCGTTTATGAATAAGGGCGATTATGTTTTATTTTTTATTAAATCCTCACCAGTGCTACGCGGACTCTTTAATTCGTATCCAAATTTATAACTCCGCGTAGCACTGGTGAGTTTTTCTCAGTTTTTAGTTTTTATTTTAATTCGTCAGGTTTGCTGATTATTCAGATACACTTATACCCCTTACACTGATAAAGTTATTATACTAAATTAAATGTTACTTAACAGTAACAGTTAATTTAGTATAAGCATCTCTTCATGGTTTCTAGCTCTTTTGATCTAGGACTAAAGTAAACCCGTGGTCGTTTATTTAGTCCAACTCTCCCGCCGTCTTCAACGGGGTTTGCCGCGACACCATCTAGCTGTTGGCTCCACGCAATGGTTATTTTGGCCCTCACAAATGATGTGAGGGCCAAAACGGGATCGGTGACGCCAGGTGAGAGTATAGAAGGTGATATGGCGTAACCGATCCCTTTTTGGCCTTATTTTTATTTATATTACTACAATTTATTATTAAAATTACAAATACAAAATCATAAAATCGGCTGATTTGAGGATGGTTATGCTAATAAGTATAACTATCCTAAAACAACTAACTAACGGAATACATTCTGTACTAGGGACGACCAATGAAATAAATACATTTAATGGGACGAAAAATTGCGAAGATTCATAATTATTCGAGAAAAAACAGGTAGTGAAGACTACCTATGCGTGTTCAGTAATCCTCTTTTATTGTATAGAACGGAAATTTAGATGACTTGAATAGAATAAGTATTACAAGTAAACAAGTTTAATGAAATTAATTATAGCTGTGTAAGCATTAGTGACAAGACAAAAGACTTAGACCAGTGTGTGTTGGTAGTGGTGACTTATGGATTTGAGATTTGGTCGCTAACAATGGGCCATAAGAAGGCTCAAAGTCACTCAAAGGGCAATGGAGAGGGCTATGCTTGGGGTTTCACTGCGTGATAGAATCAGGAATGAGGACATCCGCAGAAGAACGAGATTAACCGACATAGCTCGAAGAATTGCAACACTAAAGTGGCAGTGAGTTAGGCACATTGCCCGTAGGACCGATGCCCGAAGGGGCCGACAGGTTCTCGAGTGGCGAACACGCACTGGACGACGCAGCGTGGGTAGGCCTCCGACAAGGTGGACCGACGACCTGGTGAAGGTCGCAGGAAACCGCTGGATGCGAGAGGCGCAGGACCAGTCGTCGTGGGGAACCTTGGGGGAGGCCTATGTCCAGCAGTGGACGTCTTTCGGCTGAAATAATGATGATGATGCATTTGTGAATATCGACACGCGTGACATATATATATGCAATGTGCCTACAAACTGAATGTTCGTTTTATAAAGATATCTTTGTGATGGCGATTGAAATGTGATGGGACAGTGTTAATAGTGACATGTATTTAAAGGCTATTTTATGCTTTATTTTCGAATGATTTTTAATATCAATATGAACACAGTATCTTCGAACCCATAGGTTTTTGTAACGTGCATTATTTATTAGTGCTCGTGGCTTAACAGATTTTAATACACACAACGCAGTAACAACATTAACTTCAAAAAATTCCCTAAACAACAAAACTGACACGTGTAACCATAAAAACGTGAAACACGACATTGACAGCGCGTAAGTCACGGGAATCTTCGCTGAGCGAAATCGAGTTGCGTGTAATTCTGACATTGACTCCATCCCACGAACGTCATGTCACGTCAAAACGTCAAGTACAGAATAGGGAGGCCACCGACGTGGCTTATACCTATTCATATCTATATCTTAATATGTTCCACCTCTTTCGTATAGTTTTCTGTGTTACGAATACAATACTATATGTCAAGTTGCGGTGATATTTCATAAAGAGGTGATATTTATTTGATACTAGCTGTGCCCCGCGGTTTCACCCGCGTAAGCTTAATCGAACCGAAAGAGCTTAGGAATTGATATAAAATAAGCGCTTGTTAAAATAATGGCAGCAATGTGTACGTCCGCGTTTGCTCCCGTTTTCGCAACATTTTTTGTTCCTGTTCTGCTCCTATTGGTCATAGCGGGATGTTTTATAGCCTATGTTCTTTCTCAGGCTCTAGACTATCTGTGTACTAAATTTCATTACAATCGGTTTAGTAGTTTTGGCTGGACGCTGGACAGACAGACAGAGATACTTTCGCATTTATAATATTAGTATGGATTAAAATAAAATTAAAGTACTATTAGGAAACCGGATCAAGATGAAAGGTTGAAGAGAGAATGTTGTGGTGCAGCCTGGGAGAAGCTTATGTCCAACAGCGAATTGCAAAAGGCCGAGTTGATTTTAATTGAAATAATAATTACTGGATCGTCGACTTCAAATCAAAACAAGCACGCTTACAAACATATTCATACATTCATCCATACACACTCACCCCTATATCACACACACAGACTCATAACATGCATATACCACATCACACCACACCACGACACATCTCTTCCACTTTTTACTCGTACACGCATAACTATTGCTGCTGTCAAGCTTGAACGGTAGATCGACGCTGTCCATACAAATGATGAATTAATGAGCTAGATACTGTCTCTTAAAATACAGGTTAGCCTAGTTTAAGAGCCAGGGTTACTATAATTATGTACAGATTTTTTCAACACATTGTAATGCCTAGAATAAGTCTACCCATTAGTTGTATCTACTTGTGTACATTTCTGTTGACAGCCTCCATGGCGTAGCGGTAGCGGACGCGGCCGCTGCGCAAGGTGGCGCGGGTTAGATCCCCGCACAGTGCAAGTATTTTTATGCATGAATATGAATATTTGCACTGGTCTGGTCGTGCCTCGGAAAGCACGTTAAGCCGTTGGTCCCGGTTGCCATACGAACATCTAGTGGCAGTCGTTACGGGTTGTTGGAGCCCTCAAAAGTCTAACAATTGGTCTGACTGCAATGCTTCGATGTCGCCTTCTGGTTGTGGAGGTCAGACGGCAGTCGCTTCACGGAAAATGTCGAAGTTTAGCCATATCAGCAGTTGGACTGGTAAAGCGGACCCCAGACTCCAAAGCTGAAAAGGCTTCGGATGCGACTGGGATTAACGCTGGATGACGATGATGATGATGACTTGTGTACATTTCTGTAACTATTTTTGCTAAATAAACTTATTATTATTATTAATTATGAAGTCGCCAAAAATATTTAGTCGTCGAAGTACATACGCTGATGATACATTATTTTTAAAATTTTCGAGTTAACTTTCCTATTCATACTTGTTAGATATTGCTCTGTAGAAAGTCACACTGTTATTTTTAAATCCCAGTACTCTCAGTAATTTTCTCAGAACTATTGGAAAATTTAACGACTGTGCCAGTTTAACGATACTTAGTTTCATTTTTTCATTTGTATCCTAAACTTTTACTAGATGCTACTCAACTCACTTACAAAAGTAAAGTACTGTTAATTTTACTTTCTATAGTACCTAACTAAGCGATTATGAACCGTAAAGTTATGGAATTGATATACAACAATAATTTTTGTATATGCGAAATCCGCAACACGACTCCAGTATTTTTAAGTAAAGAATCTATGTACAACATTTAAAAAAAAAACCGGCCAATTGCGTGTCGGACTCGCCCATAAAGGGTTCCGTACCATTGATTTATGAAATTAAAGGATTTAAGTTATTTGTATGAAAGATTACGCGGTAATAAGCGGTTTACGATTTACGAGGTATTAAAAAAAAACTACTTACTAGATCTCGTTCAAAACAATTTTCGTTGGTAGTTTTTATAGTAATGTTATAAACATTATTTTTGCAGCGCATTTTTGAAGCGTCTGTC
This sequence comes from Sesamia nonagrioides, assembly GCA_017933935.1. Taxonomy (NCBI): domain Eukaryota; kingdom Metazoa; phylum Arthropoda; class Insecta; order Lepidoptera; family Noctuidae; genus Sesamia; species Sesamia nonagrioides. The sequence goes on along the minus strand of JADWQK010002002.1, from coordinate 980,805 downwards.
ACGCAAACTATTCGGTTTAGAAAAAAAAATATTTTAGAAACCTCGATAAAATTTTTGAAGACCTATCCATAGATACACCACACGTATGGGAACGATGAAAAACAAAAATTTGGAGTTTTAGTTCTAAGTATGGGAAGCCCCCAATATTTATTATTATTTTTTTATTTTTGCATCAAAATCTTAATGCGGTTCACAGAATACATCAAGTTTCAACAGTACCTATAGCTCTTATAGTTTTGGAAATAAATGGCTGTGACATACGTCCGGACAGGCGGACAGACGGACAGACAGTTCCGTTTTTTGCCATTTGGCAACGGAACCCTAAAAACCACAAAGTTATGAGCTTGCTATTTTACTTGATTGTCCCAACAAAAAACATGGTCAAAGCTCCGCTCAGGCGGGCGAGCGCGGTGCGTTGACATGTGGCGTCTGCTGTTGAGCGTGCATGTACTATGATCTATAGTAAGCTGCGTGCGCGCGCTTGGCAACCACACTGTAGCAGTTTCTAAATGAGGAAAAAATATAACATGGTGTAAAAATGATTGGAACTGATTCAGTTGCTCATTCTGAACAAAGCGTATTCAGGTTTCGCGTAAATAAAAAATAACGTTGTATATACGGTAAATAGTAATTTCCATTATTCTGCGAAGGATTTTTTGTAAAATCGAATTGTATATACAAGAACTATAAATTCGTAAATATCTAAAAGAGAAAACACAAACAGGGCTTTTATCCATACTCAATTATCTGCGCTATGCGCCAGGCTATGCGAGACGGGAATTGGTCGTCCCTCAATATTTCATGACGGGGGTTTAAACCCATGACAAGGCCGCACAAATATCCCGGGCATGCATCCCCAAGCTATCTGTGATTAATGCAAACTAACACGTCAGGTATTTATGAAGACTAGCCTGCCCCGACGTACGACGTTCAGTTGCCAGTTTCAATCGACTTTGAAATAAATCGGTCATATGATATATTTTGACCTATCCGGGTACAAATAATATGTTTGCCATCTGCAGTTTGATTTACCGAAATACTGAATTTTACCCTTTATTTAGACTAAATCTATACTTACTAATATATAAAGCTGAAGAGTTTGTTTGTTTGTTTGAACGCGCTAATCTCAGGAAGTACTGGACCGATTTGAAAAATTCTTTTTGCGGTGCTTATTAATCCAGGAAGGCTTTAGGCTATTTAACAACACGCTGCTAATAGGAGCGGAGCATATTATATAAAAAAAAAAAAAAAAAATATCGAAACCTATGCGGGTGAAACCGCGTGACGGACAAGCTGCGCCACGCGGTTTCACCCGCGTAGGTTTCGATATTTTTGAATATTAAAATAAAATTTAAGAGCTTCTCCCAGGCTGCAGCACAACGTTCTCTTTTTTACCTTTCATCTTCATCCAGTTTCATAATAGTACTTAAATTTTATTTTAATCTATACTAATATATAAAGCTGAAGAGTTTGTTTGTTTGAACGCGCTAATCTCAGAAAGTACTGGTCCGATTTGATTTGAAAAATTATTTTTGCGTTGGATAGCCCATTAATCCAGGAACGCTCTAAGCTATATAACATCAGGCTGTGACCAATAGGGGCGGAGCATATAAAAAAACATATCGAACCTACGCGGGTGAAACCGCGCGGCGCTGCTAGTATTATACAATATGATATTGGCCCCGATTACCTTGTTCACAAACTAAATTAAATTTAAGTCTGCATCTTTTTCTTTCTATTTAATTAAGGAAAGGACAGAAGATAAAATGTTAGTATAGACCTGTCTACGAAACATTCATTCTGCAACAACTTCACTCTGCATCAATGTCATTCGTCGCACAAGCTTCACTTCACTAGACTTTGACATTTTGGCATCTGGAGTCAACTTCATTCTATACCGCCATTATTACTACCACCAACAAGAAAAAACATGTCGCGCATTTTTATTATTAATGTAAAAGTTAAATAAACCTTTTTTCTGTAAAAAGTCTTTGTTTGCGCTATATCACAAACAAGACCTGTCAAATAGTCCGCTCCGGGCGTAAATTGATGTATTTTGGTCACCATGTATAATATTATCGCGTCTCAACTGTCTATGGAATATCTAATTTGCCAGGATTAAACTAATATTATGTTATCTTTTATCCTTTTCTTAATTATATAGAAAGAAAAAGATACACTTAAATTAAAATTAGTTTAGTTTGTGAACAAGAGATTCGGCTCCATTATAAAGCGATAACGTTCCTGCCTTTGTTTATACATTTTTATAAATCAGGAAAAATATGTAACATTTGTTCCTTATATTAAAAAAAAAAAAAAAATGAAATGTCACTTCTTTATATCGTTTTTAGGGTTTTTTTTTCTGCTCCCGAGGTTTGGCGGGAATGTCAAGATGAGTGTCACGCTCATTTTTCATTGGACTTTTAAAATTATTTATAGTGTCGTTTACTAAATAAAAACGCTTGATTTATGTAGTAAAAAGTGCATTCAGTGAATAATTCAAAAAGAACAGTGAAATATTGTAGCATAGTGGCCTCATCATGTCTTTACCCTAAACCGCTCCTTATCGTCCAAACGCGTAAAACGAAAGGAGTTAGTTTAGGTTAAGTTATGCTAGGATAAGTTAGGATAGATATTTAATGAAGAAAAAAAAATACTGAAGACTTGGCTGTATGGCGTACTATGCCTTTGCCTTTTCCATTCGCCCGAACGGAAAGAAAAAAACAAAAAAAAAATATATCGTTTTAGAAGACAGTTACGAAGATTACATATACACTTTTTTGGTTTGAGATATCTTTATTTTCCATAAGAAAGAATTCACTAATATAAGAAATTTTTAAAAACTAAATTAAACGTTATTTAGGACGTACAGTAAGAGTATACAAAAAAAAAATCACTATAAAAAAGTGTTGGTTAAATTGCTAACACAAACATGCAACATGGACTACAATAAGGGTAATATATGCAATTTTTAATAATCATCATCATTTCAGCTGAAAGACGTCCACTGCTGGACATAGGCCTCCCCCAAGGTTCTCCACGACGACCGGTCCTGCGCCTCTCGCATCCAGCGGTTTCCCGCGACCTTCACCAGGTCGTCGGTCCACCTTGTTAAGGGCCTACCCACGCTACATCTCCCGGTGCGTGGTCGCCACTCGAGAACCCGTCGGCCCCATCGGGCATCGGTCCTACGGGCAATGAGTCCAGCCCACTGCCACTTTAGTGTTGCAATTCTTCGGCTATTTTTAATGCTTTTTAAATATTTTAATTACAATGACTTTGGGTTTTTAATTTTATTTGGTAATTTATTTTCAATGCTGTACCTTCGTACATTACACCTTTTTTAGTATAACTGTAATTCATTAACATGTCTAAGCCCAATTTTGTGTATTTGATGTTTTTTGTGAAATGTATTTGTGTGTGAATATTTTTATTATGTATTTTTATTATCGTCATTATTCATTAGCTTGGTTTCACTGTATATTTTGTTGTGTTGGTGTACTACAGTACACAATACAAACGTATTACACTACAATGTATGTAAATGATCTCCCGACCTATCACACAGATTTTAATAAAATGTTTTTGGATTTGATAGCCCGAAAACGAAGGTACTAACTAGCGCAGACAGGCAATTCAATGCGACGCGTGGGGATTAAAAAATATTTACGCTGACGAAGTTGCGAGCAGAAAGCAGTGATAGATATTATCTCGCACCAATAGTTGCTCTGATTGGTTATTGGCAATATCCAGATAAATTTACCTGCCAATTTATCATACAAACATTGTGTTACATATAGTGAGAATCATTGATGTGAAATTACAATTGGTTGCCATGGAATCAATATTAACGGTTGATTTAATATTCTGAATTATAATTCTATTCTGGATCTATATAATGCCTTTGCTGATATACAAAGCAACATTCTGAATGGCGTCCGTTTATAATAGAGCGGATTATGTAGAACCGCATTGTGTAAAGTCATTAAGGAATAGCTTATAGAGTTGAGAACAAGTAGAGAGCTTAAATTTGCCTTACCTTAAACGTACTACATTACCCACTTGGCTGAAATTCAGAACTCCGATGCACTAATAAACGATGCAATAGAGCTTTATGCACGACATGCACGTTCTATAAAATACTGGGCTTTATTACACACTTTTTCTGCTACACAATGTGAAATATAAAGTCTTAGAACACGCAAAATTGCAGCATTTAGTTGGATTTCTCGTACGGCTTCCAACAAATTAGGTTCGTGTTCTCTAATACTTTGCATGGTTCTTTTTTTTCGTTTAACTTAAAAAAGCACTCGCTGCTTTCTAATTCTTATCCTATTTAGACTAAACTGTATACAATATGTAAAGAAATCCCCGTCTGACCTATAAGGATAATAAAGGTTAGGTAAACATATATGACCAAATAAAATATGAAATTTTACGTAATCATCATAGTAATAATATTAATATATTTTGAAATAATTTTGATTTTCCTCGGATTAATTCTAACTTCCCCAAAATTTGGTAATTTTTGAAAAAGTGACAACACCATCTTTGACGGTATTATCACAGCATAAAAATCATACAGTAGGTCGACGCCTTTGATCTCGTGTAAAATACCGACATCATCTAGACAGTAACGCATCGGCCAGGGTTGTCACAAATAATCAATATTTATGAAATTATTTATTTACTAGCTTTCTGCCCGCGGCTTCGCCCGCGTAAATTTCGGTTATATCGCGCTTTTTAGATTTCCCTCGGGAAAATCAAATTTTTCCGGGATAAAAGGTAGCCTATGTCCTTTCTCAGGGTCTAAAGATTGTGTGCTTTCCGCCCGCCTCTTCGCCCGCGTGGAGTTCGGTTATATCGCGCTTTTTAGATTTCCCTCGGGAATATCAAATTTTTCCGGGATAAAAGGTAGCCTATGTTTTTTCTCAGGGTCCAAAGATTGTCTGTGCCAAATTTCATCAAAATCGGTTGAGAGGTTTAGGCGGGAAAGCGTAACAGACAGATAGACAGATAGACAGAGTTACTTTCGCATTTATAATATTAGTATGGATTGCAGGTCAACATCGATAGCTGTATTATATTTAATTAATTTGCTATTTTTACTAAGGGAACAACTCGAGACAGATTTAAGTTATTTAGATGGCATTTTCGTAACCAGCACCCCAATCCACCTCGGAATTAACACCCATATCATATTAAAATTCATTTAAATTGGCATCCGCCATCTTGGATTTCACAAAAGGGTGGCTTTTTCGTAACAAGACCCCAATTTTACTCAAAATTGACACTCATATCAAATTATAAAAAAAATGACGTCCACCATTTTGGATGTCAAAAAGGATGGCTTTTTCGTAACAAGCACCCCAATCATACTCAAAATTGACACTCATATCAAATTATCATCGTCAACCTTTTTACCGTCCCACTGCTGGGGACAGGTCTCCTCTCATACAGAGAAGGATTGAGCGTAATCACCACGCTTGCTCAATGCGGGTTGGCGATTTCAGACTTATAGTCCAGGTTTCCTCAAGATGTTTTCCTTCACCTTCAGTCATTGGTGTCCAAGATATACTTAGAAAGTACATATAACTTTAGAAAAGTTACATTGGTACTTGCCTGACCTGGAATCGAACCCGCGCACTCATACTTGAGAGGCTGGTGCTTTAACTACTAGGCCACCACGACATCAAATTATAAAACTATCAAATAAAAAAACAAACACGCGTTAGCCCTTAATGATAGATACCGAGCTACGAACATCGTTTTGTTCGCAGCTCGGGTGCCGCTTACCCGCGTCTCGTCCCTCAGACCCCGCACGATTGCTCTGTCTAGACGTCTTCATTAGACGACTGTATGAACGAATAGCGACGCGACCGCGTGCCGCGTCCTTTGCCCCCTTCGCCCGCGCATGTATTGCCTACTGCACACATATTAAGTTACCTACCCCTTTTTGCGAAATAATATTTATATTTTTAAGGTTTTTTTTTAGTTAAGCCCTGCTTTGTATGCATTAGTATAATCAGTTATGCATTAGTAAGTAGACAAAGTATTCTTCACATATTGTATATTCCGAGCGGTAACAGGGTCGTGGTGTCGTGGTCCAGGTAGGCGCCATCATCATCATCATTTCAGCCGAAAGTCGAAAGACATAGGCCTCCCCCAAGGTTCCTGACCGGTCCTGCGCCTCCCGGATCCAGCGGTTTCCCGCGACCTTCACCAGTTCGTCGGTCCACCTTGTCAGGGGCCTACCCACGTTGCGTCTTACGGTGCGTGGTCGCTACTCGAGAACCCGTCGGCCCCATCGGGCATCGATCCAGCCCACTGCCACTTTAGTGTTGCAATTCTTCGGGCTATGCCCGTTACTCTCGTTCTTCCTGCAGATCTCCTCATTCCTGGTTCGATCACGCAGTGAAACCCCAAGCATAGCCCTCTCCATTGCGCTTTGAGTGACTTTGAGCTTTCTTATAAGGCCCATTGTTAGCGACCACGTCTCAATTCCATAGGTAGGTGCAATACTTTATGTAAAGCATTGCTCTAGAAACGGTGAAGAATAACCTTGAAAAAGCTGCCACAACCTAGAACCGAAATATCGGAAACATGTGACGTCTACGCTCCCGCTTGGTAGATTCCAGCCCACTCACTCTCAATGTGAGGAGGCATGTTGCAAGGCAGTGGAAACAATACTTAAAGAGACACTGATTAAATGTTAATAAAAAAGTAGATCTAAAATACTACTTATGTATCAAATAAGTATCGATTGCTTCCGTCAAATTAACCTCTGAATTTTGAAGTTTGGCATCCGTTTTTAACAAAAACAGGTAGACGACGGCCAAATGTTTAAATTTGTGAAGTCCGTACTATAAAGTCGTGAGCAAAGTAAACTCAAGATGAAAATAGTGTCATTGCATTTTATTTGAAAAAGTACATTTCGTCGGCAGTAAAGACGGATTTCACATTGAGTAAACTACTGACTGGAATACTGCCGATTGAAGTCCAATCCCTCGTGTAGCCATCTTATCTCGCTACGGACCATGTCGAACTATGTACGCTTAATTTTCTGACCTAACAAATACCAGATTCGCCGTCAGAATCGACCGGCTGTTTAGAACAACATAAATGTTAAATAAACATGAAGGAAGGAGCTTAAGATGTAAAAACAAAAAGGTCGGCTATGATAAGAGCCGACCTTGACGATATCTCGCATATTAAATAAATGCCACAAATATTTCCAACATAAACATATTAAATATCGGAAACATGTGACGTCTACGCTCCCGCTTGGTAGATTCCAGCCCACTCACTCTCAATGTGAGGAGGCATGTTGCAAGGCAGTGGAAACAATACTTAAAGAGACACTGATTAAATGTTAATAAAAAAGTAGATCTAAAATACTACTTATGTATCAAATAAGTATCGATTGCTTCCGTCAAATTAACCTCTGAATTTTGAAGTTTGGCATCCGTTTTTAACAAAAACAGGTAGACGACGGCCAAATGTTTAAATTTGTGAAGTCCGTACTATAAAGTCGTGAGCAAAGTAAACTCAAGATGAAAATAGTGTCATTGCATTTTATTTGAAAAAGTACATTTCGTCGGCAGTAAAGACGGATTTCACATTGAGTAAACTACTGACTGGAATACTGCCGATTGAAGTCCAATCCCTCGTGTAGCCATCTTATCTCGCTACGGACCATGTCGAACTATGTACGCTTAATTTTCTGACCTAACAAATACCAGATTCGCCGTCAGAATCGACCGGCTGTTTAGAACAACATAAATGTTAAATAAACATGAAGGAAGGAGCTTAAGATGTAAAAACAAAAAGGTCGGCTATGATAAGAGCCGACCTTGACGATATCTCGCATATTAAATAAATGCCACAAATATTTCCAACATAAACATATTAAATTCTTTCGGGGGCAATTTGAGTCATTCCTCAGAATCTAGTTATTTGTGACTAATTCAACAGTTTTAGTATTCCATTTGGAACCGTTAAGCTCCTGAGAGGAGTACAACCGGAAATTGCCTCGCGAACGCGACATTCCCTCCGTCGCATTATTGTCAATTCGGTACGTCATTTCCGCTTTACGAAAACATCCTGTAATTATTCGGATATTGTCAAAACGTAATAGAGAGGGTTGTTAAAACGAATCACCTGCTGAATATTAATCTGGTACGAATTATTTATCATGTTTTTGTTTAATTTTAACGAGTCTCTTGGGAATTGCATAAATCTGGAAAAGACTTGTTAGAATAATCACGTTACGATAATTTGGTATTTTAAATTCCACACGGTAACGGTTTTGTATAGAAAACAAAAAAAATAAAGAATAAAAAAATTACTTAAACATTTTTCACAGTTCATGAGAAGAATTTCAATATCAACTTTCAGAATGTCAAACCTCAGGATTTGGTATTCTGATTGTTGATATTAAAATTCTTAGTGTGTTCAGGCACGCCGCAAGATCATATTTAAGGTAATATCACAGATTTAGAACTGTGATATTCAATTGAATGTGATTTTGTAGTCTTTGTACTACAAAGCTCTTACAAAATGATTATAGAAACTGAACCGTGAAATATCACACACATACCAATAATTTGGATATTGCAATTGCGGTCCTCTGTAACCACAAAGCGGTATGGAATCGGTTCGGTGTCAACGCATTGTTTCAGCCGCACTATCAATTATCCTATACCGGCTGACCGAAATATTGGTAATCATGAATAATAAAGCAATGTAGATAACATTGCTTAGGTAGGTAGGTACATATTATTGTTTTAAAACTGTTTGTAAATATTATCGCGTATTTTTATTATAGGGGTTGTGAGTATAAATTGTCGTTACATTTCTGGATTAGATAAATAACTTTAAATAATTTAAGTCGATATTTTTAGTCTGCCAAGCGTTGGAATTATGGCAAACCCCCCAAAGCCTTGGGAGAAGCCTTTGTCCGGCAGTAGACTTCTATAGGCTGAAGAAGTTTTTTTTTTTTTTGGAAAGATAAACTTCACCAAAATAGGTTCCTACTATATATACTACTAGTATATGTCTAAAAAGGTAAAGCCAAGGTGTAGGGAAACGATGGACTTTACTTTATTTAGATTTAATTGTTCGGTGGTGGAGTAATAATGGCTTGTAAAAATAAATATATATAGCTAAGCCGCCGGCGGAAGGCATACTAGCCTTCCGCCGGCGGAAGGCTAGTATGCCTTCCGCCCACGGCTTCGCTCGCATGGAGATTGGTTATATCGCGCTTTTTAGATTTCCCACGGGAATATCATTTTCTTCCGGGATAAAAAGTACCCTATTATTTAATTCGGATTTTCAACTTTACGTTTGAAAAATTTCAAAGCAATCGGTTCAATAGTTACGGCGTGAAAGCGGAACAAACAAACAAACTCACTTTTCGATTTATAATATTATAGTAAGGATAAAAAAATTAGAGCATACATTTTTCTTTTCCAAAGATTAGGTTGCAGTTTCTCAGAGTAGATTCCAACAGTGCGTTCCTGTAACCATCTCACTCTGATAACTTAGGGGCGAGCTGTCCTTCTATCTTATGGTAGGGATTGACACTATTGACAGTTCATTCTAAGTTCACTTCACTGAACTTTTTAAAGAATCAATCGGCAGTTCTTACAATACGTTAACTTATTCGGCTCGAAGGTCTAAAACAAAATTGTTGCTTGATGAGTAAAAATCGCAACTGTGACCCACTAAAGCTTTAACAAGAAATCCGACTGAATTATCTACAGTTTCGTCACGTTCACAACGTCAGTCTATCCATCCATCTGCCTTAATTAAACACGCTCTTGTACTTCTTTTGTTTCACCGTTTTCTATAGGGAAATGCACGCCCCAATAACAAGAACTTATAATGAAATACATACCTAGATATTGCTCTTCGTAATTTCCCTTTCCATGTGAGTAATAAAACCGAACTGACTGTATATAGATAAAATTAAAAAAAAAAACTATTATGATTAAAATTAAAAAAAAAAAATGTTGTGTATTAAAAATACTACTATCGAAACTAAACTAAACTCCAATATTAAAATGGTACCGAATCACCGCAAATAATGAAATAAGTAAAAAATTTAAAGAGTTTTATTAAAATCTAACGGAATTACGTAAGTAGGTAGGACACGTGATGCAATATAAATCACGAAACACATTATATAACATGTATGTTAAATGAATACATAACCCGCATTCCTTTTTGCAACGCAACAAAACTTCGGCGGGATGATACTCAAATATATAACTTAAAGCCTCAGACACACTAGGGGACAAATGGCGTGCAACACGTGTCGCCAGCGACGTTGGGTGCAGTAGTACGAACGGACTTCGGTCGACATGTCTGGCAACATCACGCTACACGGGTCACCAGCGACGACAGATGAGGTAGCGCGACGTTGCCGGCAACGTCCACGTTCCACGTTCCACGACGTTCCAGACATGTCGAGCAAAGTCCGGACTTTGCTCGACATGTCTGGAAACATCGCGCGACACGTGTTGCCAACTACATTTACTGCTACGTTGCTACGGACATAAGTCGCGCGATGTCCCCAGATATGTCAGGCGAAGTTTAGCGAAGTCGCATGACTTCATCAGACGTCGCTGCGGACATAAGTTGCGCGTTGTCGCCATATTTTTCAGGCGAAATCTGCCGGCTCCGCTTGACATGTCACTATGTGTGTCTGGCTTAAGCCCCGCCGCAGACTGGAGCGATGCGACTTACTAAGCGACGTGCGTCAAGCGACTCACGCGTACGTCACCTGTTTCTTTCCGTCACTCCTCTGCGAGCTGCGTCGCGGTGACTCGTGGGTTGCTCTGCACACATAAATGTTATATAATGTGATCCAGATTGCACCGAGTGTCCTATTCAAAGCACAGGTCCGTTCGTGTGTGGAGTACTGCAGCTACATGTGGGCTGGTGCTGCAAAATGCCACCTGGCTACTTTGAATTCAGTGGATAGGCTTGCGAAGAGGCTAATTGGCGACCCATATTTACCTCAAAACGGTATTCAAAGCCTGGAGCGCAGGCGAAGAGTAACCAGCCTGTCGGTGTTCTATAGGATGCATTTTGGAGAGTGTGCGACGGAATTGCATGATTTAATTCCCCCATCTCCGTTCCATCATCGGACGACCCGTTGTACGGCTAGTTTCCACCCTTACCTTGTTACACCGCAACGATCCGAACGAAGGTTCTAGCCTCGTCTTTTATACCGCGTACATCGAGGGATTGGGTAAATTTGCCAGCGGCGGTTTTTCCGTCGGACTACAATTGAAGTATCTTCAAAGCTATTCATTATAGAGTAGGCTCTTAATAAACTAGCGCACTTTACCATCAACGAATGCATCACTGCTTACCATCAGGCGGGATCGCGGTCAAGCGCTAGTTTATATTTTATAAATAGAAAAAAGAACAACTTTTAACATTTGTTTCTCCCGCAGTCGCTGTTGCAAGTCGCATGTCGCTTATGCGTGTGACTTATGGCAGCGCGTTTACGGGTATTGTTGTATAGTGTTTCCAGTGCGAATAGCGCAAAAGCTTATTGTTTTAACATTATATTCTCATCCATTATCTGTAAAGCTATTAAGGATATTGGGTTGTAACCACAGCAAAGGGACGTGGTTTATCGATATTAAATCGTGGTTTGTACCTCATTTGGTATTATTTTAACATTGAAATTACAATTTATAATTTAACGTACATGTACATGTTGGTATGGATTTCTTTTTTAAATTATAGCCGATATCACAATCCTTTTTGGCTATAAAACTACTACAGCAAGATTAAAATTGTAGTGAAATGATTATTAGATTATTTCTTTAGAACAGCTTAGCAGCTAAAGCTTTCAAGAAATTTTTTTTGCGGCGGTTTTCTTTGGAAAGTTTACAAAGACGAGTGAAGAGTGTCTGAGACACTTGTTACAGTTTATATAAATAGCAGTTGTAAAATAATTACCAATAGGTATATTACTCATCTTAACTAATACGAAATTCGATCAAAGAATCGAAGATCGACTGAAGATTGATCATCCAATGAACCGTTATGAATATTTACGAGTGATATCATATACTGATACTTGCCAACGATAAGCGCTAATCGGAATATTATACAGCTCGACGCATAGTTCTGATGTAGTATCATATTAATTTTATTAATTCGGTAATCAAGGGCAAGCGATAAAGGCTGTAACAGACTGTCAATATTGACTGCGAAGAAGAAAGCAATAATGTTTGCTGTCATTAGCAAATCATTATTCATTCTGACGTTAAGTTACATCTGGCCTTGTGATTGGAGCTGGTTGTATTTATCAAACTGCTATTATGGAAGATTATTTATCAAACTACCTAAAAACTTGCTAAATAGAACCCTCAATTAGGTTTTGGTGATTAGGTTCCAAAAATAGGAATGATTATTTCTCGTAAAACGATACAATTGACTTTTTCATACTTATTATTGTTTCCCGTCGTTTTCTCGTCGCAAAACACCTTACTCTTGTACACGCTGTAAGAAAACAGTTTTTGATGTGATGTAATCGTACATTGTGGATATGTGGATATTATAAACGTCTTTGCCTTTGAGAGACAGCTCTGCTAAGGGTTACATTTAGAACGTTCCTTTGATGTGTACCATGGTGTAATTTGTATGAAATTTTGTTATTCGGGATGTTTAAAATGTTACATTCAATTCGTATTCGAGTTTTAAATGAAATTTTAAACACATAATTTGCTTATCAAGAAACAAGGCCTAAGACACTATGAGTATAAAAATATGGGATTGTAGATATATGACACTCTAGGTTTACATAAGATACTTTTCTTATAATACATTTTAAATCAAACTATAGTGAATAGACTATAGTCTATCTCGAACCTTATAAGGTTAGAGCCTGACCTCTGAAATGTCTCGCGTGTGTAAACGCAATGTTTCTCAACGAATCGGCAAAGTAATTGTCATTGCGTGATCGTGTCGTGGCCTGTAGCCGAAATATTATTCAACCGGTACATAACTACACCACTAATAACAACTTATGTACTTGCCGTAAAATTAGTAATTGAAAATTATTGTGCTAACGAGTATCTGAAATTGTATGATAACATGAAAATGTATACCTGGATTTTTTGGTAAAACATTGTAATGAGTCAGTTATATGATACGCTGTGGGAATATCGAGTAGTTACCGTCGTATGGCATTTATCTCACAATTTTACAGTCATAAAACTATATATTAAGCCGCTCAGTTAGTAAAACCGCTTGTATTTTACCTTTATGTCTTTACTTTTGGTTCCGGGCTCAGGGCCCCCTGGCCCTGAGCCCGGAACCAAAAGTAAAGACATAAAGGTTTTTTAAACATAACTGTAAGTGACACTTCCTGCGAAAGCGGAACGGTTCCTGAAGAAGTCCGGATGTTAAGTTTTGTGCTTCCTATTCCGAAGACAATAAGAAATTTAAATAAGTTTCCGCCATGCCGTTTGTACGTCCATCACTGTCTTTTTTTCGCAGACTATAAAGTACTACGCTACAATAAACATACCCTCAAAAATACATGTACAAAATTAATCAAAAACGTTTCAAGAACAGACTCAAACACAATACAGGTTGTTCCCCTTTTCGATAGCGAAAATAAACATAGTACGAACAAATACGCGCGTATGTTGGCTGTACGTGTGGAAGGGCATTTTAATTTTTTCCCTTGTAACAATAACATTCTACGCGCGCTCCCCCTTAATTAATGTGAGGAGAGTCGGGTAAATTTAGCATCGTAACGAAGTATTGTTTTAACTTGCAGCGTATATTGGTGTGTTTTTATTCACATTTTATGCTCTTAATTTCTTTTTTGTATGGTCTTCGTGAAGTTTATGCCGCAGATTTATTTGATCATATTTCATTTAAAGTCCCAGTTTTTTGGATTGTTTAAAAAAACTGAAATGCGGATAAAACAATTTTGTATTTACTTTATATTAGAAATGTAATCCTTTTTACCCGACTACGGCAAAGCAAAAGGAGGGTTATGATTTTGACAGGCTATGTATGTATGTATGTTCATCTGTTCCCTCGTAACTTCTAAACTATTTATCAGAATTCGACAAATGACATATCATTAGAAGCGTCTTAATTGTCCGCTGGTTATAGGCTATATGGAGTTTCACAAAATCTAATGTGGCGCCCTCTAGCGGACAAAACATACAGAGTAAAAAAATAAAGTTAAGATAAATATGGCGTGTTTGGTATCATTTGAAAGCTCTTTACTTGTACATTTTGAATATATATATATATATTAGTAGCATTTGCTCGTGACTTTACCTGTATTCATGGGCTGGTTGCATATAATTCACATCTTTTCGTTCATAGCTTCTTTACTACTTATCAGAATAAGACCACTGCGGTACCATTAGAAAGGCCTTGATATTCTGTTACTTATGAGCAATAAAGCTTGTCACCAAATTTGGTATTGCGCCCTCTAGCGGACAAAAAGTTCTATGTGAATATAAAATTAAAATAATAAAAAGTAAAAAAACTAAAACCCAACTACGACAAAAAACGACGCTGAAAAAGTATAAAACAAGATTATCAGAATACTGAACTGAACAAAGTTGCTAATGTAGTTGCAAGTAAATGGACACAGTAGTAATGTCATACAATACTATTCTGAAGTATGCAATATTCACTATGTAGAGATAAATTTTCATGTTTGGAAAGGCGTAGTCACACGTAACATATACCTATCTATGTACCTACCGAAGCACCTTGACAACGTCGCCTTTCCAAACATGAAAATTTATCTCTACATAGTGAATATTGCATACTTCAGAATAGTATTGTATGACATTACTACTGTGTCTATTTACTTGCAACTACATTAGCAACTTTGTTCAGTTCAGTATTCTGATAATCTTGTTTTATACTTTTTCAGCGTCGTTTTTTGTCGTAGTTGGGTTTTAGTTTTTTTTTACTTTTTATTATTTGTTTATGTGATTAGTAATGAAAATGTTTATTTGCTAAAAAGGGCTTTACATTCCCTTAAAGTTTTAACTGTAAACACATTAACTTTACATTTTGAAATCATCATCATCATCTCAGCGTTAATCCCAGTCACATCCGAAGCTTTTTCCGCTTTGGAGTCTCGGGTCCGCTTTACCAGTCCAACTGCTGATTTTGGCTAAACTTCGATATTTTCCGTGAAGCGACTGCCGTCTGACCTCCACAACCCGAAGGGGCTATCAAAGCATTGCAGTTAGACCAATTGTTGGTCTTTTGAGGGTTCCAAAAACCCGTAACTGCTGTCATTAGATGTTCATATGGCAACCGAGACCAACGGTTTAACGTGCTTTCCGAGGCGTGACTGCAAATATTCATATTCATGCATACAAATATTTGCACAGCATGGGGATCGAACCCGTGCCTCTTTTTGGATTAATCTTAATGTTATAATTAATATTATATTAATAAAATATTAGTTATCATAGATTTTGAGGCTAACTACTCTTTCCGTAACACGCCTACGTTTTAATATGGCTACCTACCAACAAAACGAAACATCGCAAAGACCCAAAATTGTATTACAAAACATCCTTCCCGTTTCCCTGCTCGAGGGCAAATTTCAGCTGTATAAAAAAAGAAAAACACCAACAAATAAAAAAATATAAACAACTGGGACACAAAATTTCCTCGCGTTGAATCTGCTTACTCATAATTACCAGAGTTTTTAAATACGAAAAATAAAAACATGCTCGTATAGAGTAGGGCGACGGATCTAAGACCTCTGAAAAACGAGCCAACATTATTTATTCTCGGCCCTCTTTCGGTTTTAATTCGGATTTATGTATATAAATTAAAGAAAGAGGCTTATATCCCCGGTCTGTGACGTGGACGTTCTTGTGCTACCGTCAGTTCCTTAAAACCAGTACATTTGAGAAGCGAGTCAGTGGAAATTTTCAAAAAGGGTATATGCCTTACTGCGTGTTAACAATTTTAGTTCTCGCCACATCAAAGCACTAAAGGATGTTTGCAAATATTTATGGACCCGTCTTTTCGGTTACCTGTGCTCAACGCTCATAAACAAGTCTCCATAGAGTTTAATTATCACTCGTTTTAAACAAGAATTTCTGTTTTTGGGATTGGTATTTCCATAATTATAAATTCTTTCGTAATAACAAGCCAGATAGAAATTCCATACAAGCCATCATCATTTTCCTGTCCCGATCCCAAATTAAATTTAGGCGTAATAAAAAAGTCCAAAAAAGTAACCGAAAATAGGCAATATGAAGCGTGAATATTGAAATAACAGAAGCTAAAAATTTATGTGTCAGTAATGATTAGTAAGCCCTTTCATGGAAAAGTGAAAAACAATTTTTGTGCCCGATGACACATGTACATAGATGGAAAAAACGTGTCATGTGCGATTTCGAATCACTAAATCGCGTTACGAATACATCATCACAATTCCAACGATAAATAGGTGAAAAATGGTTTCTGATATTTTATGATATTAAAGTACATATCAAAATAAAAATACTAGCTGTCCATAGCTCAGTTCGTGTTTAGCAAAGTGAAGTGAGATTTTAAAATATCCATTCCAAAATAAAATTCCGGATTATGACGAAATTTTCTGCTTCATTACAAAATCCTTTGCTTTGATGGAACTTGCATAAAGTTGAACTCAGCAAAGTCGTGTCAAAGGGCGATCCCCATATGGACGTCAAAGTGACGGGTGTGCACAGTGCAACACAGACAATTCCTTTACGAACTAACGCAAAATTTTTTACAAATCAATTCATTGGCTTCCTTGTATCCTGACTTGAATATGTTGTATTAAATCTTTGAATTCCCCTTTCCGTCAGTTGCCGGAGAATTGATAGCAACTATAAGGCAAATACCATTGCCTGGCGACAAAGGGCAACGGTAGCTTATCCTTTGAAGCTTCATTGCATCATGAGCACCTCATACATATTCCACACGTCATACTTGGCGACTTAGATTCAAAATACCAATGCTCTGTCGTACGTTATATACCTATTCACCTATATACCACTGCACAACAAATTAGAATTTCCGGCTTACACTGAATTTTAAATATTATAAACATATCAAATGGATTTCTTTAAAAAAATATTCATGCTTTGAGAATCCTTGTAGGATAGCGGATGGCTAGGATTCTCAAAGCATGAATATTGCTTACTACTTAGGTACTATTTATAACTTACATATTTCTTTAAAGATAAGCCACAGATGCATGTTTATCGTTTTTATTGACTTAGAGATTTTTAGTGAAGGATACTTTACCTACAAAAAAACCAAAGTCTGAGTAATGCCTAAGTAGTTGGAAAGTGTCATAGTTTAGACAACTTTTACAAATTATTCGAGACACTTGTTCAAACTTTCTCTCTTTTAATATATCTGTAAATATTCCAGTTAAGATAAAACTTTTAAATAGAAGTGTCATCTGAAATAATAATTTAAATATTTTATTTATTCGAGTGTAGGTAAGTTTGTAACCGAAAACTAAAAAAAAAAACATAATTTAATTTAAGTTTTGCTGTGAAATGTGGTTCTGTCAAATACCTACAATAATATTCAAAGATTTTATTTGTAAAGGGTTTTTAATGTCTTGAATTATATCGGTCATTTGCAAGCTACAGTGCCGTTGCGAATTCGCAAATGGTTTGATGCCTCGTTTGATATTCTCTCCATTAGGACCAAATTAAAAAAAAGAAACGTTCAGCGCTCGTAAAGTAGAAAACTTTTTGCGCATCATCGTTTTTCTGTGAGTGGAAAATGATGTCTTCATTAGCTCTCACTTTAGTTTGTGTTATTTAGGTGTAGTTTCAACTATACTGTAGTGCCTTCCACAAAAGTTTACCGGTATAATATCCTCGAGGATCCAGTTACTCTCAAAAGTTTTCCAATTTGAGAACCGCGTAGTTTTTTAATTTAGGACAGCGGGAGTTAAAATATGTTAAGCGCAACTGAAAATACGCATGTGTTTGTTTTCATTAGCATTCCCAATGGTAATAAGGGGTGAAACGAGGGAGAGCCGCCGTTCGGCTAATATAAAATGTGGCCTAAATCGCACCTGTACATTGTGGAGCGTTTCGTTTCATGTATTCAAGCACTGCGATTCGCGTGAATAGACCTTTCAGCGCGCAATTTTTAATGTAGCAATCTTCTATTGGGCAAGCGGGTAAGCTGCAAGTAGCAGGCAATATCCAGAGGATCGATCCAGTTCCGCTATAAAATGCGGAGCGATGCAGTGACTCCTTTGTGATACGTAGTTATTGAGCCCGATACAATGTCGGCACGGTCTGTTCTCACTTTGTATGACGTTGCTGTTCCTTAGAATCGTAATAAAATTTTGCGCATCGTATCCTACCTCTGTCATTTCTTCATTTTGTTGCGACATATTGGCTTTCCGTTATTTCTCGATGTTGTTTTGTTCGCCGTTTCGAGATCATCTGTCATCCGAATTTCTGTTATGTTGATATTGAATTTCGCTTTCATGAGGTATTCTTTGCCATTTTTATTGTTACGTTTTTATATTATCGTTTACGATTATGCGGCTTTGTGGCTTACACTTAATTTGAACAGACTTTAACTCTTACATCTGATTACCAGGGTTAAGAACTAATTTCTCACACATATATTCAGAATCCGCTCCGATTAACTCGAACCAGTTTCTTAAATATATCATGAATCAAATTCAGCCCTGACAATAATTACATCCGTCGCAATACAACTATCAATACGCAATCGGAGCACTAAAGGGTTAATATACAAAACGTGCAAGAAGCACACATTATTTAATCAATTTACTCGTACCAGGGTATCAATGTGAAATCATGCAGATAAACGAAATCGAGGGTTCTGCATCCTGATCCCGTGCCTGGTTACTTAAAATCGCATGTATAATTTAAAAGGAGTGGCTGACACACCACATTTACCATGTGGAGGGCAGAGAGATCGCACGTCCCCGATAACGCTGATAAAACGGGAAGCTGGGTTTTAAGGATTTATCACCGGCCCCTAGATTTATTCATTTGTAATTGTACCCACTTGTGGAATTCACTTATACATTTAAAACTGTTTGCAACTTACTCCCAGCGCTTATTTAGGCGTATAACGGTTAAGCGTTTCGGGCAGTATGTAGGCCAATATTAATTAAATTATTCCACCAATTACTCCATGAAAATAATTAAAGCAACTTGGTATACGATAGTATCAGTAAATACCGGAGCCAAAGTAAAACTATTTTAATATCAAAACTGTTTGTACGTTTTTTTTTTTTACAAAAAGAACAGAGGCGATCCCTTTTAAAAACTTTCATAATAATATCAGTAAGTACTTTTTTCTTCATGCGCAGCTGGGTTGGTTTTCTAATTATTTAAAGTCTATATATAAGTGTTTTGTAAATGACATTTGAAAGGGAGTGATGGCCGTACCATATAGGGGTGCTTTCAAAGATCAAAGCTAAAGTAGAATGGATCTTTAGAAGAAACGCGGCGAGATAAAATGTGCCTTCTGGCTTCAAATCGACCCTTATCTATCTCTCTTAAGAGTATCACTCTAATGTTGTGTACTACAATAATACTCTTAGGTAAGTAGGTGGGAAGTTACCTCAATCAAACTAAAAGTTATCACAGTATTTTTTTTTAATAATTGTTAACTAGTGCTTGACTGCAATACCCGCCTGATGGTAAGCAATGACGCAATCGTTGATGGTAAAGCGCAGTAGTTTATTAAGCCTATTCACTTAAAAAACTTAGGAATAGGAAGGCTGACGGCAACCCAAGACCAACACAACCAACGATGCTGCGCCAGAGGGAGATTGATCTGGAAACTCTCCACGACCTCCCGAAACTCCCGACACAACAACATTTGGCGCATCGTACCCGGCACACATCGCAATACAATTACTGCTCAGTCAGACCCGTACGGCTTCACCAGACATCATGCCGGAATACGACGAATCGCTTGGCGGCAAGACTTTGTCTGGTGGGTGGTAACTTTTGCCGGCAGCCGATGTTATGGCCTACCACCGAGAAAATTTGGAACAGCTTAAATAGCATGTTTAGGTGTTTGCCAAGAATCTGTCGTCAGAGACACCCAGTAAAGTGTCGAGGTCACTCGCTATGCCAACGAGTCGTGCAGATAATTGTTGTGAAGCGAGTATTATCGTTTTAGTGATCGCTCATTTTTGGTATGGCCACGGAATTTCGGTATTCCAAAATGCATTATCGTAATGCAACATTCGCCGTCCTTGGTCCGCCCCGTATGCTCCAAATCGATTCACAGTGTACCAATTTCGATGCCGACTACGCCTCGGTAATGGAATTTGAAAAACCGAACATTACAGGACATCAGGTCTTACATTTATTCGAGTTGGCATATTTGAACAAGTTCGTGTACTAAAAGTAATACAAGAAAAAGTTTCAACGTAACTTACGTGGAGGCGACGACCGAGGAGTTTTCTTTCAACATATTATACATTTACTTTCACATATAAGAGCTGAAACGAATATAAAATTTGAAGTTCGTTTTGTTTGTGAAGTAAACTTTGTGTGTGAGTCTATTATTGAGAGGGTTTTTGAAACAGTTAGATATATCAAGCCTTATATTATTATTATAATTTTGTTATATTATTAAATTTATAACTCCGTAAAATATAGGAATCCATGTAGTGCTTTCTCAACAAATCATATCTAAAAATAATCTATTTCTTTTTTCCGCAGATTCTTTTAGTGGTTTATAAAATATGATGTAAACATTATTCTGCATAAATAGCCGTCATAGGATGGTCGTGGTTTCCAGGCGGCTTTTACAAAAGAAATCTTAAGTTTTTCTGCGGAACAATATTCCGTATATTCTCTTCGTTCGAGATTGCCAATGAGGTTACGATAAGGCGAGCTCGGCGCGTGAGTCTGCATATTTTTCTGGCTACGTTTTCAATTTAATCCGTATAATCTCAATGTGGGGTTGTTATCAAACAATTTCTCCCTTATTTGATGGAGAATTTTTTAATAATAATAATTTCGTTTTCGCAAAAATGCAAAGCAGGCTGGTGATAATGTTAGGAAGTTATGTTTTTAAATTGGAAAGTGTTTTGAGCTTTTTCTTTACTTTCATTATTATCAAATAAGAGCCACTTTTCAATAGAAAAGCAGCGTTTATTATTCACCAATAGATCGTATTACACGATGTGGTGGCCTAGTGGTTAAAACACCAGCCTCTCAAGTATGAGTGTGCGGGTTCGATTCCAGGTCAGACGAGTACCAATGTAACTTTTCCAAATTATATGTACTTTCTAAGTATATCGTGGACACTAATGACTGATTTAAGGTAAAGGAAAACATCTTGAGGAAACCTGGACTTTAAGTCTGAAATCGCCAACCGGCATTGAGCAAGCGTGGTGATTACGCTCAATCCTTCTCTGTATGAGAGAAGACCTATGCCCAGCGGCGGGATGATAAAAAGGTTGATGATGATGAATGGATCGTATAGAGGGTCACTAAAATTCAATCAACAAAAAGTTGTAAAAAGATCACCAACTGTTTCCAACGTATGTACTTAACATAATTTATATTTATAAACCCGAGTAATCTTTGTATTAGTTTATCGGTAAATATTGGTATTGGCACCAAAATCCCAAAAAGACACCTGCTAAACAAGTAATGTAAATCCGAACCCATAATACGTTTAAGTGCAAAAACGAAACGCACAAGGCTATGGGTAGAATACTCACTTAATCCCTAAAATCCTTTAATGGACGTTCGAAAATGTTGTCTAAAAGGTGTAACCGCTCGCTGTACCGGCTTTACTGACCAAAAGCGTGATAATTATCATTAAAACTGTACATTGTGATACTGCACAAAACATACGGAAATTTCATTTTGAATCATGTTGGAGCTGAACTATCACCTCAATCAATAAACGCTGCTTAAAGTTAACTAGTGATTAGCGATTATTTAAACGATGATAAAAGTTAAGTGACGTGAAAACGTCAAAATGTATGGTTAAATAATGGCTAATCACTAGCTAACTTTAAATAGCGATTATAAATAAAAGCGAAACAATTTCAAGCAACAATACTGCTGTACATTATCTAATGTTCCCGGGATGCACCTACTAGGAATTATTTGTACTGAAGACCTCTTCCTTTTGTTGAATCATCCATACTAATATTATAAATGCGAAAGTTACTCTGTCTGTCTGTCTGTTACGCTTTCCCGCTTAAACCTCTCATCCGATTTTGATAAAATTTGGCACAGACAATCTTTAGACCCTGAGAAAGAACATAGGCTAACTTTTATCCCGGAAAAATTGATGTTCCCGAGGGTAATCTAAAAAGCGCGATATAACCGAACTCCACGCGGGCGAAGCCGCGGGCGGAAAGCTAGTGTTTTTATAACGATACATGATACTTCTTACTAATTATGTCTGACGTATATAAGTATACGAATGTAGAACTCAGAAACATCCTCACACCCTGTTTACCTATAACCTAAACCATTTACCGTTTTAATAACAAACACAATTGGTGGTTTTGACGGGAAAGTTAAGATGAGTGTCACGCGCATATTTCATTGTACTTTTAAAGTTATTTATAGTGTCGTTTACTAAATAAAAGCGAGTGATTTATGTAGTAAAAAGTGCATTCAGTAAATAATTCACAAAGAACATTGAAATATCGGAGCATAGTGGCCACATCATGACTTTGCTTCAAACCTCCCTCATAGTCACGCGGTTCACGCGGCCGTCTTTTTCAACTGTCATAGGCGATATCCGCCATTATTGTGAAATAAAATTTTCAAAGGATTCCTATAATTTGTTACACGTGTTAATGGCAAAATTGTGGTATCTATTCCACAGAGGCCATTGATCGAGAGTTGAGGTTGAATCTCACCTTGAAAAAGGAAGAAGAAGAACAAACACAATTTTCTATTTTTACAATAGTCTAACCTGCTTCAATTTGCAAGCATTCATGTCTTCTATTCGATTACTAGGAACGGTAATATATGAGCCAACACATCACTGTCTTTTTCTTTCCGCAAACCAAAAATATTACGAACACTCTGCCCCTATTCCTCTCTAAAATGCATTACGGCGTTTCTACTCGTAGCCTTTAACAAAGAAACACACTCGCTATATTTTTGAAGACGCAGCAATTAGCGACCATTAATGCAAATCAATGCAATTTTGATTTCTCCAGAGGAATAATAAAATTGATCAAGATAATTGATTATCTGCCTCATTTTTACATTTCCTACTCATTTTGAAGTCGAGTGAAGCAGAAAATGGTATTCCGCAATCATCAACTAGATACAAATCCGCCCTTTTTAAAAAGACTCGTAAGCGGAAACAAAGAGGGCCATTTTGCAATTTTAATGTAGCATTATTGGTGAGGAGCGCACATTCAAAAGAACTTTTACCTTAAAAAGATGACTGCGCAATCCCTCACGTTTGACGATGCAGTACTTTCATCTTAGCTATAGTCAAAAACTGCACCGCTATTACTGCTAGCAGTCCCAGTGGATCGGAAATCTTTTGCACTCTGATTCTTTTACAGACGAATGGAAAATTTAATTTGGCTCTCATTTTAGGGTGCGCGACTTTAGGTGAATACGATTCATACTTGAAGTTCATCCCTCAATAAACTATCAGCTAGATGGATTGGATTTTGGAAGTCTTAAAATTTTACTCACGAATTCCGTTCGCGCTTGTAAAAGAAATATTTTCAGAGTTCAATATCTTGAAAATGAAATGTACTCGTGATTCAGATTTTTGAGTAAATAAGCAGAGTAATGAATAATTAAGGAAGCCGAGCGAGGATGGCTGCTTAAGACGGCTCTCGTATATTTTACGAGTCGTTTTACTCAGCGTAAAGGAAAATCTACTCTGACATAGTAAACGTGGATTTCAAAATAATATTTATCTCGGGACTGGTCCGAAAGAGAGTGATTAACTTCCTACTAATTTGGACACTATTCATTTTGGTTCAACTCAACGCTGCAGTGAGTCGATACTAAATGAAAAATAGTGCATTGAATTGAATCGTTTCGAATGCAATGTGTATGAATTTTAAACTGTCTGCATACAGATGAAGCAGGCATATTGTGATTGAAAAACTGATTTAGATCAAGCGCCACTCCAAAGTGTTTTGTGTAGGATTATGTTTGGCATTTAGGTATTACAATAGATGTGAGAGATCCATTTCTAAAATTTTCAAGAATTTGTTTGTGCAATCCCGTCCTCAACTAAAACTTTTGTGTTATTATCGCATAAAAACCCTAAAATATTAACTTAGGAAAAAATGGCGCAACATGTTAACATAAATACACATGACATAATTTAAAAAAAGAACAATAGTTGTTGGTTGATATAATCGTCCAGATCAGCGAAAAGTATGAGTATCCGTAACATATTCGGGCTCACGTTCCGCTGTTATCAGCGGGACGCAGTCGACCGCGACGTAGTCCTGTCCCCCACTCCTTCGCAATTGTTTATTTCTATGGATAATCTTTACCAACGCTCCGCTTAATATAAATAAATAAAAGTAATACCAACCCTCCCAAACAAATAGACACAACGATAATGACAGTCAATTATTAGATTAGGAATTTTGAAAAACGGGTATTATTTCAATTGTTAAAGATAATGAAACTCACTTTTATATTTGGATTTTTATCAAACGAGCAATTTTTTTAGCAATTATAACATTCGATTTTTAAATTTGAATTATTATCTAATGATTCGCTGGACTGAAAAAAAAAAACAAATAATGAAGTTGTCACAGTGGCCTATCATCTAGTTCGAAAAGTGTAAAGTCTATATGCGAATGGTTTATTGTCTCTGAATGTGAGTTACACTTATGGGAAAGCTATTTTCCCACTCATATACAGGCGTACTAGGGATTATCGTATGCAGTACATTGTTGAATGTGGCTACCGATAAGCTCCTATATCACTAAGTTTTCCTGTTATTGATATTTCGGTTGCTTATGATAATACATTACAGAGGTATTGACGCTAAATTGCCCGAAGTGTCTACTAAGGTCTTGTTTTAATGGGCAGGAGAAAGGAAAACGATATATTAATGTTTTATCATACTTTAATATATGAAGGCGCACGTGTAGCTTATGCATGATAACCCTAAAGTGTTTTATATCCGTATCATTATGTAAAGTAGGGCCTAAAACAACTCTTCGTGAGAATTTTATGTTCGCTATCAGTTTAAGCCGTAATTTAAAGGAGATACTTTTATTTGGATATATGAGCCTCTATGTTTTTAAACTAGA
This sequence comes from Sesamia nonagrioides, assembly GCA_017933935.1. Lineage (NCBI taxonomy): Eukaryota > Metazoa > Arthropoda > Insecta > Lepidoptera > Noctuidae > Sesamia > Sesamia nonagrioides. The sequence continues at coordinate 955,496 of JADWQK010002002.1, read as the reverse complement.
CCGAGTTTATGCGGTGATGTTGGGTTAATCGACTAAGTACGTACTTACATTACTTTGGTAGCTTAGGTTTTATTGTAGACTATTTTTATTATCTATGTACTATTGTTTGGAAGTTGCTTTGAAATACGCAGTTGTGTAAAAGTTTATTAATGTTAGCTGTTAATAGAACATTTATATTAGTCATCATCATCATCACTTCAGCATTCCTAGTTGCACCCGCAGCTTTTTCAGCTTTGAAGTCTGGAGTCCGCTTTATCAGTCTAACTGCTGATTTTGGCTAAACTTCGATATGGGAAGATGAAGCGACTGCCGTCTGACTTCCACAACCCGAAGGCGATATCGAAGCATTGCAGTTAGACCAATTAATGGACTTTTGAGGGCTCCAACAACCCGTAACGACTGCCATTAGATATTCGTATGGCAACCGGTACCACCGGCTTAACGTGCTTTCCGAAGCACGGCCAGGCTAGTGTAAATATTCATATTCATGCACAAATATTTTCTTTAGAGGCTGTCAAACATTGAAATCATAACTAGTATTAGGTATAATTGTTATACGTAGCATAAATTTTATCCCAATATGTCATCATCCTCAACCTTCTTATCGTCCTACTGCTGGACCCAGGTCTCCTCTCATGCAGCGAAGGATTGAGCGTAATCACCACGCTTACTCAATGCGGGTTGGTGATTTCGGAGTTACAAGTCCAGGTTTCCTCAAGACGTTTTCATCACACCGTAATCAGTCATTAGTGTCCAAGATGTACTTAGAAGTACATATAACTTAGGAAAGTTACATTGGTACATGCCTGACCTGGATCCGAACCCACACACTCATACTTGAGAAGCTGGTGTTTTAATCACTAGGCCACCACGACATGTCGATATGCCAACATGATCGAAACTCACGCGGATTGAACCGCGGGATGCAGCTAATCTATACTAACATATATAAAGCTGAAGAGTTGGTTTGTATGTTTGTTTGTTTGTCTGTTTGTTTGTTCGCGCTAATCTCGGAAACTACTGGTCCGATTTGAAAAATTCTTTTTGCGTTGGATAGCCCATTAATCCAGGAAGGCTTTAGGCTATACAACATCACGCTGCGATCAATAGGAGCGGAGCATTATTAATTCAACGAGAATGAAGTCGGTTGCGGCTGTTAGTTATTTATAAATATAATATTCTTATTTTGAATTATTATTAAATATAATAACTTGTTTTGTTTTTTAATAATACAAGAAGTATTTTTGACGTGATACTCAGACAGGTAGAATGCCTCAGGGAAACTTTGCATTATCTTTCTTTAACGAGGAGTAGACGGAAAATTGTCGATAACAATGCCTTTTTTAAAGGGTTACGTCATATCGAGTTACTTTTGTCATTACGTAAAGAACAAGATCTGTTTACTGTCTCTGAGAAAAGGTATTTGTATATTTTTAACCGACTTCAAAAAAGGAGGAGGTTATTATAATAAAAATAATTCTCTGGAACTAAAAGTCCAATTTAAAAATATATTTCTGCATTGATGGCCCGACTTATAAAAGACCCCTTTTTCACGTTATGATTTTTATAAGCAGAGCGAGGCAAGTAAAACCACAGGACGTAGTTATATTCAAAAGCAACTCTCATCATCATCATTTCTGCCGAAAGACGTCCACTACTGGACATAGGCCTCCCCCAATGTTCTCGACGACGACCCGTCCTGCGCCGTCCGCATCCAGAGGTTTCCCGCGATCTTCACCTAGTCATCGGTCCACCTTGTCGGGGGCCTACCCACGCTGCGTCTTCCGGTGCGTAAAAGTAACTCTATCTGTATGTTAATATCTTTTTTAATGTTACAAAGTAGTGCTTGACTGCGATCTCGCTCGAGGAAGCAGTCATGCAATAGTTGATTGTTTAAATACTTAACCATGGAATAGTCATCGAAAGAATGGAATTGCCAAAATTGAATGGAATGCCACTAAACGGATTTTGATGGGAGGCAAGAGCCGGGGTCCTTTTTGTCCCGATGGCACATTGCTGTAGGTTTTTTTTTTTTTTAATAATTATTAACTAGTGCTTGACCGCAATCCCGCCTGATGGTAAGCGGAGATGCAATCGTTGATGGTAAAGCGCGCAAGTTTATTAAGCCTATTCACTCAAAAAAAAGAAAAAAACTGAGGAAATAGGAGGGAAGACGGCAGTTGAGCGAGGTGATGCAATGTTAAACCCAAAACACGATCAACGATGCTGAGCTAGAGGGAGATTGAGCTGGACACCCTCCACGACTAAACTCTTGACACAACAACATTTGGCGCATCGTACCCAGCACACATCGCAGCACAACTGCTCAGACTCTCCCTCCGTACGGCTTCACTAGACATCATGCCGGATCACGACGAATCCCGAAAAAAGTACCCGTAGTAGTCCCGACGAAAGTAGCCGATGTAATGGCCTACCACCGAAAAATAATTATTATCCAAAAACTACGCGGGTGAAGCAGACGTCCGAAGCTGGTTTTCTAATATTCCTCATAATATATTATTATCTAATACTACTAATAATCTAAAAATTAATTAAATATCATAATCTGCCTATAATGTTCCCACTCCTGGGACACACGCCTCCTCTCGATGAGTGGGAGTGGGCCGTAATCTACCTACGTAAACTACCTACCTACTCGGATCCAGTGCGGGTTGGTAGAAGTCACACATCTTCGAAGTTTTGCCTCTAGGACATAGCGGTTTTCTCTCGATGTTTTCCTTCAGCGCTTTGAGAGCGTGGGTGACGAAATAATTTACAGAAAGTATAGCGCCTGATGGGGTTCGTCCTACCCGTCATGACTTACGGAGCCGAGACGTGGACAGACTAGTCCATAAATTTAAAGCCGCTTAGCGAGTTATGGAGCGGGCTATGTTGGGCGTCTCTCTGAAGGACCGCATCAATCCGACAGAGGATCAGAATCACCGACATAGCTGAGAGGATTAGCAAGCTGAAGTGGAAATGGGCTGGTCACATATGCCGCAGGACCGAGAACCGTTGGGATAAACGAGTCCTCGAGTGGAGACCGCGTCTCGGAAAACGTAGCGTAGGACGCCCTAGGGCGAGATGAAGCGATGACATCAAAAATGTGGCTGGTAGTGGCTGGCGGAGAACTGCTCAGCATCGACCTTGTTGGCGTGCCATGAAGGAGGCCTATGTCCAGCAGTGGACGAGTAGAGGCTGATGATGATGATGATGATGATGATGATGATGAACACTATATATTCAGTGACAACACCAACAACATGATCTTTTGAATTAAATCTTTCCTTTATAATATTCTAGATAAAATTGTTTGGTCTCCGTCACCATATTTATCCGGCCATAAATGTTACGTTTCATTCAAATAAGATGCTCAGTCAAGCACCCAGCACCCTAATTGCGTAACACACTCATACTATCAATTGATAGCGTGGTACGCAATTACCCTGCTGATTAGCCTCTTGTTCTTTTATTGTTATACTAGCGGCCGCCAGCAACTTCGTTCGCGTGGAGTTAGTTATGCTCCGCTCCTATTGGTTGCAGCGTGATGTTATATAGCTTAAACCCTACCTGGATTAATCGGCTATCCAACGCAAAAAAAAAATTCAAATCGGAGCCGTAGTTCCTGAGATTAGCGCGTTCAAACAAACAAACAGACAAACTCTTCAGCTTTATATATTTATATAGATTTAAATATAGATAATAAATCATCAATTGACCTGTCCAGCTCTGAGCGTAGCGGAAGGGAGTGTCAGACTTTTACTGACTAAATAAAAACCATTCGTGTTTCTTCATCTGCCTGTGTGTTAGGGGCTACAGTATCTCTTACAAGCGACCCGCCGCATCGGCAATTATATAGTGACTCCTTAATTAAAAAGGGTTACGAAACATGGTATACAACAAAAGCTTAATCATAAAACTGTTTACGGTAATAGTAATTAGGTTGTTTCCTTGTGAATGAAATTTAATTAAGATCGCGGGCTTCCCAATGGAGATTTTTAATCGACAAGTAATTTTGAGTTCACAATTTCCTGTAAACTGTTCCGTATCAAATTTAAATTGTGATTTAATTTTAGGACTACTTTAGGTGTTTAAATTCTTTTGCAACGAAAGTTATTCTGAAAATATGAAAAACCTTTCGTATTTAGAACAACTGTAGGCAATCAAAGTCTTCAATAAACTGTTTTTGTTTTTTTGTTAATTTAAGGTTCAATTAAACTGACAAGAAATTCGCTTTAAAGCTGTTGAAAACTTGAGCGTTCCTAGCTCTTAGTTGCACTAATTCAGCACAAAAGGTAGATTTAGAGTAACAGTTACTGCCCCAGTTAACTTTTCGGCTTACCGGTACAAGTGTTGGATGTTGGCGGGACTACTTAACTTCTGACTCGACGTACTTTGTGTTTTAGATTGAACTGTAAGACTATCGCCTGAACAGCACATTGTAAACTGTGCGTTGGATATGAAGTCTTTTGTTTAACAAGTCGTATATTGCAGTAACCCCTCATGGAAACAGTGACCCGATTAATAACAGAACTTTCCAGGCTAGTGACCGAGGACTTGGCACTATAGCCGCTCCACTTTTCCGATTCACAAATACCGATAAAATCACTTTAAATGACAGCCATTATGTAATGGAGCCCCATGATTTTAGCTCTGGCGATTTATCTGCTCCACTCCCACATTATTCCAGTAACCGCAGCGCATTTGCCTCGATCCCAATATCGAAATTCGAAAAAGGGACACGCTTTAAAAAAATAAAAAAGAGCGACACGTACATAAATTAGTAGCGAAAAAATGGCTTCTCCGCATAACGTGAGATATGGCCAATATAACGGGCATGATGTACGCTGGATGGAAGTCGCGCGGTCAATATTGATACGCCTTTATGACCCATTTACCTTTTCGGTTGGCGCATAGCGTGGGTCAGGCACCGGCGGAATTCCGCCAAAGCGTCGTTTCAAAATTCACGCGGCTTTTCAAAAGCGCTAACTTGTTTACATTGCTGTGACCAGCTACAGTAGAGTTTGTATCAGACTTTTAACATTTATGCTGCGGAGTGTGCTACGAGCTACGACGTAATGTCTACGAGCGCGTAGCGCGCGCGTAGGCCGGGCGGCGTTTACTTTACAAGTTAGTGAAATTCAAACATAGCTGTTCTCTTTTTGGCTCGTCAGTATGTAAAGCAAGTTTTGGCACAAAATACACAAAAAACTAAACCTAACTTTTGAAAATAAAATATTTGATTCTTGTATGTTCCTAAGATATATTATAAATAAACACTGTAAGTTGGGTTAGTTAAGTTGCGTAACACTAATTATCTTTTACGGTATTTGTATTATGATATGGATATATTATAATATATTTATTACACACGCAAGAAATGATATCGACTAATGTTCGAACATAAATAATACTTTTATATGTATACCACATAATATTCGATGAATTATATAGATTAGAATACAAGTCTGTAGCGATCTTTTTCATACAAAACGCTAGGTTATTTTTCAAAAATGTGAAAAGAACATTGCATACGTTGTACTGAACAAAAAGTGAACTTTAAGCGGGTGTTTTACTTCATCACTCTTCTTCACGTCCGCAAACTATTCTGAAATCGTTCAACACTTGCGATCTCAGACTGGCGAGGCCCTAAAGTATACTGTATCAAAATTTATACTTAGACTCTTTATTCTTTAATATACATGGTATTAATTTTTTTATACACTAGTACCTTGTGTATATATAATATGATTTAGTATTTGTACTGCATATTTAGTACAAGCGGCCGCCAGCGACTTCGTTCGCGTGATTTAGTTATGCTCCGCTCCTATTGGTCGCAGCGTGATGTCATATAGCCTAAAGCCTTCCTGGGTTAATGGGCTATCTAATGCAAAAATAATTTTTCAAATCAAACAAACAAACCAATTTCATTCATGCAAACAAACAAACTCCTCAGCTTTATATATCAGTATAGATTTGCAAAACAATATTGTTTCAGGTCAATTTGCAGAAAAAAACGTATGTATTATTTTTGATTGAGCAGCTAATTTCAATAAGTTATTTTATTTAAGTAAGTCTTACCTATAAGTTCTTGGCCTAAAAATTGCTCTGAGCTCATAAAAAATTTCTATTTATAACTTGTTTTATGTATATTTAGTTAAAGAAGTTCACAGTTATCAGTCTAATTAATTGAAGTTAATATAGTTATTGTTCAGCTCAACATTTATGAGTTTGTAGATCGGGGGTTCGAACCTAGCCTGGTGCTTTATTTATGGAAAAATGTACCAAAAATGTTTAAGACATGTTACTTCTATCATAATATGATAACAGAAAACTGCCCTCTGAAAAGAGAGATCATGTGTCCCAGAAGGGTGGAAAATATAGGCTCCGTGGCGCAGCGGTCAACACGCCTGCCTGCGACGTGGAAGCCCCGGGTTCGATCCCCGGCCAGGTCATGATGGAAAACGATATTTTTCTGATTGGCCTGGGTCTTGGATGTTTACCTTTATATGTATGTATCTATTGCAAATATAGTATCGTTGAGTTAGTATTCCATAACACAAGTCTCGAACTTACTTTGGGGCTAGCCCAATCTGTGCGATTTGTCTGTATATATTTTTTCTCTCATTGTGTATCTCTATTTTACAATATTTATAATAAATAATAGTATAATTATTATTCCATTTATATAATTTTAAATGTGTAACAATTAACATTTGAAACACAAGACATTTTAACATATTGTATGTATACTAATATATAAAGCTGAAGAGTATGTTGGTAAGTTTGTTTGTTTGTTCGCGCTAATCTCGGGAACTTGAAGCAGCGTGATGTCATATAGCCGAGAGCCTTCCTGGATTAATAGGCTATCCAACACAAAAAGAATTTTTCAAATCGGACCAGTAGTTCCTGAGATTAGCGCGCACAAACAAAGAAACAAACTCTTCAGCTTTATATATTAGTATAGAGTAGATAATAGTATAATTAATATTGCATTTATATGATTTTAAACGTGTAACAATTATCATTTGAGACACGAGGGCACAAAAAGCCGTTAAATAAACTACCGTCTTTCTCGCTTATTTTAAAGCCCGTTGCTTCAAACTGAAGAAGAACGATAGAAGTTTCAAGTTGTATTGAATAGTCGCGAGAAATTTAACACTACCGACTACAGTTTGACCGAGGGCAAGCGTCTTTGGAAACTATCAGCTACTTAAATACTTAAAACATTCCCTATCTTTTAATAGTTATAACAGTAAATGTTATAGTTTATAAATTAGCGCATGACCGCAATCCCGCCTGATGGTACCAGATGGTAGCAGTGACGCAATCGTTGATGGTAAAGCGCACTAGTTTATTAAGAGCCTATTCACTCTAGCCTTGAAGTCACTCAAATTGTAGTCAAAATAATTGGAAACACCGCGGCTGGCAAATTGTTCCAGGCCCTCGATGTACGTGGTATAAAGGAGGAGGCGAAATGCTTCATCCAGATCGTAGTGGTGATAATTATACATTAATATTTTTTTTTTATATTATTTGGATATAAACATTTAAGATCGCATCGCATCGCATGATTTTCTCCTGATTTCAGCCTTTAATGTTTCTACCGTTGGAACTAGGGTTTCCTCTCTTCGAGAAGGGGTGGGCCTACCATGCAGACCCAGGGCTGGTTGGTAGATGTCATTATGTCTTTGAATTTTCGTTTGTTGGTTCAGGGTGTCCGTACTTCACGATGTTAAAAATCTATAAAGATGAGGTTCATGGTCCCAAATATCTTAGTATAGTAGCTCTAACTTAGACAATTTTCGGTCAAAAACCGATAGATTCACTAGTTAAAATAAATGATCCGAAAAAAATTGACTAGGGGTTAATGTTAGAGACTTTTCTATCGACTTTAAAAAATCAAAATGGCTATTCTTATTATTGGTTAAAAAACTCACCCTGTATGCGGTTGCCTGTATAGGTGAGTTTTCGATTTTACTTTATTATTTCATAAGTGATATTCTCACACGTTTCACCACGCGGTTGTTGCTGTCACTGCAATTGACTTCTGAACGCGCGTACCTGTTCGACTTTGATCAATTGAGTGGTAAAATTGACAGGTTGACGTGCTCATCGATCATGAAGTGTATATGCTTTTATGTGGCTGCCGATATTTAATGGATTATTTATGATATTTAATGTGATATATTAAGTTTGTTTTTTTTTTTTTTTTTAAAGGATAAACCAGCCTTAAGTCGCTAACCAGTGTAAAATCAGTTGGTTGATAAGAATAAGAACAGAGTCGTTCATTTGAAATGTAAAGAAACCCATAAAATTGCATTGCACCAGAAAATAAAACAGTGAGCAGAACATTGTAAAGGCGGTGGTATAAAATCGTTTTGTGTTGATTGCACATTGATTGTGCAACTGTCGAACCATTCGATGCACTTTCAAGAACTTTTTGTTGATGTGTAGTGTGCTAGGATGTGTTGCTTTTTACCACGTAGTCAGTTCCCGTTCCCTTTAAACTTATATTTGATTAACCTACAAAAACTTAATAGGTACGTATTCGTTTCGGGCGGTCCAGTAGCACACGGTTAGTCATAAGCAAATTTTAATTTGATTAAATCTTGCGTAATCTATGGATGAGTTAATAACGGCATATAAAAATTCGTGAAATCTATCGTGATTGCAAAACCCACTAGAATCTGATTTGAAAAATAGGGCAAATTCAAATAATAATAATAGACTGATCTCATTAAAGTACTAAGTTGTGAATAGATTGGCGGCAACTCCATTAATATTGAAATGATAACGAGTTGAACTAGTCAAAGAGATAAAGAGAAGCTCGAAGTGACTTCTCTCTCTTTCATATCGAAAGCACAGTAAATTGTTTTCTTTGGATAAATGTTCGAGTTACCGAATTGGGGGTATTTTAGTAAGAACAGACCCTTGTGAAGGTGTCGACTCATAAAATAAATTGAAATGCTTCGTCGATCAAGATTCGCGGCAGGACGCAGCGACCGCTCAGAGCTCCGACGATAAATCAACTCGGCGCTTTTATGTATAAAAAAAGAAAAAAGAGCGGGAAAGTCGTTTATTTGTTTCCAAACTATATTCGAACGGTTCCCAAGCTTCGATACTTTAATAAAAATCTTGCTGTGGAATTGAAATTTCACATTTCGTCGCACTGGGCTCGGTGGGGAGACGGGAGTTCCAATACGGACACTGGGGAAAACTGGATAACTGCTAAACTTTTCACGTTTCCACCTTTAATTAGGTAGAAAAAGCTCTCTTAGTCGAAATGTGAAAGCAGGTCGCTACTTACAAAAGATTCATGTTGTAGGATTCTGATGTTTTTAACGATGCGTGTAATTTGTTGTAATATTTGTTAAAAGTTTTATTTCATACCCATTCGCCATGTTATTTCTTGTATGTATGTCTCTGGATTCCACGTTTTACTTTCAACACCTGTCTTTTGCGATCTCTGGACAAGTTCTATTAATCATGTAAATGTTATTAAAACCGAACTCCTTCGTTTGATGTCTATGTAAATCAGCGAGATCCCTAACGCATTCACACAAAACTAATTCTCGAATCAACTCAATGATTGTCGCTTGATCCGAATTAATGGTTAACGGTTAACAAAGAGTAACCTTAATAAAGGTCGTGATTGACCACCAAAACTGAGTTCGGATCATCGGCCCTTATTTCGTAATGTTTCGTACTGGGGTATATTGTTTTTTTTTTTTTTTATTCAGTTTGCTAAGAAAATCATTTTCTGTCCCTTTCTTTTTTGATTCTTTACTAAACCTGACATTGATTTGTTTTTGTATAATATTGCTTGTCGCTTGTTGATTGGTTGTCTGTAATAGATCGCTCTTAGCGATAAGAAAGCCAATTGTGTCTCCTTTGTAAAATATTCATATTTGCGTTTAGTATTTTATGTGGAGTACAATATAATAAAGTGTATTCTATTCTATTTTATTATATTCTGAAAGGCGAGTATATACTAAAGGAATATTTTAAGTTAGAGTTTTGTAGGTACCTTAAGAAAATTTCCTGTTTTAAGTAACACAAGCAGCTAATAACGCCTAAGCTTATATTTTCTGCTCTTTGTTACAAAGAACAGGTGATTCGATTGGCTGTGCCAATAACAAGGTAATGTTCGTTGAAAAATACCCCCAACTAATATTCCCGCTAGCCAGGGGTCCGGTGAGAAAAATGAAAAAGTTTTTGTTCCCCCATTGTATTTGGGACGCTTGACATTAGATTAATTCCTTTACCTTTCTCAGTCTGTCCGGGTGAAAGCCCCTTGTTCTCTCGTCCACTTGAAAATAATTTATCGAGATTAAAATTTATGAAAATGAAATTTTACTTTGCGGCGTGAATGTCCCGCTTTTGTTGTAAGTGAAGTTTGAGAATTGGAATAAAAAGAATTTATATATTTTAATGATAAATGAGTTGTAATTTGATTAAAAAATATGCTTCAGAACTTTGTGTTTTAATTAAAAATTCTGAGAAGTAGACAATGAATGGCTGTTATTCATGTTGTAAGCATGTTTGTTTAACAAATTAGCGACGGCGTTATGTGTTTTATATAACACTTATTAGAAAAGTGAGAAAATTAATGGAGGTAAGTAACTGGCGTAGTTGAGCGTATTGAGTGGCTACACAGATGCAGAAGGCATGATATAGATACGAAACTTGGTAAGACTGGTCGTATTCGACGGGGCCTTAGGTAGCCCCTAAACTTAGTCAGGCAAAGTTAGAGAGCTAGAGACACTTTCATCCGCATACTACAAGCTATTTTGGTGATACATTGCTTGCTTTCTTGTAAACTGGTTATAGTTGTTTCTAACTCCATAAGTGTCTAGTTATAGTTATTAAATGCGTTTTTATGTAGATGTTGTCATTCAATAGCTTCCATTTATTGGGCTCGTATCTTTTATTGCAGCCAAAACAGACAATATAAGACCTTTATAAATATTCCATACTTATTGATACGTATAAAGTTTGCAGCCCTTTTCCTTACATTTCTTAATAAACAGTCTATCTGAATATAAACTACTAAGGAAAAGGAGAGGTAGTCATATCTGATCTACCACAATATTGGATTCTTTTCGCGTAAGCATGTTTGGTAATTCACCTGCATTTTGTAGTTACTTATAAAGCAAATTGGTACTACATTATCAATAGTTTTAATAGTATAGCCCTATTCCCATTAAATATTATTACTATTACTATTCGTTTATTCATTTAACATACATATAATTTATATTTTTAAATATTTACATAAACACATAAAAACATTTAAAAATATACAAAATAGTAGCCCATCGGTATCGGGAACAGGGTCCAAGCTACCGGCGGTCAGGGCTCCAGGGAGAGGAACTTCCTGACGATGCGTGCCGTGTCCAGCAGTACCGCTTTCTGAATCAAGCCCTTGATCCAGCTGCCTAACGAGAGCCTCCTGAGGTGTTGGTCGAGGCTCTTGGCTATTAAGCCATTGGCAGTCACGACTATCGGTACAATGATTGCTGAATCCACCTCCCACATGTCGACAACCTCGTGAGCCAAGTCAAGATACTTGATTTGTTTATCTTTCTCAGCTTTCACGAGGTTCTCATCATGTGGGATGGTTATGTCAACAATCATTGCACGCCGCTCTGATCGATCCACCAGCACTATATCAGGCTTATTGGCAACAATAGTCCTGTCAGTGATGATGGATCGATCCCAGTACAATGTAATATGGCCATTTTCGAGAACTGGGTCGGGCATATACCTGTAGTACGGCACCTCCGATTCCACAAGGTTGTATTTAAGAGCAAGTTGCTGATGAATTATCCTGGCTACAAGGTTGTGTCTATGCAAGTACTCTCCGTTAGCTAGACGAGAACACCCGGAAATAATGTGTCTAATTGATTCTCCCGGCCGGTGACATGCCCGACAGATGTCAACTGTGCCGTCTTTCACAATGAATCTCCGGTAATTGTTCGTCATCATAACTTCGTCCATAATTGCAAAGACAAAACCTTCGGTTTCTCCAAAGAGGTCACCGAAACGTAGCCAGGCTACGGACGCTCGAAAATCTACATCGGGCCCGTGTAGGGCTCGGAAGAAGCGTCCGTGAAGCTCTTTGCTCTTCCATACCTCCAAGCGATCATTTGTGTCAAGCACTACTGGTTTACGCCAGTTCTCCTTAGCCAAGGAGAGCGGAGTGAGGCCCTTGTCAGCCGCAACCACATCTCGATGCATCCCCACGTCGGTTTCTAGAAAATATTCCCTGAGACTGCATACCTCGCGATTGTGGAGGGTCTTGGCGTTTAAAAAGCCACGACCTCCACATTTTCGCGGGATATACAGCCTCATAACCGATGACCGTGGGTGATGCAATCGATTTGCAGTCAGCAGTGTACGGACCCTCTGATCCAGGGCGTCAAGTTCGGTTTGAGTCCATTTGAGTATGCCGAAAGAGTACATCAATACCGGCATGACCCAACCGTTGAAAGCGCGCACCTTGTTTCCGCCTGATAGAAGACTATTAAGTACTTTTTTCAGGCGGCCAAAGAAGCGTTCCTTCAACGATTGCTTCATGTCAGTAACATTGATACCCAACGCTTCCGACATACCCAAATACTTATAGGTTTCGGATGCGGAGAGGGCTCTAAGGTTTATGGAACTCGTGAGTTGGGTTCCCACGGATTCCATAATCTCTCCTCGCTTTACATGCATGACCGCACATTTGTCCACACCAAATTCCATCCTGATGGAGCTACTGAAAGTTTCAGTAATTTTCAGTAGCTCCTTCAGTTGTGAATCGGTATGAGCAAAAAGTTTCAGGTCATCCATGTAGAGGAGGTGCGATATAACCTGACCACCTCTCCTCAACCGATAGCCTAGACCTGAATCCTCCAATAGTGTGCTTAGAGGATTCAGTGCTAAGCAAAACCAAAGTGGACTCAAACTATCGCCCTGAAATATACCTCGCTCGATCCTTATCGGTTCGCTATTCCTCTGAATATTTCGACATCCTGGATAGCGATGGACTGTCCTCCATGTCCTCATACACGTCATCAGGAAGGTGCGTAGAGTTGCATCCACTTTATACAACTCCAGCACCCGCATGAGCCATGTATGTGGCACTGAGTCATAGGCCTTCTTATAATCTATCCAACATGTCGACAGATCCTTTCGGGAACGACGAACCTGTTGGCTAATGGCCATATCAATGAGGAGTAGCTCCTTAGTACCGCGGGACCCGCTCCTACATCCATTTTGAGAGGCAGACATGATGGAGTTGCTGTCAATATGGGTGTTAATTTTAGATTTCAAAATGGATGTAAGAACTTTATAGACCGTCGGTAAACACGTGATCGGCCTATAATTTTTGGGTTCCGCGGTGCTACCTGATTTATGGAGCAGGTGGGTTACTCCAGTTGTTAGAAACTGGGGTAGCGAACCAGACTCTAAAGCAGTCTGGAATTGAGATGCCAAGCGAGCGTGCGACCCGGAGAACCATTTGATCCAAAAGTTGTGCAGCCCATCCGGCCCTGGAGACTTCCAATTAGGCAACGGACGGACTGCACGAGCTACATCTTGGGGGCAGATGGTCTATTACCCACTGGCCCCACTGTGAACGCTGTGATGACCCCGGCCGCGGCAGTTGCGTTGAGCTCGAGCGACGAGTATTTCTCTCCGCCGACGACGCCACCACCTGTTCGCCGACGGGGAGGACGCCGGCCGCCGGACTGCTTGGGACCTCGAGGCCCACCGGCCTCTGATAGGGCCCCCGCTACCGGTGGAAATGTGCAGCGCATGAAATGGACTCAATCAATCAACGAGAACGTCATGCGCGCATACTTACTACTACTACTATTACATCCTATTACTATTAATTATTAGTAATAGGATTACTATTAGGTACTATTAATAAATTATTACTACAAATTTACCATATTCAATTGCATTTCCCAATTTGGGGATCAAATCCAAAACAGCATGCACTCGATTTTTTTAATCTGTTTTTTTTTTACATACGATTAATTAAGTCTGTAATATCTGTAGTTTTATGAAAAGTTGCATACATAGTATATTTCATTTCATCATGTAGGAATAGGTTAAGTAGTTCAATTGCACGTAATATAGGCGCGCCTATTTTCATCAACCGGACACGATTCCGAGTTGAAACTGAAAAATTTCTATTGGCATAAAAAAATGCTTTTCCGATCTGGGAAACGAACAAACAACCTCTAAAACTCAGCAATAGTGCTTACAACTAGACCAAACCCGCAGTCGCTTTCAATTTTCTTCCTAGTTGAAATTGCTTTATTTTTTTTGTCTTGAATTAACAGGCCGATCTCGGTATCGTACTTCCATGCTTGGCCAGGCACACAATAGCCCTAGGCTATAAAAATGGAGTGGATATACTTGCAGGCCTTCTACCTAGTATAGGCACACACACACAGCCCCTAAGCCGATGACTGTTTAAGCCTATTGGTTTAAACAGCCGTCGGCCAACTGCCAAAGCACAAAAAGCACACCTATACCTACTTAGGTACCTTATTCTCTGGGGCCTGGAGGGGCTTTTAACTTCAAAGGTTTTATCATTAATAATAAAATTATGGGCCATTTTATACGGATACCTAAACTGACATTTACGTAACGTATTTGTTTTTCTTTTTTGTAGATATTATTTTATTTTGAATATTGTTTCAGGAGTTTTTCTCGAAATGCCTCTTACCTAATCGGTAGCATACCACGTGTTTTTATCTCAAATGTACAATATATACTCTGCGGATTTTGTATTAGCTAGCTATGTGGAAATTAATTATCTTGTTTATTAATTTATTTTTTTTAATTTCGCCCATATTTTGTTATTGTACTATATGGCTCGAAGGAAAATCCAACAAATCAGGGTTATATTAAAATCTGTCTTGAGTTAATAATGAAAAGTAAATGTTTGAATTGTGATAAACCAATCAGAAAATTCGCTCAATTTGTCGCACAAAGAATTTTTTTTTACAAATACATTCTTCATAACTGAAACGTAAATCCGCAAACATGCGAAAAAAGGTACGGTTCCGTTTTGATTGAAAATTAATTTCAAACGTTTTCCGCATACGTCGCACGTATCATTGGTCCGTTTAGGAAGCCCTAACGTTTTCCACATTAAAAGACCATGGATTAAATTTTTTCATTCAATACACGTTATCAAAGGAACGTTGCTGTAGAAAAAGTTATAATCGAGCAATGAATGCCCGGCACACGTACGCTACATTGCTAATGGCACCTATGGCTTTGAAACAGGTGCTCAGTCTTCAGCTCCCAACTTTTAATAGTCTTTTTTCATAAATTTTATTTCAAGTCTGTATTTTGTTCTTGGACTTATGAATTTTTACTATTGCTTGTTATGTTTTAATTACAAAGAAATATAGAGTCTGCACTAACTCAGATAATGAAAATTGTCGTAACATTAATGACTAGATTCAACAGTACTGCAGTATTTACTATGTACCTAATGAAGTGCAAGAGGGGCAAAATATGAATTTAAACTGAACAATTACCAGCTCTTAAAGCTCTTAAGAAAAAGTTATGCTTAGTTTCTCTAAGAGATATTTTCTTCAGTCCGAAATGTATTTCGATTGAGACTATGAATAATAAGAACAAGTTTAAATATGTCAATTTATTAAAACCTTAATTGTTTAGTTGTCTCGGAAAATTCGATTGACCCTTATCACAGTTGACTTACGTTTTTTATTCGCGTAGGTTTCAACTTAATAAATTTATTGTAAAAGGCTATCAAAGAAATTGGTGCCGTGAGATAGCAAGCGAAGTCGCGGCAGACCACGCAGGATAAGGTCGGACGAGCTGGTTAGGTTCAGTTAAAACTGTAAAGAAGATGCATGGGCTCGCGAAAGATGGCATGATTAAAGAAAAGGCCTTTCCTAGGAGTGGGACAGCAATAAAAAATGTATATATCAAGGTTAAAAAAATAAGATTATACATTAAGACATGGATATTAAATACTTTAAAATATTAATCCATTTTTTGATTCTCCTCCCTATTCAGCAACTTCTGCAGAATTATCGTTGTTCCTATTATAACAAAATTGTTTTCTTACTTAATGAATATGTAACAGCATGTAATGAATTTTAAATAATTTTATAATTGAAGAATATTTAGTTACGCAAGTGACATTTTTCCACACGTTTTCAATTATTTTATGTGAACTACTATGAAAACTGTAGCAAAATCATATCATACATTTTAAAAAGTAGATATTTATTTTACTGGATATCAGAATAAATGTTTCAATGAATTTAAATATTACTCTCGCATACATTAGTTCCGTTTGGTTATTTAAATTGCATACTAAAATTGTATCAACATCTCATTTTCCCTATTTGCATTGCTGATTCAGAAGTTTGCGATCAACCTAATTGAATTTTGATATGATTTTATTACGCCGAAGTGAAAAAATATCAATGTAAAAATATTTAAAGACTTTAGAATTTTCCGTTATATGTTACTGTTGAATAATTTGTCTATAGATTCTCGACTGTTTTTTGACACCGGTAAAAATTGTACTCAATTTTTGGTTATTACATATTAGATTATATTCACTCTATTTATTAAAAGAAACAATAAAGCGATTGAAATTTATTGTTATCTCATTAAATTTTCCGGCGGGATCATTTTTATAATATCAATTCAGTTGCCCGGTTCCGAACACATTAATATTGAAATGTTCATATGAATATTATTTTATTGAAATGTCAGATAGCATGAAATAAAATTAAAATAACAGCGAGCGTTGCGGTGCTCGTTTGACGCTGAAACTGTGCTGTAAATTGTTGCATATCCATCCAGTAAATTCATAAAGTGAAACATAATCATAACTTAAAATAAACTGACACAAGTAAAATAATATGGAAATTAATTAATTTTCCAGAAAATAAAAGACATTATTAACAATTTTAAAACTTATACAAAATCAGAACTTAAGATAAATTTATACAATACAATTTATCAGAAAATCATTGAAAGTATCTATAATTTTTAGATTTGTTTAGTGAAAAAATAAGCGCAGCTTGAGACCTAAAATTTTAATAAACAACATTATACAATCTAAAAATAGCAAAATAATAAAACAGTTCTTTATACAATATTAAAACAGCAAAATAATTATACAATTAAAAAAATCTAGGTAAAATCAAAAAAAGAAAATAAAATTATTTAAAAGCCATAAAAATAAAACTTACCTTTCGAACGCCTTTTCATTCACCAGCAGCAGGCACCAAAGTCGTAATATATAAAGTTTTCATCACGGAAAATATCAGTCACTTCACAAAAAACTATTATTCCCTTATACAGGTGGGAAGCACATTACTACGACCGAGGATCGCGGGAGCGAGGTGGGAATTCCGACCCAACTCGCTGGCTCCAAACTTGAATCTGAGGGCCAACCATGCCTGCGAGCCTATTTATTCTTGCCGGGGAGATACGCGCAGGCGTCCAGCACCCTGTTGCTTCATAGTGAAGAGAAAAAATAGCATGCCGATATCGATAACAATATATTTAAATTGGACGTTTTTATTTTTTTTATTGAATTTTTAATCCATTTTGATTCTATGAGGTTACAGTTACTGGGTCTAATAGAGGCATGCAATAATAATACATTTTATTTATTAATTCACTATTAGAGCTGGGAAAAAATTGCTAAAGGGTGGGTAAATAACTATTATACAACAAGCAAGTGTTCATGAATTTTCTGTAATTTTAGTACTAAGTAATGTGGTACAATTATTTATTTTTCGAAAGTAGGTTTATTTAAATAGAAAAGTAACTTTAGTCATGTATCATGTTTACAAATTAGATAATAAACAGGAATAAAACAGAATCACATTTCAAAAATGTATGTATTCGTGTTTTTGGAAAATTTCCTATCATATCACATCGCTATTTTGAATGGCAATCCCTTTAACATCAAAAATGCTAAAAAGATGAAAAATAAATAAATGATTAAATATTTTCGAACACATCGACATACCGAGACTTGACCTCACTAGTAATCTCCCCCTTACACCCGGGCAACCTGTAACTCCCCTCCCCTCCGCCCTATCGTTTAAACACTGACTTATCAAAAAACTTATGTTTAAGTTAGATACCATTACAAGTTTTGCCACAGTGAGGCGAGAGGGAGCAATAATCCGCCCATGGTTGCCCCGGTTGTCCCAACCGATACCCGTTCCATCCGTGAAAGATCCTCTTAATTAAGATATTTGGCGGATCGTTTTCTAGATCCTTAAAGTGATGTGAACTGATACGAGACAATGTAAGTTTTAACGAAAACAGGAGGGACGGAATATTAATTTTCTCAAGATTTTGGCTCGAACGTTTTCATGATAAACTTCATAGAAAACTTTTACGCAAAATTATCGAGATCGTCCCGTTGAAGTGCGCTCTGCTATCTGTAGGGGCTTTTGTTTGAATTATTTGTCTTTTTAGATGATATATAAAACACACACTGTGTCTATGAACTTACTGCCGGTTTTTGAAGCTCGGGGCTAAAATAGGAAGACAAAGGGTTTTCATTTATGCAGGTGCAACACGGGTCTCTTCACTGTTGAGCTCACAATGTTCGAGAATATTCTTTGTTTATAGATTTTATTCTTTTTCGTGACGTTCGACAGTTACCTTACCCTGCTTTCTTATTTTGAATTTGTGAAGTTCTAAAATATTAATCTTAGATGAGAGGTATAGATATAAAAGTAATGAAAAAAGTAATTATACTGTGAAGTACACTACATACATAAGGACCGATCTTCTGTAGTTAACGAAGCTCTCAACGTAACTAATTCTTATTTATATAATTTGCTCCAATATGTAGATGGTAATGGTTTGAAACCTTCTGGACGACCAGTTCAGTTAGTTGTACCGAAAGGCTCAACACTGGGTCCATTTTTGTTTTTTTTTTATGTTTATAACAATGATTTTCCAATACATTTCTCACAAAGGAAATCTGTAACATTGTACTGTTTGCAGATGACATCTCTCTTATTTTTAAAGTAGATAGGATCAGACAAGATTTTGACGAAATAAACAGTTCACTATCAATAGTTACGGATTGGTTGCCTAGCTCTCAATATCAATAAAACAAAATGTGTTAAGTTCGCCTTACGGAATATTAGAAATCTAGAACCCAACATCGCCTTTCATAAGGTGCTTCAACCGGACTTAAGAGTTTTTCTAGAAATAATAATAGAAGAGAGTAGGTTTAGTTCGGCTGCTTACGCTATCAATAAGTAAGACAATACACTGACATTGATACAGCTCGTTTAGTCTGTTTTAATAATTTTCACAGTCTTATGTCCTACGGTATTCTGCTGTGGGGCAAAGCCGCTGATATATAAAATATTTTTGTCCCTCAAAAACGAGATGTTTGAAAATCTACCAGCTATATGCGTTTCTTGGTTTCTTTACAGATATTGGTATTCTCACGGTTACTTCACAATTCATATTCGCTAATATCGTAGGTATATTAGACAAAATATTCACTCAAAAACTAAAAACTGTTAACTCTTGAAATAAGGGCAAATTACGAGCCCCTTTTACAGTTTTCATAAGGTTCGTAACTCATTTGTCAGACTCTTCTTTGCTAGACTTGTCTTGTAATGCGTTTAAAGCATCCAAGTGAACTCCAAGATTTGTTCAAACGCGACGTTAATATCATCAACGACTATTTAAATGGTAAGAATAGTTGGTCGCCCTGTTAACTCAAGTTTATGTTTTATAACCTTTCTACAGAATTAGTTTCCTGACCGGTTATCTGAGTTTATATGATTTTTATTTTTGAATCCACTAATGTAGGTATATTTATGTAAGCTGTCACGTCCTTTATTCCTAGAGTTAACTAATAGTTAATTATAATTACCAATGATATTATATTATTAGTTAAACTTTAAATTTAACAAAAAATACATGTGTGCCATCCCAATTTCCAAGCACAGTGGCGTGTGCTGGTGGGCCTGCTGCAGGAGCAGAAAACCTCAAACGGCGCAAATATAACAACCTTATTGGGAACTATGTGTTTGAGCCATTTAGGGTTGAATCACAGGGGCCTTGGGGTCCAAAGCTAGCTAGGTAGTTATCTGACTCTTCATGTGACCAGAGGGCTAATCTAATTTTAGCCCACAGAATCAGCATTGCCTTCCTACATGGTAATGCTATCAGAATTGTGGGCACTTATCCCACTGACAGCAATGTAGACGATTTTTTTTACACGCCAATGAGCTAGTTATTTTTGTGTAAATATGCTTATAAAGATATTTTAGTGTTACCTAATATTAATGTGTGTGCATAAATGTATGTACATAAATAGGTAAGATATGTTATAATATTGTTCATATGTTTCGTAACTATATTTATAAAAACACACCTTGAAAACATTTTACCATTAGTTACAATGCATAAACTGTGTATCAAAGGGTCGGCCATAAATAGATTTGTAGAAGATTTTCCAAGACATCCTTCCTTTGTCAGTACACTTCTAAGTTTAAACGTGAAAACCTTATGCAACGTACTTACGACTCAGAAAAGTGTATAAATCGTATTTAAAATCATGGACAAGCTGTTATTTTACACAGAGCGGAAGACATTAATGTCCGAATATTTAAAATTCATATTAGGATTTCTAAATTCAGCACTGCCCGACCTTTTGCGAGGTAAACCCCTTTCTGACAGCCTGACTTCTGGACTTGCCTCTGCCCTGAATAAATTAGAACATAGACATTTCACAGTCGACCTTCCTCACAATAGTCGAGTTCAAATAGTACTTAATTTTATGCCGAAACTACGAAAATTAGTTTGTTTTGGTTTTAGAGTAAAATTAATGTTGGTTGGTTATGAAAATTATGCTTTTCTACGTAAATATAATTTTATTATGAGGTTGGCATGTTCTCTCCCGTGTTGTGCAGAAACATAACAAGGTTCATAAAAACTTCAGGTTTCTGGTAAATGGTTACATGGTTTTCACGGTTTCATAGGTTTCATAACTCCGCATATGTTCATATTCTTTACAGAAACTTGTGTTCAGCGGTTACGTTACGTGATATCAGAAAAAGTAATGGCATCGTTTTGCGACCACCTCTTACTGAAATAAATTCAGTGCTAGTACTTTAATTTTGTTGGACTGCTGTCTTTTTTTTCGTTTCTATTAAAGTACCTACTGATTGCTATGCGTCTTTTGACATCGCCATTTTAGTTCATACAAATTTGTAATGGTTAGAAAAAATAACTATCAAAGGTGTGTGAAGTTGAATTTACTTTTTTTTTTTTTTTAACAATTAATTACGATGATGAGTTAATCATTATATTCTTGGGCTTATCCTAACTACTCTGGTGTTAGCTTCTAGCCTAACCGGATTCAGTTGAATACCGGTATTAAACTCCGAGCGACTGCTTATCTGACCTTGACAACCCAGTTACGAAACCCCTTGGGAAGATTGGTTAACAGATTTTCGTGCTTGACTACTCGTAACAATAGGGATGTATCCAAGGTATGAAAATCAAAAAAATAATTAGTAGGTCTTATAGATGATAAAAAAAATTAAGACCCATATTTTTTATTTTGTCGAAATTATCAAAAACTACTAAGATATAGCGTATTTAAATTACGGAGTCGGGGCTAATTACGTCACGCCGTGGTATATTTTGTAACACGACGTGACATCATGCGACAATTCAAATCAATATATCTTCCTAAGTATTTGAATGAAAGTAAAAATAAAAAAAAAATTGGTTGCCTGTAAAGTCGGTATACGGGCGAAAGTATTACGTGACAACGACTTTGAGTGGTAAAATAATTTTAATGTGAATATTCATTCGTATAGTAGGAAGAAGGATGAAATAATAGTAACAATTTAAAACATTTATTTATACAAAGAATTATATTTAAAACATTAATTTATACAAAGAATCTCGCACTGAATTTCATATTAACAAAATTTTATTTTTACCTTTACACATACATACGTATTTATATACAAATATACATACAATAACTTGCAATACATTTGCCTATCTCTCTCACTCGCTCTTAGGCGGGCTAACTGTGCTCGAGTGGAAGGGACGCGTGCCTTTCACTTTTTATTTATGTCTGTCTCTCTCGCTCTTAGGCGGGCTAACCATGCCCGAGTGGAAGGGACGCGTGCCTCTCACTCGCTCTCATTGTGAGCGCATAGGGAACGTGAGCGGGGCGCGTAACGCAGTTTCTTGAAGTGTCTCCCGGCAAACCAATTTATAAGACGTTGTCACGTCAAAAATACGTGTTCAATATTTTTTATAAATGTATCTGATGGACATTAAATTATTTTTTAGGATGCAACCCAATTGTTAAAGGTCCACGAATGACTCGTACATTCGAAGGCACGGAGAGGTCTAGGTCTGTAAAGATAGTCGCCGATCTACAAACCAATCACTGTAAGCGTAGCTATAAAAATATTTCTTTTTAAAATTATAAATGAAAAAATAATATCAAAGAAAGATATTTTTAAGAAATAATCAGCACCTTTGTACTCAGATCATAATAATTAAGGATAAGACAAAATTATTTGTCTTATCCTTAATTATTTTATTGTGTGGACATAAATCATAAAACAAATAAATAAATAAAAAGAAACTTAGGCTGATCGATTGACCTTTGCGGCTTTTATTAATTAACCAAGAAACCTTCTCCGACAATGAGAGCTTTTTATTTTATATATCAGTTTCTTATATCAGTTATCTTCTTCTTCTTCAGCCTTTAAAGGCCCACAGCTGGACAAACGCATCCCCCAAGGCTTTCATTGCTTTAGGGGGGTTTGTCATAATCCCCACGCTTGGCAGGCGAGTTGGGAATCATAAATTAAATCATAAAAATATTTCTCTTAAATTCAGGATTGAAACCGTTGATAGGGCTAAATGCTTAAATATCATTGTGCATCCAACTTCCTTTAGAGGTAGAAACGTGATTGTTAACGAAGGAACTAATTTTCCCTTGTGTGACTGTGAATCCGTGTAAATTACTCACTTGAATTATGTAACGACCGAGGAAAGCATTATAATTTGTGAATATTTAGTATCAGCAACAAATGAACTCTATAATCTATAATAATACTAATATAATATATATCTGAAGAGTTTGTTTGTTTGTTTGAACGCGCTAATCTCGGGACCTACTGGTCCGATTTGAAAATGAAGGCTTTAGGCTATATAACATCACGCTACAACCAATAGGAGCGAAGCATAACTAACTCCTCGCGAACGAAGTTGCTGGCGGCCGCTAGGTATTTATATTCTACGAGAGGAATTCATATCCACTACCGAAGCTACAGTGTTGTCGAGTATCATAGGGATATATACGAACTTAGGGACATCGACACGCAATTTATCACCAAACATTTTATTCAGATTAAGATTTGAAGAGTTTATACGTTAGTTTAAACTTTTTGTAGGTTATTACACGATTCAAATGTATGGTACCGATGTTTTTCTTTCACGGTAAAAAATTTACAAGTTAAACCAGAAACTTCACGTGTTTGCTAACTAAAATAGCCGTTTTTTTATATAAAATGCCTATATCACGATTGACTGCTTAGCACCATAAAGGTGTAGTGTGATGATTATCATTTAAATGACAATGAGCTGTAGCTATCTGCAGCATTCTAATCAGTGGTCCTTTTACACATTGTGGTAAACTATAGTAGTATTTTTTTCGAACACTGTCTCACTCCAAGGCAGACCCTCCCAAAATCCTTTCAGGATCTATTTTCACGTCAAACCAGCCTTCGTGGTACACATGCAGATCATCTCGCCATCTCTTTTTGGGCCGTCCTCGGTGAAGTACCGTCCATCTTCAGACGCCCATTGCGTGGAGGCTTTTGCCCATAAAGCTGATGTGACCCACCTAACGCCATTTGAGCCGAGAAAAAGATAGCAAAATACGAACAAGCAAATTGCGCGATATAAATAAGTACGAAAATTTATTCTTTAGTACTTGCGTGACGCTGGAACATAAATTAAGACAAAAACCTTTTAACAACTATTTTTTCGGCATTAGAAACGTTCCCATACGTTGTAGCAATTATTTTTCTATAAATACTTCAGAGGTTATTCTGACGTAGCTTCAAGGTGATTGTTTTTATGATATACGAGTATGTGTATATAGAATTCTCATGTCAGCTAATTAATGATTATTAGCTAGACAGA
This sequence comes from Sesamia nonagrioides, assembly GCA_017933935.1. Lineage (NCBI taxonomy): Eukaryota > Metazoa > Arthropoda > Insecta > Lepidoptera > Noctuidae > Sesamia > Sesamia nonagrioides. The sequence continues at coordinate 931,262 of JADWQK010002002.1, read as the reverse complement.
AAGGCAGGTCTAATTAAAACTAAGAATATTGCACTTATAAGATTTTTTCGTCGTTATATGTAGTCACTAGCGAGCCAGTGAAGAAAGTAGCTCTGCCTGACCGGTCTTGCGTAGTTTTTTTTTATTCTCATTAAGGCAAATTAAGACCCACCTCTATTCAATTTTAATTGAGACTCGGGTCTTAAATTTAAATTGCATTTTTAGTGATTCAACTTAATCTGTCAAAGGTTTGGTAGCATACCCCTTTGATGTTTTAATTTATAAAATTTCTGAATAGTGGGTCTTCCCGGTAAAAGGAGAATCTATTTGTGAAAGAGTGCAGACTGCGCACCAATTTCTTAATACCTGCCAATAAATATCTGGTCCGCTAAGAAAAACATAAAAACTGCAAAGGTAATATTATTCGCAAAAATGAAACCTCATTCATTTGTTCATTAAAGTGAAAACCGTTGAAAGCCTTCACCATTTCCAGTTTCCGTCTCATTTTGCGGTTTTCCAACAAAATATGATATAATGTTATTGCAGTGTATTTCTCAAAATGAGTTGTTTACTTATTTGCATATCACATTTTATGCATTTATATTTACTTTTCTCAAAATCACTTGGTTTAATTTCGTTATGCAATTAAGCCGATAATTATGTTTACTTATAGAGAACTTATTCTTAGCCACATTTCGGCTGGTGTTGCAAAATGTCACCTGGCTACTTTGGATACAGTGGAGATTCGTGCGAAGAGGCTGATTGGCGACCCAGATTTAACTCGAAATGGTCTCCAAAGCCTGGAGCACAGGCGTAGAGTATGGTGGGAGTATGGCCAGCCTTTGGGTCTTCTATAGGATGCGTTCTCACCAGTATGCATCCTATAGAAGACTGAAAGGCTGGGAAAGGGTGTGCAAGGGAATTACATGATTTCACCATCGGACGACCCGTCGTACGGTGACTTTCCACCCTTAGGTACGTTGTTAACACCATTACGATCCGGACGAACGATTCGCTTCTTTTTTTATACCACGTACACCGAGGGACTGGAACAATTTGCCAGCGGCGGTGTTTCCAATTTGAGTGTCTTCAACGCTAGAGTGAAAAGGCTCTAATAAATTAGCGCGCTTTATCATCAACAATTGCATCACTGCTTAACATCAGGCGGGATTGCAGTCAAGCACTACTTTATAATTATTAAAAAAAGAGTTTTTCCATGTCACAAAGATACAACATGGTAGGTAAGGGGTTCGTGGTTGATAATAACAGCAGCACGGGTCGATCGGTCAGGTTAAGCTACGCTTGCGGTGAGAGGTTTGTGAATGGGTGACCGATCTATATGCCTCGGAAAAAATCGTAAGCTGTTGGTCCCAGTTATTCCTAGAACTTTGAGAGTAGTTACGGGTCGTCAGAAGTCCGAAAGTCAGACATTCAGTTGGACCGCAGTCTGCGAAAATGATCCAACTCGACATTTTCGATATTTTGTGACGTATGGACTATTAAATAAGGTATATTTTGACATAATTCAAAGACACTGTGTTTGATGTGTCAAATTGTCAATTTTGATGTGTCTTATTTGGAGTCCATACGTCACAAAATATCAAAAATGTTGAGTTTATGGGTTGGATCATTTATTCAGAAAGCGTTCCAGTTTTCCAAGGGATAGCTCAGCAAAGCCAAGTTCCCTGTATGGGGCCCCGGTGTGGGCTTTTGACCTGACGGCCGGCAGCATCGCTGTACTGCGAATACCGCAGAGAGTGATGGCCGTCAGAGTCATACATGGGTATCGCACGATCTCCTATGAGGCGGCCTGCCTACTGGCTGGAACCCCGCCCTGGGACCTGGAGGCGAGGGTCCTCGCGTCTCTGTACCGGTGGCGTGAGCAGGCGCGAGAACGGGGCGAACGGCCGATGCAGCATCAGCTTGAGCAGCGTCGGTCGCAGCTCAGTCAGGTCCTGTTGGCGGAATGGCGGGACAGGCTTTCACGCCCTACCTCACCACCATCGAGGCCATCCGGCCGGTACTGGCGGACTGGCTCGGGAGAAGGCATGGCTCCCTGACGTTTCGGGTGACACAGGTGCTCTCGGGGCATGGTTGCTTCGGAAAGTACCTGTGTCGCTGCCGGCCGTAATCAAGTCGATGGTCGGCAGCGAAGAGTCCTGGGATGCGGTGGTTTCCTTCTGCGAAACAGTTGTCTCGCGGAAGGAGGCTGCGGAAAGGGAGAGGGAGATCTCGTCCAATCACCCGACCCGCAGCAGGCATACCGGGCGTCGTCGGAGGGCGGATAACGCCCTCTTGTAGCCCCCCTAACTGGGTTCAGGGGCGATAGACTCAGGGACATCTGTCGCCCCCCAAACATCAGGACCCGAGGTGGCGGCGCGAAGTGTTCCACGCGCGCTACTCTTACACGTCACGGGGGGAGTCCTACACCTCACTCCCCCCCTTGACCCGAGGAGGCCTAGCACCAATCGGGGGTTGCGGAAGCAGTATTAGTTCTCGCAGCCCCCGGTGTAGGTGTGAGAAGGAATAACCGGGTGGTTTTTAGTCAGTAAGAGTCTGACAGACCCCGTCGCCCGCCCCAGGGCGGCGGACATCCATGAGGATTTTCCACCAGGAAAAAAAAAAAAAAAAGAGAGCCAAGTTACCTAGTAACTTGGTCGCTCTGCTGAGCAATGTCATTAGGCAGTATGCGTAATTGTGCTACAATTATGACATGTTAATCACTGTTTGTTTTTTAAATCACGTAAATTATTGTAAACATTTTTATTTTTAATGTCTGGACTTGATAAAAGACGATGATCCCTGAGTTGGTTTCGGTTTTTCTTCTCAGAGGTAGTCAGTTAGGAAATGCCGGCTCCAGCTAATTTAATGAAATATGACGTGTAAAAGTGATCAGTGATCCTAATTGCATAAATAACGATTTCATTTTATTTCGTTGTGGAGATCAGATAGGTACTCGAGACGGTCTCCAAAGCCTAGAGCACAGGCGTAGAGTAGCTAGCCTTTTGGTGTTCTATAGGATACCTTTTGGAGAGTGTGTGAGGGAATTGCATGATTTAATTCCCCCATATCCGTTCCACCATCGGACAACGTCGAGTTTCCACCCTCATGTTGTTAACACCACTACGATCCGGACGAAGCGTTTCGCTTCCTCCTTTATACCGCGTACATCGAGGTACTGGAACCATTTGCCAGCGGCGGTGTTTCCGTCGGACTACAATTTGAGTGTCTTCAAGGCTAGACTGAATAGGCTCTTAATAAACTAGTGCACTTTACCAGCAACGATTGCATCACTGCTTACCATCAGGCGGGATTGCGGTCAAGCGCTAGTTTATAATTTATAAAAAAAGGCAGTCGCTCGTCGCTCATGTAAAATACAGTTTTGGTTACATTGGAAGCCAACCCCAATATAGTTGCAAAGAGGCTAGTCAGGTGGCAATAGGAATATTTCCTGGGTAAAAAAAAATATTCTATTTATTCCGTCATTCAGATTATAAAAATAAATATTGGATACGTATATTTTGTTTTGTCATATCATTAAAAATTGACAAATATTATTATAAAAGGCATCAAAGATTAGGAGTGGTGGCTGGTGACGTCACTCCTCGCTAAAAAGTGTAGCGTGCAGTGACGTCACACGAGTTTCAACGCACTGTGTCGTCTTCATTTTTTTTTAATATGAAGAAAGGAAAAATACGTGCCTACTATTTTTTGAAAATCTGACTAACTGACTAATTAGTTTGTTTTAGTCAACTTCCCCATTAGGGAAAAACAACTTCGTGAAGGAAGTAAATAGAAGGATCCAGCTGGGTTGGGCAGCATTTGGTAAACTTCGTCGGGTATTTTCGTGGCCCATACCCCAATGGTTGAAGACTAAATTCTTCAAGCAGTGCGTCCTACCCGTCATGACTTATGGAGCCGAGACGTGGACACTAACGATCAGACTAGTCCATAAGTTTAAAGCCGCTCAGCGAGCTATGGAGCGGGCTATGCTGGGCATCTCTTTGGACCGCATCAGAAATGAGGTGATCCGACAGAGGACCAAAGTCACCAACGTAGCTGAGAGGATTAGCAAGCTGAAGTGGCAATGGCCTGGTCACATATGCCGCAGTAAATGAGTCCTCGAGTGGAGACCGCATCTCGGCAAACGTAGCGTAGGACGCCCTTGGGCGAGATGGAGCGACGACATCAAAAAGGTGGATGGTAGTGGCTGGCGGAGAACTTGGACTTGCTTGTTGGCGTGCCATGGAAAAGGCCTATGTCCAGCAGTGAACGAGTAGAAGCTGATGATAATGATTACTTTATTAATCAGCTAAACAAACCAGCCGCAGCTCATTTGAGCAGCGGTGGTTTAGTGATATCGGCGCAACTTACAAGTCGCGGTTCGTAGGTTTGAACCCCACCAGGCGGTTTACTTTGAGTAAATTATTTAATCACCACTGCTCTCAAAACGGCGAAGAAAACATCGTGAGGAAATCGGCATGTCCTAGAGGTCAAAAACTTCGACGACATGTGACATCTACCAACCCGTACCGAGAGGAGGCCTGTGTCTCAGTAGTGGGTGAATTTCGTCGGCTTTTTCCTGATTTAAAAAAAATAATTTGCAGTTGTTTTCACTTTAAACCGATCACAATATCTATACTTTTATAACCCAATAAAATTTTAAAGTAAAAATTAGTTAATTCGCTAATTACAAACAAAACTCGAAAAACTATCCTATCAGCTGATTTAATAGAGTTCACATCAGGGCTCAACGTCATACCCACAAACACGCGCAGCAGCACGCTTGCAACGTTTAAAGGCCGAGCCGACACATTTTTTTAAACACTGTGGTTTCTGTAACCACTCATTAACGATGTAAATGACTATCATAATTTTATTAGTGGCATGCACTAGCCTTTTCGCGAAGTTTGCGTTACGATGTCAGATACACCCGTTATAGGCTGATTATGATTATGAATAGTCAAATGCAGTTTATTTTATTTTTAAAATAAATTTGAGTTTCATGACTGAGCGGGTTAACTGTTTTTCTGTTTCTAGTCATCATCATCATCTCAGCGTTACTCTCAGTCGTATCCATAGCTTTTCATCTTTGGAGTCCGGGGTCGGCTATACCAGTCTAACTGCTGATTTTGGCTAAATTTCGACATTTTCCGTAAAGCGACTGCCGTCTGACCTCCACAACGCGAAGGCGACATCGAAGCATTGCAGTTAGACCAACTGTTGGACTTTTGAGGGCTCCAACAACCCGTAACGACTGCCACTAGATGTTCGTATGGCAACTGGGACGGCTTAGCGTGCTTTCCGAGGCACGACCAGACCTGTGCAAATATTCATGTTCATGCATACAAATATTTGCACTGCGCGGGGATCGAAACCGCACCTCCTTGCGCAGCGGCCGCGTTCGCTACCGCTACGCCACCGAGGCTGTCAAATGTTTTTCTGTTTCTAGTATATTTTGTATGTCCATTTGCATTTATTATCTTTCTGTACTTTAAATACTTCTTTTATTACTAGAGAATACAAGTAGGGTACTAATTGCCCTTACGGCTACAAAAAGTCGTCGCTGAGCCATTTTAGTGTGTTTATAAATTCTCTAAATAGACGATATAAGTCGTCTATTTAGAGAATGCGACAACAAACGTTTTAAATGAATAGGTATGTGTTACTTAGGTCCTAATATGCTCGAACCTTCTTTAAAAGTTTTTATCTTCTTGCGTAATAAAACCGTTTTCAGAGAAATGTTAATTAAGAGAGGTTAAGGAGCTATTAGATTTTCTGAAATTAATTTAAATATGTGATAAAACCTTAAACTAAAATAAAAGCACTTCATGAATGAACGAAACCACGACATGAAAAGGCGTCAACATAAAAAGAAAACCTACAAATGGACTTAGCCAAACCACCGTGGAAATTTCACCAAACATTTATTTTAATAAAACGCATGGTGACACCCAATATAACGCATTTATTGGTTTTAAATTACATTTCCATCTGCATATAATTTATTTTTCATGAAACAAAATATGTTACAGGACTATTTAATTCGATTTAAGGTTTATATTTCGAACACCAAAAAACTTTATCAGAGGAATAATTTCGCATTTTCGACAGTTACAAAAACTGTCGGTTTATAAAGACTATTAAAATATGTGACATGCAATTCAAAATGGCGTTACTTCTTCAATCTGCGGTTGTGAGTTACAATTAAAAAGTGTAGATCTTACGTAAATAAAAGCATAATTGGAGTATTTGGCGAATCGAAAGGATTTTATAGTTAATAAAATGTTTGTTTAGCTGATTAATAAAATAAATAGCCAACTATCTGTATTATATTTTAGTGGTAACACATTGGATTCGTAACCTGATTGATTTTCTAAAAATTGATCGTGCTACGGTGATAAAAAAAAAAACATTTAAAAACTGCAATGTTGGTCGCAAAAGCTCCTGCTGAGCATAAGGTCCTCAGGTTTTGATTCCCGGGTTGGCCATACTCCTAAGAGTTTCTTTAACTAGAATTCTTCTGTGCCAGTCGGGAGTCTAAGTCCTGTGTAATCCTGTGTGCGCCATAGTAATAACTATGGTGACCCTATTACTTACCATGCAGACTACACAGGACTTAGACATAGCTGACATAATGTAGGTGTACTCTGTAGTAGGTAATTTTGCCTAACATGACTTCGGGTAATAAAAGCGTGATGTGAGATATGGCTAGATGTGTGATTATATCATGTTATTTTAAATATTGAAAATAAGCCATCAGAGTAGTGCCCACCAAAATACTTTATTAGATATTATTGCTGATGTAGATTAAAGTGAGTTATTTTTAAATTAAAGGAGCTGCTTTGGAAGTTTCGAAAATAAATGATCTCTCGTTAGCCTTACCCATCATATATTTTTGTGTATAAAGGTATTTCATTGTATTTTTTTACCTTAAATCATGCAATAGGAAATTAATTTGATTATTACATTACTTTATTGTTCCTACATAGGTCAAAGCGTTTTAGCTATCAAAATTGAACATTTATCGAATCACCAACCTCCGAAGGAAAACTTTATTAGGACGTAACAGTTTTTTCGTCGTATTCAATATTATTTACAAAAAGATATTTTCATTTGTATGGGGTAAGGAGGGTCACCCACGCGCCTTTTTTAAATGTCAGGCTATGCTCGAACCAAATGAAAGGTGTTGTGTAAAGCATGCCACACCTAGGTAACAAGTGACGTGCGCGTAGACTAAAATATACGTAAACTAAATCTTGAATAAAGCCTAAAGGAACGCCTTCACAATTATCTTGAATTATTTACACAAATAATACATGGATAGTCAACTTTATAAATAAACATAAATAAATATATACGGCCAATATATGCGGCTTGGGTAGAGCACCGCCGTGTCCTCGTGGCGGCGATCGGCGGCGATCTCTCGCGTCCCACTCTGGTCCAGGCCATGGTCCGGAGCGAGAGTGCATGGCAGGCCGTCACCTCCTTTTGCGAAGCAGTGATACTGGCAAAGGAGGAGGCGGAGAGCGTGAGGCAGCGAGAATCCCGGCGCCCTCACGTCACTAGCCGCCACAGGAGACGCCCTGGTCAGGAGACGACATCGAACTCCCAGCCACCGTGGGCGCGGGCCTGCGGGCGGTGAGCAGTGAGCAGCTCGCCGCTCGATAAGGACCAGGCCCGAGTCGACGGCGCGTTGTGTTTCATGCTCGCCTCAAAGACATGTCAGCACATCGTAACGGGATCCACGAAGACCGATACCTCCTGGGCCAGGGTTGCGGGTTGGTTAAAAAAGAAACCGTGGCCCTGGCCGTTGCACAGGCAAGTAAAGAAACACGGGTGGGTTTTAGTCAGTAAAAGTCTAACACGCCCTTCCGCTCTGCCCAAAGCGGGAGAAGTCATTTGATGATTTCCCATACCAACAAAAAAAAGGCAGCCTAATATCTCGTGAGCAACGGTACGATCCAGACTCCTCTTAACATGTTTTTATGCCTTGAAACTAAGACTTCAAAGCGTACTTCAGAAGTACTTCCTAGAGATGGATGCTCCTACTGCTGGTGTAGCCTTGGTTGCTTCTAGCCACGTGAGTTTCGAAGAATGAAACGACTTGCACAACAGTTACATTTTATTTCCCGTTTTCGTTTTTTTCGTTGAACTTATACTTTTTAGGGCTTCATAACTACCAACGTTGGGTGCCAACGTGACCCTATTGTTCCTAAGCAGAATCAAACGACTTTTATAGGAAAAAAGTTGAGACTACGAATTCATTTTTGACGTCAATATTACAAAAGATGCCTTTACAACTATATCTTTTACACTATACCTTTTACCACTTCCTAGTGATTACGCTAAGAAGAAGAATTTGCGCAACAAACTCCCCAGGAGCAGAGCTATCTCTACAGAAAATACTTGATTGTATACTATAATATAATATATTAGGTACGAAAAATCAATTTTTTATAACCCATAGAACATTAAACTAATTATTAGCCATGGTTAGCGCCACACCAATATAACAACACTATTTAATGGACCGACTGATTCTGTAAAACTCAATCATCATTCATTTATCATCAATCACATTAACTCCAGTATTTAATACCCACACATATAACCACACACATAATCCCTCACTACTAACTCACATAAAACCCTTTTTAATCGCTCTATCTATTATATAAACCACATCAAAATCCGTTGCGTATTTTGAAAGATTTAATCATACATAGGGACATAGGGAAAGAGAAAGCGACTCTGTATATGCGACTGACTTATATAATATATGTTGACGTACAATAATTGTCCAAAAGGCATGCTTTCCACCACTACCCAATATTTCGAAACACAAGATTGCTTTAATTGTAGCTAGCACACGACAATAAACAACAAATTTTGAAAATTATACTAGCTAAATCTTAATAATCCGTTAAGGGGCTGACTTTTAAGATCAGCCGTTTTGTTTAAGTGACTAAACAGTTTAAAAAAAAAGAATGTGCTGCTTGGAACAACATGAAATGATCGCAGTTTAATTTGCAGTCACATTTATATCAAATAAATAAAGAGATAAGGGTTATTCACACAATAGTGAATTATTTCGTTTTAAAAGCCCTGCAACAGCTGATCGCTTCTGTAAAAATCTATTCTAACGCCTGTCAGTAGTGTCACTCCTTTAGCATTTTAGCTACGCATCTAAGTTTCTATGGTCAGATAGTTGCTGAATCGCCCTGCATATTCCATAAATTCGCAAACGAATCAGCTTTCGCCACTATATCAAACGTATGTCATTTTTAAGGATGATATTCTCTTAGTTTTTATATATCCGGTTTTTTATTTTTTATATTCCTGCTTGTGTTTATTGAAACTGTTCTCTTACCATTTACAATAAGATTTACTTTTTATATGTTTTTATAATTAGGTTTCGGTGCCACTTTTAATTCTTTGCTGCACCGGGTGACGTCTTTACGTCGGCGTTGCTGTCGCTGAAAACCAGCGCTGGTCTCTGCATAGCTTTTGCATAGAGTCGCAGCATAATGCTGAGCGACAGCCGTTTTGCGTGGATGTGACGCATGGTTCCCACAACTATTTCTTATTTTTTGTGTTTTTGTAAACTTTTGCGTCATGTTTACTGCAAATATTTTTTTTTTCTTTTTTTATTACTTTTATTTATTTTAGTCTTTCTAGGACACATCCTAGGAAGACGCAGCTTAAAGCACAGAAAAGTAGGTAAAAGCTCATGCAATTATTTGAAATAGAGTGATAAAACGTTTCCCTTGCCATTGTAATAAAATGTTGCAAATGTATTAAATACATTTCAAGGTATGTGAATAACAGGATTTGCAACTTCATTAAAAGTGCACAGAGTCCGTGCAATCAACTCTTATTCAATTTTTATTTATGTAATAAAAGTTTAAAAGTACACAACACGCTTCATTAGCTTCAGAAAAAGCTATGTAATAGACAAAAATCTAGTTTGTTTCGCTTGGCTTCTGCTGCCGGGTGGTATTGAATGTATGTGCTTGTTTGTACCACGCACATGCTCACACCGATAGAGTAATTTACAATTTGGTGTGTAGTCAAGGCCCTGTGGATGTCGCTTCGTGCCGTGAATATTTGAGTACGTGAAAGAGTGTTGTTCTCATGTGAATACTACCCGTAGATTTTATAGATAATAGGGATTTTAAGAAAGTCCATCGTTAGTGTTGTTCTGTAGCGGATAATGTTCTTGGGTTTCTCGATGAGCACATCCTATTTTTTTTTTCAAAAGTCTAAAGGCTAAACTCAACCAGAAACACTAGTGTTGTCGTTCCCTAAACAAGTATTTAGTAACCATTATGAAAGAAAACAGTTACAGTCATTTTCAGTATTATCATATTTAAAACCCAATACGTACGTAGGAAAAACAACTTTGTCAAGTCTATTCATTAATTGATTAACGTATTTAGTAACTACAAGCGGGAAACCCCGCTGACAAGTTGAAATTGCAGCATAACATCGTACTATTCAAAATAATCGAATTACGACTCCCTGCACACACAGCCTCCGTTCAACTCAGTTATTAAAAAAAAAACGAACTACTCGTACTCGAAGATTTTATTGCATTTTCTGTCAATCAAAAATGTACGAGTTGGGACGGAACTACAGACTAACTCGTATCGGCAATTATTTCATAAAACCGGCGGATTTAGTAGTCATTTTTGAGGTAGCCGTGCGATCACCAAGAAGGAGAAAAGAAGGTGTTGTGGCCCTAGACTGAAGGTCTCTGAACCACCATGCATCGATTTAATCATGTAGGCTTGAATGTGTGAAAACTGTGTGAATATTATTACTGTAATCAAGCTGGTAATCAATATTCGTAATTTTAAGAGTCAAAGTCAAAAGTCTATGAAAATTGGGGTGAGATAGACACGGTATTGAAGGAAGTATAGTTTCCCGTTAGTAAACTGAGTGGATTTTTGTGGTTTTGAGTGAATTCCATACAATAAAGCCTTATTTTCCCAGTTATGGTTGTTACCCTATAAGCCCACAACGTGTGATTGAAATGTCAAAGCGTGAAGCATATGCAGCACTAATTAAATCGAACGCCAATCACTGAGGCACAAAGCGTAGTTATTACAGCGCCAGTGAACGTCAGAATTCTTTGGTGCTGTCAAAAGTTGGGGTCAAGAGCCTCAACTTTGACTCGGTCGAGTGCTTACCGATGGATTGTAATTCTGCCGGAACTACCCCTTAATTACGTTACATTGTTTACCGCAGTTAACGCTACATTTTCATTATGAAACGTTTTTAATTACTAAGATTATAATAATTTTGACTATTGAATATAAGGTAAGAGTACCTATTTCCGTTAATGTCCCAGTAGCCGTTAACTAGTCAGTTTTTTAATATTAGCGTCTTTCTAGCAAACCTAAATTAAAATTTGCAAATGGCAATTTATTCTTGGTACTATTTTATACAATTCTGATGGCGACAGTCACCAAAAAGTTTAATAATGTAAAAACTGTGAGAAAATAAAAGTACGTTATAGTAAAATTATCTATAAGTACAGAGTTCTGTCAGTGAACTACGAACCCACCCGGTCGCAGAAATTATCTAGCCATACTTCGACGGATAAAATTAAGGTAAAAGTGTTAAGTTTTTTAATGAATTGTGTATATTATTTAACGATTTAATCTATAAATTGAGGTAAATATCATCGAAAAGTAAATAATTTTGCATGTTACATCTATTGGTACACTCAAATCCCTACTTGACCTAGTACTCGGTAAAAATGTGCGATTTTTACCGGATATTGGTACACTATCAAACCGGTAACATACGTTGCACCAAAAGCCGTTATTCTGTTCTTATTGCTTTGGAATAGGTCTCATTTTTCTTTGAAACTGAAGATTATATTAAATATTTTCTGCCGGATACGGGGGCATGCCTTAACAGCTGCATTTAAATCCGTCATAGTCCTTATTGTCTTGAATTAAGCATTATTTTCCTTTGAATCAATAGGATGTAGTTACTGGGCATTTAGTTTGTTTTGGTACCACGTGAATTTGGTTGCGATTTTTTGTATGGTTTACCACTTTTTGTACCGGTTGCGTTACAAGCTTTTCTTGAATCAGCTATAAAGTATATAAAAAGCCTATTGCGACTAGAACGTGAATAATTTTTTTGGAAATCAAAAAATTAAACACGTTTATTTGTTAGCAGATGGTAATTTAATTATTTAAACATTACTTTGGGATTTAACAGCATAGTGGCACACCGTGGTATACCTACCATGCTGTTTTAATTACCATCTGCTAACAAATAAACGTGTTCAATTTTTTGATTTCCAAAACAGGTTATTCACATTCTAGTCGCCATAAGCATTTTAGTACTACCATTTGCTCCATGCTACTCCAAACAGTACGGTATATGGTAGTATTTGTACCATATACCGCACGGTACTCCAAACAGTACGGTATATAGTAGTATACCGTACTGTTTAGAGTACCATGGAGAAAATGGTAGTACCTAGCAGAAACTGAAGCAAGGGCGAAAAGCTCCGCCCGGCGTGGGGTCTTGGCGGTGTCTCTAGACATTGCCAACGCCTTCAACATCCTACCCTGGAGTTGCATCAGGAAGGCATTCCGGTATCACCGGATGCCGACCTATCTCTGTCGAGTGGTCGAGGCCTATTTGACGGACAGGGCTATAATCTACCCCGGTCACCAAGGAGTGTGGAACCGGCGAGAGATGTCGTGCGGTGTTCCACAGGGATCGGTCCTGGGACCGCATCTGTGGAACATCGGGTACGGCTGGGTGCTGCGCGCCGACCTCCCTATCGGCGTCAGCGTAGTTTGTTACGCTGACGACACGCTAGTTCTGGCACAAGGGAGGTCGCACCAGGTGGCGGCTGACGCAGCGATCCTCGGGTTTGTAACAATCGTCAACAGGATCCGGCAATTGGGACTCGAGGTGGCCTTGCAGAAGGCCGAGGCCATGTGCTTTCACGGTCCTCAGAATGCGCCACCGTCGGGTTCCCACATAACGGTAGGAGGGGTTCACATCGGCGTCGGGTCGACGATGAAGTACCTGGGACTCGTCCTCGACAGCCGGTGGAACTTCGAGAACCACTTCCGACGTTTGGCACCCAGACTGGAAGGGGCCGGGGCAGCCCTGAGGCGGCTCCTCCCCAATCTAGGGGGACCAAACGCCTCCTGCCGGAGGCTCTATGCGGGGGCCGTGCGGTCCATGGCCCTTTACGGGCACCGGTGTGGGCGCGGTCGCTAAGGAAGCGACCAACCCGATGCCTGACCGCGTCCCAGAGGGTCATGGCCGTTCGGCGGATCCGGGGATACCGTACGGTCTCAGCTGAGGCGGCGAGCCTTCTTGCCGGATTGCCGCCATGGGATCTGGAGGCCAAAGTCCTAACCCACATGTGGGAGTGGCGAGAGGAGGCAAAACTCCGTACGGCAGACAGAGCTCCGGCGGGATCTCATGGCAACATGGAGAGTGCGATTGTCGCAACCCAGTGCTGGGTACGCCACAATAGCGGCGGTAAGTCCCCTCTTTGAGGAGTGGCTAGAGAGGCGCCACGGCACCCTCACCTTCCGCCTGACGCAGGTCCTCACCGGACACGGTTGTTTCGGGAGGTTCTTGTTCCGTATAAGGCGGGAGGAAACGCCAGGGTGTCACCATTGTGTGGATCGCCTTTAGGACACGGTGGAGCATACGGTTGAGGTCTGCCCGGCTTGGGTAGAGCACCGCCGTGTCCTCGTAGCGGCGATCGGCGGCGATCTCTCGCGTCCGACCCTGGTCCAGACCATGGTCCGGACCATGGTCTGGACCAGGGTCGGCGAGAGTGCATGGCAGGCCGTCACCTCCTTCTGCGAAGCAGTAATGCTAGCAAAGGAGGAGGCGGAGCGCGTGAGGCAACGGGAATCCCAGCGCCCTCACGCCAATAGCCGCCGCAGGAGACGCCCTGGTCGGGAGATGACACCAAACTCCCAGCCACCGTAGGCGCGGACCTGCGGGCGGTGAGCAATGGGCAGCTCGCCGCCCGGTAAGGACCATGATTTCTAGATATTATTATTATTTAAAGGTTTCCAGCACGGCTTTCATTTGTACACATTACGTCACTCACGTGAGTTCTGATTTGGGAGCAAGTCTCAGTCAGAACAGATGTTAAAAAATTATTATTATGTACTAAAGATTAATTTACTATGATTTCTAGAGATTATTATTATTTAAAGGTAGTTATTTTGCATATTTATCTAGCTTTAATTATTTTTCGAAGGATCTAACCCATTCCATGTTTTCAAACTTTTGGTGCCGTAAAAACCTTCGAGCTGACTTGCTTGCTTCAGTGTGCCACCATAATAAGAGATACCCTGGAGCATAGGCAAATGAAGGGACACGGGTAGGTTAAAACAGACCCTCACCCTTCCGCTCCGCTCAATGTGTACTTTTTTGGAAGAGAATACATCATATGAGTTTTTTTTTATAATTGGGCACAAGGCGCAGCCTAGGCTGGAGGAAAGCTCAGCTTGGACCCAACAGCGCTGTGCCATAGTCGCGACACTTGGTGCGGGTGATATCTCACTCCCGGCCGTAGTATAGTTCATGGTCGAAAGCGAAGAAGCAAGAAGCGTGGGAGATGCTATGGCCTCTTTTTGCGAGAAGGTGGTGCATGTAATGGAGGCTGCAGAAAGGAAAAGGGAGCATGGCTCTCACTCCACTCGCATGAGAAGGGTAGCCGGGCGTCGAAGGGTGCTTCACGATCTTTAGCCACCATAAGAAAGACCATGCGGGCGACGAAATTGGGACCGTATCGTCGCTCGAGCGTGACATGCAGTATGCGCAGCTTGGAAGGATGTGCGGTCGAGGGATCGGCCGCACTTGGCCCCCACGTGTGCGGGGCGAAGGTACAAGTATCTGCCGGGCCCCCGACTCTTGGTACTGGAAGCAATAGTGGACGTTTAGTCGGTAGGAGGCCGACATTACCCTCCCTTGTTCGTAGACGAAATAAGGGGGAAACTTTTTTTATCGGATTTACCCACGATAAAAAGCAAAAGGTCGCATCTTAAAAACCTTCTCAAGTCGCCTCCCTACTCTACCGATTTCTACTCCTACTCCTTCACAGTGCACGTCTTCTGTCCTTGACTTTTTACACGCTGTCTTATTGCACCTGCAATAAGACAGCGATGATGATGCTGATGAGATGATTATTTCATAAAAAATCTTTTATGAAATAATCATCTCTGTAACTTTCATCTGTTCTGTTTTTTCTTTTTGTTAATATACATAAATGGTAAAATAAATAAATCTTTTTAGATAGTGTTAGTTTACTTATTTTAAAAAAAATATGCTGGAAAATCCTTTTAATAATGGCAGACTCGGTCGTTCGGTCGAAGCTGCCACCTGTAGTAGGCCAGCAAGTGTCTCAAAATCTGATGCAAACCTGTGCTTTATAGTTCAGGAAAGTAGAGAAGTGATGGACTATTGGCAGATCTCGAAGAAGGAATGACAATCAACGACGGATATTTAACTGTGATAAAAGAGTTTTAACCAACAGAAAACAGAGTTTGTTTGTTTCTTTTTTTATATAGGTACTTTATATAACATACATTATAAAAAGTTAAAAGAAATCGTGTTTATTTGTTGGTTAAATACGGACCCTAATGTTTTTCAGTAATATTTTACTTGAATATTTTGTATTTCTGTGAACTTTAACGTAAAGCAATAGAGTTCAATTTCGCGGCAAAACTTACCGGTTACCGGGACAATTTAACGTTAACTGGTACAACTTTACCGGGTACTGGTACAATAGGCCCTTTTTGTAGTTTTATTGTTTTATAGTTAATTAAAATTTACACTAGTTTAATAGAATCATAATATACTAAAAGTATATTAAATTATCTAAACAGTCAAGTAAAAATTATTTTTGTGAGTCTTCTAGTTTTAGCCTGATGCTCATGCAAATTCGGCGAGGTTCATAACTTAACGGTTACTGGGCCGTTTACCTTACTTTGCTTATACGTAACATAACACTTACATTTTTGGTAGTGGCGAAAGCAGTGGTGTTTAGTGGGGATGGCTGCGACTTCCGAGTTGTTTAGATCGTGGTTTCGAACCCTTTTTATTTTTTGTAATGGTAAATCATCAAATGACTTCTCCCGCTCTTCTGGGCGGAGCGGAAGGGCGTGTCAGACTATTACTGACTAAAACCCACCCGTGTTTCTTCACTTGCCTGTGGGACGGCCAGGGCCACGGTTTCTTGTTTAGTGGTTTCGACCCCTTACAAGCACTTTACTGTTCTCAATACCGTGAGAAAAACATCAAATCATCATCATCATCATCTCAGCGTTAATCGTAGCTTTTTCAGTTTTGGAGTCTGGTGTCCGCTTAACACAGTCTAACTGCTGATTTTGGCTAAACTTCGATATTTTCCGTGAAGCGACTGCCGTCAGACCTCCACAACCCGAAGGCGATATAGCGCTTTTGAGGGCTCTAAAACGTGCCCTATTACCACAATCTCGAAGATAAGACTTTTGTTTTCAGGTAAAATCCTCATGGATGTTCTCCACCCTGAGGTGGACGGAGTCCGTCAGACTCTTACTGACTAAAAACTACCCCGGTGTTCCATATTATACCTACTCCGGGGGTCACGGAAACGAACAATAGTTTCGGAACGAAAATATGTGACCTGTCCCAATCTGAACTGTATCATGGCACAGTACCCTCACTAAGATGCAGTAAACAGACAGCAAAGTAGGTAAATAAATAAGTATATGTATGTCTTAAATAAAAGATCATAATTAAGACAACAACAAATTAGTGAAACAAATCAAGAAGCCAAAAACCCCAAAAGTACCAATATTGTTATAAGATTCCAAAACAATTTAGTGAATCCCATCTGTCTTCATAGAATTTGTCTGTTTAATTACTCTAATGCCCGCTAAATAAATTACTGTTTGCTAATGAACTACCAACATTATCCTAACGATTGTTCTGAGCCAACTTTTAAAGCCGCAACTGTTTATTCTCCCGCATTAAAAGCTCTCCTAATCCTATTAAAATAAAAATAAAACAAGGTATAGAGCAACAAATTTTAAAGTCGGTACCCGCGTTTCGTACTGCCTCCGTCCCGTACGTTAAACTTTTCTAATATATTAAAAATTTCCCGTACAAACATGCTGCATTAAAGTCGGAAAGTATCTAGAAAGTTGCTTAAATACATATACACGGGGGAATTTATTGACTGCCTTATCACAAAACGGTTACGATTTGTATGAAATGTCAACACAACTATTATTCTAAATTTCTGCCTAGTCACACATTTGTCTAGTCACATGTTTTTTAAAATGTCGGATTTGTGATTGTAGGGATATGTTACAAACCACGTTCCATCTCCTATCCTGCTCTCTGAGTCATAAAACTGCATTCAAAATGATCTCTGAGCAGCCATCATCAATGATGATACACGAAACAGCCTGAAACACAGGTTTAAATAAACCTAGTTCGGGTGGTCCCAACATTAGTTTTGGATCGTAACTTTATAGATTTATATTATGTATTGGACTACAATAAGTTAGATTTTACGATTGTTATTGTTAAGATTTTTATTACTATACAAACAGACTTTTTGTACATTCATTATTGTTCTATGTTTTTTAATAAATTTCATTTCATTAATTTCACGAAACGTACAGATTTCATGTTGAGTCTCACTGATAGTCATCTGCATCACTAAGAGGATAGTTGATTAGATCAATCTCATCATATAGTTAAGTACTTTAATTGGAATCTTCCTGTTTAATTTCTTCATATGAAGGTTTCCAATTGCTCTAATGCTGCAATGTCAAAAAGATATTAGGCGTTCCAAAGCGCTTCTCCGGTCATCTAATGACTCTAATGAGTCATCAAATGACTCCTCCCGGTCTGGACGGAGCGGAAGGGCGTGTCAGACTTTTACTGAATAAAACCCACCCGTGTTTCTTCACTTGCCTGTGCGACAGCCAGGGCCACGGTTTCTTTTATAACCAACCCGCAACCCTGACCCAGGGGGCATCGGTCTTCGTGGACCCCGTCATGATGTGCCGATCTCTTTGAGGCGCGCTTGAAATACAACGCGCCGTCGACTCAGGCCTGGTCCTTACGCGCCGATGGTGGCTGGAAGATCGATAATTACTTACTATCAGGCGTGATTGTGGTCAAGCACTACTTTGAAATTATAAAAAAAAAACCGGCCAAATGCGAGTCGGACTCGCACACCGAGGGTTCCGCCGTACAAACGTAGCGGTTTACAATTTATGACGTACTAGCTTTCCGCCAGCGGCTTCGCCAGCGTGGAGTTCGGTTATATCGCGCTGTTTAAATTCCCCTCGGGAACATCAAATTTTTCCGGGATAAAAGGTAGCCTATGTTCTTTCTCAGGATCTAAAGATTGTCTGTGCCAAACTTCATCAAAATCGGTTGAGAGGTTTAGGCGGGAAAGCGTAACAGACAGACAGAGTTACTTTCGCATTTATAATACTAGCATTGATTTAGAATTTTTCACAGTTTAGAGGCAATTAGATTTATGAAGTGTTTGATATGAATTTCAACTTTAATATCTCTACGCGTTCATGTGAAAAAGGGTAGGTAGTAAGTTTATAATTATTAAAAAATATTTTATGTCATGTAAGCAAAAATAATATTTTAATATTTTATGTAATTTCAAATTTATCATTTTCACAATTTTTCCTTTATCTGTCTGTACTATAATATAACGTTGCTTCATGCCGAATTTCAAGATTCTGAGTTCACGGGAAGTACCTTGTAGGTTTTGATTCCCTAGCGTGTGACGGAAATTCGTCTAAGGTGTCGGTATAAACTGCTGTATCTTTTGATCGCTTTAACGTAGAAGTTTGATTTTTCACTGCTTAAAGGGACAATAGACCTAGGTATTTTGTATAAATTTCAATTTGATACCTTTATTAGTTCGTGAGAAATAGGTTCATTTTATTAAAATATGTTTATTATATTATATAACTAAAAAAATGTGATTTTCGCAATTTTTCCTATATTTGCATTATATGACAATCCTTCATGCCAAATTTCAAGATTCTGAGTTTACGGGAAGTATCCTGTAGGTTTTGATTCCTTTGCGAGTGTCGAAAATTTGTTGAAAATATCGATATATCGGCCGTATCTTTTGATTGGCTTGGCTTAGAAGTTTGATATTTTCACAGCTTAATGGGACAATAGACCTAGGTATTTTGTATAAATTTCAATTTGGATAACTTTATTCGTTCGTGAGAAATAAGGTAGTAAGTTCCATTTTATTAAAATATGTTTATTATATTATATAACTAAAAAAATGTGATTTTCGCAATTTTTCCTATATTTGCATTATATGATAATCCTTCATGCCAAATTTCAAGATTCTGAGTTTACGGGAAGTATCCTGTAGGTTTTGATTCCTTTGCGAGTGTCGAAAATTTGTTGAAAATATCAACATATCGGCTGTATCTTTTGATTGGCTTGGCTTAAAAGTTTGATATTTTCACAGCTTAAAGGGACAATAGGCCTAGGTATTTGGTATAAATTTAAATTTGATGACTTTATTCGTTCATGAGAAATAAGGTAGTAAGTTCCATTTTATTAAAATATGTTTATTATATTATATAATTAAAAAATGTGATTTTCGCAATTTTTTCTATATTTGCATTATATGATAATGCTTCATGCCAATTTTCAAGATTCTGAGTTTACGGGAAGTATCCTGTAGGTTTTGATTCCTTTGCGAGTGTCGAAAATTTGTTGAAAATATCGACATAATCGGCTGTATCTTTTGATTGGCTTGGTTTAGAAGTTTGATATTTTCACAGCTTAAAGGGACAATAGATCCGAGTATTTCATGTGAATTTCAGCTTAATACGTCCACGCGTTCTTGAGATAAAGGGTCTTGACAGACAGACAGACAGACAGACAGACAGACGGACAACAAAGTGATCCTATAAGGGTTCCGTTTTTTCCTTTTGAGGTACGGAACCCTAAAAACAATAAACATTTGCTTAAAAACAGTCACGCGTTTCGTATCTACAAGTTGTGTACCTAAGGTAAGTGATTCGCTACTTTGACTGACACTAATTAAAATATGCTTGATGATATGGAGAGATTTACTCGCGGTGTTCGACATATAATTTTAAATACCTAAGTATATATTAAAAAAAAATAAAAATAGCGGCTGGAGCTTATTTGGTATCAAAGAATTCGTCCGCATCGCTATCAACAATAAGAAGCCAAAAGGCTGGCAGCATTGGATGGCAATACTGATTCCTTTGGCTAAAAAAAGGCCAGCCCTCCGGTAAAAAGAGTACGAGAAACGCTTGGCGATGTCCCGAAAAATTCCATGGGCACTGAGCCGCAAAGCTCTAGAGTTTCAACCCCAAACGGCGCAAACGTGTAGCCCCAAAGTTGCTATATTTGTTTGATGTGTTCTGCTCCTGTCCATTAAAATGTTATCATTGATCGAATTTGGAAAATACACTTATGTTTTATTTGATTAAACGGGAATAAGGCCGGGACATATGTTCGTAATATTCCTATGAAAAACTAAAAATTACCTTCCAATACCCGTTCTATTTATCGATTTAACTAAACTTGTTTTTTTTTAAGTTAATACTTCTTTAACGATATTTTTATATAATAAAACGTATAAAGTCATATATGTCTATGATACAAAATTAATGCAATGCAAAAAAGAATTAATAATCTGGCTATACACTTAATTTAAATTATGATGATACTGAGGGACTTCTGCAACGGGTGACCTATTAGTGTCATTTAATTCAACAAATAAGATTTCATTTCATTCCACACACACACAAACACTCAAACATACACACGCACACACCAACTGACCGACCCGACACCGTGATCGTTTTTGTTTTTATTTTTTTGTGTATTCTGTGTTTTGTAATGATTTTAGTTTTCATCTTTGTCGGTCAGACGCACTACTGCT
Source organism: Sesamia nonagrioides (assembly GCA_017933935.1). Taxonomy (NCBI): domain Eukaryota; kingdom Metazoa; phylum Arthropoda; class Insecta; order Lepidoptera; family Noctuidae; genus Sesamia; species Sesamia nonagrioides. Next base: position 910,303 of record JADWQK010002002.1, on the reverse strand, counting down.
ATTTTTATTCTTAACTGTGAGTGACCTGACCTGGATTCCTTCGCATAATTATTGAAGTATTTCAGTTATAAATCTTTGGCAGGAAATGAGCAGAGCTCTGATGAAAACCGCATCTAGCGCCATCAAACAGTTTCAAAATGTTCGGCAAATCCTACCCAAACAGACTTACTTCGGTGAGTTCAATTTATACTATCTCAATATTTAGTTTGTCAGTTAAACACCAGTTGCTTTTTCTTCAGAAGTTTTGAAAGCAACCGCAAGCAGATCCATTTCTTAGGATCAAAATAATTTTCATTAAGTTATCATTTCAATCATACGAGCGCTCCTTTATTTTTGCTTGCGATAAAAGTAATTTGGTAAATGGCTGTTTTATATTTAAAACACGGAATCTTTTAACGTAACCTATGAGCTAGAAAAAGGAGAAGAAAATTATTAACTAATTGCTAGTTTCCTGTTCTGTGCATTTTTATTTAATTTAGCCTTTGACTTATTAGTCAAAGGCTAAAATAAATTAAAATACTAAGTTTTAGATCAAAAATTGCATATTTCCTTTTCAATAAAAGGAAATATGCAATTTTTGATCTAAAAGTTAGTTATATAGGAAGGAAAGAAGAACAGGATGGACATGGAGTCCTTCCGCAAATTTGCTTCAAAAACGTAGTCGTTGCCTACTGAAGCGACAAGCTTTGTAGTCGGAAAACAAAATTAAAACGATACACGTGAGCTCAAAGAGAAAGTAATTAGTTTTTAATTGTCTAGAAAATTAACATCCAATCACTTTCTTGTCCGTTTTTTTTATGTTACCTAATTGCTAGATGGTGTACTTTTCACGTACCTACTAAATACGCAATAAAGGAACAGCATCAGTTTTAAAAATTAATATTTCGTATAAACCATATCCATTCAAATCATACGTTGTTTCAATTCTTAGGTACGGATGACGGCAGGTCAAGCTACCCAAAACTGTCAAATATTCCCAATCAACCTTGAGCCTTAATGCTTTAGAAATAAACTTGTCAATCTAATAAAAATCTCTGACAGAAAGTAGTAGCTTGATAGCTTGTCTGTACATATATTATAAGATGAAATAGCAGATTTTATTTTGAATTTAGGTGAGTTAAAATGTGTACCCATTTAATATCCGTATAGCAGAATCCTATTTCCTGGCGAGACAAGACAACATTATTACAATAATGAAATGATCGAGAGATGTATTTCATATTCTGAAATGAGGAAGGGGAGGTATGACGAACATTTATTATGATATATGTATAATGTATACATTCTTAGGAGCGGTGGTGGCCCAGCCCCTGCCCCAGCCCCAGAGGTAGCCATAAATCGTAAAATAAGAAATGGTCGTAGATTCGAACTCAGGTAAATCAAAATATGTTGAGATGTCTTGAAAGATGCAAACGACATGTTTAATTCGACTAAGTACTGATCCACTGTGAGCTCACGTTGTAGATAACATTCTATTTCCTCTTACCGGAGGTCTTTTTTCAAGAAGTAGACTCGATAAGGGCGGATTATGCTTATACTTAGAATATAATGTATGTATAATATATTATGACTGATTCAGGTAGTATGTCAGTAGATATGTAGTAAGTAACAAGTGTTAGAGGAAAAAAACTTGTTCTAATTAAACCGATGTTTGTGGCTAAATTGACAATGTGTTATATATAAATATTTTAAGATTTCCTTTCTTTTTGAGAGTAAGTGGTCCACAATCCATCACTAGTGTTAAAACTGATTTACACGGTGCAATTTAATTGCCTATGGCATAGTATAAAGAGGGACAGAGTAGGTTATCTCATACAAACTGACCGCGCGCGGCTTCTATATGTGCGCCATAGTATCTATCGTCGCCGCACGCACACCTAAACAAAATATTAGAGTGCTATCAGTGCGCTAGTCGCGGCTAGCACCGGACGAGGATCGCGCGTCAAGTGTTCTTTTTAAAAAAATGCATGGTTCGTCACGAGGATTGCGAACAATAGCAAGTTAGCAATTTAAGTGCAGAATTTAGGTATCTTCACTACAAAAATTATTCTAGAAACCAAATATTAGTGGTTTCACCTGACGACTTTGTAGAAAATATTAAGAGGATGGAGCAGTTGTTCCAAAAAGTATTTAAAAATGATCACTACTGTAAAGTTGGTATGTCTATTTATGAACAAATAAAAGATTTACATTTTTCGCCGCCCTGCATGCTTTCCGAAATTATATTTGCAATAGTTATTTATAAATTTGCGGATATATTACACATTAAAGTGAAGTGAACAAAGCGTTTCGTAATAGTCGAAACCGAAGAAAGTATTTTTCAGTACTTAGCTGATCTGTAATTTTGTAATAAACGTGTGATTCAATAGATATGTTTGTATTATTTATATTTGTATTAATTAAAAATAAAAATAAATATGGTCCTTTATGTGTACAAAACCACTATTAAATTACTAATTAAAAAAATACAAAGAACTGACTAGTATATGCTGAGTAGTATGTGCTCTTAGTCTATAAATATTTGTTAGCGGTTTGGGCGACAATCAAATCCGACGAAGCGCGGACAGTCGTCAATTTTCCGACCTTTGTCAATTTATCGCAATTTAGGCAATTAAATCGCGGGTTGGGTCGGAGATAACCTACTTCCCTCTCTTTATACTATGCCTATGGCATACAATAAAATTGATGCAACAAATGACTTGCATCGTCTTTATGGTGTTTAGTCAATGCAATTTTTATTATTTCTTCAACTTAATTGAAGTCATAGGCAATTAAATTACACTGTGACACAAATTTTAGAACTTTCAGTTCTACGAAGTAAACGTTGGTCGAATAACGTTTCCTGATATATTTTGACGTTCTTGATATATAGTTTTATAAAGTTTTATGCTAAGCAAATCAAGCAAATGTTTGATATCCGAAATGATAAATGATGTTTTGTGTAAGGTTTGAAAATACCAATACTGTTAAACGTCAATCATATTTTAAAAACTTTCCCATCCTGACTAGTTCGAGACGAAAGGTTGAAACAAAGTCAAGTTCAAATTTACTTAATCTTCATCAAATCATATAAGGATAATGTGGATCGATATTTGAGATGGCATTTTGATGAAAGAACTATACAATATTTAAAGAAAACCCCGTCCGACCCATAAGGATAATAAAGGTTAGGTAAACACATGACCAAATCAAATATGAAGTTTTACATTATCATCATAGTAACTATAATAATGAATTTTGAATTAATCTTTTTTTCCGTTAATCTATTCCCACTTCCCCAAAACTTGATATTTTTTTTAAAAAGTGACTACACTTTTTTTGACGGTATTATTATGAGCGATGCGATGGAGCGATGAGACCGAGTGCCGCGTGATTGCCATGTAAGTTACTTCCTTTTGCGAAATAATATCCTTTTTTCAAATTTAGCCCGGCTTTGTAAGCATTTGTAGAATGAGTTATCGGTACCTAACAATACCTTCACGGATCGGACAGGGTTTTCTTTACATATTATATAGATTGAGAGGACCTGTCCCATCAGTGCTCGCATTTGTCGCTCAATTCCTTATGGAGCGAATCGGCATTGGGGTAAGCTACACAAATTACACAAACTGCTAGACCATGACAAAAATTAACAAAGGTAACAGAGAAAATAAAAATAAATAAAACAGTCTCCACATTCACAATAATTAAAAAATAAAATACTTTACAAAGTAAGCAAATATCATTGTATATAAATTATGTAATTTTCTCTGCAGTGTGCAGTGCCATTTTTTTGTTGACTACTTTTATATCGAAATACTTTGTTACTAAACTACAACTAAAGCTCACGTTTCCATGAAACCTTTGGTAGTTTTGAAAATATTATTTTTTCATAATTTCAAAATTAATTTTTGCGAGACATAATTCTACAGACAATAACAGGCATTACTCATCATCATCTCAGCGTCAATCCCAGTCCCATTCGAAGCTTTTTCGGCTTTGGAGTTTGGGGTCCGCTTTACCAGTCTAACTGCTGATTTTGGCTAAACTTCGATATTTTCTGTGAAGCGACTGCCGTTTGACCTCCACAACCCGAAGGCGATATCAAAGCATAGCAATTAGACCAATTGTTGGACTTTTGAGGGCTCCAACAACCCGTAACGACTGCCATTAGATGCTCATATAGTAACCGGGACAAACGGCTTAACGTGCTTTCCGAGGCACGACCAGACTAGTGCAAATATTCATGCATACGGAGGCTGTCAATACCCGAGGCCCGCACAGTGCAAATATTTGTATGCATGAATATGAATATTTGCACTGGTCTGGTCGTGCCTCGGAAAGCACGTTAAGCCGTTGGTCCCGGTTGCCATACGAACATCTAGTGGCAGTCGTTACGGGTTGTTGGAGCCCTCAAAAGTCTAACAATTGGTTTAACTGCAATACTTAGATATCACCTTCGGGTTGTGGAGGTCAGACGGCAGTCGCTTCACGGAAAATATCGAAGTTTAGCCAAAAACTAGCAGTTAGACTGGTAAAGCGGACCCCAGACTCCAAAACTGAAAAAGCAGAGGATGCGACTGGGATTAACGCTGAGATGATGATGATGATGATGACGGAGGCTGTCAATAACAGGCAATATTATTAGCACTTTTAGAATATTAGTTATTACATACACAGTAATTACATTTTAAGGGCTACCATTACAGGACGCCCCATGAAAATAGCAGAATCAATCATTCGATTTGCAGGAATGCTCGCTCAAATGGATTCATCTTTCGATTTCCGTCAGAGCATTTAATTGGTACTGAGTGAAGATCTCCGGGATGAATAAAATTCTTTTATCTCATTCACTCTTTCGTTCAATTTTGCTTAGGTGTGGCCCTCAGGGAATGGTTTCTTTTTTGGTAAAATAAAACTTCATTTTATAGACGACCATGAAAGGTGTACAAAGAGAAATTGTGGAGGACTCATCTTTTTGTGTGAGTACATACCAGACTTAATTTTATTGTAGTTTGCACGTTAATTGAAAAACGCTTTGTTTTTATTTTCTTAACTGATTGTTCTGTTTAATTATGCTTGTTGTTATTCTTGTTAATATTCCTGTCATCCAGATATTCTTCACGAAATAATCGTATTACACTCTTTATTTTAGAATGTGTGGAAATGCTCAATGCCAATACGGATATTCTACTCTCCATAAGACAGCGAATAACTCACGGTTATTTTTTTTTGTACAAATACGTTTACCCCCTATAGGAATTACTCCTGGGTTCGTTTGCAAACATTGAAACTCGCAGACACAAATAGCCAACTCCGGAACAACTACGTGTAGGCTATACAAATATTTGATCAGCCACAATTTAATCACCAATATCCACCAATCGCTTTCAAAACGGTGAATAAAACATTGTGAGAAAACCGACAAATCCTAGGAAGTATTTCCTAGGATTTGTCGGTTTTCTTGGAATTTGCCATATAAAATATTACTTTCCCTAATAAGTCTCTTTCTTTGTTATAATTCGACTTGCACTTTCTGACACGGATCGGACCTCCTATGACCAACCTATAATGTGAATACAGCCTGGTTATAATTTATTTGCGTTGCATAAAGGCAATGCACTTCATTTTAACTACATAAGTTTATACACCTAAAAAAACTTTTTTACAATCCTTTCAACCGGTTTTGACTTCTCCGTTGACATAAGGATGGAATTAAAAACAGAAGAAAAATGGCTTCAATACTACTATTTACTGCAACTGCCATTTACCACGAACGCAAATTCAGTCAGAGTTGTCTATTGTGACAATTGTCAATGGACTGAATCCATACTAATATTATAAATGCGAAAGTATATCTGTCTGTCCAGCTTTCACGCCAAAACGACTAAACGGATTGTAATGAAATTTGGCACACAGATAGTCTAGAGCGTGAGAAAGGACATAGGCGATATAATATCCCGCTATGACCAATAGGAGCAGAGCAGTAACAAAAAATGTTGCGAAGACGGGGTTAAAGGGGGGCGTACATATTGCTCCCATTTTTTTTTATAAAATTATAAACTAGCGCTTGACCGCAATCCCGCCTGATGGTAAGCAGTGACGCAATCGTTGGTGGTAAAGCGCACTAGTTTATTAAGAGCCTATTCACTCTAGCCTTGAAGACACTCATATTGTAGTCCGACGGAAACACTGCCGCCATAAAGGAGGAGGCGAAACGTTTCGTCCGGATCGTAGTGGAAACTCGCCGTACGACGGGCCGTCCGATGGTGGAACGGAGATGGGGGAATTAAATCATGCAATTGCATGCATGGCTACTCTACGCCTGTGCTCTAGACTTTGGAGACCGTCTCGAGTTAAATCAGGGTCACCAATCAACCTCTTTACCCGCCTCTCCACTGAATCCAAAGTGGCATTATTTTAACAGGCGCTTATTTTTTTTATATTTATAAACTAGTGCTTGACTGCAATCCCGCCTGATGGTAAGCAGTGATGCAATCGTTGAGTGTAAAGCGCACTAGTTTATTAAGCCTATTCACTTAAAAAACTTAGGAATAGGAAGGATGACGGCAGTTGAACGAGGTGATGCAATGTTAAACCCAAGACCAACACGACCAAACGATGCTGCGCTAGAGGGAGATTGATCTGGAGACTCTCCTCGACCAAATTCCCGAGACAACAACATTTGGCGCATCGTACCCGCCACACATCGCAACACAACTGCTCAGACCCGTCCTCCGTACGGCTTCACCAGACATCATGCCGGAACACGACGAATCGCTTGGCGGCAAGACTTTGTCTGGTGGGTGGTAACTTCCGCCGGCAGCCGATGTTATGGCCTCCCACCGAGCTCCTGTAAACTGAAATTCACGCGGACGGAGTCGCGGGCAACAGCTAGTACTCAATACTTTATTGCATTCCATAACGTTACATAATAGTTCGTATATTAGATTATAGAATCGATTATGGACCCTGTCGGGCACAGCAAAGTGTGGACTGTTGAAATGTGTATTTAATTATATTTATTAGTTAACTTTTAAGTGAATTACCATTAAATAGCCCGTAGATAACGAGTGCCAACTAAACATCGTTACCCTCGACCAGTTAATGTGAGCCTATTTGTAGGTTTTGCTCTCTAAGGTAACGACTAAAGAGCAAAACTTTACCGAGTTATCAGATACATCGATGCGCGGTTGCGGGTTGGTTAAAAAAGAACCCGCGGCCCTAGCGCACAGGCTAGTGAAGAGACACGCGTGAGTTTTAGAGGTCATTTTATGATTTCCCATCGGTTTTTTGTTTTTGATACATGTACAAGTAGTTGTGTTAGTATGACCCAACTGCTGTTTATCAATGTTGTATACCAAATTCACATGTTACATAATTATGTTATTTCATATGTCCAGTATCATATTATGTTACATATGTAGTACTTACTGAGGATAATGATATTATATGATAATAAGCAGAAGGATGGATATGAAAGAGTGCATGGCGGTTGGGGATACGGAGACCGTAACACCGATGGTGAGACACTACTGCAAGCTGCTACGGCCTTTAACCTGGCAATAACAAATACGTGGTTCAAAAAACAAAATGAGCATCTTATAAGCTATAAAAGCGGCCGCCACGCGACACAAATCGATTACTTTTTAGTAAGACGAAACAGCCTTAAAAGTGTCAAAAACTGTAAAGTGCTACCAGGGGAAGACTTAGTCTCACAACATAGACTATTGATAATGGAGGTAAAAGTCAGTGTCTCATCCAGAAAGAACAAGGAACGGCCCTCGCCCAAAACCAGATGGCGTATGATAGAAAAAGAGGAATATGCTAGTGTGTTTAAGAGCCAAGTGGTAGATAAGATGATTGAAATGGGGGATATGGAAGGAAAATCTGTGAATGAATGTTGGAAAGAGATGGCGGACTATATAAGGAGAGTAGCTAAAGATGTGTTTGGAGAATCCAAAGGGAAAGGTGTGATAGAAAAGAATACATGGTGGTGGAATGAAGATGTGCAAAAGATACTCAAAGAAAAGAAAATAGCTTTTAAAGAATGGCAATGGTGTAGAAAACGGGAATGATAGTTTAAAAGAAGACAAGAAGAAGATTTATAATGAATGGAAGAGAAAGGCAAAAAAGGCGGTAGCAGTTTCGAGGGCTAAGGCGCAGGAGAAGTTGTATGACTCACTGGACAGCCCTAGAGGCCAGAAGGAGCTCTACCGGATTACAAAAGCAAGAGAAAGGAGAACGAGAGATATAAGTAATATCAAATGTATGAAAGACGATGCTGGTAAGGTTCTGTCCAAGGATGACGATATAAAAGAGCGATGGAAGGTTTATTTTGAAAAACTAATGAACGAACAGAATAAATGGAGTGGCGTGCTCAAAGAGGTACAAGAGAATATGGGTTTGGTAAGAGAAATTAGCATGGATGAAGTAAGAATAGCAGTTCAAGGTATGAAAAATGGAAAAGCTATGGGCCCAGATGACATACCAGTAGAAGTATGGAAGTGTTTAAAAGGAGATGGATGTATGTGGCTGACTTTATTCTTCAATAAGTTGTTGCATGAAGGAGGGATCCCACAAGAATGGTGCAATAGTTCACTAGTGCCCATCTTTAAGAATAAAGGTGATGTACAGGACTGTAACAACTATCGAGGGATAAAGCTCATGTCACATAGTATGAAGGTATGGGAGAAAGTGATTGAGAAAAGATTGCGAGAGGAGAGTGAGATTACCCCAAACCAGTTTGGGTTTATGCCAGGTCGAGGAACAATGGACGCCACTTTTGCACTCCGCCAAATGTGCGAGAAGTACAGACGTGCACACAAGAACTTGCACATGGTGTTCATTGATCTGGAGAAAGCGTATGATAGGGTACCTCGTGATGTGCTGTGGTGGGCCCTGAAAGAGAAAGTTTTGCCTGGGAAGTATGTAGAGTTAATTCGTGCTATGTACAGTCAATCTCGTACCTACGTCCGGTCGGCTGCTGGCAATACCGACGAGTTCAGTGTGGCGGTAGGCTTGCACCAGGGATCGGCTTTAAGTCCGTATCTCTTTCTGTTGATTATGGACGCTCTTACGTCGGACATCCAGGAGGAGGCACCCTGGTGCATGCTGTTCGCCGATGACATTGTTCTCGTCGGTGAAGATGGACCTGAGATCCAGAGCAGATTGGAGAAATGGCAACAGAAGCTGGAGAATGTTGGCTTGAAAATCAGCAGAACCAAAACCGAATATATGTTCTGCAATTTCGGCGGTCTCTCCACTTCTGGAGCCATAGCGCTTGATGGCGCACTTCTCCCAATCTGCTCCGACTTTCGGTATCTCGGTTCACTCGTGCAAAGCGATGGCGAAATAGATCGGACGGTAAAGCACAGAATTAACACTGGGTGGATGAAATGGCAGCAGGTCACGGGAACAATCTGCGACTCCCGCATTCCCCTTAAACTGAAGGGGAAAATATATAAAACCATGATCCGACCTGCTGTCTTGTATGGATCAGAATGTTGGGCTACGAAAGGGATGAATAAAAGGCAATTGCATGCAGCCGAGATGAGAATGCTAAGAGGGATGTGTGGTGTTACACGAATGGATAGAATAAGAAATGAGTACCTAAGAGGAAGTCTGAAAGTGGCACCGGTAGCTGAAAAGTTGTGTGGAAATCGGTTGTCATGGTACGGGCATGTGTTACGGAGAAATGAGGAGAATGTCGTGAGGAGAGTTTTAATTATGAATGTTGATGGCTATAAGAGTAGGGGAAGACCAAAGAAACGATGGATGGAATGTGTGAAGGATGATATGGCTAAGAAGGGGGTGACTGCCGAGATGGCTTCTGATAGGGATGTATTTAAGAAAAAGACATGTTGCGCCGACCCCAAATAAATTGGGACAAGGGCAGGAGAATGATGATGATGTAGTACTTACTGAATCCATGATAAATATCTGCGTACATGTTCAATGCTCCTGTCATCTTGTCTAAAATCGTAAACCGCTTCGACCTGTCAACAATAATGATGAGAATGACTTTGATATTATAAAGTCATTTTGTGTATATTATTATCCCTTACCGCCTTACTCTTAACTGTTAACTAAAATACTTAATTTAGTTAATTTATATAACCGGCGCGTGACTGGTTAATTTTGAATATTGTGATTTGTTTTGCATCAGTTCGTAAATTACTCTTAATTTGTCGGTATTCGGATAAATTTTGATTTTTTTATTGAGAGTGGGTAACACTCGACTGGAGTAGCGTTTGACATAGCGAGCGACCGTTAGCCCAGGCAGTCCTTGCTCAAGTTTCGATCGAGTGTGTTTGTTATACTCAAACCCAGTGGTTCTTATCTGTTTTAATCTGAGATAATCCCTTAATATTAAATTGATCTAAGTATCTGGACAGTTAAAATAATAAGAATCAAACATCACAGTATAGTTATTGTTCAACGTCTTCTCGAAATACCGCCCCCGATGGATGCTCATGGGATGAGAAGACACCTCAACTATCCAGAACTTCGACCCCGTTGCCTGACGTTTTCCCCGATATATATAATAATTTTTATTTCAAAAAGTACAAAGCCGTTACAAAAATAAATAGTTTTAAATATTTTGGTGAGGCAAAATGTACAGAGGCAAATAAATTTAAAACTACGACTGATTATACGAGTTAAAAATCAACTACCGCTTTGTTGCAACTAAAAGAGCAAAGTCTTCAACGGAGTGTAGTGGGACGATTTGCATCTAATAATATGACATTTAATTTCCTAAAATAGACTTTTCTCACCATTGGTCTGGGTTCAAATCGCTCAGGTACGCCATATACGGGATATTGACACATTACGAAGAGCTTAAACTATTATTAAAATATAAATTCAACATAATTATAATCATCCTATAATGATTGCCAGACCTAGGACACAGTCCTCCTCTCCGTGTGAGGGTGTGGGTCATAATCTACCACGCAGGCCCAGTGCGAGTTGGCAGATGTTATGTGTATTCGATGTTTTCCTTCACCGTTTTGAGAGCTGTGGTTTTGCAATATTTTACACAAAGTAAAGCGTCTGATGGGAATGTACTACTTGTAAGTCGTGGCTGGTACTACTACGCCACCGCTGCTCCCAACCAAGTAGTTTTACAAATTTCTATTTGCTGAAGCCAACCTGTCAACGCATCGCTCACCGGTTTTTTCCTGAAGAGTCCTCGCGTGATAATATAGTTATTTATGCCACTGTCAAGCAATGATAGCTATTGGAACGTGAGTGATAGTTTGTGCCACGAAACGAAGCAGAGTGGCACAATAGATCAGCACGAGTATTACAACAGCTGTTTGCAACAGTGGCATACAAAACTTTTTCTACGACCTTGAAATAAATGCAAATAAAAGTTAACAATGGCGCGAAAATAGCGCGGCGCGCGCAATTTTGTTTTGTTGTTATAATCCCACAAATGAAAGGCAAAGGCAATTTATCCACACAGCCACATGCAATGTTTAGTCGTGACGCAAACTTATTATTATACCAAAAAGCGCGCGTACCTAACGCGCGCTTTTTGGTATAATAATAAGTTGGTTTTTTGATGCCATAGTCATAAAGAAAATAAAAGAAGTTTCATTGTACTACGGTTTACCCGCGTGGAAATGGTCATTGTAACACGACTTGAGGAATGAGTACTATTGGGATATAACTTATAGTTATGTATTAAACAAATAACCAAATGGTCGTAGAAAAAACAGGTTCCCTCAAGCTTTCGTATAACAAAGCAAAATCATTTTATTTTTTAATTTCGACCGGTATTTCGTGAGATTAGCGCTTTTCAAACTTTTGCTATAGGTAGTGTTAGTAAATATGCATTCTCGCTACAATAAATCCGAACCCACTTTGCTAACAAAGATGGATGAGATTAAACCAGCGGCGCCCTCATATTGCATGTGAGGTTTTTCTTTCTTGTTATACGTTGCTTTAATATCATTGCCGCAGAGCGAAGTATCATTAATTAGGTCATGTTTTGGAATAATGAAAGTTAAATAATTTGAAAATAACAATTTTTGGCTGGCCTCTACGTATCTTCATGTTATCCGTTTTGATTTGAAGGAAATAAAATATAATTTATATCTATTTATACATATTTGAGGTGGAACATATAAAAGCACAATTATTCTCTATAAATTCTCGAACTTCATTGTGATTTACTTAACTGTAGAATGTATTTAGTTATTTTTTCTCAGTTCTAAATAATTTTTAAGAAAATAACTAAACTTTTTTTTTTATAAGAATAAACTAGTGCTTGACCGCAATCCCACATGATGGTAAGCAGTGATGCAATCGTTGATGGTAAAGCGCGCTAGTTTATTAAGCCTATTCACTCTAAAAAATAACTGAGTGAAAAGGAAGGAAGACGGCAGTTGAGCGAGGTGATGCAATATTAAACCCAACAACTCGACCAACGATGTTGTTATGTCGGGAGATTGATCTGGAGACCCTCCACGAGTCACGACCAAACTCCCGACACAACAATATGTGGCGCATCGTACCCGGGCGGCACACATCGCAACACAATTGTTCAGTACGGCTTCACTAGACATTATCGAACACGACGAATCGCTTGGCGGCAAGACTTGTTTTAAAAGTTTATTAAAAGCCTATTCAATAAAAAAACTGAGTGAATAGGAAGGAAGACAGCAGTTGAGCGAGGTGATGCAATATTAAACCCAACAACACTACCAACGATGCTGCGCCAGGATAGATTTATCTGGAGACCCTCCACGACCAAATTCCCGACACAACAAGATTTGGAGCATCGTACCCGGGACACATCGCAACACAACTGCTCAGACCCGTCCTCCGTACGATTTCACCAGAATCATGCACGACGAACACGACGAATCGCTTGGCGGCGAGATTTTGTCAGGTGGATGGCAACTTCTACCGGTAGCCGATGATATGACCTACCACCGAGAAAAGTAAGAAGTCTTAACTTCAGTAAAGTGGAAGTAAATCGACGCTTGAAAGGCACTCATATCTAAGCGACAAAAATTCGTAAATTGAGTTATATACACTAAACGATGCAGAAAAATGTGGCGGTTCGAATGGTGTATATAACTCAATTTACGAATTTTTGTCGCTTAGATATGATTGCCTTACAAGCGTCGAAATGTTAAATGTCCAAAATGTGTATTGTAAATAGTACTTAACTGAATATTCGAAACTTGTGTAATGACACTATTGTAATGAACCAAATCAAGATTCGTTCAATGAATTATTTTCTAATTGTTACTTCAACCGACCAATAAACACAAGCCGTGAAGCACAGGCCTTCATAGGTAAAGAACAAGTGGCGAGAGGAAGCAAAACGCCGGGGCATAACTCCACTGCCGCGAGAAATCGCGGTACGGCGGACAGAGCTCCGGCAGGATCTTATGGTGACATGGAGAGTGCGATTCAAATCAAATCATTTATTTCAAATAAACCAGTTACAGGCACTTTTGAATTGTCAGAAGGTCGGTCAGTCAATAAGATTGACGGCGATCCCTCGTGTCCGACCTTGGTCCAGGCCATGGTCCATAGCGAGAGTGCAAGGCAGGCCGTCAGCTCCTTTTGCGAAGCAGTGATGCTGGCAAAGGAGGAGGCGGAGAGTGTGCGGCAGTGGGAATCCCAGCGCCCTCACGCTACTAGCCACCGCAGGAGACGCCCTGGTCGGGAGACGATACCGAACTCCCAGCCACTGTAGGCGCGGGTCTGCGGGCGCTGAGCAGTGGGCAGCTCGCCACCCGGTAAGGATCAGGCCCGAGTCGACGGCGCGTTATGTTTCACGTGCGCCTCTAAAAGATGTCAGCACATCGTGACGGGGTCCACGAAGACCGATGCCTTCTGTTGGGTTGGTTAAACGAGAACCCGTGGCCCTGGCCGTCGCACAGGCAACTAAAGAAACACGGGTGGATTTTATTCAGTAAAAGTCTGACACGCCCTTCCGCCCAGAGCGGAAGATGTCTTTTGATGATTTCCTATTCCTAAAAAAAAGGTAAAGAACAAGAGTTCTCCTTGGATCACTACTGCTGAACAGTAATTCACCCCACAATATTCCTGGGCATAACTTTAAATGGTAAGTTTCAGTAGGGTCTACAAATACATAGAGACATTGTCAATAAAGCTATGTTCCGCAGCTTGTCCTGTTAGAACAGTTCGCAATTTAATTGATAAAGAGAGAGCCCGGTAAGTGTACTTTAGCTATTTTCTTTGTGTGGCGTCGTACAGTACTCTATTGTGGGCAAATGCATCAGACTTTCTTTATTTTACAGCGGCGAAGTGTTCAATCATTGTATAAATTAAATCCGAGAGTCTCTGCGAGAAAAATTTAAAGAGGTTAATGTAATCACTTTTTCTCAGTATATTTATGATCTTTTTTTCATATATTATGTTCATAAAAATATAAAATTGTTTAATAAATACGGTGATTTTACAGCAGCGAGGTGTGCGATCATTGTATTGTAAAACCGAGACTCTCTGGTAGAAAAATTTAAAGAGGTTAATGTAATCACTTTTTCTCAGTATATTTATGATTTTTTTTTCATATATTATGCTCATAAAAAAATAAAATTGTTTAATAAATACGGTGATTTTACAGCAGCGAGGTGTTCGATCATTTTATAAATTAAATCCGAGACTCTCTGGTAGAAAAATTTAAAGAGGTTAATGTAATCACTTTTTCTCAGTATATTTATGAAAATTTTCCATATATTATGCTCATAGAAATATAAAATTGTTTAATAAATACAGTGATATTCATAATATAAATAGTAGGAACAAACGAAAATTGGTTATAAGTATCTACAACAAGGCTCAAGAAAATATTTATGTGATTCGATTTGATGTCAATGTCTATGCTTTTATAAATATAAACTTCCAAGCCCCGTTTAAGATCTCAATAATTCAAATCATTAATTAAACGTAAGTTGTGCCTTTTATACGGTTAAAGATTATATCGAAGACGAAAAGGTTTGGACTCAGAATAATAACTAAAGCTAATTGTTTTGAGGGTTTGGAATTGAGCTGCTCCCAATTGTACCGTTTTAATGGTTATTTTAATCTTTTTTTTTTTTTTGACATGAAAATTTGACTTTAATGCATTTTATAAATACATTGAAATTTTCTCACGTTATTAAGGATCAGTATTTTAATTAATATGACTTTTCATTTTTACTTTTCTCTCTGTTCTCTTAGTTTTGTCTTCAGACTGTAATACCAGGACCGTTTTCTCTACCCATAAAACTCAAATGGGCTGTAATGACTCTTATAAGTTAAAATAAAATTTATTTGTTAATGGAATTTTGGAATGGAATGAAATTTAATTTACTATAATCTAGTGATTAACCGCAATCGCGCCTGATGGTAAGTAGTGATGCAATTATTGATGGTAAAGCATGCTAGTTTATGAAGCGTCTATTCACCCAAAAAACTGAGTGAATAGGAAGGAAGACGGCAGTTGAGCGAGGTGATGCAATGTTTAATCCAACAACACGATCAACGATGCTGCTCCAGAGGGAGATTGATCTGGAGATCCTCCACGACCAAACTCCCGACACAACAACATTTGGCGCATCGTACCCGGACCGGCACACATCGCAATACAACTGCTCAGACCCGTCCTCCGAACGGCTTCACCAGGCATCATGCCGGAACACGGCGAATCGCTTGGCGGCAAGACTTTGTTTGGTGTGTGGTAACTTCTGCCGGCAGCCTACCAGTGCCCTTCTGTAACCTTCCTTTCTTCCTTACTCAGCCTATAGATGTCCACTGCTGGACAAAGGCCTCCCCCAAGGCTTTCCACGATGACCGGTCTTGTGCTGCCCGCATCCATCGGCTTCCCGCGACCTTCACCAGGTCATCGGTCCACCTTGTTGGGGGTCTCCCTACGCTGCGTCTTCCAGTACGTGGCCGCCACTCCAGAACCTTGCTGCCCCATCGGCCATCGGTTCTACGAGCAATGTGCCCTGCCCACTGCCACTTGAGTTTAGCGACTCGCAGAGCTATGTCGGTGACTTTGGTTCTTCTGCGGATCTCCTCATTTCTGATTCGATCACGCAGAGAAACTCCTAGCATAGCTCTTTCCATTGCCCTTTGTGTGACTCTGAGCCTTCGTATGAGGCCCATTGTGAGCGACCACGTTTCAGTTCCGTAAGTCATCACTGGCAACACACACTGGTCAAAGACTTTCGTCTTGAGACACTGTGGTATCTTGGACGACGAGAAGATGTAGCGTAGCTTCCCGAACGCTGCCCAACCGAGCTGGATTCGCCGAGACACCTCTTTCTCGAAGTTGGACCTACCTAGTTGGACTTTCTGTCCCAGGTATATATACTCGTCAACAACTTCGAGTGCAGAGCAACCAACTACAATTGGAGTGGGTGCGACATGAGAGTTCGACATGATCTTCGTCTTATCCATGTTCATTTTTAGACCCACTTGTTGGGAAGCTCTGCTGAGGTCATTGAGCATTTTGCCCAAGTCTTCCAGGGTCTCAGCCATGACCACGATATCATCTGCGAAACGGAGATTAGTGGTGTACTCACCGTTAATGTTGATACCAAGTCCTTTCCAGTCCAGGAGCTTGAAGACATCTTCCAACGCAGCAGTGAACAATTTAGGAGATATGACATCTCCTTGTCTCACTCCACGCTGCAGTTGGATCGGTTTCGAGTCCTGATCCTGGAGACGGACTGACATGGTGGCGTTTTTGTACAAACACTTTATCACCTCAATGTATCGATGGTCAATTTGGCACCGCTGGAGAGACTGTAGCACCGCCCAAGTCTCAATCGAATCGAAGGCCTTCTCATAGTCCACAAACGCCAAGCATAGTGGTTTGTTATACTCCTCGGACTTCTGTATAACTTGCCGCAGCGTATGAATATGGTCTATGGTGCTAAAGCCTTTTCGGAAGCCTGCTTGTTCGGGAGGCTGGAAGTCGTCAAACCTGCGAGCGAGACGATTCGTGATGACCCTAGAAAACAGCTTGTAGACATTCTTCTGTAACCATTTCCCGGTAAAAACTTAAGTGATGTGCCATTCCAACGAATGTTAAGGGATTGACTCTACTGATAGCTCACCCTAAGGTCACTTCATTTTACTTTACACGGTGACATTTTTAGGGTTCCGTAGCCAAATGGCAAAAAACGGAACCCTTATAGATTCGTCATGTCTGTCTGTCCGTCTGTCCGTCCGTATGTCACAGCCATTTTTTTTCCGAAACTATAAGAGCTATACTGTTGAAACTTGGTAGGTAGATGTATTCTGTGAACTGTATTAAGATTTTCAAAAACATACGTATGTGGTATCTATGGATAGGTCTTCAAAAATGATATGGAGGTTTATAAAATATTTTTTTTCTATACCAAATAGTTTGTGTCTTTGTTACTTGTAAATCGTAAACCGCTTATTACCGCGTAATCTTTCTTACAAATAACTTAAATCCTTTAATTTCATAAATCAATGGTACGGAAACCTTTGTGCGTAAGTCCGACACGCACTTGGCAGGTTTTATATAATCGATCGGCTGTCCTTAGAACAAGTATGTTATAATGACCATGATGTTACTAGTTCAGTCATCAAGAATACCAAAAAGATCCTGAAGAACGTGAGAAGTTTACTGAAATCTCCTAAAAATCAGAAACAAATTTCTGGGTTCTATTATAGAAACAGCTTCCATTAACGATTACAAGGGTTTGATAGAAATTGTAAGGCATACGAAGCGGATTCCTCTCCGGATTCCTTTCGTGATAAGTTTGCCTCGTTTCTGCACGATTTGCTACTGATTATAGTCCTGCCAAATGAATTCTGTTGGTGCAAAAAAAAAAAAGTTTTTAGGGCCTTACTCGGCTGTCGCGTCGTGTTTTTATCACGTGAATTAGCTTTTAACCTAAGTATCGGTCGTGCGGAAATATTAACGAAGCTAGCATCGTGTGGACGTGTTACACCACTCTGCCTAAATTTTGTATGGTTTTTAGGCGTTTGAGATTTAAAGGAAATAAGAATGGAAAGATTATTGGCGCTTGCTATCATTTTTATGGTGGGTTTCGGGTTTTTCGAAATTTTGTAGTCGTGCAGAAAGACGACAAAAAAGTAAGAAGACTACGTCATAATATCACTTGGGCGAAATTAAACCGACAGGTTCTAACGAAATTATAGTTCTTTAATTAAAGTTTTGTAGTTTTAGAGCAGAGTCCCATTTGACCCTATAGGCATTATAATCATTCAATTTGGGAGATTGACGGAATAAGTAACGTACAGGGTATAGTAAAATATGAAATAAGATGAGATGGAGGAGATCTCTGCCTAGCAGTGGGACAGTACTATCAAAGAGTACAAGTTGAAGTTTTGTACTTTGTCTAGACAAAATAAAACCGCATTCTACTAGCCTACCAATTTTACAAAGACTGTATGAGATGGGATGAGAGTTTGTTATTTTTTCACATAAAAACTATTGGACGGATTTGGACGACACTGGACACATGGTTTATAATCAGGATACAAACAATCCTGATATTTTTTTTTATAAGTTATAAACTAGCGCTTGACCGCAATCCCGCTTGATGGTAAGCAGTGATGCGATCATTGATGATAAAGCGCACTAGTTTATTAAGAGCCTATTCACTCTAGCCTTGAAGACACTCAAATTGTAATGTGACGGAAACACCGTCGCTGGCAAATTGTTCCAGTCCCTCGATGTACGCGGTATAAAAGAGGAAGCGAAACGCGCAGAGAGACCAAACTTATGCAGTTGAAACTGCGGGGTAGCTAGTATCATTATAGTAGTTAATACACGTAGACGAATAAAATCAATAAGTAGTCAACTAGTATTCCATTATATTTGAATGGTGGAGACTGTCGATACAGCTCTCACAGAGTGTTTAGATAATTCAGAACCGAAAAATTTATTAAAATATTCTTACGTTAATTACGATTAGGTATGTATGCTATTAATTGC
Source organism: Sesamia nonagrioides (assembly GCA_017933935.1). NCBI lineage: Eukaryota > Metazoa > Arthropoda > Insecta > Lepidoptera > Noctuidae > Sesamia > Sesamia nonagrioides. The sequence continues at coordinate 891,351 of JADWQK010002002.1, read as the reverse complement.
AATTAACTTTTCGATTCTAGAATCAAAAATCGCTAGGTGGAGCGTGAGGGCATCCCACCATACTTTTACTGATACGAGGTCTGTAATCAGTAAGTCATGGCCGACCCAATGCCACTTCAACTTGCTTATTCTGTCAGCTATGTCAACAACATAAACTTTTTAAATCAAATCAGATAAATAGTCATTTATTTAAATTAGGTTGAGAATCAGCACTTTTTGAACCTCAATATTATATAAGACAGTCCCCCAAAACGCCCGCCATTCGTCAGTTCCTAGTGCTTTCACTCGGAAGAAGTGACGGAACAAACTTCCCAGCAGTACATCTGTCTGTTCAGTTATATACACGTGACTTTAAACAATACTATGCATGTAGATTAAGTAACATAGGAAAACACAGAACATTATCATCATTATTTCAGCCGATAGACGGTCGAACGACGACTGCTGGACATAGGCCTCCCTCAAGGAACTCCATGACGACCGGTGCTGTGCCTCCTACATCCAGCGGTTTCCAGCGACCCTCAACGGTCCACCTTTTCGGGGGCCTTCCCATGCTGCGTCTTCCGGTACGGGCAATGTGCCCGGTCCACTATCACTGAAGTGTTGCAATTCTTCGGACTATGTCGGTTACTCTCGTTCTTCTATGGATCTCCTCATTTCTGATTTGATCACGCATTGACCCAATAAATATTGAAGACTCTATTCTCGAAGTTGTTGACAATTACGTATACCTGGGACAAACTATCCAGTTAGCTAGGTCCAATTTCGATCGAATCCAACTCGGCTAGGCTGCTTTCGGCAAGCTACGTAGCATCTTATCGTCCAAAATAACGCAGTGCCTCAAGACAAAAGTTTTTGACCGTGTATGTTGCCATTGATGACATATGGAACTGAGACGTGAGACGCTAACAATGGGCCTTAGAAAGCTCAAGGTCGCTCAAAGGGCAATGGAGAAGGCTAGCTATGCTATTAAATTTAATTATTTACCATATGCCAGCTAGCCACGCCTATATACCAGCAATAATAAAAAGTTATATTATTGTATTGTATAACCAATTTTTAAACTTTTAATCCTTCACAATTCGTTATTTTCAAGAAATATTGAGGGCTACAAAAATTTCATTTCTATTTCTATCCCGAATAAGTCTCAGCTCACGGAACTATAATTATGGGCCTGTCAACAAACAATAGCATTGTTCGTGAAATAGTAGATCGTTCGCAGAATAAATGATGAAGGACTAGTTCTAGACAAATTCGTTTTTTGCTTCGTGCCTACAATGTTAAAACACAATGAAATGAGTAACAATACGGATAAATACAAAAACAACATAATACTTACGTCAAAGAAGTACTTCTACGACGGTCATGGTCGGCCATGGTCTGCATAGCTATCAATGCTGTGCAGAAGACTAGCACGTAAAATGCCACGTAAAATGGCAAAACTGATTTTTTTTTTCGTAAAAGAACATATCATCTAGGTCACATGAAGCTTTGTGTATATATGTATGTAATTATGTTTATTTTTACAGTAAAATGTCTCGGTTAGTCAACGCTGTATGTATACGGAAACTCGTACTCAGTTGTGAGTAAACAGAAACCTAACAGAACTAAGTGGGAAACATTTCAAGAAAAGAGACGGAATTCACTGAAAGTAATCATGAAAGATTTTCTTTTTCCTATAAACCTAAGCTTTGAAATTAGAAGCTCGAAACGGTAGTTAGATTTTTGAGTAGAAATTAAGAAGTCGAGGACAAAATACTAACTACTATTTAATGAAGTAAAGCGTTGATCGAGTTTAGTCGAAGGGATGAGAAAGTTGAGGACACGGTGGAGCATGCGGTGGAGGTCTGCCCGGCTTGGGTAGAGCATCGCCGTATTGTAGTAGCAGCGATCGGCGGCGATCTCTCGCGTCCTACCCTGGTCTAGGCCATAGCATGGCAGGCCGTCACCTCCTTCTGCGAAGCAGTGATGCTGGCAAAGGAGGTGGCGAAGCGCGTGAGGCAGCGGGAATCCCAGCGCCCTCATGCCACTAGCTGCCGCAGGAGACGCCCTGGTCGGGAGACAGCATCGAGCTCCCAGCCACCGTAAGCGCAGGCCTGTGGGCGGTGAGCAGTGGGCAGCTCGCCGCCCGGTATGGACCAGCCCCCTAATCGGCGAACACGTTTTTGTCAAATGATTGCGAGTAGTTGGGATCGTTCGGACCGAACGGACCAATAGGCGGTCCGAATGATCCCAACTGATGCCAACTAGTCGCAATCATTTGACAAAAATGTGTTCGCCGATTCGGGGGCAGGCCCGAGACGACGGTGCGTTGTGTTTCACGCGCGCCTCAAAGAGAGGTCAGCAAATCGTGACGGGGTCCACGAATACCAATGCCACCTGGGTCAGTGTTGCGGGTTGGTTAAAAAAAAAACCTTGGCCCTGGCCGTCGCACAGGCAAGTGAAGAAACACGGGTGGGTTTTAGTTAGTAAAAGCATAGAATAAAGAGAGGAAGTACGTTATCTTCATACAAACGGACCGCGCGCGGCTTGTATGTCTGCGCCATAGTATCTATGCGTCGCCGCACGCACACCTAAACACAATATTAGAGTGCCTATGACTGCGCTAGTCGCGGCTAGCACGGAACGAGGTTCGCGCGTCACGGCTTTTCGGCACATTATACTCTGTTTTTTAATCTCGTAGACTAAATTGACACATGCAAATGTCAAATTTACATTATTAATTTTGTATTATTACGTTTTTAATAAGTACCTACACATTATTTCAGGATAACTTATTGTAAAAAAACGATACTTGATTTTACGAACGCTAAGTTTCGGCACTATTTAAGAATTGCAATAAACTGCCAACACTCGTAATGTCAGTTTAGTCTACGAGATTAAAAAACAGAGTAAAGCTTTTAAAAAATGATCACATAAACTGCAAAGTTGGTATGTCTATTTATGAACAAATAAAAGACTTATATTTTTCAAATTATATTTCTAAAAGTTATTTACAAGGATACGGATATATTACACATTAAAGTTTAATAACAACGCGTTTCGTAATAGTCGAAACCGAAGAAAGTAGGTATTTTTCTGTAGCTAATTTGTAATTTTGTATTAAATGTGTGATTCAATAGATGTTATGTTTGTATTATTTATATTTGTATTAATTAAAAATAAAAATAAATATGGTTCTTTATGTGTACAAAACTAAAAATAAAAATTACAAAAAAAATCTGACTAGTATATGTAAACTAAATACTAAGCAAATAATTTAAACATAAGCTCTTAGTCTATAAATATTTGTTAGCGGTTTGGGCGACAACCGTAACCGACGAAGCGCGGACAGTTGTCAACCCTAAGACAGTAGGCAATTAAATCGCGGATTGGGTCGCAGATAACCTACTTCCTCTCTTTATTCTATGGTAAAAGTCTGACACGCACTTCAGCTCCGCCCAGAGTGGGAGTCATTTGATGATTTCCCATCCCAACAAAAAAAAAAAAGGGTTGAGAATATGGGACTACTGAAACAAGTGAATGTTCATATAAACAAAATGCGTTTTGTAAACCAACTCATTATGCCCAGAGGTATGCCAATTAATTATGTTTACAATAATTTAATGATGTACGTATCATATAACAAAATAACAGTAAACAAGAAAATTAAGCATAGGTAACAAAGTAAACTGCTGTTGATTTAAAACATTCACAATGTAATCGTCAATGTCAAAAACTTGTCAAAATGTAAGGAAATCAGTATCTTTGACAGATTGAGACTCAGATCAGAGGCGGGAATTTTTGACGGGAAAGCTAAGATGAATGACACGCTCATTTTTCATTGGACTTTTAAATGATTTATAGTTTCGTTTACTAATTAAAGAGGCCAACGCAACACAATCCCATATTCAGTTTCATAATTGTAATATACAAAATGTTAAAACTTACAGTAGCCAATAAATAAACTGTATCAATCTCTATCTTTTATTTCATATATTCAATACAATGTATGAGATTAGATAAAGTAGTGTATGAAACTGTACATAATTAGGTATTACACACTCGTGTGATACTATTAAAAAACTCGCTCCGCTCGTTTTTTAAACTCACACTCGTGCATAATATCCCTCATTATGTAACAGTTTCATAAACTACTATTTTAGGATACAACCCAATTACTTTTCATTACATTCACGCCGGGTTAAGGATAAAACAAATGAATTTCAAAATTTATTTGCACTAAAATGTAATGAATTTTTGTTTTGATGCACAAGATCTCAATTTCAAGTTCTCAATTCGGATATCCAGAAAGCTCATCCGGTACTAAACACTTGTAAGTAGGCAGGTCCTTCCCAACTCATAAGTTAACGCCATTCCACTCATGAGCCGAGCTATATCGGCCGGGCAATTTGGGGGCGAAACTTGTCATCTTACGGGTTCTAAATTACTCAGGATGGTCAAATGCCTCTCAGATATATTTCCACGGGAAAAAATCTATGTGTTATTTCCGTAAAGGCTACGGTTTTATGATGACCATCATCATTTGTCGTCGTCGTTTTGGTTACATTGGCGGTAGTGAAAGGGCCAGAATAGGAAGTTTGAAGGCTGATATTGAAAAATTGGTATTACAGCTTTAGTACTAAGGTATGACTTTGACATTGTGTACGATAATATCGTGGCAGTAACAATTTAACCTAAGTTCTCTATAAAATTTTGGTCCTATTTTGTTAACCTAACAGCACACAGCAGCTCATGTGATGCTAAACTGTCCTATGATCACCAATTACAAAGACAATGACAATCTCATGAAGAGTGTCTACACCGAGGTATTGCTGGCCTTCTTTGAGGAGCTGGCGTAGATCGAATCTATACTAATATATAAAGCTGAAGAGTTTGTATGTTTGTTTGTTTGAACGCGCTAATCTCAAGAACTACCGGTCCGATTTGATAAAATCTTTTTGGGTTAAATAGCGCATTAATCCAGGACGGCTTTAGGCTATATATCATCTAGCGACTAATAGGAGCGGAGCATAACTAAACCATGCAAACGAACTCGCTGGCGGCCGCTATTAAAAGATAATCCAACCAGTACGCACCATACGCGCTTTGACAGGAAGACGCGGGCACCGGTCTGTAATTATCTAGACAAGAAAAAAATATAATTTCCTTGGTAAAAATATAATTTTCTAACATTTGAAGGTTGTTTTTGGGTGAATGATAGTAGCTAAAATGGACCCTAAATAAACCAAAACTAGCGTTCAAAAATAAACAAATACCAAGATTTTGTCTGAGAGGTCCTCTTGTCTATTGCTTTGAAAGTTAATAAAACCTCTGTGACGACTCTACCGGAATCCATTGTCCAAAACTGTCTGCACTATGGTATACTTGACGTTAATTAAACGTTATGTAGTAAGATTAAATAGATGGACTTATATTTAGCTTATTTATAATGAAACGAAATGATAATGGTCGAAGGCAAAAGTATGAAAGGTTTTAATAAATTAGTCAACCCTAGCACATCAGTTTATAACCAAATGATAGTTAGCATTGCATTGCAATTAAAACATCATGACCACTTTATTATGCTGCAGTAAAATCCTCTCTGGTTGTGTCCATGACTAATTAATATGGACGATGACATAATGCAAATCAAATCCTTTTTGTTTACCTACACAGAAAATGAACGTATCGAAGTGCATTAGTAGTGAATTAGTTCATTAATTAGGGCTATGAACCTAACGGATTCACGAATCCCACTTCATCTATATATATAAAAATGAATTGCTGTTCGTTAGTCTCGCTAAAACTCGAGAACGGCTGGGCCGATTGAGCTGATTTTGGTTTTAAAATATTTGTCGTAGTCCAGGGTAGGTCTAAACGGTGAGAAAGTAAGGAAAAAATTATTTAATAATAATGATGTATAAGCTTCATCGTTTTTACTTCTTCTCTACACTTTAGTGCTACCCTGGTACCCTGCACCTCCAAAAAGGAGACAAAATAAAACTCACTTACAAGAGCAATGGGAGAATGGCAATGATAAATGTCACAACAATACAATATTAGTTTGAAGTTGGCTTTGTGGCTTTTTATTAGAAACTTTAAACCGGTAGAGAGTATTTCTTGCTTTAAACGAATGCATCAACGGCTGAGACTTTTTTTTATGTACGGTGTATGGTACCAGGGTAGCACAAAAGTGTAGAGTCGAAACAATAAAGCTCATTCATCATTATTAATCTAATGTTACATCGATGAAGTTATTTTGCCTACTTTGAGGAGTTGCAAGGTACCAGGATCGCAAAAAAGTGTAGGAGAAGTCGAAACAATGAAGTTCATTCATTCACACAGGAACAACGGGAACGGGATAAAAAAGGATATCCTATATCCTTCTCCCAGTTCTTAGCTACCTCCCTACCAATTTTCAGCCAAATCGGTTCAGCCGTTCTTAAGTTATAAATAGTGTAACTAACACGACTTTCTTCTATATATATACAGATTATCCTAATTTAAAATAGTAGTTAGTAGTAAATAAGATCATGTCATATTGCCTTTAGGGCGGAACAAAGTTCGCCGGGCCACTTTTGTGCTACCCTGGTACATAGCACCTCTACAAACTAGGCACAATAAAAGTTCTTTGATGTAATTATTATGGTTTAATGATGAATGAGCTTCACTGTTTCGGCTTCTCCTACACTTTTGTGCTGCCCTGGTACCTTACACCTCCACAAAGTAGAGAAAATCAAATTTCTTCTATGTATTAGTGATTTAATGATGAATGCAAAGCCGATTACAAAGTGAAGGAAAACATTTTAAGGAAACCTGGCCTTTTGTAAGTCTGAAATCGCCAACCCGCATTGAGCAAGCGTGGTGATTACGCTCAGTCGTTCTCCTCTCTAGCTATCCCAGCAGGGGGACGATAAAAAAAGGGTGATGATGATGATGATGAGCTTCATTGTTTCGATTTCTCCTACACTTTTGTGCTGCCCTAATTATCCTAATTTAAAAACTAAAAAATAAGATCATGTGATATTTATTGCCTTTAAGGCGGAACAAAGTTCGCCGGGTCAGCTAGCGGGTCTTTTAGCTGACCTTGCGAACTTTGTTCCGCCTTAAAAGCAATATGACATGATCTTATTTACTACTTTTTAAATTAGGATAATCTATATATATAAAAGAAGTCGTGTTAGTTACACTATTCATAACTCAAGAACAGCTGAACCGATTTGGCTGAAAATTGGTAGGGAGGTAGCTAAGAACTGGGAGAAGGACATAGGATATCCTTTTTAACCCGTTCCAGTCATTCCTGTGTGAATGAATGAACTTCATTGTTTCTGCTTCTCCTACATTTTTGTGCTACCCTGGTACCTTGCACCTCCTCAAAGTAGGCAAAATAAAACTTCATCCATGTAATATTAGATTAATAATGATGAATGAGCTTCATTGTTTCGACTTCTCCTACACTTTTGTGCTACCCTGGTACCATACACCGTACATCTTTAAAAAAAAAGTCTCACCTGTAATGCATTCGGTTAAAGCAAGAAATCCATACTAATATTATAAATGCGAAAGTAACTCTGTCTGTCTGTTACGCTTTCCCGCTTAAACCTCTCAACCGATTTTGATGAAAATTGGCACAGACAATCTTTAGACCCTGAGAAAGAATATAGGCTACCTTTTATCCCGGAAAAGTTTGATGTTCCCGAGGGAAATCTAAAAAGCGCGATATAACCGAACTCCACGCGGGCGAAGCCGTTCAGCCGTTCTTGAGTTATGAATAGTGTAACTAACACGACATCTTTTATATATATAGATTATCCTAATTTAAAAAGTAGTAAATAATATCATGTCATATTGCTTTTAAGGCGGAACAAAGTTCGCAAGGTCAGCTAGAAGAGCCGCTAGCTGACCCGGCGAACTTTGTTCCGCCTTAAAGGCAATAAATATCACATGATCTTATTTTTTAGTTTTTAAATTAGGATAATTAGGGCAGCACAAAAGTGTAGGAGAAATCGAAACAATGAAGCTCATCATCATCATCATCAGCCTTTTTTTATCGTCCCCCTGCTGGGGATAGCTAGAGAGGAGAACGACTGAGCGTAATCACCACGCTTGCTCAATGCGGGTTGGCGATTTCAGACTTACAAAAGGCCAGGTTTCCTTAAAATGTTTTCTTCCTTCACTTTGTAATCGGCTTTGCTTGCATTCATCATTAAATCACTACTAATACATAGAAGAAATTTGATTTTCTCTACTTTGTGGAGGTGTAAGGTACCAGGGCAGCACAAAAGTGTAGGAGAAGCCGAAACAGTGAAGCTCATTCATGATTAAACCATAATAATTACATCAAAGAACTTTTATTGTGCCTAGTTTGTAGAGGTGCTATGTACCAGGGTAGCACAAAAGTGGCCCGGCGAACTTTGTTCCGCCCTAAAGGCAATATGACATGATCTTATTTACTACTAACTACTATTTTAAATTAGGATAATCTGTATATATATAGAAGAAAGTCGTGTTAGTTACACTATTTATAACTTAAGAACGGCTGAACCGATTTGGCTGAAAATTGGTAGGGAGGTAGCTAAGAACTGGGAGAAGGATATAGGATATCCTTTTTTATCCCGTTCCCGTTGTTCCTGTGTGAATGAATGAACTTCATTGTTTCGACTTCTCCTACACTTTTTGCGATCCTGGTACCTTGCAACTCCTCAAAGTAGGCAAAATAACTTCATCGATGTAATATTAGATTAATAATGATGAATGAGCTTTATTGTTTCGACTCTACACTTTTGTGCTACCCTGGTACCATACACCGTACATAAAAAAGTCTCAGCCGTTGATGCATTCGTTTAAAGCAAGAAATACTCTCTGCCGGTTTAAAGTTTCTAATAAAAAGCCACAAAGCCAACTTCAAACTAATATTGTATTGTTGTGACATTTATCATTGCCATTCTCCCATTGCTCTTGTAAGTGAGTTTTATTTTGTCTCCTTTTTGGAGGTGCAGGGTACCAGGGTAGCACTAAAGTGTAGAGAAGAAGTAAAAACAATGAAGCTTATACATCATTATTATTAAATCATTTTTTCCTTACTTTCTCACCGTTTAGACCTACCCTGGACTACGACAAATATTTTAAAACCAAAATCAGCTCAATCGGCCCAGCCGTTCTCGAGTTTTAGCGAGACTAACGAACAGCAATTCATTTTTATATATATAGATAAATAGATAAACTAGTGCTTGATTGCAATGCCGCCTGATGGAAAGCAGTGATGCAATCTTTGATGGTAAAGCGCACTAGTTTATTAAGCCTATTCACTTAAAAAACTTAGGAATAGGAAGGATGACCACAGTTGAGCGAGGTGATGCAATGTTAAACCCAACAATACGACCAACGATGCTGCGCCAGAGGGAGATTGATCTAGAGACTCTCCACGACCAAACTTCCGACACAACAACATTTGGCGCATCGTACCCGGCACACATCGCAACACAACTGCTCAGACCCGTCCTCCGCACGGCTTCACCAGACATCATGCCGGATTACGACGAATCGCTTGGCGGCAAGATTAGATTTTTGGGAGTAGTAGAAGTGACATAATTTACACAAAGCATGCAACTGACATCCTTATCTGTATGAGAGGAGACCTGTGCCCAGCAGTGGAACGATAAAAAAAGGTTGATGATGATGATGATGCAACCGACTGCGTTCGAAACTACAGCCATGAACGTTGGTACTGAGCCACTGCAGGCAGCTACTAATATAGCTAATACCAATATTCAGCTGCGTCTAATCAGAAAATTTTTTCATTAATAGGAAGCTACAATAGTAGTAAGAGGAAAAGGCTATCTGTATTTTATAATAAAACAGCGCAATTAAAATTATATTAATGCACCATTGCAGGCTGCATTCCTTATGACAAAATACTTACATAAATCCAATATTATATAGCAGTATACTTTTTAAACAACATTAACGAATGCATAAAAGCGGAATAATTATACAAAGCGACACTCGCACACCCCATCATGCACTGCAGTGTATGCGAGAGGGGTGCTTCTTAATTTCCGCCGCAAATAACCTATGGCATGGAAAAACGAAAACCTTATCGCAACATTAGATCCAATGCAAGTACAAAGTATTTGAATGTTATCAAAATACATTAATTTTTATCATGATTTATATTAAAAGACCACCGTGAGAAATGCCGTCTTGAATTACAAACGATCTCTGTATATTGAAACTGTGCCGTAGAAGACGACCTGTACACTAGAATGAGATCCTGTAATTTCTGCAATAGAGTGAATTGAGTGCCTTATGCATAAAAGCTGGTATCGGATGCTAAATGATTACAAAAATTCGTTGCCTGTGTGCATTTCTATGTACAATCACATTTTTATAAAATCTCTGCAAGAGTAACACTGTTATGACCGAAGAGACAAAAAACTTGTTGCTTCAACGTTGTCATTTCTTTTTTGTGAACACTTTTATTCCCTCCCTCTGGGACATTTGATTTTTTTGGGTTACGACGAAAAAGGTTATCTGTATCAACTGTATGGCTGACAAATCGTTGGTATGTATTTGTAGAAAAAATCCAAGGGAAGTGTGTGTGGTCAGCAACAAAATATCGATTAAATTGAAATATTTCATTAATTGCTTACATTAACGAATCATCTCATGTTACTCGATTTTTTGGCGTTTAATGTAATAAAATAAAATAATAATAGGAGCTAAGAATTAAAGAAGACACTTCGGTTTCGATTTTAATAAAATATTTTGCACAGTCATTTAAGGATTCGAAAAGAACAGTGTGAATCGACTTTTCCGGTAGACTGATAAAATAAAATACTTAAATGTAAACGAATGAAGGAGAAAACGAACACGTTGATGTTATTTGCAATGATAATTACGCTTTGGTTTGATTATTTCAATGCTTAAGTCGGAAATTCATCTTAAAAATGCTGTAAATTTGACACTTTCAATAGTATCTAATTTAAAGCATTTTTAAGATGAACGATGAAACATTTTTATGATCTATGTGTAGTGACACATCTGTGGAACGTACGGCGCTGAAAGCTCAGCGGCTGAAGTATCAGTCGCAATATTCAGACAAACCAAACGGCCAAAACGCGGCGTCTTGTTCAGCGCGCTACGCGACGGAAAGTTACGTGGCGTCATCGTCAGTCTGTCTGTGTCGACACTTTATGGTGCGCGCTTTTTGTGACGTACCTGAATTGCCCAGAAAAATGGATTTAATTAGAATATTAGCTAGTATAGAAGCCGGCTTAGAAGAAAGCCTTACCGCCACGCGCGCGATGCACAACACACGCCAAACGTTCGGCTACGCCCGCCGTACTTTCGGCCGCGCAACGCATCGCTCCGCCCGAAGGAAGGTTAGGCCCTACGCCGGACGGGGCGTGATTGAGGCTGATGTGTCATAGAGTACTTGAAATACACTGCGAACATATTTAGCCAAACTTTCGGCGTCGTACGTTCCGCAGATGTGTCGCGACACTTACTTAAGACGGAAATTTATCTTAATAATGCTTTAAATTTGCCACTTTCTGTAGTGTTTTTCTCGGTGGTAGGCCACAACATCGGCTGCCGGCAGAAGTTACCACCCACCAGACAAAATCTTGCCGCCAAGCGATTCGTCGTGTTCCGGCATGATGTCTGGTGAAGCACGGAGGACGGATCTGAGCAGTTGTGTTGCATTGTGTGGCGGGTACGATGCGCCAAATGTTGTTGTGTCGGGAGTTTGGTCGTGGAGAGTCTCCAGATCAATCTCCCTCTAGCGCAGCATCGTTTGGTCGTGTTGGTCTTGGGTTTAACATTGCATCACCTCGCGCAACTGCCGTCATCCTTCCTATTCCTAAGTTTTTTAAGTGAATAGGCTTAATAAACTAGTGCGCTTTACTATCAACGATTGCATCACTGCTTACCATCAGGCGGGATTGCAGTCAAGCACTTGTTTATAATTATTTAAAAAAAACTGTCAAATTAAAAGTATTTTTACATTGGGTAATTTTGTAGTATTTTTTCCCAAGTATTCTTATAATTACTTAATAATTATTTTATATCCTAAATTGTAGCAAAAAGTGGTGAGATTTAAATGAAAACATTCTAAATACAGATTAATGCTTGCATTCGAAGTGTTTGTTTACATTTTCCGTGGGTAGGTACTTCGGAATGGACCATAATATCAACGTTGTTCTGTGCTATAATAACGGTCATCGTCATGATCAATCTATAGCAATCCATAGATTTTTAAAGGCCTGTCTAATCGCAAGCCGTTGAGCTCGATTTTAGACGCCTCTCATCCAGCTGCTTTCATACCAGAAACCTTGCGACTAAAGCTGTACCACTGAGGGCGACAGGTAAAAGGCTGTTTTTCATTACTTCCTAGTATTGCTTAGCTGCCACTGCGTCTCCTTTAGGGTTAAATATTTTACTAAGAATTTATACAAATTGTAAAAACCCTGTCCGATCCGTGAAGGTATTGTTAGGTATCGATAACTGATTTTGAAACTTTAAAAAAAATACTCTAAAAATAAATATTATGTCGTAAAAGGTAAAACTTACATGGCAATACATGCACGGGCGACGGGGGGCAGGGCACGCGGCACGCGATCGCATGGCTCATAATAATACCGGCCAAAATGGAGACATCACTTTTTAAAAATTTACCAAATTTTAATGAAGTTGGAATTAATTCGCGGAAAAAAAAAATTATTCAAAATTCATTAGCATTGTTACTATGATGGTTATGTAAAATTTCATATTTTATTTGGTCATGACTAGAAATGTTTACCTAACTTTTATTATCCTTGTGGGTTGGGCGGGGTTTTCTTTACATATTGTACCTATACCTATCTGAACGGAACGCCTGTTTATGCAATAAATATTTCTAAATATCTGTGCTCGCTTCTACCCTCGCCAGTATTTGTGAAAACATTTTCAATTGATTTACCGTAAGGTTTTCAATCGGAACGCACGATCGTCATCAAACAAAACAAAGCTATTTAAGCATTGTTTTGTTTGGCATGGGGCTTATGAAGGAAATTGAAACCCACAGAAGCTATTATCTCTCATCATTCAACGAATCTGGCTGCATTGGGAATGCTAATTAACGTTGAACCAAAGGCAATGATAAGGTTATTGACTGGAGTTCCTTTATCAAGTAAAATGCAATACTGAAAATAGCATGGCTCCCTAGCCATGCATTCCAAAATTATGCATACAAAATTAATGTAGCGGCCCTTGCTACATTAATTTTAACTACGCTAAATAAATTAGTGACTCATTGATATAATACAAACGAAACGGAAACCTAAGTAGGAGAGAAAAGTCGCTTCATTCAAATAAAAGATGTTTACATAAACATTTAGGGAAGGCGCCCTCGAGCAATTTCTTCAACATCAACAGTATTAAAGTGCCAGCTATGTCGTGTCGCTACATACGTACTTACATACAAACACGTAGACTTGATGTGAGAGACAAATTATTAGTTACTGAACGAAACTTGCGCCTTTCTCTTAGAGAGAAATTACACTAAGAAAACAAAATGATTGGACGAGAACCTAGCAACTTTTCTCTTGTGCTTGACTTTACCATTCAAAAAATACCCACCTAAGATTTTTTTACTAACTTTATTTGCAGTAACAGTTTGCTGGTAATTTATTTTCTAAGGTTCCGTTTACCGAGAATGAAACGAAGACAAACAATGTTGGCTACTTGTCAGCTCAATGAAGTTATAATTAATTTTTCAAACAATGGTCTTGTCCTCTTCATTTAAACTATTCTGAAGTTAGCCTGAAGATTTTATATTTTAAAAAGGTTAAAACTGATATAAGTACTTGTGTTCTTGTAAGCTCCACTAAGGCTCGGTGTATTGATCCGTAGTTAAACTCAAGCAGTGGTTAAAAAACACATTTTCCAAAAATTTATGCCGTGCTCACACCGGTGTCCTCCTGATCAGTTATCGATTAACCATTAGTTACCAATTTTTGCAAAAATGTGTTTTTGATCACTCATATATTGTTCAATACATTAGAGTGGGCTCAACACAAACCTTTTTTAATAATGTACAGACGACAGCAGGCCAAGCTTCCCGAAACTGGCAAATATTTCCAATCAACCTTGAGCCTTAATGATTTAAAGATAAAGTAGAAAATCGATTAAAGGAATTTGATAGATTGTAGAAGCTTGATTTGCTGCCGTCTGTACCAGCAGGCTGTAACAACTGTAGCCTTCACAGAAACATACAATCATATTTCACGATAATACTTAAATTGAGAGCAATGCCCGAAGGTACTAAACTAGAAAGCAGTATAATTATTATATGAGTGAGCGTGCACAGTAAAAATTACAACAATAACGCACTGCTGTCATACAATGCCCCGACTCCCTTGTTCACAAACTTAGCTAAATTTCAGTTCAGTGCATCTTTTTCTTTGTATTTTATTAAAAAAAGGACAGAACATATAGCCTCATATAGTCAGTTTTATCATCATCATCATCATTTCAGCCGCTTTCGGCTGAAATGATGATGATGATGAAACGTCCACTGCTTGACATAGGCCTCCCCCAAGGTTCTCCACGACGACCGGTCCTGCGCCTCCCGCATCCAGCGGTTTCCCACGACCTTCACCAGGTCGTCGGTCCACCTTGTCGGGGGCCTACCCACGCTACGTCTTCCGGTGCGTGGTCGCCACTCGAGAACCCGTCGGCCCCATCGGGCATCGGTCCTACGGGCAATGTGTCCAGCCCACTGCCACTTTAGTGTTGCAATTCTTCGGGCTATGTCGTTGCCCCCCGTTCTTCTGCGGATCAAAAGAAGTCGACAGTCGGATAGTCAGTTTAGACCTGTCAAATTAGTCTTTTCTTCTTTCTTTCTTTTTTGGCTTCGCAAGGTCTGTGAATTTAGCCAATATCACGTAATGAATTATTCATGTCAAAAAAAACAGCCGCGTGAACCATCTTACGAGGGAGGTTTGAGGTAAAGGCATGATGTGGCCACTATGCTGCGATATTTCACTGTTCTTTATGAATTATTTACTGAATGCACTTTTTAATACATTAATCACGCACTTTTATTTAGTAAACAACACTATAAATAATTTTAAAAGTCCAATAAAAAATTACCGTGACACTCAGCTTGACTTTCCCGCCAAAAACCTGTCAAAAACCTGTCAAATTAATCCGAGCCTGACGTAAATTGATGTATTTTTGGTCGCCATGTTTATAATTGCGTCTTAACCGTCTATGGAATATCTTAATTTGACAGGATAAAACTAAAATGTTATCTTCTATCCTTTTTTAATGAAATAGAAAGAAAACGATACACTTAGCTTAAAATTAGTTTAGTTTGTGGACTAAACAAGCGGCGACAATATTTTTAGTTGAATCAACCTGCGTTGCACTTGCAATGTTCGCAGTCCCCCTCGCAGTCGCGGGAGAGCCGAGTGGAACTCCAACAATACATACAAACACGATACCCTCACGACCCATAATAAATGCTATTGATTCGCTGACCGATGCTGTAATCCTGTGAATCCCCTCGCGGAAACATATTGCTTACAGCTGAGTCTAATAAAAAAATATCAAGGGGAAACATGTAACCCAATCTACAAGTGTAATAAATAAAAATGACATTTATTCGTACTGTAGCATTATAAAGGTTTAATAAAACCACATACAATATAACAAGATTGTATGTACTTAGTATTGATATGTTACCAAGGCGTTAGATTAATATTTAGTAAAACAAAAAATAAAATGTTTTATAATGGAATGAATAAAATATCTTATTAGTTATGTTTTTAAATTATTATCAATTATTCATATAATAATAATAATGGGATAATGAGTTAGAAATGTTTATATAAATCATTTAGATAGAAGAAAATGATCAATGAGGTAGTAGAAAAAATCGGTAGATAAAACCAATGGAAATATGGAGAAGCTATAGGTATATACAATTTAGAAGATTTTGGAAGGGATTATCCCTGCCTTTGACGCACGGTGCGGACAATGTATGGCGCTAATATACCTAGTTGTATAGTCGTGACGTCTGTGATAATGTCGTCTGTGTTTAGCAGTTTCTTTAAAACGTGTTTAAAAAAGAACGGTTTATTTGTTAATTATATTGCGTTGGTATTATTTTAGAAGTAATTGTTAGCTTTATGGTTTTAATTTTTTTCTGTGGAATTAAGCCACAGAAAAAATAGGATCCTCCGACCATATGGGTGTTAAGAGGGAACTCTAGTGGTGCTCTATACAAACGTATTCCGCTGTTTTCTTCGTGGATAGTGCTTTTAGAGCAATTTTTTCTACAATCTTACACCGTGATTACACGTGCCCATATCATTTGATTTTTTCCAAAACTTAATTAATAAAAGAAATACGATACTTTAAAATCTTGAATAATAACCCATTTTTACCGTGATGTTCAGATGACTATTAGTTAGGCGTGATAAGTTTTCGACAAAAAAGAAAATAATAGAAGAAGCTATTCTTCTTCTTTTAAATTTTGATATAAAAATTATTGAGATTTGTCGTGTTTTGAAAAAGAAAAAAGCGGAATACGAAACGTCTTTTGGTCAACGTTTTTGCACTTCACCGGGAGAGGTTGAAAGCAGCGCGCCGGCAATAGGTAGTTTCTTCAAATACCTATTTTCCAAATTCCTCGGCACTAGAGTCCCCTCTTAAGTATGACGGGAACTTATATATATATTGTTACTATGATGATATGTTATATACCACATATAACATATCATCATAGTAACAATACTAATGAATTTAGGTTTTTTTTTTGCCCGATTTAATTCCAAAATTTGGTATATTTTTAAAAAGTGACATTACCATTTTGGGCAGTATTATTATGAGTGATGCGACCACGTGCCGCGTGCCCTGCCCCCTTCACCCGCGCATGTATGCCTACCGTGTTGCCTGCCGCACATGTACTTATTAAGTTATCTCGCTTTTTCGAAAAAATATTTATTTTTTTAGGCGGATTTTTCTTTAAGTTTAGTCCGGCTTTGTAGGCATTATTAGAATCAGTTAACGATACCTAACAATACCTTCACGGACGGACAGGGTTTTCTTTACATATTGTCTATCAACTAATACTTCAAAATATAATAACATTAAACGTTGTCGTTAGACCTCCACAGAATAACATCAAATCATTTTTATTTTTTCGTATTTGCATATCAATACTAATCACTTAATATCTAATCTTTATAATTTAGTGATATCATTTAATATTACAATCATGTAAATGTATTAGATCAAACGCTTACCTAGCAACAGCGGCTCCCTGTATACTTTGTACTTTTCTTATTAAAAAAAAAATTGCCCCACTATAGGAATTTCTCCTGTATTGTGGGTGTTGTTACAAACACATAAACTGACATACATAAACATCTAGACTCGGAACAACTACTTATAGGCTATACACATATTTGGAATTGAACCGAGAGACGCAACGCAGCAGTCGACCGCTCAGCCACTACGCTAACCGTGTCGTCTAATCTACACAAAGGGCAGATTGGCAGTATTTGTACAATCATTCGCCTCCCCCAGCGGTATACTAACAATACTATTTAATGTTTTATTTTGCAATAAAACCGTGGAACGCAGCTGCAACACATTCATTATGCTGGTCTAAGACATGGGTGTAGTTTTTTCGACACCCAGCGAACGGGAGGACGGTTTAGCTCAATAATAATAACTACTAATTCAATTATGTAGTTCCGGTATTTCTAGTAAAGTACCTTTAGTAAGTAAGTTAACTATTCTGAAACCTGGTGAATTAACTGGTATAAATTTTACACGAGGTGGTTCAGATAACTTGAGGCGGCTGAGACTATGAAATATTTATTTGGGTCCTTCGCGATGTAATTAGGACGTGATACCCTTGATTTCTCTAAGCTAGTTTAAATAATAATTATACATATAATGAAATAGAAACTTATGGCGAGAGAAAATTATGTGATTTTTGTATTGAAAGTAGCTAGTTCGATAATCATGCCAAATAAAAAGATTTTAGTTGTTGTCCTCATGTGAGACAATATAAGATATTGTATTTAGGTACTAATTCCAGGGTCGCATGACGTGCATTCTTCCATAACTATGAAATGTAAGTAGATTCCTTTCAAATAATAATAAAAACCTAAGCCTAAACAACGTGACATTTGAATTTTGTCTATTGATGTCAAAGCCAGCGCCAAAAACACAAACATTATTTGACATGACAATGGCGCCGATTCTGCTGTTATTCCAACTAATGCTAGGGATAGACACTATTGACAGCTCTTTATTTTTTATTATTTGGCAGCAATGGGACATCGTCATGGACATCCAGGCTGTCTCACTAGCGAGTCAGTCTAGGCAGTGCCGGACTTTTACCGGCTAAAACCCACTCCTAGACAGGCTCTAAGTGTCCCCCTGACGTAGTCAGAGAACTACTATGGACAACTCACTCTAAACTCACTCAGTTACATATTCACGGTGAGTTTTTTACAGAATCGATCGGCTGATATTGAACGTTACGTGATAGAAATGCCTAAACAGAATGAAATTCAAGTGTTCTCTCGGCGAGAAAATTAACATTTATGCTAAAGCTGATAAGGGAACTGCGATACGGATTGTCAATATTTATCTGTTGATCCCAAACGAATGGAAGCAAAACAATGACAGTATCAGTCGCCTATTATCTCGGTCAAATTGTTAAAGTCAACAAGGGGAAGTTGTGGTACACTCAACTGCACATCAAATGATTTTATTTCTGTAAATAGGTTTATACAAACAGTTTTACATGTCAATCATATTTTGAAAGAGTAGACTGCGTTTTCTATCTGCTCTAATCTATCTACTACTCTAAGAAGAAACTTTGAAATCAGCTCTAGAGGACACTTCGTTTATCTAGCTTCTAACGTTCTACAAGCAGCCATACCGTTTATGTGAAAAAAAATATTGTTAGGTTATTTTTTTGTTTATTATATTTATAACATAGAAAAAGGTACAGAGCTGATGCTTACTTTGCAAGAAATATGTTCCTGCACACCTCCAATAGAACAATCAAAGCAAAATTGGCGACAGCGTGTGACAAAGTAAAGAACACAAAAATAATACATAAAACCAAAACAATAATTCTCAAAAACAAATTTGTATGTTAGTATTTGAACTCTTGTAATTATGAGAGTTCAAATACTAACATACAAGCTTTTGTTTTAGGCTTAACTAGATATTTATTTTGTAAATTGTTTAAATAGTAAAAAAATAATAAAACATAATTTTAATTATGGTCTATTTTTACTAACAGACTAGATACTGAGAAAAACGGCCGAAACAAAGTCCAGACATAACTTATGCTACGCGATATTAGGAGCATACAAATTAAAATTGAGATTGTCTTTTATGAATCACCCAAATAAACTTCAGTGGCTCTACTTCGCCCGCATTTCCCAAACATCGTATAACTCAGAAGCTTAAGAGAGCACAACCACTCATCCAATAACTACACTTGAACAAGTAGAATGGTGAAGGTCGCGGAAAGCCGATGGATGCAGCACAAGACCGGTCATTGTAGAAAACCTTGGAGGGGGGGGGGGCTTTGTGCTGCAGTGAACCTCTGTAGGCTGAAGAAGAAGAAGAAGAACAATTAGAGACGCGCTACAGCAAGGAGCCAAGTTAACTGTCAATATCAAATTGTCAACATATGCGTGCAGCTGACTGTACTTGTGGCCAATTGAATATTAACTTGTCACGGTTAATGCGTTATTTTGCTATCTTCAAAGTGCGACAAAATTTATTATTTGGCTTCAGATATTTTTTTATTTATTATGTCTGTCAGATGTAATACTTTTAGTCTTTCAAATAATTTGGGTTGAGTAAGTCAGATAGGCAGTATATGTAAAGTATATTCAACAACAAATACACATCCGTTTAGACTAGAAGACTAGAAGCCATCCCTGAAATAACTGGGGAAACTGTAGGCAATTTTAACTCTTGGTAGGTTAGATAGCGTTATACAGTATGTTAAATAACAGAGGGCGTTCCCTTAAACTCGTTAATATATATCATTAATAGATTAAAATAAAAATATCAGCATAGAAAAATAAGCATAAAAAAATCCGCATAAAAAAAATTATAATTGAAAATAAATTTGAAACCTCCTGTTTTAAATCAAAATAGTAGTCGTCATGTATAAATAAATTGCGACGTTGCCGTCTTTCAAGTTCGCGTGTACAGTGTGTTTCTTTTACATGTCAATTTAAAATTTTTATTGAATATTTTCATATTGGAAAAAAATTTAAAACATTTTGTTTTCGAATGGAAATATTTTTTTAGCATGTATGTATGCTATACTATTTCGGGTTAACGGGAACGCCCTCTGTTAGTTAACATACTGTATATTAAAAAAAAAAACAGTAACTTAGCTATCCCAAGAATATACTAAACACAAAACCATCGCATTACAGTATATCAATTTCTGAATAAAAAAAACATAGTCTAAGTACATCATGCATCATATTTATCAATAAGTCCTTTACTTTATCGATCCGGGCCGGAACGACGCCGCAGACCCCTCCTTTCACTAAGTGTTATTATTTGATGCGGTAATGTAAACCTTTGTGGGAAGGGAACTTCGAGGGACGAAGGAACCATTGTGAGCAAGTGCCGCGTGAAAAGGCGATTTTTCGCGGATAATACCATTGATTCGTGAAATAACGATACAAGATATTGTGTTGTAGCGTTAAAGTTGAGATTCTCGGTTTATATAGGCCCCAGCAAAATGGGTCAAAATACTTAGATTTCAGCAGAGATTTACGTAAAGAAAAAATACGTCAGGTTAGGTAAGACTTTCCTTGAATGGTGCCAATTAATCTGAGCACCTATTTTAATATTCTTAATAGAACCCTATTGAAAAGTTACGATTTTGCGCTAAAATAAACACTATGTGTCTGAAAAAAATATCAAGTTATTCCTTAAAATAAAGCTTTTCATGTCATGTTATGTATAAATCTTTTCTAAAGAATATTTTATATTCGTAGAATGGATTCTGCACAAACGGTTAGCGCTCGTTCCGTTTGCATTGTGATGTTGACCCTTTGACCCCTTCCGTCCGTCCAGCCCGAGAGATAATAGCCCAGTTGCAAAACTCAAAGGAGTCGCGGAGAATGATAAGATGCCATCTTCTCTTCGGGAAAAGTTTTTGGAGTTATTTTTAACTTTGAGCACACGAAAAACCTCAATTTTATTCTCCTTGCTTAAATCACTGACTAACGGTTCTACGCTTTAACTGTATCTACTCATGCAGGTTTCGGCCTAAATTCTCTTTTAGGCTGATGTCGATCGCATAATGTACGCGAAGAATTCATGCCCGGTGCCATATACCGCTATGGCACTGGGCATACTCGTACCATACTCGTCAGTCCATCGACCGGCGCTGAATAGCGAGACCTATGTATGTGAAACGGAACGCGTAGCAACGTACGCGCCGATGACAACAACGTCGCAGTATGGTGCTATATCGAACATAAAGAATATGTGATGAAGGACTGTCTTCAGTGCAGGAGGAATGTAAGGCAGCACACAATGTACCTTACATTTGTACACTTCTCCGATGTACGCGATGGACATCTACTCCCTTTACTAGAGACAAAAAATAAGGCGCTATCGTGCAAACGGTCAAGGAATTTTGAATTTTTGATTTAAAATGTAGACTTAGTAACCTTAATAATAACCTAAGTTTGCGACATAGGGTGAATTTTAATATTTCGCTTTAGAACTCACTCAATATCTCGGAAAGCATTAAGTCTGAGACAAAAAAATACCGAGAATCAATTTTAAAGCCAACTTTTTTATTCTCTATTTTCCTAGAAGAAAGTTTTTCTTCAAAACAAAAATTCAAAACTCCTTCACCTTTTGTATTACAAAAACACCTAATAATCGTATTAATCAGCACAGGAGGAATGCGGGCTTACTAACAGTCAATAAGTCGGACTCTTCTGTTTTAATTTTTGGGTTGTAGTATTTGCAGCTTCATGTCAAAAACAATAAGATCTTATAAAAATCTAGTAAAAAATGTGGTTAAAAAAAACTCATACACCAAAAAATTGTTATAACCAATAGCATTCAAAGTTTTCATCAATTATAACTAATCAAGCACAAACACAAGGTAGATACTGTAATCCGTTGAGGAGTACCCTGAACGGGCCTTTCCCTTCATCAGCCCGCTAATGACAGTCACAAGCCATGTAGCTTTAAGCTTCGTATCAGTACAAATTATTCAAGAACAGATATAATGTAGCTGCTGTGAATCGTTGAGGAGTTCCCTCGCCTGTCTCCCGGCTCGAACATCAGGTCTGCTCCAGACCTTTATTAAATTTTAATCCTTTTAATTACCTAAAAAAAAAAATGTCGCGCCTATGAAGGCGCGGAGACGGTTCTCTCCACGCTTACTTCGCTTGTCAAAATTTTCACTTTAAGGGTCGCGGCACATCAGCGGAATGTACGACGCCCAAAGCTCAGCGGCTGAAGTGTCAGTCGCAATATTCAGTTGTTATGACAAACCAAACGGTCAAAACGCGGCGTCTCGTTCAACGCGCGACAGAAAGTTACGTGGCGTCATCGTCAGTCTGTCTGTGTCGACACTTTATGGTTTGTAGTTTTTGTGACGTACCTGAATTGCCCAGAAAAATGGATTTAATTAGAGGTTATTATAGAGGGCTTAGAAGACGTTGCCGCTCTTCGCTACCACCACGCGCGTGATGTATAACACCGAACGTTCAGCTACGCCCGCCGAACTTTCGGTCACGCAACGCATCGCGTAATGTGTCGCTTGCTATGCAAAATACATTAAATGCGATTTAGCTGAATAAACCGCCCGAAGGAAGGTTAAGCCCTACGCCGAACGCGGTGTAATTTCGGCCGATGTGTCATAGAGTACTTGAAATACACTGCGAGCGTATTTAGCCGAACTTTCGGCACCGTACGTTCCGCAGATGTGTCACGACACTGCGATGTTTACAAAGTCGCACTACAGGCGTACTTATATCATTGAATGTACAACAAACAAATATACGATTACACAACAAAACAACACCTGTATACAGAATCACCTATTGGACATTTGACTTATGGCAGTCTTCAGGAGAAATACCTTTATATTCGAACTATTGAAGAGGGGAAGAAAAATAACGGCTCCTGCGATGGGTCGTAGGGGTTAGCGACATCGTTCTGTAAAGTACATATCGTTTTTATTTGATGTCGGGTTTCGTTTATTTTATGTTTATTGATGAAATGCCCCATACTTTTAAAGTCTTGATTTGTGATCGCAGAACAGTTAAGTACCTACGTAATTTTAGCAGAAAAGATTGGATACTATTAGTTTTATTAATTACTAGCTTTCCGCCCGCTGCTTCGCCCGCGTGGAGTTCGGTTATATCGCGCTTTTTAGATTTCCCTCGGGAACATCAAATTTTTCCGGGATAAAAGGTAGCCTATGTTCTTTCTCAGGATCTAAAGATTGTCTGTGCCAAATTTCATCAAAATCGGTTGAGAGGTTTAATCGGGAAAGCGTAACAGACAGACAGAGTTACTTTCGCATTTATAATACTAGCTTTCCGCCCGCGGCTACGCCCGCGTGGAGTTCGGTTATATCGCGCTTTTTAGATTTCCCTCGGGAACATCTAATTTTTCCGGGATAAAAGGTAGCCTATGTTCTTTCTCAGGGTCTAAAGATTGTCTGTGCCAAATTTCATCAAAATCGGTTGAGCGGTTTAAGCGGGAAAGCGTAACAGACAGACAGACAGACAGAGTTACTTTTGCATTTATAATATTAGTATGGATTAGTATGGATTAGTGACCCAAAAAAAGTGAAAAGCCGAGCTTTCACGGGTAAAATACTGATACTAAATACACTACAGAAAAACTGTGAAAGTTGTATATAAAAGCATAGCGGCCCGGCGCTCCCGCTGCCCTAGCCGGTAGGTACCTCTGCCAACGCTACGTCCCGCAATTTTTAAATCTGTAACGTCTTCGATAATATTCATTTAAATCATATGCTGTAAAAGGCCTTATAGATCTATTTTAAATTAGCAATTCATTGAAGGCATTAAATTGGATAGCAATTAATGCTGTATTGGTTAAAACCGCTTCGAAAATTATTCATTACTAGCTGTCCCCAGCGGTTTCACCCGGGTAGATTTCGATATGTTTTTTTTTAATGCTCCGCACCTATGGGTCGTCGCGTGATGTTATATAGCCTAAAGCCTTTCTGGATTAATGGGCTATCCAATGCAAAAAGAATTTTTCAAATTAGACCCGCAGTTCCTGAGATTAGCACGTTCAAATAAACAAACAAATAAACTCTACAGCTTTATATATATTAGTATAGATTTGGCGCAAAAAGTAAATGACAAAAAATGTTATTATGGTATATCCATAAGAGATAGCTATAAAACATCGCAGAGTTTTCTGTAGACCTTTCAATGTGTACATTATTACATTAGTACATTATTTTGATAAATCTCGTAGGGTTTAGCCTGCGTTTGCAATATAAGCGGATAAAAGTAATTATATACGATATCACATTAGAAACCTCAAAAATAACAGGTTTTCTCAACTATTTAATGGAAGTTATTGTGCATGTAAACCTTCCTCTTCAATCACTGTATCTAATAAAAAAAACCGCATCAAACTCCGTTGCATAGTTTTAAAGAATTAAGCATACAGCATTAGCAGTAGGGATTTATAGGGACAGAGAAAGCGACTTTGTCTTATACGATGTAGTGAAACTATTACACCTATATACAATATGTAAAGAAAACTCTGTCCGATTCGTGAAGGTATTGTTAGGTATCGATAACTGATTCTACTAATGCCTACAAAGCCGGGCTAAACTAAAAAAAAATCCCCCTAAAAATAAATATTATTTCGCAAAAAAAGGTAACTTAAAACATGTGCGGTAGGCTATACAGGCGCGGGTGAAGAGGGGCATGGCACGCGGCATGCGGTCGTAACGCTATTCGCTCAGAATTATACCGTCAAAAATAATGTTGTCACTTTTTAAGAATAATCCAATTTTGGGGAAGTTGGAATTAATTCGCGGGAAAAAAAGATTATTTTAAAATTCACTAGTATACTATGATGATTATGTAAAATTTCATATGTTATTTGGTCATGTGTTTACCTAACCTTTACTATCCTTACGGGTCGGACAGGGTTTTCTTAACATATTGTAAATATATATGGATAGACAAGCCGCTCCACAGCTTCTTACGAATATTTGCGATTTGTGGAAGGAACAGCATAACCCCCTGCAGTGCTATTCTGTAACCATCTCACCATGAAAAATTTTTAGTGAAGTGAGCGTGGAGCGAGCTGTCATTTCAACGCTCTAAGCTCTACCCGCTCCTCCGCAAACGCTCTGGCACTATTGACAGCTTACTCCCCTTCATACTAATTTACACGGGAAGATTTTTACAAAATCGATCGGTCGATCTTTTTATAAAACCAATGGAAAGTCTTTCAACTGGACACAAGTTACCGTGGCCTAGTTGGAAAACCTTAAATAGAATTCGTTCTTAACTGGGCTTCGGCAAGGACGTATTCTACAGGTGGGGTTTCATAGAAGGGTTAGCCGTACCAACCTCCGGTGTTTATGCGGTGTCTCTCCACAAACCTCACTTCTTGCACCACATGCCTTGTCACCTGTATATGTGAGGACCTAATGAATGCAACTGCGAATGAAATCCGCGTTGAAGAAAAAAAAAAAAATATTAAGAAAAATTTCTAGAACCACAGTCAAAAATAATGACACAATTGCCCCAAGTTTTCTAGAATTATGAGTATTTGTTAAACTATCATCATCATCATCAACCTTTTATCGTCCCACTGCTGGGCACAGGTCTCCTCTCATACAGAGAAGGATTGAGCGTAATCACCACGCTTGCTCAATGGGGGTTGGCGATTTCGATTTAAAGTCGAGTTTTCCTCAAGATGTTTTCCTTCACCTTCAGTCATTGGTGTCAAGATATACTTAGAAAATACATATAACTTTAGAAAAGTTGCATTGGTACTTGCCTGACCTGGAATCGAACCCGCGTACTCATACTTGAGAGGCTGGTGTTTTAACCACTAGGCCACCACGACTTGTACTATAAATTATAATATAATATTTTCAAAATATCCAAATTAGTAAGGCTCTCCTTTAAAAAAAAATGTACTGAAATGCCTTGTCAAGTATCATAAAAAGTTTTCGCATTTAATCAGGATTGTAAAATGGTACAATACTTGTTAGTTTCATACTAAAAAGCGAGCAAAAAATTAAAAACCTCAAGTAACCCGATTTTTGCTAACCCACTTTACTCCGCTGAAATGTTTTTTATTTGCACAAGCTCTTGATAGGTTCATAATTGGTGAGAGAGATGGATAGTGGAGATGTTTGCCATGAGTGAGTGAGACAGAGAGTGATGCCACTTTTACTAAAGTCAACAAATGTAAATAAAATTAATAAAATAATGAAAAATCTTGCCCTAGTTTAGTTTATTGGAATAAAAATCGGATGGGATTTTTTTTTTCAACGATTCGTGACGCGATTAGGTTTCTAAACACATATCTGTTCAAAGTCCAATCATTCAATCCTCAACACCACTACAAACTCAGGCTAGACTTTATTGCGCTTTATATACCCTACAACTGCGGCGGTAAGTCCCCTCTTTGAGGAGAGGCTAGAGAGGCCCCACGGCGCCCTCACCTTCCACCTGACACAGGTCCTCACCAGACACGACTGTTTCGGGAGGTTCCATTTCCGTTTAAGGCGGGAGAAAACGCTAGGGTGTCACCACAGTAAGGATCGCCCTGAGGACACAGTGGATAGTACGGTGGAGGTCTGCCCGGCTTGGGTAGAGCACCGCCATGTCCTCGTGGTAGCGATCAGCGGTGATGTCTCGCGTCCGGCTCTGCTCCAGGCCATGGTCCGATGCGAAAGTGCATCGGAGGCCGTCACCTCCTTCTGCGAAGCAGTGATGCCAGCAAAGGTGGAATGGAGCGCGTGAGGGAGCGCGAATCTCGGCGCCCTCACGCCTCTAGCCGCCGCTGGAGACGCCCTGGTCGGGAGACAACATCGAACTCCCGGCCAGCGTAGGCGCGGGCTTGCGTGGGTGAGCAGTGGGTAGCTCGCCGCCCGATAAGGACCAGGACCGGGTCGACGGCGCGTTGTGTTTCATGCGCGCCTCAAAGAGATGTCAACACATCGTGACTGGGTCCACAAAAACCGATGCCTCCTGGGTTAGGCTTGAGAAGAAACCGTGGCCCTGGCGCACAGGCAAGTGAAGAAACACGGGTGAGTCAGTAAAAGTCTGACACGCCCGCTCCGCCCGGAGCGGAGAGGTCATTCGATGATTTCCTATCCAGAACAAAAAAAAAAAAAAAGACTAGACTCTATCGAGCGCCACAATACAATGCGCAGACGAAGGGGGGCATGGCATGCGGCACGCGGTCGCATCGCTCATTCATAATACATATAATACCGTCAAAAATGGTGTTGTCACTTTTTTTTAAATTACCAAGTTTTGGGTAAGTTGGAATTAATTCGCGGAAAAAAAAAAGATTATTGCAAAATTTAGTGGTATTGTTACTATGATGATAATGTAAAATTTCATATTTTATTTGGTCATGTGTTTAACAAACCTTTATTATCTTTATGGGTCGGAAGGAGTTTTCTTTACATATTGTATATGTATAATGTATAAATATAATAGTTTTTAAATCCTACTAATATTATAAATGCGAATGCGATGTGTGAGCATTGACGGATGTTGGTTACTCTTTGACACAAAACCTACTGAACCGAATTAGATGAAATTTGGAACACGGATAGTTTATAACCAGCAATAAGACATAGGATAATTTTAAACACGATATTCCCGCGGGATCGAAACTTATGCAGGTAAAATCGCGGGGCGTCGCTAGTAACAAATACTAGACCACTTTTTGATAAATTGAATTGAATAAAATTTAATTTTAAAAGGTGTTTACACTTCTTATTGTCTATGAGTCCGTCAAGTCGTGGTGGCCTAGTGGTTCACCAACCTCTCAAGTATGAATGCGCGGGTTCGATTCCAGGTCAGGCAAGTACCAATGCAACTTTTCTAAAGTTATATGTACTTTCTAAGTATATCTTGGACAACAATGACTGAAGGTGAAGGAAAATATCTTGAGGAAACCTGGACTTTAAGTCTGAAATCGCCAACCCGCATTGATCAAACGTGGTGATTACACTGAATCCTTCCCTCTATGAGAGGAGATCTGTTGTCGTGTAACGACAAGAAAAGACTTTAGAGGGAGACAGTATTTATTAAGTATACAGAAAAGACAAGATGGAAGTATAAAAATGAATAATGTAGATGAATGATTGATGGGTGATGGTGAAGGGCGGCCCCTGGTGGACCGACGGCAGTTACGGAGAAGCGGCCCTGGCGGACCGGCGACAGCAACAGACGAGCGGCCCTGGCGGACCGGCGACAGCAACAGACGAGCGGCCCTGGCGGACCGGCGACAGCAACAGACGAGCGGCCCTGGTGGACCGGCGACAGCAACGGACGAGCGGCCCTGGTGGACCGGCGACAGCAACGGACGAGCGGCCCTGGTGGACCGGCGACAGCAACGGACGAGCGGCCCTGGTGGACCGGCGACAGCAACGGACGAGCGGCCCTGATGGACCGGCGGCTTCTACAGAGGAGCGGCCCTGGTGGACCGGCGGCAGCTACGGAGGAACGGCCCTGGTGGACCGGCGGCAGCTACGAGGAGCGGCCCTGGTAGACCGGCGTCAGCTACAGAAGAACGGCCCTGGTGGACCGGCGGCAGCTACAGAAGAACGGCCCTGGTAGACCGGCGTCAGCTACAGAAGAACGGCCCTGGTGGACCGGCGGCAGCTACAGAAGAACGGCCCTGGTAGACCGGCGGCAGGTACAGAGGAGCGGCCCTGGTGGACCGGCGGCAGCTACGGAAGAGGGACTGCCCCGGCGTCACAAGGCCGGCAGCAGTCGAAGGCTCCGGCGGCAAAGGGCCAGGCAGCTCCAGGCGCACCAGTTATATAGAGACCGGCACAGCAGGAAAAACCCTAGAAGGGCTCTCGAGGCAACGTTTACTGGAGACCTACTTTTAAGAGGCTTGTTTGGAAGCCAGAGCTCGACTGACCACTGCCCTGCGATGATTCCTAAAGAAACCTCGCAGAACGGTTGGAGGTCGAAATTTAAAATATTCGAAAATATGGACGAGGAACGGTAAATAATTTTACCATAAAAGAGTTCGAATAACAATTATGAAATAAAAATAGCAGACCAACAAGAATTTTGATGAGAAGGTTGTCATGGATACATCATCAACAATGTTGTCAAAAAATGTCAAAATAATGAAAATGTTCTGTAACAATGTAAATATAAATGGTATTAAATTAAAAAGTGCAGTGTTTGATAGGAAAAAGTGATACAGTCCTGCATAGGTACGGCTTCCTACGCTAAGGGGTCGCTAAGTAGCCGAAACTTAGGCGTAAAGTTGAGGACTGAGTCTGTGAACAGAAAAATGAGTCCTGGTGTAGTGGAATATGATCAAAACAGAGCCTCATAATAATGGAATGCATATTATGAACCGTGGAAATGAATGATACATATATAAGTATGAATATGAGTATAAATAATAAGTGTAAGTATATCTGAATATGTACATAACATTACATTTTCCCCCAGACCCTGGAAAAATTTTCAACTGTAGAAAATTTTCTAATAAGATTTCAAGTAGGGACTGTAAAACAACACTTCACACATTCATCCATCTCCATTCACCCATTCATACCACCTATCTCTTTCAAGCAATCTTCTTCATACAGGTATGGGTGGAGTTCACAGTTGATGACTGCCACTCATAGAAGTGTGTTTTAGAATGACGACAAGGCTTATTTTTGGAGTTGTCAGCCGCTCCAGACTGGAAGGAAAAAAAAAAGGAAACATTAGCTAATGTAAGTAGAAATTTAAGCTCATAGAAGAGCGAAGGAGTTAGCATTTGGTTTAGGCTTATTTTAGGAGTAACCAACCGCTCCTGCATAGGCTTATTTAATGAGTTGCAATCCGCTCCATAGGGTAAAAGAGTGAGACTGAAGAGTAGGGTCGAGCAAATGTAATGTAATGTTTGTGTAGTGAGTGATGTTTATAAATAATATAAAAAATAAATAAGATGTGCAGCTGTAAACAAAAGAAATAAGTAATATTTACATAAATAATTAGTAGGTGATTGAACTACCAGAGTCAAGTAATCCAGTCAAAGATAAATTGTAAACTTTGATGTTAACAAAAGGTCGTTTAAAATCCTTTTCATTAGAGTATAGAGTTGAAGAGATTTTATAGCATGAAAAGAAATTCTTAACGAGTTTTAATCCAATCGTTCCAATCGTTGGCATCAAAGTTTGTTTTACTTTTCAAGTCAGTCGTTAGTTTTTTTGAACTAGAGTTAGGTTTAGGTGAACAATTAGGACAGTCTGGGGTTTTAAAACCTATAAGACCACATTTAAAACAAATTAGAAAGTGACGTTGAGTACAAGTATTTAAGGTATGACCATGCATACGACAACGAACGCAAAATGAATTTTCTTGCGAGTTAGTTTGTTTTAGACTGTTTACTTGTTTGGGAGGGTTTTTGTAAAATCTATTTGTGTATGAAGGAGGTTTTGGGTCAGAAGTAGAAAATTCCGAAGAAGTTGGATGAATTTGTTTATAAGCAAATTCTGAAATAAGGGGATTTTGTTGGTTATTTGGTTCTTTAAAATGTTTGTCTCGATCTAAGAATTTTTCATAATTTTGGCATGTAGCCAAGAGTGCATCAATAGAGTTAATATCTTTTAGTGCCACGAATACTGAGTAACATGGTCTTATATTTCTTAGAATAATTTCTAACTGTTCCGTTTCAGACAATTTTTTAGCCAGACGAGAGAACATTCCCGACATAATTGAGATATAAATTATGATTGGTTCATCACGACCTTGGGTACGACTTTTGATGGCCTCCAATAATTTAAAATCATAGTCAAAACCGCCAAAATCTTTAACTAGAGACAAAGAAATTTCATCCCATGTTAGGTCTGGATTTTGATTTATTTTAAATCTAAACCAATATAGGGCACTGTCTGTAAAAATATCATACGCCTGAGTAATTAACAAATTTTTGGGTATATTCCGCACAAGACAATATTCGTCAAGTTTTTGTAAAAACGATCTAGGGCAAGATTTTCCATTAAACGTATATCGTTTCAGATCTTTGAATAAATTATGATTTGGAGAAGTTAAAAGAGGAGAGGAAAGAGGAGCTGTGAAAAGAGGGTAAATAGGTGGAGTAGAGGGAGCAGTGAGACGAGGAGAAATAGGAGGAGGAGAGGGAGTGGCGAGAGGAGTATGAATAGGAGGGGTAGAGGGAGCAGTGATATATGAATAAGGATTCATCGAGTTTAGATTTGAACAATAAATCTTGAAACTTCCTTCAAGTGTCTCAAATTTTGATTTTAAAGTGTCTAGATTAAGTTTATAGTCAGGGTTTAAGTCTGTGTCTATACGTTCCAACCTGTAAAATAAATGATTAATAAAAGATTCTATTAAGCGATGGTATTTGGAATTACCCTGTAATAGATTATCTATTTTAATATTTAAATAACTCAGAGTACTATCTATCTGAGCTAACTCCTCCTCTATAGGAATGGGAGAAGTTTAAAATATCTTCCGATGGTGTAGAAGGAGCTAGCAGAAGTATCTGCTTCTTTAACAATATAACTGTTTTTGCTGGTTCCTCCAGTCTAATTGTAACTTCATATTCAAGCTCGTTTTTATTTAAGAGTTCAAATTTGATTGGACGAGACATATTTAAGTGTAAGTTAGAAAAAGATAGTTAAGTATGTAAAAGTATACCTTGTTTTCCTGTTAGGGAAAAAAAGAAAATTAAGTTAGGTGTTGTAAGTATATATGAGTGAATGAGTTATGTGTGTGTTAAGAGAAAATGAAAGGGATAGAATAGCCAAAATATTTAACCAAAGAGCTGAGAATGTACGACACTAGACGAAGTGTTTCTTTTGAATTTAGGAAGTTAAGGGGGTGCAGGAAATTTTCGTTTGGCGCCAAACTGTCGTATAACGACAAGAAAAGACTTTAGAGGGAGACAGTATTTATTAAGTATACAGAAAAGACAAGATGGAAGTATAAAAATGAATAATGTAGATGAATGATTGATGGGTGATGGTGAAGGGCGGCCCCTGGTGGACCGGCGGCAGTTACGGAGGAGCGGCCCTGGCGGACCGGCGACAGCAACAGACGAGTGGCCCTGGCGCACCGGCGACAGCAACAGACGAGCGGCCCTGGCGGACCGGCGACAGCAACAGACGAGCGGCCCTGGTGGACCGGCGACAGCAACGGACGAGCGGCCCTGGTGGACCGGCGACAGCAACGGACGAGCGGCCCTGGTGGACTGGCGACAGCAACGGACGAGCGGCCCTGGTGGACCGGCGACAGCAACGGACGAGCGGCCCTGGTGGACCGGCGGCAGCTGCAGAGGAGCGGCCCTGGTTGACCGGCGGCAGCTGCAGAGGAGCGGCCCTGGTGGACCGGCGGCAGCTACGGAGGAGCGGCCCTGGTGGACCGGCGTCAGCTACAGAAGAACGGCCCTGGTGGACCGGCGGCACCTACACGAAGAACGGCCCTGGTGGACCGGCGGCAGCTACAGAGGAGCGGCCCTGGTAGACCGGCGGCAGCTACAGAGGAGCGGCCCTGGTGGACCGGCGGCAGCAACGGAAGAACGGCCCTGGTGGACCGGCGGCAGGTACAGAGGAGCGGCCCTGGTGGACCGGCGGCAGGTACAGAGGAGCGGCCCTGGTGGACCGGCGGCAGCTACGGAAGAGGGACTGCCCCGGCGTCACAAGGCCGGCAGCAGTCGAAGGCTCCGGCGGCAAACGGCCAGGCAGCTCCAGGCGCACCAGTTATATAGAGACTGGCACAGCAGGAAAAACCCTAGAAGGGCTCTCGAGGCAACGTTTACTGGAGACCTACTTTTAAGAGGCTTGTTTGGAAGCCAGAGCTCGACTGACCACTGCTCTGCGATGATTCCTAAAGAAACCCCGCAGAACGGTTGGAGGTCGAAATTTAAAATATTCGAAAATATGGACGAGGAACGGTAAATAATTTTACCATAAAAGAGTTCGAATAACAATTATGAAATAAAAATAGCAGACCAACAAGAATTTTGATGAGAAGGTTGTCATAGATACATCATCAACAATGTTGTCAAAAAAATGTCAAAATAATGAAAATGTTCTGTAACAATGTAAATATAAACGGTATTAAATTAAAAAGTGCTGTGTTTGATAGGAAAAAGTGATACAGTCCTGCATAGGTACGGCTTCCTACACTAAGGGGTCGCTAAGTAGCCGAAACTTAGGCGTAAAGTTGAGGACTGAGTCTGTAAACAGAAAAATGAGTCCTGGTGTAGTGGAATATGATCAAAACAGAGCCTCATAATAATGGAATGCATATTATGGACCGTGGAAATGAATGATACATATATAAGTATGAATATGAGTATAAATAATAAGTGTAAGTATATCTGAATATGTACATAACATTACACTGTGCCCAGCGGGATGATAAAAAGGTTGATGATTGTCTATGAATTTAGGGAACTGTGGGGCATGTTTAGTAATAACACTTGAAAGTATGACAAAAATACTAGACCACTTTTTGATAAAACTTGAATAGAATAAAATTTAGTTTTAAAAGGTGAACATACACTTCTTATTGTCTATGAATTTAGGGAACACCGGGGTATGTTTGGTAACAATATTTGAAAGTATGACAAATGGTATTCACTGATAAGTCGGCAGCCTTTCTTTACTCGTCAAACCGTAAAAGGCCTTCTTTGCATTTATGGGCGAGTGGCCCCTTTACCTTGTGGCCTACTTTTTGTTAGCCTTCTGTACAGACCGTTTGTAACCTGCTCTTTTGTGTAACTTTGACCTTTATTCTTTGTATTACAAAGTATCATGCATTTGTTTTATAATAAGTATTTTGTATTTTAGTCTTAAATTAATTACCGCTATAGGGAAGCACGGCCAGCAAAATCAGTCTAATTTTTTTTTCAAACATCTATGAATTCTTTCGTTTCGATCCTGTCGGAAATCTCACCGTGAAAAGTTAGATGAAATGAGTTTTACAGAAGCGCTCGACTGTCACAGTTTATTCGCATTTATTCTATGAGTTCGTCTTTATACAATATCTTGCAATAAGCAATTGTTGCTATGTTCCTACCGACAAGTCTGTCAAATACACAATGATCTTTATTGTCCTTACAATTGTCAAACTTTGGAAAGACTGTATATTAAGGCACAAGTGATGATATCAGAGAATATAACAATATAAGATGATATAGAAACTGCTGAACCACCAATATGATGATCAATTTTGGTATAGGCTTGCCTGCGCCATTAAATATTAAATTCTATAGGCGCCATAAACATAGACTTAATTGAATGTGTCTCCTGCGGCGTTGGTTAAATAAAACCTTGTCATAGTACCATGTCATGTCCCACGCCAAGCCACAGGGGAGGTGATTCAGGTAACATTCAATATTTGTGGTCAACCATCAAACTTGCCACTGGAAATTATACCATATCACTGAACAGATTAAGCTTATTTTTGTGTTCAAGAAAAACTGAATTTGATACTCATTTTCCGCAATAATAAATAATAGAAAACTGAAATCGAGTGTAGAATACTTGCTTTGAATTTAAGAACAATTTTTAACGTGTTTTTGCTACCATACGCTGAATTTTGATGCAATTTTAATGGAATAATATCTTTGCGTTTTGTTTCATAATTGCTTTACATCAATTTTATTATTGTAGGGTATTTACGACAGGGATGCTTTGATAATTGAATCACATTTCTGAGTTCTATTTTCGTGTTGCTATTTTGATTACAATATTGAGATTGAAAACCCATAGATGTGTTTGAAACGTTTTCCAAGAAACAATATTATTTGATACTGCTGTCAAGTAGGTACCTATTCCTTCGCAGATAATATAAACTTCTTTAATTATTTCTTTCTTGCTATCATTTACTGAAATCAAGAGAAAAGTATATAAATATCTAATCTATAAATATCTAGTAATCTGAAAATATTAGACCAATTATTGTAAGATGCTATTTATAACACATTCAAGAAGGGGTTGTCCACACACCATTGTGATGTTTGAAGCTTACGTTGACTTATTCGACAACTCGCGAGCGTCCGAGCGAAATGGCACCTTCTAATTTTACCTGTTTCTTTGTCGTCAACTCGCGAGCGTGTAGTACAGTCAAATAAAAAAGGATTGTAACCAATGTGCATCCTTGGCCCGTAGGGTGCGGAATAGCATCAAAAGCGCTCTGGCTATGATAGCCCGTGATGGACCGGTACCGGATTTAGTAGGTACAAAGAGTATATCAATATAAGTTTGTGAATCATTGCTACCAATTGTAATGTTATGTACATATTCAGATATACTTACACTTATTATTTATACTCATATTCATACTTATATATGTATCATTCATTTCCACGGTCCATAATATGCTTTCCATTATTATGAGGCTCTGTTTTGATCATATTCCACTACACCAGGACTCATTTTTCTGTTTACAGACTCAGTCCTCAACTTTACGCCTAAGTTTCGGCGACTTATTGACCCCTTAGCGTAGGAAGCCGTACCTATGCAGGACTGTATCACTTTTTCCTATCAAACACTGCACTTTTTAATTTAATACCATTTATATTTACATTGTTACAGAACATTTTCATTATTTTGACATTTTTGACAACATTGTTGATGATGTATCTATGACAACCTTCTCATCAAAATTCTTGTTGGTCTGCTATTTTTATTTTATAATTGTTATTCGAACTCTTTTATGGTAAAATTATTTACCGTTCCTCGTCCCTATTTTCGAATATTTTAAATTTCGACCTAAAACCGTTCTGCGAGGTTTCTTTAGAAATCATCGCAGAGCAGTGGTGAGTCGAGCTCTGGCTTCCAAACAAGCCTCTTAAAAGTAGGTCTCCAGTAAACGTTGCCTCGAGAGCCCTTCTAGGGTTTTTCCTGCTGTGCCAGTCTCTATATAACTGGTGCGCCTGGAGCTGCCTGGCCCTTTGCCGCCGGAGCCTTCGACTGCTGCCGGCCTTGTGAGGCCGGGGCAGTCCCTCTTCCGTAGCTGCCGCCGGTCCACCAGGGCCGCTCCTCTGTACCTGCCGCCGGTCCACCAGGGCCGTTCTTCCGTTGCTGCCGCCGGTCCACCAGGGCCGCTCCTCTGTACCTGCCGCCGGTCCACCAGGGCCGTTCTTCTGTAGCTGACGCCGGTCCACCAGGGCCGCTCCTCCGTAGCTGCCGCCGGTCCACCAGGGCCGCTCCTCTGCAGCTGCCGCCGGTCCACCAGGGCCGCTCCTCTGCAGCTGCCGCCGGTCCACCAGGGCCGCTCCTCTGCAGCTGCCGCCGGTCCACCAGGGCCGCTCCTCCGTAGCTGCCGCCGGTCCACCAGGGCCGCTCCTCTGCAGCTGCCGCCGGTCCACCAGGGCCGCTCGTCCGTTGCTGTCGCCGGTCCACCAGGGCCGCTCGTCCGTTGCTGTCGCCGGTCCACCAGGGCCGCTCGTCCGTTGCTGTCGCCGGTCCACCAGGGCCGCTCGTCTGTTGCGGTCGCCGGTCCGCCAGGGCCGCTCGTCTGTTGCTGTCGCCGGTCCGCCAGGGGCTCGCTGCCGCCGGTCCACCAGGGGCCGCCCTTCACCATCACCCATCAATCATTCATCTACATTATTCATTTTTATACTTCCATCTTGTCTTTTTCTGTATACTTAATAAATACTGTCTCCCTCTAAAGTCTTTTCTTGTCGTTACACGACAGTTTGGCGCCCAACGAAAATTTCCTGCACCCCCTTAATTTCCTAAATTCAAAAGAAACACTTCGTCTAGTGTCGTACATTCTCAGCTCTTTGGTTAAATATTTTGGCTATTCTATCCCTTTCATTTTCTCTTAACACACACATAACTCATTCACTCATTTATACTTACTACCTAACTTAATTTTCTTTTTTTCCCTAACAGGAAAACAAGGTATACTTTTACATACTTAACTATCTTTTTTTAACTTACACTTAAATATGTCTCGTCCAATCAAATTTGAACTCTTAAATAAAAACGAGCTTGAATATGAAGTTGCAATTAGACTGGAGGAACCAGCAAAAACAGTTATATTATTAAAGAAGCAGATACTTCTGCTAGCTCCCACTACACCATCGGAAGATATTTTAACTTTGAAACTTTCGATTCTTTGAACAACAACTCTAAATTATTAATGTCAATTAATTCACCCACTAATTATTTATGTAAATATTGCTTCCTTCTTCGTTTTATTTACAGCTGCACATTCTATTTATTTTTTATATTATATATTAACATCACTCACTACACAAACATTACATTACATTTGCTCGACCCTACTCTTCAGTCTCACTCTTTTACCGTATGGAGCGGATTGCAACTCATTAAATAAGCCTATGCAGGAGCGGTTGGTTACTCCTAAAATAAGCCTAAACCAAATTCTCTCTTTCGCTCTTCTAGGAGCTTAAATTTCTACTGACATTATCTAATGTTTTCCTTTTTTTTTTTCCTTCCAGTCTGGAGCGGCTGACAACTCCAAAAATAAGCCTTGTCGTCATTCT
This sequence comes from Sesamia nonagrioides, assembly GCA_017933935.1. Taxonomy (NCBI): domain Eukaryota; kingdom Metazoa; phylum Arthropoda; class Insecta; order Lepidoptera; family Noctuidae; genus Sesamia; species Sesamia nonagrioides. Next base: position 853,590 of record JADWQK010002002.1, on the reverse strand, counting down.
AAAACACACTTCTATGAGTGGCAGTCATCAACTGTGAACTCCACCCATACCTGTATGAAGAGGATTGCTTGAAAGAGATAGGTGGTATGAATGGGTGAATGGAGATGGATGAATGTGTGAAGTGTTGTTTTAATGTCCCTACATGAAATCTTATTAGAAAATTTTCTACAGTTGAAAATTTTTCCAGGGTCGGGGGGAAAATGTAATGTTATGTACATATTCAGATATACTTACACTTATTATTTATACTCATATTCATACTTATATATGTATCATTCATTTCCACGGTCCATAATATGCTTTCCATTATTATGAGGCTCTGTTTTGATCATATTCCACTACACCAGGACTCATTTTTCTGTTTACAGACTCAGTCCTCAACTTTACGCCTAAGTTTCGGCGACTTATTGACCCCTTAGCGTAGGAAGCCGTACCTATGCAGGACTGTATCCCTTTTTCCTATCAAACACTGCACTTTTTAATTTAATACCATTTATATTTACATTGTTACGGAACATTTTCATTATTTTGACATTTTTTTGACAACATTGTTGATGTTGTATCTATGACAACCTTCTCATCAAAATTCTTGTTGGTCTGCTATTTTTATTTTATAATTGTTATTCGAACTCTTTTATGGTAAAATTATTTATCGTTCCTCGTCCATATTTTCGAATATTTTAAATTTCGACCTCCAACCGTTCTCCGAGGTTTCTTTAGAAATCATCGCAGAGCAGTGGTGAGTCGAGCTCTGGCTTCCAAACAAGCCTCTTAAAAGTAGGTCTCCAGTAAACGCTGCCTCGAGAGCCCTTCTAGGGTGTTTCCTGCTGTGCCAGTCTCTATAAAACTGGTGCGCCTGGAGCTGCCTGGCCCTTTGCCGCCGGAGCCCTCGACTGCTGCCGGCCTTGTGACGCCGGGGCAGTCCCGCTCCTCGTAGCTGCCGCCGGTCCACCAGGGCCGCTCCTCCGTCGCTGCCGCCGGTCCACCAGGGCCGCTCCTCCGCAGCTGCCGCCGGTCCACCAGGGCCGCTCCTCTGTAGCTGCCGCCGGTCCACCAGGGCCGCTCGTCCGTTGCTGCCGCCGGTCCACCAGGGCCGCTCGTCCGTTGCTGTCGCCGGTCCACCAGGGCCGCTCGTCCGTTGCTGTCGCCGGTCCACCAGGGCCGCTCGTCCGTTGCTGTCGCCGGTCCACCAGGGCCGCTCGTCCGTTGCTGTCGCTGGTCCACCAGGGCCGCTCGTCCGTTGCTGTCGCCGGTCCACCAGGGCCGCTCGTCCGTTGCTGTCGCCGGTCCACCAGGGCCGCTCGTCCGTTGCTGTCACCGGTCCACCAGGGCCGCTCGTCCGTTGCTGTCGCCGGTCCACCAGGGCCGCTCGTCCGTTGCTGTCGCCGGTCCACCAGGGCCGCTCGTCTGTTGCTGTCGCCGGTCCGCCAGGGCCGCTCCTCCGTAACTGCCGCCGGTCCACCAGGGGCCGCCCTTCACCATCACCCATCAATCATTCATCTACATTATTCATTTTTATACTTCCATCTTGTCTTTTCTGTATACTTAATAAATACTGTCTCCCTCTAAAGTCTTTTCTTGTCGTTACACGACACAATTTCGGATGGGCCTGTCACTTTGCAGTAATGATGACAAAATCTTTTTTATATTTGTTTTGTTTTTGCGAATTAAATACATACATATTTACAAAGACGTAAATTATTACCTACTACTTTCTAAAATAGTTTGAAGGAACATTGTTAATACTAGCAGTTTCGTTGTTCGAAATAAATTTAAGTGTTTCTGAAATTTTGAAGTTACATATGTAAGTACTAAAGATGTACCTAGGTACAAAGGTGGTCTAAACTTCAAAGTTTTGACACCACGACCCGATAACATTTCGACGCTTGAAAGGCAATCATATCTAAGCGACAAAAATTTGTAAATTGAGTTATATACACCAAACGACGCAGAAAAATGTGGCGGTTCGAATGATGTATATAACTCAATTTACGAATTTTTGTCGCTTAGACATGATTGCCTTTCAAGCGTCGATATCATATTATTTGTAGGTAATGGGTCGGTTTTTTTAGTATTTATATACACAGCTTGAGGCAAGGCTGTATTAAGTAAACATTAAATCCTCAGGCACATTGTCTGCCTAAATGAAGGACAGATTTCGTGTCTACATCATGCTAATTAGAAAACACAGTGTTTTGGAATCATATTCTTAAATCAAAATATAAAAGTAACTAACTACCTGTTATGTAATTACGTAACACAATCTCAGTAGCAGTGCCTTTCATTTTGACAGTTCAATAGTGTTCATTGCGTGATTAGCCTCGTTCAGCAGACACATGTATATCGAACACGTAGAGCAATGGATTAGCAATATGCTTCAAAATGTTTCCAATTGCGCATTAACACGGATGAAAAGGCGGGCAAAAGCTAGCCAAAAATCATTTAGCATCGATCTGAATTTCAAGAAATGTCATGCAACTCAGTAGGTAGATAACTAGGCCAAGAAAGGTAATTTTTTGTTAAGTGTATCTGCTTACATAATTATGTATGTAGTCTTTAGCTAGCTCTTCTCCTAACGAGTTAGGTGTTTTTGAAACCATTTATTGTTGAGTAAATAGACTTTTAATAAACTAGAGTGCTTTACCATCAACGATTGCATAACTGCTTACTAATCAGGCGGGATCGGGCTCAAGCTCTATTTAATAAATTAAAAAAATAACGAAGTTTGGAGGAAGTTCTCAAATACAAGTTGTTTATTATACTTAATCTTACTCATCATCATCACCACAAGTTTTCAGCTTTGGAGTCTGGGGTCCGTTTAACAAGTCTAACTGCTGATTATCGCTAAACTTTGATATTTTCCGTGAAGCGACTGCCGTCTGACCTCCACAACCCGAAGGCGATAATGAAGCATTGCAGTTAGACCAATTGTTGGACTTTTGAGGGCTCCAACAACCCGTAACGACTAGCATTAGACTCTCGTATGCCAACCGGGACCAACGGCTTAACGTGCTTTTCGAGGCCAGACAAGTGCAAGTATTCATATTCAGCGGTTTCAAGACCGCGCCTCCTTGCGCAGCGGCCGCGTTTGCTACCGGTACGCCACGGAGGCAGTCTTTTATTATAATCTTACTGACTACCTTAAAACCATCACTCTTTATTTAACCACTAGAAGGGATAAGCTTTCAAAAAACCTTCCTTGGTTATTCGTTACAAAAGTTTTTGTGCTATACATGCTCCTAAATCTATGTGTATTATCTATCAGTATAATAATGAACTTAAGGTTTTTATTAAATAGATGGAGGTACAAAATTACATTATGGGTCTAAAAACCATTGAGAGTAGCAGCTAGGCTAACAAAGCGAACAATATTATGCACGCGCCACCATGGGAAGGGAACGGGCGGGCCCGCGCCATTGATTTCCCGAGTGACCGATTCTGGCCGCAGATCGTAAACGCGGCGTCATCCGCTCGTCGCTGTCTCTCATACAACGTGATCAACACTTGGAAATGTTCGCTTAATTACACCGTTTTTTCGTTACAATAATTCGTATTGTATTTATTCGTATAATGTGTGTCGCACAGTCACTTGTAAGACCGCATCCGCTCGACGGGCAACACCTTTACCTAGCTACATATGTCTACAATAAAATAAACAAAACTCAAAACATCAACCCACTAACAAAAAAACAAACCAAGTTGAAGCTAAACACATGGCTTCAAACTCTAGATTACATACAGACCGAAAATTTATTTAAATAATTATAAGCGGGAAAACCCAATAGTAATGTAAGCAATAAGTACACACACAAACACGCAACACACACCATACTTCTTATTAAGCTTCAAATTAAGTGTAACTCCTTTTTATGTAATAAAACTTTATTACTTTATTATTACTATTACTCGTATTTTTACTCACATCAAATCAAAATTGTTTATTTCAAATTAACCATCCTTTGGTGCTTTTGAATAGTCATTGTTGGTTAGTCCAAGAAAAGTGAAGCTAAATTGCACGTTCCAAAGTATAGATCTCTATGGAGAAGAACGTGCAAGAAACTCCATGGACACTCTTTTAAAATCATAATATGGGTTACATTTCTTCAAAATCAAAGCATTTATTTCAAATAAACCAGTTACAGGCACTTTTGAATGTCAGAAGGTCGGTCAGTCAATAAGATGAAGCTAGTCGCCCATTCCAAAGAGTAGGTACCTATGGAGAAGAACGGGCAAGAAACTCCATGGACACTCTTTTAAATTTTCAAGCTAATTTTACAAATATTTGATTACATCATTCATGTTGAAATCAACCGTGTGAGAACGATGCAGAAATAAATTGTACGCCGAGAGCGTCCATTATGAAAACACACAAAAATCAATTCAGAAATTAAAATACGCCGTGGCAGCTAAGAGATGACCAGTCCTCTCCGACGGCGTCCGTTCACGAACATGACGAATGGATCAGCATCATTCAGCTCAACCATATTGAAGGGAACCTAATGACCCAACACACACGCCACCATCAGCGAGACATTTGAGTGAGTATGACATACTCTCAACAGCCAGAGCACTATCAAGTCAATAAAAAAGACTAACCCAACAAAAAAATGCCTTACAGCACATTCGTACATTGTGCTCACATTGTTAGGTTGAACATCTCATAAGAAATGAATAGTATAAAGTTAAGTTCGAGAGGCTTTGTCACTGCGTATGTACAAATTCTGAAGCACTTAGCTGCCTTATGTAAATCAAGAAATTATGTAATTGCAAAATCAACCTCTGACAGTGTAACTTTTGCCCTCCCTACACTGAAAACAACTCAACAATCTTCTAATTAGGGACACGAACTAATCGTATCCTCGTCATCATGGACGTCACATTATCAATGCATGTTTTAATGCGCCCTTCCGGGTACTATTTGGAAGCCTTTTGCTTTGAGGGCTGACGCAACTTAGCCCACTCGGTTGCGCGAGGGGGATTTTCCCCTCAAAGGCATCACCAAGGAGATTAATATAAGCTTATTTATGCTTTTAGCTGTCTGGACTTGAAGATCGGATTAAGAAAAATGTTTTTGTTCCTAACGCACGTGGCTTTTAAAATGATATAAACTCTATTTTCTTAGATAATGTTGAATTGTTAAATTACAGACGCAGAATACGTAACAGTAGGTATATCCACATCCCCATCGTAAGTATTAACTATTATACTTATGTGTTAACATATTTAGATAGCCTTGAAAAAAACCTGTTTCCATGAGTTTAAGGAACTACAATTACTTTCAATAACTAAAACCAAAATACATTACAATTAGGTAATTAATGACAAAAGCACAATAATCTTTTACAGCCATGAATGTCAAAAGCGAGCTTCAGATATACATTTTACACAGTTTTCAATGCCCACGTAATATCAACTTAAATTATTTCTCCAAGGGTCTGAAACCGTTTTCTCCCTTTTTCTCTCTTTCTATCGAACCAATCTGAACGTCCGACCCACCAATCGACAGATATTCGTCCCTGGTACCATGGAATACTATTTTATATAGTGCGAATTTTTCGCACGGGTCAGCTAGTATTCTTTACTAGCGACCCGCCCCGGCTTCGCACGGGTGCAATGCTGATACTAAATACACTGCAGAAAAACTGTGAACGTTGTATAAAAAACCGCCGCGAACGCCGCGCCGTGTACGCGACACCCCGCAATTTTTTATTATATTCAAATAGCAGCATATTATTTAAATATTCATTTAAATTATAACCTGTAAAGGGCAAAATGATCTATATTAAATCAACAATGTATTGAGGTATTAAATGGGATAAGGATTAATGCTTTATTGGTTAAAATCGCTTCGAAAATTAGCCGTTATTCGTAGTAAAGAGTAAATGACAAAAAAAAATATTACTGTGGGATATCCATAAGAGAGTCTTGGTGGTTTAGTGGTTAAAACACCAGCCTCTCAAGTATGAGTGTGCGGGTTCGATTCCAGGTCAGGCAAGTACCTATGTAACTTTTCTAAAGTTATATGTACTTTCTAAGTACATCTTGGACATCAATGACTGAAGGTGAAGGAAAACATCTTGAGGAAACCTGGACTTTCCAAGTCTGAAATCGCCAACCCGCATTGAGCAGGCGTGGTGATTACGCTCAATCCTTCTCTGATGAGAGGAGACCTGTGCCCAGCAGTGGGACGATAAAAGGTTGATGATGATGATAATGATGATCCATAAGAGATAGACATACAGCAGAGTTTTTTGTAGACCTTTACAATGTGTACAATATTTAGTACATTGTTTTGATAAATCTCGTAGTGTTCAGGCTGCGTTTCACTGCAAACGCGGAAAAAAAGTTAATTATTTACGACATCACATTAGAAACCTCAAAAATAATAGTATTTTCCACAATTTAATGGATATTATTATACATATAAACCTTCCTCTTTAATCAATCTATCTACTAAAAAAGACTACATCAAAATCCGTTGCATAGTTTTAAAGATTTAGTCATACAAATGGACACAGGGAAAGAGAAAGTGACTTTATTTTATAATATGTAGTGAAATTTGTACTCATTCCAGTCATCATCATCATCTCAGCGTTAATTCCAGTCGCACCCGCAGCTTTTTCAGCTTTGGAGTTTGGGGTCCGCTTTACCAGTCTAACTGCTGATTTTGGCTAAACTTCGATATTTTCCGTGAAGCGACTGCCGTCTGACCTCTACAACCCGAAGGCGATATCGAAGCATTGCAGTTAGACCAATTGTTAGACTTTTGAGGGCTCCAACAACCCGTAACGACTGCCACTAGATGTTTGTATGGCAACCGGAACCAACGGCTTAACGTGCTTTCCGAGGCACGACCAGACCACTGCAAATATTCATATTCATGCATACAAATATTTGCACTGTGTGGGGATCGAACCCGCGCCTCCTTGCGCAACGGCCACGTTTGCTACCGCTACGCCACAGAGGCTGTCACACTCCAGTGTGATATGCAAATATTAGCTTATGGGACTGCTCCAACCGGGGAGTAATAACCATTTTACGAGAATTTCTCACTTATAATATGTACCATCGGTATTATCAACATCAATTAGAGAACAAACACTTACATAACTTGCTTACTAAATATTATTTTATTTATTACAAGACCCTAAGGAGCGGTTTAATATGTTTTAAGTTTAAATTTTAAGGTAAACGGAGAGCCAATTCCCGTAATTGAAAACGTTCAAATTCTGGTCGCAATCTCATCTCAAATCTCAGCAACAATCAATGTCAAAAACTTGTTAAATATCTGGAGAATTTAGAGGTATTCTTGACTGATTGAGACTGAACGTTTTTAAAAATAATGAGAATTCCTCCGTTCACTCATAAAATATTTATTAAGAATTATTCTGAGTAATTTATTGATTTGTGCCGAGTATTTATTTATTTTTAAAGTGATAAACAAATAATATCTCTACGAATTCTATCTACCAATAAGCCCTTTCCCTGCATACTCACACTTTCTCGCTCACACGCAGCTTTAAAAGTACTCGCACTCTCCCTTACTCACCACTCATACTCTTACACGGCATACATCCTACCTTGTTTGGTTGCTTAAACAGGACTATCATGGAACGGTATCACTTTTAACCTACAAAATACAATAATATCCACTCTTTAAGTGTAATCCACCTTTTTTTGGCATAAGCACACATATATACATACACTCACTCCACCATAATTCACTACACCACAAACACTTCTTAGACATAATCACCAAACACTCACTCTTACTCCATACACTCTCACTCATCACCATCTCATTCTCATATTTTTAAAGTTTATAGTTTTAAAGTCACCAGGTCAAAATTCATTGCATTCTATGCCTAGCATACCTTTAACTGGACACTGCCCCCTAAGATACAGGCCTAGCCTAGTTTAGGGGACAGAGATAAACCTATTGTACCTACCTATTTGTAATGCAGTTTTAATGTAAACGAAAAGTGAAAAATGTATTTTTGTCCCAATAAATATTATTATTTCCTTTATTTTCCTTTTTTCTCATTTGGTTATATTTTTAAATATATTGATTTAAAAAATACATAAAAATACATTTAAAAATATAAAAAAATAGTGTTCCACCGATGACGGGAGCAGGGTCCAAGCTACCGGTGGTTAGGGCTCCAGAGACAGGAACCTCCTCACGATGCGGGCCGTATCGAGGAGTACTGCCTTTTGAATCAGGCCTTTGATCCAACTGCCTAACGAGAGCCTCAATAGATGTTGGTCGAGGCTCTTGGCTATCAAACCATTGGCCGATACGACAATCGGTACAATGACAGCCGAGTTCACATTCCACATGTCAACAACCTCGTGCGCCAAGTCGAGATATTTAATTTGTTTCTCTTTCTCAGCTTTCACGAGATTCCCGTCATGTGGAATGGTAACATCGACAATCATTGCGAGGCGCGCTAATCGATCTATCACTACTATATCAGGCTTATTTGCAACAATAGTCCTGTCAGTAATGATAGACCGATCCCGGTATAACGTGGCATGGTCATTTTCAAGAACTGGGTCGGGCACATGCTTATAATACGGAACCTCAGAATCCACAAGTTTATATTTCAAAGCAAGTTGCTGGTGGATAATCCTAGCTACTTGGTTATGCCTGTGCAAATACTCGCCGTTAGCTAAACGAGAGCAACCAGAGATAATATGTCTGATGGACTCACCCGGATGGTGACATGCCCGACACACGTCAATCGTCCCGTCCCTCATAATATATCTCCGGTAGTTATTTGTCAAGATAACTTCGTCCATAATTGCACAGACGAAACCTTCAGTTTCCCCGAAAAGGTCACTGAATCGTAGCCAGGATACGGATGCTAAGAAGTCTACATCGGGCTCATGAAGAGCCCGATAAAATCGCCCGTGAAGTTCCTTGCTTTGCCATATCATCTTGCGGTCATCAGTGGTAAGTATTATGGGCTTGTGCCAGTTCTCTTTCGCCATGGATAGCGGGGTAAGCCCCTTGTCTACTGTGACAACTTCATGATGCATACCCACTACGGTTTTTAAAAAATGTTCTCTGAGACTGCATACCTCTCGGTTGTGGAGGGTCTTCGCATTTAAAAAGCCTCGACCCCCGCACTTCCGGGGAATATACAGTCTCATCACCGATGATCGCGGGTGATGCATCCTGTTTGCTGTCAGCAGTGTACGGACCCTTCTATCCAGGTTCAGTCTGAGTCCATTTAAGTATGCCGAAAGAGTACATCAAAACCGGCATGACCCACCCGTTGAAGGCGCGCCCTTATTCCCGCCCGAAAGAAGACTTTTTAACACCTTCTTCAGGCGACCAAAGAAGCGCTCCTTCAACGATTGCTTCATGTCAGCATCGTTGATACCTAACGCTTCCGACATACCCAAATTATATTATTATTATTATTATTATACTTAAAATATTGGTAGTTCACTGATAATAGTTACCTAAGAAAATGGTTATTTGGGCTTTTATACATGGATTAATTAGCGGCTCTAAAATTCAAACATATTTGACATTATTTAAAGTAACTATTTTACTTTAAAACTATAAAATTACTGAATTGTAATATTCGTAGAAATTGGGTCCAGAAAGCTTATAATTGTCCATGAAGAAGTTATTATTTAGTAATGTAAATAATGTCATAGTTATTTCAGCATTTACAACTTGAAACCCTTAGTATGTGTTTTTTGATACATAATGAAAACATCGACCATCGACCTCAAGATAAATAATGGTTTAAAAAAAAAATAACCACCCTTCTGCGGCGTCCTTGCTGCGCACGGTTTTCCCGATTTGACAAAGCATCAATCAAGATTTCTACACATGTCTTATACACACATGTATGGCAATCATTTTTAGTAATAAGTTTTCTAACTTATCTCGAAATGATTGCCATACATGTGTGTGTGTGTAGTTGTGGTAGGTACCACAACCACACTACAGCCACAACCACACCACAACGACGCCTCGTGGTCGAGCGTATATTTTTGTATTGAAAATGAATATTACAATTTACACGTACCACATTTTGCCGCTTTTATCGACCGCCTATAATACGTCACCTCGTGACGGCAACGCCACCGGCACTCGTCACGAAATGACGTCACCAACAGCGCGCGCCTATAGTCGTATTTTTAATTAGACGAAGCCATCTGAAGTTTACTGTGTTGTCACATTCAATCATCGACATTTTGTCGGTACCACAACGCAACTGCAAAAAGCCGCTGCGACACTATTCACACGTAACCACAGCTTGACCACATTTTGACGCTGCAACGCGGTGCGGTTATGGTAAGTGTGATGTGACCATAAAAGTTAGTGAAAAAGTGCATCAAAGTCCATTTGACATAATCTGACCCACACAATAATTGCGTAACACACTATTGCTACAAATTGAAATCATTTTTAAACCAAATGCTATATAATCCATAGCTATTTATGTTCGGAGAATGGGTTTGACAGCCTCCGTGGCATAGCGGTAGCGAACGCGACCGTTGCGCAAGGAGGCGCGAGCCCGATCCCCGCACAGTGCAAATATTTGTATGCATGAATATGAATATTTGCACTGGTCTGGTCGTGCCTCGGAAAGCACGTTAAGCCGTTGGTCCCGGTTGCCATACGAACATCTAGTGGCAGTCGTTACGGGTTGTTGGAGCCCTCAAAAGTCTAACAACTGGTCAAACTGCATTGCTTCGATATCGCCTTCGGGTTGTGGAGGTCAGACGGCAGTCGCTTCATGGAAAATGTCGAAGTTTAGCCAAAAATCAGCAGTTAGACTGGTAAAGCGGACCCCAGACTCCAAAGCTGAAAAGCTACGGATGCGACTGGGATTAACGCTGAGATGATGAATGGGTCTGATCAACAACTTAAATAAAGCAATAAATGTTGAACTATCAAAATGAAACCCATTGCTACTGATAATGTGTTACCATGCTGGTTAGTGAAAACTTGCGTACAAAAATCAAAGTAGGTTTAACTTGTTAAGGTCGTACCCTCACCAAATGACCTTGAGCATTTGGTCCCTCTTCACCGCGCCCCACCTCTACAATACTTCGCAAAATATTACTAGCGCCGTCTGGCGGACGAATTACTTACAAATACAAGTTAAATTCATAGACCACAGAAGTAACAGACATGGCGCTTTTATTTGTGAGTTTATTGGTGCGCCCAAATACTTTTAGTTATTATAGACTGAAACAAATGTTGATGATACTTCATAATAAAAATTTGCGTATTTTATTTTTTAACCGACTTCCCAAAAGTGTGGTTCTCAATTCGATTTATGTGTGCTCGCTGATAACTTTATCATTAATGAACCGATTTTGACCATTCTTTTTTTATATGAAAGAGTATACTGCCTATATAATCTCATTGTTACCACGTCAGTGTCGATAATGGAAATTCTAAGAAATTTAGGCCAATTATCGAAAATTGTAGGCACGCTTCGGGTGAAAACTTGATACTCGTATTTATATCGGATGATACTATAAAACCGTAAAGATTTGGGCCTGACCTGATGATGGAGATAACAGAGAATCAAGGGAATCCACATCGGAAGCAACTGTCATGTGTTTGGGCTTACTTAATTTGTATTGATTAGACCTTTACAACTAAATATGTTATGACTGTAACTTCAGGGTTGGAAGTTAGTTTTGTAGATTGAAAGTTAGCTAAGTCAGATGATCAAAGGGATAGAAAAATAATATAATAAAGGTTAATTTATCATTATTTATTATTTTAAGGGAAAACGTAATCAGGGTCAAATAAATTTCTGCAGACAGGAAACCTACATAAAAAAAAGATTTGATGTTTTTTTGGGCTCAGGCAAGACTGAAATTATATTATTATTCTCGTTTAATAAAACAAATACGTAAATTGTAAAAAATAAAACTATCGTATATAAAAAAAACAAATACATATACTATAATATTATTTACACAAAGCTTCCTTTTGCAGAAAAATAATAAACATCTCACTAATACAATATCCGGTCAGACTGGACGCTGACGGCAGCATATTTGGAAAAGGCCTGCAAGCAAACGACGTATTTCGTTTGCTTTAATTCTTATAAGACCACAATGAAAGTAGGAGAATTTCTAGAAATAACGCAATGAATTAACACAACTTTTATTCAGTCTCTTGATTTTAATTGATTTTTGCATAAGCATGACGAGTAGGTAGTGTTTGTACTATGTTAAAGTACAGTGTTGTAAATTGTTGAGGAATTCTCTCGACTGACTATGGTCTTTATCATCAGATCTATTGCAGACCTTCATTTAAACCTATATGGGTGTGAAGTTTTCATCAATATAAATTAATTAAGTCCAAACACAAGGTAACTATTGTAAACCTTTGAGGAGTTCCCTTAACTGGCCTTTGTCTTCATCATCAGAGCTTTAATGACAATCACAACTCATTTAGGTGTAAAGTTCTTATCAATATAAATGTATTAAGCACAAACACAAGACAGCTGATGTGAATCGTTAAGGAGATCCCTCGGCTGTCTCCCGGCTCCATCATCAACTCCGAACTTTACTAAATTGTAGTGCGTTAAAACACTTAATGAAAAAAACATAGAAATGCCCTAGGCGCCCCTATGATTTTTTAAATTTCTCCTAGGTTTCCTAGTCTTCCATCATCAGACCCTAATTTCCTTAACATGAGACTACCTTGAAGATATAATCTTTCTAATTAAAAAAAAAAATATGTGGCACTCGGGAACTGCCGCGGTAAAGCTATTGCATAGCATTTTTTATCAACTTATGCAATAGGGTATTTGACTAAAAAAACCTAATTAGTCCGTCAGTCAGATTTCCAAAAAATACTCATCATCATCATCATTTCAGCCGAAAGACGTCCACTGCTGGATATAGGCCTCCCCCAAGGTTCTCCACGACGACCGGTCCTGCGCCTCCCGCATCCAGCGGTTTCCCGCGACCTTCACCAGGTCGTCGGTCTACCTTGTCGGAGGCCTACCCAAAAAATACTAGATACATATTTTTTTCTTTTTTCATATAAACAAAAAATGAAGACGACACAGTGCTTTGAAAACTCGTGTGACGTCACTGCACGCTACACTTTTTAGCGGCCAGTGACGTCACCAGCCATCACCTATGCCTATTATATTTGTCAATTTTTATTGATTTGATAAAACAAAATATACGAAATGTAAAACGTATATAATAAACCTATCCAATATTTTTCTACAATCTGAATGACGGACTAATTAGTTTTTTTTTTAGTCAAATACCCTATTATTTATATTATAGTAAAGTTATCCGCAAACAAACATAAAAAAGACATATAACCTCCTCCCTTTTGAAATCGGTTAAAAAAACGAACACCAAAATGAACATCAATAACAGAGACACTTTATGTTAGTATTATACTCTATGCGACATGCGGTGCGTGAGCGAGCAAGCAGATGCTTTCTCGCTCACGCGCCGCCCGCTATGCTAGCGGACCGCGCGATGACGAACGACACGGGTTCCCCCTTCGAGAGCTTGTGGCATACTGAATCTCAATAGCTCGGGCAAGAGAAATGATGGGGAATACGCTCAGATTGTTGAAATTTTTGTTTTGGTCGTTTTAAAAAAATATTTCCACAATAATGTTCTTCATGAAATTGCCTATCCATTAGTGTAAGAACGCAATCTAAATAATGCTTACTTTTCGAGGAGATGCACGTTTTTCATAATCATTTCTCTTGTCAGAGGTTTCGTTGTGAAGGAATTATTTAAACATTATGCTTTGTAAAAACAAAAAAAAAAATCTACAATTTTGGAGCCAAGATTATGGAGAAAATTTATGTATTTTTAATAAGTTGATATTTCTTTTGGATAAAGAGTAGATAGCTCCGAAAAACTACATAAAAACGGCCTGCGGTGTGTTTTTCCCCTGGAACCGCCTTAAGTTAAATAGACCATTATTAGTTTTATATGTTTTTCAACAACTTTTAGATACATCCCTCACACAGAAACTTTTTTTTAGGTAAAATTATACAATCATCAATTCTTAATCACTATAAATCGTCTTCGTCTTCTTCAGCCTATAGATGTCCACAGCTGGACGGAGGCCTCCCCCAAGGCTTTCCACGCTGACCGGTCTTGTGCTGCCCGCATCCATCGGCTTCCAGCGACCTTCACCAGGTCATCGGTCCACCTTGCTGGGGGCCTCCCTACGCTACGTCTTCCAGTACGTGGCCGCCACTGCAGAACCTTACTGCCCCATCGGCCATCGGTTCTACGAGCAATGTGCCCTGCCCACTTCCTGAGCTATGTCGGTGACTTTGGTTCTTCTGGGGATCTCCTCACTTCTGATTCGATCGCGCAGAGAAACTCCGAGCATATCTCTTTCCATTGCCCTTTGTGTGACTCTGAGCCTTCGTATGAGGCCCATTGTGAGCGACCACGTTTCAGTTCCGTAAGTCATCACTGGCAACACACACTGGTCAAAGATTTTAGTCTTCAGACACTGTGGTATCTTGGACGACGATCGACGATCTTGGTCATCATAATTAATATTTTAAATTTAAATTTAATTTCAAATAATAATTAATTTATTTAAATTATAATTTAAATTAGGTAATACTCATAACTTTTAGATGTTCTAAAATAAAATTAATCACTAAGTACTCTAAACGACAAATTACACATTTTGAAACGTACATTTTGGATCGATGTCAATCAGAAATTCAAAAGATGACAATTTTATTTACCTAATAATTAACCGATTTCTTCTTAACAATTAACAATAATATGGCGTATATCATAACAATAACAGAATTATTTCACATTGAAATCGTGCCTGTTTTGTTTATTACGCAACAGTGGCTCTTCCTTCGATGAAATAATTTTAGTTTAACACAATATCTCACATTGTTCTTTTGTAAATACAAAAATGACGTTCAAATTATTTTATTTTTTCTCGAATTCACACTTAGATCCGCGGTGAGCATTATACAGAAAGGAAAACAGTGAACTTAATAATTAAACCTTGTTTCGCCTCGGAAATCTATCATGTAACAATGGAAGAATAAAATTATAAATTAGCTCCGGTGCATCTGGTGACCAAAGGAAGTCGAAGTGACCAAAATTGTCTGCCTTTACAACGTGATGGATGGTCACATCCTGTAGCAGGGATAACAATGTCTGAATATCCGATACAGTTGACAACCAATCTGAAGATGAAGTGAACAATGCTAATGGTAAAGTTATACCTCTCAAGTTGTATAATGCAGGAGTATCGTTCCCATATTTTCTTCTATTACCTTTGTTCTGATAGTTAAACTTATGAAAATATCCACTGCAAACAAGCTGCACGTAATGCAGTATAGTCTTCATGGACCCTCCTGCCGGATAATGAGTCATAACATCTTGCAAAACCCTTGGCCGCCACGCACCGCTACCACCATTCCCAAGTAATAACAATGGATTTAAACATGATCTGCTCTGATTTTTGCAGTACTTCTCAATAATTTGCTGGGGGAATACCATGTCTCTCATGAATTCTCGTTGGCCAAGAAAAGCAAGCGAGTGGTAGCCATTATTCTTGTAGAAATTTGCAAACATCCTGATTGGGCCCATAGCATGATACATAAAAGCTAATGGGGCTAACAGAATACCAGATTTTAAGACAATATTATATTGCGGCCTAGTTGATAACAGAACAAGTAATGCTGTGGCTCCCATAGAGTGGCCTATGAAGTTAAGTTCCGAGCTTCTTGTTAATTCTCTTATGTATTTGATTGCGGCTGGTAAATCGTACACACCCATTTCATGCCAAGAAAAATCCCAAAAGTCTGGCATGTCAACGTGCTTTGATTTGTGCGTTCTAGAGTATCTGTTACCTCGAGCGTTCAGAAGCCAAACATCGAACCCATTCTCAACTAAAATATATGGTAGAGACCAATATGTGCCCAAAAGGAGCCAATCCTCAGAACTTCCAAGTAAACCGTGATGCAGGATTACTACTCTGTCGTTAATTTGTTGGAAATCGCCCACCACTCTTTGTATTGTTAACATGTAACCATCCTCAGTGAGCACTGTGTGGGATTCTGATAGATATCCGTGCGTTGCGATCAACTGTTCTGCACTCTTTTGATACCTATCCTCGAAAATCGTTCTTGGCTCATTATTTATATGTTTTCCCAGGCGTAAATCCCTTTCCATATCTTCGACAACCTTCTGTTTTCTTAAAAGTTCGTTGTAGATCATTGCGAGTTCTGACTTTTCTTGAGTTACTTCGGGTTTATTAAATAAGTAGTTTTTAATATTATAAAATAAATTTCGAATCGAAGCAATGAAATGAATACCCCTTGTTTTTCGAGGGACCGCACAATCTTCACCAGTACACGCATAGATAGATTTTAACAAGAAGTTAGTTATGAGAGCAAATAAAATCCGATTTCTTAACATTTGGAAAACTGCAAGCTGACGAAGCAGGAGAATCGATCGTTATGGACGGACGTATGGTTCTGATATTCAAATTGCTGGAAAAGGTGTCTGAAACGTAATATTTTGAAACAATCATTTATATTCTTCTAAAACAATTCACGTATGTTCAGAGGAAACGTACTTGTCTAGATAAACATATCTATTGAACAATTGAAAGATAGCTGCCTAAAATCACGAAGATGTTTATAAAATCACATGCATTGATTCATCTAGCTAATAATACTAATAACCTAATGTATGATGATGTAACCACTTAAGTTAGATCGCTCTTAGCGATAAGACCGCCCATTGTGTCACCCTTTGTAAAATCTTCATATTTATTTTCTGTAATTTATATAAATTGATACAGTGTACATAATAAAGAGTATTTCTATTCTAAATTAACGAATAACAACAAAGATGAAAGTATGAAATGATATTCATAGATCAGGGAAATTTGATTAGAAACACGATTTACTGTTTACTGACAAACTCGTGAAATCTCCCAATTACATGTTTGTTGAAATTTTAAATGAAACGATATACAATTATTTTGTACCTGTTTTTATGTTACTAAAAGCGGAAACATAAAATTGAAAATTAATTATTTATATATACTTTATTGTACACCAAAAACATACATCGATCAAAAGACATTGAATACAACAAAACATACAATGGGCGGCTTTATCGCTAATGCAATCTCTTCGAGGCAATCAAAATCAAAACCATTACTTACTACTTATAAAACGAAAAATAACGTGCCGGGACGGTGATTGACAAATGATACATGATCATGCGCGCAACAGTTCCGACGTTTTATTACCTAAATAATAAATGCTTTACACCAACTGGATTAAAAGCCGCGATCGACCGGTTGGCTACTCCGAACATTTTTATTTTTTTTTTTTGTTGGCATGGTGTATCATCAAATGCAGGAGAAATCCCGCTCTGGGCAGAGCGGAAAGGCGTGTCAGACTTTTGCTGACTAAAACCTACCCGTGTTTCTTCAGTTGCCTGTGCGACGACCAGGGCCGCGGTTTATTGTTTAACCAACCCGCAACCCTGACCCAGGAGGCATTGGTCTTCGTGGACCCCGTCACAATATGCGGACATCTCTTTGAGGCGCGCGTGCAACACGACGCGCCATCGACTTGGGCCTGGTCCTTACCGGGCGGCGAGCTGCCCACTGCACACCGCCGCAGGCCAGCGCCTTTCGAATTAATTATTTTCGAAATTTTAAATATGATCAGCAGGGTAATTTAGTAACACACTATCAGTAGCAGTGGGTTTCATTTTGACAGTTCAAAACATACATTGCGTTATATAAGTTTTTTAACATACCCATTTTCGAACACACGGAGCAATAGATTGCTCAATAGTGGTATCCGGTTTATATTCAATCTGAGGAAATATGACCATGTATCCAGCTACAGGTCTGAACTGAAATGGATGCCCATTCGCCAAAGAAGAGATTTGCGGGCCTTGACCACGCTTTTCTCCCTTCTTAATTCGGCCACTCCTCCTTCTTATTCTCCTAATCCACTTCCAATATTTGTGTTCTTCACAAAGCAAGAATTCTTCTAATAATCTTCTCTTACTCTGTCCTTCTCATACCTCTGACTTTGTTCACTCTTCATTTCATATTCACTCTTGATATCAGGATGGCGACTAGTCGGTTTGCATTTAAGCGGAAATTGCAGTTATTTTGCGAATAGTTAGGGTAGAGTCATCTCAACACCTCTCTCACAAGGTTTATTTTTGTATATATTATAAGTATATACAGTATGTTAACTAACAGAGGGCGTTCCCGTTAACCCGAAATAGTATAGCATACATACATGCTAAAAAAAAATATTTCCATTCGAAAACAAAATGTTTTAAAATTTTTTCCAATATGAAAATATTCAATAAAAATTTTAAATTGACATGTAAAAGAAACACACTGTACACGCGAACTTGAAAGAGGGCAACGTCGCAATTTATTTATACATGACGACTACTATTTTGATTTAAAACAGGAGGTTTCAAATTTATTTTCAATTATATATTTTTTTTATTCGGATTTTTTTATGCTTATTTTTCTATGCTGATATTTTTATTTTAACCTATTAATGATATAATATTAACGAGTTTAAGGGAACGCCCTCTGTTATTTAACATACTGTATATAGTAATAGTTTGTATATGTATATAGCTTATTTACGTATTTGTTTATATAGTGTTATGAGTTTTTCTTTTCCTTTTCATTGTTTCTGTAACTAAAGCACCTGCCATGTAGTCTCTTCACCACCCGAGGTTGACTGGTAGAGAATGCCTAAGGCATTAAGTCCGCCTCTGTACATTTTCTTTGTGCGAAAGTATAAATAAATAAATAGATTAGCAATATGCTTCGAAATGATTCCAACTGATAGTACCTAATAGAATGTTACTCGATTAGGGTACAGGTACTCCTAAAGGGTTACTTCATTATTTCTTATGATTTATTCTAGGTAGTTAAATTAGTCATAACTATAGCAATTGTCATACCTATTTAGATCACTTGAATCATAATATGGTAAGATAAAGCTGGAATGGAAAAATTTAAAGTAATTTTTAAAGGCCACTGTATGGACTTGTTGAGTACCGATATCCTAGTGAATGCTAAATAGCTCTCTTTGGTTATGGTTACAGGTGCGAATTCTCTAAAGTCAGCATTTGTATTTACTTAAAATCATACACTTTCAATACATCCTACTCAATTTTAGACAGTTTCGTTCGGATACGCTAAATGTCGACTCCAAAATAGTTGAGAAAACACTAGATAGATTGACCGATGAACAAAAATAAGTCAGAAAGATAGGGAAGGGAGAGAAGAATTCTACGAATACAGACAAATATGGACGTACAAAAATAGCTGTGACGTACACGACCACTCAGAAGAGTCTAGATATCATATCTATATATGACTGCCGTGAATTGAATGAAATAAAAAAACCAACAAGTTAACATAAATCAGTGTGCCCAAATTAAAGGAGGATATTTGAAATCACTTCTTCGTCAAAATAACATGACCCTTGCATTATATTCAGCATCTGCCCGCATCCAACGGCTTCCTGCGACCTTCATCAAGACATCGGTTCACCTTCTTGGGGGTCTCCCTAGCCTGCGTCTCGTCCACTCCAGACCCTGACTGCCCCATTGTAATTCTATGTGTGAACAATTTAAAATGGTTATCACCAGCTTTTTTTTTTTGTTTGGTACGGGATATCATCAAATGACCTCTCCCGCTCTGGGTCAGACTTTTACTGACTAAAACCCCCCCGTATTCCTTCACTTGTCTGTAGGCTAAGGCCACGGTTTCTTTTTTAACCAACTCGCAACCCTGACCCAATTTATATTATAGCTTCAGTAACAATTGTGTCCGCTGAGCTGTAGGTTTTCCAAAAATAATAAAATAAAAATAATATCATTTTCTTGTGGTACTGATAATTTGATATAATACAGCCATGCTTGCATATGGCGTACGATAACTGTAAGACATTCGACTAAGTTATGACCAACGGCGTGGATAGATAAGCACTATTTACACATTGGTATCAGCAATCATCTGGACAAACTGACGTAAATTTAAGACATCATATTATAATTACAGGTAGTTTCTACTGTATATTAGACGTAGGAGTAGAGGAATATTTACTAAAAACGATCTCGGTGGTAGGCCATAATATCGGCTGCCGGCAGAAGTTACCATCCACCAGACCAAGTCTTGTCGCTAAGCGATTAATCGTATTCCGGCATGATGTCTGGTAAAGCCGTACGGAGGACGGGTCTGAGTTGTATTGCTATGTGCCGGGTACGATGCACCAAATATTGTTGTATCGGAAGTTTGGTTACGGAGGGTCTAAAATTGCATCACCTCGCTCAACTGCCTATTCACTAAGTTTTTCAAGTGAATAGGCTTAATACACTAGCGCGCTTTACCATCAATGATTGTTTAACTGGTTACCATCAGGCGGGATTGCAGTAAAGCACTAGTTTATAATTATTAAAAAAAAAAAGGTAAAACGTCGCGCCGTCGTTACAAGGTATTCAAAAGATTACACACTACTTGCCGTTGTGATCTTTTTGAACTAATTACTTTTTGCCCAATTACTCTGCTTACCTATATGTTCAGTATGAATTTATTTATGTATATATAATTTCAGATATGAGTAGGTATATGTATCTGTATATCTATTTTAGTATCGAATCCAAAGTGGCCAGGTGATATTTTATAGCAGCAGCCCAAATGTGGTTACAATTTTCCACACACGAACGGACCTGTGCTTTGTACAGCATTAGAAGCTGCCCTGATTCTATTTTTTAAATAATGTACATATGCTTTTGGTATATATAAGTATATATATATTAATAAATAAACATACTTTCTTGTAGTTTATAGTTTATTATTAACACTTTCAACTTCACACTTCAAAGAATTCATAAGCCATGGCGCCATACATATTGCAAGTGGATCAGCCAGCAGGGTCAATGGTATTACGTTTGCGAGTGAACACAACACAATAGAACGACAGTGTTTTCAAAACCTCTTGTTGCTGTATTTAGTATTCCTGGGGTTATTTATTTGAACTAGTGGGGAGATGTGAAATAACAAAAATAATCAAAGATCATATGAAAGTTTAATCTCTCGCTTCGATCTCAAGACAGGGGTTTCGTACAATAAAAGTCTTTGATATGAATTCATAGATCATGTTATTGAAGTGAAAACTTGTTTAACGACGTTTCTGTTGGATGGGGAAAATCATTGAATTCGCGTGAGCGTTACCGATCAGAAACCAAGATATTTTTTTTTCCTTTTTGTGTAAGTATTCTGTGTGTTTAATGATTTCCCACTCGTAATTATTTTCATTTAAGCTGAATAATGGACAGTGTTTTACCATTATTTTTTATCATCATCATCTCAGCCACATGAAGTCCACTGCTGGACATAGGCCTCCCCCAAGGATTTCCAAAAAGAACGGTTGGACGCGGCCTGCATCCAGAGCTTCCCTGCGATTTTGGTCAGATCATCCGACCACCTAGTCGTTGGCGTCCGACGCTGCGTTTGCCGGTATGTGGTACCGCCATTCAAGAGCCTTTTTGCCCCATCGACCAACCGCCCTACGAGCTATGTGCCCCGTCCGCTGACACTTCAGAAAGCTAATCCGCTGGGCTTTTGTTCTTCTACGGATCTCCTCAATCCAAATTCGATCACGTAGAGAAACACCTAGCATAGCCCTCTCCATAGCTCGCCATTATTTTTATTATCTACTATAATACTTAACTAAAAGACCCTCCAAATTATTTTCAACAAATTTATCGATAAAAATGTTGAGAAAATGTTTATTGTTTGAAGTTTGAAAGTGACAGAAAAGTATAAAGAAAGGTGTAGATGAACCTAACAATGCACAGCGAAGGGCTCCGTAGGCGGCATGAATGTAATGGAGAGTGTTAACACTATTTTCTTGAACTAACTTTATTGCATGCAAAGAGTATGACAATATAACAGAGAAATCGAATGTACTATGCGGTCAAACAGTGGCCTAATGTTATCGGCAGCGAATTTCAAGTTGTAGGTGGTAGTTTCGGATCCCATAAGGCCGTTGCCTCGAATCTTGCGGGCAGCGGGGCGGCGGCGGCGGCGGCGGCGGCGGCGGCGGCGAGTGAGCGACAGGATCTTATACGTAAAATCAAACGGACCAGGGCCTGTAGCCAATGTAACATCGCTTCGCTACGAAGCGATGTTACATTGTATCGAATATCAAACTAACCAATAACGAAAACGATTGATCACGCGACGCGATAAATCACGTGGTCAATCGTTACCGCCATTGGTTGGTTTGGTATTCGATTTCGCTTCGCTACGAAGCGATGTTACATTGGCTACAGGGGCAGTTCTCGAAAACAGCGGCGCGGCAGCGGGGCGGTGGCGGGCAGCGAGCGGTGTACTTCTCGCGCTCGAATCTTGCGGACAGCGGGCGGGCAGCGAGCGGTGATCGAGCGTTAGAAATAAATTTGAATCAAAATGATGTTGCTGCCATTGTTCAGACATTTCTTTCGCGAATAAAAACAAATATCTCGTCGACACAATCGTGAACACAGCACTACGCGGATATAGTGACGCGCGATCTGCCCGCTAGTTTCGATTACGGGTCTTCGATGCCCGCCCCGCTCCCGCGCCGCTGCCGCCGCCGCCCCGCTGCCCGCAAGATTCGAGGCAGCGGCCGTAGGCGCTTTACATTGTTTGTGTAAATAGGGATGTATCCAATGTATGGAAATAAAAAAAAAATAGTCAGTCTCATAAATAATACAATAATAAGACCCGTATTTTTTTTTTATTTGTCGAATTTATCAAAAACTGCTGAGATACATCGTATTAAAGTTACGGAGTAGGGGCTAATTACGTCACGCCGTGGTATATTTTGTACCACGGCGTGACGTCATGCGACATTTCAAATCAATATATCTTTCTAAGTCATCATCATCATCCCAGCGTTAATCCCAGTCGCATCCGAAGCCTTTTCAGCTTTGGAGTCTGGGGTCCGCTTTACCAGTCCAACTGCTGATATGGCTAAACTTCGACATTTTCCGTGAAGCGACTGCCGTCTGACCTCCACAACCCGAAGGCGACATCGAAGCATTGCAGTTAGACCAATTGTTGGACTTTTGAGGGCTCCAACAACCCGTAACGACTGCCACTAGATGTTCGTATGGCAACCGGGACCAACGGCTTAACGTGCTTTCCGAGGCACGACCAGACCAGTGCAAATATTCATATTCATGCATACAAATACTTGCATTGTGCGGGGATCGAACCCGCGCCACCTTGCGCAGCGGCCGCGTCCGCTGCCGCTACGCCACGGAGGCTGTCAAATATATCTTTCTAAGTATTTGAATGAAAGAAAATTAAAAATACGTTTTCAATATTTTTTATAAATCTATGATGGACATTAAATTATTTTTTGGGATACAACCCAATTATGTCATCACCACTGCTCTCAAAATGGTGAAGGAAAACATCATGAGGGGACCAGTCAATACCCTAGAGCCAAAACTTAGAAGAGATGTGACATCTACCAACCCGCACTGGGCCCGTGTGGTAAATTACGGCCCACCCCCTCTCACCGCGAGGAGGCCTGTGTCCCAGGAGTAGGAACATTATAGGAGGATAATGAAATGGCAATACTTTCTTACTAATATTATAAATGTGAAAGTAACTCTGTCTGTCTGTCTGTTACGCTTTCCCGCTTAAACCTCTCACCGCTTTTGATGAAATTTGGCACAGACAATCTTCAGACCCTGAGAAAGAACATAGCCTACCTTTTATCCCGGAAAAAATTGATATTCCCGAGGGAAATCTAAAAAGCGCGATATAACCAAACTCCACGCGACCGAAGTCGCGGGCGGAAAGCTAGTATAATATAATTTTAAGGAATCTCCAATATACAGAGTGGTGCTGTCTGTGTCTGAAAACACAGACCATGCTGGTTCATAGGAAAAATGCTGAATACTAGAAAAAACCTAGCATCAAAAATAAAAAAGTAAAAAATTTTTAAACAAACCTAATCGTATAAAATTGAAAACGAAATAGAACATCCATTAAAATATTGGTTCAATGACCTTCGATCAGCGGGCGACAACGCGTTCCTGTATCGACTTGCTTTTTCACACCATTATTATTAAAGTTTAGTACCGCTGGATGCAGCGGTCAACAACCTGTAAGCGCTTCCTTATCAAGATGTACATCATGTAGAAAATGTGAAAAATGAAAAATAATTTTAGTTATCTCACAGCTATAATGTTATCTTCAGTGAAGGCGGAGTCCGCAGACGTAGGGAGGGCATCATAACTGAACACAGATATTAACTCTTCAAAACACCGACACCCTGTCAGGCCTCTTTTAAACTTGTAGGAAATTATTGCACGAACATTTTTAGAAAGATTCATTTTCGTAACCTGACAGATTCCAGTCGACGCTGTGACTAAACAATAACATAAAATCCATAAACAATCAACCGTTTTGAGATTAAATTAAACATTTTCGAAATTCAAATTCAATTCAGTTCCAAATTCAAAATTGTCGGGAAATATGGAAATGACAGAACTTAAAAGGCTGCCTTTCCAATTTTCATTGATCATATGATATAAAGTCCTATAAATAGTGTCCAGGCAAAATGGCTGCTTCGCACTCGAATTGGCATGGAAGAGACAAATTTGATTTGCGTGCGACGGGAGATGTAACGAATTCAGATACGGAGCAAACGATAGGAATTTGCCAGTGACGATAAAAATATTGCCTACTTATACAATGATGCACATAAGGGACAAAAGGTTATGCGCGGCCAAATAAAGCTCTCCGCAGAGAGCCAAATAAAGAATCTTTAATGAATTTAGAGCAGAGAGAGCGCCGCGGTGGCCTGGTGGTAACGGCCGCAACTTTCAAATTGTATATCGTAGGTTCGAGCGGCCCGATAGGCGCTTTACTTTGTGTAAATGGTTTTATCACCACTGAGTCTGCTCTCAAACATCGTGAGGAAATTGGCACATCCTAGAGACAAAAAAAAACCTCGAAAACATGTGACATCTACCAACCCGCACTGGCCCGCACTCCCGTTGACCTAGAGGAGGCCTATTGTACCAGGAGTAGGAATTAATATTTTAGGCTGATTATGTAACAAATTGAGACACCTGTCTATTTAAAATAAGTAATAGCAATCATTTTTGTCCATGAGCAATTGCTATGACTAGTTTATGCCATTTGACTAGGCAAATCGATCAGGGTAGACCGCAAAAATAATTTTTATGTGTGTCGGCCACGAATTATAAATAGGTAAGTACATCAACAATTTTTCGGATTACCTTAGCTCGTAGGTAACTTAAATGTTGTTTAAAAAAATATATACTAAAATGGTATGTAATACTGATGTGAGAGAAATATTACACTTTAGTAAAAACTTCTTTTTTTTTACAAATTCCACTTTGAATGTTTTTTGTTTCATTCGTATTAATTTCAGGAAACTCTCTTTATCATCCATTTTTCATCATTAAACTTGAACTTAAATCTATAGTAGCCTCTTATACAACGTGTAACAAAAAGGGTATATACATACCAAGGGCATGGCATCTTTACATGATATCAAATGATATTAGAAGGGTTTCAACTTAAAATAAAATAGTCAAAAATTGATAACAAATTTTCGGTTTCGTGTGTTTCCTAAATTAAAATAATTGCAAACAGCACTACACTACATATGTTAATAACTACGCGTTACACGTCATGTTTACTTGCCAAAATCACGATAAATATCTTAAATAATTCTGTGCGCCTAGTACGGTAGTAGTGACTCATAACTGCCTAACATAATGAGATAGGATTGAAAAACCCTTCCCTCCTTCCCTTCGTTTGATATCATGTAAAGGTACAATGCCCTTGGTATGTATATACCCTTTATGTTACACGTTGTATAAATTCCCACATTGACGTCAATTGTTCTTAATTAAAAGTAAATAGTCAATTTTCTGCTGCGGTTTGAGATCCCATTTCCCTTCCAAGTGTTTCAAAATATCATTACAGACATCATTCTACATGATCTGACCAAGACCTGAGAGGTGTGAGCTCTGATTTTTGTTCAGCCTCTGTTCTCTGAGAACTAACATAAGAAACGATGATCTCATGCAGTTAAAACCAATAAAATCGATATATAATACATATATCATCATCATCATCTCAGCGTTAATCCCAGTCGCATCCGTAGCTTTTTTCAGCTTTGGAGTCAGGGGTCTGCTTTACCAGTCCAACTGCTGATTTTGGCTAAACTTCGATATTTTCCGTGAGGCGACTGCCGTCTGACCTCCACAACCCGAAGGCGATATTCATATACTACTACTACTACTAATAAAGCAATATTCATATTCATGCATACAAATATTTGCACTGTGCGGAGATCGAACCCGCGCCTCCTTGCGCAACGGCCGCGTTCGCTATCGCTACGCCACAGAGGCTGTCAATATACATATAATATATATATATATATATATGTTATTAATTATATGTTATTTACAAAAATAATATTCTCGTTTAAAAGTATTTGTATAAATCTATTTTTATCACTTAATGATTAAGTCTTTTGCGTTTCTATGGTTACCTACAGGCTTACTTACCAACCGTTATATGTAAAATTTCCTGAAACTCGTCAGACGAGTTATCAATGAGCTTACGTAGGTTGGTTGCCCGCGTAAGCTCATTAAATGCTATTCATATAAAAATATATTTATAATAGTGAGGAGAGTTTACTTGCAACCTTTATAGGAATTTTCATAATATAAACATGAGAAATTTATTGAATATTAAATATACAAACGAGATGAAAATTTGTCCCAGACAAGCTTTACACAGAAATGACTGTTAGTACAATAAAATACATATATTAATAATAGTGTCTCAAAATCCTTTTTTTATGTATTCGTCGTAAATTTTGGTGAAGGTCTAGTCTACATCATCATCACCCATCCATCATCATTATCTAAAACAGATGACTTCAAATCTGCCAAACAAAATTATTCAAACCTGTTGATCACAGATTTTTCTAACAACTCAAATATAACGTTTGCATCATAAAGATTACTGTCGCTATGCCCAAGTTTGAACGTTGGATCTCCTTTGGAAACCTGGCAAAATCAGAATTGTCCGAGATGCAAGTTATTGAAGATGGAGGTTGTTATTGTAAGCCGAATTAAACTGCAATATATAAATCCATAGCATCTGATTTACATAGGGTCTAGCCCTTCACCAAGATTTCATCATCATCATCATACACAGGCCTCTAGGCGACATAGGCGACATAGGCCTCCCCCAAGGATCTCTAAGACGACCGGTCCTGCGCCTCCCGCATCCAGTGGTTTCCCGCGACCTTCACCAGGTCGTTGTTCCACCGTGTCGGGGACCTAACCACGCTGCATTTTCCGGTGTCACTCAAGTAGCAGTGGGCCAGGCCCATCGCCAGTAGGACCGAAGCCCGATGGGGCCGACGTTCTCGAGTGGAGTGGTCTCCACTCGAGCACCAGGATTTTCGACTAATAAAAATATAAAGGATTTTGAAACACTATTATACAGCTTCATAATATATTTTTATGTTATTAAGATTGTGGTGACCCCCCTCACGCTGATCATTTTCAATAACGATCAGACGAATTTTGAAGGAATTTCTCAAAACAATAGGTCCAACAGGTAAAAATCAGTGGTATCTAATCTAATCAATAAAAACACAGGTGCCTACTCTCGATACAAAATATCAGTACATACCTAAAGGCTCCAGGAAACAATTACGACAATATGAATTACGAACCAAGGGCGGATCCTGGACCCAGCCCAGGGAGGGGGGGTCATGACCCCCATGACCTCCCCCCTGGGCTGGGTCCAGGAGGACACAGCACAGGAGGATTTTATTTAAGTATTTTCAATATTTATTCAATTTATATAATACATTGTTTGACGCAAACGCATTATTCGAAAATGAAAGCAACCAAAATTTGAATTTTGCCGCGCTACCGTCACCACGGCCGCCAACATTCAAATGTCACATTTCGTATGACACTTGGTTCGTTTATTAATCAGTAATTTCTTCATTAAGCGTATTCTTAGTATGTGTGTGTTAAAACTCAAATATTATTGTTGTACCTCGTAGGTAGATAAGTAGGTGCCTACTTACTGAAAGAGGGGGATTTATATACGGTCGATAGCAGGTCAAGCTACTGGAACCTGTCAAATATTCCCAATCAACAATGAGCCTTCATAGTTTAGCAATAAGGTTGAAAATCTAATAAAGAAATTTGTCAGGTTTTAGTAGCTTGATGTGCTGTCGTCTATAATCGAGGAATTTTGAAGGTCCTTTTTTTCCGAAGGTGGAAATATCCTCATGGACTATCCTCCGCTCGGGGACGCGGAGGGGTGTGCCGGACTCTTACCGGCTAAAAAACCACCCAAGCGTTCGTCATCTGCCTGTCGTCCTATCATCTACCCGGGATACCGGGTCCTCCCAATTCTACGGAAGTCCTAAGCTTACTGTTTTTGGTTTTTGTTTCCGGGGTGGTAAATCTTTATGGACGTCTGCCGCCCTGGGGCGGCACACGGGGTCTGTCAGACTCTTACTGACTAAAAACCACCCCGGTGTTCCATCCCACAGGTCCACACCGGAGGTTGCGAGAACGAACACTGATGCTGGCCCGCCACTGTGGCCGGATTATGGCCGGCAGCGACAGGTCACTGCCTACTTCAGAGATGAGGTCACGGCGCAGCTCCACCCAAGCGGCACACTCTGCCAGCGTATGCACTCTGTCGACGCAGTAGTGACACCGGGAGTCCGGTTCCCTGTTTACGTGACACAGGTACTTCCCGAAGCAACCATGCCCCGAAAGTACCTGTCACATCCGAAACCTCTGGTAGCCGTGCCTTCTTCCGAGCCAGTCCGCCAGTACCGGCCGGATCGCCTCGATGGTGGTGAGGCGTGGTAGGGCGAAAAAGCCTGTCCCGCTATTCCGCCACCAGGACCTCTCGTTGCTGCGACCGACACTGCTCGAGCAGACAAAGCATCGGCTGTTCGCCCCGCTTCCGCACCTCCTCACGCCACCGGAACAGTGACGCGAGGACCTTCGCCTCCAGGTCCCAATGCGGGGATCCAGCCAGTAGGCAGGCCGCCTCATAGGAGATCGTGCGATACCCATGTATGACTCTGATGGCCATCACTCTCTGCGGTTGTCGCAGCGCGCCAGCTACTCTCAACAACTTGGGCGCCAGCCGCCGGAAGTGGGGGCCGGTGAGTGGCCATGAGCAACGGTTCCAGGTACTTCATGGTGTACTCGACAGCAATCCGAACCACCCCGACCACGATGTGTGAGCCGGGTGGCAGCGCCCGCCGGGGACGATGAAACACCATGGCCTCCGACTTGTTAGGGGCCACCTCCAGGCCTAGGCGACGTATGTGGCCCACCACTGATACAGCAGCCATCGCCAGTAACGTTGCTTCCCTGTGCAAGTTCCCCCGGGCGGTGACCAGCGTGTCGTCCACATAACACGTCTGGTTTACCCCCGGCCTGAGCTCGCCTCTCAGCACCCAGTCGTACGTCGTCTATGTTACGAAAAAGCAAAGCATAGCAAAGAGCTTCAATGGTTGAAGAACGTCTAAGCGGACTGGCACTTCTTCACGTCCATAAAAACATACCTATCCATTGAAGTAGATGAAGTGATAAGACGTTTCGGAAGAAGATGTAAAAGAAAATTTGGTTTCGTTTAATTATGTATTTATGAGTTCAGTACTTATTACTTATTGTTAAAATACCTTCTTTTTACTTGTACCTAATATCAAAGTTTAATTCAAACTTCTTATGACTTGACCATGTGACCCTCCCCTGGCGCCAAAGCTGGATCCGCCCTTGTTACGAACACAAAGGGCGCCTGTAAGGGACTAGTGCCTACTAAGGCCGCGTGTATCGAAAAAGATACCATGGCCCCTGGCGCGTAGGCAAGCGAAGGAACACATAACTCAGTCGTGGGTAGATGACTACACAGTACAGTAGAAAGCGGTGGAGGTCTGCTCGGCTTGGGTAGAGCACCGCCCTGTCCTCGAGGCGGCGTTCGGCGGCGATCCCTCGCGTCCGACCCTGGTCCAGGCCATGATCCGGAGCGAGAGTGCATGACAGGCCCTCACCTCCTTCTACGAAGCAGTGATGCTGACAAAGGAGGCGGTGGAGCGCGTGAGGGAGCGGGAATTTCAGCGCCTTCACGCCCCTAGCCGCCTTAGGAGACGCCCTGGTCGGGAGACAACATCGAACTCCCGGCCACCGCCACCTCGCCACCCGGTAAAGATCAGACCCGGGTCGACGGCGCGTTGTGTTTCGCGCGCGCCTCAAGAAGATGTCAGCACATCGTGACGGGGTCCACTTGGGTCGATGCCTCTTTGGCCAGAATTGCGGGTTGGTTTAAAAAGAAACCGTGGCCCTGGCACACAGGCAAATAAAGAAAGACGGGTGGGTTTTAGTCAGTAAAAGTCTGACACGCTCTTTTGCTCCGCCCAGAACGGGAGAGGTCATTTGATGATTTCTCATGCAAAACAAAAAAAAAAGTACAGTAAACAGTGCCATCCAACTATTTGGTTCTTAGAAGAATAAGCATGTTATTGGAAACACAAGCGAGTATCGCTGTTTATACAATGAGGACTGGAATTTATTTTTTTCATAACAATAGCTATAATGTTGAATTATTATGTTATTAATTTTCTAATGAGAAAACTAAATCTCTCAATCCTAATTTATTTTCAGTCTGAGCTTAAAAGTAAATTGAGATGAATGAATATCAGACAAATTAAAAACAACTATTCTAGAAATAGAATATATTTGTCTTTGGGCTTGAAAATAAATTAAGATCCAACTTTCTGGAAGTTCGAAAATAGTTAAAAGTGAAAGAAATAAATTAGTCACTCAGCAAGTTGAGAGTAAGATTGACAGACTGCACTGCTTTAGAGCACCGTTTGCTGAACGGAGAGGCTATTTTCCTCCCCATCAAATTAAAATACCTATTTTTACGCCTGGCGAAAAGTTGCTACTGACGTGTAGTAGACAGAAGTATTCTTAATACTAATGGCAATATGATTTTGATTTGTGTTAGGGTGATGCATTTGCCGCGAATTCATTATTATTATCATAGCGTAGGACGCCCATGGGCGAGATGGAGCGACGACATCATAAAAGTGGCTGGTAGTGGCTGGCGGAGAGCTGCTCAGGATCAAGCTTGTTGGCGTGCCATGGAAGAGGCCTTTGTCCAGCAGTGGACGAGTAGAGGCTGGTGACGATGATGTGCAATTCAGTGCATCTTTTCTTTTTATTTCATTAAGAAAACAGAAGATAAATATTGCTTTAGTGCTGTCAAATTAGTCCGCGCCTGACGTAAATCGACATATTTGTGTCGCCATCTTTTAATCGCGTCTAAACTGCCCATGGAGTATCTTAATTTGACAGGACTAAACTTATTTGTTATCTTCTTTTTCTTTGAAATATAAAGAAAAAGACGCACTCAACTTACAATTAGTTTATTTTGTAAACAAGAGAATCAACACCATTATTTTTTTTTTTAATAAATATAAACTAGTGCTTGACCGCAATCCCGCCTGATGGTAAGCGTGATGCAATCATTGATGGTAAAGCGCGCTAGCTTATTAAGCCTATTCACTTAAAAAAAAAAACTGAGTGAATAGAAAGGAAGATGGCAGTTGAGCGAGTTGATGCAATGTTAAATCCAACAACACGACCAACGATGTTGCGCCAAAGGGAGATTGGTCTGGAGACCCTCCACGACCTAACTCCAGACATCATCATCATCATCGGATCGGTCGACCTTGCCGTATCGTACCCGACACACATCGCAATACAACTGCTCAGACCCGTCCTCCGTACGGCTTCACCAGACATCATGCTGGAACACGACGAATCGCTATATACCTATCCATGACCAAAGGTGCTTCAAAATCTGACCGATTATTTTGAGAAAAATCGCTTTAAGTATATACTTGATGTATTACAAAGTGTAGTTAAGGTACCCTTCGACGATATAACTACAGAAAATTGTACTTAGAAAGTCTTATAAAAAACTAAGAAACGTTATGGTCGTCGTCCTTAATATTAATATTTTGGTTTCCACGGTTTTGAATGTAAGATAATCTATACAACAAGTTTTTTTGACAAATCAGCCCAGTAGTCCTAATATGACGTGTTAAAACCATCATTAAACCTTTGTGAAAAAGGGATAGCGCTATTCAATGTCAATCCATATAGCTTAATCTTTGTCTGACATTGGAACCATGATGTTTTTAAAACGGCATAGTAATTCCCTCTGAGAGAAAATTCTCAACATTTTAGCGGGCAACGAAGTGGGAACTGGACCCTCTCCATACATGCGCTTAATAGCCCACTTAGTCGAGGCTTAAGAGCCCCTAAGGCCAGAACCCATGCTTTTCCAGGTAAACCATCGGGTCCTGGGGCAGCACTTCTGGCATTCAGCCTACATACCGCCGCTCTTAGCTTTACCTCCGTCCACCGCCACCTCTGGAGCATCCTCGTCGTCGTTGGTATGGTCCACATCAGGCATCACAGGAGGCGGAGCCATGGGTGGAGGAGTATGTTCCCCTCGCGAGACTCTGTGTCAGGGCCGAATAAACTCTATAAACTCTGTCCATGGGCTCCCCAGCCCATGGGCGGAGCTTATCCCGCACTATCTTGTAGAGGCATCCCCACGGGTCTCTGTTCAGAATCTCCAGCAGCTCCTCACGAGCCAGCCCTTTAACCCGCTGGATCTTCGCTCGGAGGGCGGTCTTCGCCACTCTGTATCCCTCGTATAGCAGTCGAGGACGAGCATGGACAGTGTTTATCCTCGAACTATTCCAAAATGGCTGAATCCATTTTGATGAAATTTCGTACATACATTCTTTAGAAATGAGAATAGGTTTTTATCTATAGAAATTGTAATAATTACGATTTCCGTGACTGCTACTAACGCGGAGAAACCGCGGGGTGCAGCCAGTATCATATACAAAAGTCAAAACCCGCATAATGCTTTTTGATCATCATTCATCATTTCATTCTCGATATTTATAAATATACTAATATTGTAATCTAGCCTTGTAATAGAGAAGTAATTATGAGAAGTTCCATTCAGCACTTTAAATGCATAGATTTCTATAAATGTCTGAGATAAGGGTCGACCTCGATTATTCAAATTGCACTTAGTCCACTTTCATCATCTCATAGAGCCTCACAGTTTTATTTCCAAGGTTTTATTTGTACTATTTTATAATAGAAAGCTTGGCAATAAAGAAATTTGATTTGATTTGGCTGATATTAGAAATGTTCGAGTTAATAATGTGATTTTAAAAAAGACACAGCCAAATGAGACACCTAAATGAAAAAAAAAAAATGTATAATTGATGGAAACATGAAGAAGCTATACGTCTAAAAAGTCTTTGGAAGGAATAATTCCCGTCCTTGTCGCGCGGTACCGACAATATATAGCACTAGTCTTTATAAAAGTATGTAGGTATATGTGTCACTAAAATATCTATTCAATAATTTTAGTGAAATAAAAGTTGCATGCTTCAGACACCAATCTCTCAATCTACATTTTCCAGATACCTCAATAATACAGACTTGTAAATTTGTATATTAAATATTACCCTATCATTGAAAAACCTATATATAAAACGGTCGCAGCGTGATGTTATACATATAAGCCTTCCTGGATTAATAGGCTATCCAACGCAAAAAGAATTTTTCAAAACGGACCAGTAGTTCCCGAGATTAGCGCGAACAAACAAACATACAAACAAACTCTTCAGCTTTATATATTAGTATAGAATTAATTAAAAAATTAGTAAAAAATTAATGCTCCAATACACTTAATATTTTGTAGGAATTCGCAAACATATAATACACTAGCAGCATAGAATAAAGAGGGGAAGTAGGTTATCTCCGACCCAATCCGCGATTTAATTGCCTACTGTCGTAGGGTTGACGACTGTCCGCGCTTCGTCGGTTACGGTTGTCGCCCAAACCGCTAACAAATATTTATAGACTAAGAGCTCATGTTTAAATTATTTGCTTAGTATTTAGTTTACATATACTAGTCAGTTTTTTTTAGTAATTTTAAGTTTTGTACACATAAAGGACCATTTTTATTTTTAATTAATACAAACATAAATAATACAAACATAATATCTATTGAATCACACATTTAATACAAAATTACAAATTAGCTACAGAAAAATACTTTCTTCGGTTTCGACTATTACGTAACGCCTTGTTATTAAACTTTAATGTCTAATATATACGTATCCTTGTAAATAACTTTGAGAAATATAGGTAATTTGAAAAATATAAATCTTTTATTTGTTCATAAATAGACATACCAACTTTGAAGTTTATGTGATCATTTTTAAATGCTTTTTGGAACATCTGCTCCATCCGCTTAATAATATTTTCTACAAAGTCGTCAGGTGGAACCACTAATAAAATTTGGTTTCCAGAATAATTTTTGTAGTGAAGATACCTATTCTGCACTTAAATTGCAAACTTGCTGATTAGCATTTAAATACGATTTAAGTTGTTCGCAATCCTCGTGACGATCCATGCATTTTTTTAACAAGAACACGTGACGCGCGAGCCGCGTCCAGTGCTAGCCGCGAGTAGCGCACTGATAGCACTCTAATGTTGTGTTTAGGTGTGCGTGCGGCGACGCATAGATACTAAGGCGCACACATACAAGCCGCGCGCGGTGCGTTTGTATGAAGATAACCTACTCTGTCCCTCTTGATTCTATGCTAGCGGCCACCAGCGACTTCGTTCGCGTGGTTTAGTTATGCTCCGCTCCTATTGGTCGCAGCGTGGGCTGCGTTCATGGGCTATTCAACGCAAAAAGAATTTTTCAAATCGGACTCGTAGTTCCTGAGATTAGCGCGTTCAAACAAACAAACACACTCTTCAGCTATATATAAGTACAGATTACATACATACATTGTACATAGTTGCAAATACAAATTTTCATACGAGGGAAACCTTCTTATTTTAAAGTCGGTTAACATATTGAACTAGCTCAAGAAGTCACCACCATGAGGGATATAGTGCCGTTTATTTTTAAACTTCCTTTTATTGTAGAAATGGATTGTAGAAATAAAGAACATAATATGTAGGTATATTATGTGTGATAATAATGAGCGTTTTAAACTTTGACATTTTATTTTCCTTACAATTATATCGTTTTCAAATTTCGTAAAAATAACGTGTCTTGAATAATAGTATAAACAATTTTTATCACCATTTCTAATTTATTTCTAGTTCTTCATGCAGAACAATAAATATGGAACAGCGTAATCTAGTTTATTTGTTGGATTCTGCTGAAATCGATAGTAAGGCTAAAATGAAAGTTCAAACTGGTGGCGGCGAATATTTTTAAATTTAACGATATTTTGTGAAAACCATACTTTTGATTTTAACTTCGTTCCTGCTGGGGTTCCATAAACCCTACGGTTGATTTTGGACAATGTTGTTTTCCAATCCCTCGATGTAGGTACTTACGCGGTTTTTGGTAGATACTTGCTGTACGACGGATTGTCCGATGATGGACCGGAGATGGAGGAATTAAGTCATGCAATTCCCTCGCACACTCCAAAATGCAGCCTATAGAACACACCGACAGGCTCTTCGCCTGTGGTTTCAATTTAACCTGGGTTCTCTTAGCACGCAAATCCAAATTAGCCAGGTGGCATTTTGCAGCACCAGCTAAATTGTGACTGCTGTGGTAATATGTCTGTGTCTTTTTCTGTTGGGACTGCTATCTGACACCACTAGAGAGAGATGGAAGTCGCTCTAAAAATAGTTGGTAAGACAATGGCCCCGTTTCTCTTCACAAACTAAATTAAATTTAAGTTCAGTGCATCTTTTTCTTTCTATTCCATTAAGAAAAGGACAGAAGATAAAATGTCAGTTTAGACCTGTCAAATGAGTGCACTCCTGAGGTAAACTGGCGTATTTTAGTCGCCATGTTTATAATCGCGTCTATACTGTCTATGGAGTATCTTAATTTGACAGGATTAAACTAAAATGTTATCTTCTATCCTTCTCTTAACGAAATGGAAAGAAAAAGATGCACATAACTTAAAATTAGTGGAGTTTGTGAACAACAGAATCGGCGCCAGTATAGGAACTTAGAAATCGAGGAGAACAAAAATAAAAACCTTTTGTCCGGTATCACAGTGACCTATTTAATCCATACTAATATTATAAATGCGAAAGTAACTCTGTCTGTCTGTCTGTCTGTCTGTCTGTCTGTCTGTTACGCTTTCCCGCTTAAGCCTCTCACATTTGGCACAGACAATCTTTAGACCCTGAGAAAGAACATAGGCTACCCTTTATCTCGGAAAAATTTGATGTTCCCGAGGGAAATCTAAAAAGCGCGATATAACCGAAGTCCACGCGGGCGCAGCCGCGGGCGGAAAGCTAGTTTATTATACAAGTACCATTCTTTTCAGTGATTAATGCTGAAGCCTATTATGTCCTGCAATGAATGTCATGCTGTTGGAATTTATGCTACAACCTAGAAACCTAAGTAGGCAGGCATGCAGTCTTATCGCAGCTACTTTTTCTTTTAATTCTTTACCCACCATAAACAGGACATGTTTTTTGACTTGACGTCGTGATGGATTGTGTTGTTTTTAATATCATTTGACATGGTTAACTTATATTTATTTGATTTGACAATGTGTATTTATAGTAAACTAGCTACGCCGCACGGGTTCTCCCGCATTTTTTTTATATGCCCCGCTCCTATTGGTCGCAGCGTGATGTTGTATAGCCTTCCTGGATTAATGCGCTATCCAACGCAAAAATATTTTTTCTAATCGGACCAGTTTTTCCTGAGATGAGCATGTTCAACCAAACAAACAAACTCTTCAGCTTTATATATTAGTATAGATATGTACCGAATGAGTTGTTCTATTATTATCGAAGATTTATTAATTTTAACTTTTGTTTGCATGCCTTAGTTAAGGTCGTCAGTATATGGATCTTCTTAAACTTAATATCTGTATTTTGTACTTACTTTCTATGCAAATAAAGAACTATTATTTTGTACAATATTATAAAAAGCCTACATACCTACTACTTACTTTAATTCAAAAACACTACAGCGTTTGAAGATTTTATGCAGCGCGATTCTGAACATCAAGAAAACCTAGCTGAACTCAGCGTGGAGTTAGCCGTCATTCCAACTATGTACTGCTAAGTCTTAACATTATTGACAGCTCACTCTAAACGCACTCCACCCAGCTTTTCACGGCGAGACTTCGGCGAGAGAATCTTTCGGCTGTTCTTAAATCAACCAAACAATTTCGGGTTTGTGTTTTCACCAGCATCTAACTTCTTTCAGACAACGGTCTGTCCGGTATATATATATGTATATATTGCTTTGTTGGTATTTTGGCGTGGTAGCTGGCATATGGTAAATAAGTTCATTGTTGTTGTATTTTCTTGTGTTCATCACTATAAAGTAATGTGTATTTTTTTTGGCAACAGTCAACTGTGCTGTTGGGTGTTTGTTCCGCTACTTCTTCTTCCCAGCGAAAGCTATAGGAAGTGTCGATGGGTGGGCGATTTTGGGGGGCTGACTTATGTAATATCGACGTTCAAAAAGTGCTGATACTCAGCCTAATTTGAAGAAAGCATTTTCAGTTAAAATTTTCCAAATGGGATGAATGAAAATCTGTATTGCAAATTATTGCTAGTATTTTTTTTTTCTTTTTCATTGTTTCCAATTTACCATTGGTCGTTGGTGCCTTGGCTTGCGCCGTGGGTTGTTTGATCGAGTACTTTTTGTACGGTCTTTAAAACAATGAAGTAAATACCTAAAATGGTTAAGAACATGTCAATGTATATACTGCGAACAATGTACATTAATGGTTATTTATCATCATCATCATCATCATCAACCTTTTATCGTCCCACTGCTGGGCACAGGTCTCCTCTCATATAGAGAAGGATATTATTAAGAAGGGTATTTATACTTTATTAATATTCATTGATGAAGAATCTATGGGAAAATATAGTAAACGCTTATAATGCATGTACTTAGGTATATGTATACAATATGTAAAGAAAACCCTGTCCGACCCATAAGGATAATAAAGGTTAGGTAAACACTTGACCAAATATAATATAAAATTTTACATAATCATCATAGTAACAATACTAATGAATTTTGAAAACATCCTTTTTTCCCGGGAATTAATTCCAATTTCCCCGAAATTTGGTAATTTTTAAAAAAGTGACAACACCGGTATTATTATGAGCGAATAGCGACGCGACCACGTCACAGGTGCCGCGTGCCCTGCCCCCTCCGCCACCCGCGGAAGGGTTGCTGTATTAAGTTACCTCGTGTTTTCGAAATAATATTTATTTTTTTAGGGGGATTTTTTTTATGTTTTGCCCTGCTTTGTAAGCATTATTAGAATCAGTTATCGATACCTAACAATACCTTCACGGATCGGACAGGGTTTTCTTTACATATTGTATAAAGTATGGCTTAGCTTCTCCCAGAGATTGATCTGCAAGGTATTTAATGGTAATCGTTAATGCACTTTTCCTAAATATATGCACCTTCATATGAGAATTTAAATATTTATACTGTGTATGCAAATGGTATTGACCCCTTCAAAGAATCACCTCCAGGACCTCAAGGATGTAGATTGTAGGTACTCCAAAAGTTAAATTATTTTCGCTTATTGTTGTTTAAGTTGTCTAGTTTTAATAGTTTTAGTAGTAAATAGTGTGGCGCAAAGAGGAAACACCTACCTACCTACAACAGAATTGATACCTACTAAGTATAAAGTCCTCTAATTGGTGCAGATGAGACCTTCCTATCAAAGCGGAGAGAGGCGACTAATTAGTTTCGTTTGCACCGTCAATGGTGTAAACGAAACCAATTAGTCTCCTCTGCACCATTGATGGTGGAAGTCAATATAGTGCACACACAAAGCCATCAAAGGTCCACCTATAAAAAGAAGTCAGAGCATAACCAAGGAATTAATTTTTCAAAAGGAAATATGTCTTTGTTAGAATAAAAAACAACCAAGTGCGTGTCGGACTCACGCACAAAGGGTTCCGTACCATTGATTTATGAAATTAAAGGATTTAAGTTATTTGTATGAAAGATTACGCGGTAATAAGCGGCTTACGATTTACGAGGTATTAAAAAAAGCTACTACTAGATCACCGTTCAAAACAATGTTCGTTGGTAGTTTTTATAGGAATGTATATCATATGATTTTATTAGATTTTTCATTTTCTTATTTTAGAAGTTAGAGGGGGAGGGACCAACTTTTTTCCACTTTGGAAGCGTCTGTCACGCAAACTATTCGGTTTATAAAGAAATGTTTTAGAAACCTCGATATCATTTTTGAAGACCTATCCATAGATAACCCACACGTGTTTGATGAAAAAAAAAATGAGTTTTAGTTCTAAGTATAGGGAGCCCCCATAATTTATTATTATTTTTTTATTTTTGCATCAAAATCTTAATGCGGTTCATAGAATACATTCACCTACCAAGTTTCAACAGTATGGCTCTTATATTTTCGGAAACAATGGCTGTGACATAAGGACGGACAGATAGACATGACGAATCTATAAGGGTTCGGTTTTTTGCTATTTGGCTACGGAACCCTAAAAATTGTCTACTAAATAATATAAAGAAAAATCAACGAGGTGCACTCCGGAGTGCCGGCAGAAGTGACAACTTGGCAGTAAGGCGATTAAAACACGGCACCGCGTACCGCCACGGAGGACGGCGAGGGTAAAGCGGATTTTATAGCGGTGCCCTGCGCGGTTGGATTTAACACTGCTTTCACCAGTTAGTTCACAGACACTGGCAAGAATCTTCTGATTTTCGTCCTGCACCCACGATGACGGCGTTATGCGGCGCCCCGTGTGTGAGGCGCCGCTCCACCGCGCGGACGGCAGTGCGAAAGTGCGGTGGGGGCGAGAATACCGCTTGACCGCGCGATCGGGCAGTGTGTGTGTGTTAGGCATCTACGGATTTAATAGAGGTCAATGCGACATGAGATCCACTTCCCCGCCTACCGCGGCGGAGCGTGGTGCCGTGTGTAAAGCACCTAGGTGTTTTAGGCAATTTTCATTTATTGGTAATTAGCAAGACTGTAGGTGTATACTGCACAAAATAAAAAAAAAATAACCTAAGCTCGAGTTCCAACCATCATTTATCAGCTGCTAATTGGGAGCAGGCTTACTGTGACCCACAGTGCGACTCTGAAGTCAGACTGCATTTTTCATTCATTAGTGCCTTAAATTGTATGTTGTCTTATTACCACCAACAACTAGGAAATGCTAGACTTGCGTTCACACTATACGCGTAGATCCAGCACCCAATTATAATAGAGCATCAACTTTTTCTTTGTTCTAAGATAACATGCCATATTGAGTCCGTGAGTGGCGCTCTTACGTTCAGCTAATTGGCTAAACAACGTAATCTTTGCTAACTAAGGACTATTTACTAACTACAAGATGCAGCAGAATCCCAGTATTTTACACGAAACAACTGACTATCTGTGCTCCATATCACAGAAACTATTAATAAAGAAAAGGTAAGGCGCTGAAGAGTCACCCTCTTCATCGCACTAATCTTTACTAACTAAGGACTGTTTACAATCTAGAAGAAGCAACAGAAAACCAGTATTTTACACAAAAAATTTAATGGTTTTCGGGCTTCTGACTAACAAACATCTACAAATGACAGCTGGGACCCGCGATGTAACATGCTTGACAGGGCGCTGAGGGTCTTATTGTGTGATGGATGGTCGCTCAGCCAACGACTAACCTCGGCAAGCTTAGCTTAACCTTCGACCTATGTGATTTTAATTATTAATAGACGAACCGCGACGAATAGTAGTTGAGTAGGAAGAATAGTCGGCCACCGAGGGTTGGAGTGTATAAAGCGTATTTTGTTGACTCAGTGAGAAAGAAAAGTTAAGATGTATAATATATTCTGTTATTGACTTCTTCTTTTTCAGCCATTAGAGGTCCACACCTGGACAAAGACCTCCCGCAAGGCTTTCCATGATGACCGTTCTTGAGCTGCTCGCATCCATCGGTTTCCCGCGACCTTCACCAGGTCATCGGTCGATCTTGTTGGGAACCAGGACTCTAGAACCTTACTGCCCCACGGCCATCGGTTCTAGGAGTAATGTGCTCCGCCCACTGCCATTTAATTTTAGCAACTCGAAGAGCTAAGTCGGGGACTTTGGTTCTTCTGCGGATCTCCTCATTTATGATTCAATCGCGCAGAGAAACTCCGAACTTTTTCCATTGTGTGACTCTGAGCCTTCGACTGTACTGTTATTGACTGTGTCCACCTTATCCTATCTCGAAAAGTTCTATATCGACATTCCTAATGCAGTATGTCTGTCTTTGCCATCTAGGTCACTTAAAGATTTCAGTTGCCAATCAAGTCCTTTTTACTAAACGGCGCCGTTTTTTTCTTTCATCGAAGGATTATAACCATTTGCTTACAGAGGTATATCCGTCTGATTATATCATAATTCTATAGGATGCATTTTGGAGAGTGTGCGCGGGAATTACATGACGTAATTCCGTCATCACCGTTCCACCATCGGACGTCCGGCGACATACGTCGAGAATCCACCTTTACATTGTTGACACCGCTACAATCCGGACGAAGCGCGTAGGTACCTCGAGGGGCTGGAACAAGCCTGCGGCGGCCTTTCCGTGTAATTATACCTTAAGTGTTTTCAAAACTAAGCTCAAAATGAACTAATGCGCGTTACCATCGACAACTACATCACTGCTTTACCATCAGAAAAGGATCTCATTCACGCACTAGTTTATTACAATATATAAAAGATGGTGCATTTTGATAAACCCATCAACCTTGTGTCTTATTGGAGGAATTTCGACATGAATGAAAACATTATTTGTTATGAAGACTGTTTAACAACAGACACTTGAAGAAAACAACATTACAACATATTTACTGTATTGTTTCATGTTCGGTGAGATGGACATAAACAGACGTAAGAATTTGATATTGTTATATTGTTATTATGAAAAACAGGGCGTAAAGATCACTCCATCTCCATATAAAAGGGAGGATCCTCCGACCAGACTGATATTGCCTTGCGGGCACTTGCCCACAGGTTGCTGTCGTGGACTTGTATATGTGTTAGTTGCATAGTGAACTCTGCTTGCGAAATGCAGCTTTTGCGTGACATCAGTACGCGTTGTTCGCATTCTGAGTCTTCAGTGCTACATTATCATGACACATCTCCTTATTCAATGAGATAGACAAGTATATTAGCTAAAATACGGATGGCCGAAACTTGTATTTACAGTTTTATTTACTTACACTCGAATCCAATAGGACAGATAGAACCATCTAGAAGCTTCAGATTTATGCACATTTTTAAAAATATAAAACTGCTGGCGTTAGAAGTCCGTCCATTTCATCTATAAAACTTGCATATTGCCATTCATATGGTGGCACATAGACACGTCGTCCGCATGCAGTTTGCAAACGCTTTATCGTGTCACTACTCTATGTGAGTTTAACTAGCTTTGTACGGGAAAATTAGGAAAAAGTTTGATGAGAGTTAGTTTCAGCACTGCGGAAAAGTGGCAATCAAACTAAATTTGTGTGTGTAAAGGACACGATAAAAATGTGACGTAGTTTCGACAGTATAATAAATATATAGTAATTAAATGAAACTAAATAGATATGTGTACTTGAGTAATTTATTTTAAAACAGTTAAAAATAGTTACCTGCTCAACAGGGCAATAGTACGTGAAACAAAACTCTTGCAAGAAAACTAAATTTCCAAAGATGCTTATCTTGTGGTAAAATACATTGGGTTATAACAAACCAATATCGGACCACACGTATCAGTAGTACCTAATGGGTTCCATTTTGACAGTTCAACAACATGCATTATGTTGTTTACCTCATTGAGCAAACACATTTATCGAACATATGGAGCAATAGATTAGAAATATACTTCAAAATATTCAAGTTTAGAACAATAGAATAACGAGAATAGTTCAAAGAATCAACTTTAATACTATTGAAAAGTATTCATTTATTTGCATGTCAAAGGAGATGTTTCAGAAATGTATGGACCCTGAGCCAGCACATTGTACACTTAATGCTAAGTATAGTTTTTTTTTTTTTTTTTATAATTATAAACTAGCGCTTGACTGCAATCTCGCCTGATGGTAAGCAGTGATGCAATCGTTGATGGTAAA
This sequence comes from Sesamia nonagrioides, assembly GCA_017933935.1. NCBI lineage: Eukaryota > Metazoa > Arthropoda > Insecta > Lepidoptera > Noctuidae > Sesamia > Sesamia nonagrioides. The sequence continues at coordinate 810,245 of JADWQK010002002.1, read as the reverse complement.
GCGCGCTAGTTTATTACCCCATTCACTTAAGAAATCTTAGTGAATAGGAAGGAAGACGGCAGTTGAGCGAGGTGATGCAATGTTAAACCCAACAACACGATCAACGATGCTGCGCCAGAGGGAGATTGATCTGGAGACCCTCCACGACCAAACTCCCGACACAACAACATTTGGCGCATAGTTACGCTATAGTTAACTGTTTTTAATGTTAATTTCCTATATTTTGGCTTAGTTTTTATACAGATTCAATTTAACTCGGCCAAGGAGTGCAACACAACTACTAATAAATATCGTGGTCAGCAATAAGCGAAATAAGATTTTGACAGTGACATTTGATTGACGTGTCATGTACCTAAGGCTATCGTATCTATATTATCTACCATATCATCATCATCATCTCAGCGTCAATCCCAGTCGCATCCGAAGCTTTTTCAGCTTAGGAGTCTAGGGTCCGCTTTACCAGTCTAACTGCTGATTTTGGCTAAACTTCGATATTTTCCGTGAAGCGACTGCCGTCAGACCTCGACAACCCGAAGGCGATATCGAAACATTGCAGTTAGATCAATTGTTGGACTCTTGAGGGCTCTAACAACCCGTAACGACTGCCATTAGATGTTCGTATGGCAACCGGGACCAGCGGTTACGCGCTTAACGCTTAACGTGCTTTCCGAGGCACGACCAGACCAGTGCAAATATTTGCACAGCGCGGGGATCGAACCCGCGCCTCCTTACGCAGCGGCCGCGTTCGCTACCGCTACGCCACGGAAGCTGTCATATTATCTACCATATGACTGCGAAAAAAACAAAACGTGAATTCCGAACATTACGGCCCATTAAATAAACACAATCAACTCAAATCAATACTCGACACGAACACAACGGGAAAATATAATTTATATATAATAATATATAAATACTGTCAAAGTCGCCAATCAAAAGTCATAAAAAGTGTCACGGCTACCTTAATAAAGGGTTATCTCACTAAAAACCGTTTTAAATAATTAATTATATATACTTGTATTTTTATTCAAGTTAATTTAGTAGTATTTTTATGAAAATCTTCTATTTTGTTCCTTTTTATCTATATAGCGTACATGGTGGTGGCCCAAAATGAAACATCTCCTTTGAATAAAACTGTAAAACAGTGTTTTGACATAAATATAATTTAAGTATGGCAATATAATTGTAGACTATGGCTTAGGGACTAACCACACTTATTTAGTTCTGTTCGGCTTCTGTACAGACGGCAGAATATCAAGGTACTACGATCTGTCAGATCTTTTTATTAGATTTTTAACTTTATCTCTAAAGCATTAAAGTTTGAAAGGGAATATTTGATATTTTTGGGTAACTTCACCTGCTGTCGTCCGTACCTACAAAATACAGTAAAAATTCGTTGCATTCTAAGGAAAAAGCTGAATAGAGCTAAATAATAACTTATCTATTGCTTCACCGCTTATAGAGTGAAATCTATCTGAGCACCATGTTAACATCATTTTGAACTTCATTGCTTTTTGAACCTCCATCAATGTTTAAACCATGGTTCAAAAGTTCTAAAATTTTGGTAAACACTAATTCATTTGCGTTTACACCCCACACGAACTCAGTGTGACTCATATTCTTGCCTCGTATAATGTAGTGGTCAATTGGGTTTGCGATGCTGAAGTACAATCTAAGCAAGTCGGGGATGGTGGCCAACCAGTCATCACTGGAACTTATCAGGGCAATCGGCAAAGTGACTTGGTTAAGGCTAAATTCTTGATTGATATTATTAAACCTGTGAAACTTCCCACTTTTGACCACTTGTGCGTAGTGCAGCATTGTATTCGTAGAACCGCCAGCTGGTACGTGAAATAATACTCTTGCAAGAAAACTAAGATTCCAAAGATCCTTATCTTGTGGTATACCACCACTGATAAAATACATTGGGTTATAGCAAAACAGTAACGGACCTTTACAATACTTCAAAGCAAACCATTTAGGCATTTTTCGCGAAGGCACAAACTCCTTGCTACCAATGAGTTTGAGTAGCTCGTCGGGAGGGCTCGTTGCCATAGCTGTCAGAACTTTAAATGGCCCCTCAACATTGCTCATAAAAGCTAAAGGTGCCAGCAGGACACCAATTCTTAGGTATTGATTGTAGCGAGGTGTCCTTGAAAGCAATACCAAAAGTGCCGTGGCACCCATCGAGTGTCCAATGAAATCAATGGGATCTTCACATTTTTTTATTTTATGAATGTAATCTATAACAGCGGCCAAGTCGAATTCTCCTATTTCTTGAAAAGAGAATTTCCAGAATTCTTCGGAATCTACCGAGAGTTTAATATGACCACGTGAATAGTAATTTCCTCGGGCATTCGCCATCCAAACGTCGTAGCCAATATCAGCCAGGATATAAGGAAGTGATTTTGTAGGCCCCAATAAAATCCAATCCGCAGAACTACCAAGTAGTCCATGATGAAGTATCACTGTTCGGTTTTTTATTGCCTGCTCCAACCGTGGCGATATTCTATGTAAAGTGAGCAGATAACCGTCACTAGTACGAACGACGTGCGACTCTATTCTCTTTCCGTGTAAGGTGGCCAACTGCGGCGTGGACATGAGAGCTGTCGGTTCGGACTTGAGCGTTAAATATTCGGGAATTTCCGTTTCGTTTTCAGCTGCCGTTTTTTCGACGAATTCATTGAAAGTCGTCTTGAAGTTGGGCCCATGCAATTGTGCATATGTAGGCAATTGCGGTTCCTCGCCGGGTGGTGAGAATATTTTTGTTACGTGGTATTTTATATTGTTGAACGTGGCTGTCATAGAACTGGCTATATGGGAAAAATGTTCTGTTAAATAGTCAAAAAACGGATCACACATCACTCTTTGATTGAGACATGGTAATATTATTAGAGTAATTATTAAAATCTTCATGATCACACATGCGTCCTAAAGAGTATCACCGGTTAAACTGACTATATCATTACGAAGGTGAGTATTACAATCAAAGATAGATAGATACTTCTGCGATTTATTTATAAAATATAACAATGGTTGTAATTCTCTTATTATAAAACAGTTACAATTACTCATTGATTATATTAATACGCGTAACGCACAATCGTTTATGATTTATAACATACTAATGTAACAGTTGCTTGCTGAAGGAAGTTATGATATTACAATTTTTGTTGGTAAAATTAATTAAATTTGAACACAAAGGTACATTAGAAAATGGAACGGCATTTTTTGCTTAAAACAAATAGTATATCAAAAATATACATAGTTTAATCGATCTCTATAGAGCTTTAGCCTGAGAGCAGGCTCTTTTTTAATATGATTGCTGCTTCCAGTAATCTAATTAAAATATAACTGTAAACCGTAGAAGTAGGTCAAAAGGATCCCATACGATTATGCGGAAAAATTAAATATACCAACATCAGCTCGAAACTTCACCTTTCGCCCAGTTCGGGAGAACTTTCTTTCTTAACGACGTAAACAATTTAAATCTAATGCAATATGCAGACCGCGCCGGCGACTCCGGCACCCCGACTTTCACCCTCCTCCCTCGCTACCTGCGTCTTTATAAAAAATTCACCCTAACTCTGGGCACAGAACGTTCAGAAACCTTACGTCTCAAACTATTCGGAATCGCCACTAACCCTATATCTTGGGGATTATTTCGTCTTGTTATTACCACATTTATCCGTTAACGGTTCCCGATTGTTATTTTTGCGATATTTCCTTGAATAAAAGATAAGGTTCACTAATTATTTAGCCTTATATACTTAAGTGTATTACACTTAAGTAGTATTGACTGTTAACCTTATTCAATTACTGAAATAAACTTAAGATCGTAGGTTTCTCTAAATCTATCCGTATGCTGACATGGCGGACACTAACGGTTCATCATCATCAGCCTTTTTTATCGTCCCACTGCTGGGCACAGGTCTCCTCTCATACAGAGAAGGATTGAGCGTAATCACCACGCTTGCTCAATGCGGGTTGGCTATTTAAGACTTATAAAGTCCAGGTTACCTCAAGATGTTTTCCTTCACCTTCAGTCTTTGGTGTACAAGATCTACTTAGAAAGTACATATAACTTTAGAAAAGTTACATTGGTACTTGCCTGACCTGGAATCGTACCCGCGCACTCATACTTGAGAGGCTGGTGTTTTAACCACTAGGCTACCACGACATTTTTAACCACTAACGGTTAATCTTTGATTATACTAGTATTATATCATTAAACTCAGTACGCCACGTAATGGAAGACGTAGTGTAGGGAGGCCCCCAACAAGGTTGACCGATGACCTGGTGAAGGTCGCGGGAAGCCGATGGATGCGGGCAGCATAAGATCGGTCATCGTGGAAAGCCTTGGGGGAGGCCTTTGTCCAGCAGTGGACATCTGTAGGCTGAAGAAGAAGAAGAATTAAACTCAGACAGTCGGCCACAAGGACTCCAGAAGCACCTAAACTTTGATTAATAAGCAATTTCATAAGTTCTCTAAAGATGGCATGCATTTTGACAATGGAGAATTTATTTAAGATGAACCTGTAAAACAGTTAAAGTCATTCTGCTATACAATATGTAAAGAAAACCCTGTCCGATCCGATTCGAATCGATTGTCCGATGTCCGAACTGATTCTACTAATGCCTACAAAGCCGAGCTAAACTTAAAAAAATCTCCCTAAAAAAATTAATATTATTTCGCAAAAAGAGGTAACTTAAAACATGTGCAGTATGCCAGCCATACAGGCGCGGGCGAAGAGGGGCAAGACACGCGGCACGCGGCCGCATCGCTTTTCGCTCAGAATTACACCGTCAAAAATAATGTTGTCACTTTTTAAGAATAACCCAATTTTGGGGAAGTTGGAATTAATTCGCGGGAAAAAAAGATTATTTCAAAATTCACTAGTATTGATACCATGATGATTATGTAAAATTTCATATTTTATTTGGTCATGTGTTTACCTAACCTTTATTATCCTTACGGGTCGGATAGGGTTTTCTTAACATATTGTATAATGGGAAAACAGGTGATAAAAATAACTTAAAATTAAAATCCAACCTATTTAAAGTTGCTTTACTTTATTTATTCTTACAAGTGCATTAAAGAGCACTTCCTTTCACAAATATTGGAATCCGAAATAGTATACCTGTAATAAAAATCACAGAGCTGTTTGTATAGCTGTGTAAGTAAGGAGAGTGGAATGAGGCAGATCGAGCAACCAACATTGAACTCATGCAAAATGCAGTGGCACACCTTTCCCCTCCTATTTGTAGCACCCCGCGTAACCTCCCCCATTTATAAATGATTCGGGGCTCAATTTCACCCGTACTCGCCCACTGGTATATTGTTTGACTTGTAGACGTACTGAGTGGACTTTAGGTTTTTACACGACCATTACTGTCCAACATTTGGGATCTTATTTACAGTGTAAGTATTTTATTGAACAACAAATTTGTGTAAACATTGTTTTGCAAGAAAAAACAAGATTGTGGAATGTCTTTTGTGTTTGTGTGTACCTAATACGAGTCTTATGAGTAGCTAATTCAATGCTATTGTATGTAAATATATCAATTATATGGCTTTAGAATGGTTGTTTATTGTAATATCTAGTAAAAGTATTCTAAGTATTTACGAGATAACTATGATCAAAGGACCCATTGTTCAAAATACCTAAACTTCGTTTCACAGTTTTTGTAATAACTAATGAACGAAGTGTGTAGGTAGATAAATGTTTACTCGACTACAATTAATAAACCTATAGTTGATTGAACCTGAAGTTCAATCCCCTCTATTGTCGGTGTTGTGGGTTGTGGTGTCAGTTATAACAGTATGATGTTTCCTGATATTTATAAGTAATATTGAATCATAGGGGTTAGGTTGGGTTAGAGCGAGCGTTTAGAGCGCGTCGCGGCAGCGGCTGACGATCGCTGAATTCCATCTGTTTTTGCTGTTGTGGATTGTAGTTTGGTTTATATAAGGTTTTAACAGTATGATATTTACTATTCTTCTTTACAGAATTTTGGGTGAAGACTAGATGTACCCACTACCCACAACTTTAGAATAAAACGAGCGTACGGTATTACAAAACTGTATTCGAGTAGTCAATTGGGTATGCCATACATATTTAATATCCCGTTCGGTAGTGTAATTAATTTTAATATAATCAAAAATTAATAAATAGAAAACAGTAGTTCACTCGACTAATATGTGTTAGCAAAATATATTGGAATCAACCTTAACCATCTCGAGAGTTCTTAGAATAACACACGTATTATAATATAATACATAACTTTTGAGAATTAAGTAGGTACTTACTCCTCATAATTGTTTCATTGATATCCTTTACTAGTTTTTCTCGGTGGTAGTGGTAGGCTATAACATCGGCTGCCGGCAGAAGTTACCACCCACCAGACAAAGCCTTGCCGCCAAGCGATTCGTCGTGTTCCGGCATGATGTCTGGTGAAGCCGTACGGAGGACGGGTCTGAGCAGTTGTGTTGCGATGTGTGCCGGGAACAATGCATCAAATGTTGTTGTGTCGGGAGTGCAGACAAGCGCTATTTTATAATTATTAAAAAAAAGTTAGTGTTGTGGTCGCAAGCACTAGGCCCGGTAAAGTGTTATTAGGTTGTTCAGGGTGGAATTCCTATATAATTTTTAATAAGAATTAAGAAAGTGAAAAGCTCAACAAAAATTTGATGTGCTTTTAGACTATAATTAAAATAATTTACTGTAGAAAGTATTATAGTAGTTACATTAATAATTAACTTACTTACTAAAGAAAACTCGATGTAATATGAAGTCGCAAAAAGTTTAGTAGTTAGGTTAGTTGGTTGGTTATATTATAATGTTACTATGAGTCATAACCATACCTTCTACAATTGACAGGTAGGTACACCAATATCTTTTTTGTAAATTCCATGAGCAGTATATGTATATCCAAAGCTGACTGAATGGCACAATATAAGTTACCACCCACCAGACAAAGTCTTGCCACCAAGCGATTCGTCGTGTTCCGGCATGATGTCTGGTGAAGCCGTACGGAGGACGGGTCTGAGCAGTTGTGTTGCGATGTGTGCCGGGTACGATGTGCCTAATGTTATTGTGTCGGGAGTTTGGTCGTGGAGGGTCTCCAGATCATCCTCTGGCGCAGCATCGTTGGTCGTGTTGTTGGGTTAAACATTGCATCACCTCGCTCAACTGCCGTCTTCCTTCCTATTCACTCAGTTTTTTTGAGTGAATAGGCTTAATAAGCTAGTGCGCTTTACCATCAACGATTGCATCACTGTTTACCATCAGGCGGGATTGCAGTCAAGCACTAGTTTATAACTAATAAAAAAAAAAATATCTGGGACAAGGTCTGAAAAATATTTCATATGATCGGGAAAGTCTAAAATTTCCTCCAACAACTGAGCTTTATAGAAAGTCCGTACAATGACTATAGCACCTGAAATTCTTATTAACTATTAAAGAAATCCTAATTAAAGGAAATTCCTAGTCTGGGGCTAGGATCTTCAGAACCCAAGTCCAGCTCGCCAATCCATCGATGTAATTAAATACTGAAGGTAAGATACTGGCCACAATTTCGTTATTTATTTCGTAAGTAAGGATTTAAAAACCTACCTTGCGAAATACAGGAATACCTACTGTAGGCGCATCTCTGTGGAACTTGCGGGTTGAATGCGGGACTGAATCTACACTAATATTATAAAGAGGAAAGATATTTTTGTAAACTCAAATAGTACTGGACCGATTTTAATAATTCTTTTTTTATTAGAAAGCTACATTATCACTGAGTAATATGTTACTCAGTGGTAAGTGGTATGAGCTTTAATTTATACTAGATTACTATAAAAATCTTTAGAAATTCTTATTAAAATCAACCGAAGGTGTAAAAAAATTAGCCATAAAATGTCTTTCATCGCATACGCTGCGAAGAGTATTAACAATAATATATATAGTATATATTAATAACTTTACGAGACCATATGTCTAACTATTGTAGTTACGTCACTATAACTACTTTTTTACATTTAAGAAATTGATAGAAATGCCGATCAAAATCAGACTGTGTACATATCATTCATATTTTTTATCCAAATAAATAATTTAATATTCAAGACTGTCTCAATACCTGCTGATTAATTTTTGAATTATTGAAATCGGACATTTCATTCAAAAGATATCATGAAATTAAAATAAAAATACATGCAGCATACAGCGCATCGAGTAATTACCTCGACGAGAGGGGCGGTGCGGGAGAAGAGGGTGCACCATTATGAAGATTAATCCTTATCCTTTTTAGTACCTTAGATACATTATTGATTTAATATAGATATTAAAAATTGCAGGGTGTTGCGTTTGCGGCGGAACACCGTGTGGCGTTCGTGGCGGGTTTTTATACAACGTTCACAGTGTTTCTGAAGTGTATTTAATATCAGCATTGCACCCGTGCGAAGCCGTGGCGGGTCGGTAGTCTAAGATGAAATGAGTAATTTTATTGTTATATAATTACTTCATGAATAATTCCCACATTTTCTATTGTTATACTGCTATTAAGAATAAAGGAAAACGAAACAAAAATGTTTTTTTTTTTACAGTGGCAATACTTTCACTGTGAACTGTATTGAATTTATAATGTTTTTTTAACCTACATTGCACGTTATAAGACTGGCTAAAATATCCAAGGAAAAATATCTAAAATATGTAATTAACTAATCATTTGTACCACGTTTATTGCGACATTAGCGACAGACGTACAATAAATAGGACACAGAGAGGGATCTGATATCCACAGACACGTGTACTAAGAAAACAACAAATACTATTTGTAATAAAATGTTATTACAAATAAAAAAAAACTGTGGGTATGTTCCTTTTGCCTGCGGCGTAGCACTCGTGTTTGCAGGATTTTTTTTTATTGGTTTTACGTTGGAAATCCTTATTATGGATGTCCGCCTTTGTGGTGGTGACAGAAGAGTATGCTGGACTCTTACCGACTTAAACCTCCTCGGTGTTTCACCTGTACCTGTGGGATTTCGCATAAGCATTCACCGCACCCGACAGTTGAAAATTTTCCTACGTCAAGGTGGTGACTTTAATCCAGTTTTGAACTATTAATGTGTCATCAAAATATGTTTAGTCGTTTTTGTGTCTATCAGGAATTTAAAGACACACAAATTGGTAAAAATTTTAAAAACTTTAATTTCGGGCTCAGACTCGTTGCCCTCGTCAATTATATATATGAATTATTATTTATAAACCAGCGCTTGACCGCAATCCCGCCTGATGGTAAGCAGCGATGCGATCGTTGATGGTAAGGCGTGCTAGTTTATTAAGAGCCTATTCACTCTAGCCTTGAAGACACTCAAATTGTAGTCCGACGGAAACACCGCCGCCGGCAAGTTGTTCCAGTCCCTTGATGTACGCGCTATAAAGGAGGAGGCGAAACGCTTCGTCCGGATCGTAGTAGTGTTAACAACGTAAGGGTGGAAAATCGCCGTACGACGGGAATATATATAAGAAAAATAATGTACGAACGACAGCAGGTCAAGCTACCCGAAACCACCAAATATTCCCGATCAACCTTGAGCCTTAATGCTTTAGTTAGAGATAAAGTTGAAAATCTAAAAAAGAAATCTGACAGATTGCTTGATGTGCTGTCGTCTGTACAGTTTTGACTTCGATACTATTTTTGTTATGGATGGTTGTATGATGGTATACCTACTTATTCCAGGTATGTGAGATGTATAGTAACACCTGAAATTCATAATATAATCTTGAAAGTGGGTACACTTACTCTGTCAATCCAAAGTATAATAAAGAAAATATTTGCTCCATTGTTACATACGTTCAAGATTAATTCTCTGGAGAAGTATAATCTCTCAATGAATATTTTTTGTCGACCTCCGTGGCGCAGTGGTCAACACGCCTGCCTGCGACGTGGAGGCCCCGGGTTCGATCCCCGGCCAGGTCATGATGGAAAACGATCTTTTCCTGATTGGCCTGGGTGTTCGATGCTTATCTATGTATGTATCTATTATAAATATAGTATCGTTGAGTTAGTATTCCATAACACAAGTCTCGAACTTACTTTGGGGCTAGCTCAATCTGTGTGATTTGTCCGTATTTATTTATATTGTCGAATTGTTGAATAAAAGGTTATTTAATAGAAGTGTGTTAATTAGTTATTGTCCTTGACGACATCAAAAATGAAAAGTCATTTAAGTATTCAAATTAGACTGAGAATCAGCACTATTTGAACTTATATATTACATAAGATAGTCCCCCGAAACGCCCGTCCTTCACCATATTAGGTTTGAGAATCAGGAAGATCTTTATAGGGTGTATCTAACATCGTAACACAAACACACAACATACCACATGCCACTAACCAAATTATGATAGTCATTTATGTCGTTAATGAGCGGTTACAGAATTATCAGTGTTTAAAAAAAGTAACGGCTCGGCCTTTGAACGTTGCAAGCGTGCCGCCGCGCGTGTTTGTAGATATAATGTTGACCCCAGACGTGAACTCTATTAAATCAGCTGATAGAATAGTTTTTCGAGTTTTGTTCACATTGCCCTTTTTTGTGTAATTAGCGAATTAATTAACTTTTACTTTAAAATCTTATTGGGTTATAAAAGTAAAGCTATTATGAACGATCTAAAGTGAAAAAAATGCATTTCTTTTTAATGCAGGAAAAAGCAGACGAAAAATTCCAACACTGGGGGTTCAGAATCCTGTACTGGATCCATGGTACCCGTTTGTGCGTCCATGTCAGATACACCCTTTATTGTAAATGTGTGGCGGGTATTGGTCCAAAAAAAGAAACGCCCTTTATTATACATATACATATGTGTGGTTTATTTCACTCAGAAAGGTACAATTTCTGTATCACTGTACATAGGTACTATGTGTTATTCGCCATCTCGAAAACAAAACATGGTGAGGCTGAGGATCCTACGGCAGGAATGAACCTAAATCCAAAACGGCCAATAATGACCGACAGCGAAGATTTTGAAATTATTGTAGCCGCTCATCGACTTTAATACCCTCTAAAACCATAAACAATCATCATCATCCCAGCGTTAATCCCAGTCGCATCCGAAGCCTTTTTCAGCTTTGGAGTCTCGGGTCCGCTTTACCAGTCCAACTGCTGATATGGCTAAACTTCGACATTTTTCCGTGAAGCGACTGACCTCCACAACCTGAAGGCGACATCGAAGCATTGCAGTTAGACCAATTGTAGGACTTTTGAGTGCTCCAACAACCCGTAACGACTGCCACTAGATGTTCGTATGGCAACCGGGACCAACGGCTTAACGTGCTTTCCGAGGCACTACCAGACCAGTGCAAATATTCATATTCATGCATACAAATATTTGCACTGTGCGGGGATCGAACCCGCGCCACCTTGCGCAGCCGCCGCGTCCGCTACCGCTACGCCACGGAGGCTGTCGTAAAAAATATATGTTAGATTTTCATTTAGAACTCTCTTTAGGCTTAAGCACTCTTGAAAACCGTAAAACTGTCTTCCTCTCTGACTCCCTTTATACGTAATAAGAAACGTCGCTTGGGAGCAGCATTGCGTGTCGATTTCTCTCAGTATATTCCTGCCGCAGCAAGCTCTATATACTTATAATATGTTATATCAATAATTACGGATTTACCTAAATACAATATGTAAAGAAAACCCCGTCCGACCGATAAGGTTAATAAAAGTTAGGGTAATTACATCACCAAATAAAATTTGACACTTAATCGTCTTAATAACAATACTAATGAATTTTGAAATAATCTTTTTTCCCGCGAATTAATTCCATTTTTGACAATATTTCGTAAATTTAAAAAAGTGACAACACCAATTTTAACGGCATTGTTGGTAGGTACCTGGTATGAATGAATGTACAATACTTGGTGGTTGTTTTTTTGACTGCGTGCCCTGCACCCCTTCATCCGCGCATGTATTGCCATGTGAGTTACCTCCTATTGCGAGATAATATTTACTTTTTGGGGGTTTATTTTTTTTAAGTTTAGCCAGGCTTTGTAGGCATTTGTAGAATCAGTTATGGATACCTAAGCATACCTTCACGGAACGGACAGCGATTTCTTTACATATTGTACATAAAATTAAATATTTATTTATCTTTGGTCATCGCATCACGCTTGAAGGAATACAACCATATCGCCAATTCTTTTTTTTTTTTGCTTTGTCAGGAGAAGGTTCTTATGAAAATAAAAACAAAGAATTGCACCCCCGGAATACATTTACTTTATACATTTTGGAATATTTGGAAATGATTAGAGAATCATTTCGTACGGCTTGCTTTATTTATAACTATAAAAGTCAGTACTTTTATAGTTATAAATAAATAATGAATGTTGTATTTAAATACACAAGTAACACTTACTTGTGTATTTAAATACAACATTCATTTATTTCACTATCGTACATTGCCCTACGCCAGGAATTTCTCCTGTATCGTAGGTGCATTTACACACATACAGAGTGGCACGGACAGCCTCCGTGGCGTAGCGGTAGCGGACGCAGCCGCTGCGCAAGGTGGCGCGGGTTCGATCCCCGCACAGTGCAAGTATTTGTATGCATGAATATGAATATTTGTACTGGTCTGGTCGTGCCTCGGAAAGCACGTTAAGCCGTTGGTCCCGGTTGCCCTACGAACATCTAGTGGCAGTCGTTACGGGTTGTTGGATCCCTCAAAAGTCCTACAATTGCTCTAACTGCAATGCTTCGATGTCGCCTTCGGGTTGTGGAGGTCAGACGGCAGTCGCTTCATGGAAAATGTCGAAGTTTAGCCATATCAGCAGTTGGACTGGTAAAGCGAACCCCAGACTCCAAAGCTGAAAAGGCTTCGGATGCGACTGGGATTAACACTGGGATGATGATGATGAGAGTGGTGCTGACCATACGACCATAAATTAAACATCGTGTACCTCAACACATTCTCAGTCTACCCATAAAATTTTTTATAAATATGTCCATTACTTTAGTCACAGGAAATTATTTTTCATTTTTCACATTTTCTACATAATGTACATGTTGATAAGGAAGCGCTTACAGGTTAATGACCGCCGCATCCTGCGGTACCAAACTTTAATAACAATGGCGCGAAACAAGCAAGTCGATACAGGATCGCACTGTCGCCGTTCGGAGGTCAGTAAACCAATATTTTTAAAGGATGTTCTATTCCGTGTGCAATTTTATGCGATTTAGGTTGATTAAAACTTTCATTTTTTTATTTTTGATGCTAGGTTTTTTTCTATACTTTATTGTTTACTCGTGTTTTCATTTATTGACGTATTGTCAGCACCACTCTGTATAAAGTCACATGCACAAACAGCCAGACCCGGAATAACTGCTTATAAAAAAAATATATAAATATTTGTTTCGAGGTTAATCACTGTGTTAACCGTGCACTTTTCGGCCGTCTTACGAATTTTCGATCAGGTCACGTGTCCTGACGCAAGCTTAACAGATTTTACCCACATCTAAAAACTGTACAGCGCCGCTAACGAAATTTCCACTTCAAAAAAAGTAAGTTGCGCACAAAAACAGCTGAACGAATCTGGATGGCAAATGGGTAAACCATGATCTAAAGATGGGTATAGGCTACTTCTTATTATGTATCACAGACGGAGTCGCGGGCAAAAGCTTGTACTTTATATATTACGTAACTTTGTAATATGTCTTTGGGCTATTTGCAGTGGGACCATTGATTGGACCATTCGTTGCAAGCTTCACACCAAACTACAGGGAAACGCCAATCTCGACGTCAAATATTGCAGTTGACCACTCTGATCTAAATGAAGCCTTGTTTCGTTCCAGGTATTCCCTGCCCGGAATACATCAAAGCTGGCATGATCGTGATTGAAGCACGGCTATTGGGTTACAAGTTGCTCTGCTAAAATAGAGGATTGTGCCCGAAAATGACGGAATTGCATGTCTGTGTGCGATTAGAATAAAGTGGATAGTCACAAGCTACGTATAAGTCATAAGGCTTGCCTTTTCAACCCACAGTTTTTTTTATTTTTTTTTATAGTAGAACATAATTGACATCTGATAGTTTGTGTTTGGAGGAACTGTCAAAAATTCTAAATTATTCCCCGAATAAGTTATTTGGCCTTGGAAAAATCAAAACTCGCCGTATTGATCTACACCTAATTAACTAACCTTTTTATACTGAAACCCGTTTTAGCGTGGTCTGTTTAGTGTGTTTAACTTTCATCATCTGAAGGCTAATTTTCATAATTAAAAAAGTGTTCAACATTCAAGTGTTAACTCGCCGGAGTTAACTGTGCATCTAGCTCTGTGACGTCATTCGGACGGTACCGTTTGCACAAAATTAGAATTATGATAAAATAAAAAACCGGCCAAATGCGAGTCGGACTCGCACACCGAGGGTTCCGCTGTACAAACATAGCGGTTTACAATTTATGACGTACTAGCTTTCCGCCAGCGGCTTCGCCCGCGTGGAGTTCGGTTATATCGCGCTGTTTAAATGTTCTTTCTCAGGGTCTAAAGATTGTCTGTGCCAAACTTCATCAAAATCGGTTGAGAGGTTTAGGCGGGAAAGCGTAACAGACAGACAGAGTTATTTTCGCATTTATAATACTAGCATTGATTTAGAATTTTTCACACTTTAGAGGCAATTAGATTTAAGAAGTGTTTGATATGAATTTCAACTTTAATATCTCTACGCGTTCATGTGAAAAAGGGTAGGTAGTAAGTTTATAATTATTAAAAAAATATTTTATGTCATGTAAGCAAAAATAATATTTTAATATTTTATGTAACTTCAAATTTATCATTTTCACAATTTTTCCTTTATCTGTCTGTACTATAATATAACGTTGCTTCGTGCCGAATTTCAAGATTCTGAGTTCACGGGAAGTACCTTGTAGGCAAAGAGATTTAGGATATATAGAGAGGGCATGTGTCAAAATGGCATAGAAAAACTGTGATCCCATGGCTCAATTCCGCCATCTAGTACAATATAGCAAAATTAGATCGACAATTGGAGACATCAAATAGTAAAAATGAAATAAGTTTATATAAAATTTATCAGCTATTGCCCGGTAGGTGGCCAGTGTGGTCTATGTTGCCAGATCCGATTTAATACCCTAGTATAGTTCAAATCGGGTAAATAAATATTGAAAAGTAAATAAATTAAGTGAAACTTATCTTGTACAAACAAAAACTGTTTTATAATTTTATTCGCTACTATTCATTTACCGTGACACCGTCTATTGGCATTTTAGATGTTTTATGCTTACGAATTATTTTAACGCACAGTTTATTTCGATTTTTGAGTGTAATAGACCTTTTAGGCCACAAAGCGCATTTTGTTTTGCAATTTTCGTTTGCATTTCGTTTTTAGCAAAATTATTCTTTTTACACGTTTGTTTGCAAATATTTTTAAATGGCAATGCAAAAAACTGTGGTAGGGTTTGTATCATTTCGATATAAAGTTATCGATAATATTCAAAGAAGTTACTACGACGATGTTTTTTCGCATTAAGATAGCTTGAAACAAAAAATTAGGAAGCAGAATAATTATGGGTAATTTCACGTTTACAAGTTTCTTATTTATATAATTCTTTTAATATAATAGGCGTTAAAGTTTAAAATAGCCGGTTAGTACTGAAAATCTAAATAATTGCTTATTTTTTAATTTTTAAATAATTCATTTATAATCAATATATAGTAAGGTCGTTTATGCCTTTGTGATAGAACTCTGAGGATCTAGACTGCACAAACTGTGTGAAAGCAGAACTGCCTCCTGGGAAGAAAACTTCTTGTCACGTAGATAATTGTCCAAATCACGACAAAAATGGTAATCTGCTGGAGCAAGACCTTTACAAGATTCGTACGCCATTATCTTTAAAAACGGCAAAAAAATCACGGTTATTGTATGGGAGCCCGCCTTCAGTATTTATTTTATTTATTTATTTATTTGTAATTTGAATATATAACCAAATATTCTGTGAACATTTTAAGCGTCTATCTGTTTCCGTTATTAATATGGAGCAAAAAACGGCAAAAATTCACGTTTGTTGTATGGGAGCCCCCTTAAATATTTTATTATTTTTATTCTTAGTACTTGTTGTTATAGCGGCAACAGAAATACTAGCACAATCTCTGGAAATTACAACTGTCTCGCTATTACGGTTTATGAGATACAGCCTGGTGACAGACGGACAGACGAACAGAGAATTCTCATGAATAGGGTTCGTTTTACCTTTTAGGTACGGAATCCTCAAAATCACAAAGTAGCTCGCAATAATTGTACTACATATACGTACCTACATATTTTATGAATATATTTCATTATAAATAACTTATGTAATCTATGTACTTATCCACTTAACCGTAAATTTTATTCCAATTTTTACGGATATGTAGAAAAGTACTGAAATTAATAACTTACTATTTCATTTCTAATACAAGGCACCGATTCTTTTTTTTTTAATTTGATCGACAAGTCTTTCCAAAGTAGATAACTTCTCTTTTAAAATGCATTGAGTATAATTTCGACGAATGAGACGGAAGCCAATTTTCTTCTCTACGGTCTATCTGGACAAATCGTATCCACTTTTTCCCTACGACATTATTTTTATTCGGAAACCAAAAATAACAAAAACCTAGGTAAATGAATAGTAATTGTTCATTCAATTTTGTTTATTAATATGATATGATTATGTTTAAATAGAGTTAATAATAAATAAACTTGAAATATAGTAATATTTTAAGTTTATTTAGCTATATTTTAAATGTCAATAAAATACAACAAAATGTATTCATCTTAATAAGTATTATCGATAACTAAATCGATAAACAACATTACTACATCTCTACAAGAAAATAGTAAAACTACTCAACAATAGAGGGCGCTTATTACAATAATGGAAAATTTTCTAGAACTAAGATTTTTTTTAAATTTGAATTGCAGACGAAATATAAATAATTCATAGAAAAACATTCCGAAGTTAGGTCCAGTCGTTTTACTATAACGAGATGTACAGTAACACAAAGCGCAACATGGCATATTTCCTTAGAAAATGTTTATTCTTAGTGGACACAAATTACGTCCTGACGCGCAGACTAGACTGAGCGACTTTTAATCAAGTCGATAAAAGTATTGGCTTACGATTTTGTTCGTGATGTCCTGTCTATTGTAAATATAATTTTAATATCTTTGCGTGTAGGTTTTGATTCCCTAGCGTGTGACGAAAATTCGTCTAAGGTGTCGGTATAAACAGCTGTATCTTTTGATCGCTTTAACTTAGAAGTTTGATTTTTTCACTGAATAAAGGGACAATAGACAATAGGTATTTGGTATAAATTTCAATTTGATACCTTTATTAGTTCGTGAGAAATAAGGTAGTAAGTTTCATTTTATTAAAATATGTTTATTATATTATATAACTAAAAAATGTGATTTTCGCAATTTTTCCTATATTTGCATTATATGACAATCCTTCATGCCAAATTTCAAGATTCTGAGTTTACGGGAAGTATCCTGTAGGTTTTGATTCCTTTGCGAGTGTCGGAAATTTGTTGAAAATATCGACATATCGGCTGTATCTTTTGATTGGCTTGGCTTAGAAGTTTGATATTTTCGTAGCTTAAAGGGACAATAGACCTAGGTATTTGGTATAAATTTCAATTTGATAACTTTATTCGTTCGTGAGAAATAAGGTAGTAAGTTCCATTTTATTAAAATATGTTTATTATATTATATAACTGAAAAAATGTGATTTTCGCAATTTTTGCTATATTTGCATTATATGACAATCCTTCATGCCAAATTTCAAGATTCTGAGTTTACGGGAAGTATCCTGTAGGTTTTGATTCCTTTGCGAGTGTCGAAAATTTGTTGATCGACGTAATCGGCTGTATCTTTGATTGGCTTGGCTTAGAAATTTGATATTTTCACAGCTTAAAGGGACAATAGACCCGAGTATTTCATGTGAATTTCAGCTTGATACGTCCACGCGTTCTTGAGATAAAGGGTGGTGACAGACAGACAGACAGACAGACAGACAGACAGACGGACAACAAAGTGATCCTATAAGGGTTCCGTTTTTTCCTTTTGAGGTACGGAACCCTAAAAATATAAAATACATTTTTTTAATGTTAATAAAGGTCGTTTTGATGATGAAGCGTCATAATACTAGGTCATTATACTAATGACGTATTGCAATTAAATTGATACTTATGGACTAATACATAATGTAAAAACATAATGTTGGAGACACCAAAAGGCTTCACTAACGCGTCGCAAATTTTAAAAACAAATGTATTAAAAAAAAACTTAACAAAGCAAAAACTCTACCGCTGCTACCAAGCGCTTATGGCGAATGCGGGGCGAGGTGCACAGTTAACTCGCACGAGTAGTAGTCGCATTCTCATTTCAGCGACAAAAAATGACAAAAATGAAATTGAAAACAGATTTTTTGACGTACAATATGTAAAGAAAACCCTGTCCGATCCATAAGGATAATAAAGGTTAAGTAACCACATGACCAAATATAATATAAAATTTTACGTAGGTAATCATCATAGTAACAATACTAATGAATTTTGAAATAATCTTTTTTTTTTTCGGGAACTAATTCCAACTTCCCCGAAATTTGGTATTTTTTTTAAAAAGTGGCAACACCATTTCGATGGGATTATTATGAGCGATGCGACCACACGTGCCTAGTGTAGTCGTGGTGCCTTAGTGGTTAAAACACCAGCCTATCAAGTATAAGTGCGTGGGTTCGATTCCAGGTCAGGCAAGTACCAATGTAACTCTTCTAAAGTTATATGTATGTTCTAAATATATCTTGGACACCAATGACTGAAGGTGAAGAAAAACATCTTGAGGAAACCGGGACTTTTTAAGTCTGAAATCGCCAACCCGCATTGAGCAAGCGTGGTGATTACGCTCAATCCTTCTCTGTATGAGAGGAGACCTGTGCCCAGCAGTGGGACGATAAAAAGGTTGGTAATGATGATGATGATGACCACGTGCCGCGTGCCCTGCCCCCCGTCGCCCGCGAAATAACATTTATTTTTTTAGGGGGATTTTTTTTTAAGTTTAGCCCGGCTTTGTAGGCATTAGTAGAATCAGTTAAATCGATATCTAACAATACCTTCACGAATCGGACAGGGTTTTCTTTACATATTGTAGATATTAAGATCAGACTGAATGTTCAAAAAAATACAAACATTGCCATTGCCAGTGAATTATAATTTACTGGCAATGGCAATGTTTGTATTTTTTAGCTAAATAATTATTTAGCTTGCCCCTGAAATAATACAATCGTTCTATTTTTGGCAGAAACCTAAAATTTATGTAGATTACCTAAGTTCCCTCCATTAAGCAAAATCCCTATTTCCACAGTTTTCTAAAACTACGAATGAAATACACAACACTCGAGCGCATTAAAAAAAACTACATCCAGATAATATTCACCGTCAATTTACCATACCAAAAAAAATATATATTAGTTAGCAGTTCGACTTCATTATTTGAATGAAGTAGAACTGCTAACTAATATATATTTTTTTAAAAATTGACTGATTTTGTAAATTGACGGTGAGTGTCCCGTATCTAAAGTTTCTTCACTTGGGTGAAATGCAGAGAGGCAAATATAACTTACTTCGTTTATAAATTCTTAGCAGTATTTATGCTAGTTAGAAACTTTCCACGTAACAACACAAACAACGACGAGACACTTAAGATAGTTAAGATCCACGTTGATTGCTCGTGACATTCGATATTATTTTACATTACAAGCGAACATTATTACTAACTATTTCGAATAACTATGCGACATGCGACAAATCAAAATCTTGTGTAATTACGTAATAAATTGATGGTGATGATTACGTCACCATTAGTTGATACTAATGGCTACCATTTTTTCAGTTCCATAACAGTCATTGCGTCATTAACGTTCTTGAGTTCGTTCGTTAAAAATAAATCAATGAATATTATAAAGTTTATTCTAATACAACGTAAATAAAGCAATTAATGTTGATGAACTGTCAAAATGAAACCTAACTCCTCTCAATAGGTACTACTCGTGTGGAGGAATTTGTTCACGCCAATTATTTTTCAGGTATCATTCAAAGGCCTTTTTTACACAATAAAATAGTTTATACATCTGTCGCTTGCTTTCATCCATTTAAATATTTATGGGCATACATTAAATAGTGTATTAATAAGGGCATCAAAGCCTAATAAGTATATGTAGTTTGTGTAAATTAACCATCCCTTATATGTTCCTACCTACGGAAAATAAATAACATACGGTGGTATTTGGATTTAATTAAAGCGGTCTTTGAGAATATTGAATATACCTCCCACGTAAGTTGTTACAAGAAAGCGTTTCAAAGATACTAATGGCAATAAAGGTGCAATCTTGCCATTCATGCAATATATTTTTATAAAATTTCATTTTATATATTAACAATATAAACTAGTGATAAGCGCCTGATGGTAAGCAGTGATGCAATCGTTGAGGGTAAAGTGTCCTGGTTCATGAAGAACCTATTTACTATAGACTTGAAGACACTTAAATTGTAGATGGAAAGAGCGCCGTAGGAAAATTGTTCCAGTCTTCCGATGTATGCAGTATAAAAATTGAGGCGAAACGCTTCGTCAGATCGGTATATGAATAGTTAGTCATACTTTACTTTTAGCATACCTATACTACATACTTTACTTTCTACTTTACTTTTACACCGCAGAAGAACGAGCGTAACCGACATAGCCCGAAGAATTGCAACACTAAAGTGGCAGTGGGCTGGACACATTGCCCGTAGAACCGATGCCCGATGGGGCCGACGGGTTCTCGAGTGGCGACCACGCACCGGAAGACGTAGCGTGGGTAGGCCCCCGACAAGGTGGACCGACGACCTGGTGAAGGTCGCGGGAAACCACTGGATGCGAGAGGCGCAGGACCGGTCGTCGTGGAGAACCTTGGGGGAGGCCTATGTC
Source organism: Sesamia nonagrioides (assembly GCA_017933935.1). Taxonomy (NCBI): domain Eukaryota; kingdom Metazoa; phylum Arthropoda; class Insecta; order Lepidoptera; family Noctuidae; genus Sesamia; species Sesamia nonagrioides. The sequence goes on along the minus strand of JADWQK010002002.1, from coordinate 789,234 downwards.
CAGCAGTGGACGTCTTTCGGCTGCAATGACTTTACTTTTTGTAGAAAAACTAGTGTAAGCTATGTCCATATTATACCATCACGACCACACTGTAGATGAAGTTACGGGGGAGAAAAAATACAGATTTATAACTCCACAAAAGCTGAACTCGACGTGTTGCATGAGTTGCGTACTAGTTACAGTGTTTCACATAACAGCAAGCGTTGCCCGACTTTATTTTTAAAACACCCGTAGCGTGTATACTAGTGGTGGTAATGGCAACCATATTACCTGATTTTAATAAGGATTTTATTATTTTATTTTATAAGTATCATTCTGACAGTTTTTTTTTCCTATATATATTGTAAATGTGAGAGACTTTGTAGACTTTAGGTCTACAAGGCCTTATTCTTCTTTTTCCCGAGGCTTTGCAATGACCCCTCTTGTGCTGCCCGCACCCATCGGCTTCCTGCGTCTTTCACCAGGTCATCGGTCCACCTTGTTGGGTCCACTATGTCGCCGCCACTTCAGAACCTTACTGCCCTGTCAGCCTTCGGTTCTACAAGTAATGTGCCCCGTCCACTGCCACTTAATTTTAGCGACTCGAAGAGCTATTTGTGACTTTGTTTTTTCTGAGAACGTCCGAAAAAGTGGTCTAATTCCAAATGTAAAGTCTGTAGAAAATTTCTGTAAAAACCAATTATTTTTAAAAGAGTATCCGTGAAGTATCATTCCGGCTCTTTTCAATAGTAAACGACCATTTTGATCCGTGCACTCAGCTTCCGACGATTCGGAAGTACCTACCCGTACTGGTTTAGGCGAAATAAAATATTTTAATTATGATTTTACCTAATTGATTATTATGTACAGAATTATTACATCTGGAAAAAGCAAATATGACTTAAAACATGTATATTAGCAGTGATTGGTGACGTATGTAGATTGTTCTCTAAGTCATATAATTACTAGAAAACTAAATGTTTTCTAGTAATTAAATGTACTAAATGGCTGCGTAAATAAATGTCTGTATTGTTTAACTAATTTCGAAGTTAAATGTTCGCACTCCGGTTAGGACCAGGGCCGAGTAGACGGCGCGTTGTGTTTCACGCGTGCCTCAAAGAGATGTCAGCACATCGTGACGGAGTCCACGACGACCGTTGCCTCCTGGTTAGGGTTTCGAGTTGGTTAAAAAAGAAACCTGGCGCATAGGTAAGTGAAGAGACGTGTTTCTTCACTGACCGTCGGGTGAAAACAACGAACTCCTGGTAGTAAGTGCGTGCTGCCAACGGATAGCTCGCTGCCCAGTATTGACCAGGCCTGGGTGGACGGTGGATTGTTTTGTACGCTCGACTCAAAATGGGTGACGTGGTCCATTAGAACTGGGTTGCTCGAAAGAGATACCGCGGCCCCTGGCGCACAGGCAAATGAAGGAACACGGGTGGGTTTTAGACCGTAAAAGTCTGACACGCCCTTGCACTCCGCCTAGAGCAGAGAGGCCATTTGATGATTTCCTATCCCAAACAAAAAAAGGCCACAGGCCGCCTAGGGTAACATACATATGTATAGCAAATAATATAAACAAATATCGTAAACTACTTTGGAAATCTTCGGAACTTAAGTATAAGACTACGCGTCTCGAAACTATCCAAAATTATTGATTAATGCATTTGATTTTGTTTTTTTTTTTTTTTTTTGGAACAGGAAATACCTACAAAAATTAAATAAGTACGTCACAAACGCGAAATTGTACTTTTGTGGCTTACAGCAACCTAACATATGTCGGTACATAGTTACGTCGGAGGCATTGCAAATTATTTAATTAGCGTAACGTATAATTTTACACTTATTTTGTTTCGTTTGAAGTCAGAGTTGTTTATATTTACATATGACTGGATGCAAAACTGCGGGCAATAGCTAGTTTATTATAGTAATTGGTTTCAATTCGTTTTTATTCAGCTGTAGTTTCTAATTTGTGTGCGCGCTCGTTAGTAAAGGAACAGCAGGGTAATTGCGTAACACATTGTCAGTAGCAATGGGTTTCATTTTGACAGTTCAACAACATTCATTGCGTTGTTTACCTACGTTGTTGAACAAATACATTTTAGAACACAGGGAACAATGTAATTAGTAATAAGCTTCAAAATGATTCCAACTGATACCTAGTAATAGTGTATTACGCAATTAGGGTGCAGGTCATATTTATGTTATTACAAAGGTTATTGGAATAATAGTTTTCGATGTTCTTGACCTGCAGGGTACTTGCGTAACACGCTATCAGTAGCAATGGGCTTCATTCCGACAGTTCAACAACTTTCATTGCGTTATGTAGGTACCTACGTTGTTGAGCTGACACATTTTTCGAAAATATCAAGCAATGGATTAGCAATAAGCTTCAAAGGGGAATGCCAAGTCGCCATAGTAATTTAGGCCCACTGTGCACACAAATTTAAAATAATGATAATAATAGGGGGCAATTGTAATAATTAATTAGCAAAAGAAATGCTTTACAAAAAACTTAGCATTTCAAAGTTATTTAAGATTCTTATATTCCATCAATACTGTTTATATCAATACACTCGGAGTCAAATAATACAAAATTCATTGTAGTTTCACATCTTTATTCATTTTGTTCATCATATATCACTAAAAATTGTGCCGGTGGAAAAATATTATTTTGATGCCATGCCCATCCTAAGTACCATACTGTTATAACATGGGCACGTCATCCTACAGTGTGGCGGTCGACAATACAGTTACAGCAGAACTGCTGTATTGCTGCGTGGCCTGTGTTAGCAGTGCTGACTAAAACATAGGTACATGTAGTATACTTTGCGACTAACATAATAGCTAGCGATTCTGACCCTCGCCAGTGAACAGTTATGTCCAAATATATTGCCACTCAAGGTTCTATTTCTAGCATTAGTGCACACTTCAATAATAATATATTTAAATAGTATAATATAATTAAATAGACTGCAAGTGCAAATGTTCCTCTATGCTATCTCGGTACTTCTGTAGGAATTTTCTCAAATTGCTGTTTGGAAAATCCGAAATAATACTGAACAATATGATTTGCCATAGTCTGAATGTTGTCAAAATCTAAATGCATTATCATATTATCTTTCAGTAAAGAGCACCATTTCATTCCATTTCATTTCATTTCAGTCCATTTGTTCAGAGCTAAATGTTCTAATAGGATTCAATATTGATTACAACAATTAATACCGGTCAAGTGATATGAGCAGATTCTACAATCTGAAGGCACATTATGTATATACCCTTTTTGTTACACATTGTATATAATCTCAAAGCAAACTTACGCGTAGTGATACTAGGACTAAAAGTCTTTCAACACCGTTACTTTCAGGGAAAAAACAATGCCATTGTGTACATGGGGCCCGTATGTAATTTGGCAGTATTATTTGATCACTGGTATGTATATCTGCATTTCTTTCTTCTGCTTGGGTAGAAGTCACAGTGCATGCCTCAGATTCTAGAGAAGGACTATGTCTTGTTGCTTCAGGTTCACATTCTTAAGCAGAAAGTGATGCTGCTCTGTCAATCCTTTGCCAACATGTATAACAGAGAAGTGTTGTTCTTATTAACTGCAACAAAAGTAAACAGTTGGTGTAAAGAAATATTATACCAAATTATTTTGTGTTTTTAGTTAGACAATCATAAAAAAAGATGAGTAAAGTTTTAAAGTCAGCTCTTAAAATACGTCTAGAATAGTATTGTTAAATAAGATTTCTAATAAATACGTAAGTAAATTATATTTACCTGACCAATCCATCATTGTTTATGACATCGAACTTCAGCGATTTCCAAAGAATATCTTCGCATTCTGGATATATTCAAACCGCCGTTTACACAACGTAGATTATGTTTTTCGCCAGCTGACAGTGACAAGTAAGACTTTGACATAACAAAAGCAAGTTGCCATAAAAAGTATTTATATATTTTTCGAAAAGGTCGATTTATAGATATACATATTTCTTTATTAATAGTAATTGGAATAATAATAATTATTAAAGGAGATTTTTGGGAATCAATAAATGTTTGCTTAAAAGAAAATGACCGGTTATTAATAATAAACGAAAACTGATTATTCGGATTAATACCTGCCAATATTTTTTTTGTAAAGGCAACTTTTTGAGCTCAAGTTTTATTCAAGTCAGTTCAAGTTCCATTAGTTTAGTCGGTTTAATGCTTAATATTTTTGAAAAAATGTTGCTGCATTGCTTAGACTAATGAGTACGTGGAAGATATTTGAAAAATATCAACATATTTTTTTTTTAAAAGCAAATCCCTGTGCACGTCTGGGCCTAAACCTGGCATTCCCCTTTATAATAATAGTATGTTGCGCACTTAGGGTGCTGATACAATAATAATGAATTGCAAATCAAAGAAGGATGGGTTTTATCCAGTTATTCCCACAGGATTCAACTTTATGCGAATGAAACCGCGGGGGCGAAGCTAGTATTTTTAATAATTTACCCATCACTTACAGACCAGCGTTTACGGGTTTAACTACGGCCTACCAAACCAAGCGATTTATTTTAGATATTTAATTGACAAATGAAGTATAACTATATATTTTAGATACTTACTATATAAAAAGAATACAAATATTATCATCATCATCATTAGAGTCTGGTGTCCGCTTTACCAGTGTAACTGCTGATTTTGGCTAAACTTAGATATTTTCCGTGAAGCGCCTGCCGTCTGACCTCCACAACCCGAAGGCGATAGGTATCGAAGCATCGCAGTTAGACCAACTGTTGGACTTTTGAGGGAGAATAGAAATATTACGAGGGGACTTTAGTGCCGAGGAATTTAGAAAATTGGTATTTGAAGAAACTATTGCCGTTACGCTGCTTCCAACCTCTCCCGGTAAAGTGCGAAAAAGACAGTTGCAGCTCAGGCTGATTTTACCTACAAATTCGTTGACCAAAAGATGTTTCGTATTCCGCTGTTTTCTTTTATACATGCTTTTTATTAGCTTCACTTGTATGTTTGCTTGTATACTTGTATGCTTGTTTGCTTGTTTGCTTGCTTGCTTGTTTGTTTGTTCGTTTGTTTGTTTGTTTGTCCGTCTCTAACTCTTTGGACTACGAGTGAGCGGCTCATTACTGTAAACTGTCCCACCGTTTTCAATACGTCCTTTCGTTCGTTTTTTTTTTTTTTAAGAATATCGAGCTAAAAAGTTGAAAATAAATATAGTTTAAAAAACTCAAAAAACATGCTTTTAAAAAAATCAAATTAAAAACTTAAAAATGATTTTTAAGAAAGCGTGAGGCGCATATACAAAAACTGTGGCACAAAGCGCCTCACACTTTTTTTAAAATTATTTTTAACTTTTTAGTTAGATTTTTTTAAAAGCATGTTTTTTTAAACTTAGTATATTTATTTTTTAAAACACGAAAGATCTCAATTATTTTTATACCAAAATTTAGAGAAAAAGTATGCTTCTATTATTTTCTTTATTGTCAAAAACTTATCAGATTTGTCTAATAATCATCTGAACATTACGGTAAAAATGGGTTATTTTTCGCGATTTTGAAGTATCTTATTTCTTTTATTAATTAAATTTCGGAAAAAATCAAATGACAGGGGCACGTATAATCACGCTGTAAAATTGTAGAAAAAAAAATTGCTCTAAAAGTATTATCCACGAAGAAAACAGCAGAATACGTTTGTATAGAGAAAGCACCACTAGAGTTCCCTCTTACGTATCATAACAAATGGCCAGATGTACCGGAAAAAGATATTTTTAGACAATATAACACAATGTTATATTGTCTAAACATATGGTCTATCCGGTGTTGATATAAGAATATGTAACAGCTAAAGTGTGTTTATAAAATACACGACGTGTGGCTATGATGTGCCCGAAGGGACTTCTCATAAAGTCGGCGTGCCATACACCCCAGGAGAGTTGGGTGTATGCCTCCCTCATCCAGGTTCCACCCGCGGTGGTAACAATGTCGTCTGCCAATTTCACTACCGGCGACCGATATTTTCTCTCCACTGATGCCGCATTTTTTTTTTTAAAGCCTTGGCTCTTCGTTGCAATTTCTCCTGTACCGTGGGTGCGTTTACAAACATATAAACTCACATACATGAACAGCTAGACCCGGAACACAAGTACTTGTAGGCCATACAAATACTTGTTTCGTGCGGGAATCGAACCCCCAACACGCAGCGCAGCAGTCAATAGCATAACCACTGCGCTAACCGTGCCTTCCAAATTAAAAAATGCCTTTATTTGCCCTTCATTTTTGGTAAATAAACAATACCATTTTCTATTTGAAGTCTTTAGACTCTAAAGGGTGAAACATGAAGGTTTAGAGGATGAATTTATGATATGCTCAATCGTAGGGTTTTTGGTATCGGAAGTGGGATTATAGAACTCATAAAGATTTAATTATAATTAAAAAACATAGCAATCTCATCTCAGCGTCAATCAAAGTTGAATACATTTTTTGTTTTATTGGTCGGGAAAATCGATCTAAGTGATCGATGTTGGGAAATCATCAAATGACTCTCCGTAAGGAGCGGAGCGTAAGGACGTCTCAGACTTTTACTGACTAAAACCCACCCGTGTTCCATCACTTGCACGTACGCCAGGGCCACGGTTTGTTTTTTTAACCAACCTGTAGCCCTGACCCAGGAGGCATCGGTCTTCGTGGACCCTGTCACAATGTGTTGACATCTCATTGAGGCGCGCGTGAAACACAACGCGCCGTCGACCCGGTCCTGGTCCTTACTGGGCGGCGAGCTGCCCACTGCTCACCCACGCACGCCCGCGCCTTCGCTGGCCGGGAGTTCGATGTTGTCTCCCGCCCAGGGCATCTCCTGCGGCGGCTAGAGTTGAGGGCGCTGAGATTCCCGCTCCCTCACGCGCACTGCCCCTTCTTTGCCAGCGTCAATGCTTCGCAGAAGAAAGTAACGGCCCATCGCTCTCGTTCCGAACCATGGCCTGGACCAGGTTCGGAGGCGAGAGATCGCCGCTGCTGAGATCAGTACCTAAATTACTTTATCTTCAAACTTTTTATCGTCCCACTGCTGGGCACACGTCTCCTTTCTTACAGAGAAGGATTGAGCGTAATCACCACGCTTGCTTAATGCGGGTTGGCGATTTCAGACTTAAAGTCCAGGTTTCCTCAAGATGTTTTCCTTCACCTTTTAATCAGTCATTGGTGTCCAATATATACCTACTTAGAAAGTAGATATAACTTAGTTAGAGTAAGCTAGTTAGTTAGTAGAGATAAAAGTTACATTGGTACTTGCCAGACCTGGCATCGTACCCACCCACTCATACTTGAGAGGCTGGTGTTTTAGCCACGAGGCCACCACGACTTAATTACTTATCAAACTGTTATTTTCGATTTATTAAATTTTTAAGTTTAAAAAAATGAAAACAATTGCTACTGGTTAGGTAAAATTAGGTATGAAAATTGCACCTTTGGCAAAAGGTGAAAGACCGTAAGGTAGTGACCAAGTGGCTTCCAAAGTTTGGGCGACGATATTATACCTGCCGTCTGCCGGCGAGATAAGTGGACGCCATTGGAGTCATGGTTCGTAAACCCTAGATGAAACTGGCAAAGGAGAATGGGAATCGGCACAAGATATGAGAGGCCTATCTGAGAGCAGAGGTGGCCTAGTATCACCGCTCGCGACTTACAAGTTGTAGGTCGCAGTTTCCAACGCCATCACGTGATTTACTTCATGTAAATTATTTCAGCATCACAGCTCTCAAAACGGTGAAGGAAACAAGAACATCGTGAGGAAACCGGCATGTCATAGAGCCCAGTAATATCTAAGACATTTGACATCTACCAACCCGCACTGGGCCAGCGTGGTAGATTACGGCCCACTCCCTCTCACCGAGAGATGGCCGGTGTCCCAACAGTGGGAACATTATAGGCTGATTATTATATGATATGATGAAAGGCGCAGGCGGAGCCTGGGCTAAGGACGATTATGAGGGTACATTTTTAAAACCCACTCTTAGTTTCGTTACGGAAGGAACTCTTATGCGAAATCCAAGTAAGAACATGGATTTACAAGTTGTAGGTACATAAGAAGTACATAAGAAGCATCGCTAGGAAGCTAGAGGCAACGTAAAGGTACGATGAGGATGACTCTTCGTTGGCCGTCGAAGAATAAACGAACGACTATTATACAGAGTGGTGCTGATAATACGACAATAAATGAAAACATGAACAATGCTGGTTCATAGGAATAATCCTAAACCATAGAAAAAAAAGCATTAAAAATAAAAAAAAAACTAACAAACAAAATAAATCGCATAAAATTGGAAACGTAATAGAACACCCTTTAAAATATTGGTTCACTGACCTCCGATCGGCGACAGCGCGATCCTGTATCGACTTGCTTTTTTCACGCCATTGTTATTAAAGTTTAGTACCACTGGATACGGAAGCTAGAAGCGCTTTCTTATCAACATCACCATCATGTAGCAAATGTGAAAAATGAAAAATAATTACCTGTGACTAAACTAATGGATATATTTATATATTTTTTTATGGGTAGACTGAGATTGTGTTGAGGTACACGATGTTTAATTTATTGTCGTATTGTCATCACCACTTTGTATAATCCAAGTCGTTACTCCTGGATACTACTGCTCATATTTGGAGTAATGAACTCATGCTGTTTATATCAACACGCGTATTTTGTTTAAATTAAATAAAACTGTCTTCCTACATACAAAAAATATTTGTATAGAAATAATAAACACGGTCTCTTCTTGTCGATACGGCAACGTGCAGTCAACTTTAAAAAAATATTGATTTCTGCTTATTGTTTGTACGCACAAGCGTCACGTGTCAACGGCAGACTACGTTTACAGGAGTCACATCAAAGCGCAGTCTCGTAAACTATTATATCTCGTAATATATAAACAGCGTGTGCGAAATCTGAATGAGGTGTATTTATTTTTTATTTTTTTAAGGAACACGGTAGGGTTTAAGTCATTAAAAGTCCGACATGCCCGTTGGAGCGTTTATTTAATTGATTTCTAAATCTTAGTTCTAGCCGATGCAATCCATAATTGCGTATATCCCAAATCTTTATCTTTCCTGGCTTTTACGAAGTTGGGATGTATTATTTCCTTTATTACAGAAAGTAGAATTAATTTATGTGATGATTGCCACTCCCAGCAGTTGCACTTCTCTACCAAAACTTTGATTGGAACTAGAATGAAGCGCAGAATAATTTTTGATTAAACTTCGCCGCCCTGCTTTCCTTTAAATTAACTGTGCTTCGACTTATTTGCGAGTTCATGAATATACTATTATTATACTTAACTGTTTTATTTATTTAATTAGTAATCTTCTTGGCTCTTCCAATAGCTTCTCTGATTGACTTATGACGTTACGTGTATTGTCTTACTTTTCGCACTTATACTCTTACTAGCGTGCGTCCGCGACTTCGTTCGCGTGCAGTTAGTTATTCTGCTCGGTTCTTATTAGTCGCAGCGTAATGTTATAAGCCTAAAGCCTTCGTAGGTTAATGGGCTATCAAACGCAAAAAGAATTTTTCAAAACGGACCTGTAGTTCCTGAGATTAGCGCGTTCAAACAAACATACAAAATCTTCAGCTTTCAGCCACCAGCGACCTCGTTCGCGTGGAGTTAGTTATGCTCCGCTTCTATTGGTCGCAGCGTGATGTTACATAGCCTAAAGTCTTCCTGGATTAATGGACTATTAAACGCAAAAAGAATTTTTTAAATCGGACCTGTAGTTCCTGAGATTAGCGCGTTCAAACAAATATACAAAATCTTCAGCTTTATAATTATATTAGTATAGATTTACTCGGTACAAGTTTACTGGGGTCTATAAAATGCAGCAACAATATACAGGCACTGTCTAAACAATACGAACAGTTATTTAATTAGTAATCTTTTTTTCTCTTCCAATAGCTTCTCTGATTGACTTATGACGTTACGTGTATTGTCTTACTTTTCGCACTTATACTCTTACTAGCGGGCGTCCGCGACTTCGTTCGCGTGCAGTTAGTTATTCTATGGTTCCATACGGGCAAGTTTAGCATTCAAAACTAGCATCAGTATACACAATCATCATCATCATCATCTCAGCGTTAATCCCAGTCGCATCCGTAGCTTTTCAGCTTAGGAGTCTGGGGTCCGCTTTACTAGTCTAACTGCTGATTTTGGCTAAACATCGATATTTCCGTGAAGCGACTGCCGTCTGACCTCCACAACCCGAAGGCGATATCATATTCATCATCAGTATACACAATATGAACAATAAAATCACACGCATTCCCGGCTTGACAGTTTTCAATTATGAATGGTAACGTTTCTTTTCCGAATAGCATCCAAATGTATTCTGGGGATCAGGGTAATTTACAAATAAAATTTAAACGACACTATTGGTGCAGTGGCTGACTTATTAACTGCTGCGCTGCGTGTCGCGTATTCGATTCCCGCACGGAACAAATATTTGCATGGCCTATAAGTAAATGTTCCGGGTCTGCCTGTAAGTTTAAATGTTCGTAAGCGCATCCACGATACACGAGTAATTCCAAGTGTGGAACAAGGATAATTTAAAAAAAATGGATAATTTGGCCAATTAATTAACTAAAGTAAAATTGTATATACACGCTGGAATTTTAATGGTTGTTTTCCCGCGGCAGAACGATTTGCTATAAGGAGTACTTTCGATGAATAGAGTAAAAAACAAAAATGTTTGTATTATAAAATAATTAAAAAAGTAAATAAAAAAAATCATCTACTCGAAAAAGTGAGAAAAGTTAATTACGCTAGATACAACTTGTAGGTACTACCCGTACTACTCGGAATGTACATGAAACCGCCTCAAAGGAAAGCAATGTATTTAATGTTCAAACCATAATAAGCTCCCGTGCGTTTTTTTATCACTATGTTAAATCTGCCATTTCAAGTTTCTAATATTTAATTTCATGATGAAACGATTGTATTACTAAGACAGAACCGTTTCGCTGCGGGAAAACAACCATTAAAATTCAACGCTGTATAGTTATGATCATTAATCTATCTATACTAATATATAAAGCTGAAGAGTTTGTTTGTTTGTTTGAACGCGCTAATCTCAGGAACTACTGGTCCGATTTGAAAAATTCTTTTTGCGTTTGATAGCCCATTAACCCAGGAAGGCTTTAGGCTATATGACCTCACGCTGCGACCAATAGAAGCAGAGTATAACTAACTCCACGCGAACGAAGTCGCTGGCGGCCGCTAGTATAATTATAATGCTGAAGATTTTGTATGTTTGTTTGAACGCGCTAATCTCAGGAACTACTGGTCCGATTTGAAAAATTCGTTTTGTGTTGGATAGCCCATTAATCCAGAAAGGCTTTAAGTTAACGTAACATCATGCTGCGACTAATGGGAGCGGAGCATAACTAACTCCACACGAGCGAAGTCGCTGGCTAACGCTAGTTTGGTATAACCCTATTCAGTGACAGCTGGGATGGCTAACGTGACAATGTTAAAGAAATCGTGCACCGCGCTCTTATTAAATTCTATTAAAATTGCTGGCTATGATGCAAGACTCTTGGACGGTTACTGCCTCTACGGAAGAAGACGTGGAAAAAGTTCAGGAACGCGCTAATCTCAGGAACTACTGGTCAATTTTGAAAAATTCGTTTTGCGTTGGATAGCCCATTAATCCAGGAAGGCTTTAAGGCAACGTAACATCACGCTGCGACCAATGGGAGCGGAGCATAACTAACTGCATGCGAGCGAAGTCGCTGGCTACCGCTAGTTTTGTATAACCCTACTCTCAGTGACAGCTGGGATGGCTAACGTGACCATGTTAAAGAAATCGTGCACCGCGCTCTTATTAAGTTCTATTAAAACTGCTGGCTATGATGCAAGACTCTTGGACGGTTACTGCCTCTACGGAAGAAAACGTGGAAAAAGTTCAGGAGCTTATACTGGAGGATGCCTAAATTAAGATTAAAATGATAACATTCCTACTATTTTATAGATCATTCAAAAGGCAGCGCAAAATTGGTGCAATGTCAAAAGCAAAAGCAAGTGGGGTTCGATTGCCGTAGGGAGTTTTTAAAGCTTTGTGGTGAAGCATTTTTGTTCAAATTGAGTTGTATCCTAAAAATTAATTTAATGTCCACCAGATAGATTTATAAAAAATATTGAACACGTATTTTTTCTTGCATGCAAATACTTAGGAAGATATATTGATTTGAACAAAATATACCACGGCGTGACGTAATTAGCCACCACTTTGTAACCTTAATGCGCTATATCTCAGTAGTTTTTGGTAATTTCGACAACATAAAAAATACGGGTCTTCATTTTTTTTATTACAAGACGGACTTATTATTTTTATGATTTTCATACCTTGGATAAATCCCTATTGTTACAGGTGATGAAACGCGAGTTAATCACCCAAGTAAGCAACAGTCCATTCAGTGGCACAAAATAAGTACATGTTGACACATGTTGGATGGGCGTACGTCAAATCGGACGCTTCGTAATATTGGCACTACATAAAACGTATAGCGATTATCGAGGATGATATACAGAGTGGTGCTGACAATACGACAATAAATGAAAACACAGACCATGCTGGTTCATAGGAATAATCCTGAACCATAGAAAAAAACCTAGCACCAAAAATAAAAAAAATGAAAATTTCAAACAAACTAAATCGCATAAAATTGCAAACGGAATAGAACATCCTTTAAAATATTGGTTCAATGACCTCCGATCAGCGGGCGACAGCGCGTTCCTGTATCGACTTGCTTTTTCGCGCCATTATTATTAAAGTTTAGTACCGCTGGATGCGGCGGTTATCAACCTGTAAGCGCTTCCTTATCAACATGTACATCATGTAGAAAATGTGAAAAATGAAAAACAATTTCCTGTGACTAAACTAATGGATGCATTATATAAATATATTTTTTATGGGTAGACTGAGAATGTGTTAAGGTACACGATGTTTAATTTATTGTCGTATTGTCAGCACCACTCTGTATAATATTCTCTTAGCATGTAAATTTCCTTTGTTTTTGTTTTTATTATACTGGTTCGGTGTAATAACTAATTTAATTGTTTGCTGCAACGGGTGACGTCATAACGTCGGCGCCGCGCTGGCTGTCATTGAAAACCAGCCCTGGGCTCTGTTTTGCATAGGGCCACAGCACTATGCTGAGCGACAGCCGTTTTGTGTGCATGTGACACAAGATCCCTCAACCATTTTTTTTATGTTTTTGTAACTTTTTGCGTCATTTTTAGCGGAAATAAATGTTTATTTTTTAATTCTTTTTTTTCGAATCGGCTTTGAATTTCTTAGACCGCAGAATAGTCTGCCGGGAAAATCATAACTACAACGTTTTGGGACTAAAAGAGAATTTTGCTGATTGAGTACAAAAAAGCAGATGTATCGTAAGACACCTGGTTGGAACGATGTGCTTTTTGTTGCTGGACCCTTGGCAAATAAGATCTAGAAAGGAAAAAGCGTAATAGTAGCTTAAAAGTTAATTCAAATCTGCAACCACTAACCAACTGTATAAAATATAACTGGTGAGAACCAGTTCCTTGCCTGTTTAGGGTTCCGTAGCCAAATGGCAAGAAACGGAACCCATATAGATTCGTCATGTCTGTCTGTCCGTCTGTCCGTCCTTATGTCACAGTCATTTTTTTCCGAAACTATAAGAGCTTCAGAAAAAAAAGAAGAACAAATTAAGAAAAAATATTGTTAAAAGTTGGTAGATAGATGTATTCTGTGAACAGCATTAAGATTTTGATGCAAAAATAAAAAATAATAATAAATATTGGGGCTCGCCATACTTAGAACTGAAACTCAATTTTTCTTTTTTCATCAAACACATACGTGTGGAGTATCTACGAATAGGTATCCCTAGAAAGATAACGTGCGCCTCAGAGGTGCCCGCAAAATACATATTTCGCAGCAATTTTTTTACCGACGCGTGTACAAGCTTGTGTTTCCTAGCCAATTCAGTCGTTGGTCAACACTTCCAAAAGACGGCTGCTACTGTTCGGTAAGTACCATAGTTTTGCTGTTAGAGCGATGTATTGCGCTCGGGAGGCGCATGTTTATCTTTTGTATAACTTATGCCACTTTCATAGTGAATTTGTTTTTGTTATTTTTACTAATGTTTACGGTAAGTAATAAAAGTTGTTTCTTTTTATTGTGAATACTTATTGCCATCAATTGTTTTTAGGAGTGTTTTAACACTGTGTCCAGCAGAAGAGTGTTGGATAAAACAGGAATTGTTTCTTTATTGACTAAAGAAGATGAGGGCGCTGATGAGGGCAGTGACAGTGAGATCGAGGAGCACGTCAATGACTAATGTTGATGGCCAAGAAGGAGTGATGACCTATGAAAATTCGAAGGATACTTCATCGCAGAATGTCACTGAAAATACTGGACATGACAAACGCATAGTGATTCCGCCTAATGATATGATCAGGGGCAATAATAGGCATGTTTGGTCTACTGCTAAAGGACAAAATACCAGAAATACGTCTACAATCAATATAGTTCATTCAAATTGTGCCTATAAATATTTTTGCACCGTGTTTGAAAACTAGGTTGGAAATTCCTATTTTATCAAGACGCTTGAGAGAAAGTATTGAAAAACCCCACAAAGTAACTAAAAGATGTCTGAAGAAGCTGATGAAGAACCACTAACTGAAATTCGATGGTACCTACTGTTGCTTATGTACTAAAAAAGGAAAAGAATTATTCAAAATAACGTCCATAACATTGTGCGGAGAACATAAAAAAGTTGTTTGCAACAATTGTCTTTATCCGTTATTTCTTCCCGTATTTTTTTTAAATTTAAGACTGATTATATTATAATTAATTAGTTAATAAGAAAAAAAACACTATAAAAGTTGCCTATTTTTTAAAATTTCTATCTAAGTACAGAAGACTTCTAATTTTTTTTCATTTTTGTTCATTTTTATTAAATCCTACAAATTTTAAAATTTTAAATTAAAAGTAATGATAATACGTATGTATATTATTTACTTATTAATAATTCAGCAATTTACAGTAGTAAATGAAACAAAACTAATTACATTCATCAAAAAAAAATTGGCTATTAAAACGGTGCGCCTCTGAGACGCATGTTTATCTTTTCAGTACAAAAAAATAACATTATCTTTCTTGGGAAATGATATCGAGGTTTCTAATATATTTTTTTTTCTAAACCAAATAGTTTGCGTGACAGACGCTTCCAAAGTGGAAAAAAGTTGCCCCCCCCCCCCTCTCTAACTTCTAAAATAAGAAAATGAAAAATCTAAAAAAAAACATATGATGTACATAACTATAAAAAGTAGCAAAGAAAATTGTTTTGAACGAGATCTAGTAAGTAGTTTTTTTTTAATACCTCGTAAATCGTAAACCACTTTTTACCGCGTAAGCTTTCATAAAAATAACTTAAATCCTTTAATTTCATAAATCAATGGTACGGAACCCTTTGTGCATGAGTCTGACACGCACTTGACCGATTTCTTAATTATTTCGTCTCTCTGCTTCAGTTCTAAATGGATGCAGCTTAAAACTAGTACTTTATACAAATTACTGCCTATCCTATGACACCCGTAACATAGAATAAAGAGAGGGAAGTACGTTATCTTCATACAAACGGACCGCGCGCGGCTTGTATGTGTGCGCCATAGTATCTATGCGTCGCCGCACGCACACCTAAACACAATATTAGAGTGCCTATGACTGCGCTAGTCAGGGGGGGTTCACTTAGAACATCAGCAACTGAAGCAAAGTGACTAATGACATCTTTGAACGTGAACAGCATACCTAAACATTGTTTGGTACCCATGGCATGCCGATAGGTGCCGCTATAATAAAATTTAACTTTTCTAACTAGATTGTCGATAATGTCGATAAAGCAGTGCACTGTGGTTTGTGGTCACGGCTTGCACGTGTTTGTTTGTTACGTATTCATTTTGCGCATATTTCTTGGTTTTCGAGAGGATTTCTGTGTTATTGACGTCGAGTTGAGATCTCTTGGGACCTCCTCCGTCCTGATAATCAGCCTTACCCGGAAATCAGTTCAGCCTTCGCAGTGTTGTACCTGTGCGCTGTGAATTGTGATTCCATAAGAAATCGTGAAATACACTCTTATAATTGCGAAAAAAACGCTTGTGTTCTGTGTGTGTCTTTTAAAATAGAAAAAATGCCGCATCACTGTGCTCTTGGATGTAAGAACATAAGAAAAGTTTAAAAGTAATAAATAAATATTTTGTTATTATATTCTATTATGTGGTTTTATTTCTATTATATTCATTACATTAATGTTACTTCCGCTAAAAGCTATTTAGTTTCAATGATTTATAATCTCTGTAACTTGCTGAAACAAAATAGCTTTTAAGGAAGTAACATTAATAACCTCTAATCAATAGGACCATACAATATATCTATCTATAGCTATGGTATGCGTAGGTATATATATATTGACGTTAATGTACGTTCAGAAAACCAGGGGGCGCTTTCAAACGATATGCACAAAATTCTCTCGAGAGGGCTCTCTTTTACCCTATTATTATTATACTCTTTGGCGCTAGTCGCGGCTAGCACGGAACGAGGTTCGCGCGTCACGGCTTTTCGGCACATTAGCTTTTAAAAAATGATCACATAAACTGCAAAGTTGGTATGTCTATTTATGAACAAATAAAAGACTTATATTTTTCAAATTATATTTCTAAAAGTTATTTACAAGGATACGGATATATTACACATTAAAGTTTAATAACAACGCGTTTCGTAATAGTCGAAACCGAAGAAAGTAGGTATTTTCTGTAGCTAATTTGTAATTTTGTATTAAATGTGTGATTCAATAGATGTTATGTTTGTATTATTTATATTTGTATTAATTAAAAATAAAAATAAATATGGTTCTTTATGTGTACAAAACTAAAAATAAAAATTACAAAAAAAAAACTGACTAGTATATGTAAACTAAATACTAAGCAAATAATTTAAACATAAGCTCTTAGTCTATAAATATTTGTTAGCGGTTTGGGCGACAACCGTAACCGACGAAGCGCGGACAGTTGTCAACCCTAAGACAGTAGGCAATTAAATCGCGGATTGGGTCGCAGATAACCTACTTCCCCTCTTTATTCTATGCCCGTAACCTGCACAATGACTGTAGGGAGCGGTAAGCTGCGCCGCTCGGGAATGTTTTTCGTGCACTGCATTTTCAACGCACTAGCATGTAGACTTGAAAATCAAAGAGAGTATTATTTGACATTCTAGAAAGATCTCTGTTGGATTCTTAATTCACGACTGAACACTCCGCGTACAAGGCTGAAATCAAATGCGTAATAAAATGCCGTCGCGGTACTTATACACTCCTGCTACCTGGCTTATAGTGTGAACATTATTTACAATAAAGCAGTCGTAATGTAAAATAATTACCAAATATATTTCAATAGTCTGCTACTATGAAACGATCTGCGAGTATAAATCCCGCCCGTGGGACGGCGACAGGAAATTAAACTCCTGCACTTGTTTGTACTCCACTCAAAGTTTGTATATAATATTACTAGCTCTACTCTTGCCTTCAGTGGATGTTGGGTAACAACAATAATGTGTCACTAAGGTGTAAGTACCATAGAAAATGAAAGATCTTTTTGCTTTTTTAAGATTATTTTGTTACTTCGTCTCTTATTCATGTAGCTTTCATGTTAGGAATGACTTTAAGGATACTGAAAACCGCCTTAAGAGTATCATCAATTATCTGCCAGTGAAATTGCGGTTAAAATCAGTTCAGACGTTTGAGGAGTAGCCGGAACAAACAGACCACTATTGAATCAAAATTGTAAGTATTGTGTTAAAATTTCAAAGCATGCATTTTTAACCGACTTCAAAAAGGAGGAGGTTACTCAATTGGACCGTATATATGTTTTTTTTATGTTTGTTCGCGCATAACTTCGTCATTTATAAACCGATTTTGATCATTCTTTTTCTGTTGGAAAGAAGACGTTCCCAAGGTGGTCCCATGATAAGGATATCAGGGTTTGATGGTGGAAGTCCAGAGAAAACAAAGGGAACTTTTAAAAATTGGGGGGCGACTAGTGCATTTCTTAGCATTTTCATGAAGTATTTTAAAACCACTACAATTTAATAAAGGTCTGGAGTAGATCTGTTGATGGAGCTGGGAGACAGTCGAAGGAACTCCTCAACAATTCACAGCAACTACCTTGTGGTTGGGCTCGATTAATTTATATTGATAAGAACTTTACACCTAGATGGTTGCGACTCTCATAAGAGCTCTAATGATGAAGACAAAGGCCAGTTCCGGGAACTCCTCAACGGTTTCCAGTAGCTACTTTGTGGTTGGACTTAATTCATTTATATTGATGAGACTTTTGCACCCACTGGGTTAAAATAATGGTCTGCAGTAAATTTGATGATGAAGACCATAGGCAGTTGAGGGAATAGGTACTTACGAGTAAAAATTAAAGTAAACAAAAGTACGTCGTTTCCCAACTATATTTGCGTCAGCTTCCAGTCTGACCGGATGCAACTGAATACATAGTACTTTTAACAACTAAAAAATGTAAAATAAAAGTTTTTTTACAAAAAAACAACCGACTTCCAAAAACCATTATGTAAAGTGAAAAATAACTAATTTCGGAAGTCGGTGTCTAAAACGAATATACAAAACCAAAGACACCAACTTCCGAAATTAGTTATTTTTCACTTTACATAATGGTTTTTGGAAGTCGGTTGTTTTTTTGTAAAAAAGCTTTTTTAGTAAAACGGTGCAATCGTTTTTTTTTTAGGTAATGTTGGTCCGCACTAAGAATTGCTCCAATATCGTAGATGCCTTTAAGAAAAATTTTATCTCACATACAAAAACAGCCAGATCCGGAACAACTGTTTGTAGCCCATACAAATATTTGATCCGTGTGGGGATCGAACCCGCGACACGCAGCGCAGTAGTCGATCACTCAACTACTGCACCAACCGTGCCGTCAAACAAATCACACTTCATATAGACTTCGATAGAGTTGGGTAAAAGCTGTATTGTAGCATATTAATCTGCTTATCAGACCATAAAAAACGCAGAGTTGGGTAAAACACAGTGACTAGTTAACACAGTACCTTTTGGGAAAGAAGACGTAAGACCAGATGTCAGATATTTGGGCGTCAGACTACACTAAAAGACCCCAAAATGCCGGTTAAGCTTAAGGGACAGATCTATAAGACCATCATTAGACCTGTCCTTCAATATGGCAGTGAGATGTGGCCTGTGCTTGAGCGACACAAGCAGGAGTTGCATGTCACGGAGATGAATATGCTGCGGTGGATGTGTGGAGTTACGCGGAATCACCGCATCAGGAACTCCCGCATCCGAGGCAGTCTTCGTGTCCGTAACATAGCAGACAAACTGCAGGAGGGTCACCTGCGCTGGTACGGCCACGTCTTACGAAAACCGGCACGTTACGTGGGTAACAAATGTCTTACCATGGCGCCTCCGCCGGGCCGGAACAAGCGGGGTAGACCAAAGAAGTGTTGGCTTGACGTTGTAAGAGATGACATGCGTGCCAACAATCTCTCACCACAGGATGCTAAAGATCGCGCGAAATGGAGAAGAATATGCAGGAAAGCGGACCCCGGGCTCCAACGCGAAAACCGCGGAAGCAACCGGGACAAACGCTGAGATAATGATGAGACTACACTAAAAGACCGTTAAAGATCTATGAAATATAGATAGCTACAAACGTCTTAAACTGCTTTTCCAGGCAAGGAAATGTACCATCACCATTCATACAGGTATAATAGTACCCGAGCTACTTGCATGCTTATGTGCAAGAATATTCATAACAACTGGAAATAGAAGCATGCGCGGTATTTTTTTAAATTAGCAATGGGGTGAATACCATAGTCAGGATGGGGAACGTTTGCCAGGGCAATATTCACATAATTGGATCAACACGAGCGACGGCCCAAATAATAATTAGTTAGTGAAATATGCACAACATTATTAAAGGTCTGCTTTATTTGGCGTTCTAATATTACTATTCCTTATTATTCATAATGGTTTAGAAGGGGACGCAGTTGGGGGAGACGTGCAAGTTTTTAATTTCAGTTTCAATCTATTAGGTGACTACTATGACAAATATTTTAAACGTTACCTAAAAGTTTAAATAAAACCCTTTCTTTTAGTATTTACTTGTTCGATTTGTTTAAAGGAATAGTAGTGTTGAATGATAAACAGAAAATAAAGAGTCTGTCTGGGTTCAAACCAAACCGTCTATTTCAACAGTTTTTAATATAATAATATATCGATCATATGTATACACGTACATACATATATCAATCGATGATAATATATCTTCGATATCACCTTCGGGTTGTGGAGGTCAGACGGCAGTCGGTTCACAGAAAATATCGAAGTTTAGCCAAAATCAGCAGTTAGTCTGGTAAAGTGAACCCCAGACTCCAAAGCTGAAAAAGCTTCGGATGCGACTGGGATTAACGCTGAGATGAACAAGATTAATATAATAGCTTCATTTAATATTTCTCATTTTAATTCCTCTAATTTCATTACTGACTCCTACACAGTATTACAAATTCAAGCAACACATACACGCATGCATTTGTTAATACCATAAGCCTATTAGTGAGATCACAAACGTTTCAGAAATACATCCCCAAATTGCTTTAGCACTTAACGATATATATATGCGCCGAATCAGTATAGTATATCAATCAGCAGGCCTGAAGCATATTACTCCCACATAAGTCCATTGTGAAATATCAGACAACCTACGGGTATCTACTCAACAATATTACACCTGACACCTCGGTGCAAGAGCTGTCGAAATGTTTGAAATTCGCAAAGCAATTTCCACTGAGTAAGCTCTTCACAGAACAATTATGCATGGAATTATTTGATGAAAATAATCGCTATTTTGGTTTCGTCTTGGTCTAAGTTCTATTAATATACTTTGTTTTGTTTTAGATGGAAATATGTACATTGCAGTTACAATAGCGAAATAAGTACTTGTACAAACAACTGAGCGCACTGTATGTGTATCTATTTTGTATTTCATATTTATTTATTAAAATATGAAGGACAAAAAGTTCTCCATGTCCTTCTCCAGGCTCCAAGTTACACGTTCATCAAATTATCTAAACGATTAATTCAGTAATTTAGGTAGGTAAGAAAAGGTATGACTTATAATATTACCAGCTGTTGCTTGTGACTCAGCCTACGGATGTTGGAGAGCATCCCACAAGAACGGACTGCCAATAAAATGTATCCTAAAAATAAATTCGTTCAGAATTAGTAACAAACGATCAACCAGTAAATTTTCACAGGAGTAGTGGGACTTGGCTCAGCATGAACGAACAATGCTTTTAGGCCACGGTAAAACAAATCAATATTTTTAGGTCGCGTTCTTAATTGACTTCGGTACAGCATCATTAGTCATGATTGACGTAGCTTACCAAAGTAATTGGTGCTGTAAATACTGTCATTTATATAATAACACAAATAGAATAAAACTTTTTAAAACACCTGAGCCCTGAATCGAGAATTTTTTTTTAACGTGCTGGGTGCTCTTCATATTGTTATTGTTCGAATGTGACCCCAACCCTATAAGATACACTCATGTAGGTAGGTACTTCACTTGGGTACCCTCGTTTATTCGTCCACTCAGCCATATAATAAAATACAATGTTTCTATACTCCATTTATTATAGCATTAGACAGAAGTTAAAAAAGGCTCTTTTAAGTGCACAGTTTGCAAAAAAATACAATAAACACTATTACAGTCAAGATTGATGTAGAGTTAAATATTATCAATTTAAATAGCAACTGTCACACCTAATTTGTACTTATTTAAGCCATCTACGTTCTTAAATTACATGTCCTTCATTTAATATTATTTATTTTTTAAATAAAATAATGTCGTGTCAATGCTTAAAATCTAAAAGAAGCAGAGGCAGACAACGCCCGAAACGTTTTTTCATGTAACTATAACTCAACCAAATCTAAAATGTTACCTATTCCCTTCCTAAGTTGTGGCAGCACGTGTTTTTTAATTTTGTTGGTTTATAATATCATCTATCTGCAATTGTCAATATTGACATACCGTTATTCGCTTGTGGATACTTGTGAATGCTACGCCTTCTCTCGTTGTTATTGTTGAATATTCGTGGTTTAGTTGTCATTTGTTACTGTTTTTCTGTTTGTTATTGTTTTGTTATTGTTATTAGTGTTAGTTTTGTGTTGTACATACAAAACAGTACGTTTTGTTGAATTATGAACACGGACTATCTCGGTGCAGGTCCAAGTGGCTTGCAAGCACAACATGTACGTTCTGAAACTGCTGGTAAAGCTGAGCAACGTCAACAGCGAAAAAAACGTGGCCCCAACGTTGATCATGAGGTTAAAATATTGTCTCCCAAGAAAAAGCGATCAAAGCAAAGACCTCTTTGTTCTGCAGAAAAAACAACAGTTATAAATATTCATAAAGACGTCAAGGGATCCATGCCAGAAGGTACCCCTGCTTATAAGACGCAGTTAATTAATAAAACTGCAGAAATTGCAGGTAAAGATCATATCCAATGCAGAAATTGCAGGAATTTAAGGATTTTACTATAAAAATAAATATATTTGAAAATAGCATGCTTTGTGAGGTACTAATATACACTATTAATCATTTTATAGGCATATCTCGTGCAACGGTCTATAATATCCTCAAAGAGTACAATATAAAAGGTCGCCTGCAATCACCCCCTCCTCGCCAACGGAAATACTCAAAATCTGATGAATATGATGATATAACATTAAGTGGAATACGAAGAAAAATTCATTCTTTTTTCTTTGATAATGAATTACCAACATTGGATAAGATTCTGGAAGCCGTAAATAGTGATGAGTCTCTACCCGATTTTAAAAGAAGCACTTTATATAATTTAATTAAGAACAAATTAAAATTTACATATATTAAAAGAAGTAGAAAAAGTGCCCTTATCGACAAACAAGAGATTGTGTTATGGAGGGTGAAATATCTTCATGAAATTAAGAAATTAAGGAATGAAGGAAAAAAAATATATTATTTAGATGAGACTTGGCTAAATGAAGGTACAGTGCTGCTAATATTTATGAAGTCTGGAAGAAGGGGGCTTTACATAACTCGGTAAATAGCTTATCAAGTTATGTAAAACCTCCTTTATGCAAAACAATACAGTGAAGTATTATTAGTTCAACATAAGTTGAATTAATATTGCATTTACATCTACAACTTTAATTATACAAACAGGACACACAAAAAGCAAGGTATGGCAAGACACCACTATTAAGTCTTCAAAGGAAGCACACCGAGCAGGCTTATCAACTGGTTTAAAGAACCCAACTGGAAAAGGGAAACGTCTTATCATTGGCCATATTGGTAAAACTTTTATTTTATTTTTAATTCATTAACAATTGTCACATTACCAAAACATTAATAAAATGACCACTGCATTTTCGGTCACTAAAACTGGTTAAGTCTTAATACTTTCCCTCGGAGAAAGATGTTTATGGTTTTAGAATCATCTGTTCAAGGACATTAATGATGCAATTAATTTCGGTTGCTATTTAAAGGTTAAAATCTATTTCCAGCAATCAAGTATTCTATGCCACCGGTACACAATTATTGATTTGTTTTTATTTCATTTCACAGGATCAACAGATGGGTTTTTAATGGATGGTGAACTAATATTTGAAGCCAAAAAGTGTGATGGAGACTACCATTCTGAAATGGATGCACACAATTTTGAAAAGTGGTTCAAACTAATATTATCTAAAATCGAGAGTGGTTCAGTTATTGTTATGGATAATGCGCCATATCATTCAAGAAAAGTGGAGAAGCTGCCAACTACAGCCACACGAAAGGCAGATATTCAGGAGTGGCTGAAAAACAAAAGTATTCCTTTTGAGGAAAAAGACCTTAGGGCCACTTTATTAGAGAAAGTGAAACAAGTAAAACATTTGTACCAAAAGTTTGTAGTAGATGAGATGGCTAAAGAAAAAAATGTGTTAGTGTTGCGCCTCCCACCTTACCACTGCGAGCTCAACCCAATCGAATTAGTATGGGCTCAAGTGAAGGGATATGTAGCACAAAACAATAAATGTTTTAAATTAGAGGAAGTGAAGCAGTTGCTCCCTCAAGCACTCACAAATATAACTGCAGAGAAATGGCAATCTTGCATTGCTCATACGATTAAAGAAGAGGAAAGATTTTGCCAACTTGATGGTATAATGGATAATGTTGTAGAAAGATTCATTATTAACGTTGGTGAATCTTCTTCATCATCATCAGAGGATGATGAATAAAGAATTCACATATCTATCACATCCATTAATTATATCATTAAGGTGGCAAAACCTTTTCCCTTATTTAATAGCCTTAAATAATAGTTTTTAATAAACTGATTGTTACTATTTTTTTTCATTTCATGTATCTATTCCAAGCATCGTCATGAGTAGATACATAGAATACGCTTTGCCATACATAGAAGTCATACACTTACATTAAAATCACATACATTATTTGTTAAAATTGTTCGAACTTGACTTCAAAATAAAAGGTTTTGTACTCCTGCTTCTGCGAGCCTCTTTTTTCTAATGTTATAATAAATGGAGTATAAATAATTCTAAGCTTTTTATTGGTCCGTCTCTACCAAAATGGTGAAATGAAGCAACTCGCTGAAACCAACATGTTCCAGCCTATCGATTCTGTTAATAATCGAAGTCGTGAGATGTTTGGTGAAGTAAGAGTGACAAATCAATAGTGTCAATGCTTTAGAATTTGAGAAATAAACAATTCATCACATCTTGATGGAGTGTGCACGGGGCGAACGCCTCAGAAGGCTGTTACCTAAATCTTGTAATAATGGCGAATGTAATAGTATTTTATGTTCTCCTATGTCAGATGCGGCTAAAATAAGTTATAGAATATATTACAATCATTTCATGTAATCCGTACTAATATTACAAATACGAAAGTATCACTGTCTGTCTGTCCGGCTTTCACGCCAAAACTACTGAACCGATTGTAATGTAATTTGGTACACAGATAGTCAAGAGCCTGAGATAGGACATATGCTATAGAAAATCCAGCTATGTCCAATAGGAGCAAAGTAGTAACAAAAAATGTAACGAAAACGGGAGTAGACATATTGCTCCCATTATTTAAACAGAAGCTTATTTTATATCAACTGAGCTCCTGTAAACTGAAGTCCACGCGGACGAAGTTACGGGCAACAGATAGTTAAGTATATAAAGTATGGCTATTACAGAGCAACATAAGCAATAGGGATGTTACTTGGGTAAAAAAAAATATTGATTCTATTTAGTCCGTCATTCAGATTATAGAAAAATATTGGATACGTATATTTTAAAATTGACAAATATAAAAAAGATCAGGAGTGGTGGCTGGTGACGTCAGTGGTCTCTAAAAAGTGTAGCATGCAGTGACGTCACACGAGTTTTCAAAGCACTGTGTCGCCTTCATTTTTTGTTGATGAAAATAGATCCTGTTGATTGTTTTTAATTGTTTTTTAGAAATCTGACTGACGGACTAATTAGTTTTTTTGAATCAAATACCCTATTCTGACAAAGCTTTTTAAATAAAGATAAAAAAAAAACAATTATTATCAGTTACAAGGATAGCTCCCTCCGAGCTCACTTCACCTTTCTCGGTTACAGAATCACACTGCAGAACCAAAGTATCGAGTTTAAGTGACATTTGGTAGACGTCACATCTACGTACTCGATTCCTTGGTCCTGGAAAATGTTGAGTTCCAGCACGCTGTTTTCTTTCACAATTTTCTCGCACTGAGTCCGCGTAGTGGGTTATGGCCCACCCCTTTTCATCGCGAGCAGGCTAGTGGCCTAGCAGTGAGTACATTATCGCTTAATTCTGTTATGATCATTCATTGATTTGGTCAATTATTTAAACTTTTCGCATAAAGATACTTATCCCAGAAAGACTGTTGTCGCAGATACGGTCGGCCTAAATTGACACTAACCTTGTACAGAATTATTTGAAAAGCTTAATATAAATAGGTATATAAATCAATGGCCGTTTGTCTTGCCAAAATTCGAAAATGGCTCGGCAAATTATTATTAATTTATTTTTTTGTAAGTTGATGTGAGTGTACAGTATACAGATGTTAAAAAAAGTATTAGTTTAGGTTACAATATGTTTATAACATGAAGTAATTAAGCGAACAATCTCGTTCGCATAATATTCTATCAACAATCATTCGATTTGGACAGGGGTTTATGATTATATTAGAGTCGGTGCATTATAACCAACCTGGCTGTTTATAATAATGTGAGAAGTCATGACAGCTCTGATAAAACATTCGTTTCAACACAAAACAAGATGTCAAATAATATAACAAACATTGATATTAATAATATATTAATTAAAAAAAAAGATTTACAAAAGTATTATTATAGTATTTATACCACAAAATCGCCAATATGCCTGTAAAGCCTATTATCCGCCTTATGAAAGGGTTACCCCAGGATCTATTTTCATCTGAAGGGCTCTTGTACCAAGACTGGCACGCTGTAACCCCATGCCAACGAGCAATCACCACACGATTTGGGCTAGAGATACAACGGGAGCAGGAAGATTACTTGAAAAGACATCCCGAGGTAACATTTTATAAAGTTCGCAAGTGTTTTAAAGCCAATAACAAAACATAACCAAACACAAAACATGACATTGACTATGTGTCCATTATAGTGTACTAGCTGTTGTCCGCGTCTCCATCCGCGTGGACTTCAGTTTACAGCGCGCGGTGGTTAAAATGAGCTCAGTTGGCATAAAATAAGCGCCTGTAAAAATAATGGAAGCAATATATACGCCCGCGTTTGCTCCTATTTTCGCCATTTTTTTTTTTACTACACTGCTCCTATTTTTCATTGCAGGATGTTATATAGCCTATGTCCTTTCTCAGGCTCTAGACTATCTGCGTACCAAATTTCATTACAATCGGTTCAGTAGTTTTGGTGTGAAAGCCGGACAGACAGACAGGCAGAGATACCTACTTTCACATTTATAATATGGATTGTACCTGAAGAGAACTAGCATCACGTTAGAAAGCCTTCCTTAACAATTGGTCTATGAAATACGACAATATTTTTTTCGTATTTCAAATCCGGTTGTGGTTGTGGTTGTGGTGTGGGTCACGGAACAATTATTTGTATGACCTACACGTAGTTGTTCTGGGTCTGTTTGTTTGTGTATGCGAGTTTATATGTTTGTAAACGCACCCACGATACAGGAGAAAAAAAAATCGCTCATAAATTATTTTCCACTGATCATAACCTCTTGGGTTGTATCCAAAAAAATAATTTAATGTCCATCAGATAGATTTATAAAAAATATTGAACACGTATTTTTATTTTTTCTTTCATTCAAATACTTAGGAAAATATATTGATTTGAAATGTCGCATGACGTCACTCCGTGGTACAAAATATACGACGGCGTGACGTAATTAGCCCCCACTCCTTAACTCTAATACGCTATATCTCAGTAGTTTTTGATAATTTTGACAAAATAGAAAATACGTGTCTTAATTTTTTTTATTATCTATAAGACGTACTAATTATTTTTTAGATTTTCGTACCTAGGATACATCCCTAATAGTTATGGCAGAAAGCGATATAGCGGGGACCGTATGTTTTGTAAATTGTATTTATTTTTGGCTATACATTTTCTGGTGTACAATAAAGTATAAATAAATAAACATGACATAAAGCCTGTCTACTATGTCGGGGCAGACGAAGAACTATGTAAGTATGAGGAAAATATGTATGAGGAAGAAAATCTAGTGTGGAATCTTCCCAATAAAGGCTCCTACACACAGTGCCGGCGGCAGGGCCGCCGGGTAAGCCGCCGGCAAAGCCGCCGTGCACCCGGCGGCATACAAAGCCGCCGGGTGCCGGTGGTTTGCCGCACAAAGGAGGCGCCGGCATGGCCGCCGGGGTGTGCCGGCGGGTTACGCGGCTTGTCGGCGGCAGTTCGTGCCTGGCATTCGAGCGGTAGTGGTGTGCGGTTTGAGTGTATTCAACAAATTAAAATGTCGTTTCATTGGGACGACGAAATTGTGTTGCTATTAATTGATATATATTAAATATAAATATTTCATGAAAATGATATATTATGGAATACCAGAAATGCAGCGACACTGCGGCGGCAGTGCTGATGATTTTCGTATTCATTGTAGCCAACCAACCAAAAAACAATTTCACTTCACTAGCGTTCTATGTGACTGTCACAACCGGAATGATGCTTGACGGCTTTGTGCGGCTTGTGCCGGCGGCTCGTATTGCCGGCGGCATAGCCGCTTGGCATGAACCCGGCGGCATTGCCGCCGGCATGTGTGTAGTAGTCTTAACAACTGCAAGGGCTAGTTGCTGATATGTTTATACGGGTACAGATATTTATTTATTTATTTATTAGGTTAGCCAAGAGTTATGTACACTAATACTTTTATGGAATACAATTTTACAAAAAATAAACAAGAAATATTAATTAACAAAATAGTAAAAACAGGATTATTATAATTAAAACAAGTAAATTAATTAATTTATTCTTAAGATTATTAAACAATTATTATTAGAGATGTGCCGACTAGTCGCCGACTAGTCGGTTAAGCCGACTATTCGGCCGCTTTTGTAGTCGGCGAGTAGTCGGCGACTAGTCGGCAAAAAACGCCGACTAGTCGGCGTTTTACTTTGTATGTATTTCTCATTAATATGTACTATATCAGGGGAACTGAAATGAAATTTACTAGCTTTCCGCCCGCGGCTTCGCCCGCGTGGGTTATATCGCGCTTTTTGGAAATCTCGGGAATATCAAATTATTCTGGGATGAAAAGTATCCTATTGTTTAATCCGGATTTTTAACTTACTAACTTAGGTCCTTACATATGAAATTGGCGTTTTGTCGTAGGCACTGGCCACTTTGATCTCAAATATCTCCTCTTTGGTAATTGGTTTAGAATTCCAAATTCAAATTAATTATCTATTTACTCATCAATTTGTGTATCGAAAAGCGTTTTTCTTTTGTTTTTTTTTCTTTTGGTTTTTTATCTACGTCATTGAGTTTACAAAATGTTGGTCTAACTGCAATGCTTCGATGTCGCCTTCGGGTTGTGGAGGTCAGACGGCAGTCGCTTCACGGAAAATGTCGAAGTTTAGCCATATCAGCAGTTGGACTGGTAAAGCGGACCCCAGACTCCAAAGCTTAAAAGGCTTCGGATGCAACTGAGATTAACGCTGGGATGATGATGATGATTGAATTTACAAAATGGAAAATTTAAAGTTTCGCGTTATTCACGAATATGAGTTCCGCCACAGGTTCCGCCGTGGCACCAGTGCTGCAGAAACGGGTCGAAGAATTAATGTTGTGTATGGGAGTAATAGACAGCTTCCGACATAGCTGAGAGGATTAGCAAGCTGAAGTGGCAATGGCCTGGTCACATATGCCGCAGGACCGACAACCGTTGGGGTAAACGAGTCCTTGAGTGGAGACCGCGTCTCGGCAAACGTAGCGTAGGACGCCCTTGGGCGTGATGGAGCGACGACACCAAAAAGGTGGCTGGTAGTGGCTGGCGGAGAACTGCTCAGGATCGAGCTTGTTGGCGTGCCATGAAGGAGGCCTATGGCCAGCAGTGGACGAGTAAAGGCTGATGATGATGATGATGATGATGGGAGTGGTGTCACTAGAGAAAGCGCAGTGAGTATGATACAAAACGCCAATTTCATATGTAAGGACCTAATATCTGTAATACAAACAAAACAAAGCTATTACCTTCTTAAAATTGGTATTAATTAACAAACATTTATACATTATTTATACATAAACATTTATTAATTGTTAATCAAATAAAAAAGTAGGTATTTTATAATTACCAACAGATTAAAAAAATAAACATTCAATATTTTAAACACGAACTGTTTCAAGAAAAATAAAAAGGAAACATAGGAACTTATATGATTAACCGGACACAACCCAAAATAAAATGTCATATTTCTATAATAAAACATAGCAAAATCTCTTTACTACGACTGTAAAGAGGCCGACTAGCCCACTAGTCGGTTAGTCGGCCAAAGTGGTAGTCGGTACATCTCTAATTATTATGACTTCATTTAAAGGTAACGTTACCACGTGGGAGTCTGGTAGGGGCGCGGAATCCAAAAGGTCAGGCAATGTTGGGCATTCAATTCTATTTCTGATCAGTTTGTAAAAGAATAAGGCGTCTGTAATATTGGCTCTGGTTGATAGTGGCAGCATCTTGAAATATCGCAATCGAGTGTATTAGGACGGCAAGCATTTAGATTTACCATGTGAAAATGCAAGGTGCCACAAAAAGCGTTTCTGGACTCGCTCTAATCGTAACATATGTGTAGCGTAGTGTGGTCTCCCATCAACACTGCAATACTCTTAAGATACTGCGAACCAAAATATTGTACAACATGATTTTAGTGCTACTCTGTTTCAAACTTTTGGTATTCCTAATAACAAACCCCAACATTTTTGAAGCCTGCTCCATGTGTGGTATAAACGTTAGTTTATAATGGAACAGGACACCTAGACCTTTAATTTTTTCCGCCTTATTTAATTTCTTGTTATCAATCATGTATTCTGAACGCATATGATTCATCATTCTAGAGGAACTTATTTAATAACACTTTTTAATGTTCAGTTCCATTCCTTTTTTTTTAATAATTATAAACTAGTGCTTGACTGCAATTCCGCCTGATGGTAAGCAGTGATGCAATCGTTGAGTGTAAAGCGCACTAGTTTATTAAGCCTATTCACTTAAAAAACTTAGGAATAGGAAGGATGACGGCAGTTGAGCGAGGTGATGCAATGTTAAACCCAAGACCAACACGACCAAACGATGCTGCGCTAGAGGGAGATTGATCTGGAGACTCTCCACGACCAAATTTTCGAGACAACAACATTTGGCGCATCGTACCCGCCACACATCGCAACACAACTGCTCAGACCCGTCCTCCGTACGGTTTCACCAGACATCATGCCGGACCACGACGAATCGCTTGGCGGCAAGACTTTGTCTGGTGGGTGGTAACTTCCGCCGGCAGCCGATGTTATGGCCTACCACCGAGAAATTCAATTGTATTGAATTCGATTTCAATTCGATTTGAATTCGATTGTAGGTACACCATTTAAATAATCTGTCTATATCTTCTTGCAAAAGTATAGGGTCGTGTGATGATTCGATACATCTAGCAAATTTTAAATCGTCGGCATATAGAAAGCAATTCGAATACTGAAGACAATGGGGGAGGTCGCTAACAAAAATATTGAAAGCACTGGGGCGAGCTGGGAGCCTTGTGGAGCTCCGGAAGTTATAGAGACAGTTTCGGTTCGAAAACCATTGACAACGACATAGAATTCCGGCTCAGTTAAGTAAGATGCAAGCCATTTCAACAAAAATATGATGACACCATACAATGACTGCTTGTAAATTAGTATGGAATGCGAATATTTGTCGAAAGCCTTGCTAAAATCAGTGTATACAACATCGCATTGTTTGTTAGCGTCTATACACTGTACTTGAGCCTCCATGAATGTCAATAAGTTTGTTGTTGTAGACCTAGAAATAACAAAACCGTCTTGGTGGTCACTAAGGTAAAGATTAAAATGACGTTGAACATGGGGGCATATCATCGACTCAAAAACTTTAACAAAGGTGGAAAGAATAGAGATGGGTCTGTAATTCGATATGCAATCCTTGCCGTCCGATTTAAATACAGGCACTACTTTGACCTTCTTCCACTCAGCCGGGAGAATTCCTGTGGTTAAAGATGCAGCAATAAAGGAGGGATCCCGTCAGGACCTGCTCCTTTACAGATGTTTTGGGGATTTCAACTTATTTAGTATGGTATCGCTCTCTATCACTGGAATTGTTAAACATTGGCTGTTTTTCAATGAGCTTAAATAATCCGATTCAAAGCGATCAAAGTTTAAGTTAGTGTCAGGAGTGTACAGACGAAAAATACTTAGCAAAAAGATCACAGATGATTGGGCCATTAGATGAAGTAGTCTGTCCGTCAGTCATGATTAAGGGGTAGGCACTAGTTCCCCCGCGCTTTGCTTTCATATGAGACCAAAATAATTTAGGATTCTTATTTATTTCTGCTTCTAAATTAGCCATGTATTATTGGTACAAACTTATATATGACCTTAACTACAGTATTCTTACTAAAAATAAATAAAATATTCCCCAAAGCCGGTTACAAAAACTTAAACTGTCATAATGACCTCTCCTCCGTTACAATATTAAACGAACATAACTATTATAATATAATAATTATGTTTGCTTAATATAGTAATTGTATAAATATAGGTAACTTTAAACAGCATTCATTGTTCGTCCGTGTTATCAAATCGCAGTGGAAGGGAGTTGATCTAAATCAACCATATTTTGTATAGGCCGATAAGAACGGAATACGAACATCGGACATTGCGCCAGAAGGTTCTGAATGATCCTTGATGGTAAAGTGTGGACTGTATTAGGTTTTCGGTTCAATTTATATTTCGAAGGAGGTTAGCCTGACAGCGGGTTACCCACAAAACTATCTCCCACCACCATAATCCAGTGCTAGTCACCTGCGTCCGGTCGCGTCGGCAGTCCCAAGAGGCATCAACAATCAGGTTCTGGAGTATCTCCTGAATTTCATGATGTTGGAGTTCGCGAGCGCGGGGTTGCTTGTTTGGATCAGGTTCGATGCTAACAGACATATTACTACCCATCGCGTTGTTGTTTTAACTAATCAACTAAAATTCCACAATGGCATCCAACCAACGCACATATTAATATAGATCGAACAGTTTCGGACCAATTTTCAGGTAAAACTATGATGTATTAAGAGTTATTCGTGGGTAGCGCTCACCTGTGATTTATTCTCTCAAGTTCGTCAATGAAAACACTGGCGCAAATGTAGTATGAAGATCCGGAAAACCATGTAATCAGGGTA
Organism: Sesamia nonagrioides; assembly: GCA_017933935.1. Lineage (NCBI taxonomy): Eukaryota > Metazoa > Arthropoda > Insecta > Lepidoptera > Noctuidae > Sesamia > Sesamia nonagrioides. The sequence continues at coordinate 756,172 of JADWQK010002002.1, read as the reverse complement.
TAATGTACGCCTCCTGGGACACAGGCCTCCACTCGGTGATAGGGAGTGAGCCGTAATCTACCACGTGGGCCCAATGCGGGTTGGTAGATGTCACCCGTCTATGAAGTTTTGAATCTAGGACATGCCGGTTTCCTCGCGATGTTTTCCTTCACCGGAGAAACATGTGTCTAATTCATTTTTTTTGGATGGTCAGAAACACCTATAGACAACTGACAAGTCGTGTTGTTATTGATTCTTAGTACGGAAACTGATCTAATATTAGATATTTATTTTTATGCTGGTAAGTGATACTGAGTTGGACATGCTTGGTCGCAGAATACCAGATTCGCAATATACCAAAATATTATTAGGTACTTGTTTATCTAAAACAGTTTTTCATGTAACTGTTCGTTGAATAAAAAAGTAAATGCTATATACTAGTAACGTCACTTGAAACCATGTATTTCATGGTTAGTAGGAACTTAGACACCTTGTTTTCGAGGTCATCCGAAAGTATATTAGTTTAACGACACCATCAATAGCTATAAACAAATAAAAGCAGTTCAGCACAAGAAAGTGAATAATGGTAAAATAGAGCAGTGATTCTTCTATACGATAAAATTTTAGGGTCATTATGACAATATCATATCGAAAAATTTATGTCAATTTGTTTATTTATACTTTACTAGCTGCGGTACCATACGGTTTCACCCGCGTTTATTTTTGCTCCTATTGGTTGCAGCATGATGTTATATAGCCTAAAGCCTTTCTGGATTAATGGGCTATCCTATGGAAAAATAATTTTTCAAATCCGGCCGGTAGTTCCTGAGATTAGCGCGTTCAAACAAACAAACTCTTCAGCTTAATATATTAGTATATAGATTGTACAGTACAAAAATACAGAGCATAAAAAATATATCAAAACATTACAAAATATACGTTGGGGTCTGTCCATTGTTTATTATTGCGACCTCTTCCAGACAACCTTGTGTGCAGTGATTTTCTTGGACACAGAAAGTTCCAAATATTCCGTTCTGAATTGATGGTCGTTTTGGCATCGTGCAATGTCAGGGGTAATTTATTGCAAGCATTTCATGTCAAGCACGAGCATTGCCACGATCTACGACACACTGATATCAATACTTCATTCTATGCAGCACCCACGATCCAGACAGGATTTGGGTCCTAAGCAGCTCATAACATTCATCATCAAATTTGAATGACGGAGTCATTAGTTTGAATGGCGTAAAGATATTGTAATCTAACTGTTATTTCATTGCAATCATGATATTGTATCGCAAAGGGTTTTCGAGTAAATCATCATCATCATCATCAACGTTTTTTTTATCGTCTCACTGCTGGGTACAGGTCTCCTCTCATATGGAGAAGGATTTCGATTTCACGCTTTCTCAATGCGGGTTGGCGTTTTCAGACTTAAAGTCCAGGTTTCCTCAAGATATTTTCCTTCACCTTCAGTCATTTGTGTTCAAGATATACTTAGAAAGTACATGTAACTTTAAAAAAGTTACATTGGTGCTTGCCTGACCTGGAATCGAACCCGCGCACTCATACTTGAGAGGCTGGTGTTTCAACCACTAGGCCACCACGACTTCAAGTAAATGCACCGCGAAAAGTTGTTAGATGAGTAGTTGCGGCATGGTGAAAGCTGAAGAGTTTGTTTGTTGTTTTGTTTGTTTGAACGTGCTAATCTCAGGAACTACTGACTCGATTTGTAAAATTCTTTTCGCGTTGGATAGCTCATTAATCCAGGAAGGCTTTAGGCTATATAACATTACGCTGCGACCAATAGGAGCGGGGTATAACTAAACTATGCGAACAAAGTCGCTGGCGGGCGCTAGTCAGAAATATATTTCAGAAAATTAGGAGCCCCTTGGTCTTTAGCCCATTTTTAGAAAATGGACAGAGCCGTTAATTTTTTGATAAAATAAAGTGGCCTAATCCACAATGAATCGGGTGAAGATACACGGGACTGGGACAGGGAAAGGGACTTTCCCTAAATCTCTAAATCTGACGACCTTAAAAATTCAAAAACCGGCACTGTTTTCAGATCTTAGCAATGCTCAAAATATTTATTGCTAAAGTGGCAAAAACACGGTCCCGAAAGGATTCGATGAAGGAAGCTGCTCTCCATTTCACTAGACCTATAGAAGAGTTGGACGCAGAAATCAGAACCTTTCTGGAGTCTCCGGCAGAAGGACCTTACGTTAAAATGGTAAATTTTGCACTTTTTGTAGTATTAAATTATGCTGCGCTATTTGTAATGCGCATTTCCTTTACGAATAAGCATCTAATAACTTTAATATTGCAGGACGATAGAAAGTTTTACGAGTTCGATGAGTTAGGTATCATAAAAGATATAAATGAAATCATCTTGGCGCATCATCCACCAGAGCCTTGGATCTTCCCATCTCCTCCGCCTAGCATTCCAAACACCCCGTCTTCTTCGTTTATTTCAATACAAACATCTGAAAATACTCTGCCAACTCCAGGTAAATGTACATCATATACCTGTAGGTGTATTAATTATTGGTATGATAGGTAGCATCTCACATGTCCACAGTCTAAAAATCATACAGTCGTCCGACGAAGACGTCTAGACAGAGCAATCGTGCGGGGCGTGAGGGACGAGACGCGGGTAAGCAGCACAAGAGCTGCGAACAAAACGATGTTCGTAGCTCGGTATCTATCATTAAGGGCTAACACGTGTTTGTTTTTTTATTTGTTTGTTTTATAATTTGATATGAGTGTCAATTTTGAGTATAATTGGGGTGCTTGTAACGAAGCAGCCATCCTTTTTGACATCCAAAATGGTGGACGTAATTTTTTTATAATTTAATATGGGTGTCAATTCAGTAAATATAACTGTGGTGCTTGTTACGAAAAAGCTATCCTTTCTGAAGGAAGGAAGTCAAGATGGCGGACGCCAATTTAAATGTAGGTATATTAATATGATATGGGTGTTAATTCCGAGGTCGATTGGGGTGCTGGTTACGAAAATGCCATCTTAATAACTTAAATCTATCTCGAGTTGTTCCCTTAGTAAAAATAACAAATCAATGAAATATCACAACATCAATCGATGTTGATCTGCAATAAATAAATAGTTTCATAAATATTGTATATTGGTGACAACCCTGGCCGATGCGTTACTGTCTAGACGATGTCGGCATTTTACACGGGATCAAAGGCGTCGACCTACTGTATGATTTTTATACTGTGTACATATCATAAAGAGATTCTCAGAACAGTATGTCTCCCAGAATTGATCCTAGGTATACATAGGCACTAAAATTTTATGAATAATATTAACAGCCCTATTCATATTTGCTATAAGTACATACACGTGAAATCCTTGTATGGATCGGTGGACCGATGATCTTGTGAAGGCTGTAAGAATCCTTTAAACGCAGGAACCACATCTATGTGGCGGTGCTTGAGAGAGGTTTAGACGTAAAAATAATACTTCTGTGTTAAATAATAATAAGTAGTAAAGTTCTGGAGTGGCGGCCATGTACCGGAAGACGCAGCGTAGGGAGGCTCCCAAAAAGGTGGATCGATGACCTGGTGAAGGTCGCGGGAAGCCGATGGATGCGGGCAGCATAAACCGGTCATCATGGAAAGCCTTTGTCCAACAGTGGACCTCTATAGACTGAGAAGAAGAACAAGAAATAATAATAGCGCCTTTGAAACCTTTATAAGTGCACGGAAATTAATTTTAAAAAATTTCAGAGCCTATCCCGACGCCGGAACAAACAATATCACAGATATTCTACACGATGATTTCCAATACTGTGGATAAAGTGATCTATGTCCAAGTGGATGAAGCAGACATCCTCTATGACACTGCCTATGTGGAACTGATGAAGGCAGTCGAACGAGCTATGGAGATACCTGTGATAGAAATACGAGCTGATATAGCTAATCTCTTTAGTGTAGCTTACCACATGTTTGAAGTTAACATCATGGAAAAAGAGGCATACGGTAATTCCTTCAATTTATTTAATTACTAAACACCTTACCTATATTTCACCTGGTTAAGTTTTCAGGACACATTTTCAGAACATTTTAATTCTTCGTTTTAATTTTTCAAAGCTTTTTTTTAGAACATTTTAAAAGATTTGTTCAGAAGCTATGTTAAGTTTTTTTTTTTTTTTATAACCCTTTATATCCCTCAATAGATACGTGTTACCATATTATCGACTTGACAGTGTAATTTTAATGTTAAAAATCTTTACTTAACATAAATCAGTAGAACTGATAATTAAAATCGAAAAATAGATGAAATTAGGCTTTAACCCCTCTATTCATAAACGTTGCTTAAAGTTAAATAGTGATTGACGATTGTTTAACTATACATTTTAGTCGTATGCACGTCACTTAACTTTAATAATCGTTTGTGAATAAACCCCTTAAGCAGTATGGTCTTTACTCATAAACGACGATTAAGTAACGTTTATGGATAAAGGGGTGTATCGTTGGGTTTACCTTTTCTTCTGGTTTATAATTTAGTTACTAATCGCAATTAGTACCTATATGGCGCAACAGTATAGATGCACTGCACTACTCCCATCGCGTCTTACTCGCTCAGAGTCCTGTTCTGGTACGCCGCTGCGGCTGCGGAAAACATCAACTAGCGAAAGTATACATAATATAAAGTATATATATAAACCTTATCGGTTATTATATTTTCGAGCCGTTTGAGGCGAAAATCTTTTGTCTGGAGTGCTTATGCTATCTTCAACGAAATCGCTAAACGAGTTGTTGATACTTCCCGTCACACAACAGCTACGTGTGACCTTGGTCAGAAGCTAAGTCTTATGCAGAACATGACCTGTAAGACAATACATTATATTTCAATTTTTTTTTTTTTTATGTACCTATTATAAACTAGCGCTTGACCGCAATCCTGCCTGATGGAAGCAGTGACGCAATCGTTGATGGTAAAGCGCACTAGTTTATTAAGAGCCTATTCACTCTAGCCTTAAAGACACTCAAATTGTAGTCCGACGGAAACACCGCCGCTGGCAAATTGTTCCAGTCCCTCGATGTACGCGGTATAAAGGAGGAGGCGAAACGCTTCGTCCGGATAAATATTGAAACCAATGTTCCGCAGAGATTGTAAAATATTTTAGAATTCTATTCGTTATTAATTAAGTGTCACCATCATCATCTCAGCATTAATCCCAATCGCATCCGAAGCTTTTTCGGATGGTGATCCCATCCGCGCCTCCTTGCACAGCGGAATTTACATATTGAAATCAATGTCTCGCAGAGGTTGTAAAATATTTTATTTATTTAGGATCTCCAACAAAGAATATACACAAATAATGAAAACAGTAAAAATGGACGATAATATTATCACGAAGGTGTACTCTTTCACTTACAGGAGACCACAGCATGCATAAAAGAAATTATAACAAAGCGAACAAAATTTATTTTAGAATTCTATTCGTTATTTATTGTGTCACCGTTTATGGCTGATATTTTTCGTTTGGTGTACCTACACGAATCTGCTAAGACGTAAGACACGCAAGACACGCAAGTGTACTATACCATACGAGACTAAATGATTTTTGATCACTAACTACACAAATGTATAAGATTACAATTCATCATCATTTCAGCGTTAATCCCAGTCGCATCCATAGCTTTCAGCTTTGGAGTCTAGGGTCCGCTTTACCAGTCTAACTGCTGATTTTGGCTAAACTTTGATATTTTCCGTGAAGCGACTGCCGTCTGACCTCCACAACCCGAAGGTGATATCTAAGCATTGCAGTTAAACCAATTGTAAGACTTTTGAGGGCTCCGACAACCCGTAACGACTGCCACTAGATGTTCGTATGGCAACCGGGACCAGCGTGCTTTCCAAGGCACGACCAGACCAGTGCAAATATTCATATTCATGCATACAAATATTTGCACAGCGCGGGGATCGAACACGCGCCTCTTTGCGCAACGGCCGCGGTCGATACCGCTACGCCACGGAGGCTGTCTGTGTGTGATGTATAGGATTACAATTGTGATTTTGTAATTGCATATCGTTTGCTAAGTTAAAAATATACGTAACGTATTTTTGTTAAGCACGAGATAACGAAGATAAATGTAACATTACTATCAAGTTACGTAAAATAACAATAATGTTCTTGGGAGTATAATATCGCGCACAATTGAATCTATAAACATTATCATGATTTTATTACCAAGTAATATTATATGTACCTATGCATTTCGTAATTTAATAAATGGTAATTGCCGGATGATTATCAGAAGAATTTATCCTTTTGAATCAGTTTAGATAAATATTTATTTCTAATTTTCTTTTTTTTTTTTTGCTATTTAAAGTCCAAAATATATGATGTTAATAAAATCCATTAAAATAATCTAATTAATTATCATCATCATCAACCTTTTATCATCCCACTGGTCTCCTCTCATATAAAGGAGGATTGAGCGTAATCACCACGGTTACTCAATGCGGGTTGACGATTTCAGAATAGTCGTGGTGGCCTAGTGGTTAAAACACCAGCCTCCCAAGTATGAGTGTGCGGGTTCGATTCCAGGTCATGCAAGTACCAATGTAACTTTTCTGAAGTTATATGTATTTTCTAAGTATATCTTGAACACCAGTGACTGAAGGTGAAGGAAAACATCTTGAGGAAACCTGGACTTTATAATATAATTAATGTCGAATATAAAATAAATAAAAGCAATGCGTCTCTCGTTTCTCTATTGCCGTCACTGCAAACCGGCTTTTCTTATATAATCTTCTTAAGAAATCCGTTGCAGTATATGCTGTTGAATTTTCCCCCCGTTCATATTCAAGTATTCATTAGCAACCCGTAATACGCCTATTGAAAAGGCTTTTACGCAACCTTGCGTTTAGTTTTCCGTATATTTAGCAAAATAGAATATTAATAGGTAGTGTTTATTTGTTGTCTGCTTTCAGCCGCTGAGATAGCATGGCAGAAACGAATGAGGAAGAAATTAAAGAAGACTCTGAGGCGACAAAATAACTTTAAAGGTTGCATATTATTTTCCTTACCTTTTTGTTCATGACATTTTTGCACAGCTTGTTAAAAAAAACATCGTATGTGACAGCTTATGTCTAATTCTGTTTAATCTTAAAAACAAAATTATAGTGATTGTAAAAAGATCCAAAAAATAACTGTGCATAACTATTGTAATCGATTCAATATTCGGAATATAGCTTTATTAGAAACCCTACATTCGAAGAAATCGCCCGGTAAGCTGCGATGTAAGTTTCATGATAAAACATAGGTCATCAAAGTTCAAACGGTCATATCACGACTTGATCATTAATCTGCTTCAACGATTCTCGTTAATTTTATAAAGATAACTACTTCGAAGAAATAAATAACTACGTGCCACCAACAAAATAAGTGTCTATTTCTATCGATATATTCGTTAATGTAGGTATTTTGGTAGTTCATAAGTGCTGGGCAGTTAGTCTACGTACGACGTAAGGTAGATAATGAACGCATAGGTTGTGTTTAGCCAGTAAGAGAGCGGTACACACCCTCGCGTCTCCGAGCGGCGGATAACCCACGAGGGTTTTCCAACTGCCCAAAAAAAGAAACACGCTGCTGAAAACATTCCGCTCGAGTGTTACTATACACGAGTTGTCGACAAGTCCCGTCAACGAATCTCGCAGGCTGAAGTTTCTGTTGACGCATGTCTCTCATATATATGCACACTAACACGTCATGGGTTTAATTAAATTTGTGTTCTACAGGATATGAGACGCCACCTACTCCTAAGAGTGAAATTTCATCCCACGAGAGCTATAAGAGGCCTCCCCCGCGGCCTTGCGAGTGTCAACCATTGGCCAACTACAATCGATATGGAAAGGTGAACTCATAATAAAAAATACCCAATCCAACATCCTGTTTGCGTCCCACAGCTTCGATCACAATTCCAGGATTTTCAACGAAATTCTTAGACCATTGCAAGGTTCCAGGATTTGGAGAACATATTTTTTATAAGTTGGAAATTCTGTTCATTCTACACAAACCTTTATTGCTTCGTTATTGATTACTATATATGTAATTTTTTATAATTCCACATTGCGACATAAAGTACTATTTGCTTACTTTTTTTTAGGACCGCTTCGGCATCTACCTACCGCGCCCAGATGAAAGGCGTTACAAGAAAAATGTAACTACGACTCCAGACTGTATATCAGAAACTCCTTCCAAAACAGAGAACGATGAAAAGACTGAAGGATACCCGATATACTAACAGCAATAAGTCGAGTACCAATAAGTACAGTCGATAATTGAACGGAAGAACACTAGAATATATCACTAACAGGCAAGTTTAATAGGACTGCATAACTGACATAATGGATTTTATTTCCAATTATTATATACCAAGGGAACTCGTTGCATTATTTGTTTTCGAAATGTCTACACGGGTTGACTTAAGAAGGAAATACCCGATGAAGAATACCACATTCCACTTTTCTGCGTTTTCGCCATTGCCAAAAGCAAAATTATTGTTTTTATTAATATTTACAAAGTACAAAACTATTCAACAACATGTAGTTTTATTTTTAACTCATGAGTGCGCTATGCAAGTGCGTCTTTATTAAATCCTCATCGACTTATTGCGTCAGAGTTCTGTTACCGGCTAAAACCACCCTGGTGTTTGAACGAGGGTGCTGGAGTCGCATTCGCATAAGCATAGTCCGCTCAAGGGGGACCCCCTTATTATCGTACTAACCTACTATACAATATTTGTAAAGAAAACCCCGTCCGACCCAAAAGGATAATAAATGTTACACATGACTAAATAAAATATGAAATTTTACATAATCATCACAGTGACAATACTAATGAATTTGGAAATAATCTTTTTTTTCCGCGAATTATTCAAATTTCCCCAAAATTTGGTATTTATTTAAAAAGTACAACACCATTTGTGACGGAGGGAATAGCGATGCCACCACGTGCCGCGTGCCCTGCCCCCCTTCACCCGCGCATGTATGCTTACCGTACATGCATTAAGTTACCTCGCCTTTTCGAAATAATATTTATTCTTTTAGAGCGTTTTTTTGTATGTTTAGCCCGGCTTTGTAGGCTTTATTAAAATCAGTTAACGATACCTTACAATACCTTCACAGATCGGACAGGGTTTTCTTAACATATTCTATAATATTATAAATGCGAAAGTTTGTGAGGATGATCTTTCATGCAAAAATTACTGAACAGATCTGGATGAAATTCGGCACACAGATAGCTTATAGCAGGAATAACACACAGTTTATACCAATATTTTCACGGTCGAGTGCTCTGGCCTATTAAAATTCAAACTGAATGGGAGTTGATTGTTTGCTTGAAAAATTTAGAGCTAAAAATGTGCTGATAGTCAGTTTACGTTTTATAGTTAACTAGCGGCCGCCAGCGACTTTGTTCGCTTGGTTTAGTTATGCTCCGCTCCTATGGGTCGCAGCGTGATGTTATATAGCCTAAAGCCTTCTTGGATTAATGGGCTATCTAACGCAAAAAGATTTTTTCAAATCGGACCAGCAGTTCCCGGGATTAGCTCGAACAAACAAACATACAAACAAACTCTTCAGCTTTATATATTGGTATAGATTAAACGATTTGTATATTGCTTTCGCTTTTATATTATTTTAGCCGATTATTCATCATATTAATTATTATTACTATATTATATTTATTAAGCATGATCGTCAATTCGAGACCGCTTGCTTCAAACCCGAGATATAGCTTATCTATCAAATCCAAACTTATTAAGAAGGCACAAATAGTTGACAAATGAGTAGGTCTGATAAGTCATAGGGTTGAAGATTTGGCTACATACATAGGTCTACGCAAACATAAGCTTAACAGTTCTGCCGGAGTGCCGGCTCATGTCACTACTAATAACATCGCTCAGCGCTTTAACGCAATATACATGCGGGAATGGTGGAAAAATTAATAAAGCTAGCACTTGCTGCCTTTGGTGGATACAGAACGAGAAAAATTAAGCTCTCTATTCATTTCGTACATCAGTTTGCGACAAAACAAAATCAAGTAGACTGTATCAGAGGCGTAGTTTGCAGTGGAGTACGTGAAACGTCTTGTGCGTGCTACAGAGAATAGTGTAATAAGTAGGGTTGTAACGGAGCTTCGCCTCCGCCTCCGTTACTGCGGAAGTTCCGCAAGAAATCGTATCTTCACCTCCGCCTCCGCCTCCGCAGAATTTTATGCGGAGTTATAACGGAGGTTTATTCACATATTCATAAAATATTAACGCGCAAGCAACGATGCTCGACAACCGTCCGGCCGCGTATTGCGCGAAATGTTCAAGAATCAACGAGTGCAAGGCGGGAACGCGGTTGAGTGGGGGTGTGATATGTCGTTTCGTTTGTCAACACGCCTGCCTGCGACGTGGAGGCCCCGGGTTCGATCCCCGGCCAGGTCATGATGGAAAACGATCTTTTCCTGATTGGCCTGGGTCTTGGATGTTTATCTATTTAGGTATCTATTATAAAATATAGTATCGTTGAGTTAGTATCCCATAACACAAGTCTCGAACTTACTTTGGGGCTAGCTCAACCTGTGTGATTTGTCAGTATATATTTATTTATTTAATTAATGATACACGACAGGAATCAACCTGTAGAAGTGCTTTGACGTAGTTTTCCCGATGTTTATGAATAAAAACTACGCAAATTAAAAATAAGTAAATAAATATAATAAGCAAATTACTATTTATATAAAACATCATTATTATTTTTTTCTATATCCTCTTTCACCTCCGCCTCCGCCTCCGTTAACCTCCGCATCCGCGGAGGTGAAACACGTCGCCTCCGCATCCGCCTCCGCCTCCGCTATAAGACCTCCGTTACAACCCTAGTAATAAGCATGTGCTTCCACCCTACAGTGAGATGTAACGTAAGTACCTATTATAAATTACCGATAGCACCATTCGCTTCTTTCGTACTGAAAAACATGGTGGCATGTTTATAAGGTGTTTATAAGCTGATCCAAGAGAGGACCAGAGCCACCGACATAGCTGAGAGGATTAGCAAGCTGAAGTGGCAATGGGCTGGTCACATATGCCGCAGGACCGACAACCGTTGGGGTAAACGAGTCCTCGAGTGGAGACCGCGTCTCGGCGCACGTAGCGTAGGACGCCCTTGGGCGAGATGGAGCGACGACATCAAAAAGGTGGCTGGCGGAGAGCTGCTCAGAATCGAGCTCGTTGGCATGCCATGGTGGAGGCTATGTCCAGCAGTGGACGAGTAGAGGCTGATGATGATGATGATGTTTATAAATACGTAACTAGCTTTGACATTGGATTTAGATATAGCTTGACTTGATCTGTTGGTTGCCAACTTCAACTCTTGCACAATGGCCTCTGTGGAATAGATACCACAAGTTTGCCAATAACACGTGTAACAAATTATAGGAATTCTTTGAAAATTTCATTTCACAATAATGGCAAATATCGCCAATGACAGTTGAAAAAGACTGCCGCATGAACCGTCTACAAGGGAGGTTTAAGGCAAAGTCATGATGTGGCACTATGCTGCGATATTTCAATGTTCTTTATGAATAATTTACTGAATGCACATTTAGTAAACGACACTATATATAATTTTAAATGTCCAATGAACAATGCGCGTGACACTTACCTTAGCTTTCCTCAAAACTCCCTGTTGGATGCCGAGGAGTGGGTTTGTGTTCTGCCACCACTGAATCCATAGTTAGAAGAAATATAACCCGTGCAGATAAAGAAAAGATTTGAAAATGGCGGCGGATACTTATGGTACGGTTGACAAAACATGCCATTGTTCAATCACAAACCAAAAGCTAAGATAATAAAATGTCAAATTTACGTTGTAAATATTGTTATTTACAACGTAAATTTGTTCTTACTTGTTTGTTGTTGTGTTTGTTTTTATCGTTGTTTTTGTTGAGTTTGATTATTCAAACTCAACAAAAACAACAAAATAACAGAGACTTTAGCGGAAAGAAATTAACGATAACTCGGAGTGCATCAAAGTAGCTTCAGTAGTTTGGAAAGCGAATCCTGAATTCCTGATCGATGATTTTTTTTGCAGCGCTTACTTCACTGTGCGAGTATAGACAGTGATAGAGAGTGAGTGAGACCGCATGCGAGCGGACGCCATTTACAGATATTGCTTTATCTGCGCGGGTTATACAATAGCTTACATCGCTTGAACCCGCCCACTCTGTGAACGGCTATAGTTCGTGCGTTAAGCACAACGTTCTCTTTATAAACAGGTGTTAACTGAGGAAAGTTACAGTTTCAAGAGATAGTTTTGTTAGGTTCAATCTGCGTACAACTTCCCCAACTTGACTACAAAATGGTTGACCTGGATGGTGCTTAATAATATTATAAATGCGAAAGTAACTCTGTCTGTCTGTCTATCTGTTACGCTTTACCGCTTAAACCTCTCAACCGATTTTGATGAAATTTGGCACAGACAATATTTAGACTCTGAGAAAGGACATAGGCTACCTTTTATCCCGGAAAAATGTGATGTTCCCGAGGTAAATCTAAAAAGCGCGATATAACCGAACTCCACGCGGGCGTAGCCGCGGGCGGAAAGCTAGTATTAAATAAAATAATTCCAACCTATGAATGTATTATTTAAATTTTGGTTAATATCCACGATAAACCTTATATTAAACACAAATACGATTTCTTGTCAAATTAAATTATCGGTTTAAAAAATAAATTATAGTTATGAAATCAACATCACTTTCTTCGTTAGAACTGTCGTCGCTTGGCAATTTATAATTACAAAATATTTAATAACTTCGTCTTCGAAACTCGAAAAAGACCTACAACACTAGTTGCACAGAGTGATAAAGCTTTCCCATGATTTTACGGGGATGGCGCAGAGAACTGAAAATACAGCGCGATTTGACCTTGAACTTCTTGGCCGCATGTAATATTACGGTGATGGCGACCGGCGACTGTCTGCACTAGTGAGGTACCGCGCAATGAGATTTCTGTATTTTTGTCGTCAAAATTATATTATTGATACATTTTATTTGGAGTTTTGTACACTGTAAGAACTTTTTAAATGAGATAACGTAATTATACGTGTGATTCGGGAACAAATTTCAGAGCCCGTAATATTACGGTGTCGGCGCTTAAAGGGTTAAGCATGTGCAATGTATTTTATATTATGAACTGTTTCTTTTTTTTATTGTTGTCACCTATAGAAGAAACAAGAACAATTGTCTTCAGAATGTGTCCTTGCCCGTTCTTCTTCATATAGATCTACGATCTATATCTATTTAGAATGGGCTAGCTTCAACTTCCTAATAGACAGACAATTTTAATTTTGACAATAGGCTATTTGGCAGTATGAATATTTTTGTGATTATTTATTGTGTCTTTTAGTTTGTGCTAAATAAATGTATTTTCTTTCTTTCTTTCTATAAATGCACAAAATGAGGGTTCTTTGTGTCATTTACATGAGTTTTAATTTGAATTAGAAATGTTTTTTTATCTTTTTATTTTATTGTTTATTTCTTTGCCTTCGCACGTTTTTTTATAGCACATTAGACATTGGTAGAATTGTCGACATCGGAACCTTTGCCATAAACAAAAATATAATAGAAAATAATAACAATGATTATATCCAAAAAACACAAAAATATGTTTGGCATTTTGTTTCTCGCGCCACATATTGTGAAACGATCCGGATTGGTTAATGTCACGACGACGTCATACGCTCATAAACACTTGTTGCCGTTCTATGTTTTCTCAGGTGTTTTAGCGTTTATAGAAGATTTTTAACGATAATTGGAGCGATTTGTGGTATTTTTTTTTTGTTTTCTGACTGACAAATAATAGATAAATACGAACACTACTGCAGAATCGAAAATCGTTCATAATTTTGTAACGTCACTTACAAAGCGCGACGCCATATTGCTGAATAAAGCGTTTCGGCGGCTTATTTGAATTTTTATTTGCATTATTCTTACGAATTGCGAATTTAAAATTAAAAAAAACTTTTGGTGAACTTCTTAACCGCAAGCAAGTAATTCAAGATAGAAATTATAAATCTGTCAAATAGCCTATTTCAAAGTCCCTATAAAAATGATTTAATTTTCAATGCTTTGAGTTTGTGTTTGCAAGAGTTTACACGATGTGCAAAGGCATATCCTGAGTTTTATATATTTTTGTTTCTAATCATTCTGAAAAACAAGTCATACAGATCACATATTCCATGCATGTGAAATAAAAAAAACGACAAATAGTCAACAATATTTAATAATAAAATAATAATTCCAACTAAGCAAATATATTTTAAATAACTTCATTATTATTTAAAAAAATAAACCAACATAGTATTTTAATGTTAAAATTGAATTAAAAATAATAATAATAATTAAAACTACTCACTAGAGAACGTTCATATTATTGTACCCTCCAAGAATTGTAGATCAGTCAGTTCAGAACCAATTTGACAAATTTAATATGCTCAAAAATAGAGGTATCGAGCTTGAATTTGTACCATATTATGATCGTTGAATGCCATCATGGTACAAGAGAGAGGACATCATTTTGGTATAAGAGAGAGGAGACGAGAGTTTGATCGATAGCACCATTACTTTACCGCACTAAATTCGTGATGGCGCACTTGGTAATACGGCGCGCTAACCTCGTCAAATAGCTCATTTTAGCTTATTTAGCGTACACAGCAGTGCCTCAAGACAAAAGTCTTCGACTAGTGTGTGTTGCCAGTGATGACTTATGGAATTGAGACGTAGTCGCTAACAATGAGCCTTAAAAGAAGGCTCAAAGTCACTCAAAGGGCAATGGAGAGGGCTATGCTTGGGATTTCACTGCGCCATCGAATCAGGAATGAGGAGATCCGCAGAAGAACGAGAGTAACCGACATAGCCCGAAGAATTGCAACACTAAAGTGGCAGTGGGCTGGACACATTGCCCGTAGGACCGATGCCCGATGGGGCCGACGGGTTCTCGAGTGGCGACCATGCACCGGAAGACGTAGCGTGGGTAGGCCCCCGACAAGGTGGACCGACGACCTGGTGAAAGTGGCGGGAAACCGCTGGATGCGGGAGGCGCAGGATCGATCGTCGTGGAGAACCTTGGGGGAGGCCTATGTCCAGCAGTGGACGTCTTTCGGCTGAAATGATGATGATGATGAGCGTACACAGCATGCTAATAACTACGTATAAATGTACTACGACCATGTATCAATATCAGCCTATAGGAGCAAACTTCCTGCACCGTGAGTCTGGCTCGGCGTGATCCCCTTCGAGAATAGCTTCGAAAGAATATGGACGAAACGGCCAGCCTCCGCCAGAGTAAAACTTGCTCATGAATTCCACCCTGGAAAACAACAAAACAGTGTTGTTTTAATGAGTATTTGTTACAAATTAATGAGAAATGGGCATTGTAAGAAAGCTCAAGGTCACTAAAAGGGCAATGGAGTACCAAAGAACAAAGGGTAATCGACATAGCCCGAAGAATTAGTTAACATTTAAGTGGCAGTAGGCCGGGCTCATTGCCCGTAGGTCCGTAGGAGAACGGGTCTGAGCAGTTGTGTTGCGACACAGTAGACAGAGAACAGTAGATTATCTAAGGCCGCCCGCAGAGTTATTTGCCTACTCTTGCGTTGAACCCTAGGGTTGTCACTTTGATCTAAATTTATGGAATAAAAAGCATATTATGATTGAATATTTTACCAATTTATAAATTTAGTAAAAATAAAAAGCCTTTATTCACATAACATTTATTATATTAAGTTACAAATTTGATACCGACAAAATTTTTAAGACTAGGTACTTAAGTGTAACACTAAATTATATTCTAAAGCTCGTAAATAATGATAAATTTTAAGTGATGTGTGATATGGGAAATCGATATAACTGGTTCTTATCAGAGAAGATTGTAAGTGATGAGTACTTAAATGTAACACTAACACAATAATATTCACAAGCTAATAACTAATGCTTAAATGATATAAAACATGAGAACGTAAACAATAAATATGTAGTTCTTATGAAAAAGTAGACATTAGTAAAGCTAAGATTATGTATGGGTAGCGAATATTTAACAAATGATACCTTACTTTAATAAAACCGCAAAACCTTTTTAGCCTCATTAGTTTCTGAGGTACAATTATAATGATTGTTTATATGGGTACTGTGTAATGTTTGTTTATATAATCGGATAGCATCAGCTAGCTCAAATGCAACAAAGGCGCCGCGCGCTATTAAGAGCACCTCGCGTTGCTGTTGTCGACGCGCGCGTCGGAGGGATTAAAGGTTATAATGTTATAACTAAAATTCTACGCAACCCTAAGCGTCAGTCGGTCACATTTTACTATAATTTTATTAACTTAATATTATGATTAAGACGCCATATTTGGATCAAACAACACATAAGACAATAGAAAAAAATTAATAGTCATTTGCAATATTGATTATTGTGAATTTGCCCTTATTACACTATACGCGACAAATACGTTTACTTAAAAGATATTTCGTACTCAATACTCTGTTTTATAGTAAAACTGGGCCTCTTAAAATAAACTTAACTTTAAGCGTAGTATTCAGGAAGTAAATCTGAGAATACAATTATATGGAAAAATGCGAGTCGGGTACGCTCTTAATAAAGCAAATAAACTGTGAAACAAACAATACATATATCACATTTTCTAATAAGATTTAAGTTGTACTTACATTTCTGGTTCAGTAGGAAGTATGAAGAATGATAAGTCCGGATTTGCGAAATCATTATTGAGGCACCCGAAAACACTACAATATTTTTTTCCCCCTTTTGAAGTCATGATACTCGTAATAATTAATATTATGGTAAGTGGCCTGCGAGAATTGACGAACGCGAGCGGTCATGTAATTTAAGCGCGTGCTCACAGTCACGCGGCACACCCCGTATTGCCACCATCCTATATTATGCCAGCGTGTGCGTGAAATCGCGTACCGACACGGCGCTCGGCGCGCACGCATACATTCAAACCGAGAGCGGCTCGTTTATATGAAGATGTTTTACTGTTCTCTGTCTATTGTGGTTGCGATGTGTGTCGGGTACTATGCGACAAATGTTGTCATGTCGGGAGTTTGTCGTGGAGGGTCTCCAGATCAATATCCCTGGTGCGCAGCATCGTTGGTCGTGTTGTTCATCTCGCTAAACGCAGAAAACTGAGTGAATAGGCTCTAAATAAACTAGTGCACTTTACCATCAACGATTGCATCACTGCTTACCATCAGGTGGGATCGCGATCAAGTAAAATAAAAAAAAAATCCATACTAATATTATAAATGCGAAAGTAACTCTATCTGTCTGTTACGCGCTTAAACCTCTCAACCGATTTTGATGAAATTTGACACATACAATCTTTAGACCCTGAGACAGGACATAGGCTACCTTTCCCGAGGCAAATCTAAAAAGCGCGATATAACCGAACACCACGCGGGCGAAGCCGCGGGCGGAATGCTAGTAATAATATATTTCCAGATCAGTATTTTGAGAACGAAAAGTCGTATTGATTAAATAAACAACTTACCAGTGTAATCTAAGGCAATGAAGGAAGGCGGATAACCCTTCCATTACAACTAGGATGGAGATAGTAAATACGGCCCATAGTGCGAAAATTGGAACCAGCCTGATAGCACCTGATATGGAGTGAACTTGTAGAGCGAGTTTTGATAGGACCATGCCCCATAACATCTCAGAAAGTTCTGCAAAAATAACAATGTGGACTTAAAACTACTTCTGTGCGACTGTCGGCCCAGCTTGGCACAGCTGCTATAGTGACATGTCAAAACATTGTCAAGATGTAAATATACATACTGACTGTATAATATTTTAATCCATACTAATACTATAAATGCGAAAGTATCTCTGTCTGTCTGTCTGTCCGGCTTTCACGCCAAAACTACTGAACCGATTGTAATGAAATTTGGTACACAGATAGTCTAGAGCCGAGAAAGGACATAGGCTATATAACATCCCGCTACGACCAATAGAAGCAGAGCAGTAACAAAAAATGTTGTTAAAATGGGAGCTAAAGCGGGCGTACATATTGCTCTCATTTTTTTAACAGGCACTTATTTTATATCAACTGAGGTCTTTTTAATTTTTTTCAAAAGGGGACGGACAGCGCACTCTGTTCTAAAGTTAACATTGAACTTAGCTCAGGAAGAATAAATATTGTTAAAATGGGAGCTAACGCGGGCGTACATATTGCTCCCATTCTTTTAACAGGCGCTTATTTTATATCAACTGAGGTCTTTTTAATTTTTTTCAAAAGGGGACGGACAGCGCACTCTGTTCTAAAGTTACCATTGAACTTAGCTCAGGAAGAGTAAAAGCAGTGAGCGCGGAAGAATGTTACAGCAGTGTAAGTTGTTATTTTGGGTTGAATGTACGATGTCCCACAAAAGGGCAATTGAAGCACTAGATCGCACAATGAGGGTTATCAAAGGCAGCCAAGATATCATGGGAGGAATGGTGGTGGTTACTTTTAGCTAGTGACTTTAGACAGACCCTTCCGGTGATTACTAGGGGTACGCCGGCAGATGAAATAAATGCCTGTTTGACAGTATCTGCATTATGGTTCACTCGAAAAAGTATTGTCTTACCACGATTCTCAAGCCGGGCAATATGCAGCTACTCTTTTAAAAATCGGAGAAGATCGTATGCCAACTGACAGTAACGGCATGATTACATTGAGTCGTGAGTTCTGTCAAATTGTGGATAGCTCAGATGACCTATTAAATAATGTCCTATTAAATAAACCGACAATGCCTATGCGAAAGGGCAATTTTGGCGCCGACTTATGAAATCTTTACTTCTTTACTAATATTATAAATGAGAAAGTGTGTCTGTTCCGCTTTCACGCCGTAACTACTGAACTGAACGCTTTGAAATTTTGCAGACAAAAGTTAGAAGTCTGGATTAAAGAATAGCGTACATTTTATCCCGGAAAAATATGATATTCCCGAGGGAAATCTAAAAACGCGATATAACCGAAACCACGCGGGCAAAGCCATGGGCGGAAAGCTAGTACTAAATAAACTGACTGAAATTAAAATATAATACCCTAAACTCATTACAAGTATTCAACTTTAATATTAATTTATTTTTCTTTACACGAAACCTAAATATAGTTTGTTCGGATTAAGCAACTGAATTGATTCCAATCAGTAGACTATGTTAAATTTTATCCCTATATTTTAAAAAAGGTTGCAGTGTGGTTACCGAGCGCACAACACAGTTCACGCCAGATCATTGTGGTCACTTGAGGCGTGCCCACAACAGGACGCCCGCTTCGTTGTACAGGGTAATGTTAATTTCCTATATTTTGGCTTAGTTTTTATACAGATTCAATAGGGATGTATCCAAGGTATGAAAATCAAAAAAATAATTAGTCCGTCTTATAGATAATAAAAAAAAATTAAGACCCGTATTTTTTATTTTGTCGAAATTACCAAAAACTACTGAGATATAGCGTATCAAAGTTACGGAGTGGGGGCTAATTACATCACGCCGTGGTATATTTTGCACCACGGCATGACGTCATGCGACATTTCAAATCAATATATCTGCCTAAGTATTTAAATGAAAGAAAAAATAAAAAATACGTGTTCAATATTTTTTATAAATCTATCTGATGGACATTAAATTATTTTTTAGGATACAAGCCAATTTAAATCGGCCAAGGAGTGCAACACAACTACTAATAAATATGGTGGTCAGCAATAAGCGAAATAATACGAAACAGTGACATTTGATTGACGTCTCATGTATCTAAGGCTATCGTATCTATATTATCTACCATATGAATGCAAAAAAAACAAAACATGAATTCCGAACATACGGCCCATTAAATAAACACAATCAACACAAATCAAAACTCGACACGAACACAACGGGAAAATAGAACTGTCAAAGTCGCCAATCAAACGTCATAACCACTGTCATGGCTACCTAAATAAAGGGTTATCTCACTAAAAAACGTTATAAGTAATTAAATAAATATACTTGTAATTTTATTCAAATTAATTTAGTAGTATTTTTATGATAATCTTTTATTTTTTTTCCTTATTATCTATATAAGTATATAGCGTACATAATGATGACCTAAAATGAAACATCTCCTTATACTACACTTTTTTATCACTTATGGCTGAATTATTTGACTGACAGGACGCCCGCAAGTGTAATGAAAAATGTTATCACTAATTCATTATAAACGAACAGATATTAATATCAATAAAAGCAAGACGACGACGCGCCGCGGCCTTACCGACAGATAGGCAAAAATACTTTGTTCAATAACATGCATAGAAAATCTAACCTAACAGGCAACAATATGACGTCCTCCGTGGCGCAGCGGTCAACACGCCTGCCTGCGACGTGGAGGCCCCGGGTTCGATCCCCGGCCAGGTCATGATGGAAAACGATCTTTTCCTGATTGGCCTGGGTCTTGGATGTTTATCTATACATGTATCTATTATAAAATATAGTATCGTTGAGTTAGTATCCCATAACACAAGTCTCGAAATTACTTTGGGGCTAGCTCAATCTGTGTGATTTATCCGTATATATTTATTTATTTTTTACTTTGAAAGCGTTTTGCTTTTTAGCGGGGTTAATACTCTTCAAAAAATCTTCGATTTTCCCTATATTTGAGAAGTTTTCGACATTAATTTGCCACCGATATGAGATTGCGATTTGGTTTTGAACGTTTTTAATTACGAAAATTGGTTCTGAATGCACACGGCGCTAACCGAATGAATCTTCACAAATGTGAGCCCAGCCGGCTACTAAATCATTCGTCCCGGATATGAGCGGGTAAAAACAATATAACATTTAGCAAGATACTTTATATTTCCATTTCCTTTAATTGATCATAAAACGCTCACCGATCTGGCATGATTAGGCCTGTATAAATCTTACTTATGACTTGTAAAAAAATACCTACTGACAAACGCTTGCACCAATCAATTTTGTGTACCTACCTTCTTTCCTCAAACGACCAGTCCAGACACTGATCTAGATAGTTTTCACACAATTTGATTAAGCTCAAATCTTTTAGGCCTAATTATCTTCTCAGAAATAAACAAATAGGAAATCTTGTTCCTTCCGGCTTATTTTTTATATGATTTGCTATTTTTCAAAATAAACAATTTCATTTTGTTAGTAAGGCACGCTACGACACAATTTTTCCATTAAGTCACAATAGGAAAGCGAAATGTTTAGAATTGTAGATGGAGATTGTTTTTCGCCAACGATATCATGCCGTGCACGTCCACTGTACGAGTATATCCTACTGCACCGTTGCCAGATAACCGTACAGAACCAAACGGGTAGCGAACATTTGGTGTCGTATGTGTAGTAGCGTGCTTATTATCTGTATTCAATTACTTACGTGAATGTGCAAGTGACAGAGCCCACAATCTAAGGTACGATGCTGTATGTGATATAGTACTGAGCACAAACTCAATCGTGTGGACCCCTTGGTGCAATAGCAGCTCTCCACTTGCGACTGTGTATTTTTCTATATCAGCATTTAATTTTTTTGTAATCGCTGCATTTGCGCGTCCACTGCTTTTATGGGTTCTCAGAGCATCCTACAACAAATTTTATTTCTGTTATTGCGTGAACTAGGACACAGTAACATTAGCGTTGTTACCTTTCCTGATGAAAAAAGGTAACAAAGTAATTACAGGAGTACGAACTTAATAATATTTCTGAACCTTATACGATGCAAGGGGTAATGCTTAGTTAATAAAAACGATAATATTTCAATACTAAATTTCCAAATTCTCCAATAAGATCTACAGGTAGAAAATGAGCTCAATTCCTTAAAAGTAGTATAGAAGAAGATACTAAAAAAGAACGGGAAATAAATACGTGCCTCCGCTTTTTGTCTGTTTATTTTATTCTGTTTTATCAAGTAAAATGGTGTTCCCAGGAGCATAACAGGCACACATGCCATGGCGACAAACACCAGCATCATTTGGACGGTTCTCTGGCCATCGAATATGTATGCCCTTCTGCACCCTTCATTAGGAGGCTTGGTTTCGGACATGAGTACCATATCAATAAACAATAAAAGGATTTGAGGAGCACAGGCCGTATTATACTCCGGATCAACTGTGAAAATTTAAACACACTAAGTGAAGTATTCTAGGTTAAACAAACACACCTCTTTACTTTGTTAGGTTATTGAAACATTCGATTTAGAACTTGAAAATAGATTATACTTAAGCATAAGACAAATTTTTCATAAAATATGCTCTAAGGTGGAGAGCAAAGGTAACAAAGTAGTAAGGGACCCATACAAATACTAGCTTGTTTAATAACCCAATTAAACGTTCTGTATATTTCACCACAAGTGCTTTCAAAACAGTAAAGGAAACCTTAAGAGAAATCGGTACAAACCAAAAATTTAAAGACATGGACACCAATTAACACGCGCATTCCCGTGACGTAAATGCGTGGCCAAAACAAAAACTTTGAAGCATGTGTATGACCATGCACAATGAAGGATCTCGTTATTTGGAATGCATTCGAAACTGGTAACGAAAATGAAAAAAAAGATGAAAAGAATGGATGGGGTGTTGGTTTTCTGACCAAAAATGAAAAAAAAAATGTAAGTAAATATCTAAGTCACGATGATGATGAAGACACAATTGAACTACGAACTTTCATCATCAACCTTTTTTATCGTCCCACTGCTGGGCACAGGTCTCCTCTCATACAGAGAAGGATTGAGCGTAATCACCACGCTTGCTTAACTGACTAACTTTAATAATAAATAATTTTTACTTACCGTTTTTAGGCGAGTACATGAACCATTTTAAGAAACACAAGATTACCAACCAGAAGAACAATAATGTTAGAAACAATAGTTCAGGAATGAATTGTAAATATATTGAGTATTGGCGATTGAAGTACCTGAAAAACATAATTTTCTCTGGCAATGTAGGCACTTTCTCTTCAATGCTAGATAGGATGTCAGTGTTCTCGATAAAACCTATATCTGGCCATTTTGAAAACAAAATGCAGTGCACACGATGTTCACTGCCTCGTCCATTAGTTAAACAAAAGAGGATCCTTTAAGTCGACTATATGCGCTGCAAGTAGGTAAAGGTCCTTTCTGTGGTCAGATATAAACGTTTGCGATAATACAGAGGAGTAATTCTCGTAATTGTAACATTTGACAAGTTTGACATTTTTATGTCACCGATATTTTTTTTTTTTTTTTTTTTTTAATTGGGACAAAACCCGCCACACTGTTCCCAACCCACTGCAACTCCTGAAAGCCAGAATCAACAGTGGAGACCGCCAGAAAAACGCCGAGCAATGAAGCTCGACGAGTCCCGGAGAAATGTTTCAACTGTCTTGGGTCCCGCAACGAAATTAATCAGAAAAGAATAGCGGAGGAGTAAGAAAAAAGATATTTTTTCCACTTCCCTCCATAATAAGCAGGAGACAGAATAGAACTAGGCCAATCGGCACAAAGGGACATTATTGCAACTGGGAGAAGCCCAGATTGCCAAGCACCACGGAATAACATTTGATCAAGTTAATGGGTCCTAAGTAGGTATTTGCTGTTACAATTGATTCCAATAATAGGTATGGCAAAAGCGCCTGAACGCACGGAAATTAGTTCTAGTTTCAACAAGGTCCGTATAATAAACAACTCCGGATGTAACTTGTACACTATCCAACATAATATTGCGTTCATTCTGCCAAAGAATACACTCCCACAAGATGTGATGTGCGGACTGTTCAAATTCACAGTTCGATGTAGAACACTGACACAAAGGCGAAGGAACAAGTTTAAAAGAATACAGTTTACTTTTAAAGTTGCCATGACCTGTGAGAAATTGGGCAACGCAGTGGTCAACCTCCAGCCATGTCTTAGCCAGCCGATCGCCAACGGATGGAAAGAACAGATGGAGGTGCCGGCCCTTGATGGAATTATCCCACCTACTTTGCCATTCGGATAAGAGGTCCTCCCAGACGTCAGTCTGAGGTTTAAATAATCTAGAAATTCTATTGAGGTCGCGTTGTGTAACAAAGTTAGTGTCCATGGCCTCCCCCCTCGCGGAGTAGTACATTGAAGCACGTCGCTGTACTTCAAGATCGACTGGAAGTACACCTGCCAGAACGGGTAAGGCTTCAGTACTGACTGTTCTATACGCCTTGCATAAAAATATCAATGCCAAACGTTGGCTTTGAAGCAGTTTACGTCGCGCCGCCCCTATGCTGGCCCTATCGGCCCAAACAGGTGCACCGTAGCACATACATCCTAAGTAGGTAGCTCCATATATAGTTTTTAAAGTTAGGAATGATAGACCCCAAGTTGCTTTGGATATTCTAGTTAGGGCATAAAAGTTCCTTTTAGCTTTTTCGCCAACTATTTTTATATGTTCGATAAATGAAAAATTCCTTTCTAAGACCATACCAAGGTAGCATACGGATTGCTGTTTTTTAACGGGAACGTTATTAAATTTAATAGTAGGCAATGATTTAAGATTACCTTTTAGTAGAAGTTGATAGGTTTTATGCGGCGCAAACGCTAGGCGGTTACGATCACCCCACTGAGATATTAGATTTAGGCAAGTATGGGCCAAATTCTCAAGTCCGGCTCGGGTACTTGATTGAATGAGCAGTAGGCCATCGTCCGCGTAACCAGTAAGTGAACAGCCGCAAGGAAGCGGGATCGCGAGAAAATCATCAAAACCCAAATTCCATAAATAAGGACCGACAACTGAACCCTGAGGACATCCCATGGTTAGTGCTTTAGTACTAGAAAAATGACCGAGCTTAAGTACCGCGGAACCGTTTATAAAGTACGAGTAAACGAGATTATATATGTTTCTATAGCAACCGCGGTTTTTTAATTTTAACAACAGCATAGGCCACCAAGCGTTATCAAAAGCCCCAGAAATATCCAAAAAGATACCAATCACGTACTTGTGTTCCGACTGGTTAACGGTTCTTCTGACAGAAAGCGCCGCGTCGACTGTTGATTTACCGATGGTGAAGCCATATTGATTACTATGAAATTTTGGACCGTTCGGTAGTAACCGTGGAACGATGAGGCGCTCAAGAAGTTTCCCCAAAGATGGTAGAAGCGTGATAGGCCGATATGACTTCGGATCATCCGGTGGTTTATCACCACACTTTGGTATTATTCGTATGAAACCGCGTCGCCATTTACGAGGAAAAACGCCTTCAGCAATGCATCGGTTATATACAGTTAAGATGGCATCACCCGCTGTTTTACACGCTTCTTTAATCATCCTATTAGATATTTTATCTTCCCCTGATGATTTGTTGACCGGTAGTTTTCTAACAATATTTATAAATTCGTCATTAGATGGTACGTCTGACATTGGTGATTCAGGTGGCACAGGAGCCCACGCTCGAATCTGTTGGTGGTAGTCGCTATCGTTAGCCGGTGAATCATCAGGGATAAGTGTATTAATTAGTACTTTTGTTGTTTCCTCTATGCCCGTGGTATGCTTATCATTGACCTTAATGTTTTGAACGTATGCAAGGTCGACCGATCTGTTAGCTTTAAATTCGTGATATAAGGGAGACCACGGACCCTCCCTGTCAAGTTTGTCAACGATTTTCCGCAACAAGTTACCCTTAGATTTTTCCACCGATGCTTTGTAGCGTGACTTGGCAACTCTAAAAGCATTTAAAGCGGACGTAAGAAGATCTCCAGTAATCTTTCGGCTCTTGAGTTTATTTAACTGTCTACGCGCTCTGCGATATCTTTTGCGCTGTTCAACTAAATAATCACTCCACCAGTCACATCTACGAATATTGGTCATAGATCCACGACCAATGGCGATGTCAGCACAGTAGGTAAAGGTTTCTGACATAATGTCAGCACTTTCTTCGGCTGACAGCCCGTCCCGAGTGAACTCCTTGGCGTGACACGCAAAAAGCGAGCCAAAAAATTCCCAGTTCGCACCTTTACATCTATATCTGAAATTACCAGGAATATGAGACGGACCCTGAATATAACCAGGAACAAATTCGTACACGATCAGGCGATGATCACTACAAGACGCGTCCGGTAGGACACGCCACCTATCCAAACGTACGTCGGCACTAGAAAGTGTGACGTCAATACAAGATTCGCCTATTTGGCTGCAAAAAGTAGGTGGTGCATCGGGGGTATTATGAATCGATAGGTTCATCTCAGCAATGAAATCCTCAACAGCGCAGCGTCGTTCGGTATCGGTTGCCCGAACCTTGCCATACCACAGAGACGATGACGCGTTGACATCCGCGCCAACGATCACTTTGCAGCCCGCGAGTGACCGCAAGACATGACGGAGATTATGTATATGAGCAGTAACAGGATCTGAATATTGAAAGTAACAGCTTACAACGAATACTTTAAAAGAAGCTGATGAGACTTCAGCAACCGCACAGTGTGGCGTCATGAGGTCACGTATAGACGTTACCGTAAAGTTAGAAGACCGCGCAACATAAATTCCGGCTCGCGCCCTACAATCCAGCTGTACTACCCTGTGACGTAAACTTGAGTTTTGATATTGTTCTTGAATGAGTACAAGGTCTAAGTTATAGTCAATAATTAATTTATCTAACTCTGATGTCGCCACCTTATCGTTGTGAAGGTTTAATTGCCCTATGCTTAGACTATCCATCTTAATTAGTAATTAGTATGTAGGATAAGTTGTTCGAGTTTTAATTTATAGGTACCGCACTGTTCAGACCCGCAGCGATGGTCAAAAGGTTTTTAAAACGTTTACACGCCGCGCAAACCGGGGTAAAATTTAAATCGTCCTTATGCGGACAAACATTGGTTTCGTGGGCCTCAGAACATATAGCGCAGGTTGGTGATTTATTAGCGCAATGCTTTTTCACGTGACCGAATTGCTGACAATACGCGCAACGAACTACCTCGATATCATCAACAAAACGGCACGTGGCCCAGTCAATAAATAACTTATCCTTGGTAGACACAAGATGTTTCCGTACCTCAGGTTCAATCTCTATTCCTAACCATTTACGACCGTTATTGGTAGAACGCCTACGGATTATTTTCGTGGATTTAATGAAGTCGTCTTCTTTTATTGGCAACTCGTTTTTAATATTTTGGCGGTATATGGCTTGCAAAAAATTGTTGTCTTCCATAGAGGCGGGAATGTCCTTGACTAATAGACGGGGTCGGCGACCTTTTGGTTTTTCTAAACGAAGACCCGCAGACTTTATAGCGTCTACCGATTCTAGTCTTTTCAATTGGTTTTCATTTGCAACGCGCAGTACAACGCCTGATTTGGCGGTTTTTTAATACCGACTATTTGAAAACCATCGTCACTCGGTCTAATCGCCTTCATAAGAGCTTGTTTAGTGGCGGAAGATGACGCATAGTCAGCTGATCGCTCCTGGGTCGGATAGGCGACGAGACAAGGAAGAGGTACTCTAGATTCAATAGCCGGGGTAACTTTAGGCAACCGCAGTTTCAAAGAATCCGCGTACGACATGTTTTTGTCCTCATTAACGGTTTTAGCGTAGGATTTTAATTTAATTATTTCCAATTCGCGCTCGGTGTTAGCAAGCTTTGTCTCGTTACACGCAGATTTTAAAGCTAACAAAGACACGATACTTGTAACTCGTTGAGTCATATCCATAATTGCTGATTTGTTCGCGACATTTATACGAGAACCGTTATCATTAACCAGCTCGTTGATTTTGGCCAGGTACACAGACGCCTCGGTCATCAAATCGCAATAATTACTGTTCCCGTCGCTACGATTGGAAATATTTAATGTAGGCGACTTTTCGGGAGAATTGGGTGCAGTTTGTAAACGCTTCGACCTATCATCTATTAAATTGTCGGTCGGAGACATTTCACAAAACAAACGCTTAGCGGATGCTTGCGGCGGCGACCTAAACGTCTTGTTATCTCTGCGGAAAATGTCCCCCCCACGATCAGGGGGGTCATTGGAAGTTGACATAGCTAATTAATTAACAAGAAAAACAAATCTAAGTTAACGAAAAGAAAAAAAAAAACAAAACCGTCGCGCGGAGAAAAGAAAAATAAATTACGTTACCCTCACAAGTAAGAAAATAAATGTACTCACCGAAATTATTTGATTTACAATAAATACCAAACAAACACTAAGAATAAACTTACTATACCAAGCCAGACACAATTTCACAGTCTAGAATGAAAACACGAGCCGGAAACTAACAATCGGAACGAGATATTCGTAAATATACCCGGAGCGTATTAATTTCAAACCACACGGCGCGGGCGCGCGGAGGGAAGTGATGTCACCGATATGAAACTGACTAGATTTTTAGCGTGACACAAAAAACAACTAGCATTTCGTATAGTAATTAGTCCAGTATTTACTAGAGTTCAGTAGCCCGAGGCGTTTAATTGGCTGGCGGAATCCTACTTAAAAGACTGATGTTAAGAAGTACCTATTATTACTTCTATGTATAGACAGCCTCAAGTAAGTCGAAATAGAGTTTAAGGAACAAAGCACGTGAACGAAACTAAGTGGTCTGTAAGGTCGTCAAGAATTGACTGAGACAAAACATTTAATAATGACAATACAAACATCGAAAGTGGAGGACAAATGTCAAGAGAGGCAATAATTTTTGTGGTACTTATGAAATTTCTACATGCTTTCATAGTACATTATTTGCCAAACTCTTTCGATTAAAACAACGATAATTAAGCTCGAAAAATGATACAGTAGTCAAGACAAACGTAAATATATTATATACAGCTGACACAACTTAGTCTACTTACCTGTAATTGAAAAAACTGAGTACTATGCCGAACATCATATGAATGATTCCAACAACTATAGAAATTTTCATTTTAAAGGAATTCTCAAACATTATTTTATTTTTAGCCAGCTGTAACAGAAATTAAGCAATACAGACATGGCAATCATCAACCTGACACTTTGCTTTATGACCGTTTATAGTGACGACGAGCCTAAAGCTACAAAATATTTACCCTCCACACGGGATCTTCACCGAACAGGTAGGTGTATCTTGTTTCATCAGATGGATCCAAGTCTACATTGTTATCTTCACTCAAACTTGCGATAGTATGGAGGTTCATCCAGTACGACGGGTGAACAGAGAAAGCTCTTGAAAATATGTCGTTATAACAAAATCCAGTGAAAACGCTAAACAATCCCATCATTAGCACCACGTAGCGACCTGAATTCATACAATAAACAGTTGAGTACTGTTGAAACCACAATGATGGAAATGAATTAAGACAATAAAGCATAACAGTTCATCAAGCTTAGACCATGTACGATTCACACTCTTGTTGATGCATTTCATAATCTTCTCCATTGTCGCGGGTTTAAGATGAAATAAATTATTTTAAATGCCATCAATATAAACTAGTTATTATGCCGTGTTGAAGATAATTAATAAATTAGTTGACCACATTGGCTGGGCGTTAGTTGCGTCTGCTGAATTTAATTGTTCCAAATAGAAACGTTCATGTGAAAGAGACTTCATTTTTATGCTGTTTAAAAAAAAAATGATAGCTATAATTACAGCGGCCCAGCGTTAGAATGGATAGAAAAATACTTAAACAATCGTGAAAAATGTATCGAAATATCTTATCTCAGATGTCTGTGTATCTTATAGATACGGCGTTCCGCAAGGAAGTATATAGGACCTCTTCTTTTTCTAATATGAGATAACTCCGTGGGTAAATCATATATTAATGGTTTACAATATTAACTTTTACATAAATGTATATTATTTGCAGATACCATTACCAGGTACCATTGCAGGTACCATTTTTTAAAGCAAATAAATATTCTTATTCTTATAAATAGAGCAGCCTGGTGGCCTTGTGGTAGCGGTGGCCGCAACTTACAAGCTGTAGGTCGTAGGTTCGAATCTCATCAGGCGCTTTACTTTATTTAAATATATTCTTCACCACTGCTCTCAAAAAGGTGAAGGAAAACATCTTAAAGAAACCGGCATGTCCTAGAGCCAAAACTTTGATGACATCTACCTGCCCGCACTGGGCACCCGTGATGGATTACGATCCACTCCCTGTCACAAAGAGTAGGCTTCTGTCCCAAGAATAAGAATATTATAGGCTCATTAGGTAAATGTAAAAATTATAGAAATAAGTGTAAATGTCATACCGCCGAAAAGTATAGTCCAGATTTCATTAGTTGCCCTCTGAGCCAAAAATTTCTTCTCGTACTTCCACATCCAACCGCCGCATAACACTAAAATTAACCCATGTCCCAGGTCTCCGAACATGATTGCAAACAGAAACGGGAAAGTGATGAGTGTGTATAGTCCTGATAATAAAAATCGCACACATACAAGAAGTTGCTATTGAGAACAAGGCTTATAAGAAAAAAAAAATTATGGCCCGAAGAAGCGACCAATACTGCAATGTAGTAGTTTTTTAACAAACACCCAATAATCCTGAATGTGAGAGTCAGTTACTGCACTCAAGGGAATCTGAAGTTTTACCGGTACAACTTTCAGCGGAAGGCGTTTGGCTGCGGCGAGCAGCTTTCAATAAGCTAATTTTTTTCGTCGCCTATTCCACAAAGCCTAAAGATGTAAGCTGAAATGTTGACACGGTAAGGCAGTTTCATAAATACAAAATCGCTGGGCGAGCTTTGGAATGGGCTATACTTGGGTATCTCTCTGAGGGACGAATCCGGAAAGAGATGACCCGGCAGATTACCAAAGTTGTCAACAAAGCTCACAGAATAAGCAAGCTGAAGTGGCAATGGATTGGCCATATAAACAGTAGAACCAATGACCAATGACATGATGATGTGGTTGAAGTGATTTTAAGTGGAGACCGGAAATTCGCAAATGAAGGTAGAACCCCTTCAGCATAACTACACTGGGGGTGCCCTGCGCTTCACCTTTCGAGACGATCTTAGCAGAGTAACTGGTAGCAGCTGGGTAAATCGTACCCATCTGTTATATAATAGTTTGGTGAGCAGTTAGAGAGTCACATACTCAGCTCCTAGCTGGGAATGTGTCTCTGAACTGCTGTAGTTTGATGATGAGACTGATGAATGAATGAAAAGTTTCTAAAGACGAATATGCAACGTCTAGTATCACTTCTTATTTATTTCTCTGTTTGAAGAGCGCATGCAATACAGTATTTAGTTTTTTACCTGGATTCAGTTCTCTGTATGTGGAGTCACCGTAAGCATTAATAAGGTTCTGAAATCCTCTCGTAAATTTGTTGACTCGATGATAGGTAGGGGGCACATCGTCTGTTGGAATCTTAGAGGCGAACGAGGGTATTTTGGATTGTGAATGTTGCTACAAAAATTACAATATACTATTTAAAAAAAATCCAAATGCAAGTCACGCAATACAGGACCTACCCTGGTACTATAGGTGCCACCAAAACAATGTCTGTTAGTATTTTGGACAGTATTTTATTTTAAGTTAATGTAGTTTTAGTATTTTCTTTTTAAAAACCAGTTTACATTGAATAAATTCAATAAAACCGTAATGAGTGGTTTTGATTCTAGAGGATTTGATAAAACGATTAGAGAATAAAGTATAAAATACGTGTTCGTGTAAAATACAACAACGCGTGGAATTAGTCATGCTTAGCTCCTATTGGCAATATGTACGGCTGCGTTAGCTCCCGTTTTCGCAACATTTTTTGTTACTGCTCTGCTCCTATTGGTCATAGCGGGATGTTATATAGCCTAAAGCCTTCCTGGATTAATAGGCTATCCAACGCAAAAAGAATTTTTCAAATCGGACCAGTAGTTCCTGAGATTAGCGCGTACAAAACTCTTCAGCTTTATATATTAGTATAGACTAGCATCCCACGCATATCCATCTGCAAGTAATTTCTTCTTCACCCGGCACAACCCGTCGCATGTTCTTTCGTTTTCACTTTATGAGGTATTTCTTTTAGCATATAAGAGTCAAGGCGTGATGTAAAAACATATTATATCCTTCCTCAAAACATGAGATATCAAATGCAAGATTTTTTGAAGAAACAAACTTAGTCTTAATACATAAGACACGAACACATAACACACGAATACATAAGTAAACCAACTTCTGATTTTTTTAAAGTAAACCTATCTAAATTGGGTAATTAGGTATAGCTAAACTAAAAAATATTGGTTTAAACATACGGAACACTTTGCTAATATTTCATTGACTTGGCTCAAGTCATCGTCGGGTATCCAACACTCGCAAATAAGATTCTTGTCAACGGTGCGAAACATATTCATAGCGTGATAAATCGCCTTCGATTTTTTCACGTTACCCATCAAATATCGATAATTCGTAGACAACTCACGTAGACATTTGCAGCGGTGATATTTTGTCTTTTCTAGTATCTAAAAATAATACAATTAGTTATAGTTTCTTCTTTCCGGTTATGCTGCTTATCCAACCTAAAAATCCACGCTGAAGCGGACACGCTGACACGCATGTCCAAGCATCACAATAACCTATTTATTTTAACAGCAATAGTTTCTAAGGGATAATTAATATTTTAAACGTTCTTATTCTCTGTTTGTATTGTTTGGAATCAGTACTTGTTGAACCACTAAGGTGACCCGAAGCAATTACTACAAATAAGCACCTATCATTTGCTTTGTGGCGACCGATATCTGCCCTCACTGATCATGTTTGGGTAGTCGGCTCGGCACTATACTAAGCCTTTAGATATAGTGCTAAATAGATATTTAGCCTCTCAGCGAGCCATGAAGCGGGCTATGTTGGGCGTCTCTCTGAAGGACCGCATCAGAAATGAGGTGATCCGACAGAGGACCAAAGTCACTGACATAGCTGAGAGGATTAGCAAGCTGAAGTGACAATGGGCTGGTTACATATGCCGCAGGGCCGACTACCGTTGGGGTAAACGAGTACTCGAGTGGAGACCGCGTCTCGGCAAACGTAGCGTAGATCGCCGTTGGGCGATATGGAGCGACGACATCAAAAAGGTGGCTGGTAGTGGCTGGCAGAGAACTGCTTAGGATCGAGCTTGTTGGCGTATCATGGAAGAGGACTATGTCCAGCAGTGGACGAGTAGAGGCTGATGATGTCGATGATGATGATGATATATTTTGCCGCCAAAAGGAAGTTTATTAGTTATAAGATAAAACTTTAAACAAAAACTATAAAGACAATTCAAGATGGTCGCGCCAGTAGCGGCATTAGCCACGCGCCAGTAATATTGTTGCATATTTAATTACTGCTGATGGACTGTTTGTTCCGTTCCCACAGACAATTATACCAATGCATAGCATTTATACCAATGTATTGTACACGTGGAGATTAAGAAAATAATAAATAATAATCATGTCCCGTTGAAGGTCCGTTGTCCGTTGTTGTTAATTTGATGCTAGGGAAAACGGTCCCAATATTAGTAATATTTAATTTATAATATTAAATAAATAATTAGACCATAAAACTATTCGCGGTAAGTAGAACGTACATTTAAATAAAAATATACCCACGGCTATGACTGAACTGCATGAAGACCTAACAAGAGGAAGAAGAAGGGGGTGAGATAGGGAGGGATTATCTTACCAAGTAGTATCGTTTTACCCAGTAATTGGATGGTGGAGGTAATTATGCAGTCACTATATGTAAAATACATCGATATTACAGATCATGCAATTGAATACCAATTCAACTGCATACAGTTAGGGTGGTAGCCGACAGAATGATGAAGTCCCCATCATAAAAATCATAGCAATGAATTGAGACTACGCCTCTTATTAGGCGTTGAGTTTTTTTAAGTACCTTATCCAGTTCACTGATTCTAATTTTAAGTTGATTTTGCAGTTCCTTTCTATTTGCAGACGTGTCGGGAATAGGGAAAGTGTTAACTTGAAATCCAGCGCAAATCTTTTGTATACGTCCTGCCAGCGCTTCTCCCTGGCAGATCACTAAAAACGCAATTTTCCGTATTTCTTGGCGCTGTAAAATTAAAATGAACGTTTAATAATTGGTGACAAAGTGAAATCACGAGGATTCCTCATTTTGTTTAATCCTTCGAGAACTATGTAATGGAAGAACCCAAGTTTTGGCATTATGTTACGTACATGTAATCGACGTGAATGTACACAAGACTTCCATAATGATTAGTTTGAAAAGTTGTGTGGAAATCGGTTATCGTGACATAGGCTACATGCCTATATACGGCGGAATAAGGATACTGTAATGGGAACAAATTTGAGTATGAATATCGATGGCTACAAGAGTTGCGGAAGACTAAAGAAAAGATGGGCGGACTGTTTGAATTATGTTATGGCCATCTTGAAATGGCTACCTATCAGACAGCGCAGAGCTCTAAGAGCTATGACGACCTTGTTTTCACTCCTACACAAACCAGGTTCTCCTTCTTAATTTACTTCTCATTTTCAATATTTATGCTCTGCGCATAATAGTAATATTCGTTAATCCAACAATTGTCTTCTACAATGTCGTTCTCACTGCACTGGTTTTCTTAAGTCTTCACTTCTTGTCCAGGCGGTTTTTCTTTGGAATGATCTTCCTCAGAATACCAGGACGTTGACGGGTCGGTACAAAGTTAAAGCTCGGGAATACTTACGCAAGAAATTGGCAGATTCATCCGACATGTAATTTATTCCTTTTCGCTATTTATAATTTTTATCTCTCTCTACTGTTTATAATTTGTATGTATGTATTTATTACATTATTTTTCTCTCTCTTAGCTTTAATATCTTTGCACCTACCACGTTTTTTCTCTGCATCACCTTTAGGTAGACTGGTAGAAAATGCCGAAGGCTAAGTCCGCCATTGTGCAATGTTTTTCTTTGTGCATTAAGTTTTAATAAATAAGTATATATGGTTAAAAAGAAGGCTAATTGCAGAGATGAAGACTAATAAAGTAGTATGGGAAGAAATTACAAATTTTGCTACGACTATATATTAATTGAAATAAAGACAGGGGAGGTTGTTGGTTGATGTTGATGGCAGTTTCATACATTTAACTCTCCTTAACATCATCATCATCAACATTTTTATCGTCCCACTGCTGGTCAAGGTCTCCTCTCATACAGAGAAGGATGGAGCGTAATCACCACGCTTGCTCAATGCGTTTTGGCGATTTCAGACTTAAAGCCCATGTTCCTCAAGATGTTTCCTTCACCTTTTAATCAGTCAGTGGTGTCCAAGATATACTTAGAAAGTACATATAACTTAGAAAAGTTACATTGGTCCTTAACTATATTAGGCTACTACTAGGTTTTAGTAGAAACTTCGTCCCCGCCCGCGTCGAAGTCGAAAATTATCCCACAGAACGTACTGGCGGGATAACAGTCGTATTTATCCAGGTTTTACACTATTTGTGATGCTTTTCACATAAATCCGTTCAGCCGTTTTAGCATGTTGAGTAACAAACTTTCACATTTATATATTACTAGCTTTCCGCCCGCGGCTTCGCCCGCGTGGAGTTCGGTTATATCGCGATTTTAGATTTCCCTCGGGAACACCAAATTTTTCCGAGATAAAAGGTAGTCTATGTCCTTTCTCATGGTCTAAAGATTGTCTGTGCCAAATTTCATCAAAATCGGTTGAGGGGTTTAAGCGGGAAAGCGTAACAGACAGACAGACAGCCAGACGGACGGACAGACAGACAGAGTTACTTTCGCATTTATAATATTAGTATGGATTATAGTAAGAATACAATTTTCCTGTAAAATCAAAATCGATATCCAAAATCTCTTTTTTGTGTTATAAATCTGGGAAATAAGGGGTAATTTTCTTTTTGGCTAGTGATCTGTACTCACGTCATCGAAACCTAAGACTAAGCAATAATTCAAATTCCAATATTACATTGTTCTCGAGAAAAACCTTTGTAATGTAAGGAAATAAATTAAGGTTTTCAAAATAGGTAAAACTTGCTAAGTATTACAGTATTCATTAATTTTCATTAAAAGAAAATACCTGACTAGCCGAATGCAAAGGTTTCACTTACAAGCGAAAAAACAGTAAGTACAGTGACCGATAGACCAGCAAGCTGAGAAAGTGGCGTGAAATAGGAAAAAAATAACTTTTACAATAAGTAATTATACATACGGTTTGGGGATCAATAACGATTGTATCTTCATTCGCCTGTTTGAAGTAAACGATACCGTGAGAGATCCTCCACAGCATTATTTCAAAGGCGTGACACCGGGTGCGTCGTACTATCCCAGTTATCACCATCAGCCGTCCACTACCAGCGCCTCCAGTTTCCACTCTCGCTTTAGCCTGCCTGAAAATAATTTAAATAATAATCTTTGAAAATATTATATAGATGCAATACTAAAGTCGGCGCCTCTAAATCATAAAATTTTTGTTCAAATCCGGGTAGCTAACAATGTGACATGAGAAACAGGGTCCAAGCTGCTGGTCAGGCTGGTGGTCTCTAGAGAGAAGACCCTCGTACTAAGCGTGCCTGCTAAGTGTACTACTTCCTGAATCAAGCCCACCATCCATCCACGCAATGGGAACCGTCGCCCCGCTAGTAGACTATTACTTTTAATGATTATCGATACAAAGGTTGCAGAGGCTACATCCCACACGTCAACAACTACCAAGTCAAGATATTCTTGAATCTCGTCGTGAATGACAGCAACATTTATAAACATTCTACGACGGTCTTGTCGATCTATCATCACAGTATCAGGCTTATTGGCTATAGCAGTCCTGTCCGTGATGATAGATCGACCCCGGTACAATGCAGCATGACCCTTCTTGAGCATTGGGTTAGCTATACATATACCTGATGTATCTACCTATGGTGCAATCTAGATTGTTAGTTATACTGCAAGGCATTGTGCTGATGTTAATCCTAGCTACTAGATATTTGTTGCTTCTCGATCTGGATCTTACTAACCGCTATTGCTCTTACTAACTTGCTCAGGGGTAGGGTACTCGAAAGAATTTCAACAAAACTAAAATTATTGCCATAAAATTGTTTGAAAGAAATCGGTTCCATAGATACATATATGCTGTTATGGTTCCGGATTTTAGATTTGGCTCATAACATATTTGTTTCTGGATCTTTATAGCGAGTCTCAACGCACTCAAGTTTTCGTAAGTTAGAAAGAAAAAAAAAATAGAACAAACATTTAAAGAACCTTTGAGGCATCTTACTAACCAACTTCAAAAAGTCCCTCAATTCATTTCTTTTAAGGTTTCCGTAAATGACCCAATAATATTATAATAGCCCAAGAAAAGCAACTCTTATTTCGTCGAAAGATTTTTCATTGACATTGAAGGAGAGGTTTCGTAAGCAAAATATTATTGTTCTGACATCGTCGCAAAGCAAGTCGCAGGCACAGGTACTTAATAACTAAATATAATAATAATTACTTAGAGAATAAAGTTTCTTTTTTTATTTCCGAATCCCCTAGCATGGGTCCAATATGCGTCAATACATAGTGAAACTCGACCAACTCCAAAAAATTCTTCAACAAACTAACTTCATTTCTGGTCATTTCTTGAATCTCGTCTTTCCATTTTTCTAACTCGGCCTGCAATGAGACATACTTAATGATTAAGAAAAACTATGTAAGTTTTATGTCCTGCTACTAAGTAAGAGGCTCCTCGATAGCTCGCCGTCCGGTAAGGACCAGGCCCGAGTCGATGGCACGTTGTGTTTCACGTGCGCCTCAAAGAGATGTCATGATGGCAGTCAGCACATCGTGCCAGGGTCCACGAAGTCCGATGAATCCTGGGTCAGGGTTGCGGGTTGGTTAAATAAGAAACCGTGGCCCTGGAGCATAGGCGAAGAAATACGGGTGGGTTTTAGTAAATAACAGTCAGACACGCCCTTCCGCTCCGGCCTGAGCGGGAGAGGTCATTTCAAACAAAAAAAAGAAGCTACTCGATTTTTCGAAACCATTTTGCTCCTCACAATCATGATCAGATCATCACACCTTTGCGGCGGTCTATATCGATAGCGATGTCCTCTCCATCTCCCTGAATATATTCATCGTCAAGCTGTGGAGCTGAAGAGGGACATCAGCTCCGACGAAGCCAGATAAAACTATTTATATTTACCCTGAGACTGTTTTGAACAACAACAGATATATACCCAGTAGTGGGATAAAACACATCACAACATAGTATAAAACAAAGTCGCTTTCTCTGTCCCTTTGTATGCTTAAATCTTTGAAACTACGCAACGGGTTTTGATGCGGTTTTTTAAAATAGATAGAGTGATTCAAGAGGAAGGTTCTTATGTATATAATATGCATAATATGTAAGAGGAACAGTGATAATTTTTGAGGATTCTAACACATGTCGCAAAATAAACCCGTTTTTATGAGCTTACATTGCAAACGCTGGCTGCACCCTATAAGATAGATCAAAACAATGTACTACAGTATTGTAGACCTTAAAAATGCCTATAAAAAAGTCTGCGACACCATATATCTACCTACTATAGTTTCTTTATTATGACTACTTTTTTATGTTAGAAAAGTTAATTAAAATGCCAGTCGAAATCAGAGCCCACTATTTGTTCCTTATTATTAATCCTTATCCAAATAAATTACGTCATATTAAAGGTAATTTTAGTAGCAGCAGTTCTGTTTTTTGGAATATTGGAATTAATTGTTTCATTCAGGAGATATCTATTCAAAACTAAACACCAGAAAATGTCCGCGTGCCGTTCGCGCCCCTGGGGCCGCCTGTTTCTCTGCCTAAACCACGGAGTGAGTGGGCCGGAGCGGGGGACCATTATTTCGAACAAACTTGCTACCTCGGTAGGCTTTCATTCTGTTTGAAGGTGTTGGAACTGGCTATCCATGGACAATAAGGTCGATGTATCTTGCAGAGTCAGATATTGGCTGATGGGCGGCACAGTAGGCATTATTTTGATTAAAGGGCCACCGTTTCTTGAAGAAGGCTTAGGTTCCACGTGCGAAGCTGGGGCGGGTCGCTAGTTGGTAATAAAAGAAAAAGTACCTCAAACTCCCCAAATTCACGAAGCGGTCTTGCTTTAGATGGCCGTGTCTGTTCAAGCGGTTCTATATTATCCAATTTCATTTCATTATGTATGTAGGTAAGCTTACGTTCCATTTCCGAATAATGACACACTTCCATGACGTAATTCCTTAGGAACAACTGTAAATCTGGATACATCTGAAATTTAAAAAAAAATCTCGTGTCTATTTTTTATTTACTCGTGTGTAAAGGCTTTATCCTTAATCCTATAATACCTATACAACTATTATTATTAAATCAGTTATATTTTATAGGACCCTTCGACAAAAATTAGATAGTAAATTAAGTAACGTGAAGTTTGTTGTTAACTATTGCCACATCTTGGAAAAATTTCCCTGGGACCAATATAAGAATTCATGATAATACTCAGCACATACGTCTATGAATTGCACACAACCCAACTCTCCGAGCTGATCGAGGACACCGAAAGCAGTCTCCGGTTGTAGATACATATTGCACTTCGACATCTTGTCACTTCGTAGCATACACCCCATTTTGAACCTGTGCAGGAAATAAAGTAAGTAAAGTAGTAAACTTTGTGTAATACCGTATCGGTGGTTTGGTATGAAAAGTGGAATGCTGATGCGAATAAATCTTAATATTTGATGAAAAAACTTCGGAAAAGAAAGGAAAATTTGGGTGTAGAAAATCTCAATTTATGATACACAATTAAGTACAGAAAACTCTCTTAATATGCAATACTTAGTGTATACTTACAATTACATTCAAAATCTTAAATACTTATACGAAAACCTCAACTAAACATACACAAACGTTGTAATTGATTAACGAGAAACAAATTGTGTACAATAACAAACGCACCACAACTTATCACCGAAATCTTCGCTTCTATTGATCAAAAAGTACGTGCACTGCAGGAGTCACTCACCGTTACCAAATTTACTTACTGTCGTAACCTATGCGACATCTGCATCCACTTTGATGATTGGCGATGCTGATATGGATGCGTTTATGTCAAACAAACACGTAAGCCTCGCAATTGCGGATGTGCAACAGAATCAACACAGCATCGGAATTCTAAGCTACCCTAAAAATACGACATGTACAATTTACCTCTTTTAATTTTTACCTCTATTATCAATTACTTTATTTGCGTAACATTTACGGGTTCTGTTTTTCTACAATAATATTGTAAAAGTTTCCAGACACGTATAAAAAATCTTTTTCAACTTTGACGTTGACGTACGCTGGTATTATTTTAGTTTTCTTCGTTGTCTTCTTCAAATAAAAAAACACAAAATAGAACTTAGTGTTTATATTTTTCTTAAAGTAATATAGTAACTGCCAGAATGGGCTTTAAAAACTTAAATAAAAAGTTTTATTTCGATAAGGTCTTTCTAGTTTTAGACGAAGAAGGTCTCTAATGAAGTAGATACAAAATTAAAATCTGTTTAACAATCTATCATATTTTTAGTTTTTTGTACAACACAAGGAAAAATCGCGACCGTTTTAGAATCACTTCCGTAGTGTGTCGGTGTCTGGCATAAGCTCTTTTCTTAGAAATCGGGAAAGTGTCAAGTTAAAATTAATACCGAAATACTAAGTTCTGCGGATCCTTTGATTCTACACAATCAGGAGAACTACTCTCTATACTTATGGTAGAAATGTATATATCGACGCAGGAAAGCGATTTTGTCGTATCTCAAAACTGCCAATTTTTTATTGCATTTTTGTATTTAGAAAAAAATACTGCGTAGGACGGTCTGATCAACGTATTCCTACGATGGTTTTTTTTTTATGATACGACGTTGACTTTTTCTAAACTTTTTAAAGAAATCATACTTCAAAGTGCTGTAAATACCATAAAATCAACTGTTTTTAAATAATACATAGATACAACAAAAATGTTATAGGTAATTTTTCCGCTATCAAGATACACGGACCTCGTTCATATAGTACGAAACTCTTACTGCATTGCGTGTAAGTCACAAAATAATGTTTTGAGATACATCAATTTCACCGTCTGAGTATTTTATGTCAGCTAGTTAAACTAGAATTCTATCACTTGGATTTTGAATGTGCTTTAGATTTACTACATTTTATTCAACACATTTTAAAATAAACATTATCGATAAATCATTCACAATAGACTTGTAGCACGTAGGACGTGTTTTAATTAGGTAAATTAAAACTCGGATAGTTAGAACGTTGTATGACAGCCTCCGTCACGTAGCGGTAGCGAACGCGGCCGCTGCGCAAGGTGGCACGGGTTCGATCCCCGCACAGTGCAAGTATGTATGAATATGAATATTTGCACTGGTCTGGTCGTGCCTCGGAAAGCACGTTAAGCCGTTGGTCCCAGTTGTCATACGAACATCTAGTGGCAGTCGTTACGGGTTGTTGGAGCCCTCAAAAGTCCAACAATTGGTCTAACTACAATGCTTCGATGTCGCCTTCGGGTTGTGGAGGTCAGAGGGCAGTCGCTTCACGGAAAATGTCGAAGTTTAGCCATATCAGCAGTTGGACTGGTAAAGCGGACCCCAGACTCTAAAGCTGAAAAGGCTTCGGATGCGACTGGGAATGCTGATGATGATGAACGCTGGGATGATGATGATTTAGAACGTTGTATATTACACGTAAGTAAAGGAGTACAATGTATACTATGACGTGTACAATAACGTGATGTAAGTTAAGTGTACAGAGTAGGGAGGCACAATCGCAAGTGTCGACTTATGCGGCGGTGACTAGTAAGACAGCGAAAGCGGATATTACCACGGTTCATGATAATTGGACCGAGGTTAAAAGTGTAAGGAGGAAGAAACCAATCATAAGAGGTGGCAATACTTCAATTTTAGCATTTAAAGCAGTTGAGAGGAAGAAATACCTTCATGTATGGAGGTTGGACAAAAGTACCAGTGAAAAAAGTTTGCACGATTACATTATAACCATACTCGGTACGGATTCGGATATAATAATAGAAAAACTAAAACCTAAAACGGAGGGAGACTATGCATCTTTCAAAATTGGTGTAACAGAAAGTGACTTTGTAAAACTTAGCAACGCATCTGTGTGGCCGTTGAATGTGGAGTTTAGCGAGTGGGTTTGGTTTCGTCGCTCAACCAAACCGACACAACAGGAAACCAAGTAGAAATATTAACATCTTGTACCAGAACGTGAGAGGACTTCGAACTAAAATCAATCAAATAACATCATTATTGCAGTCATCTACAAGGGAATTATTCGCATTCACGGAGACAGGGTTAAATGATGGCATTCAAAATGCGGAATTTATGCTCCCTGGATACCAAATATTAAGATGTGATCGCGCAGACGGGCGTAAGCATGGTGGCGTGCTTTTAATATCCACACCGCGTTTTGAGCTGCGGCAAGTATCGATGCCGGACGATATTGATATAAACAATCATAGGTTTGAGTTACTTTGTGCTACGGTTTATATGAATAAGCGATTAGTACTGGTATGTTGTGTAGTGTATATTCCACCTCAAACTGATGAGTCTGAATACATGATACTATTCAATATATTGGAAAAACTATGTGTCCAATATTGTCATAAATTAGTTATCTTTGGAGATTTCAATTTATGTTCCTGTAATAAAAATATTTCTAATTATTATGACTATTTTATGGCCTTTTGTAAATTCACTCAATATAACGGTATACCTAATTGTAACGGAAGACAGTTAGACATAGTGTTGAGCGCGCGTTGTGGCATGTCAGTGAGCGCAGCGGACGAATGTATGGAACCTGTGGATGTGTACCATCCACCGCTTGCTGTTCAGGTTAGCATTGGCGCGTCTCAGTCGGCACCGCCGTCTCTCCACGCGTATGCGTCGCCCCCATCAATGGCGCCGTCTCACGAGTGCGCGCCACACACTAGTCACTCATGGAATTTTCGCAAAGGTAATTTTATTGATTTATATGACAAGTTGAGTAAAATAGACTTCACTGAAATGTTTTCTTTGAAAGACTCTAATTTAATGTTAAATGTATTTTATAACAACATTTATAAAGTGTTTGATACTTGTATACCAAAAAGAATTAAAACATCTAACCCGTATCGAGATCGCTTACAAGCGCAAATGAAAAATGATCCCCTAGCATTTTGGAATTACATGAGATCAAGGAAGGTAAGTTTGAATAAACCTAAGTTGATAATTGACGGAAATGTTTTGCCAGATGAGGAATGCGCCGATGAGTTTGCTAGATTCTTTCACTCTGTCTACAATGTGAAGCCGGCTGTGTTATATGTAGCGGCGGCAAGCGCGACAGCGTCACCAAACTTTTGGATCCCCTCTCCTCTGGGATCTGCCGATGTTCTGGGTGCTCTGACTCGTTTGCTACCGAAGTGCTCCGTAGGACCTGACGGTATACCGTCTTTTGTATTCAGAGACTGTCGCATGGTTTTGGTTAAACCTTTATTACACATATTTAATACCTGCATTGAGACTGCTACGTTTCCAGATTGCTGGAAACTCACACGAGTGGTACCAGTACCGAAGGGTACTGGTGGTTCAGGATCAAGCGACTATAGACCCGTGGCGGTACTAAGTACTCCAGCTAAGGTGTTTGAGGCGGCCATTCACAGTTCGATGTATACTCAGATAAGCGCCCAGTTGTCCGAAGCACAGTACGGCTTCCGCCCTGGGCGGGGAACAACAGGCAACTTGTTGAATATGATGACACATCTGGTACCTGCGGTGGATGCTGGCTTGCAGGTGGATGTCATCTACTTTGATTACAGAAAATCATTTGACACTGTTGATAATGACATCCTCCTGAGGAAGCTAGCTGACGTGGGTTACACGCCCCATACTCTGGCATTCTTTGCGAGTTATTTACGGGATTTGTGCCAGTATGTGGATTGTGGGGGTAGATGTTCCGAGCCATATTTTACTTGGTCAGGCGTGAGCCAGGGCAGTAATTTGGGGCCGTTGCTTTTCATATTAATGATAAATGACCTGCCAGGCGTAGTCACTGAGTCAACGCCATTGTTATTTGCTGATGACATGAAATTAATCCGAGTGGTTGAGCGGAACGACGATCATGAAATACTGCAGCGAGATATTGATGGTGTTGTGAAATGGAGCCATAATAATAAACTGAATTTCAATGTATCGAAATGTTCCGTACTTACTTTCAGTCGCTCACGTAGTCCACAACAACACCATTACCACATGGAAGGAGTGCCGTTGCGACGCGTAACTGATATTAGAGACTTGGGGGTTCAGTTTACTGCCGACTTGACCTTTCGTAATCATATCGCAAATGTTTGTAAAAAAGCATTTCGTAACCTCGGTTTTTTATTGTGCATCGGAATTTACAAACATTTTAGCGCTGAAAGCCCCGTACGGGGCTCTCGTAAGAACTCATCTAGAACATAATGCAGTAATATGGTCACCGCATGAGTATAAATAT
This sequence comes from Sesamia nonagrioides, assembly GCA_017933935.1. Lineage (NCBI taxonomy): Eukaryota > Metazoa > Arthropoda > Insecta > Lepidoptera > Noctuidae > Sesamia > Sesamia nonagrioides. The sequence continues at coordinate 711,727 of JADWQK010002002.1, read as the reverse complement.
AAGTTAATGTTGGAGCGTATCCAAAACAAATTTATAAGATTTATGTACCTAAAGCAGTATGGGGTATATCCGGGATACCCACTTCTCTATCCTACATCATTTGTGTTGGGTATGGTGGGCTATGAAAGTTTGGAGGCTAGAAGAGAAGTGGCCCTGGCCCTATATGTAGGTATTTAAAATCCTTCGAGGCATGGTTCATGATCCGGCCGTTTTGTCACTGGTAAAGTTGTGTGTCCCGGACGAATACATAGGGCGACGGAGACGGCCGCCACTCCTGGTGGTGCCGCATGCGCGCACAAACTTGTTGCAACTTGCGCCGCTGACGCGTACGCTGCGTGTACTCAACACGGTGTCCACTCGGGTCGATTTATTTTCATGCTCAGTTGGTGTGTTCACAAAGGCCATGTATTCTGTTGTGTTTGAATTGCAGTAGGTAGGTGATTATGTGTTGTATACACATGATCACTTACTTATGTTGTAGGTACCTATTAATGTATTTTTATTTCCTTTTATTTTTGATGTATATGTGTGTATTGTATTGTATTGTGTGTGTGATGGTTAGATATAAGTATATTAAATGGTACAACCATTGCATTGGGTGAAGGTTACCTGTATATTTTAATAAAAAAAAATAAAAAAAAAAACAGGAATAGAGTGCAAATGCGACTCGATATAAGAAAAGAATGCGTATGTACACTAGGGTGTCCCAGCATATAAGGGAGATTTTTTTTTTCGATTTTAAATATGCATACCCTTTATATTTTTTCTAAATGACCAATAACCAAAATAAAATATATCATTGGGATCGGATAACGATAACCCATGCCGACGTGATGTCAAACTTTTAACAAAATGTTTGTATGAAAAACTAGCGGCCGCCAGCGACTTCGTTCGCTAATCAGTTGCTTAGCAATTGATTAAAGTTTTATGAATAAAACAGAATAGAATATCTGAATAGTTTCCAGATATTCTTTCAAAAATTAACCTATGGTGTGAAAGAATAATTGAATATTTTTACCATGCTGGTAAAGAGGTGTCATTAATTGTTGGTAACGAAACCATAGCGCGATTCAGAAAACCGTACAAATGGTACAACACCATCTATCGAGCTAGTAGATAAACTTTTCGCTTTCAAATCGTTTCTAAAATCAAACATTACTTCGTTAGCAGACTTGCTAATCACAAATTTATTTAAATGTCCTAGTCACAAAGACGACTTATATAAAATGTTTACCGACACAACATTAAATATAATTATTTACATTTGGTGTCGGTCTGTCAATCGGATTTTGTGCGGGAAAATAAAATACGAAGGCGATGATGAAATAAAATTTGCTGCTGTAAATTATTACAGTAAACACAAGAATTATAAAAACAGAAAATAAAGAAAATTAACTTATCCGTTGTTTTATTAAAACCTTTTTTGCATTCAGCCAGTATTTTCCCGTACCGAACGTTGTTTTTGTTTCCTTGCTGTGAACATATGATTTCCTAAATATTGGTGTCATTACAAAATAATGTTCCGCAAGAAAATCAGAACAAAATAGTTCGGTACTGGGAAATACAAGGCTCAAATAAATCTTATATCAATATTACGTAGGTGCGTAGGTAAACCTGTGCATGTGTGAGTGTGTGTATAGATAGACCGGTAGTTCCTTACTCTAAAAGTCATGAGAGTGGGCACTCTTTTCTTCATAAATTATAGTACTCTGTGAGTCGATGTCTGTCTCCGGGTCGGAGAAGCCGGATTATTAATGTAACTCACCTGATCTATAATCCATACTATTATTATAAATGCGAAAGTAACTCTGTCTGTCTGTCGGTCTGTCTGTCTGTCTGTCTGTCTGTCTGTTACGCTTTCCCGCTTAAACCTCTCAACCGATTTTGATGAAATTTGGCACAGACAATCTTTAGACCCTGAGAAAGAACATAGGCTACCTTTTATCCCGGAAAAAATTGATGTTCCCGAGGGAAATCTAAAAAGCGCGATCTAACCGAACTCCACGCGCGCGAAGTCGCTGGCGGAAAGCTAGTACGTAATAAATACTAAAAAATATTTTAAGAAGTGTTTTAAAATAAAAATAAAACACCTGTGACCTGACAACATTCCTATTGCTTTTTTTTTGGGGCAGTATTTCAGTTTATTTTTGTTTGTTTTTGTTTGCTTCTATTTATTTCTTTGTTTACGTTTTCAAGTTTCCACTTCTGCCGGCACTCCCGGAGTGCAAGCCACATTTTTTTGTAGTTGAAATATCGCCCTTAGTAAACTTCATTGCTTTAATGTAAAGACTGATTTAATTTTTATTCGCATACGTAATTATTGTTCCTAACTCAAATATTATTTCCTAAGTTATATTGTTTAAATAAACATACAGCATTTTAATTAAACACAATGATTTTTTTAATTTGTATTTAACACAAAATTCAACATGAACTTCGTAAAAGAATGTGAGGTACAACAAAATAGGAGAAGTTATAAATTAGCTTCATGTTAAATACATCATAATCGTTATCTAAAATTTAACAGCTATATCATTGTGTCCTATGTTACAACTACCAAGGTACAACAATACTGATGCTTCAAATTGAAATACCTATTGCTGTAACTTTTTATTTTTTTTAATTATATTATAAACTAGCGCTTGACCGCAATCCTGCCTGATGGTAAGCAGTGACGCAGTCGTTGATGGTAAAGCGCACTAGTTTATTAAGAGCCTATTCACTCTAGCCTTGAAAACACTCAAATTGTAGTCCGACGGAAACACCGCCGCTGGCAAACTATTCCAGTCCCTCAATGTACGCGGTATAAAGGAGGAGGCGAAACGCTTCGTCCGGATCGTAGTGGTGTTAACAACGTAAGGGTGGAAACCAGCCGTACGACGGGTCGTCCGCTGGTGGAACGGAGATGGGGGAATTAAATCATGCAATTCCATCGCACACTCCCCGAAATGCATCCTATAGAACACCGAAAGGCTGGCTACTCTACGCCTGTGCTCTAGGCTTTGGAGACCGACTCGAGTTAGATCAGGGTCACCAATCAGCCTCTTTGCATGTCTCTCCACTGAATCTAAAACTAATATAAAACGTATGTTACACTAATTTTAGAATGCTATCTTTAGTGCCATCTGATAAATTTCAATATAATAAATACGTGTTCCAAAAATTACCTTTTGAATTCAGCTAGTTTACGAGTTATGAATTTTTTAAATAGTTTTTTGGCTTTGGTGTAAAGTGACACTTTCGTGATACTACAAGATCTCTTTCTTGCGTCGATATATTCACGTATCATCCTTTTCCTTTTTCGCCATACCGTTGATTCTCTTTTAACAGTTTACTCTAAGCTTCGACCAGATTTTGGCTAATTCAACAATATTAGCGTTGGTCTCGAAAAAATATTCCCTAAGAGCTGTTACGCAGAGGGCACGACAAAAGTTGAGGTTTTGGCACATCGCAATACCTACCATTGACTAAGTTGTACATGCAGCCCTCAAGAGTTTTCGACCTCAACCTTTTCTACAGACTCAACATACTCGCAGCCTCAGTTTAATCGTGCCGCATTACCTATAGCTGTCGCTATTTAGTGTGATATTCCATTGGAGGAAATTGGTACGGCTCTTTCGAATGTTATGGGTTGACCTTTGACCTAGCAGCATATTCGACAAGAATTAAGGCGTCAGATTACAAGTCTTTCCTTTTTTCTTGTTCTGGATGGGATGTTATCAAAGGATCTCTCTGGGCGGAGCGGAATGGCTTATCAAATTTTTACTGACTAAAACCCACCCGTGTTTCTTCACTTGCCTGTGCGCCAGGGTCACGGTATCTTTTTTAACTAACCCGCAACCCTGACCCAGCTGGGATCGGTCTCCGTGGAACATGGTCCACGCAGCCTACCCAACAATCTGGTCCTCAAGTCTTTCCTTATACGACTACCGTTCTGGTAGGAAACACTTGCAACATAGTCAGTTTTTACCCATAAATACATAATATAAGCTCTCGCCTACTTTCCGTGGAGGTAAGCACATTGTGTTTTTTTGGTTTACTTACAATTGTAGATAATTAAATCACAATAAGGATCTCTTGGGTAAATTGTAGCCGCACGGATCGATAGGAGATTAAGCTATGCTTTCCTCGGTCGTTACAGGGATAGGTGACCATCTATTTGCATATCAAGAGCTGGTGGTTCCTGCCATTTGCAGATACAGGTAGTTAAAAAATATGACAATCAGTCTTACTAAGCGAAATCGTGATACTGCAGTCGCTTTAACTATCTATCTATACTAATTTAAAAAGCTGAAGAGTTTGTTTGTTTGTTTGAACGCGCTAATCTCAGGAACTACGGGTCCGATTTGAATTCTTTTTGCGTTGGATAGCCCATTAATCCTGGAAGGCTATATAACATCACGCTGACACCAATAGGAGCGGAGCATATAAAAAAAACACATCGAAACCTACTCGGGTGAAACCGCGCGGCGCAGCTAGTGTAAAATATTGGTATTCAACTGTATCCGCAGGGTACTTACATAACACACTATCAGTAGCAATGGGCTTCATTTTGACAGTTATACAACATTCATTGCTTACTTTATATGAGTTTAGCCGACACATTTTTCAAACATATAGTTCAATGACTTAACAATATGCTTCAAAATGATTTCGATTGATAGTAACAGTATGTTACACAATTAGGGTACTAGTTAAAATGGGTTCCTAGAAAAACGAAGTATGACAAATGAACTGTCATCACTCAAACCGGTAACGAATAAAGAGGATAATTCCATACAATCATATTTGTTGGGAGTTTGGACGCCTATGCTAAATAAGTAACAAACCTTCTTGTCTACTGAGACTTGTCTTGTCAACGCTCTCTTGTCTAGATATGTTGTGCACTGTCATGTAGTTGATTTAATATATAGTTTAATTTATATAATCGCCTTTGTCCTTATTTCATCAGGTTATGGGCCCAGTCAAGCCGTCAAGCACGTACAAAATTATAGCAAAAGTTAAATCTGACGAGTATAACCTTACCTTTGGTTACCGGCTCCCGAGCGATTTTTCTATTATGAGATGATTAATCTCGATTTAAATAATATCAGATACAAGAAAACGCGACCTCATATTCAATATATTTTATATTTTCTGACTAGACAAGATAACAGCTCTGTTTCTATGGTGACACACATTGCACTACAAAAAGTATATATACATAAACTTTAACACCTTCTCTCAATGTAGTCCCATAATATCAACAAGCTTACGAAGCCTAGCTCTGGGCAACGGCTTAGTTAGAAGATCTGCTAATTGAAGCTCGCTTGTTACTTTCTTTATTAGCAGCTCTCCATTAGTCACAAGCTCTCTTACGAAGAAGTGACGTGTACGGATGTGTTTGGTGCGTCGGTGAAACTCTGGATTCTCAGCTAATTTTATTGCTGCTTCGTTATCCACTTGTAACATAGGAAGACTTTTCAGTTGTACAAGACTTCCTAAGAGCCGAGTCAACCATACGCATTCTCTCGCAGCTTCACTTGCAGCGATCACTTCAGCTTCCGTCGTCGAAATAGCGACACTCTGCTGTCTCTGACTCATCCAGGAGATTGGTCCTCCGGCATATAGGCAAAGTACTCCAGAAGTCGATCTTCCAGTTTCCATATCGCCTGCGTGGTCAGCATCACTGTATGATTCTATAATTCCAATTTTATAGTTCCTTTTATACATAATGCCGAGATCAATTGTGTACTGAAGGTATCTCATGATACGTTTTACTCTGACACAATCCGCTTGAGTCGGTTTCTCCAGTCTCCTTGACACTACACTTACTGCATATGCAATATCAGGTCTTGTTCCGACCATTAAATATGCAAGTGCTCCAACTATTTGCCTATAGTTTTTCAGAACGTACTCATCGTTCTCGTTTTTAGAGACTATGTCCTCCTTGGTAATTGGCGTAGTCACAGGTTTGCAGTCCTGCATTCCAAACCTGTTCAAAACTTTCTTAACATAAGATGTTTGATGTATTACTGTTCCAATACCTTCTCTGATTGAAATCTCTATACCTAGAAAATAGGTAGCTGGTTTAGTTGTTATCTTGAACCTTTCCTTCAGCTCTTCAATAAATTCATCAATGAGTTCTTGATCTGTTCCAGCTACTAGCCCGTCATCAACGTAGAGAACCACAATCAATTTCCGGTGGTCTTTCTCTCTTACAAATAAACAAGTGTCCCCTTCACTGATTTTAAAGTCAGCTTCCTTGAAGAAACTAAGAATTCTCTGATTCCAACATCTCGGGGCTTGTTTCAACCCATAGAGACTTTTCTTCAGTAAGCATACTCTTCCAGAACCATCATCGTAGCCTTCGGGTTGCTTAATATAAATTTCTTCTTCTGAAAGTGTTCCATATAGAAATGCCGTCGACACATCAAACTGACACATCTTCATACCTTCGCTTGCTGCGACGCTAATCACAGTCCGCACCGTGGTCATTTTCGCAACAGGACTAAAAGTTTGATCATAGTCCTCTCCTTTTTTCTGGCGAAAACCCTTAGCAACTAGTCTTGCTTTGAACTTGTCGACTGATCCATCAGCATTCAGCTTCACGCGAAAAACCCATTTACATGGTATCGCTTTTCTATTTTTTGGCAACTTTTTTAAAACCCACGTGTCATTCTCGTTAAGAGAATTTATCTCGTTTTCCATGGCTTTCTTCCAAAGTTCACTTTCGTTACAGGATATTGCTTCTCTGTAACATGTTGGTTCGACAAATCCGTTTGTAACCATAGCATAATCTTTGAACCTGACCGGAGGTCTGATCAATGATCGGTCTCGCAGAATTCGATCACTCTGTGCGTTAATTAGTTGCTCAAGATTATCTTCATCTTCATTAACGTCATCATTTCCAACCATCTGCTCCAGATCATCATTATCAACATCATTTCCTCCCCTTGGTTCAAAAGATTCTTCATGAGTCGATAAAGCATCATCAAAATTGTCTTCTTCTATAACCGGATTATTAGTCTCATTATCGATCGTTACAACTTGATTGTTGATCCTATTGGGTGTCACTACATACTCCCTTCTTACTGGAACGGGAATTTCCACTTCTGTGACCTCCTCATCTAGCTCTTGGAATTTCGTTTCCAATGGCTTTTCGTCAAATATGATATCCCTTGACCTGACTATGTATTTGGATTCCTTGTTCCATAGTCTATACCCGTCGTCATTATCATATCCAACCAGTACGCATTTCGTAGCTTTTTTATGCATCTTTGTTCGTTTTTGCTTAGGAATATGTGCATAGCAAACTGAGCCAATTATTCTCAGGTGCTTTATCCGAGGTTTCTTCCTAAACCAAAGCTCGAACGGAGTCTTGTGTTCCACGGAAGTTGGTCCCGTCCTGTTCAAAACATAAACAGCTGTCTGAACCAACTCCGCCCACAATTGTTGAGGCAACTCTTCATGAGCATGCATCATAGCTCTTGCTGACTCTACGATCGTACGGTTTTCTCTTTCGCTACACCCATTCTGTTCAGGCGTATACGGCATTATTAGTCTTTGGTGTATCCCGTATTTCGCTAATTCTTTTCTAACTTGTTCATTGTCGAACTCTCCACCGTTATCACTCAGGAATTCTCTAAATGTGTGTCCTGCTACTCTAGCTTCTGCCAGCATTTGCTTCAGCTTTTCAGGTACTTCAGATTTTGTTTTCATGAAGTAGACGTAGCGAAAACGAGTGTGTTCATCTTTGAAAAGGACGAAATATCGATACTTCGAGACTGAAAACGGAAAAGGACCGCAAACATCTGAATGTATGCGTTCTCCAGGCATTTTAGCTTTTTCTCTACTCCCAAACTTCTGTCTGTGAGCTTTTCCAAAAATACATCCTTCGCACAATATGCCATTATCCTTTGTCTTTATATTCAATTCTCGTTCTATAAGACTTTTCACATGCCTTTTATCTTGGTGGCCCATGCGTTCATGGTACAGCTGCAAGGCATCTACTGCATTAATCGATGCAGCTACCTTCGGTTTAATTGCTTTGCAATTCAGCTTATATAGCCCACCATACCTAGTTCTGGTTCCTGTCACAGTAACTATTCCATTCACTTTAATACAGCATATAGTTACTCGTGACTCAAATACACTGTTTGTATTCTTGTCCTGTGCCGCTAGCACTGAAAAAAGATTCTTGCTAATACTAGGAACAAACCAGACATCACTAAGGTAAAATTCTTTTCCAACATCAGATTTTATTCTAATTTTTCCTTTTCCTATGGCTTCTATTACGTTTCCATCAGCCGTAGTAACAGTGTGAGGTATACTGAAGGGCTCAAAACTTTCAAATAAATCTCTTCTCATCGTAACGTGGTGAGTTGCTCCGTTATCAACAAACCATGCTTCACGATCTTGGATATTATTTTCAGACAGATTTAGTAGTACCATCATATTGGTGCTATCACTACTATTCCTTCTATCTTCCTTAATAGTTTTATTTGGACAATCTTTCCTAAAGTGACCAACCTCTTTACAGATATGACATCTGAACTTGGTAACTTTTTTATTTCCTGATGTCTCTTCCTTCTTTTTCTCAACACCTTTCTTCCTTGTTTTCATGAGAAGCGCTTCGCTAGACGTGCCTTCCGTGCTTCCTATTAGAGCTTTTTCATGCGCACAAAGTTGGCTGGTAATATTCTCTACAGTTCTGTCTTTCTTGGACATCAACATCCAACTCGATTTAAATGAAAAATAACTTTCTGGCAGTGTATCTAAAATCTTGCAGATTAAAAGTATTTTTGGTAATTGCTTACCTTCTTCAGTTTTTAATAATTCCTGATTCAGTTTATGCCACATATTTTTCAACCTTGATACATGAGTTGACATGTCATCAGCAGTATCCTTTTGAAATTTGAAGAACTCCATGCATACTTCGTATAACTTGTCTTCATTGACACCGTCATAGAGTCTATGCAGTTCATCCCATACGTCCTTAGGGTGAGAGAATCGAATCACCTTGTCTAAAATTTCATCTGATATATTGTTTGTAATTAGTAGTAACGCAATACTTTCCAGCTTAACATACTCCGACAACTCTTTGTTGTAGTTCATCAAAGCCACTGCGGACGTGGAATCAGCATCACCGCCCTCAGCTACAGGCTTCTTCGGTTTATGAGTATTTCCCTGAACAATGTCCAGAAGTCCGTCCATGCCCCGTAACAGAGCAGACATGCGGTACTTCCATTGTATCCAGTTATTTCCATCAAGCTTACGTATTTGTATTTTACTTAGCTCCATGCTTAGTTTCCAACAAATATTTAAGTGAAAGCAAAGGGGCCCATAACCTATTATGAGATGATTAATCTCGATTTAAATAATATCAGATACAAGAAAACGCGACCTCATATTCAATATATTTTATATTTTCTGACTAGACAAGATAACAGCTCTGTTTCTATGGTGACACACATTGCACTACAAAAAGTATATATACATAAACTTTAACATTTTCTTCCGAGCTATTTTCAGGTATACATTTTATATTATAAATATGACTGGAACTAATACCATGATGTCAATTGATAAGTTGACGGGTCGCGACAATTGGGCAAATTGGAGTTTTGCAGTCAAGGCTTACTTACAACTTGAAGATTTGTATAGCTGCATTTTGAAAGCACCAGATGCTTCCGACCTCAATGCAGTTAAACAAGACACCAAAGCCAAAGCAAAGTTAATACTGTTGGTCGACCCAATTTTATATGTGCACATACAGAATGCACAGAATGCAAAACAGGTGTGGGACAATTTGACAAAGGCGTTTGAAGACCAAGGACTGACACGGAAAGTTGGCTTATTGAAAGAATTAATTAATACTAATTTAGAAAGCAGCTTGTCAGTGGAAGACTATATAAATAAAATTATGACAGCCGCGCACAAGTTAAGAAATATAAATTTTCTTGTGGACGATGAGTGGTTGGGCACATTAATGCTGGCAGGGCTGCCAGAAATATATAAGTCTATGATTATGGGCTTGGAAAGTTCCGGTATAAAGATTAGTGCTGACTTAGTAAAAAATAAATTACTACAGGAAGTGAAAATGTCAGACACTACCGCACTTTATACAAACACAAGAAAAAATGTGCCCAAAAGTGACAAAAAAGGTCCTAGATGTTTCAATTGTAATAAGTACGGACATCTCAGCAAAAGTTGTTGGCATAAGAAAACAAAGAAAGACACAGGTTATGTTGCAGCTTTTTCAGCATCCACAGCTAATGACTCCAATTCTTTGCATGTTGATTCAGGAGTATCCATGCACATGACGATGCACCGGGACTGGCTCACTGATATCACCGCTTCACCTGTACCGAGCATAAGGATTGCTAACAACAAAGAATTGAAAGTTGAATGTTGCGGGAATGTATGCATTAAGGTAAAAGCGCATGATGGCAGCATTGATTCTATACAGGTGAGGAATGTTTTACTTGTACCAGAATTGAAAACAAATTTATTGTCAGTAAGCAATATAATTAAAAATGGGTGCAAAGTAATATTTAATGAGTCTGGTTGTAAAATTTACAATCCTAGTAACAAATTAGTAGCACAGGCTAGATTGATGAATGCAACATATCTGTTAAATACTTACCAAGACATGCAAGTCATGATGGCCAAGGCTGATGATGATACTTATCTGTGGCATCAGAGGATGGGACATTTGAATTTTACCACTCTTAATAAAATACCTTACTGTACAGAAGGAGTAAAGTTGTCAACAGGAATGGATAGTTCCATCTGTGTTACCTGTCTCGAAGGCAAGCAAACGAGAAAACCGTTCCCTGCTGAAGGTTCCCGAGCAACCAGCTTGCTAGAACTTATCCACAGTGATGTATGTGGACCGATGCAGCAGATATCAATAGGAGGAGCAAGGTATTTTGTAACCTTTATTGATGACTTTTCTCGCCGAGTATACGTATACACTATAAAAAACAAAAGTGAAGTCTTTGAGATATTTGTTTTAATATTACATATTCTACTAAACATCTATTGCTATTCTCTTCGCTTTAGGAACGTTTATAGTCAATCTGTCAAAATATCTCTAAGGAAATTAGAGGTATATTGAACAGGTTTTTACTGAGATGGAGATGATACTGCGACTAAATTTAATTTCTAATTGCCAGAATTAGCCTTCACTTTTTTTTTTGTATTTTTAACAAAAAAAAAAAAAACGTTGTCCCACACTAAGAACATTTGAACTCACATTCACAGACAGCCAGACTCGGAACAAATATTTGTTGCGTGCGGGAATCGCACTCACATCACCCAGCACTGCGGTCAATCGCTCAGCCACTACACCAGCCCTGTCGTCAAATTTATTATTATTACTACTAAAATCTTCAGCCAGTGGGTCCTACCCGTCATGACTTACACAGCCGAGACGTGGACACTAACGGTCTGACCGTTAGTGTCCACGTCTTGTCCATAAGTTTAAAGCCGCTCAGCGAGCTATGGAGCGGCTATTGGGCGTCTCTCTAAAGGACCGCATCAGAAATGAGGTGATCCGACAGAGGATCTAAGTCACCGACGTAGCTGAGAGAATTAGCAATCTGAAGTGGCAATGGGCTGGTCACATATGCCGCAGGACCGACAACCATAGGGGTAAACGAGTCCTCGAGTGGAGACCACGTCTCGGCAAACGTAGCGTAGGCCGCGCTAGGACGAGATGGAGCGACGACATCAAAAAGGTGGCTGGTAGTGGCTGGCGGAGAACTGCTCAGGGTCGAGCTTGTTGGAGTGCCATGGAAGAGGCCTATTTCCAGCAGTGGACGTTTAGAGGCTGATGATGATGATGATGATGACGACAAAATTGAAATTAAATTACAGTTAAGTAATCTATTTCTTGAAAAATCAGATTTGATTACTATCCCGCGATTTCTTTTATAAATGCTTCAGACGACGTTTTTATTTTGTGAATCTTGATATGCTACTGGAGAGTTACACGTGTATACATATAAAAAGGTACTTACTATCGTGTGTATCAACGAGCTACAAATCAGCCCCAGTGCAATCGATTACCTTCTACCTTGCTACCTTCTTCTGTTATTCTTCATGTCCGCAGGGACCAGAGGCACTGGAATAATTTACTGTTTACCAACTAAGTTTTGAGGTGGGCCTGTAGTTCCCTAGAGACCACGTGCCCATTTTCTCCTCGTATATTATAGCCATTGCAAACATTACTTATAACAGAAAAGTTGGTAGGTATATAAATGTTATGATATAGGATGTAAAAGTCTTTTTTTACGTTTGGTCATGAAAGCTATTGAAATAATACGGAAATATAGGGTAATATTTTTAATAATAATTTGATAGCCTCTGTGGCGGGGCGGTAGCGAACGCTGCCGCTGCGCAAGCAGGCGCGGCTTCGATCCTCGCGCAGTGCAAATATTTGTATGCATGAATGTGAATATTTGCACTGGTCTGGTCGTGCCTCGGAGAGCACATTAGACCGTTGGTGCCGGTTGGCATACGAGCATCTAATGCTAGTCGTTACGGGTTCTCGGAGCCCTAAAAAGTCTAACAATTGGTCTAACTGCAATGCTTCGTTATCTATCACCTTCGGGTTGTGGAGTTCAGACGGCAGTCGCTTCAAGGAAAATATCGAAGTTTAGCCAAAATCAGCAGTTAGACTCGTATAGCGGACCCCAGACTCCAAAGCTGAAAAAGCTTCGGATGCGACCGGGATTAACGCTGAGATGATGATGAGTTTCATTTAATAAGTTGTAGTTTATTCAGTTTTATAAGTTTGTAAATATTATTAAAAATAAAAATTCATATTAGGAAATGCCCTATTTTGCATTTTGGATTAGACGCCTACTTCCTATACGCTACAGCTACGGTCTATTAGCAACAACGAGTCGATCGATAAAAAAAACTACACTTGACGTGGTCGGCCTGCGGATGCGATTCACATATCCAGTAACTGAGTTCCAGAGGTAAGATCGGCTGTCTCAGTGCATCTAGTTAAATTGAAAGTCAACAATTTAACAAAAAGCTAAACAATCTGATGATCAGCCCAATAACTTATGTCATAATATATATTTATCAATATACCGCTTGTTAAAATTAAAACTAGTAGGCCGCAATATCGGCTGCCCGCAGAAGTTACCACCCACCAGACAAAGTCTTGCCGCCAAATGATTCGTCGTGTTCCGGCATGATGTATGTCTGCTGAAGCCAACAGAAGACGGGTCTAAGCAGTTGTATTCCGATGTGTGCCGGGTACGATGTGCCAAATGTTGTTGTATCGGGTGTTTGGTCGTGGAGGGTCTTCAGATCAATCTCCCTCTGGCGCAGCATCGTTGTGTTGTTTCGTTTAACATTGCATCACCTCGCTCAACGGCCGTCTTCCTTCCTATTCACTCAGTGTTTGAGTGAATAGGCTCTTAATAAACTAGCGCGCTTAACCATCAACGATTGCATCACTGCTTACCATCAGGCGTGATTGCAGACAAGCACTAGTTTACAATTATAAAAAAATATTTAAAAACAACTCACAAACCCTTATTCTTTTTTGTTTTTACAATAATTCTATTTCTGCGCTCCCTATTCCTATTCGAAGAACTAACTTTTAAAATGACAAGCAAATTATATACCTAATTACCTATATTGTAAAATGCAAATCTGTGTAATTAATTGTAATAAAGGGTGTATCTGACATCGACGTACAAACGAGTACCACGGATCCAGTACATGATTCTGAACCCCCGAGTTGTGGAATATTTCGTCGGCTTTTAAATATTTTTTTTTAAATATATGCAGTTTTTTCACTTTAGACCGTTTATAGTTGATATACTTTTATAACCCAATAAGATTTTAAAGTAAAAATTAATTATTTCGCTAATTACACAAAAAAGCGCAATGTAAAAAAAAACACGAAAAACTGTCCTATCAGCTGATTTAAAAGAGTTCACATCAAAGAGTCAACACTCAAAGGCCTAGCCGACACTTTTTTAAATACTCTGATTTCTGTACGCGCTCATTAACGACATAAATGACTATCATAATTTTATTAGTGGCATGCGGTCTAGCCTTTACGCAAAGTTTGCGTTACAATGTCAGATACACCCTGTATACTTACGTGGCAATAGTGTAATCACGTGTTTTTGTTCTCCATCATCAACAATAAAACGTGATTACTGACTAGCGCGACATTAAAGTCATTATCGTCATGGTAATCCATCGGAACTGTAGATTTATTCCGTGCACGAACGATGCAGTTAAAACTATATAGTCATGTGCGAAAGGTTCTCGTTGTAGGACCGTGGGATATTCGAAAGAGCTACCGTAGCAGCTGGCGCATAGAGAAGTGAAAGTACAATTTCAGTCAGTAAAAGTCTGACACGCCCTTCCGCTCCAGAGTATCGTTGCAATCATTTTTATCGTACATTTACGCCATATTACTTAACCGCACTGTTATAAATGTAAGTAGTTTTAGAAAGTTATTGTTTTTTCTCTGCTATATTTTGTCTCTCTGGGGAAATCCTCCCTATTTTTCCTTTTTTCAGTGAGAAATTATCAAATGTCTTCTCCCGCTTTGTGCGGAGCGGAAGGGCGTGATAGACATTTATTGACTAAAGACCCTCTAGCCACTCCTCAAAAAGAGGAATATCGCCGCTATTGTGGCGTGGTCAGCACTGGATTTCGACAATCTCACTCTCCATATCGCCATGAAATCCCGCCGGAGCTCTGTTCGCTGCTTTCTCGCGGCAGCGGAGTTTAGCCCCAGCGTTGTTTTTCCTCCTTTCGCCACTACAGTATGTGGGCGAAAACTTTGCCCTTTAGATCCCTTGGCGGCAATCCGAGGCTTGCCACCTCAGCGGAGACAGTGCGGTATTCTCGGACTAGCCGGATGGCCTTGACCCTTAGGAAGCGCGATCAGTCGGTGGACTAGTCGCCGCCTCGAGAAAACCTCCCACCAATAACTTTTTATCATTTCATTTTAATTTCTAATAAGTACCTCTTGTTCTTCCCATCGTCTTTATCCCTAGATTTTCCCTAGGCACCAGCTCTGCGCTACTGGTACCGCAAATAAAAACTTGCCTAGGCTTAGTTAAGATGGGCAGCCTTTTGGGCCACGGCAATTTTTACATTTATACGATTGACACATTCATTTTTATAGGTATTTACCTATAAAAATGAATGTGTCAACAGGAGGAACTAACCTTAAAAACCGTAATAAAAACCAGTATAGATAAACAGGCCATATTTCTTACGATAGACTATCAGTATTATTAATGCACAAAAAATTACCATAAAACTACATTAATTGAGTTGTATCCTAAAAAATAATTTAATGACCATCAGATAGATTTATAAAAAATATTGAACCCGTATTTTTTCTTTCATTGAAATACTTAGGAAGGTATATTGATTTGAAATGTCGCATGTCGTCACGCCGTGGTACAAAAAATACCACGGCGTGACGTAATTAGCCCCCACTCCATAACTTTAATACGCTATGTCTCAGTAGTTTTAGGTAAGTTCGACAAAATAAAAAATACGGGTCTTATTTTTTTTTATTTTCTATAAGACGGACTAATTATTATTTTGATTTTCATACCTTTGATTCATCCCTATCATGAAGATGCAGTTAAAAAAAAACTATGTGTACTAGTGTTTATATTCTTAGATTTTCTTCTAAACAAGAATGTAAACCACAATTACGTGTACTTACTTAATATGTAAATAGACAATGCCCCGAAGGTATAGACTTGGGTAAACGATGGGTATTTAATTTAATAGGACACCAATTAACTTAAAGGGTATCAATGAGATAAAGTGTCAATAGAAATAGTACCAAAACATAACGTTACATAATATACTGGCAACAACGATGGGCTCACCTACTGTACAGTGACGTACGGATGTATCTACTAACATACTCAACATGCATATTTACCTTTTCTTTGCCAAATAACATGTTTGGCTATTTTAACCTCTCGAGTAGATGAAAACAAGATATAAATTCGCGTGGACGTAAAGATGACGCAAGCGGTAATGTATTATACTCCTACAATGTTTACTTTATTCATCAGATAATATCATGCCTGTCTCCCGGAAGGGGGCAATAGATTTATGAAGTCCCAAATTTAGAATTCGGGCTACTGTTGACAAGTGTATAATGGTAAAACCCAGTTATATTTTTGTCTGACCTTGGGATTGGAATCCAGGGTCCAGGAGTAAAGAGGTATGAAGAGGACCGTGTTTTGTCTCAATCTTCAAAGAAAAGTAAGAATCATTCGATCAGACCAGTATCGTGTCTGGTAGGCAACTGCCTGGCGATTGATGTCGGATGTGGTACATACCTATGTATACTAGTTGTGCAGCAACGCTTTTTACGTGACGCAGGACTAAGGCCGCTGCCTCGAATCTTACGGGCAGATCGCGCGTCACTATAGCCGTGTAGTGTTGTGTTCACGTTTGTGTCGACGAGATATTTGTTTTTATTGGCGAAAGAAATGTCTCAATGGCGGCAACATCTTTTTGATTCAAATTTATTCCTAACACTCGATCACCGCTCGCTGCCCGCCTACTGCCCGCAAGATTCGAGCGCGAGAAGTACACCGCTCGCTGCCCGCCACCGCCCCGCTGCCGCGCCGCTGTTTTCGAGAACCGGTCCGTTTGATTTTATGCATATGATCCTGCCGCTCACTCGCCGCTGCCGCCGCCGCCCCGCTCCCCGCAAGATCCGAGGCAGCGGCCATATAACCCGCACGAGTTACCTGTGCACTTCGCTGGAATGCGAACCCTACCCCGCTTCCCCGCGCGGCGCCCTGCATTCGCCGTAAGCGATGAGCAGCGTTAACATCTTTGTGACAATTATCTAAATACAGTTTAAATCCAATGTCGTTATTACTGTTTCTGAGGAGATTTTGCTTTTTTAAGTTTTTTTTATTAAAATCCATATTCCATCCATATGTATATATTGAAGCATATATCTCTGTATTGAATTGTAAAACGTCATGAGTAAAATGATCTAGTACTATGAAGCTGTATCATCAAAACGACCTTAGTTTATCATAAAAAAAAATTGTCATTTATATTTTTTGACATAACTCCGTCGATCACGTGATCGATGCATAACTCTCATTTTTTACAAACGGTACCGTCCGAATTACGTCACAGAGCGAGGTGCACAATTAACTCGCGCTAGTTGTATGCGTGACGTTAGTCTGATGTGATGAAAGAGAAAAAAAGAAAGAAAGAAAGATGCGTTTATTGACATTACAGCATAACCGCCATTGGTGGACCCTTGCTTGCTTAGTAGTCGACAACGATCATAGTATCTGCTTTCACATTATTTTAATAAAGAAAGTCGTTTAAATCGAAAGGGTCAGGTAACATGAGATTTAGGCAAAACCAAAACAAATTACCACAGTATATTTTATTATCGTCCAAACTGTAATGTTCAATTATTATAATACTTACCTACTTTATGTCATCATCATCATCTCAGCGTTAATCCCAGTCGCATCCGAAGCTTTTTCAACTTTGGAGTCTAGGGCCCGCTTAACCGGTCTAACTGCTGATTTTGGCTAAACTTCGATATTGTCCGTGAAGCGACTGCCGTCTGACCTCCACAACCCAAAGGCGATATCGAAGCATTGCAGCTAGACCAATTGTTGGACTTTTGAGGGCTCCAACAACCCGTAACGACTGCCATTAGATGTTCGTATGGCAACCGGAACTAACGGCTTAACGTGCTTTCAGACCAGTGCAAATATTCATATTCTTGCATACAAATATTTGCACTCCGCGGGGATCGAACCCGCGCTTCCTTGCGCAGCGGCTGCGTTAGTTACCGCACCGTCACGGAGGCTGTCGTACTTTATGTAATGAAGAAAAACAGGTGGCTTGATGTTTTTTAATGATAGCTTTTACCAACCTTTTTCATTAGTTCCTTACTAAAACCACAATGTTCTAAACGAAATACCTAATTGTGTATTCACGAATATTTAATTTAGTAGATTATTTTCACACAAGTGATGGCCATTTCCACTTAGGTACAGTCGAAAGCACATCAAGCTACTATAATCCGTCAGGTTTCTTTATTAGATTTTCAACTTTATCTCTAAAGCGTTAAGGCTCAAGGTGGATTGGGATATTTATATTTAATATTTGACAGTTCCGGGTAGCTAGACCTGCTGTCGTGTGTACCTTATTAAATACGTGGTTCATACGTGCATATTCCTGCTAGTAGTAGTAAAGTACTATTTATAAATAGTTTTATTAAGGGGATATGTGTTTCTCGGTGGTAGGCCATAACATCGGCTGCCGGCAGAAGTTACCACCTACCAGACAAAGTCTTGCCGCCAAGCGAGTTGTCGTGTTTCGGCATGATGTCTCGTGAAGCCGTACGGAGGACGGGTCTGACCAGTTGTGTTGCGATGTGTGCCGGGTACGATGCGTCAAATGTTGTTGTGTCTCCACATCAATCTCCCTCTGGTGCAGCATCGTTGATCGTGTTGTTGGGTTTAACATTGCACCACCTCGCTCAACTGCCGTCTTCCATCCTATTCATTAAGGTTTTTTGTAAGTGAATGGGCTTAATAAACTAGCGCGCTTTACCATCAACGATTGCATCACTGCTTACCATCAGGCGGGATTGCAGTCAAGCGATAGTTTATAATTATTAAAAAAAAGACGTTGGCAGACTATCTCACTGGTTGCAACTACACGACACTACTTTCTTGGTAGTAGTAGTAGTGTCATAAGGCATGGCTAAAAAGCCGTACAATATGACGAACGAGTATAAGCGTAAACATCGTAAGGCGTTCTATCACATACAATATTTTTATATAAAGTAGATAGTATGGAAAATCAGTCATCATGTGGCGTACTAATTGTATGCAAGATGGCGACTATCATGACGGGGTCCACGAAGACCGCTGCCTCCTGGGTCATGGGTTGGTTAAAAAAACCGTGACCCTGGCGCACAGGCAAGTGAAGAAACACGGGTGGGTTGCCTGAGACAACTAGCCCGCGTCAGTAAAAGTCCACCCAGAGAGGAAGAGGTCATTTGATGATATCCTACCCCAAAAAAAAAAGCCTACTGTCGTATCACTTTTAGCTACCTAGACGTCTGTGGTCAGTACTGTCCGCGTACGTGTAAAGGGTATGGTCCAGCGTCACCTCAAATAAATAAATATAGACATCTTTTGTTTTATAAACTATACTTCCGCCTGATCAGTGACGCAATCGTTGATAGTAAAGCACACTAGTTTATTAAGAGCCTATTCACTCTAGCCTTGAAGACATTCAAATTGTAGTCCGACGGAAACACCGCCGCCGGCCAATTGTTCCAGTTCCTCGATATACGCGGTATAAAGGAGAAGGCGAAACGCTTCGTCCGGATCGTAGTGGTGTTAAGAACGTAAGGGTGGAAACTCGCCGTACGACGTTTCGTCCGATGGTGGAACGGAGATGGGGGAATAATCTCGGACACTAACCAAAATACCTCCTATAACCGAAAGGCTGGGTACTCTATCTGATCTATGTAGTATGACGAAGTTTCTCCGTTTTTTAAACTAAAACCGAAGTTACAGAATGCTATCCACGGATCACCAGGCTGGACTTAAATTACCCATTGTACATTTCATCCGCCAGGTTTACGTTACGTGAGACTTTGTAATTAGTTCCCGTGAACGTAAGAGAAGTGAATTAATAAAATTCCCCATCCTTACGGGAGGGAAAATAAAATGTAGGGGCCCTCTAAAATATGAGCCATCTGAGAATTCACCGAGCCTCCTCATTTGTTAAATGAGAAAGTTTTGAAATACAAAGGGTATTGTTTTAATCAAAGACATTATAAGCTTGATTATTATGAGCTGTGATTTCCATTGTGACCCTCTGCTATTTATTAGAGCGTATATGCCAGGAAACTAATTAGGCCTTGAGGAAAAGCGAAGGACAAAACGAACCCCTTTGTGTTAGTATAGTGTAGAAATAATAGTAAAGATGTAGTAGTATTTCTATAATATTCTATCAATTATAGTAATTAGTGAATTATATAAATTAAACCTGTGAACAAAAACCTCGACCCAGTTACAAAGAAACTGATCCTAATTAAGAATTTTCTGACCTATATGGATTGTATTTTTTTAACGTTATAAACTAGTATTTGACCCCAAACCCGCCCGATGGTAAGCAGTAATGTAATCGTTTATGCTAAAGCATCCTAGTTTATTAAGAGCCTATTCGCTCTAGCCCTGAAGATACTTAAAATGTAGTCAGATGGAAATACTCCCACTGGCAAATTCTTAAAGTCCTTCTATGTACGGGGTATGAAAGACGAGGCGAAACACTTCGGCCGGATCGTAGTGCTGTCAACAACAAAAGGGTGGATACTAACCGCACGACGGGTCATTCGATGGTGGAACGGCGAGAGAGGAATTATGTGACACAATTCCCGCACACACTCTCCAAAATGCATCCTATAGAACACCGACAGGCTGGCTACTCTATTGTTTTATATAATTCACCTTTAGTTACTGTGGTAGTCAAACCTGCATCAAGAGCGCACTTTGTTATAATCTTATTCACTTCCAAGCAATCATAAAAGTTAACTTTGAAACACCAAGTGCATAAAACAAGTACCTACTTATTTAAGTAAGGACTTCTTTGACTGTTTTTAAGAACTTGAAGTTAAGGTTATCTTGGCTTTTCTTTAGTGAAATTCCTTGTCCCTAAATCCATACTTATAAATGTAAACCTTTTTATTTTCTTTTGGGATGGGAAATCATCAAATGACATCTCACGCTCTGGGCGGAGCGGAAGGGCATGTCAGACTTTTACTGTCTAAAACCCACCCGTGATTCTTAACTTGCCTGTGTTACGGCCAGGGCCACGGTTTCTTGTTTAACCAACCCGCAACCCTGACCCAGGAGGCATCGGTCTTCGTGGACCCCATCACGATGTGCTGACATTTCTTTGAGGCGCTGCGAGAGGAGGAAGGAGGAGGGAGGTTGCTTCGCAGAAGGAGGTGGCGGCCTGCCATACACTCTCGCTCCGGACCATGGCCTGGACCAGGGTCGGACGAGAGAGATCGCCGCTACGAGGACACGGCGGTGCTCTATCCAAGCCGGGCAGACCTCCACCGTATGCTCCACCGTGTCCTCAGGGCGATCCACACATTAATGACACCCTGGAGTTTCGTCCCGCCTTATACGGAACTGGAACCGCCCGAAACAACCGTGTCCGGTGAGGACTTGCGTCAGGAGGAAGGTGAGAGCGCCGTGGCGCCTCTCTAGCCACTCCTCAAAGAGGGGACTTACTGATAAATCTATACCTTAATATACAACTCGGTTTACTTGCTAACATTGCCAATGGAAATAAAACGCGCGCAGTCGTTGGAAGTATTTAAGAGACTTGTGAAGGAACGTTACTTGTCGTTATGATCTTGGTCTACAAACACTTTTTGGCTAATTTATTTGCTTACCTGTTATGTTCAGTATCTGTGTATTTATTTAGGTATGTATGTATGTGTAATTTTGAATATGTATGTATTTTTGTGTATCTACATATTTTAGTTTTTAATATTGTATTAACTAGCTTTCCGCCCGCGGCTTCGCCCGCGTAAATTTCGGTTATATCGCGCTTTTTAGATTTCCCTCGGGAACATCAAATTTTTCCGGGATAAAAGGTAGCATATGTCCTTTCTCAGGGTCTAAAGATTGTGTGCTTTCCGCCCACGTCTTCGCCTACGTGGTGTTCGGTTATATCGCGCTTTTTAGATTTCCCTCGGGAATATCAAATTTTTCCGGGATAAAAGGTAGCCTATATTTTTTCTCAGGGTCATCAAAATCGGTTGAGAGGTTTAGGCGGGAAAGCGTAACAGACAGACAGACAGACAGACAGACAGACAGACAGACAGACAGACAGAGTTACTTTCGCATTTATAATATTAGTATGGATAAGATTTGTATAGTCGTGGTGGCCTAGTGGTTAAAACACCAGCCTCTCAAGTATGAGTGTGCGGGTTCGATTCCAAGTCAGGCAAGTACCAATGTAACTTTTCTAAAGTTATATTACTTTCTAAGTATATCTTGGACACCAATGGCTGAAGGTGAAGGAAAACATCTTGAGGAAACCTGGACTTTATAAACCTGAAATCGCCAACCCGCATTGAGCAAGCGTGGTGATTGCACTCAATGCTTCTCTGTATGAGAGGAGACCTGTGCCCAGTAGTGGGACGATGAGGGGTTGATGATGAATAAGATTTGCACCAACGACAGTCCCGTTTGTGTTTCGGGAGAATCTGTTCATTCATTGGTTGTCTGGAAGAGATTGCATTAGCGATAAGGCCACCCATTGTATGTTTTGTTGTGTTAATTGCATTTTGATCGACGTTTGTTTTTGGTGTACAATAAAAAAATAAAAATAAATATTTTTTTTGTTGAACTCCAAAAAAGCACGATTATATTTTACTAACTATGTATAAAGGCATCTACATTATCAAAAATATTAGCTTACGATAGGTTAAAATAACTGTATTCTAGATTTTTTCTTAAGGGATGCGATAATATGTTTTTAAAATTAAAAATTAGAAAAATATTTTAATATTTTTTTCAGGAGATAATCTCCTGAAAAAAATGCAATTTCTGGTCAAAACGGTGAAAAAATTAACGTGTTTTTTTATGGGGTGATAGTAAGGGAGTAGAGATGATAGTAAGGGAGTAAGAGTAACATACGTCCGGCCGAGACGGAGCACAGCCGCGCACCAGTGTGACCAACCTTAAATTAGAGATCCGGCGCCACTTAGACAAGAAAACTGACAAATCCTGCCAAAATCAAAAGCACACAATGCGAATATAATCTGAAACTTTAAAATAAATAAACACATTATTTTTTGAAGTTTTATTTAAAACTAGCTGCGCTACACGGTTTCACACACGTTTTTTTTTTTTAATGCCCCGCTCCTATTGGTTGCAACGTGATGCTAAAGGCCTAAAGCCTTCCTCGATGAATGGGCTATCAAACGAAAAAAGAATTTTTCAAACCGGACCAGTAGTTCCTGAGATTAGCACGTTCAAACAAACAAACAAACTCTTCAGCTTTATATGTATGTTAGTATAGATAATTAATTGATCTTAAAGTCTAAAAGTGAACTGAATTAAATTACATATTCCTATTAGCATCGTATTCTTTTGGATCACTTCCTTTATACATCGCTTTTGTCATTTCTTTAGTTGGCTGGAATGAAACGCAATCACCGTATTCACCACCCTCACCCTGTTTAACAAATAAAATAGAGGCGACATGTTTATCAATAAATCTGTTCCGCGTTTTTGTTTTATCAGATTGATTTTCGAGAATATCCTTTCACAGGCAGCATTCGACTTGTTTTTGAACCATTACCTCTTAAGGTATTAATTTTTTAACCATACTTTAGTTTTTACATTTTGGCATTAGAATTTCCTTCTAGAAACATTCTAAATTATTTTTTATTTTATTTGGCATACGAATTTTGTTCTAGATACATCCAACATTATTTTCTCTTGACATTTCTTTTTAGGATTTTTATTATTTTATTTATTTTGTATTGTGCCTAACAACAAATTGCTCTGTTCTCTGGTTGTAACTGACGATTCGAAAGTGCTTGTATCTAAGCCTACTTGAATAAAGTATTATTTGAATTTGAATTGGATACTGCATCCCACTCTTTTTGTGGGCTGTAGCGGCTAGCGGCTATACTATAGGTATTGTTAATACTGCCAAAAGTGCGAAATCCTGATAGATTTCTAAAACGTCAAACAAAAGTTCCAGAGAATAAAATAAAGGGCTAAAGCGAAAATTTATGTCAATTTTGGATTGAAATTTGAGTTTTCTTTTTTTATAGAATGAGACTGAGATCGGACTATGAATTACTACACAATTACTTACTGTTAAAAATATAAGAATTGTCGCTCTGGTCATACCCGCAGGTATACTTTCTGATGATCCAGTAAGTCTCACACAGTATATGTGTACAAGAACATCAGTTCTTCAGGGAGATCAGATGCTGAATACTCAAAACCGCCGTGTGTGTATGACTAGCTATATGAATGTAAAGAAAGTGAAATGAGTAGATATGTAACGGTAATTACATACATATATGCCGAAATGTATATTGATCTTGATATCACCTTTTTTATTGAATAAAAAATTATGTATGCTAGAATAATCTTAATAACTGAACGACAAATGAACACTACAATATGACCATTACGGCGTATACAGAGTGGTGCTGATAATACGACAATAAATTAAACATCGTGTACCTCAACACATTCTCAGTCTACCCATAAAAATTATATAAATATGTCCATTACTTTAGTTACAGGAAATTATTTTTCACATTTTCTACATGATGTACATGTTGATAAGGAAGCGCTTACAGGTTAATGACCGCCGCATCCTGCGGTAACAAACTTTAATAATAATGGCGCGAAAAAAAGCTAGTCGATACAGGATCGCGCTGTCGCCGATCGGAGGTCAGTGAACCAATATTTTTAAAGGATGTTCTATTCAGTTTGCAATTTTATGCGATTTAGTTTGTTTAAAATTTTCATAATTTTATTTTTGATGCGAGGTTTTTTCTATATTTTAGGATTATTCCTATGAACCAGCATTGTTCGTGTTTTCATTTCGTCGTATTGTCAGCACCACTCTGTATACATTGGAGCCACCTCTATGAAAAACAAATGCTCACATGCCGAAAGCTGCTGCTGAGGGCTCACTGTAATGCATCGGGGGCTGCTTGGGGGTTTCCTTTTTACCCGACTACGGCAAAGCAAAAGGAGGGTTATGATTTTGACAGGCTATGTATGTATGTATGTATGTATGTATGTATGTATGTATGTATATGTATGTATGTTCATCTGTTCCCTCGTAACTTCTAAACTACTTATCAGAATTCGACAAATGATATATCATTAGAAGCGTCTTAATTGTCCGCTGGTTATAGGCTATATGGGATTTCACAAAATCTACTGTGGCGCCCTCTAGCGGACAAAACATACAGAGTAAAAAAAAAAAGTTAAGATAAATATGCCGTGTTTGGTATCATTTGAAAGCGCTTTACTTGTACATTTTGAATATATATATATTGCTAGCATTTTCGTGTGACTTTACCTGTATTCATGGGCTGGTTGCATATAATTCATATCTTTTCGTTCATAGCTTCTTTACTACTTATCAGAATAAGACCACTGCAGTACCATTAGAAGGGCCTTGATATTCTGTTAGTTATGAGCTATAAAGCTTGTCACAAAATTTAGTATTGCGCCCTCTAGCGGACAAAAAGTTCTATGTTAATATAAAATTAAAATAAATATACCGTGTTTGGTATCTCGTGAAAGAGCTTCACGAGTGCTTTATGCTTGTACATAATTGCAAGAATGCTTTAAAACTGGTAAAAGTTGTTTTTCTTGAGTTGGTAGCGTACAGCACAAATACTAGTACACAACTAAGAATCTGAGCGCTAGGGTGCGACTGAACCGCCGTGTTCGTACCGCTAACCATGTAGAAGTAGCGAGTACCGACATCGAAGGACCGAGATAGCGACCGCAATTGCGAGCATCTTTGGCATGTAATTACCGGTAACTATGTTATGTATGTACCTCTGTGTATGTCGCAAAGTTAGTCCTACCAAGAACTTAAACGAAAGATATATACTTTTTATTTTTATAAAATTATAAACTAGCGCTTGACCGCAATCCCGCCTGATGGTAAGCAGTGACGCAATCGTTGGTGGTAAAGCGCACTAGAAACGCACTAGTGAATTAGCCTATTCACTCTAGCCTTGAAGACACTCAAATTGTAGTCCGACGGAAACACCGCCGCCGGCAAGTTGTTGCAGTCCCTCAATGTACGCGGTATAAAGGAGGAGGTGAAATGCTTCGTCCGGATCGTAGTAGTGTTAACAACGTAAGCGTGGACACTCGCCGTACGACGGGTCGTGCGATGGTGGAACGGAGATGGGGGAATCAAATCATGCAATTCCCTCGCACACTCCCCAAAATGCATCCTATAGAAGACCGAAAGGCTGGCTACTCTACGCCTGTGCTCTAGGCTTTGGAGACCGTCTTGAGTTAATTCAGGTTCACCAATCAGCCTCTTCGCCCGCCTCTCCACTGAATCTAAAGTGACCAGGTGACACTTAGCAGCAGCAGCCCAAATGTGGCTGCAGTACTCCACACACGAACGGACCTGTGCTTTGTACAACATTAGAAGCTGCCCTGGTGTGAAGTACAAGTGAACAATAGCATCTTCATTAATCTCTGAATCAGCATAATTTAGTTACCTCATTTTCATGAATTCTCGAAAAAATCTCAAAATGAAGTAGATAGCTCAAGTACCGACCTTCTACTTAATAAATATATACGGACAAATCACACAGATTGAGCTAACCCCAAAGTAAGTTCGAAACTTGTGTTATGGGATACTAACTCAACGATACTATGTTTATATTAGATACATATATAGATAAACATCCAAGACCCAGGCCAATCAGGAAAAGATCGTTTCCCATCATGACCTGGCCGGGGATCGAACCCGGGGGCGTGTTGACCGCTGCGCCACGGAGGACGTCTGTATAGATTATAATGTGTTGAATAATCTGTAGTACAGGTTAATCAACATCGAATCTATACATACAAATACAACTAGCCTATAGTCAAAATTAAAAAAGAGGACAAATAATATTACTGTATAGATATAGACCAGAGCATAGACTGTGATAGATTGAGCATTGATCATTCGGTCGTACAAATGAACTGCGACCCAAATGATCGAAATGATCGAATCTTTTTAACCCCTAAACGAGTGGGTCACGATCGACCCGGGTCTCGAAAAACGATCGATTTATTGATGATCGATTACATGATCGATTACCCAGCACTGGTGACAGATCACTAGGACCATGTAAAGGGCCCTCCACACGCTTGGCAAACAATGGCAAACAGCCAACAGGGTGGTGGTGGTGGTGGATGGGTGTTTGTCTTTGTATGCCTGTTTGTGTTGGTGTTTGGCAGTGTTCGGCATGGGTGTCGGTTTTTCTTGCCAGATCAAAGGATGTTTGGCAAACAGTTTACGAGGTATCCACACCAGTGTGACCATTTGTGGCAGATTTCTGCCATTTTGGCAGATTTCGCCCCTAAATTTTGATGGTGGCAGATTATGGTGACGATTTGAAAACTTGGCAGATTTTGGCAGATTTAAAAGATTTTGACGGATTTAAAAGATTTTGAAGAAATAAAAATAACCGAATTCAATTTTTTTTTCATCTTTTTCAAATGAATTACTGTAGGTGTTTTAAGTAATTTGGTAAAATTGATTTTGTGAAACTCGCAACACCTATTTCATAGACAGTTTGTACGGGGACTCCCGGCTTATCAACTTGTAAAACAAGTGCGTCATAGGATTATAGACTGTAACGAAAAGGTTATTGTGTTCATATTCTTATACACTTTAATGTTTTAATTTCAAACAGACTTTATTACCTTATTCTCTTTTGAGTTTTGGTGTGTTGTGTTTCGTGATTGTGAGTGGTGAGGTTCTGTTCTAAGTAATAATTAACAGAAGATATGAGCGTGCTTATAGACATTAGAGAGAGATTTACAGTTTTTGGATCCACAGCATGTAGTTTACATTCAAAAAGTTGATGATGAACTTCGACAAATTAAATTTGTTATCAGTGTAAGATACTTGTTAGAATCAGGTGGAAGTAGCACAACCAGCACAATTTTGAACGTAGACAAATTTTGGGGAGCTGTTGTGAAATTTGTAATATTTGGACAAAATATCCAAATATTACAATTTTCACAAAAGCTTTATTATCTTTGCCCATGTCTAACGCTTCGTGCGAGAGTATATTATCTCAGATAAATTTAAATAAAACAAAAATTAGGAATAGGTTCTTAAATCAACACGTTTCTTCTATCAATAGTCACTAAAGAGGGGATTAGCACGGAAATTGTGTTTTCTTTAAGCCAACTGAAAATATGAATAAGAAGATGTCTTCCAATCTACCTAATACGAAAATGAAGATTGGACGCAAATGTTGACATCTAGAGCCAGTTGCTGAATTAATAACAGGTGTTTGACTGCTATGTGGAAGAATTTTTTATATATTTATTTATTTTTGATAAACAAATTTCATTAAAACGTATTTTTTTTTCGTTTTCATGGTGGCATATTTTTGGCATTTTTTGGGGTCACGTGTGGCAGAATTTGGCAGAATTTCGCCCATTTCGTGGCAGATTCGCTATTTCTGAGATGGTCACACTGATCCACACGTTTGGCAGCGATCAGTAATGCGTGCGAGCTTTCGGGAGGCGGACGTATTTAGTTGATACACTTTTCCGTTGGCGCGCAAAGCAAAAAAATGAGTGATTAGTAAGCACCTACGATTCTGTCATTTTTGGAGGCTTATCAAAATGAGCCATGTCTCTGTCATTCTAAAGATGCCGATCACAAAAATCGGCAAAAGGTTAATGATGCATGGACTCGAATCAGCATTATAATGAATAAAAGTGTCAAGGAAATGAAGACCAAAAAATAAATAGGTACTGAAGGCTATGTTCCGCAAACATTTGAAGAAAAAAAAAGGATAAAGGATAGCAAATACTCAAAATCTGTGAAACTCATGCGACAGAAGTTATGAAATTCTCCTGATGGTTCGTGAAGAAGCTCATTAGATTTTTCTTCTATAAATTGTCTGAAACCAATAAAAACTTTTAAGTAAAATTAAATAACACGGCAAATTAAAGCCCAAATAATAGGTCTAAAGTAGTCCCTTGTACGATTTTTATGTCTTTAAATCATTCACCATCGTCTTCGCTTTCTTTTTTTTTTTTCGCTTGTTTTAATTTATAATAAAAATATGTCAACCCGAAAGTAATACTTGCCACAAGCTCGTAGTCCGCCATGTTTGCCGATTTGGAATGTAATGAACGTTTACCAAGCATGTGGATGTCTGTTTGTGTTAGTTGATTTTTGTTGGATGTTTGGGACTTTGTTTGCTGTTAGCGGTGTTTGTGACAAACCGCCAGCGTGTGGAGGCCGCTTCATAAGCTGCCTTACCGCGTGCCTTGTGCATACTGTGGACCTCTTTCCTAGAGATTTCCTGTGAAAGGTGGTCCGCCTTTACGTCCTCGGAGGAGATCACCACGCGGGTGAAGCGCTAATCTGGGAGAGAGGAGGTCTGGAAGGCCGCACCTCTCTGGCGGAGGAGCTTAGGCAGCTCCCGGAACTAAATTGAATCTTATTCTCTTAAACTATATATTATTGTCGGAGAATCTTTACACCGACTTCTAATTTCACAACTCAAATAAAAGTGCCATCTATATGTCCCTAAGATAACTAAAATTACATAATATCTTTGTTGCGACATTGATTTTCCTGATAGATGGCTGTACATTAATGTTCAAAGTCTTCTAATGTAAGTTACTTTACATACCTAGTATTGTATAGTTAGATGGTTTTCTTATCTAATCCTATAGCCGTGCTACTGGGGAGTTTGTTCCACCACATCTTTCCAGCGAAAACACCAGGAATTGTCTAGTCTTTTATAATATTGACATTCAACAAGTGTTGATTCTCAGTCTGATTTGAATAAGTAACCTTTATTTTTTTTTTTGAGCTGCAGGTTCAGTTGAAAATTAATGTCAGGCATAAGTTGTCTGGTATTTTTACTGAACTGGGCCTTTTTGCTGCAGCGTAGAGGTTACACTTTCCTTAAATCGGTCTTACAATTTTTATGAGTTCTTTATACGTCGCTATCTGACGTATGTATCTGGTGTATTGATGTGTGTGTTTAGTCTGTGTTAAAGAAATGTATTATCCTTCTTCCTTTATTATGCTAATATTTACGATGCCCACAGCTAGGTAAAGCCCTCCCTACTCTCTGAAGCCGTATATACCACAAACTCAAAATATGTCTAGATCATTTTGACGAAGCCACAATGGTGTAGTTCGTTTCATTGTTCGTTATCTGTCAGGGCTAATTAAAAGGATTTTACAAGGCTTGAGCTTTGTTTGTGGGTATTACATGATTGATACCGGACAGTCTCTATTGTGAGCTTACTCGGTAACTAAAGCCAGACGTCTGACTTTATGCAAGAATGATTGAAGGGCATGCAGCTTAGATGAAAGAGAATACACATTATGTGTTATGAAAAGGAAACGAGTATACAGAGATACACAAAGCAGAATGGCGATTAGGTTATCAGATTATATAGAGACAAAGGTACAAGTGGATATCAGACTGTTACAATAAACACCATTATTATTATAAGTTAATGTTCCAATACCAAATCATATATATAACGAATATATTCATCCATATATAAAACAATAACTCGTTTTACGAATATTTCCACCATTCGGTTCCATAGTTAGACCATTCGGTATCTCTAACCATTATTATAAAATGGCCGTGAGAAAAGTACAAAAAAAAATCCACAAATAAGTATTCATTATATTATTTTTACAAAACAATTAAGTTAAATCTTGGCAAGATTTAACTCGTTTTGTAAATTATTTAAAATATTCGTGTTCATGTGAACACGAATCAAACTTATGTAAGTTTGATCCGTTTTTTGAACATGCGGATGAGTATTGTCATGTAGGAAAATAATTTTGTCATATCTGGAGTAGCAATGAGCGCGTTTTTCTATTTTCTTCTATTTTCCTCCAATAATGCTTCCAAAACCGTGTCTTAATAAATAAATATGATAAATATATACGGACACACATCATCACATAGATTGAGCTAGCCCCAAAGTAAGTTCAAGACTAGCGTTATGGGATACTAACTCAACGATACTATATTTTATAATCAGAAAAAGATCGATTTCCATCATGACCTGGCCGGGGATCGAACCCGGGGCCTCCACGACGCAGGCAGGCGTGTTGACCGGTGCGCCACGGAGGACGACTTCGCTCTTCCACTACGTTCTTTGTCTTCCACATCAAAGTCATACTTTTTTAACTTTTGAAACCACTCACTACAACTTCTCTCACTTAAAACAGCTTCACCATAAGCTTCTAAAAGCAATCGATGGGCCTTAGCTGCAGATAAGGAATTAAAATTAACGAAGTAAATCAAAAAATCCCGCAAATGACGCTTATTCGACACGAAACTTATAATTTTTGCACAAAAAGAAATATGTGATACTGATACAGAGTCATCATCATCCCAGCGTTAATCCCAGTCGCATCCGAAGCCTTATCAGCTTTGGAGTCTGGGGTCCGCTGTACCAGTCCAACTGCTGATATGGCTAAACTTCGACATTTTTCCTGATACAGAGTCAGTCATACTCTAAATGTACCTATGTTTTTACCAGATGTCTAAACTCACGATATCATATTTTACATCTGCCAATTATCAAGAGAAGTTTCATCCAAATAAAATCCTAAGACGGAAAATATTACTAAATTCTCTTAATAATAAAAAAAAATTGACGAACTACAAAAACAGTTCTCGAGCTGGCAGAACCAGTTAGTACGTAAAGGGCATCCCTTAAGCTGAGGCGAAAACATGTTTTCAGTCTGGAACTCGATGAAATAAGATGAGCCTTCCAATCTGGCTTCAAAAAAGGTAGGATTGCAAAACCCGTGTTGGCTAGCAGTGCTTGTCACTAGCCAGCAAAAAGGATTTTTCGACAACCAGATGAGAGAAAATTACGGTTCGATGTGAACAGCAATTCCATCCACCACCAAGCTGTTGTAATGACGTTTTTTTACTCAATGGAGTTGGTTTTGATACTCGATGGAGAAAGCAAGCCTTTGGCTGCCACCTGGTATTAATTTCACATCCACCACTGTGGAAATGAAACGAATAAAGCTAATATGCTAAATATAGGTACTCCGGTGTTTCCGTCGGACTACAATTTGAGTATCTTCAAGGCTAGAGTGAAAAGGCTCTTAATAAACTAGTGCGCTTTATCATCAACGAATGCGTCACTGCTTACCATCAGGAGGGATTGCGGTTAAGCGCTAGTTTATGACTCATAAAAAATAGAAGTGACCTTTTTAACTGGTTCTAAGCTTCCCTATTCCAACCCATATCCCAATCTCTAATTGACGAGTTCTGGCACTTAACTGAAACCTAGACAGAATTCTTAGTCATAAAAATATAGAATACAATTTTTAACAATTGTTCTTCAGTAACACATTGCTGTAAATTAGTTTCACAGTAATAGAAGGGTTCGCCCGTTTTAGGATTGCATCCGTTCAAGCGCGTGTCTTTTCCTGGTTGAAATGTTGTGGTTGGCGTCTACGAGTAGAATAACAGGACCCTTCTGCACCTCGTTAAATCAATTCGCCAGGCGTATTTATATACATATACAATATGTTAAGAAAACCCTGTCCGATCCGTGAAGGTATTGTTAGGTATCGATAACTGATTCTACTAATGCCTGCAAAACCTGGCTAAACTTAAAAAAAATACCCCCTAAAAAATAAATAACTTAAATAAAATAAATAGGTAATTTCATGGCAACATTGGCAACACAGGCACAGGTCATGACCGCAGTTGACCTCATGCTTGTAGGTATAGGTAGCTTGTTGAAAGAAACAATGATACTTAGGCAGCTTGAGAAAAGATTTTTTTTTAAGGAGGAAGGTCGTCTGACTCTCCGAATGTATTATTTCATTGCGGAGGGATTGGATTGCTGGGGATTGCAGGCGGAGATGTTCCATATTTCGTCGCACGAGATTAGCACGGACATGCACACAAATAAAAATCAAGTGGTGGCAAATCCGCGCTGGCCACAGTTGGCCCCTACCAATCCACTACTCGCCGAACTGATAATGGACAATAATGATAATGTACTCACGTACAGGTCGGAGAAAATAGCGTGAGGCACCGTCATGCTGGAACCCTCGTGCAGCATTGACCGATAAGTATCCACTTCCAAAACACCTGATCACAACACAGCTAATTGCAGTTACTACCTCCGTCAGCATGTTACATTACTCTACGTTAGAAAACGACATGATCACACAATACACGAATGGTGTGTACACCAGCAATGTTTCCGCGCAACTAATAATTTAAAGTAAAAATTATTTTTATTTTATAATCATAGGTATTTAAGCGGCTGGCGGCTTCATGCTTTGATAGAGATGTGTAAGTAATCAAAATATTGTTTTTTTTATCGATTGATACTCGTCTATTTTTTTTTGATATCGATTTAGTATTGTAGTTTCTCATTCTTATTCTCGATTCAACATCGCATGGAATTGTTTAGAACTTTTACAAAACTCAAATTAGCGAGGTACACTGCTGTAAATGAAAATCATGCCAAAGTATTAATTTCAGTTTCTGTCTTAATATCGATGATATTGACCGATAAAATATTTGTAAAACTTTACTAAAATTGTGTTTCATAAGTCTTTCTCGTTTCTGTTTACTAATACTTGTGTTATAATAATGTTATTAGTAATTAATCGATAAACAAATAAAAGTACTTTTACCATTGGGTAATCTGTGTTTTTACAACAAATCCTTCAACCAGATACAAGTTTCGATTAATAGCGATAAAAAAAACGTTATTACGCATAAAATAGTACATCCATAGTTTCATGTACTTTTTTCTTTGAAGACACCGACACTCGCTGCGCGCCGGCATCACAAACGAGACCGCCAAATATTGAACATAAATTTATACATTTAATATCCAACAATAAATCAAACGATGATACCGCCGAAAATGGTGTTGTCACATTTTAAAAATTTACCTAATTTTTGGGAAGTTCGCGGGAAAAAAAGATAATTTCAAAATTCAATAATATTGTTACTATGATGATTATGTAAAATTTCATATTTTATTTGGCCATGTGTTTACCTAACCTTTATTATCCTTACGGGTCGGACAGGGTTTTCTTAACATATTGTATATTAACCACGACTGAAACTCGTATAATCCTAAACATTTCGGCCATATTTCCGGTCTTACGAGTACGTTTTTGGTCCACTTCTCAGTACAATAGTAACTGCGAAACATAGAGGTTACACGGATTCCGATCGTGCCAAGAGTTGTGATATTGTGATTCCCTGCCTAGAGAACATCGTAGATATTAAAACGACGGCGGGAATACATAGCCAAGCAAAGCAAGGCTTTTTAAGCGTTTTTAATCCCATTTCAGCCTTTTCTATACACCATCGCGCAAAGTGCAGCTAAAATATGTATTCAGCATAGTTGTTTGCAGAGAAATCAGGTAGGTAGACCAAAGCTACGTGAACATTTTATTCCGCGGTAACTACACGCGGCAGTAAATGAATCTTTAAAGTATTCAAGCGTTTTCGCATCAATATTTTCAATTTACCATTCCGCATATTTTTTCCTTACACTTAGCATTACAGCTCTGGGCCTGGCTTAGTACCATGAAACCTATCTAGATTTTATGACGTTATTACAAACACATTTTTATAGCCACCAGGAATTTACATCATGATATTATTAAGATTAAAGGGAATATAATAAAACCTCCGTATGCTGAAAATAAAAATGTAATATTACGTTAGAAATGAACCGAGGAAGGAATCTCGGTTTATTCTTAACTTAACATATAACATTTTTAAGTTCTAATTTCCACGTCAGTCGTCAGTTACTAGTAAATGGTTATAACTTTAATATCTGCGCGCCGGGGTTTCACCCGCGTAGGTGTCGATATGTTTTTTTGTGTGTGATCCGCCCCTATTGTTCGCAGCGTGCCTTAAGCCTTTCGGGATTAAAAGGCTACTCAACGCAAGATTTTTTCAAATCGGACCAGTAGTTCCTGAGATTAGCGCGTTCAAACAAACAAACAAACAAACTCTTCAGCTTTATATATTAGTATAAGATTTGCTTTGAATCTTTAATAGATACCTAAGTATACTAAATTAAATTAACTACATAAATATTATTATTGTTTATTAGATATTTATGTATTAACAATAGTTTTTGTAGAAAAATGTATATTCTATTAGGTTTTTTTTTTTATTCAGTAAAATAAAAACTTGGTTTGGTTTTTGTTTTTTTTTCTTCAGTTTTTATTTTGACAGAGGGCGTGTCCATTTCCGTATCGTCATAGCAGGCTTGATCAGAATACCAGTACCGCTGTTTTTTAGGGTTCCGTAGCCAAATGGCAAAAAATGGAACCCTTATAGATTGGTCATGTCTGTCTGTCCGTCTGTCCGTCCGTATGTCACAGCCATTTTTTTTTTAAACTATAAGAGCTATATTATTGAAACTTGGCAGGTGGAAGTATTCTGTGAACCGCATTAAGATTTTGATGCAAAAATAAAAAAAAAATATATATAATAAATAATATATACTTATCCCATACTTAGAACTAAAACTCAATTTTTTTTTTATCTATGGATAGCCATAGATGTGTTATGTGTTTCATGAAAAAATAATTTTTTACATCAAAATCTTAAGGCGGTTCACAGAATACGTCCACCTGCCAAGTTTCAATAATATAGCTCTTATAGTTTCAAAAAAAAGGGTGTGACATACGGACGGACAGACGGACATGACAAAAATGATATCGAGGTTTCTAAATATTTTTTTTTCTAAACCGAATAGTTTGCGTGACAGACGCTTCCAAAGTGGAAAAAGTGTCCCCCCCGTCTAACTTCTAAAATAAGAAAATGAAAAATCTAAAAACAACTTATGATGTGCATTACTATAAAAACTACAAATGAAAATTGTTTTGAACGAGATCTAGTAAGTAGTTTTTTTAATAGGTACCTCGTAAATCGTAAACCGCTTATTACGGCGTAATCTTTCATACAAATAACTAACCTAAATCCTTTAATTTCATAAATCAATGGTACGGAACCCTTGGTGCGTGAGTCCGACACGCACTTGGCCGGTTTTATAGGTATGTTGCAGAAAGAACTGTGCGGGCCCAAAAAGGCTGGAAGCCCAGTTCTTTCTTGTTTTCATGATTCCTCTACGAGTCTACCTACTTCCTACGAGTCTACGAGTTTACCTATTTCCTTTCCTTCCTCCTCTCCTTCAAAGTATATTTTTCTATTACTTCAAATAACTCACAAATCTTGTACCGGTCCTCTCTCTTGTACTCCTCCGCACTACTTCGGCCTTTCGTGTCGCGAAGGAGGCCGATCATTGGAAGTACACACATTAAGTTTGTAAACATAGGTATCCATCGGTAACACTGGCGCCCAGCTGTTTGTTTATTTGTTTACTAACCCTCTTTGTGTTTACAACCGCCTGTTTGGATCTGGCTTTGGTTACAGGTATGAGGTTAGTTTATCACTTAAGGCAAAGTGTTCAAGAAAGATTTTGAAAGCTTTCGTGATGTTTGTTATAAATCTTATACAGGGAGGCTTTAAAAATAGGAGGAACTCTGTTGCTACTGGTGTTATCGCGTTTCTCTTAATTTTTTTTTTTTACTTGTTATCATCATCATCATCTCAGCGTTAATCCCAGTAGCGTCCGAAGCTTTTCAGCTTTGGAGTCTGGGGTCCGCTGTACCAGTCTAACTGCTGATTTTGGCTAAACTTCGATATTTTCCGTGAAGCGACTGCCGTCTGACCTCCAACACCCAAAGGCGATATCAAAGCATTGCAGTTAGACAAATTGTTGAACTTTTGAGGGCCCCGACAACCAGTAACGACTGTCATAAGATTTTCGTATGGCAACCGGACAACGGCTTTATGTGCTTTCCGAGGCACGACCAGACCAGTGCAAATAGTCATAGTCATGCATACAAATATTTGCACTACGCAGGGATCGAACTCCTTGCGCAATGGCCACGTTCGCTACCGTTACGCCACGGAGGCTGTGTATATATCTTGTGTCAGAAAAAAATAAGGTACAGTAAGAATTTGCGGCACATTCATTACACGGAGCTGAGGGTGCTAGGTTTTAAAAAATACTCTGGATCCCATACAAGAGGATTCTCTGTGTAGTGAGGTCCAGTCTCTTTCCAAGTGTTGCCAACATTTTCATTTATATAAGTGAAGGAAATAATTAATGTAAATTTAGTACAACGAACCCCATCAGGCGCTTTACTTTGAATAAATAATTTCATCACCGAAGGAAAAAATCGTGAGAATACCGGCATGCCCTAGAGCCAAAAACTTCGAAGACATGTGACTTCTGCCAACCCGCAATGGGCCAACGTTGTAAATTACGGCCCACTCCTTCTCACCGAGAGGAGGCCTCTGTCCCACGATTGGGAACATTATAGACTGATTATGAAGTACAATGTATAATTTTTTTAAGGAAAAATAACACTGCCTGATCTTTGAGAGATTTTGTCAGTGTACAATGTATAAAAAAAGGCTAATTAGTTTAACCTTTTTTTTAATAACTTGTTGCCCCACAATGGCGCGCTTACAAACAAACAGCCATACAATAGGGATGTATCCAAGGTATGAAAATAAAAAAAAAATAATTAGTCCGCCCGTCTAAGCTGAAGAGATTGTTTGTTTGTGCGCGCCATTCTCAGAAACTACTGGTCCGATTTGAAAAATTATTTTTGCGTTGGCTAGCCTATTAATCCAGGAAGGCTTTAGGCTATATAGCATCCCGCTACGATCAATAGGAGCAGAGCAATAACAAAAAATGTTGCGAAAACGGGAGCTAACGAAGCCGTACATATTGCGAATAGGAGCTGAGCATGACTAATTCTACGCGAACGAAGTCGCTGGCGGCTGCTAGTAGATGATAATAAAGAAAATTGAGACCCATATTTTTTTATTTTGTCAAAATTACCAAAAACTACTGAGATATAGCGTATTAAAGTTAGGTAGCGGGGGCTAATTACGTCACGCCGTGGTATATTTTGTGCCACCGCGTGACGTTATGCGCCATTTCAAATCAATATATCTTCCTTAGTATTTGAATGAAAGAAAAAATAAAAAATACGTGTTCAATATTTTTTATAAATCTATCTGATGGACATTAAATTATTTTTTAAGATACAACCCAATTATTTGTTCCATGCGGAGATCGAACCCGCGACACAGCAGTTCATCGCTCACCCATTGCGCATCGTGTGGTGTGCTATAAATTGGTTTCACTCATAAATCGAGATTGAGAAACACTTACCTACACAATATTGTTAATCAACTGTTTGTTTATTTTAATTTGAAAGTCCTAGGTTATCATTTGTGAGCTCAAATTACAGCTACATAAACACGCTTGGAGGTTTTTATTTTGTTATTATGTTCTGTTAATGCCGTTTTACTTATTTCATATTGAATATAGTTTTTAATACTTTTGTTGTTAGGTATATTTTTTTAATAAATTACTTACAAACTAGTGCTTGAGCGCAATCCCGCCTGATGGTAATCAGTGATGCAATAATTTATGGTAAAGCGCGTTAGTTTATTAAGAGCCTATTCACTCTGGCCTTGAAGACACTTGAATTTGGACGGAAACACCGCCGCTGGCAAATTCTTCCAGTCCATCGATGTACGCGGTATAAAAGATGAGGCGAAACGCTTCGTTCGGATCGTTATATATAAAATATAATATAAAAAAGTGAAAATTCTCAGCCTAGTTTGCATATGAATTCATATTGTAATGATTTTGATTTCAGTTAGGTAACTACGTAATTTTTGTTTTACCTAATTCTTAGACGGTAGGTAATAGTTCCTTGTCTAGATTTAGTTTAAAAATCCAATGGAACCAAAATACACACATGTCTTGCTTTATATAAAGTCGAAATTCCAATATGTAAGTTATCTACGTCCAGCGAACCGCGAATAAGTACCTTGACGCATACAATCGATGGGTTGGTTAGTTCCTTTAAAGCAGATTAAACTTGCCCTGGTCCAGTCATTGCTGCTATTTTTAAGTTAATTCGGTGCTGTTGTGATAAAATGAAAATAAGCCGTAGGGCTTTGTTTTCGCGTAAATAATTATGATTGGACGATAGCAATGATTAAATTGTTTTTATCGAGTGTTTACTCGCAAAACAGACGGCCGATGGGGCCGAAATGTTCTAGAGTAGGGATCGCGTAGGTACCAAAAGACCGTGAGCCCGATGACCTTGTGACGGCTGTAGGAATCCGTTAGATATGGGAACCACGGAACGGATCGAAGTAGCCGTGCTTTGTAGAGGCCACAGAAGAGATGATTGAGTCACTATAATCACTTTTAAGGGTTTTGAGGTTTGAAGTAAAACCACCAAATTATCAGTAAGTACACACAGCTTAAGGGGCACGTCTACTCGCCACTCGGGATAGAGTGGGAATGCCTTGAGGTTGCTACATTAAGCTGTGTGCCACATTTAAAGATTGACTATTCCGTGGTAGAGGCCTATGTAAGTTCAACGTAGGTCTTTGCTGAAATGATTAGGATTTTTCTAATTCCTTTCTTGACACTATGTACTCAGTTATTCAGGCCATAACAAGCTTTATAAAACTTATAAGAGATGTGACAGCATCTAGTAGCCAAAAACAAGAGACAAACTTCAAACATTGTTATAGACAAAATATTCTTAGAACTGTGAAAATATAATGACGATATCTCCTTGTGTCACACAATTAGAAGTTTTGTAAGACTTGTAAATACATGTTGTAACTTGTCTCAGTGTCAGGCCACATACTGTTATCATTGTACTGTGTCGATTTTCCATTACAAGGTCATCATCATTATCATCATCTCAGCGTTAATCCCAGTTGCATCCGCAGCTTTTTCAGCTTTGGAGCCTGGGGTCCGCTTTACCAGTCTAACTGCTGAATTTGGATAAACTTTGATATTTTCCGTGAAGCGACTGCCGTCTGACCTCCACAACCCGAAGGCGATATCTAAGCATTGCGGTTAGACCAATTGTTGGACTTTTGAGGGTTCCAACAACCCGTAACGACTGCCACTAGATGTTCGTATGGCAGCCGGGACCAACAGCTTAACGTGCTTTCTGAGGCAGTGCAAATACTTGCACTGTGCGGGGATCAAAACCGCGCCTTCTTGCGCAACGGCCGCGTTCGCTACCGCTACGCCACGGAGGCTGTCCACTGATCTGATTGGTCTGATCTGGTCTGATTTTCCATTACAAGGTAAATACTGCTAATGGCATTGCGGTTTGTAACCCCATACCTATGGTTATTGAAACTGTGGAGTGATGATACGCACTTCACCCCCATACTTCACATCTATACATATGCTGATGACACGGCGATTGTAATTCATGGGCCCACGTGGGACGAAGTCCAAACTAGGGCTGAAACAGCACTAACATCTGTGATGACCTGGCTTAATCTAAACTTGTTGACGTTAAACCTGATCAAAACCCATTACATGCCCTTTGCAATCCGACGTGACTGCTTACCCCCAAACAGTTATTCTATTACAGCACACTCATGCCAAAATCGGCTGATATCGTGCGCTTGTTCTGCCATTGCTAGAACTAATAAAGTGAAATATCTGGGGGTGCATATAGATGAGGGGCTGAGATGGGACAAGCAGCTTGATGTTCTAACCACCCGAACTATTCGTCTGATTCACATCTTTAAATGTCTGCGGGAATCGGCTGATTATAACATTCTCAAGATGGTTTACCTTACTTTGTGCCAGTCAGTCCTCGGATACTGTATAACCGTGTGGGGTGGAGCAGCGAAGACTTTTATTCTGAGAGCCGAGAGAGCCCAAAGAGCTGTGCTAAAGGTGATGATCGGGAAACCTTTTAGATACCCCACAGCAATGCTCTATTCTGACTGCAAAGTTCTGACGGTACGTCAGCTGTTTGTTTTGCGATCTGTTCTCAGAGTCCATGGCAGTCTACTCCCACCTGACCCTAGCAAGCGTACATATGTTGCCCCGAGTGTACAACACAAAACCTCTTTTGCAAAACACCAATACTACGTGTTAAGTTCTCATGTATACAAAATTGTACAACAAAAACTAAATATTATAAACCTAAATAAATTCGACTTGAAAACTAAAATTAAGGACTGGCTCATTCAGCAGGACTACAATAACACTGAATCCCTATTGGAATACATCGCTTAACAATTACCGAATAACAAAACATTATTCAATTTGGAACTCGAAACACTACATATAACAATCAACACATAACACATACACTATCCAACAAAACTTACATTACACTTACGAACACACATACTTTCTCTACTCCAGACTCAAATAAATTGGGATTGAATGTTTATACCTATTTTTGTAATTAAACATGTAATAACTTTACTAACCTTAATTTACCTTTTTATTTCTATGATATATATATATATATATATATATTATTTGTTAAGATAGGATTTGAACTAACATCGATAATCGAAACCAAGGGCCCAATATGTATTGTACAGTTCAACTCAATCGGATCGAATTACTGTCTCCTAAGATACAGGTATTCCCTAGTTTAGGAGGCAGGATTTATTTATTGTTTTGTTACATAGAAAATTACCTTTATTCTATTCTCTCTTCTTGTATCTATTGTTAGTTTCTTTAAGGCATGTACCTGCAAACTTTATCTATGTACGTTTTTTGCTCAATAAAGTAATTATTATTATTATTATACTGTAACTATACTATAATAATAATATACTATTTTTAATCTCATTGGAGAACTCCAAAATGCGCCATGTCTCCTGCAATAAAATAAGGGAGTGAGAGATATTTAGCTCACTAAAACTACCCCGGTGGTCACCATCTGCACATGGACCTTTACCTCAAAAGACATCCATTGTTCTGTGCAACGCCTTTTAAAGCACATCTCTGAGGACTGAAAAGAGGTCTCCCCCAGGCAGCAGATGACCACTATACACCGCCTTCCGTAAGGTCACTCAGTAGACTAAAAGAAGAGCCCACTATAATCGCCCGAGAAAAAGAAGCAGGCGAAATTTCAGTGTATTAGGCGTCGAGGTTGTTGCCTCCTTGACGCCTTCTTCTCCAAGTGGGATTAGCTCCCCACTATTCCTAATGTCATCATCATCATCATCATCATCTCAGTGTTTATTCCAGTCGCATTCATAGCTTCTCAGCTTTGGAGTCTGGGGTCCACTATACCTCATGTATCTAGTTTAATTTAATTTTGTTTGTAATGTTGGCCCAGGAGTACCGCCCTCGACTAACAATTACAATTTTAACTGCTCCTAAAACGGTGAATTAAATCATCGTAAGGAAACTGGACTACAATCTACATAATGTATGATTCCAAAATATATGACATCCACCAACCCACATTAGGCCTGCATAGTTGTTTCCGTAAACGACCCTGTAGACCTAATGTGGGTCCAAGCAGTTAAAACGTTATATACGTTAATGCAAATGTATGCTTTTTAAATTCCATTTAAGTATTTGACTGGAGTTGGAGTAGCAACAGCTCATTTCATTGAAGAAGTTTTAAAAGTACGATAGAAATGTAAATAAATGGATCAGAGTATTTACCTTTAGATACCAATTTGTAGTGTAACTAACAAAGTGTAAACCTACTTTCATTCATTACAATTGGCATTTTTATAGTAATTAAAGGATTATGATGGAATACTGATACTAACACTTCTATGTCTGTCTGTCACCAAGCAGTATCCTATGAACCGTGATATCTAGACAGTTGAAATTTTCACACATGATCTACGAGTACCTTTGTTGCCGCTATAGCAACGTATACTAAAACCAGAACTTGTCTTTTTATAGAGAATTAGCTTTCCGCCCGCGGCTTCGCCCGCGTGGAGTTCGGTTATATCGCGCTTTTTAGATTTCTCTCGGGAACATCAATTTTTTCCGGGATAAAAGGTAGCCTATGTTCTTTCTCAGGGTCTAAAGATTGTCTGTGCCAAATTTCATGAAAATCGGTTGAGAGGTTTAAGCGGGAAAGCGTAACAGACATACAGACAGACAGACAGACAGACAGACAGAATGATAGAAAGACAGACCGACAGACAGACAGACAGAGTTACTTTCGCATTTATA
Source organism: Sesamia nonagrioides (assembly GCA_017933935.1). Lineage (NCBI taxonomy): Eukaryota > Metazoa > Arthropoda > Insecta > Lepidoptera > Noctuidae > Sesamia > Sesamia nonagrioides. Next base: position 668,807 of record JADWQK010002002.1, on the reverse strand, counting down.
ATATTAGTATGGATGATTCGGAACCGTTTGTGCGGGAGTTCGAGTCGCACTTGGTCGGTTTGATGAAAATTTAAGCCCGAAAATCGAATTTTAAATCACCCCAAATATGGTTTACAGCTCGCATTTGTGGTTAATTTTAGAATCTCATTTCCGTCGTCGATTTTAAAGGCTTTTTAAAGGATTTATTAATATTTTTAACAATCTTGTATTTAAAATTTATATGTTAAAATCAACAATGAAAATTGAAACGTAAAGATATGTTTCCGCACACTATTCCCTGTTACCTATAAACTTCGCACACACACACACACACACACGATTTTACTGAAATTGTGTACCAGTGGCGAAGGGTGAAATTTTGACAAAGGGAAGCCGGTCCAAAAAAATAAACACTTAAACACTTACCTACTGCAGGATATCTTGGAGGAGGTCTTCAGATAAGAATAGTATTAAAAGCCCCACCTTCACCATACAAAAAAGGACTGATGATTTGATAACAGTGTCTTTCAAGTATGATAAAAGCGGCAGCAAAAGAAAAAAAAAGCCTTTTTCGACGTGCATCTCCATACCACACATGCATGCTTGTTAGTAAGTACTAAGTTAAGTACCTATTGTTAGGGAATAAGAGTCAAGAAAAAATAAAATAAAAAATTACAAAAATAATAGTGTTAAAAACCGAACCACACAAACACCGATCCAAAACCAACAAAAATATTAAGCAAAAATAAAGCAAATTATACACAATCACAACGTTATTTATATTGTAATGCAATGCGTCTGTTTTTTTTAACAAAATGAGCTAAAATGATGTTATAAAAATTCGGATTACTTTTCATTTTATTAAGCAAATTTTTTTTAATTGACATGATAGCCAAATCGGACAATCTCTGCTCTTTTTGGCAGTTTCGCACATATGTGTGAATGCGTTTTAAAGCAGAAAATGACCGCTCAGCTGAAGCTACTGAAATGGGGAGGGTCAGAATTAAACTGCAAAGAGTCGAAACTTGAGAAAATGCGTCTTTCAAAGACGTATTCTGGAGCTGTAAAAAAAGCTCATAGGTGTCCAATTTATTTAACGACGCTGACGTAAGACTTTAAGTTCATTCAGCAGGTAGTCAGTTGAGCAGCACTCTATATGAATTAAAGCCATAATAACAAACAAAATACACAGTATTTAACCAAATCTGCGATTAAATTACGTTACAGAATCAGTCACAGTTTAAATACCACAAATATTAAAATATAACAAACGAAAAACACGAAAAACGAACACATGTCACATACTAACAATAATTTATTTTCAACCAAACGAAATGGAACACGAAAATATGCCAAAATAAAAAGAATATGACTTGCGAAGGATTTCATTATAACGTTTCTTTGTCTCATTCTAATAGAGGAGAGGAGAGAACTGCAAGCCGGTCGGCATCAGCCTATCTTTTCTCAAAAATTACGGACGGTTAGCGATCATTAGAAAGAGATGTCTGACACGCTCTGTCTCTTTTCGCCTCATAGTAAAACGTTTGACCGAGGTAGGCTGTAATTCGTCGAGTTGCCTTCAATGTAATGTACGAAAAATTTAAGCGCTGATTAATTTACGACTATAAAATGAAATGTGATACTTAGGGTATTGCTAAGAATTACTATTGCTATTGTAAATCGCGCAGGCATTTGATTAATAATACTTTGTTAATGAAATAGAATGTAAATACTTTTGTATGAATATGGAACTGATTTTTGAAAGGTAACCCGGTGGGAATCGGCTTGTATGGACTCTTCGCCACTGTTGTGTACGTATGTTATTAAATTTATCATTGTGTGTGTGTGGTCAAAAAAAATGTCATTTTGTGTTTTAGTTGATGTGATAAAAAGTTGATGTTAAGTATAGACGAATTTATACTAATTCCCCTAAATGATGACTTCAGAATTCACTGAACCAGAACACGGCTTACTTACACTTTTAACAGATACTTGTGGAAAATTCTAGACATCAGTATTTGCTGCGGAAACGACTAGGTGCTTAGGATGGCTTGGCGACTGGTCATAATTGCATCACCGCGGTGGCGGCAACTCTCGAATCGTATTTATTTGACTGATTGAGTTACCGCACTAGACCGATGCTCTGTGCCTGCGTCGGTGTAGCGCGGAAAAAAAATAGCACGACCTTATATTTTTTTTTCTGTTTAAAAAATACGATATGGAAATAGTGGAAGTTTTTATCGTCGTCAATATTTAATCATTTTCAACAACATAATCTATTAAAGGCAGGAACTCCCGCATCTGCGAGAACCCGAACTGGAAGAGGGTCGCCTAAACTGGTATGTTCACGTCATACGACAACGAGAATGTTATGTAGGTAAAAAATGTCTTGCCATGGCGCCTCCGCCGGGCCGGAACAAGCGAGGTAGACCTAAGAAGTGCTGGCTTGACGTTGTAAGAGATGACATGTGTGCCAACAATCTCACACCACGGGATGCCAGAGATCGTGCGAAATGGTGGCGTACCTACATATATATATATATATATATATGTAGGAAAGCGGACCCCGGGCTCCAACGCGAAAGCCGCGGTTACAACCAGGATTATACGCTGAGACGATGATGATGAATCTATTAAAGGCCTCTTTTATAATAATAAAAAAATAAAAAATATACTTGCACAATACACATTGCTAGCTTATTCACAAACATGTTATCTTCTCTTCTCAGCCATTTTGGGGTCAATTTCCAGTCCAATTGAATACAGTTAAAAACCAGTATTCTTAGTTGGAATATGTGAAATAAATAAAATAATCGCGTGACTATTTTATATTACCAAGAAAATTTCTTTCATCAAATACATTATTTCCTAGATTTTTCCCAATGAAAGTGTTAAGAAAATAACCGATAATTACATATTATGAGAAGATTATGATTCAATATCAATAATTATTTTAAAGTAAACTTATATTAAAAGAATTATTCACATTCTTGATGTTAACAATGCAGGTTAAATATTAACAGGAATATAATGTATCAATCTATAGCTTCCGTGGCGTAGCGGTAGTGGACGCGGCCGCTGCGCAAGGAGGCACGGGTTTGATCCCCGCGCAGTGCAAATATTTGTATGCGGAAAGCACGTTAAGCTGTTGATCCCAGTTGCCCTACGAACATCCAGTGGCAGTCTTACGGGTTGTTGGAGCCCTCAAAAGTCCAACAATCGGTCTAACTGCAATGCTTCGATATCACCTTCGGGTTGTGGAGGTCAGATGGCAGTCGCTACATGGAAAATATCGAAAATAGCCAAAATCAACAGTTACACTGGTAAAGCCGACCCTAGACTCCAAAGCTGAAAAAAGCTTCGGATGCGACTGGGATTAACGCTGAGATGATGATGATGATAATGTATCAATCACTTTTAATTTTTGGTTTACAAAACCGAAGGCCTCGCTCAAAATCTCGAATTATCCGAATAATCTCTATTCGAATAACTCGACAAATAGAATTTTGTATAGTTCTTTAAACAAGATTTGTCCAAATAACATCGTTGACTTCCATCAACATTACTATTTCCTATAAAATCTTGTCCGTCGTTCTATTCTAAACATTGCTTGCGAATTGCTGCGATTGAGTTTTGTTATAAACTAGAGTAGCGGTAGTTTTGTCAAATTCTTTCTTTGTGAACCTCTTTAAAATTTTCTGCTCCTTGTTGAGACTGATGTGGTAATAAGGTTTAATCTATTAATTATTTCATTTACTTGATAATTGTAATATTGTGTTAGAGTACATATGAAAATATTCCAATTTTGTATGCAGTTTATCACAACTAGATTTCAAATAGGTACCACTAGTGGATACTTTGCCAACAAATCCCGTCAATGTATAGTTAGTTTACACACACCCAAATCATCATCATCTCAGCGTTAATCCCAGTCGCATCTGAAGCTTTTTTCGGCATTGGAGTCTGGGTTCCGCTTTACCAGTCTAACTGCTGATATGGCTAAACTGCGACATTTCCCGTGAAGCGACTGTCGTCTGACCTCCACAACCCGAAGGCGACATCGAATTATTGCAGCTAGTCCAAGACACACACACACACAAATGTGTACTTTTAATGGTAGCTAATATGAGCAATATTTCGTCACTTCTTTCAAGTACAAACTCGACATAACGCAATTTTTGAAATCGCAATTATTCCTCACCTACTTTTATTCCGCTTACTATATCTTTCTGTCATTCGTCGTCTTTTAGTCTAATGGGTGGGACTCGTCGTCGTCGTATGTCGTCATCGACCTTTTATCATACCACTGTTGGGCACAGGTCGCCTCTCATACAGAGAAGGATTGAGCGTAATCACCACGCTTGCTCAATGCGGGTTGGCGATTTCAGACTTTTATGTCTAGGTTTCCTCGAGATGTTTTCCTTCACCTTCAATCATTGCTATCCAAGATATACTTAGAAAGTACATATAACTTTAGAAAAGTTACATTGGTACTTGCCTGACCTGGAATCGAACCCGCATACTCATACTTGAGAGACTGGTGTTTTAACCACTAGGCCACCACGACATGATCACTAAAAATCACAGCGACAGCATGATTTATAGTGGTCACTAGCTTTCCGCCCGCGGCTTCACCCGCGTGGAGTTCGGTTATATCGCGCTTTTTAGATTTCCCTCGGGAACATCAATTTTTTCTAGGATAAAGGTAGCCTATGTTCTTTCTCAGGGTCTAAAGATTGTCTGTAACAAATTTCATCAAAATCGGTTGAGAGGTTTAAGCGGGAAAGCGTAACAGACAGACAGACAGACAGAGTTACTATCGCATTTATAATATTAGTATGGATTACAATAATTGCCATCACTGAAAAGTCTCGACTACACATAGATACTTACGCGTTACATAGGGTACCAAGGACAATCTATTACCATCGTTCAGTCCATGATAAAAAAAAAAAACTATTAGTCAGTTATTAAAAAAATGGCTATTCGAATTTCGAAATTCGGAATGTTGAATCAGGAATCATGTAAATAGCCTTTATACTTATTCACTAGCATAATGGCTATTTTACTAGTGAATAAGTAGAAGTTGTAAGGAACTTACAACTTAATGAGTAAATATAGAGGTAGGGAAACCGTCTAAATTCCAGTTGACTGCAGAATGAGCCGCGATTACTGAGCATTGAATCGTGCTTTCAAGTATGTTACTTTTATCCTTTATAACGTAACTAGCTTTCCGCCCGCAGCTTCGCTAGCGTGGAGTTTGTTTATATCGCGCTTTTTATGTTTCCCTCGGGAATATCAAATATATTTTAATTTTACATCTAACTCTCTTAACTTTACGTCTGCAAAATTTCAAAGCAATCGGTTCAGAAATTACGACGTGAAAGCGGAACAAACAAACAAACTCACTTTCCCATTTATAATATTAGTAAAGATTATGTTATATTAGTAAGTCGTGGAGGCCTAGTGGTTAAAACTGCAGCTTCTCAAGTATGAGTGCGCGGGTTCGTTTCCAGGTCAGGCAAGTACGAATGTAACTTTTCTATAGTTATATGTACTTTCTAAGTATATCTTGGACACCAATGACTGAAGGTGAAGGAAAACATCTCGAGGAAACCTGGACTTAAGTCTGAAATCGCCAACCCGCTTTGAGCAAGCGTGGTGATTACGCTCAGTCCTTCTCTGTATGAGTGAAGAACTGTGCCCAGCAGTGGGACGATAAACAGGTTGATGATGATGTTATTTTTTTATAAACCATTGGTAACAGTTTCTATGTCTCGAACTTATTGCAGTTTTCTACATAAGTTGAAATTAAATAACAAAACCGGCAAAGTACGAGTTGGACTCGCGCACCTAGGTTGACGAATTATCCATACTAATATTATAAATGCGAAAGTATCTCTGTCTGTCTGTCTGTCCGGCTTTCACGCCAAAACTACTGAACCGGTTTTGATGAAATTTGGCCCAGACAATCTTTAGACCCTGAGAAAGGACATAGGCTACCTTTTATCCCGGAAAAATTTGATGTTCCCGAGGGAAATCTGAAAAGCGCGATATAACCGAACTCCACGCGGGAAAAGCCGCGGGCGGAATGCTAGTTTGTTAATAAAATTTACTTCGTACCAAATTTCAAGATTCTGTGGATTTTGATTCCCATGCGAGTGTCGAAAAAGCTAAAGTGACATAAACAGCTGTGTTTTGATTGCGTTGTTTGTGAAGTTTAATTTTTTACAATTCCAAGAGACAGGAGAATTAGGTCCAACGCGGAGTTATCAAATTTGAATTAAAAATTAAATTTGAGTTATTTGATTTAAATTTCTGATTGATACCTCATTATCGCCATCGTGTATAAGTGGATTTACATAAAGTCTCAACATGAATAGATAAAACGAAGGTTGTGGAACAAAATCATCAGTCATAACCAGCCTATATAATGTTTCCACTACTGGGATTAAGGCATCCTCTCTTCAAGGGGGAGTGAATAGTATTCTACGACGCAGAACCAGCGCAGGTTGGTAGATGTCACAAGACTTGGATTTTTTGGCTGTAGGTAAGTCGTGCCGGTTTCCTCATGAAGTTTTTCTTCACCGTTCTGCTTCAGTCAACACCCAGTCAAGTTTAAGCATATTATTTACTCGTAAAGTGTCGCCAAGCTATTCTATTTAAACGAAGCCATAACAAGATAAACGGTTCATCTCCTGATTCGATTACATCATCGCGCGGCGTAGTGAAGGCCTTTTTATTGATAAGAAATCACTGGATTTTATTATGAAGAAAACTAGGCCTATCCTAATTACAGAATATACAGATATTAATCTGTGATGAAGATAATGTTCAGATTTATCACATACTAGCTGCGCCACGCGATTTCACCCGCGTAGATTTCGATAAGTTTTTTTTATATGCTTCGCTCCCATTGGTCGCAGTGTGATGTTAAAGCCTAAAGCCTTCCTGGGTTCATGGGCAACACAACGCAAAAAGAATTTTTCAAATCGGACCAGTAGTTCCTGAGATAAGCGCGTTCAAACAAACAAACTCTTCAGCTTTATATATTAGTACCTATAGATAGATTCATAAATTATCATTTATTTCGGAATGTATCCTTGGAGCGCACCGACCGCCTTCAGTTTTCGGGAGTTGAGATTTCCTCGAACCTAAACTTTGGGCAGTTCATTGGGTCCAAAGCCAAGGTGGCTACCAGGAAGCTTGGCGTTATCACAAACGTCCGGGGGTATTCCACACCAGGGCAGCTTCCAATGTTGTAGAAAGCACGGGGCCGTTCGTGTGTGGAGTAATGCAGCCACATTTGGGCTGGTGCTGCAAAATGTCACCTGGCTACTGTGGTTTAGAGAGGCGTACGAAGAGGCTTATTGGTGACCCAGATTTAACTCAAAACGTTCTCCAAAACCTGGGACACAGGCGTAGAGTAGCCAGCCTTTCGGTGTTCTATAGGAAGCATTTTGATGAGTGTGCGTGGGGACTGTATCATTTAATTCTCCATCTCCGTTCCACCATCGAACGACCCGTCGTATGGTGAGTTTCCACCCTTACGTTGCTAGCACCACTAGTCCACTACGATCCGAATGAAGCGTTTCGCCTCCTCTTTTATACCGCGTACTTCGAGAAACTGGAACAATTTGCCAGCGGCGGTGTTTCCATCGGACTACAATTTAAGTGCCTTCAAGGTCAGAGTGAATAGACTCTTAATAAACTAGCGCGCTTTACCATCAACGATTGCATCACTACTTAGATCAGCAGACGGGATTGTGGTCAAGCACAAGTTTATAGGTCTTCAGTTCAGCTAATCAGCTAGTCTTCAGTTCAGCTTAATACCATTACGTGTATAGTAATTCCCCAACTATGTTGGGGTTGTCTAAAAGTCTAGTCGAATGCAGTTGAATAAAAGTATTTTGAACATCAGTATTTTGAATATCAGTATTTTGAATAAACCACACACATCACACATCATCGGATCCTGTCTATAAATTTTTAATCATTTCCTTTTGACCGGATTTTTACGGGATGTAAAAAAACAATTTTCTCATGTCTGTCGAATCTGACTTATTCTAAACTTGAATTTCATTTCTATAAAAAATCATCAGCCAGAGACATTATTAAAATTCAACCTCAACAGTTCCAACGTTACGTCTTTCGATAAGCCATCGCTAATCCAAAACCTTGTGAAGGCCACAGAAATCCGTTGGATGCGAGAAGCATCTATGCTTCACCAGTCGACGAACCAGGCGAAGTGAAGATGCGTATTATGGAAGGCCTCCAGTTGATCTTTCAGCTGAAACTATGATGGTGGTGAAAATAAAAGAACAAATTAAAGAACAAAGAACCCTCCGTGGTAGGCCATAACATCGGCTGCCGCAGAAGTTACCACCCACCAGTCAAAGTCTTGCCGCCAAGCGATTCGTCGTGTTCCGGCATGATGTCTGGTGAAGCCGTACGGAGGACTGGTCTGAGCAGTTGCGTTGCGATGTGTGCCGGATACGATGCGCCAAATGTTGTTGTGTTGGAAGTGGAGAGTCTCCAGATCAATCTCCCTCTGGCGCAGCATCGTTGGTCGTGTTGTTGGGTTTAACATTGCATCACCTCGCTCAACTGCCGTCATCCTTCCTATTCCTATGTTTTTTAAGTGAACAAACTTAATAAACTAGTGCGCTTTACCATCAACGATTGCATCACTGCTTACCATCAGGCGGGATTGCAGTCAAGCACTAGTTTATAATTACTAAAAAAAGACGTTCTATTTTTTTTACACGATATTAACAAAAGTAATTATAAATAATAAATAAATTACCTACAGAAAAAAACCGCTCCATAAATGAGATTTGATCTTGCTAATAAGCTACGCTTCTAATAATGGTATCTACTAAAGAAGTAGTGAAATCACTCTTTATACGTAAATATGTACAACACTCATAAAAAATAAGAATGACTAAGAAGCGCAGATTAGATTTTGCTGGATACAACAAAAACAAATCGTAAACATAGTTAGCTCAGGTAGCGCCAGTAGATGGAAATATAGGTGCAAATTTTTTTTTTTTTGGTGTATCCAGCGAGATCTAATCTGCACCTTCATTTTCTATAACTCATCACACAAAATCAATTTGTGTTCAGCAGATAATTAGACTTGCTGTATACAGCAAATTCGAATCAGCACCTTTTATTCATTTCATCGATAAAATGAAAACATTTTAGCGCTATCTGGACTAACGTAACTCACTAATTTTATCTCGTATCTCAATAATTTTTCACTACTGTCCTCAACGGATGCGTTGCTAGAATGTACCACAGTTATTATGTTCGCCAATATTTTTTAAATGGACTAGAATTTTCTAAAAGCTTATTTCCAATAGTAATTGGGAATAAGCTTGCTGTAACAGGGAATGGCTTGGTTGTCCAACAGATAAGGGGAATACCAACTCTGCACGCAAAAAAATACCGCTAGATGTTAGAAATATCTTGTTTCCATTAAATTGCATAAGATTTGCACCCGCCACAAGAAAACGGCATCTAAAGGTCAGAGCCGTTGACTTGATTGAATTCTTGTAAGAAAACGACGGATTTTCCTGGCGTATCGGCTGAAAGATCCGAGGGTGATCTAATCTAGAGCTTATATTAAGCAGACAGCAGACAGACAGCGACAGCAAAATGGGTTTAGATAAATGAATTAGCCACAGGACCCTTCGATGTGGAATTATCTGCTTAATGAATGCAACAAGTTTTAAAAGCATTCTTCATATGATCATTTTTCATATCATTTTATTTTGGCTTATATCGCATGTCATTTGGGCACATAAATGCCTGTTGTAGGCTCCGCTCTTAACTAAACAATAACAATATCGATCACTTGTTGGATTGTGAACGTGTGTGTGCGGGTGAGAGATAGAGTGTGTGTATGTGTGTGTACGCACGCACATACTCATACACACACATGTGTGTATGAGTGAGTTGAGAGGAGTATTTAGTTTACTTGCGTGTTTTTCTTAATTGAAAATTAAGGGTTTAGAGACTGTAAGCTCTAAGAAAAACACACAAAAGAAAAATACACAGAGAAAGCAGATTTCGATGTAGATGGAATGGTTGACCTAGTGAATTGAAATGAAAACATTAAGGTGAATCAGATATTATATTGAATTTGTGACTGGAATACGAAAATACGATTTAGAGTTTTATGCGCAAATCGATAAGTTTGTTTTTACGAGCTGGTGAAAGACGTGAAATATTGGATATATACCTCTGAACCTAAAGCCTAGCATAAAACATACCTGGTATTATACGAGCACACAGTGCGACGCCCATTATAAACAAAATGCTGCATTACTTTATGTGTCATAACCATGTAAGCTCTTCATTACTATTTGTAATTCGAGTATTTATAGATAATGTGACTGAATGCCTTTTCTAGAATTTTGCTTGAATGTTTATCATAGCATATATTTGGAATGTTCGGACGATATAAGTGCCAAACGTGCTGCATTACCACACATCCTCGGAAATCCGCGCTGCGTTCGGCTTCCTCCGTTTGTCTCAGTGGTTTTCCGACAAGGAAATCATTCGGAACAAAAGTCAGTATATTTCTGTGTGGCTCACGGTTAAACATAGTCTCGCCCACGCTGCTCACGCGCCGCACGGCCGACACTGCCCAGTCCCATCTTCCTTCTCGCCGTCAATACACGCTTCAGGTTAGTACCTACACATTTTAAGATTCACTTTCAATGCAAAGTCAGCGAATTGTTTCTTCTATCATACCTAATTGCTACGCGATATTTGTAAATAGATCTGCAAATTGTTATAGTTGTGTAAGCAAATTCAATTCTGTTATTTTATTTCAAATGTTAATCTAGGATTGGTTACCGGTAATCTCTGTTCGAATTCCTATTGCGTGATTATTTTTAGCCGTTCAGCGTTCAACGAGTGCATATTACAATACCTCGTGTCGGCTAAAAACCCGGTTTTCGATACTAAAAATATCCCGATATCGAATGTTTGCGAATTCTATTTTAAATTTGTTTCACTGTTCGACGCACGCGTAGTTGTTCGGAGAGGGTAATCCATCAGGAGGGGATGATAGATGAAACAAATAGCGATCCGGTCACCGGCGATACCATTACATAATTTATTGATTATGCGTTCGGAGACATCCGTGTCTGTGTAGTAAACAATTATATTATGTTTATTTAAAAATTCATTGAAGTAAAATGCTCGTTGAGTTTTTTACTATTCCATGCCAAGAATCTGGACTTGCGTATGATAACATCAAAATACATTAGTCTTGTCAAATTAAAAGTTTCTTGCTCTATTTTCGTTTGGCTGGTGAGCATAAATAAAACGTTTTATCTACGGCAACAGGATATTACGTATTATTGTCTTTACTGACGCCGCCCGCTGTGCACAGTACATACTTATGCCATAGGTAGGTGGTTTTAATTATTTCGACACATTGTTTTTACAACGAACTTGATGTCTGACGTGATGTTCATAAAATACACAAGCGGAGATTTTTATAGTTTCACAAACAAACCGGGCGCGTGTTCAGCTGAAAGTTGAAACACGGAGCGCTTACAAAACAGAAATATTTCAGAATAAACAACACAGTAAATAACTGGCCATTTTCACTTTTAATGGACGTGTAAACAGCTAGTGATTACATTAAGCTTTTGTTACTTTAATGAAGATTCAATTAGCTTCTTATAGTCATTAATTAGATACTTTTTGATAAATAAACTTTATTATTAATATTGATTGTGATGCTTCTATTCTATCTAATGTTGTTGGTAATGCTGTTGCTATGGAACCTGGCCCCTTTTTTAAATTATTAATAGACACAGTTACAAATACTGATTTGATATACATCCTCAAAATAACATATGATGTTATTGTTTTCAGTATGTATTACAAAACATCAATCGCACAAAAACCCCTATATTCACGGAGCTGAACTATTGTGTTATTTATTTATTTACTTTGTAATAGTAAACTGATTAAAATATAGTGTACGTATAGGAAATATTAGTTGTCATAATAATATTTAAAATGCGTGTGTTTTTATGATTATTTCTATAAATAGTTATTCAGTAACACGAAACAAAATCGATCGAGTATTTTCACCAACGACGTAACCTACAATTATATTCTACTAAGTACTAAGTGTTTATTTGGTGTCTACTATCAACCACGCCTACGTACTTTTTTTCTAGAAATTTTCGACTTGCTGCTTTACACGGCTTTCACAGTTCGAAACAAAATAAAGGTTACATCATTTTTATTTCGGTTTAATAATAGTAAATAAACCTTTTGGTCTAAATTCTCTAAGTAATGCTGACAATTGCACCAATATTCGTAGAGTAGTTTAGAGAACATAGTGGTTACATTGATAGATAAAAATTATAGTACCTACACACTAGCTGCGCCGGCGATTTAACCCGCGGAAGTAGTAGTAATACTACAAATAGATAAAAATCTATCCTCATGCCTAACGAATATATATACAAAATTTCATTAAAATCGGTTCAGCCGTTTTGGAGGAGTTCGAGGACAAACTCTGTGACAGGAGAATTTTGTATTATAGAATACATTAAATAAAAATAATATACTATAATATCAAAAAGCCTTTTCCTTATTTAAGACTGGAAGTGTGGGTAGTAATCCAACCCTGATCGGATTAAACGTAAGTTAAAATTTTCTTGATGAATACAATGATTACATTGATATAGGTACAATACAAAATGAATAGACGATTGACGAAGTAATTTAGACTGGTAAGGACAGTGTAGACATAGTCTTTAGTGGACTTCGGTAAGCTGATGGAAGCATTAGTGAAAAAACATCAACATTCTGGCACAAACTCAACACAAACACAACTTTTCATGCCAATGCAACCCAAAAGTTACGCTGAAAACCTCAATCCAGTTGTCGTATAGGCTACCAAATCCCGGGGTCGACCTCGGAACGGGCTAATTGGAGAATTCAACTGAAATTTCTCAATACGGGCCAAAAATCTGAAGTTGTGTTCGGTTGATAGCAAAATTCCGCTGACACCGCTTGGCGCAGTTTGGGTCGCAAAACTAGCAAAATATTGGCGTACTATAATAAGTTCACATCTGCCTTTCTCTGTGAGTATTATAGTCGTGATGATATAATGCATTAAATAATAAAGCCGTTTTATCTACAACAAAAGAGACAAAGAGAACATAAAACTTCCTGTGGGTATCGAATTAAGTAAATATTCCCTCATTAATTCGAGAGCTTTCAAACACGGACATTTACTGCCTCGGGCTAACTCCACGTGTAATTCGATATCAGATACAAATCATTCATAATAGGGATGATGTACGCAATACATCAGAAGACCAATTCTAACAATGGGCGGTCATATCTCAGTGACAAATGAATATGAAAAACATTTCAATATAAACATGTAATGCAAAGAAATTTTTGAAAGATTGGCATTGAGATGAGATTTCGAACATTCCTAAAATTATGACACTTGGCCCTCTGTTCATCTTGCAGAGGTTCAGTTTAGAGGAGAGTGATATTTATTTTCAATACGCACATGAACAATAACCGGTCTCATGTTATACAAAGCGCAGGTCCGTTTGTGTGTGGAGTACTACAGAGACATTTGGGTTGGTGCAGCAAAATGCCACCTGGCTACTTTGGACTCAGTGGAGGCGTGCGAAGAGGCTAATTGGCGACCCTGATTGAATTAAGATCAATCTCCAAAGCTTGGAACACAGGCATAGGGTAGCCAGCCTTTTGGTGTTCTATAGGAAGCATTTTAAAGTGTGTGCGCGGGATTTACTTATCATAATCGACGAAATATCTACTACTGGTGTGCGTAGATTGTTTACATCATTAAAATTTTCTCCCACAATCAGTACACCTAATTGAAACAATTCATAAATGAACAATTACTTATAATTCAGTGCCACAAAGGCCTGCAATCCCTCCACGCAATGAGTTAGTCCTTAGAAATAAATTTTATTTTCCTTGATCACATTGTTAAACAATCAGAAACTCTTTCATCCAGGCATAAGTTGCCGTGGCCTACTTGAAAAATCTTAAATAAACTTCTTAAGCAAGTAGGTCGCAGCAAGGTCAATCTTCACAAGTAGGGATTCATGGAGGGCTCTGACCTTCGGTGTGTATGCGGCGTCTTTCCACAATTATGATGACTCCCTCCCAACTTGCACAAGTGAGGGCTGCATCGGCGAATAATGAAATTTCAAAATTTTGGAACAACCAAATTTAAACAACAGAATCTATTTCGATATCGATATCAATCGATACTCTAAGAATATATACTTACATAAAAGTAAAAATTTGGTGAATGTATTAAAATTATTACATAACTAGCTTTCTGCCCGCGGCTTCGCCCGCGTGGAGTTCGGTTATATCCCGCTTTTTAGATTTCCCTCGGGAACATCAAATTTTTCCGGGATAAAAGGTAGCCTATGTTCTTTCTCAGGGTCTAAAGATTGTCTGTGCCAAATTTCATCAAAATCGGTTGAGAGGTTTAAGCGGGAAAGCGTAACAGACAGACGGACAGACAGATAGACAGACAGACAGACAGAGTTACTTTCGCATTTATAATATTAGTATGGATATAGTATGGATATTCTAATTGGGTTATTTGGTGTTCTTTATTCTGGCATATTATTGTAAAAAATCCAGGTTTCCTCAGTATGATAAATCTAATAAACGAGTATTTAAATTGTTTGTGATCATTAAAGTAGGGTTCGAACATTTCAGAATAGAGTTAAGAGTCATAAGCAGTTCGCAAAATATCAGAAAATAATTTCAAACGTCCTTCTAAACAATAGTATAATATTTAGCTTCTAATAATGACCTAGTTATTGTTTTAAGAGCATTTTATTTCATTTATTTTTCTTGTAACACATTGTCCGACATGTATCTTGTAAAACATTTCAAAAAAGATGGCATTGTCATACGGGCCATTACTTTATAACATCGGCTTAGTTTATAATTAAAACCTTTACGAAACACACATAGCGACGCGACTGTCTGGTGGAAAATCATGTCTGTCTGTGTGAGACCGACCGTGTTGCATCTGAGAAATATTTGAAACAGTAGCAACTGAAGTGAAATCTGACTTTCACGGCTCAATGAATGCAATACTGATAAGTATGGATCAGTGGTCACTGTTGTCACTTACTACATATATGTAGGTACGTACATTATTATTGTCATTTGTATGACAAAAGGCTTATCTTTCCCACGAATACGGTCTCATCTGACAATAAAATAAAATAGTCACTAGCTCTGTATTTCATGTTGGTACGAACTTGAGTACTTATTGTAAATAAATTTGCTACTATTACTGTTTTCTATATTCGCATACTTATATTTTAATATATGCGAAATAATCGTGTAGGTATATCCCTCTATCTGTCTGTTTTTATCAGCTCACAGCTTATATTTAATTTCTGTACAGGGGCCCTAGCCAATGTAACATCGCTTCGCTACGAAGCGATGTTACATTGGCTACAGGCCCAGATATCGATAAAACATGACTCATAGGTAGCGAGCTCATTTCGCCTTCTTTCTCTGTAATACCACAGTATAAAAATCAAGACTGTGGTAATACATTCATCATCATCTCCAATCCAAGTCGCATCCGAAGCTTTTCAGCTTTGGAGACTGGGGTCCGCTTTACCAGTCTAACTGCTGATTTTGGCTAAACTCACTGTGCGGGGATCGAAACCGCGCCTCCTTGCGCAACGGCCGCGTTCGCTACCGCTACGCCACGGAGGCTTTCAATATTTTAGAATAATTCATATAAATAAAATTCAGTCGTGTTTACAAAAATCTATTAATCATATAAATTTGTAAGTCTCGTTACTTGAGTTAAAAATTAAAAATAATAGCAACATTATAAACGATTTGGAATGCCATTAATACCGAAACGAGGTCATGTACTTAACCAGTGAATACAAGCAGCTGACAATATCAAATGTTGCCAGCAACAAGTTTTCCATAACAAAAGAACATGAAGCTAAGATATTGTCGTACAAATGTTTTATTTCATAGAATGATACGAGGTTACAGCCAGAAATACTTCTTAGAGACGACGACATATCAAATTAAGTTAAGCTTTTCCAATTGTAGCAGACCTCGCGTAATATAGACTTTTCGTACAATGAGAAATCAGCTTATACTGGAAATATATAGCTTGATATGTCATCGTGTACACTCTCACCTGAATAATTAGAGGAATTTTCTAAGGAATTTGTTTGCGTGAGGGATCCCAATTAATGCACACGTCTTTCACTGTCACCTACACTCACAGTGGTTTGGGAAGTTCTAGGTTCTGCTTAAACTGGATTTCCAGAATGTTCTCTTGAATAAATCTAGACAAGAATTTCAGAAACCATGCTGCGGTTACCCCATACTGCATGACTTAAATGAAAATGGACCTCTACGTTTTCTGTATTTCACTATCCATACTAATATTATAAATGCGAAAGTAACTCTGTCTGTCTGTCTGTCTCCTCCACCTCTCAACCGATTTTGATGAAATTTGGCACAGACAATCTTTAGACTCTGAGAAAGGAAAGCTAGTTATAATATAACTAGCTTTCCGCCCGCGGCTTCGCCCGCGTGGAGTTCGGTTATATCGCGCTTTTTAGATTTCTCTCGGGAACATCAATTTTTTCCGGGATAAAAGGTAGCCTATGTTCTTTCTCGGGGTCTAAAGATTGTCTGTGAGTGGGAGTTACTTTCGCATTTATAATATTAGTATGGATATATAGTATATAGTATGGATGAACAATGCCATTAATTTTGACAGTTCAACAATATTACTTACGTTGTCGAGACGAAAATCTTTCACACATTACGTACAAGGTATTACATGCCAGCTTTCACCCACTTCATCGCCCTCGTGGAAGTTGGAAAATATCCCTCAGAAACGTATTATCGGGATAAAAAGTGTCCAATGTTTTGTTCCAGAATGTAACAAACTATCTGTGTGTCAAATTTTATCAAAATTCTATTAAAAGCATATTACTAATGATTGAAATACCTTATTGTGAGTTCATGAAAGTCTAAAAGAAAAACCCGGCCAAGTGCGTGTCGGAAATTTAAATGATTTAAGTTATTTGTATGAAAGATTACGCGGTAATAAGCGGTTTACGATTGACTAGGAATTAAAAAAAAAACTACTTACTAGATCTCATTCAAAACAATTTTCGTTGCTATTTTTTATAGTAATGTAAGTACATTACATGTTTTTTTTTTTTTTTTTTTAGATTTTTCATTTTCTTATTTTAGAAGTTAGAGGGGGCGACCAACTTTTCTCCACTTTGAAAGCGTCTATCACGCAAACTATTCGGTTTAGGAAAAAAATATTTGAGTAACCTCGATATCATTTTTGAAGACCTATCCATAGATAGCCACACGTAAGTAATTGATGAAAAAAAAAAATGAGTTTAAGTATGGGGACCCCCATTTGCATCAAAATCTTAATGCGATTCACAGAACACATCTACCTACCAAGTTTCAACAGTATAGCTCTTATCGTTTCGAAAAAAAATGGCTGTTACATACAGACGGACAGACGAACAGACAGACTTGACGAATCTATAAGGGTTCCGTTTTTTGCCATTTGGTTACGGAACCCTAAAAATATATATAAGATATTGCAAGTACCTAACTAGCAAAATGTATTTTGCAAAATGTATATTACGTTTAAAATGAAAACGCTTCATTCTTTACTAAATATGGCAACATAAATGTGGTCTGCATTCTCTTTGAATAGAGACTTTACTTGTACATATAATATGGGTAATAAAAGACCTCTCTGTTATTTATCCGTTCTTTACATCATAACGCATCCCACTTCAAAGCTCAGACAAGAATCTCTATAACACAATCCTTAAAGTATTACTTTATGTTATTGGAAGACAAAATGGTTGAATTGAAATAGCTTCTACAAATAACTTATACTTTATTGAAAATATTCTTAGTTCAATAACAGTGCATTTTGAAATAAAGTACCTACAATATACAGTATGTTAACTAACAGAGGGCGTTCCCGTTAACCCGAAGTAGTATAGCATACATACATGCTAAAAAAAATATTTTCATTCGAAAACAAAATAATAAAAAAAAAATTCCAATAAGAAAATATTCAATAAAAAATTTAAATTGACATGTAAAAGAAACACACTGTACACGCGAACATGAAAGACGGCAACGTCGCAATTTATTTATACATGACGACTACTATTTTGATTTAAAACAGGAGGTTTCAAATTTATTTCCAATTAGAATTATTTTTTTTTTCGGATTTTTTATGCTTATTTTTCTATGCTGATATTTTTATTTTAATCTATTAATGATATATATTAACGAGTTTAAGGGAACGCCCTCTGTTATTTAACATACTGTATATAGTATAGATTAAGTATAGTAAATGGAAGCTTACAGCTAGCGTACTCATTTAAATTAACTTGTATTGACGATGTCATATCCTTAATGATGATGATGATGTTTGACTATTTATGATGTTTTAATGAAGAAACTTCATTAACGACGCCGCGGGAACTTTAAGATGGTTCCTAAACCGTAGATATTATAGATATCGGATAGAAGTTTCATATGGTGTCGCAATCTACGAGGATTCTCCGACACCCAAATAAACGTTTTTCACACGTTATTTTTCGCATACGTTCTTACATGTTCCGTTCGGAAACATGACCTGACGTTCGTTTGGACTGGTACTAAAAATTCCACATGAAAAAAGGAAAATCTGCGGTAGGTTCACGAAATACCGAATCTGTATTCCGAACTCGGTAATCTAATCGGGAAACATTTTGCTGCACGGAAAATTGGAGAATGCATGTTTTTCATTGCCTTTTCCATAATCCATGCTAATAATTCTTTGTTTTTCTTAATTCTCAGAACACACAAGATGAGTCGCTTAGGCCGGACCCGACGCACGCGCGTCTACGATTGCAACTTCGACAAAGGCGAGAGCTACTATCGCCCCGTTTTGGACCGTCTGGACGGCAAAGTTCCGGCGCCACGCGCCACGGAACCGGAGCGCGATCGCTTCAATTTTGGTGCTGAGAGTCGTTTCAAGAGCGCCTTGGATGACATTGAAGGTGGGGAAGATCTGTTTGACTCCAGGGGAGCCAGGGCACAGAGGGGTAGGCCTCTGTCTTCTGCGTTCGACAGCGAGGAACTTTCTGATGATGTAAGTGTTACCTTTTTATTTTCAAGGTTTTATAACGAAACAATGACTGAAGGTGAAGGAAAACATCTTGAGGAAACCTGGACTCTAAGTCTGAAATCGCCAACCCGCATTGAGCAAGCTTGGTGATTACGCTCAATCCTTCTCTGTATGAGATGAGCCCTGTGCCCAGCAGTGGGACGATAAAAAGGATGTTGATGATGATAACGAAATAATTTAATAAATTGGTGTCGGTAGAAATAGATTTCCAGTGAGAAGTGCCTTTAATATTATGCGTCTTTGAGATATTCAAAACCTTTTTAAAAGCAGTCTTAGTGAGTCTTATTTATCTAGAATATTTTACAAAAACTAGGGTTATATTTTTTATTTTCTATGTACCCATTTAAAAGAACTAAAATAGGTAACCCAGTTCTTCGATATTTCTATTTAAAAACTAACAGACATCAATAGTATTGTTTACTTTGGGGAGACTGGGGTAGGTCGGAATGTTATTATATAAAATCTGTTTTGTATTTTTTTTAACTTCCATTGTTTTACTAGAATATAAACCCGAATACTAAAAACTTATTTTATCAAACAATCATATTGATTAAACAATTTTAAGTAATTATCAGACTGACTTAAATTATATAAGTTAATATAAGTATTTTTACTATCATGGTCATAGTAGTCCTTTGCTGAATTCTCAGCAACTCTCATCCAGTTACTACCAGCCATCCTGCGAAGGCCGTCGCTGCATCCCAACTTACGTTTACAAATTTGCGGTCTTCGCTCAAGAACACGCCAGGAACAATTACTATAATTGTTTGGTTGGTGAAATTACAACGTCTATAAGTACATACTTCCTCATTAAAATAAATCCGTAGTAAACTAGTGTGAATGGATAAAATCTAACATAAACCTCGAACATAAAACAATGAACAATAAATAGCAAAAAGTTATAAGTCCTCCTTATGAAAGAAAATCTTAATATAAATTAATAGAACATATATTATGCTTTATGAAATAAATAAACAAATAATATGACATTTAGTCATATTATTTGTTTAATAAAAACAATGAATGTCTTATTAGTCGAAATGATCACTTTTGCAATTAATTCATTTTCGTTCCTTAAAATAAGTATTTTACTAGCGACAAGTAACATAATCCTAAGTAAAGACTAGGATTATGTTAAAAAGCGATACCACAATATTTCTTGCTAAATTAAGTTCTGAATACATTACTACAACAGGTAGGTAGCATCGACTGACGTAGAAATTTTCCATCTGTTACTTTTAGAAAATATTGTCGTTCGGGGTGTTCCAATAATTTCAACCCCTGCGCTTGTCTATGAAAAAACATTTTTTTCCCTTTATTTTCGATACATATAGACAAGATCTGTAAAAAGTGACATACAAGAAGTCCAAGTTCTATTTCAGTGGGATATGCCTATGGCACTGAAAAAGGCGTGTGTATTCTTCCCATAATTATGGTCCACAATCTTGGTCTGTGTTTAACATTCAGAAGTCGTAAGTCGAAGTACGCTAACGAGCAACGGAGAGCAGCATAAAAATCTTTAAATAAACGAATTGAGGTCGTAACACAATACTGTGCTCCAAATCTAAGTAGAAGGGTATCTAGCGAGGCTCAAAAGGCTCCCTTACTTAACTAGGCACCAACAGTACTAGTCAGCCACCTGCTGAACAAAACGTGGGCCCAAAAACTAACGGTACCCAAAGCGAGGTCACGGCAGGCCATGTAGTCGATGAAATGACGAACTGAACAGGTACCGTCAAAACAGGCTCGTAAAAGATGGAAACAAAGGAGGGAGGCCTTTGTCTAGAAAAGAAATAGTGTAGGATTGAACCGAGATACACGTTCAAGAGAAAGGCCTGGAATAAAAATGCCAAAAAAAAAGAAAACCCGGAATCGAAAAGCAAATTTTGCAGATTAGGACCGACACACATATGCCGTCGGGCGGATATGGCGTCCTGAGCCGGCCTGAGTGGCGGGAATAAACGTGATACATTTTGCACACAGGCCGTCTACCGCATGGCGACTGTACATAGGTTTTTTCGCGGCGATCGTATTTTATTAAAACAATGTAAGGACATGGCCAGATATTCACGATAGCCCACGATATAGTGATATTTGTGGAAACGCACTACAATCTATGATCGTTTAGTATATTAGTACCTATGGGTTACGTAGTACATACAATACGTTCATTTACGGACATGTACATACAACACTAGCCCTTGCGAACATTTTTATCTCGCTCAGCGAAACTTCCGACTGCGCCATTGTCTCGAACGGTACCAGTTACACATATCCACAGCGTTCTTTTACTCAGGGCTTCGCCTCGTGAGATAGAATCGCAGTACTTGAATAGACTGACCTGTTGACCATAATCTATTTCTTTCACTTTTATCGATTACGATGTTGATAATGGTTGCTTAATTTTATACGTCCTGTTCCGTAAAATATACATAAACAACGACCTACAAAACTCTGACGCAAATGTGTGTTTACGACAAATGTTCTGAGCATGGAAATAAGTATTATTCACTCTGACACATTCAAGAATTTTTTTTTTTAATTTACACACATATATAATACTTTGACGTAAATAACCCTACATATAACTTTTCTAACTTATATGTACTTTCTAAGTATATCTTGGATATCAGTGATTGATTACAATGTGAAGGAAAACATCTTGAGGAAACCTGGACTTTAAATCTGAAATCGCCAACCCGCATTAAGCAAACGTGGTGATTACGCTCAATCCTTCTCTGTATGAGGAGACCTGTGCTTAGCAGTGGGACGATAAAAATGTTGATGATGATGAAATAACCCGATATGCATGCCTTGCACAGGTCGACTTTCCTCGTTTGGTCCATGGATGGATGACTATCTTCACATACCAAGACTTCGATAAGCCGTTGGTTGGTTTCGCTATCATTCGTGGATCTTTGACAATAGTAATAGATCTTCAATAGCCCGAAAGACTGAGAAAATAAATATATATATACAGTATGTTAACTAACAGAGGGCTTTCCCGTTAACCCGAAATAGTATAGCATACATACATGCTAAAAAATATATTTCCATTCGAAAACAAAATGTTTTAACATTTTTTCAATATGAAAATATTTAATAAAAATTTTAAATTGACATGTAAAAGAAACACACTGTACACGCGAACATGAAAGACGGCAACGTCGCAATTTATTTATGAATGACGAGCCGCGTATGCGGCGGCGATCTAAGATCTAATTGATTGATGTGTGTTAGTTGATGTGTGTTGGGCAATGCAACGTTAGGTAGATACTATTCCGCGCTACTATTTTGATTTAAAACAGGAGGTTTCAAATTTATTTTCAATTATAATTTCTTTTTATTCGGATTATTTTATGCTTATTTTTCTATGCTGATATTTTTATTTTAATCTATTAATGATATATATTAACGAGTTTAAGGGAACGCCCTCTGTTATTTAACATACTGTATATATAATATTGGTATTCTCGCTCTATTGGTATTCTCTAGCTGCATTGGATTAGGGTGGAAGCCGAACTACAAGTAGTTGTTAAAAGGCACATAGACATACTTATATATAAACTAGCTTTCCGCCCGCGGCTTCGCTCGCGTGGAGTTCGGTTAGATTCGCTCTTTTTAGATTTTCATCGGGAATATTATTTTTTTTTTCGAGATAAAAAGTACCTTATTATTTAATGCGGACATCTAACTTTACGTCTGCAAAATTTCAAAGCAATCGGTTCAGTAGTTACGGCGTGAAAGCGGAACAAACAAACAAACTCATATTCCCATTTATAATATTATTAAAGATTACAGATATCAATTTTCAGACTGATTAGGTATGTCTATTTAATAACACAAAATATTGAGAACAATACAAGTACCTGGACAAAATATCACAGAGGTATTAATGTAATTAATTAATTTAATTTGTTTTTCTATTGAGCTCAACTGAAGCGTAAAATTTGTAATCCCGTATTTTAATCAAGCCCCAAAACGGATTTTGTATTTGTTATGCATCTAGTTCCTCTTTCAATTAACTGCGTGCTCCCCATGCATAGGTTTTCTGTTTAACGAATGCATTCACTCGGTACAAGTAGTGACTACGTGGCTGCATGATACTTTCCGTTTTCGGTTCCATATTTTTATTGAGAACTACTGCTACGAAATTCAGAATACATCCTACGTGCTTCCGCGGAACGTTGTCATGCAAAATTTATTATGTAGCATAGATACTTGGTTCATTTGGCTGTTGATTCCGCCTTGGCTCTCAAACAGACGTTATGTTTGCGCCGTAATACACTTAAATCCTGTATCTGAGGCAAAGGCGATTGAAGGTGAAGTCACATCGCTAAATTTACAAACTATCTCTCAACTGAGAACGTTCGCAGTCAGCATTCAAAGGGCGATTATTTATAAGAGTTGAATAATACAGTAGAGATCATAGGTGTCACAAGTTTAATAAAACGTAAGTCAGACTAAAATAATCTGTTCAATTGAAAGACAAACAAAAATTATGCTTTGTGCGAGAGCGTTAAAGCAGATAGATGTAGGTATGTAAATTTCGTTCCTTGTGAGCATCTCAATCTCTGTTGGACGACATTCTGTCGGACGCATGTCTGAAGCATTCTTTTACAGGCCCCCCACTGCCGATTAGATATGGTCTTTCCACCTCATCGATGACGTCCCATGACGTCTGTTCCCTTCTACTCTGCCCTGGACGTCAAAATGCTCTATGGAGTTACACACCCTGATACGTGATTGAAAGACCCGAGTATACGGGACTGTGCTAATTCTGAAAGACGCTGATTGATGTAGAATTCTTGGAGTACAGAAACGTTGGTTCTAAACTCGGTTCATGATATCCCAAGCATACCTCTCCAACACCGCATTTCTAGAGCGTCTATATGTTTCTTTTCCAATTCTCGTAACGTCCACGTTTCAGCTGAGTAGAGAATTATAGAAAATATTAATGCTCGAACGAGCCTGACCTTAGTGGCATCAGTTGTGTCGCGATTTCTCCATATTTTCTTGAGCTTGTCTATGGAGAGAGATCGTGTGGCGAGCTACATCAACGTCTCGAAATCACTCAAGGTGACCACGACCATTCTGCCCAGAACTAAACGAAGAAGAAAAAGAGCATCTAAATTGATTAATCCGAGGACAGATTAAACTTATAACAATGCTAAATATTACTGTTTACGCCTATATTGCAATATATTAGGGTTGTAACTTTCTAAATAGCAGGAGAACTGTACGTAATAAAATAGAGAATACTCATTAAAAGTAAAGATTCAAGAACTTGTTTATAAACATAGCAATCGGGCGCATAAATTACATAGCGTTCACGCATCCAAAAATAGCCCTCAACTTCATTCATTCAATGACAAATCTGGTATATTTTTAAAATCACCTAATATGTCTTGGGACATTGAAAATGAAATAACATTCTATATTTAATGTTATGACTTGCTTTGAAACAGGTGCAGACATGTGTAGAAATGTGTAGATGTTTTTTATGTACTTAGCCCTTTATACAGTACTGCAAAGGCATATATATGTAGTAATATGTATGTATTTTAAGTCTTTTGCAAATATTGCAAATACTTCAAAGCGTTTTGTGACTGAACTAACGTTGTTTACGTTAGTAAACGAGACAGTATGTATTTATAACGAGATGAAATACCTACTTAATACTAAAGTTGACAGTAGGTTGCTTCATTACGTGGATCCACGCTAGAGCAGTAGTTTTTTAATTGTACCTATAAACCGATTAAAAAATATTTATTTAGTATAATAACTTTATAATGTTTATAACTTTACAAACAAAAAAATTCTTCCTACCTAGTTAGGTAGCAAGATTTTTTTTTCAAATAGGTAATTGAAATTAAAACAAAATTGACATTATTAGGTAGTTACCTAATAATGTCAATTTTGTTTCAATTTCAATTATTTATACAAAATGTAGCATTCACTTGGATTATCACAACTCACGATGTCGTAAAACATATTCGTACTAAATAAATATTTCTTAAAATATTCTACTGACACATTTACAGTTTAATCCAGTTGTGACGACTAGCGTATGATGGACGTTTGGCAACATTGCGTATGGCGTACGCGCAACTAAACGTCGCCGTAACTCACATCAACATATTATTATGATGGATTGGTATTTTTGAACTGTCTTGCTGCATATACTGTGCGTTACCGCAACATGTAGTTTAATTACACGTTTATTTCGGCCTCGTAATTGCTTTATCATGAAGGTTGAATGTCACTAACATGTCACAAGCTCTATTTGTCTACGTCATAGATACACGGACTTGACGGAAGACGAACAAAAATCAAAATCAAAGTATTTATTTCAAATAAACCAGTTACAGGCACTATTGAATTGTCAGAAGGTCGGTCAGCCAGTAAGATGAAGCTAGTCACCCATTCCAAAGAGTATGTACCTATGGAGAAGAACGGGCAAGAATCTTACGATATACTTGCGCAAGTTGATATACTGGCACAAGTTAGCCTGCCTCCGTATGGCTCTGGTCCTTCTGCTTATTCATCCCACACACGTTTATATATACAGTAGAACGCTGATTACCCGAATTAATTAGAACCGGGGTCGATTCAGATAATCGGAAATTCGGATAATCGAGGGTAGACTAGTTATAAAGAGAAACGAACTGTCACAAATAAAATTACCTTTATTAAGTTTAACAACCACAGTTTTACAAAAACGCTAACTTAAATATCTCGATCAGAGAATGTTGCAACCCCATCAAACCTTAACGAAAATGCATTAACTTGTTGTTATTGAAAAATGACTTGATTTTAACTTTTTATATTACGCTTACGAGCGATTCGGATATTTGGCGAATCGGTTAATCAACGTAGGCTACATAAGTAAATCTGAGAATAGTTGTCAAAAGTGATAGGTAAAGCACTGACGAGGTCGACTTTACCACACCATTTTGCTTAAAATCTTGTTCAGTCAAAATTCTTGTTATGCAACTCACTCCAATGCTGAACAAAAAAGCAACACCCGACTCATAGCCTTCCGCATCCAGATCTCTTAGCAATAATCATCTTTTCTGTTTATTTTTACTGAAAATTGAACGGAATGTGGATAAAATATGAGAACGTACCCAATATTTCAATGGTTTTTTTTTTATTTTATTACTATCAACGTCACACACACACACACGCGGACATGCGTCTACCGTCACCTTTACTATCGACATGTGTACCTCGTGTGAATGCAGGCTGAAGCACCCCAAATATTTTTTCGTACAATTCATTAAAATACGTTAGGAAACATTCTGCACTAATAGCCACGACTTGCCCTAGGCCAGGTCTAGATTAAATTATCCTTGGTAAGTATCCTTTAATGCAACTTCTCGATCTAGCTTTAAAATATTTTTCCCTCGATGGAATTTATTTAATTTTTGACCTAGTTTTCCAGCGTCAACGAGGTCATCCTGTTGTCACTTATTTTATTTTATTTTAAATTCTTAGCCGATAATATCCCACTCTTGTTTCTTCACTTGCCTGTGCGCTAGGGCCACGGTTTCTTTTTTAACCAACCCACAACCCTGGCCCCGGAGGCATCGATCCTCGTGGACCCCATCACGATGTGCTGACATTTCTTTAAGGCGCGCGTAAAACACAACGCGCCATCGATCCGGGCCTGGTCCTTACCGGACGGCGAGCGATAGGCAGCTCACAAGCCTACGATGGTCGGGAGTTCGATGTTGTTTCCCGATCAAGGTGACTCCTGCAGCGGCTAGAAACATGAAGGCGCTGGGATTCTCGCTCCCTCACACGCTCCGCCTCCTCTGCAGAAGAAGGTGACGACCTGCCATGCATACTCGCTCCGGACCATGGCCTGGACCAGGATCGAACGTGAAAGATCGCCGCCGATCGCCACCACGAGCACACGGCGTTTCTCTACCCAAGCCGAGCAGACCTTCACCGTATGCTGCATCGTGTCCTCAGGGCGATCCACACAATGGTGACCCTGGCGTTTTCTCCCACCTTATACGGAACAGGAACCTCCCGAAACAGTCACTAACAGTAACACCCAAACGGTCCACTAAGGACCTGGCGGCCGTGGCGCCACGTCAGTACTGTCTGTTCACTGTTCCCCCGATCTATTCTGTAAATATTATCACCGTGACAAGTTAAATGACGAGATATGAGGATAGTGGCAATTCTTAACATCAGGTACAATGAGAGGTCTCTTCACCTAAGTTTTCATGGTAAGAGATCGGCTGCTTTTATAATTGAACGCTTGTAATTACTGGCTGTTAGTTTCACTTACCTACTATCGGTTTAGATAGGGGTTAGTAAATCAAGTTTCCACCCTTACGTCATAGTATAAAGAGGGACAGAGTAGGCTATCTTCATACAAACAGACCGCACGCGGCTTGTATGTGTGCGCCTTAGTATCTATGGGTCGCCGACTCGCCGCACGCACATCTCAACACAATATTAGAGTGCTGTCAGTGCGCTAGTCGCGGCTAGCACCGGACGAGGTTCGCGCGTCACGTGTTCTTGTTAAAAAAATGTATGGATCGTCACGAGGATTGCGAACAACTTAAATCGTATTTAAATGCTAATCAGCAAGTATGCAATTTAAGTGCAGAATCTAGGTATCTTGACTACAAAAATTATTCTAGAAACCAAATTTTATTAGTGGTTCCACCTGATGACTTTGTAGAAAATATTATTAAGAGGATGGAGCAGATGTTCCAAACTGTAAAGTTGGTATGTCTATTTATGAACAAATAAAAGATTTATATTTCAAATTATATTTCTAAAAGTTATTTACAAGGATACGGATATATTATACATTAAAGTTTAATAACAACGCGTTTCGTAATAGTGGAAACCGAAGAACGTAGGTATTTTTCTGTAGCTAATTTGTAATTTTGTATTAAATCTGTGATTCAATAGATATTATGTTTGTATTAATTAAAAATAAAAATAAATATGGTTCTTTATGTGTACAAAACTAAATATGAAAATTACTAAAAAAAAACTGACTCGTATATGTAAACTAAATACTAAGCAAATAATTTAAACATAAGCTCTTAGTCTATAAATATTTGTTAGCGATTTGGGCGACAACCGTAACCGACGAAGCGCGGACAGTTGTCAACCCTAAGACAGTAGGCAATTAAATCGCGGATTGGGTCGGAGATAACCTACTTCCCCTCTTTATTCTATGCTTACGGTGTTAACATCACTACGATCCGGACGAAGCGTTTCGCCTCCTCCTTTATACCGCGTACATCGAGGGACTGGAACAATTTGACAGCCGCGGTATTTCCGTCAGACTACAATTTGAGTGTTTTCAAGAGTGAATTGGCTCATAATAAACTAGAGCGCTTTACCATCAACGATTGCGTCACTGCTTACCACCAGGCGGGAATGCGGTCAAGCGCTAGTTTTTAATTTACTAAAAATTTTTTTTTTTTTTTAATTCATGCATTTTTATTGATGCTAAATAAAATATCAGACCCAAATGAGGAAATATTTCTTATTAGTTGAATGTAAAAAAAAATGAAGCCATAATAATTAAAATGTCAAAAAATATAAATCATCAATATTATAGGTCAAAAGTACAATTCCACATTAAAGTTTTACATGTAACAAAAACGTTACAGAAATATTGAGACATAGCAATTTTATTTACGAGTCATTATTCAAAAGTACAGGCTTAAAGAAAGTACGTAACATAGCTAGACACTCACTGACGTATTAAATAAGAATTATAAACACAGTTCTCCGTTTGGTCCTTCGATCCTTAATTTAATGTAGCTATGGTGCTACGTAAAGGTATGAGATATTTACGACGGTGAGTATCCTCATAGGACCGTTGCCATGGCAACCAATTGCTAAATCACCCCAACAGAGTTATGCGTATAATTAGCCAGACACGCGCACCGCAGTCCCACAATATGATGTACTAGATATTCTTATTAAGAAGTGGGATAACGTTTTGCAAAATTTAATAAGTGTACTCGATTAGTCTTTAGTTTATCAATAAATTGTATTTTCATTCTACTTCAACTTCAGCTCTTGATCACTGGCTCCTGTGGAATAGATACCACAATTTTGCCAATAACACGTGTAACAAATTATAGAAACTCTTTGAAAATTTTATTTGACAATAATGGCGGATATCGCCAATGACAGTCGAAAAAGACGGCCGCGTGAACCGTCTACGAGGGAGGTTTGAGGCAAAGTCATGATTAGGCCACTATGCTGCGATATTTCAATGTTCATTTTAAATCTATGAATTAGTATAAAAAAAAACGTTTTAAACGTCAAAATAAGATTTTGTTTTCAATTAGAAGAATTAAAAATATTCAATATTCAATACTTACAACAAAGGGAAACAGGCTGCAGTTCAGTGACGATAGTTATTAATTAAGACGAAACAAATATGGCGATTCATCACGAATCACGGTCACATGATTCTTTATATCTCGTCCCGGTCAACTCGACCTAACTCGATACAAAAATGGCAACATTAATAAAAATAAGTTATAAAAAACATGACTATTTTATTTAATGCTGATCTCGAGAAAATATAGTTTAAAAAACTAAAAAAACATGCTTTTAAAAAATATCAATCTAAAA
Organism: Sesamia nonagrioides; assembly: GCA_017933935.1. Lineage (NCBI taxonomy): Eukaryota > Metazoa > Arthropoda > Insecta > Lepidoptera > Noctuidae > Sesamia > Sesamia nonagrioides. The sequence goes on along the minus strand of JADWQK010002002.1, from coordinate 638,929 downwards.
AGTTAAAAATAATTTTAAAAAAAGCTTGAGCTGCTTTGTGCCATAATTTTTGTATAGGTATTAAGCGCCTCACGCGTTTCATTCGATATTTTTCAAAAGCATGTTGTTTTAGTTTTTTAAACTATTTTTAATTTTTAGTTCGATACTCTTTTTAAAAAAGAACGAACGTACGTATTGAAAACGGTGGGACATTTTACAGGAATGAGCCAATGAGAAAAGCATGTAACAAAGAGACACAGAACGTTATATGTGCTAATATGTCTAATCATCATCATCTCAGCGTTAATCCCAGTCGCACCGGAAGCTTTTTCAGCTTTGGAGTCTGGGGTCCGCTTTACCAGTCTAACTGCTGAATTTGGCTAAACTTCGATTGTTTTCCGTGAAGCGACTGCCGTCTAACCTTCACAGCCCGAAGGCGATATCGAAGCATTGCAGCAAGACCAATTGTTGGACTTTTGACTCCAACAATCCGTAACGACTGCCACTAGATGTTCGTATGGCAACCGGGACCAACGGATAAGCGTGCTTTCCGAGGCACGACCAGACCAGTACAAATATTCATATTCATGCATACAAATATTTGCACTGCGCGGGGATCGAACCCGCCCCTCCGCTACCGCTACCGCTACGCCATGGAGGCTGTGTGTTAATATGTCTAATATTTCATTTAAGGCGCTACCTACCTAAACGTAAAACGATCTGACACACAACTGGCGCGCTTTGCTATCAACGATTGCAACACTGCTTACCATCAGGCGTGATTGCGGTCAAGCAAAAGTTTATAAACTATTTAAAAAAAATACTATGCTATAGATCGTTCAAGAGATCGCCTAACCTATTATATTTTTTTTTCTTTGGTTCGTTACAATACAGGCATATTATTGATACTAACATATTACAAACCAAAGTAAAAATAATATTGTGATAAAATTGTAAGGCAAAGTTCAAATAAATATACCTATTAGTATTTTGTCACATAATTCTCAAAACTCCGACCGAAATTATTCATATTTTATGTGCTAACTTTAATAACTAATGATAATAAATGGAATGCAATCAATTAAAGAAATATCTTTATTGAGCCAGCAGTTTACTTTTTAATTTAATTAAAACCGGAAAATGCGTTTACTTTGGTGGTAATTTGGTTCAATTATGGATGTTACCACACCAATCGAGCGATCGTCGATCGATGCCATCGATCGATGGTAGAATGGATTAGTCGACGTCGATCGATAGTTTATACCACACCAATCGAACGAAAGCCGATAGATGCCATCGATCGATGGTAGAATGGATTGGTCGACGTCGATCAATAGTTTCTACTAGACCAATCGATCTATTGTCCATCAACAATCGATCGATGGTAGAATGAATAAGTCGACAATTGCGTCTCTGTAGCAAGAGTACGAGCTACATAGTACTGGCCAACAACAACGCGTCCTATTGTGAATACATTTCGAAAGAAACCGATGGAATATAGCCAGGGTTAATCATCATCATGATCTTTAGATCTACGTCGACAGATGCCGACCACCTACGCCATCGACCGGCAATCGATCGATTGGTTAGTCGACCGGTATACGTCGATCAATTAAAGCTACCACACCCATCGATCAACGTCGACCAATGTCGATCGATGGCGTCGATCGACTATCGATCGATTGGTGTGGTAACACCCTTACATTAAATCTACTGTTTTGAACCTTATTACACGAGCGGGCAACCACGCGGGTTCAGTGCGCCATGGTAGAAGTCACATGTCTCTGAAGTTTTGGCTAAAGGCCGGTTTTCTACCGATGTTTTACTTCACAGTTTTCAGAGCTGTAATGTAAGAGTTGTAATGAAATAATTTACACAAAGTAAAGCGTCTCGGCAAATGTAGCATAGGACGCCATTGGGCGAGATGGAGCGACGACATCAAAAAGGTCGCTGGTAGTGGCTGGCGGAGAACTGCTCAGGATCGAGCATGTTGGTGTGCCATGAAAGAGGCTTATGTCCAGCAGTGGACGAGTAGAGGCTGACGATGATGATGAAAGCGTCTGATGGGGTTCCAACCTAAAACTTGTAAGTCGCGGCATATACCACTAGGTCACCGGTCCTCTCCTGAACTTGAACCTTATTTCTTGTAACAAATTTTTATGCGCTTTAGATAACTACAGTTTAATTTTAGAGAACAAAGTTATCCTAACAATTTCGTTCTATTACACTGTTTATAACATAAGTTTGATATCATAAAGCATAAAACCATTCAGTGAATAAAATAACAATTTAATAATAATACTAAATTTGTATTTATTCGAGTAAGTATCAGTGAGTCATTTTGTTAGGAACAATTTTAAACTTACTTCTACGTTAGCATACTAAATTCTACAACACATAAATAGGTACTTAAACAATATAAATACAAAAACATAGCACACACAAAACAATACAAAAGCAAAAAATTACACATAAAAAACAATACAAATACAAAACATAATAAATACAAGAGATTATAAACACAAAGCACAGCACAAAGCGATACAGATAAAAGAACAATCACTGGTGCTACAGGCTTACAACTGAAGTGGAAATCTTGGAGCAGCGATTTAGATAACCACAGTCGAGTCTGCTCGCAATACAAGTCAATATTCACATAATTTTGATTTTAAGTCGCAGTGGCCTAGTGGTTAAAAACCAATCTCTTAGTTAGCTTTCTAGTTCTCTATATCTATAGTGGACACCAATAACTGATTATAAGGTGAAGAAAAACATCTTGAAGAAACCTGGACTTTTATTAAGTCTGAAATCGCCAACCCGCATTGTGCAAGCGTGGTGATTACGCGCAATCCCTCTCTGTATGAGAGAAGACCTGTGCAGAGCTGAGGGACGATAAAAAAGTTGATGATGATGAAGATGATAATTTTGATTCAAATAATACGAAAAGGATGGAAAAAATAGTGTAATGCATAGCTACTACAGACGCATCTGATGAAACATTCAAACGTGCAATGATCCAACGTTTTGTGCCACACACGCACAACACTTAGTTAATATTTGCTTACCAATATTTCCCGATTGTGCTTCAAACGCACTGATGTGAATTATTCAATCTTTGTGAGTGCTATTTGCATATGGCATGCAATCCAAACAGGCTCTATTAATTAAAAACGAAAAAAACATCACATTCTTGTTTAATTTTCACAAAGCCAAATCACAATCCAGTCAAAGCTGTAAAAATGCTTTTGTTAGCTTAAACAAAAGGTCATTTCACTTTTAAAAATCAAATATAATGATAAAACCGATGCAGCAGATACGCCATCAGTACGTACAGGTACATTCCGACACGCAGCCAAGGATTTTTCTACCATTTGATGTGGTGACAGCATTCATAAACTTATATCTCAATCAAAAAAAGGTTAACAGAAACAAAACTTAGTTGACAATAAATACAAAGGACGTCTTCCATTGAACATATTTTTTTTGTTTAAAAGGGTTCCCCACACTAGGAATTTTTCCTGTATCGTGGATGCATTTAAAAACATATAAATTCACATACACCAACATCCAGACCTGGAACAACTACTTGTAGTTCATACAAATATTTGTTCCGTGCGAGAATCGAACCCGCAACAAACAGTGCAGCAGTCAATAGCTTCACCACTGCGCTAATAACTAAATTTTTTGTTAAATTTAAAGCAAAACGCTTTCAAAGTAAAAAATAAATAAACAATAAATAAATATATACCGACAAATCATACAGATTGAGCTAGCCCCAAAGTAAGTTCGAGACTTGTGTTAGGGGATACTAACTCAACGATACTATATTTATAATAAATACATATATAGATACACGTCCAAGACCCAGGCCAATCAGGAAAAGATCGTTTTCCATCATGACCTGGCCGGGGTTCGAACCCAGGGCCTCCGCGTCGCAGGCAGGCGTGTTGACCGCTAAAAGCAGCGGTAAAGTATAAACAATAGATCCTCAGCGCGCCATCAGTAGGTACAAGTTTACGTAGTCAGAGATTTAATAATAAGAACACCGGGAAGGTGCATCCCCAAATACAGTGAATGAAGTATTCAATATATTGGATTCCTCAACCCTTTGCTACGATGCCGGCTGAGAATCTCAACATAAAGGCCAAATAACTGAAGAGGATTCTAAACATTGTTTTAACATGTTGTTGTTAGGTATACATAGCTTAGCATTGCTTATCGGGGCCATCAATTGCGCTGTTGAAATAATTTTAAAATGTGGGGTTTTTAACAACTTTTACATTTTTTAAGTTTTGGACTGTCAGTTTGTGAACCACTGCTGCTTTTGTATTGTTTGTAAATGTATTACTAACATAGTTTGTAGGCACATGTAACTAACACTATGAGACTGGTTGCTCGAAATAAATAGATTAATAATAATAGCGGAAAGATACTGCGAAAAGGTTAATCGATATCTTTATTTTAGAATTTGCGAAGGCAAGACGTCAATTAATCCGTCTGTAGCTAATTAATCCTACTGCCACTGAGTAGAGCATTAACTACAGTATCAATCTGTAAGTAGATATAGTAGTAGATACGATTGCTTTTAAGGTGAACGTAAAAAGTATATACTTGTTTATAACCGTTTTTTGACACATGAAGCGGGAACAGATATCACATTGATTGATACACGTACGGAAATATAATGGCCCCTATTTTCTTGTTCTAAACTAAACGTAACTAAACTAAATTTAAATTCACTGCTTCTTTGTCTTTCTATTTCATTAAGAAAAGGACAGAAGATAAACATTAATTTGGTCCTGTCAAATAAGTCAGCGTCTGACGTAAATTGTGTTATTTTTAGTCGCCATGTTATTAATCAAGTCTAAATTCTCTCTAGAATATTTTAATTTGACAGAACTTAACTAATATGTTATCTTCTGTCCTTTTCATAATTCAAATTCGAAAAAGGAAATTCCATTTCCAAATAATTATTTAACTACTCCTTTTTTATTTTTATTTTTTCTCTCCTTTCCGTTGTGGACAGCAAGAAAAGATCGCAGTCATGTCTACACTCCAAAATTTTCATTGATCATTTTAACTTCCTTCCTTCTTCTCTGTATGAGAGGAGACCTGTGCCCAGAAGTGAGACAATAAAAAAAAGGTTGACGATACATTTAACTTCCTACAACCTACCTATACATCCTCAAACAAATCTAGTTAATCAGCAATGTCAACCAAAGCCAACGTTGTTTGCATAGCTTCCGATGTACTGGCAGCAGGTACAATTTCAAAGAGAACGCTGCAATCACGCCTCACTTTGATAATAATTTATATTGTTACATACATGACTAGCCCATTCTGCTCGCCCTCAAGCCCTGACGGTTCTGCCAGGGCCGCGGGATGCTCGAAAAAGATACGGTAGCCCTGGCACACAGGCAAATGAAGGATCTCGGGTGAGTTTTAGTTACTAAAAGCCTGACACGCTCTTCTGGTCCGCCCAGAGTTCAGTCATTTGGTGATTAAAATATAATAATTGTTGTGGTGTTATTGGATATTTGCAATGTTCTTACGCATTTATGAGGGCCTGGTAGGTCAGCATATATAATAATTGTTGTGGTGTTACTGGATATTTGCAAAGTTCTTACGCATTTCTGAGGGCCTGGTAGGTCAGCATATATAAGAGCGTGAGGTTTTTTCGTTACGGAATTTCTGGATTCGGTCTCCGCGCTCAAGGCCCGCGATAGAAGCTATGCAATAGCTTAAAAAAACCCTTGACTGAAAAGTCAACTTTCTATCAATCATAATTAAGTTGTCATGTCATCAGTAAGTAGTATCAGTGGAAAAAGTTTTAAAAATGGTTGGAAGTTACAGCTTTAACTGAATTTAATTATGCTATTATTGTTGTTATTTTTGTTTTTATTATTAAAATTGTTTTCCCACAAATACATGATTGTTTATTTTTTGGCCAAATAAGTGTCGATTGCAGATTAGATACCTACTTATTCCGTGTCCTTAATTATAATCAGGCGTAAGGTACAAGATAATGACAGTAATTAGGGTAAGTACTTAGGTACGAGTATCATTCACTTATTAAAGGGCCTAACATTTTGCAGTGATAGACAATTGCGGTTTACGAGTTGTAGTGGTAGGTTCAGAGCTAACAGGTTGCTTTACTTTGTGTAAATGATTGTATCACAACTGCTCTAAGTAGGAACCTGACACATCTTAAAACCAAAAAATCGAAGACATGTGACTACCGCACTAGGTCCGCGCGGTTTAGTACAACTAACTTGTCACTGAGAAGACGCCCGTGTTCTGTAAGTAACCACATTTGTTATTTATGTAAATACTAGCTTTCCGCCCGCGGCTTCGCTCGCGTAGAGTTCGGTTATATCGCGCTTTTTAGATTTCCCTCGGGAATATCAAGTTTTTCCGGGATAAAAGGTAGCCTATGTTCTTCTTCGGGGTCTAAAGATTGTCTGTGCCAAATTTTATCAAAATCGGTTGAGAGGTTTAAGCGGGAAAGCGTAACAGACAGACAGAGTTACTTTCGCATTTATAATATTAGTATGGATTATTGCCATATCTGAAAGCATTATTCCGTCGAAGGTATGTTCAGGCGAAATAGAGATCCGCTGAAAAAGTCAGATCCGCGATCGAAGATGAATTCCGTCGGAGTTGTAGTCTGTACTATTTCGTTGCGTGTGTCGCAATATGTTCTGTCAAACTAATTGTGGTCAGTAATAAATATTCGCTTTTCGAAATTCTGACTGTGTCGAAATAATTAATTGTCAAAATTCAGTATAACATTCACTCGGAGAGTGACATCATAGGCTAACAATTATGTACTTATTAGGAGGTAGGTAAATGCAATTTATCTATCAAATACCGTGAGCACCTACTTAGGTAGTAGTGAAATTAGTTGCAAAAGCGTTTCTATGTATGCCCATTAATTATAATAACAAAAGTCTTAGGTAAATGTTCTCTTGGCTCATTAAAAATACAGCTTTAGACTTTAGATGGATTCAAGCGCAATAGAACAAAGAAGCTTTGTAAAGCTGGGCCTAACATTTTCATATTCGATATCAAAGAAAGATGAACTACTATTTTAAAATTGAAGCCTTTTCTCTATCTTACCTGAGACTTTGCAGTAAAAGACGTATAAAATGTCACATAATAGTCAAAGCGTCATATAGTATCCACAGCGACATATTTACAACACATGAATAAGCCTGGCTAATGTTTTATTGTCTAATAAAGATTGCTGCATTGCTGTAAAACCGGTTTTATTATCAAACATTCTGTAGAAATAATAAATTGTACCTAAATTATTTGCTCTTTTTATAAACTATCTGAATAGTTTATAAAAACAGCAAATAATTTACAATTTACTGTTTCAACGTTTAATTTATTCTTTGTACGTTCTTTGGACGTTGTAAAACTATTGGTAAAATTTAAATGCTGAATATTCCCATTATGAAATTTTCATTGCAACTCTAGCCGTGCGTTTGCCGTACTAGGTATGTAGTATAATAACACAGGCATTTTTGTAATAGTGTTTTGGTAATAGTTTTAGTTAGGGTAGGTTATTACTATTACTTAATAATTTGTAGTTTATTTAGAATTAGAAGCTCGTAAATAATATCCTGGCAGTGGGCTGGACACAATGCCTGTAGGACCGATGCCCGATGGGGCCGACGGGTTCTCGAGTGGCGACCACGCACCGGAAGACGTAGCGTGGGTAGGCCCCCGAAAAGGTGGACCGACGACCTGGTGAAGATCGCGGGAAACCGCTGGACGCGGGAGGCGCAGGACCGGTCGTCGTGGAGAACCTTGGGGGAGGCCTATGTCCAGCAGTGGACGTCTTTCGGCTGAAATGATGATGATGATAAAATAATATCTTTAATGTCAGTCCATTTAAATAATTTTAAAAATAAACACAGCCAATATAATAACAAAATAAAATATATTTATTTAAACTCTTGATAGTTGAATTTCTAAGATTTCTCATTACCAGAGTAGGTACTAGGCCTGCATGTCACGGTATGTTTAATTTTGCATTAACATGGAGATAGATATTTTGACAAAACAATTCAATATGTAGCTACCTATTGAAGCAGCAGTGGATAATCACACCAAATATAAGTATAATATTACAAAGAATCATGTATATTCAACTAAAATTAGATTACGGTGGATCATGCATACACAAATGGTAGATGTACGATACAAACTGATATTATGGCGTGCCAACTACAATCTCTCCGGTTTGCTATTTCCGAAATATTAATTAAATACCTCCTTGATATACTATCTATTTGAAACAAACATTTCTGAGAATTCCGAGACTCTCAAGTTTATGGCAAATAATGATCTTTCAAATTACAAAACATATCAGATTATAAACTTTAACTAATGTTCCTAAAATTAACGTTAAGTACTTAGTTATAATTATGTATGTTCGAACAGTAGGTATGGAGTTGAAACACTAGAGTCATTGGGCCCGACTGCCATGCCCACTTGAAATGAAATGAAATCGTGTATTAAACAAGTAGGATCACTGAACACTTTTACACGTCATATTTTTTTTAAACTAAGTAGATGGAGCTGGCATTTCCTAAATGACTACCTTTGAGAAGAAATAGCCGAAACAAACTCAAGGATCATCGTCTTTTTTCAAGTCCAGATATTAAAAATGAAAACGTTTGCAATAATTTTCGTGATTGAAAACAAAACAGTGTTTAAAATGTCATAATTACGCATAATGTTTAATAACAATGCATATCAGAGCGAGCAGCTCGGTCATTACCCTGTAAGCGCTTCCTTATCAACATGTACATTATGTAGAAAATGTGAAAAATGACAAATAATTTCCTGTGACTAAAATAATGGACATATTTATATAATTTTTATGGGTAGACTGAGAATATGTTGAGGTACACGATGTTTAATTTATTGTCGTATTGTCAGCACCACTCTGTATATGTTAATTTTACGCTAAACTCTGCTTGTGAGATGCAAGATTTGTATCACGAATTGCTTGTGCCTTTGTAAGTAATCCTGATAGGTTACATATTATGTAAATATATTAGACTATCAGATAGTTTTAAAAATAATGTATGTACAATAATATTTGTCAGCCTCCGTGGCGTAGCGGTAGCCATCGCGGCCGTTGCGCAAGGAGGCGCGGTTTCGATCCCAGCACAGCGCAAATATATGTAATTATGTATGCATGAAAGTCGTGGTGGCCTAGTGGTTAAAACACCAGACTCTCAAGTATGAGTGCGAGGGTTCGATTCCAGGTCAGGCAAGTACCAATGTAACTTTTCTAAAGTTATATGTACTTTCTAAGTATATCTTGGACACCAATGACTGAAGGTGAAGGAAAACATCTTGAGGAAACCTGGACTTTAAGTCTGAAATCGCCAACCCGCATTGAGCAAGCGTGGCGATTACGCTCAATCCTACTCTGTGTGAGAGGAGACCTGTGCCCAGCAGTGGGACGATAAAAAAAAAAAAGAGGTTGATGATGATGATGATGTATGCATGAATATGAATATTTTCACTGGTCTGGTCGTGCTTCGGAAAGCACGTTAAGCCGTTGGTCCCAGTTGCCATACGAACATCCAGTGGCAGTCGTTACAGGTTGCTGGAGCCCTAAAAAGTCCAACAATTGGTCTAAATGCAATGCTTCGATATTTCCTTCGGGTTGTGGAGGTCAGACGGCCGGCAGTCGCTTCACGGAAAATATCGAAGTTTAGTCAAAATCAGTAGTTAGACTGGTAAAGCAGACCCCAAACTGAAAAACAAAGCCCAAGCTGAAAAAAGCTACTGATGCGACTGGGATTAACACTGAGATGATGATGACAAGTATGTACAATAAAACAGGAAGATTAAGGGGGTATCAAAAATTCATTGCTGGGCATCAAAAATATGATTTTATTTTGTTTTATCAAATCAATAAAAATTGACAAATACAAAAGGCATCAAAGTTCAGGATCCATGTTGGTAGCAATACAGCAGTAAAGTAGGTCGCCGACTAAACCAAAATGTCAGTTTACAAGTTTCGCTTATGCTTACCTAATGTAAATTTTATCACTGCGTGCCACTTTGATGCTGTGGCGTTTGACACGTTTTAGATTGTTGAAGAGTCAAGACCGTGACAAAGACTAAAATCTTTCTTGGCAGGCGAAACATGACATGTAGCCCAGCTACAGTAAAATGCGCAGTGCTGCATACCCCCACCTTATGTCACGTTAGCAAATAACAACTTTATTTCAATAATAATTAAGTTCATATTAGAGTGAATAGCACTATTGATAAAGTAATAATAATGATTGAAGTTGCAGCTTCAACTGAACTCTATTAAGAAGGGCTTAAAGTAAATTTTTTTTTATTAGTTATTGTTGTTTACATTTTTGGATAATAAATTGCGAACTCAGGATAGGCTCCGCCCAGAGCGGGAGAGGTCGTTTGATGATACCCCATCCAGAACAAAGAATAAAAACTTTTTTACAAAAAAACAATCGACTTCCAAAAACCACTACAAAGTGAAAAATAACTAATTTCGGAAGTCGGTGTCAAAAAACGAATATACAAAACCAAAGACACCGACTTCCGAAATTAGTTATTTTTCACTTTACATAGTGGTTTTTGGAAGTCGGTTGTTTTTTTCTAAAAAAGCTTTTATTTTACAATTTTTAGTTGTTAAAAGTACTATGTATTCAGTTGCATCCGGTCAGACTGGGAGCTGACGCAAATATAGTTGGAAAATGACGTACTTTTGTTTACTTTAATTTTTACCCGTACCTTAGTATTATCTCAACTGCCTGTGGTCTTCATCATCAAATTTACTGCAGACCATTATTTTAACCCAATGGGTGCAAAGGTCTCATCAATATAAATGAATGAAGTCCAACTACAAAGTAGCTACTGTAAACCGTTGAGGAGTTCCCGGAACTGACCTTTGTCTTCATCATGAGAGCTCTTATGACAGTTACAACCCATCTAGGTGTAAAGTTCTTATCAATACAAATTAATCGAGCCCAAACACAAGGTAGCTGCTGTGAATTGTTGAGGAGTTCCTTCGACTGTCTCCCGGCTCCATCATCAGATCTACTCCAGACCTTTATTAAATTGTAGTGCTTTAAAATACTTAATGAAAATGCTAAGAAATGCACTAGTCGCCCCTGCAATTTTTGAAAGTTTCCCTTGTTTTCTCTGGTCTTCCAACATCAAACCCTGATATCCTTATTATGGGACCACCTTGGGAACGTCTTCTTTCCAACAGAAAAAGAATTATCAAAATCGGTTCATAAACGACGAAGTTATGCGCGAACAAACATAAAAAAAATCATATATACGGTCGAATTGAGTAACCTCCTCCTTTTTGAAGTCGGTTAAAAAAGAAAGATAGGTTGTTTGAGCTAACCTACAATATAAGCCAACGGAAAATCGATTTTGATTTAACTCCTTGCTTTTATATTTTGCGCCGAAGTCATTTTCTACTCAATTAGCTCATCACTAGTCATCATCATCATCAACCTTTTTATCGTCCCACTGCTGGGCACAGGTCCCCTCTCATACATAGAAGGATTGAGCCTAATCACCACGCTTGCTCATTGCGGGTTGGTGATTTCAGACTTAAAGTCCAGGTTTCCTCAAGATATTATCCTTCACCTTCAGTCATTAGTGTCCAAGATATACTTATAAAGTACATACAACTTTAGAAAAGTTACATTGGTACTTTGGAATCGAACCCACGCACTCATACTTGAGAGGCTGGTGTTTTAACCAAGTCACTAGTCATCGCATAGAAAAATATGGGTGCATACCTAGATGTTAACGTATACACCACAACAGGTGGTTTTTAAATCTGAATTCACTTTTACTATGTACAAACAAATTAACCCTTTTTACAAATTTAGAATATAATAAAAAACTGTAGTCCGGTGTAAGGACTAAGCGCTATTATGTTCCATACTTACGATATTTTAAATATTGTTTTAATTTTACGTCTCATTATAATATTCACAATAATACAACAGAGAGATCTTAAAAGTAAGTATTATTAGTATTCTAGTAGGTATCTACTGATAATAATTTTAGGGCCTCTAAAATACCTTTTTAAAAGTGTCACACCTTCGATCCTGCGTGCTAAATTAAAGAGAGTCATTTGGAGTCGCTAGTGAGTTGCCAAATTATCATTCAATGTTGTAAAATATTCAACAAAGCCACTTTGTCTAATGTATTGATTTATAGAGTGCATCATAGTTTAAAGTGCATGTTTTTGTATACAAAACTACCTCGATTAAGAGAGATCCGTACGTACATAGTAGGAATATCGTAGTGGTATAGCCAATTGCGGTTTGGCCTCCCGACACTTGACCCCACTGCGCCATCACAGTTCCAATTCAATTAATTTAGCGCAGATACTCGCACGCAACTATTTATGGCTGGACATGGAACATTTCAATTGAAGAGATTTTCATTCTAACTAAAATTAGCATTTTCGTGAACTAAACAAGATGATACTTAATTGCATTGAGATCTCCAATTGAATTGGTGAATTGAATTCAGTTTGACGGTAACTATTTGTTGCTTGATTAAATAGATTAGTTCACTTTTCTTTTTTTTTCTCAATATTAAAACCTGAGGCTCTGAATGTAAATTTACTGCTAACTGACAGTCATGATATGACGTATTGTATACGCCTCGAGCGCTATAAATTCAATTAGAACAAAATATCTGTAAATCGAAATTATATCACAAATACCCCATCTCGGAGACATCGGCATATTTACAGAAACACATCGAATAGATAACATTCACCTTTTAGAAGAGCCGCTTAAAATGTCGGCATGAGGTACAACGCAGCTAAATCGAAATTCATTGTGTTCAGTACGGTACGCAAAAATTCAATTCCGTACACAAAACATCACTCAGGTGAAACATAAATCACGGCACAGCGAACAGACCCCCGAGTGGGGGGTCTCATCGCGACATGGAGAGTGCAATTATCACAAACCAGTGTTGCGCACGATACAATTGCGGCGATAAGTGTGGCTAGAGAGGCGCCACAGCGCCCTCACCTTCCGCCTAACGAAGGTTCTCACCAGACACGGTCGTTTCGGATGAAGCGGGAGGAATTCAACAGAGTATCACCATTGTGTGGATCGCCCGGAGGACACTGCAATGCATACAGTGAACGTTCTGCCACGGCCGAGTGTTGTCCGAAAGAGATACCATGACCCTTGGCACAGACAAATGAAGGATCTCGGGTCGGTTGTAGTCAGTGTTAGTTTGACAATCCCTTCCGCTCTACCTAGAACGAGTAAAGTCCTCAATAAAAAAAAAAATTTTTGAAAAAAAAATGTAATGCTCTGACACTTATGTGCGTGTTACGAATAAATAAAATGAGAACATAACCGTCGTTTATGTTAAAAATATTCGAGATATTTCTAGTAGACTTACATTACTTACATTTATTTTCATCGTCATAATAAGCTTACGTTATTTCACATTATTTACATTTTTTATTTCAAAGCATAGAGAAATACTTTGATCTATATCCCAATGTTAAAATTAACAATGAGTAAAGACACCGTTACCTACATGACGGCTCGCAGCTAGCTAGACCAAAATAGCTCGCCAACCACTACGGATGATAGGACTGCCAAACGAAATGACATGAGCCACTCGAATCCCAAACAGATTTTTATTGCATGCCGTAATCAAAATGGTTTATAATGGAATTACGATAGGAAAAATGATCTCAGCTTTGTTATACATAAATGAGATTTAGATTTTCTTATTCAAGGAATAATCTCAGTAACCTTGACGAATAAATTAAAATAGTATTACCAACAGTTTGGTACTTCACTTGTAATTGATTTCCCTCTCGCGTCCTAGAATCTATTACGTAATTCAACAAGCTAACATTGAGTGTGTTATCATTTCAGATCACAGAGTCGCTGAAGCGTCTGCGTGCTGGCAAGAAGTCATCTCGTTTCGCTGAGGATGTCGACTTCGACACCAACGTCGCCAATCTCGAGAACCGCGTGAGGATCTCTGACAAAATCCTAGAGAGCGTCGGCATCGGCTCGTCTGATGTGAGCAGCGCCAGAAGAGCCCTGCAAGAGAACGAAGAGCGCACAGAGAAACGCATCGCGCGTAGATTAAACGAAGATAACGCGCTCACAAAGTGGACTGCTATCGGGATGTCTGATGATGAGAGCGCGGCTGCACAGCGAGCGAAAGCATCCAGAGCGCGTCTAACTGACTTGGAAGACGAAATGAACGAGCTGAACGAGCGGACCGCCATGAGAGAAAAGCGCGCGGCTCGCCTGCGAGCCCTTGTTGCCGACTCCGAATCCTCTGACACGACAGTCGCCGCTTCCAAGGTCACCATCAGATCTGAGAAGGAAAAGCATGTCACTTTCTAAACAAACGTAGCTATCTTGTTACACTCTCGTAACTCCAGGCTCTAAAACAACTCGTTATAGAACACTGTGATTTCTCTTCGTTTCGAGATAGATAAGTTTGCTAGAATGTGTGATCCTGCATTTGCCTATTTACAATGGTCGAAGTTGATGTCTATTTTATATTTGGATAGAATAAAATGAAATGCTATGTATGCCCCTGTTTTATATTTATTGAAAAGTTAATAGAATAATTTTACTATCAATACTTATCGTTTGATTGACAATCTCATATTTTGTTAAGAAAAAGGACCATGCAACTATGAGTAGCTTAAACACATGATCAAAGCTACGCTATCTAGGAAGACTTTATTTAAAGAAGCTGAAGTAAAGTGCATGGTAATTTTGTTACATGATATACCATCGTTTTACTTACCGTGTTTGAGGAAAATATTCCTGAATGTATGCACTTTAAGGCACCACTTAGCTGAAGCCTCGTGTGTAAAGTAAAGAAGTTATTGTTGAACCAGAAACAGACCTAGCACACTGCTAAAGAATCCCTGATGTATTTATTTTTGTAGTTTTCTTTTCAATTTATATTGGTACGTGCTGACCTACTTAGCCCATTTTTGGAGGATGTCGAAACAAAACAAAGTTCTTAATCAAAGATAATTTATTTTCCTCGAAGACAACATCAAAGACAAGCCACAAGAAAGTAATGAAAATATTATTTTACCGGCTCGCGGATATAGGTTAGCCTTTGGTATAAGAAATAAGTAAGTATTTTAAGAAAGAAGTAATGATATTAACTGTACAACATGGAGCTATCTATAAAAAGCCGTGTTTAACTTTTTATTCAAAGCAATCTTTATTGTGATATTGATCATAGTGGGGAATGTAAATGGAAGTACCTATTTTAAGCTGTTTGTGTATTATATAGTAACTAGCTTTCCGCCCGCGGCTTCGCCCGCGTGGAGTTCGGTTATATCGCGTGTCCAAGAGAACTCTTCAAAAGTCCGGAATCAAAACTATCCTATTTTATTTATCAAGGTTAACTCTATATTTGCACCAAATTTAAATAAAATCAGTTCAGTGGTTTAGACGTGAAAGCGTAACAGTCAGACAGACAGAGTTACTTTCGCATTTATAATATTAGTAGGGGTTGCGCGGTACCCGCTATGTTTCTATCCCGTATAATAAATATAGGGATAAAAAGTATCCTATTGTGGTATTCCTGTCGTTTAGTAGTTTAAGACCCCTCCGTGGCGTAGCGGTAGCGAACGCGTTCGCTGGGCAAGGAGGCGTATCAATATTTGCACTGTCTGGTCATGCCTCGGAAAGCACGTTAACCCGTTGGTACCCATTGCCATACGACCATAATGGCAGTCGTTACGGGTTGTTGGAGCCCTAAAAAGTCCAACAATTGGTCTAACTACAATTCTTCGATATCGCCTTCGGGTTGTGGAGGTCAGACGGCAGTCGCTTCACGGAAAATATTGAAATTTAGCCAAAATCAGCAATTGGACTGGTAAAGCGGACTCCAAACTCCAAAGCTGTAAAAACGTCGGATGCAACTGGGATTAACGCTGATATGATGATGATGACGTTTCGATACCGTATAATAAATATCGGGATAAAAGATTCCTGCGTGTTATTCCTGGTTAAAAACCATCTGTGTGCCAAAATTTGATCCAAATCCATCAAGTAATTTAGGCCTGAAAGTGGAAAAAACAAACAATCTCACTTTCATATTCATAATATACTCGCCTCGCGGTTTCACCCACGTAATTAGTAGTAGTACGATTATTTATTAAAAAATTGCACTTATGCATATAGAAAACTCGTGATGGCCTAGTGGTGAAAACACTAGCATCTCAAGTATGAGTGTGCGGGTTTGATTCCAGATCAGGCAAGTACCAATGTAACTTTTCAATGTTAAAAGTTTCTAAGTATATATTGGACACTAATGACTGATTAAATGGTGAAGGAAAACATCTTGAGGTAACCTAGACTTTAAATCTGAAATCGCCAACCCACATTGAGCAAGCGTGGTGATTATGCTCAATCCTTCTCTGTATGAAAGGAGACCTGTGTCCACCAGTGGGACGATAAAAAGGTTGATGATGAATATAAAATAGATAAAAACCTAATTGTCAGGCCTAACGAATGTTGATACGAAATTTCATTAAAATCAGTTCATTCAGTTACGACATGGTTGGTCCAGTGGCTGAGCGATCGACTGCCGCGCTTCCTGTCGCGGGTTCGATTCTCGCACAGAACAAATATTTGTATGGCCTACAAGTAGTTGTTCCGGGTCTGGTTGTTTGTGTGTGTCACTTTATATGTTTGTGAACACACCCATGATACAGGAGCAATAAGAAGTATGGGGCCACGTTATAAAAAAAAGAAAAGAATGGTATTGAAGGAGTTTGAGGACAGACACTGTGACAGGAGAATTTTATATATTAGGAGATGAGTATGGATAATAAATTAAGATTGACAGCCTCCGTAGCGGTAGCGAACGCGGCCGCTGCGCAAGGAGGCGCGGGTTCGATCCCCGCACAGTGCAAATATTTATATGCATGAATGTAAATATTTGCACTGGTCTTGTCGTGCCTCGGAAAGCACGTTAAGCCGTTGGTCCCGGTTGCCAACCAAACATCTAGTGGCAGTCGTTATGGGTTGTTGGAGCCCTCAAAAGTCCAACAATTGGTCTAACTGCAATGCTTAGATATCGCCTTCGGATTGTGGAGGTCAGACGGCAGTCGCTTCACGGAAAATATCGAAGTTTAGCCAAAATCAGCAGTTGGACTGGTAAAGCGGACCCCAGACTCCAAAGCTGAAAGGCTACGGATGCGACTGGGATTAACGCTGAGATGATGGTGAGTAGGTAAGGCTAATAAACACGCGTGGTGACTTCCTACTACTTCTAAAGCGTACCCTTAGTGCTTAGGCTCCCATTTACCGTGAGGGGTTTTTTTTGTAAGTTATAAAGTAGTGCTTGACCGCAATCCCGCCTGCTGGTAAGCAGTGATGCAATCGTTGATGGTAAACCGCGATAGTTTATTAAGCCTATGCACTTAAAAAACTTAGTGAATAGGAAGGAAGACAGCAATTGAGCGAGGAGATACAGTTTTAAACAAATGATGTTGCGCCTGGAGATTGATCTGGAGACCCTCCACGACCGAACTCATCGTCATCAAGTGCATCGTACCCGGCATACATCGCAACACAACTGCTCAGACCACCAGACATCAGCCGGAACACGACGAATCGCTTGGCGGCAAGACTGCGAATTTCGACCTAGTCGCACCCAACATAAGCCCCCAACCCACTTAATTCTTAACGCACCCTAAAACATTTATCTACAAACACAGGAAGAAATTACGCAGGTTTTATTGTGAGGAAGGCGACTGTAACTCCATCTGACGGAATTATTATGAACTATGATAAGTTGAGTTACGAACAAAATTATAATGACGCTTTTAAAGTTTTAATTTATTTTTTTCAAACTCTTGATAGATGGCGCCACTGACTAAACTGATAATTAGATATTTGAAATACAATATCCAAAATACAGGTCGTGCTCGTAGACGACACGAAGAAAATTAATATTATTTTAAAAAAGAATAATTTAGTTAGTTCACCTCTAAGTTTGTTTTAATAAAGGCAACACTGGGTCTTAAAATTTTTTCTGCAATTTGCTTTTGACCTGTAAGGTATAAGAAAACTGGGTGTAAGTAGAAAACGGAAAGGCTTGACAGAATAAACGCTATGGAAATGAGTTATTTGCAAATAAGACCATCTACTACTGCATCATAACTATGGATGGTTGATAATGATTAAGCGGATGACTAATCTGGCATAATATACCGTTAAAGATTTTATTTTCATTAAAGGCGTGGCCGATCATCAGCCATTTTTTTTTATATTAATAACTTTAATATTAAAATACTCTCGTTCTCTTTCTAAAAGTCATTGGACTGCCGAAACAATTGCCATTGCATTTTTATTGAGGCAATTAAAAAGTATCTATATTA
The DNA here is from genome assembly GCA_017933935.1 of Sesamia nonagrioides. Lineage (NCBI taxonomy): Eukaryota > Metazoa > Arthropoda > Insecta > Lepidoptera > Noctuidae > Sesamia > Sesamia nonagrioides. The sequence continues at coordinate 620,508 of JADWQK010002002.1, read as the reverse complement.
TTTTAACAAAAGTAAACAGCAATGCAAAGGCATTGCTGTTTAAAATAAACGAATTATTGATAATCATATCCAAAAGGATATGTTTAACAAAAATTCGTTTATTTACACGGTATCGCAGGTACAAGGTTTAAAAATTGCTAATTGAGCCGACCACTTCGTGTCATATCGAGAGCATACTCTTACAGGGTGTGCGCTATTATTAAATCACGCATCGCTTATGAATTTTAAGTGGAAAATTGGATCGTCGGCAGTGCGTCCCCCTTCTCCCCTGAAAGTCGAAATTGCATTATCGATTGACGGGACTGTGGTCAGCGATACGTAAAATAGAAAATTAATGTCATTAGAGGTGACAATCAGTTATTTGACGATCAAAAACTATAGGTCAGCTTTGATTACAATTGATTTATATTGCAGAGGTTTTGACGGGAACACTAAGATGAGTGTCGCGCGCATTTTTCATTGGACTTTTAAAATTATTTATAGTGTCGTTTACTAAATAAAAGCGCGTGATTTATGTGGTAAAAAGTGCATTCACTAAATCATTCTGGAACATTGAAATATCGTAGCATAGTGGCCACATCATGACTTTGACTCAAACCTCCCTCTTAGACGGTTCACGCGGCCGGCTTTTTCAACTGTCATTGGCGATATCCCCCATTATTGTGAAATAAAATTTTCAGGCCATTGATCAAGAGTTGAGATTGAATCTCACCTTGAAAAAAGAAGAATATTTATATTGCATTATTATTGGATAACTTTTTACTGTTTTTTTAATGATAGTGAAGGATTAGAATTAGCAATCTCTATAGAAGTGTGTTAGTCTGCAAAAAATTATAATAATAACAGTTATATTGTTAAACCAAAGGTAAATATTCAAAAAGTATCAAAACGTTCATATTGTAGTGATATTACAACTTTAGAGATAATACTTACCTTTAAAAACATCAGTTACGCATATTAATCATTATCATCCATTTCTACAATAAATAAGCAAGTATCATACACGATAAGATATTATAAGTGGTATATTTTCTGCGTTTATTTTCTAGCCACAGACGTCCGGCTGTTCCTTTCTTACATCTATCGATAACATCATACCCGCTGTTGGCATCCCGGTTTATCTGACATCCGAGAGATATGACCTGTAAAGGCTCAGTTCCATTTTCGTTTTATTCGTAACAATTTTAGATTTTAATTTTTAATAGTATGTACCCCTTTATTGATTCTATACTTACGTACATATAAAACGCTTTGCTCTGCGCATGACAAATCAAAGACAGAAGGTATTTAGATGAACATTTTCTGAGTGTAGGTAATTAGATAGAAAAAAAATCCGATTACTTCTAAATAAAAATCTACGTACTACCTATGTGTTCAAAATGCTAGCGGCTCAAGGCATAGCAACCAGGTGAGTTGTAGATACCCATGTTCGCATACTCTTTGACGGCGCCTGCTTACTCCAACCCCCAAGAATGGAATACATCACATCAAACCTAATACTTGAATTTAACGAGGCGTCGCGTCCGAACGTATTGAAGCAAACAACACTACTTTGAATAAAATCATTCACTAGATGAGCTACTCATGCGTACATCAAGCGCTCCGATTTGCAAAACTTAGGCTATCGTGCTCAATGCTCATGCCTTTCAACTAACTACAAAGATGGCTAAGCACACACTCTAGCAAAAAAATAGCGGTTCTCGTCATCAGGCTGCTAGTCCATAGAAGCCATACCATCCCTAGATGACAGACTTACCAAACAACGCATCCGCGGCGTTCGCGTTGGAGCCCGGGGTCCGCTTTCCTACTAATACGCCTCCATTTAGCACGATCTCTGGCATCCCGTGGTGTGAGATTGTTGGCACGCATGTTATCTCTTACAACGTCAAGACAGCACTTCTTTGGTCTACCTCGCTTGTTCCGGCCCGTCGGAGGCGCCATGGCAAGACATTTGTTACTCACGTAACCTGCCGGTTTACGTAAGACGTGACGGTACCAGCGCAGCCGACTCTCTTGCAGTTTGTCTGCTATGTCACGGACACGAAGACTGCCACGGATGCGGGAGTTTCTAATGCGGTCTTTCCGCGTAACTCCACACATCCACCGCAGCATATTCATCTCCGTGACACGCAGCTCCTGCTTGTGTCGCTTATGCACAGGCCACGCCTCACTGCCATACAGAAGGACAGGTCTAATGATGGTCTATAGACCTGTCCCTTAAGCTTAACCGGTATTTTGGGGTCACAAATGACACCTGTCACCTCACGCCATTTTGCCCAAGCTGCGGAAATGCGTGCTTTAACGTCGCAATCAATGTCGCCGGACGCGTGGAGCACAGACCCCAAGTATTTAAATTGGTCTGTGCACTCGACCATGTCTCCGCCTCAGCACACAGGCAAATAGGGTCTGTGGTGTTGCTGGCCATGTACACCGTCTTCGCCACATTGAGTTTAAGACTTACCAAACAACTATTACGCCTAAACTGAAAAGGCCACATGTCACTGCTAAGCAAACATTTCCATACAATGGGCATAAAGAGCAGCCCTCTATGCAGAGGTGCCATGGAGGCTGACCATTGCACATGTGCTCCTCGAGTGTACAGGCATCACCCATATAAGAAATGAAACGCTTGAAACACCATGAATAAGCTAGGAGACTTAGTAAGAGGCGCGGGTTCGATCTCCGCGCATGAATATGAAGACATTTATAATATTAGTATGGATTGTATCTATGGCGGGTTGCGTTCCACGTTTAATACATCGTACAATTACCAATAAATCATCTACGGACGACACCAAGTCAAGCTACCCGAAAATGCATGAATATGAAGATTTGCGCTGGTCTGGTCATACCTCGGAAAGCACGTTAAGCCGTTGGTCCCGGTTGCCACACGAACATCTAATGGCAGTCATTACGGGTTGTTAGTCCCCAAAAGTCCAACAATTGGTCTAACTGCAATGCTTCGATGTCGCCTTCGGGTTGTGGAGGTCAGATGGCAGTCGCTTCACGGAAAATATCGAAACTTAGCCAAATAAGCAGTTAGACTGGTAAAGCAGACCCCAGACAATAAAGCTGAAAAAGCTTCCTAAGCGACTGGGATAAACACTGAGATGATGATGTTGACTTAATAAGCTTCTGGAGGGAGTTGAATAACCGTTAATGGCCTGGTGGCCATGACTATGGTCCATTTGAAGGACTAAGTACTGAAAGCAAACCATAGATTCCTTGCTATAAGTTTTAAAATAACTAGACAAATATATCACAACACTATAACATTCATAAGTAAATTAATTATTAATAGATTAAAAGTGGATATTAAGTTTTTCAAGTTCCCATATCTCATAGTAGAATGGAGTTTACAAATATGTCTGCGAGATATAATTTTACCCATCAATGAAGTTTGATTGGGAATTTAATGACTCATATTAATAGTTTCCTCGTCGCATACGCTGATGTCGAGGCATTCTCAAAGTAATTATAATTTACTAGCAATAGGATTGGAACGTGCTTGATATTTCTTGTCAATCATATGTATATGTATATGTATATGTATATGTATATGCAAAAACTGTTTTAGAACAATTTAACTTCGACAGTACAATAGAAAAAATAAGAAAGAGTAAGGCGATACGTTTGTTAGCGATTAATATGATACGCAGGGAAAGAAAAAGTTCGGAGAAAATGCTCAACAAATTCACGAAAAATGGTCACCGCTCACCATGATGCGACCATATACGAGACAAAGCCCCATCACTACTTTTCAACTACGGCCCGTATTCATTCATTAACAATAAATAAATTACTTATGCGTAATTGACTTGATTGACATGAAATCAATTAATTAAATTAAGTTTATTGTTGGTGATAGTTCATTTTCTTATTTGATGTTTGTAATTTTATTTTTATGAGTGTCAACACATAAATATATTATTAAAACGTCCGTTATTCGAGATAATTGGAAACTGAACCAATAAGTTTGATTATTAACTGGTTTGCCTAATCAAAAAGTACTATAATAATACAAAGTAGTATAAATACATAGTATATTACATTTTATACTGTCTATTATCTGCTAAAAATCATAATAATCTCATTTGCACAAAAAAAAAGGGCACCTAGGCAATGAACCATTTCTAATGTTAATATTACTTTGTTTGATAATTATAGGTATTTTTATCCTCACAATTTGGTAAACTAATAAGAAAATAATCGTTTTCATCAGTATTTCATACAATTTATGGAATAAATTGTATCAAAATATAATGCTAAACCTCGCTAGTAGTGTATGTTCGCTAGTAGTGCAGTGTTCATGAAGTTAAAATTGAAAAAGTTTTTTTTTGTTTAGTATCGAGTGTGACCCCCTCTAGCTAAAATCACAGCTTGAATTCGTCTGGGCATACTAGCGAGTATATTCCGGATACTTGCTTGTATACGTTCCCACTCCGCAGTAATCACATTCTTCAGCTCTCTGATGGTCTGCGGAACCGGTTGTATTGATCTCACAAACCGTTTCAGAATGTCCCAGACATGCTCAATGAGATTGAGGTCGGGACTTCGAGCTAGCCAATCCAAACGACGAATGTCGACCTCTTGCACATATGCTTCAACACTGCGACATCGGTGGGCGCGAGCATTGTCGTCCATAAAAATCGAGTCTTCACCTAGAGCGGCCAATGCGGGATGTGCATGAGGAATTAAAACTTCCGTTATATATCGATGCCCAGTCAGTGAGCCGTTTTCAATGAAAACTAACACTATACGATCCATTGAATTTATTCCTGCCCAAAACATAACACAGGCCCCATAAGGTGTGATTTCTTCGAAACATGCATCTGCAAAGCGTTCTCCTTGTCTTCTTAGCACTCGCCGACGTCGATCTTCACCGAATAGAGATATCCTGGCTTCATCAGAGAACAAAACCCTGTTCCAATCTTCTTGAGTCCATGATTCACAATTTCTTGCGAACTTAAGCCTGTGAACTCGGTGCTCACGGAATAATTTGGGTCCGCGGGCCGGGCGGTGACTGCGTATATTGGTAACGAGAAGCCTCAGAGCAAGTAATCACTACGTTTGATAGAATGGGGTTTTCTATAAAAATGAGCGTCAAATGAAAATTTGAATTTAGAACGTACTTTTTTAAATACAACGGTATTTTTAAAACCGGCCAGTAACGTGTACAAACGATTGAAACCTTTTTTTATTGTATCTTTTTAAAGATGAATGAAAATCAAAACCGCCCTTTTTTGCAAATGAGTGTATCTACGCGTAGGTACGCCAAGTCGAGAATTCAAAATGATCGCCATCACACTAGTCGTAGTAGTACTACGTCGTCGTAGCAAGTCTCCGTAGCAACGCAGACACGAACCGCAATGTTCTACGAGTCGAGACCTTGTTCGTAGCTCGGTGTAGAGACACAGCACTCACTTATACATACATTGCATTTGTGACCGCCGTAGGCTGTAGGTAGGTACGCAATAGTACGCATGCTTCTGTTATGCTACGACTGGAGAGTTTTAGTTTATACGATAAGTTTTGAAACAGGTTTTGATTATTAAGTTGCGGTTGTTGACGAAAGATTTTCTTACGCTGAAGAAATCTTAAGAAATGGATGTTAAAAAAGTTTCTTTAAAAAATGTAGTTAATAATCAGCAGTATTTAAAAAAAACAGTACCTATTTGGAAAAAACTGGCGAAACAAAAATCACATAATTATGCTATGGAATCAATTTTTATACAAATAAATAAAAGTAAAGTGTATTTATATAATATCAAAATAATACGATTTTTCTTAACGCATAAGAAAGAATAAAAATGTAAGCAAATAAAAAAATAGCTTTGTTTGGCTATCTGCATTTTTGTTGCGACAAATTTCCGAAGTGGCTTGTCTGATTATATTGGAACTTTTACTGGCAGATAATTGATTTTATAAAGCGTAAAGTAACATTATATTAATGAAAAAAAAAACTATGTTGTAGCTCAAAAAAACCATCTGACATATTTACGACAGCAGGTCAAGCCACCCGAAACAATCAAATATTCCCAAGCAACCTTGAGCGTTAATGCTTTAGAGATTAAGGTGAAAATCTAGTAAAGTAATTTGACAAATTGTAGTAGCTGGATGTGCAATCGTCTGTACATGCGAACGAAGTCGTGGGATAGTTAGTATCTAAGTAGTTCTAATTGGGTTGTATCAAAAAAAATAATGTCCATCAGATAGATTTATAAAATATATTGAACACGTATTTTTTATTTTTTCTTTCATTCAAATATTTAGGAAGATATATTGATTTGAAATGTCGCATGACGTCACGCCGTGGTACAAAATATACCATGTCGTGACTTAGTTAGCCCGCACTACTCCATAACTTTAATACGTTATATCTCAGTAGTTTTAGGTAATTTCGACGAAATAAATAATAGGTACGGGTCTTAATTTTTTTTATTATCTATAAGACGGACTATTTTTTTTTTATTTTCATACCTTTGACAAACATTATGATCACATTCCAGCATATTCAAAGCATTAACGTACGACCAAATTGATTGTTCTAAACAACGCGACGCAACGAGCACACCCTGTAGATTGGCGTTAAGTAGGTTAGCATATGACCGTTGATTGAAGCCAATTCATGCGTCAATATTTTATTGTGGGTGGTTACATCAATCAACGTCTGGTGATACGCGTGTAGGAACTAAGGAATTAACCTTTCACCAACGAACATTGTTTGCATATGCAGACTTTCGACGTCGGTTTCAATGCCAGCCGTAGCTTCTACTTATAACAATCTCATCATCATCATCATCATCTCGGCGTTGATCCCAGTCGCATCCGAAGCTTTGAAGTCTGGGGTCCGCTTATCAGTCTGCTGATTTTGGCTAAACTTCGATATTTTCCGTGAAGCGACTGCAGTCTGACCTTCACAACCCGAAGACGATATTGCAGTTAGAACATTTTTTGTACTTTTGAGGGCTCCAACAACCCGTAATGACTGCCATTAGGTTTTCGTATGGCAACCGGGACCAAAGGCTTAACGTTTTTTCCGAGGCACGACCAGACTAGTGCAAATAATCATATTCATGCATACAAATATTTGCACTGCGCGGGAACCGAACCTGTGCCTCCTTCCGCAGCGGCCGCGTTCGCTACCGCTACGCCACGGAGGCTTCTATAAGAATCTAACCGTCAAAAGTATGGTGAAGTGACCTGTCAATAAAATCCATCCGAAGCTTTAGTTAGAATGACCGCTCCACGGATACGCCAAAATAGAACGGTCTCCAAACCCTGGAGCACAGCCGAAGAGTAGCCGCCAGCCTGTCGGTGTTCTATTTTGGAGAGTGTGCGAGGGAATTGAATGACTTAATTCCCCCATCTCCGTTCCATCAGCGGACGACCCGTCGTATTGGGAGTACCCACCCTTACGTTGTTGACACCACTACAATTCGTACGAAACGTTTCGCTTCTTTTTAGGGTTCCGTACCTCAAAAGGAAAAAAAGGAACCCTTATAGGATCACTTTGTTGTCCGTCTTTCTGTCTGTCTGTCTGTCAAGACCCTTTATCTCAAGAACGCGTGGACGTATCAAGCTGAAATTCACCTGAAATACTAAGGTCTATTGTCGCTTCAAGCTTTGAAAATATCGGACTTCTAAGCCAAGTCAATCAAAAGATACAGCCGATTATGTCGATATTTTCAACAAATTTTCGACACTCGCAAAGGAATCAAAACCTACAGGATACTTCCCGTAAACTCAGAATCTTGAAATTTGGCATAAAGCATTATTATATAATGCAAATATAGGAAAAATTATCAAAATTATCTCATTTTTTTAGTTATATAATATAACTAGCTTTCCGCCCGCGGCTTCGCCCGCGTGGAGTTCGGTTATATCGCGCTTTTTAGATTTCCCTCGGGAACATCAAATTTTTCCGGGATAAAAGGTAGCCTATGTTCTTTCTCAGGGTCTAAAGATTGTCTGTGCCAAATTTCATCAAAATCGGTAGAGAGGTTTCAGCGGGAAAGCGTAACAGACAGACAGACAGACAGACAGACAGACAGACAGACCGACAGACAGACAGACAGACAGACAGAGTTACTTTCGCATTTATAATATTAGTATGGATAAAAATATTTTAATAAAATGAAACTTACTACCTTATTTCTCACGAACGAATAAAGGTATCAAATTGAAATTTATACCAAATACCTAGGTCTATTGTCCCTTTAAGCAGTGAAAAAATCAAACTTCTAAGTTAACGAGATCAAAAGATACAGCAGTTTATACCGACACCTTAGACGAATTTTCGTCGCACGCGATTCCATAGGAATCAAAACCTACAAGGTACTTTCCGTGAACTCAGAATCTTGAAATTCGGCACGAAGGAACGTTATATAGTACAGACAGATAAAGGAAAAATTGCGAAAATGATAAATTTGAAGTTACATAAAATATTAAAATATTACTTTTGCTTATAAACATAAAATATTTTTTTAATCATTATAAACTTACTACCTACCCTTTTTCACATGAACGCGTAGAGATAATAAAGTGAAATTCATATCAAAGACTTCTTAAATCTAATTGCCTCTAAACTGTGAAAAACTCTAAATCAACGCAAAAATTCAAAACGCTGAGGTAGGTACCTATAGTATTACCGCATATTTTGAAATTCGCCACTACTCGCAACGGAATCAAAACTAGACTACTTCCTGCTGACATAGAATCTTGAATTTTGGTATGAAACAATAGCTTAAGGTAACCTAACAGAAAAACCCGAAACCTTTTAAAATTTGTAGGCACAGTAACTAGTTAAACCAAAACAAAGACCAACACAATCGTCATTCAATCTAAATATTTTGGTGAATGTAATTCTGTATACAGTATGTTAAATAACAGAGGGCGTTCCCTTAAACTCGTTAATATATATCATTAATAGATTAAAATAAAAATATCAGCATAAAAAAATAAGCATAAAAAAATCCGAATAAAAAAAAATTCTAATTGGAAATAAATTTGAAACCTCCTGTTTTAAATCAAAATAGTAGTCGTCATGTATAAATAAATTGCGACGTTGCCGTCTTTCATGTTCGCGTCTACAGTGTGTTTCTTTTACATGTCAATTTAAAATTTTTATTGAATATTTTCTTATTGGAAAAAATTTTAAAACATTTTGTTTTCGAATGGAAATATTTTTTTTAGCATGTATGTATGCTATACTATTTCGGGTTAACGGGAACGCCCTCTGTTAGTTAACATATTGTATAACCTAAATGCGTCCTAACTGCTGTGTACTTAGTAATTATAAATATATTCAAAGACATTAATTGTAATTTCCTATTATTGTCGATGATTATCAGACAGCTTGCTTCCTACTGGCGAAGCGGGACGGGGGGGAGTAACGAACGAACGCGCAAGCACTGACCGCCAGCGGGCGCGAAGGCAGGCGGTTGGTCAAGGGAAGGGGTATCGCGGCACAACGAGCGGCAGCCGTGCGCTATACGCACGAGCACCTAGATGCTGTTCGCACGTGTACCGAAATTAGTAAAATTTGCGACAATTTCTCGTTGATTTTGTTTACTTTTACTTTGTTTATCAATTGCAAAATTTTGCAAAGATACAATTATGGCTACAATTGCATTAATCGTCAATGAAAATAATATTTTACATCATATAGTTCCTATGCCTCCAGATGGAGGTTGTTTATTTCATGCAATAGCGTTTTCTATTTACAATTCCACTAATTTGGATCAAACACAATTCTTACGAACTTCAATAGTTATTTATATTTATGATAACTGGGACGAGTTTAATTTGTATACAAGCAATGCCCGGGGAGATCCATTCTCTTCACGACAAGTGATTATTCTAAACTGAACGGTTTGCGCGAGAGTCACTTCCAAAGTATTAAAATGTGTACCCTCTCTGTAAGTTCCGAAATAAGATAATATTAAAACTAAAAAAAGTATATGATGTGCATTACGCATTACCATGCAATTGGTTTGAACGATATCTAGTAAGTAATTTGATTTAATACGTCATAAATTGTAAACCGCTACGTTTGTACGGCGGAACCCTCGATGTGCGAGTCCGACTCGCACTTGGCCCGTTTTTTTATACCGCGTACATCGAGGGACTGGATCAATTTGCCAGCGACGGTGTTTCCGTCGGACTACAATTTAAGTGTCGTCAGGGCTAGAGTGAATAGGCTCTTAATAAACTAGCGCGTTTTGCCATCAACGATTGCATCACTGGTTACCATCAGGCGCGAATGGAGTCAAGCACTGATTCATATTTTATAAAAAAAAACCTCACTTCATCTAAGTTTTCATTGTGCCTGAGAATAGGTTTTATATATTTTTTTTATATTCATAGGTGCATTTTTTAAATCAATAATCGTATTTACTACTACTTACGCGGGTGAAGCCGCGGGATACAGCTAATAATATTATATAAGTATAGACAGTATACCTAGATCACTGTATTCTATTGATTGGGTAGTGTAATAACACTAACCACTATATTGCAGTAATGAAGTACCTACTGATTACACAAAGTGATCCATCATCACAATGCGGTCTGCCTGGTTTGTTTGTAACCATACCGAATTTTCATTTACACTAAAGTGACAACGGAAATAGCCAGTGAATTCCAAAACTGATGACGTTATTAACGTTATTGACGTTGTATTATCTAAGAGCAGTGTTAGTGTTTTATTGTCTACATATCTATAGATAAAATAGTGTAATATGCACGCATTGTACGCGCAAGCAAAATAAGCGCATATATACAATATTTCGGCATTATTGTGCATTTGGGGACACCACCCTCTATTACCTATTACCTACCTAGGGGTAGATTAGGGGTTAGATTTAAAGTCACCAAACGACAGAAATGTTTGATTAAACAGAACAGTCACTACTCACTGATCAACTTTAAGCAGCGTTTATAAAGAAAGAGGAATGTATAATAACATTTTTGGAGTTCCGTACCTACCCAAACGGTACCAACGGAACCCTGTTGATCAGGAGGAGGCGGAGCGCGTGAGAGTGGGAATCCCAGCACCCTCACGCTTCTAGGCGCCGCAAGAGACGCCCTAGTCGGGAGACAACACCGAGCTCCCGGCCACTGCAAGCGCGGACGTGCTCAGGCCTGGTCCTTACCGGGCGGCGAGCTGCCCACTGCTCGCCGCCCGGTAAGGACCAGGCCCGAGTCAACGACGCGTTGTGTTTCATGCGCGCCTCAAAGAGATGTCAGCACATCGTGACGGGGTCTACGAAGACCGATGCCTCCTGGATCAGGGTTGCGGGTTGATTAAAAAGGGCAAGAAGGCAAGCAGACAGACAGGCAAGTGAAAGAACACAGGTGAGTTTTAGTCAGTAAAAGTCTGACACGCCCTTCCGCTCCGCCTAGATCGGGTGAGGTCATTTGATGATTTCCCATCAAAAAAAAACCTATTTCTAAGCCTCCGCTGTCCATCTGGCCGTCCGTCTAACTGTCAGGGTATTACCAAACTAATCGAGCGATCGTCGATCGATGTCATCGATCGATGGTAGAATGGATTACTCGACAGCGATCGATAGTTTCTACCACACCAATCGATCGATAGCCGACAGATGCCATCGATCAATAGTAGAATGGATTGGTAGACGTCGATCGATAGTTTCTACTAGACCAATCAATCGATTGTCGATGGATGGTAAATGGATAAGTCGACGTATGCGTCTCCGTAATAATAGTACGAGCAACATCGTACTGGCCAACAACAACGCGTCCTCTTGTGAATACATTTCGAAAGAAACTGATGGAATAAAGCCGTCGATCTACGTCGACCGATGCCGTCGATCAGTTAAAGCTACCACACCAATAGATTAACGTCGACCCATATCGATCGATGGCATCGATCGACTATCGATCGACTGGTGTGGTAACACCCTAAGCGGGTTGTCTTTATTATAGATATAAAAAAGAATTAAATCAAGTAAAATGCAAGACTTATCCATACTAATATTATAAATGCGAAAGTAACTCTGTCTGTCTGTCTGTCTGTCTGTTACGCTTTCCCGCCTAAACCTCTCAACCGATTTTGATGAAATTTGGCACAGACATTCTTTAGACCCTGAGAAAGAACATAGGCTACCTTTTATCCCGGAAAAATTTGATGTTCCCGAGGGAAATTTAAAAAGCACGATATAACCGAACACCACGCGGGCGAAGCCGCGGGCGGAAAGCTAGTTATTTCTATAAAGAAAGGTGTCTAATGGCGTTTTTTTTACCTTGTGGTGAATTTCACATTATGTTATTTATAGTATTTAAAAAGACCTTAAGATAATGGGCTGCAAGGTGCTTGTAAAATCCATTAGCTTTCATTGAATGTGAAATGAATGACCAGAATACACAGCCAAAATAAACGCCAATTCGTCGACTAATAATGAGATGAATGGAAATTGGAGTGATTCAGAATGCAACTAATTTAGGCAATGGACATGCGGGTATAGCCAGATAAGGGATGGACCTCATTACATTGGATCGTATGTCGATGCAGACTGCGTCATTTGATGAACGCAGCTCAGTCTGTGACGACCAGGGATGCAGGACATTTTTACTACGATGTGGTAAATCAAAGAAATAGACACGACATTTTTATTATTAATAGACTACTCGTAGACCCGATGGCCGATGGGGCAGTAAGGTTTTGGAGTGGCGGCCGCGTACTGGAAAACGCAGCGTAGGGAGGCCCCCAACGAGGTGGACCGATGACCTGGTGAAGGTCGTGGGAAGCAGATGGATGCGGGCAGCACAAGACCGGTCAGCGTGGAAAGCCTTGGGGGAGGCCTTTGTCCAGCAGTGGACATCTATAGGCTGAAGAAGAAGAAGACTTACAAGCCACGTATAGGGATTATGGCACTCCTAACTAATATAGGTGGACGAAGTAGAAGCCTATTGCATAATTTTTTTTTTTTCTACTACATGTCTACTAAACTGCACATTTGAAGAAACCTTTTCATCCTAGAACAATAAAATCAGAAATTTTGATAATTTACAAAAATGAATTGGTTAAAAAGGAATCGAAATTCAAATCATATGCACTTTAAATACGGTGAGTGGAATTTATGAATGAATGCGTAGCGCATATCGTAATAATATTTGAGAAATATTTATTACACACACACATTATTATTTTAGTATAATATTTGAGAAAGTAAAAATCGTAAATCATATGCCAAAAACAGATATATTTTCATCAGCATCATTGGCCTAGCGTACACATTTTATCTGTATTTTTTTTTTATATTATTTTTAGACAGCAAACCTGCCAAAAAACAAAGTAGGTGTAGAAAACCTGTTAGGTTATAATCTTTGAATAACTTTGCTATAAGTAGGGAGTTTTGATGGGAAAGCTAAAATGAGTAGACTTATAAAATTATTTATAGTGTTGTTTACTAAATAAAAGCGCGCGATTTATGTAGTAAAAAGTGCATTCAGTAAATAATTCATAAAGAACAATGAAATATCGCAGCATAGTGGCCACATCATGACTTTGCCTCAAACCTCCCTCATAGACGGTACACGCGGCCGTCTTTTTCAATTGTCATTGATATCCGCCATTATTGTGAAATCAAATTTTCAAAGAATTACTGTAATATGTTACACGTGTTGTTGGCAAAATTGTGGTATCTATTTCACAGAAGCCATTGATCAAGAGTTGAGGTTAGAAAACCTGTCAATAATCCGAAATTATAGACTTTTAACAGGTTTTCTTAGGATGAGTCTTATTTTAGCTCCACCCGCGTAAGTAGTAGTAAGTACGATTAAAATTTAAAAAATGCACCTATGAATATAAAAAAAAAATATAAAAACCTATTGTCAGGGCCCAATGAAAACTTAGATGAAGTGAGGTTTTTTATAAATTATAAACTAGTGCTTGACCCCATCCCGCCTGATGGTAAGCAGTGATGCATTCGTTGATGGTAAAGCGCGCTAGTTTATTAAGAGCCTGTTCACTTTAGTCCTAACGTCATTTGAAAATTTCGACTTGGAAAATAGTTTCATTTCAATTAATTTCAAAATATTCTAATTCATTCAATTCATTTAATAATAATATATATTAATTCACCAAAAAATATACAAAGTATCAAACAACATAAAACATTATAACCGTATAATTTAGAAGTAAATTGGGACAAATTTTACACCATACTCAATAGTTTTATTGCTTGTCACATGTATTCTTAGACAGTAATACTTAAAATTAGTTCATGTGGACCCTGTCGGGCACAAAAAAATAAGTGAAGTTAGGACAGAGGAAGCACTTTTTTTACACTCTACTACGTTGCTTGGTGATACCAATTTGATTACCATATTTGTTTTTTTTTATTAACGCAATGATTATAATTATGTTATTTTCTAAAACAATTTGTGTTCCGACTTCTATTCTTGAACGTTATTATAGAATTACACTGATAGAATAAGTTCGTTGCGTTGTGAATTCGGTCTTCAATTAATTTCATTGCGAGGACTTTCTGTTACCTGTATTAAGTACTCGTACAGTTATCGAGCATTATAAAGTACATCGGGTCTTTAAAAAATACTACATAATAGTTATTAGGATAATCAGTGAGAAAGCTCTATAAAGTCGAACGTTAATACAAAACCTGTATCGGTCCGTTTGACTTTCATGTACTTTGTCGTAGGTTCGCTATCCCTGACGAGGAATGTATATCACACACCTTTGCGACAGTGTAATTTCAATACCCGTATACTGAAATTCCGTTTGTCCGCCATTTGTCATTTCAACAACAGACGATCAAAGAGAATAGGCATGACATGTTCACAAAGGCCTAAAGATGATTATGTGTTTGTTACTAAGTGCAGTTGCCAATCTGCGTGGCACTGTAATAGGATTTGCGGTCGTTATTATACGTATTGCTCGAGATACTTTAGTGCATCTGCCCTTAATTTATTTTCCAAGTGGCAATATTTTAAGAACTTATTTATAGCAGTGGGTTATTACGAATGACTTTCGGTGTCGTAATTCTTTAACATAATCTATACTAATATATAAAGCTGAAGTGTTTGTTTGTTGTTTTTGTTTGAATGCGTTAATGTCAGGAACATGGACCGATTTAAGAAATTATTTGTCTACGACCATTTGGTAATTTGCTTAATACGTAACCATAAGTCATATCTCAATAGTACTCTTTCCTGCCAAGTCCTGTTACAATGGCCATTTCCACACAGGTAAACCGTACTACAATGAAACTTTATTAACTTTATTTTATGGCTATGGCATCAAAAAATAAACATAATATATGATTACGAAAAGCGCGCGTATTTGCGTCACGACTAAACATTGCATGTTATTAGGCTGTATGAATGAATTGTCTTTGCCTGTCATTTGTAGGATTATAACAAACGGGTTCAATCCCCGCGCATTTCAAATATTTGTATGAATAAACATGAATATTTGCACTGATCTGGTCGTGCCTCGGAAAGCACGTAAAGCTGTTTGTCCCGTTTGCCGTTCGTATGGCAACCGGGACCAACTTTCTCTCTCTTATCTATTGGCATTCGTTACGGGTTGTTGGAGCCCTCAAAAGTCCAACAATTGTTCTAGCTACAATGCTTCGATATCGCCTTTGGATTGTGGAAGTCAGACGGCAGTCGCTTCGCGGAAAATATCGAAGTTTTGCCAAAATCAGCAGTTGGACTGGTAAAGTGGACCCCGGACACCAAAGCTGAAAAGGCGTCGGATGCAACTGGGATTAAAGCTGAGATGATGGTGTACAGCAAAGCGATCCTGTAACCACCATCAAAACTTAAGTGAAGTGATGATGTGATGTCATTCCGCCTAATGCTTGGGTTGACACTATTGAAAGCTTACTCTAAACTCATTTCACCCTAGTTTTAAGGGTGAGATACTTACAGAGTCGCACAGGTACAGGAAGCCGGAAACTATACCAACATGGTCCCACTGTTGGGATACATACCTCCTCTCTTCGAAAACGATTGGGCTGTAATCTACCAAAATAGGCCTAGGGTTGGTAGATATCAAATCGCCTCTAACCCTATTATTATTGTTGGCTAAAAATATGAACTTATGTTACTGGAAATAAAACATATTTGAGTTAGCATAAAATACATATGTATATGTGAGCTTTATAAGTCGTGGTGGCCTAGTGGTCAAAACATCAGCCTCTCAAGTATGAGGGTTCGATTATACAAATACCAATGTAACTTTTCTAAGTTATATGTCCTTTCTAAGTATATCTTGGACACCAATGACTGATTACACGGTGAAGGAAAATATCTTAGGGAAACAATAAACTGGTCTTATTTTGAGATCAGTTTATGCGAAAAGGTATTGTGAAATTCCCCGTAGAAAAATTCACTAATAATGGTCCTGACTCTGAAAACAAACCCAGAGCCTCGTGTTCTGTTCTTGAGACTAGATCATGAGACAGACTCAAAGATTAATCTCAAGCAAGAAAACGTGTTGAAAATCTAAGAGCCGTGTTGAACAGCTAACACTTAGCAAGTAATGGACCTAAACTCTGAAAAACGTCTTTGGGGATTGTAATATAAGAAAGACAAGACAGAGGACAAGATTAGACTTGCCTCTTGTCTCACAAACTGACAAATTAAATAAGTCTCTGTTTGTACTGTGAAAACAATTAGAAATTATTTTCCTTAATGTCCTTTGTCGGAATAAGGAAATTTAAAGAGAATCAAGTTTCAAAATATTCTAATCTAAACAGATTCAATCTTTACTTGCATTGGCCCCGAATAAACGCCTTAATAACACCAAAAAAAACCAGATGTACCTACATAATTTTGTCTAAACTAAACGTCGTTGGCTTTTTTCAAAAATTCAAATTTTACGTATTTTTTTTATTTGTTATGCACTTACGAATGGGAAAGACAGGAATTAAAGAAAAATAAAGGAGGTACCTTACTGGAATTTAAAGGAAATAGATTCTAATAAATCATGGCGTCTTTAATTTTTCAGAGAAGACAAGAACAATGCCAGGTCTCCATAGTAACTTTGGTTCAATAATAATTTGTCATTGACAGTGAATATTCTTACCTACATTTGTTTGTGTGGTTTAATATCAAAAGTATTTCTGTGATTTCCACTTTTACGTTGAACTTGTAAAAAAGAAGTTATTCAGGCATTTTAAATAAGGGGTTATGTATATTTACGGAGAGAAAATTAAACAACAAATAAACTTTTGAATAGTTTTATTCTTTTTTACCATAATCATTCATTATTATCATCATCAATTTCGTTATCAAACTCTATTAGCAATTCATCAAGAAACTGTGCAGGGGGTTCAATATTGTTTTAGTGCAAAGCACAACCTAAATACCATAAAATGGTCATAATGTGGGAACAGCATCCCACAATTCGTTGCCTACTTTACAATTGCAATGATATTGACTTAATGTCTTACTCGCATTTAAATTGTTATCAATCAAAACACGCAAAATATTCTTTCCTTCTTATATGGCGACTTTGAATTTTCTCTCTTAAAAACCAAGAGCCCTAAGAGAGTCCATTGTTTTCTTAGATTATTACCTCCCTGCACACTTCTACCTTCATTATCACTACATATTATAAAAGAAACTCACTTTCTTTTTCCCCATGTCCACTTATATGATTAAATCTTTAAAACTACACAACGGATTTTGATGCGGTTTTTTTTTAATAGATAGAGTGATTAAAGAGGAAAGTTTATATGTATAATAACATCCATTACATTGTGGTGAAAAACTGTCTTTTATTTTTGAGGTTTCTAATGTGATGTAAATAATTACATTTTTTCCGCGTGAAACGCAGGCTAACAGCCTCCGTGGCGTAGCAGTAGCGGACGCGGCCGCTGCGCAAGGTGGCGTGGGTTCGATCCCCGCACAGTGCAAGTATTTGTATACGGAAACTCGTACTCAATTGTGAGTAAACAGAAACCTAACAGAACTAAGTGGGAAACATTTCAAGAAAAGAGACGGAATTCGCTAAAAGTAATCATGAAAGATTTTCTTTTTCCTATAAACCTAAGCTTTGAAATTAGAAGCTCGAAACGGTAGTTGGACTTTTGAGTAGAAATTAAGAAGTCGAGGACAAAATTCTAACTACTATTTAAGGAAGTAAACCAGCCTCCGTGGCGTAGAGGTAGCGAACGCGACCGTTGCGCAAGGAGGCGCGGGTTCGATCCCCGCACAGTGCAAGTATTTGTATGCATGAATATGAATATTTGCACTGGTCTTTTCGTGCCTCGGAAAGCACGTTAAGCCGTTGGTCCCGGTTGCCATACGAACATCTAATGGCAGTCGTTACGGGTCGTTGGAGCCCTCAAAAGTCCAACAATTGGTCTAACTGCAATGCGTCGATGTCGCCTTCGGGTTGTGGAGGTCAGACGGCGGTCGCTTTAAGGAAAATGTCGAAGTTTAGCCATATCAGCAGTTGGACTGGTAAAGCGGACCCCAGACTCCAAAGCTGAAAAGGCTTCGGATGCGACTGGGATTAACGCTGGGATGACGATGATGATACTGTGAAACGCAGGCTGAACCCTAAGAGATTTATCAAAATAATGTACTAAATATTGTACATATTGAAAAGGCCTACATAAAGGTCCCCGATGGATCCATCTCTTATGGATATCCCACGATAGCATTTTTTTGTCATTTGCTTTTTACGACAAATACCGGTTAATTTGCGAAGCCATTTTAACCAATATTACTGTATTAATCCATAACCAATTTAATACCTTAAATAAATTGTTGCTTTAATATAAATCTATATTGCCCTTTACAGTACACGATTTAAAGGAATATTTAAGTCTTAAGCTGCTATTTGAATATTACAGATTAAATAATTGCGGGGTGTCGCATCTGCGGCGGTACACGGCGCGGCGTTCGCGGCGGTTTTTTATACAACGTTCACAGTTTTTCTGCAGTGTATAATAAATATCGTTCCGCGTACTGATTTCCAAAATATACATGAGAAGCCCTGTGCCCCCATAGAAAATAATAATCTTTGCTACCATGTAATACGAGGAAGCCCGAATGCTTTCCCTAGCATACAAAACCAATAATGGCGCCACACCCGACCACCCACCTAAATTAAGAATTATAGAAGATCTCTTACCCGTATACAGACCCGATGTCCGCAAAATGTCAAAATGTTCCGTGTTAAGTATGTGTACTCAATGTCTTATGGTGTAGTATAATAAGAAATATATTACAGATAAGAAATACATGAATGTGTAATGTATATGTTCGCGAATGGTCTGCAGATATTCTTGTCCAAGAAGGATGCTCAGCCCCCAAACACAGTGATTACTAGACGGATCCGTAGGCGTCATCCCTCTTTATCCACGTCGCCCCAATGCAAAGGCACGAGACCGATCGCGTTCACCCGGTTTCCGGTTTTCGATCGCACGGATTGCGAAAGCATCCGAATGTCCAAAAGACGAATCCACCATTTTTGGGGCTCCGTTGCCAAATGGCAAAAAACGGAACCCTCATAGAATCGTCATGTCTGTCTGTCCGTCTGTCCGTCCGTATGTCACAGCCATTTTTTTTTCCGAAATTATAAGATCTATACTGTTGAAACTTGGTAGGTTGATGTATTCTGTGAACCGCATTAAGATTTTGATGCAAAAATAAAAAAATAATAGTAAATATTGGGGGCTCCCCATACTTAGAACAGAAACTCAAAAACAAAATTTTTCAACAAACACATACGTGTGGGGTATCTATGGATAGGTCTTCACAAATGATATCGAGGTTTCTAAAATACTTTTTTTCTAAACTGAACCACTCTTCCAAAGTGGAAAAAGAAGTTGCCCCCCCCCCCCCCTCTAACTTCTATAATAAGAAAATAAAAAATCTAAAAAAAGACATATGATCTACATTACTACAAAAACTACCAACTAAAATTGTTGTTAACGAGATCTAGTTAGTAGTTTTTTTTTTAACACCTCGTAAACCGTAAACCGCTTAATACCGCGTAATTTTTCATACAAACAACTTAAATCCTTTAATTTCATAAATCAATGGTACGGAACGCTTTGTGCGTGAGTTCGACACGCACTTGGCCGGTTTTTTTAATATACACCGCCTGCCTCGCCTGCTTGAAGCCCGCGTCTAAATGCGGCCATTACTTTATTCGGCCTAATCTGACGCTTGACTCAAGCGCCGCTAAGCCCCGCCTACTCCGTGTTGCTAGGGAGGCCGGCCATATTTTACCAAACTGACCGTTCTTCTAAACAATACCCCACCCCGAGATGGACCACCTTCATCTCGTCAGTCCACCGGTGGACGAGGCAGGATTGCTACCGCACGGCGTAAGGATCCCCCACCCGTGCAGGGCGCCATTTAATCCGTCCATTCCAGTCGCTGCCGCAAGATGCGCAAGGATAAAACCACCTGCCAATACTCCGTGCAATCCATTGCAGATTTATAAAAAAAAAGAAAAAAGGCTCTGAAGGTTATTGCTTCAACACGACAATGCGCCCGCCCACACTGGAATCAAAACAAGGGATTTCCTGGACAGTACACCGGTCAAACTCCTGGGTCACCCTCATTACAGCCCTGACCTAGCACCGTGTGACTTCTTCTTATTCCCAAAAATAAAAGATTAGCTCAAAGGGTACAATTTTCGTCTATCGATACGCCTACAGCATTCGAGCAGGTTGTGAACAAGGTGTCTGCGTCGGACTGGAAAAAGTGTTTCGATAACTGGTTGAGACGCATGATACTTTGTATAGATGCTGATGGAGAGTACTTTGAAAAGATGTTGTAAAAATATACTATGTAGGTAGGTACCTATAGAAAGTTTTTTTTACTATCTCTAAGCTGTGAAGAGTGTCCCATGTATATCAAACTGTACATAGGGTTTTGTAGAGTAAACTCTATATACAGTGTATTATAGATATAGTATATAATACTAGCCTTATATTCAATACTTATGACCATAAATAGCAGAGTTCTGTCTGTTTTTACCTATACGTCGCCAACCAATATAAACTTTCAATATCTCGCCCGCCAATTTAGACCACTCTTAAATCAATATTTGATATGACTACTGAACTATTAATATATATCTACCTGTGTGTCCATCACGTGCAATATGAGACATATTATATGATTATTATAAGTACCTAAGTTCAATTTCAAATTTATTTTTTTGTACACATAGGGGAAGGTGAGGTAATACGTTCCCTGGAGGTCAAATGATCCCCCACCTTGAATCAAACATAACTAGTGCTATCTATCCAAACGAGCATGAAACATGTTCCCCGCGTCCCTGCCAGTTGCCTATCCAAGTGTTATGGCGTTGCAACCGCTTGGCGTGATTTTATCAAAAAAATATTAAAAAGTGTGGCTCTGATCTAAGGTAAGCATGTTTTCAGACTTTCATTACTTTTTACATGTTCGTATTTATTGAAATGTTGTTTTATTTGCGGATATTAATAGCAGTTAGCTAATATTTAAGATATTTTGATCTCCGTACGCGGCATTCCAAGGATAAAGTTTTGATCGATATCTTCGATTTTTGTGTTTGGGGCTAAATGATCCCTTCCTGTGTGTTTAAAATGATCCCTGGAATCATTTTACCCCATTAGTATTTTTTGTTTTTACAGATCTTACAGAGAATTTATATACCTACCTACATAAAACTAATCGTCAAAATTGGCCTCAAGAACAATTGCAAAAGGCATTTAACGCCGTCAGAGATGGTAAGCCTTACAAAACCGTAAGTAGACAGTTTAAGGTCTGTTTAAGTAAAAAGTTTAAATGATAATTCAAAAATCTCCACAAACACCACAGTCATCACGGCAACCTTCGTCCTTTCCAGAAAACACCTCGGCCTCAGAATCTTCTGAAAGATTATTTGTTTCATTATTATCTCCAGCCTTGACTGTTGGTCTTCCATCCACATTTTTTGAGGTTGTTACACCCAGGAAAGTACGACCAACACCAAAGGTGGAAAAAGACCGACTGCAAAACGAATAAGAGTATTGCTCCATGGAGTCAGAGGAGACACATCAGTATTGACCAGCACACACTACAAAAAGTACTTTTAAGAGGAAGCCAAAAAGAAAACAAACACATAACATAAAAAAAAGGTGACCAACAAACAGAACGATAAATTGAAAAGTGTAGGGAAAGGAAAAGGAGTCGGGAAAGGAAAGAGAAGCGGAAAGAGAAAAGGCAAAAAAAGAAGTAAAACGGATTAGATTCTTCAGAAGAAGCAAGGGATACCGAATGTCTCTTCTGTACTACAGTAGCTTTCAAGCTACTCCAAAGACAATAAAGGCGAAGGGTGGATTAGGTGCGTTGTGTGTCTTAAATGGGGACATGCAGCTTGTGCGGGAGGAGATAGTGACGATGAAGGCGACTTCATTTGCGATATTCAACTTTATATTAATCGTGAAGAAAAAGCTATATGTGTATTTCTTGACAAGAAAATAATCATTTTTAATTAAGATTTGATTTTTCTATTGCTTCATGACATTGAAAAGAAACTTTTGATAGAAATGAGTACTTACTGCCTATTTTTATTTAGAAGAGTTTATTTGTTTACTTATTGTTTGACTAGGTATGTTGTTGGTTGTGTAGTGTACCTTTTAAAAGTGTGTTGCAATATCTAATGTTTAGTTTTGTTGAATGAGTAGTAGATAATTACAAAAAATATCTCTAATGAAACTAAAAGTCTGCAAAAGTTTTGTTTAACTTGCTTACATACTTAAATTGTTATGAACAATACATAATTATGATTAAAATAAGCAGCTGTTTCATTTCGTTGATATTTATTAACATAAGGTATAAAATGATCCCTGGGATTATTTTACCCCTACCCCGGGGATCATTTTATACATAGGTGTGTATAAAATGATCCTTTACTTAACTTTAGCAAAAACCTCTAATACAAAAAAATAATAATTAAATAATAAAAAAATAGTATGCAGTTACATAGATATGTAAATTCACTACCTCTACTAATAGAAATTTTGCGATTTTACCTTCAACTTTAGCCACAGTTAGGTTTTCCCCTTAAGGGGATCATTATACCTCACCTTCCCCTACGTATTATAAGATGGTATTAAAAAACTAAAATTAGTTGCACTACTTTTAGCCTTGAAAGGCGTACAAATATTTATATTTACCCATTTGGTAGTGGCTATATACCTAATTATAAAAATACTTGTAACAAATATATATATATATATATATATATATATATATATATATATATATATATGTAATAAAGAAAATATTAAAACAAGTATTATAAAACAGTCTTATGAACTAAAGTAAAAAATAATGTAATAAACAGATCTGAGAAAGATGGTGTAGATTCTATATTTCATTAAGGTATTCGTTTATCGTTTAATAAGCTTTCTGTATTAAAAACCTACGGAGTGAGATTTGGGTAATTTATTATATATTTTTGGGGCCATACCTAGGAAACTTTTTGACAATAGGGCGGTTAAGTGAATGTCGGATTTAAATCAAACAACATCGATCAACATCATCGAGATGCCATGTGGTGGAAACTTTAGAAGTTATGTGATAGAGACAACTATTCAACGGTATTGCTGACTTCTTTTACATCACCACAATGGTGTATGTATGTGATAAGTTTAATTGCGTAGCACACTATCAGAAAGTAGCAACAGGTTTTTTTATTGATAATATAGTGCTTGACCGCAATCCCGCCTGATGGTAAGCAAGGATGCAATCGTTCATGGTAAAGCGCGCTAATTTATTAATCCTATTCACTCAACTAAAACTGAGTGAATAGGAAGGCAGACGGCAGTTGAGCGAGGTGATGTTAAACCCAACAACACGACCTACGATGCTGCGCCAGGGGATGATAGGTCTGGAGACCTTCCACAAGCAAACTCCCGATATAACAACATTTGGCGCATCGCACCCGGCACACATTGTAGCATAACTGCTCAGACCCGTCCTCCGTACAGCTTTACTAGACATCATACACAACGAATCGCTTGGCGGCAAGTCATTGCCTAGTGGGTGGTAACTTCTGCCGCCAGCTGATTTTATGGCAGAGAAAATAAGCTTATACTCTTCAGCAACATTATCTTATCACGCCATGAGCATTCAAATCTTCCACAATAGCGGCGGTAAGTCCCCTCTTTGAGGAGTGGCTAGAGAGGTGCCACAGCGCCTTCACCTTCCGCCTGGCGCAGGTCCTCACCGGACACGGTTGTTTCGGGAGGTTCCTGTTCCGTTTAAGGCGGGATTAAACGCCAGGGTGTCACCATTGTGTGGATCGCCCTGAGGACACAGTGGAGCATACGGTGGAGGTCTGCCCGGCTTGGGTAGAGCACCGCCGTGTCCTCGTAGCGGCGATCGGCGGCGATCTCTCGCGTCCGACCCTGGTCCAGGCCATGGTCCGGAGCGAGAGTGCATGGCAGGCCGTCACCTCCTTCTGCGAAGCAGTGATGCTGGCAAAGGAGGAGGCGGAGCGCGTGAGGCAACGGGAATCCCAGCGACCTCACGCCACTAGCCGCCGCAGGAGACGCCCTGGTCGGGAGATGACACTAAACTCCCAGCCACCGTAGGCGCGGGCCTGCGGGCGGTGAGCAGTGGGCAGCTCGCCGCTCGGTAAGGACCAGGCCCGAGTCGACGGCGCGTCGTGTTTCACGTGCGCCTCAAAGAGATGTCAGCACGTCGTGACGGAGTCCACGAAGACCGATGCCTCCTGGGTCAGGGTTGCGGGTTGGTTAAACAAGAAACCGTGGCCCTGGCCGCCGCACAGGCAAGTGAAGAAAGACGGGTGGGTTTTAGTCAGTAAAAGTCTGACACGCCCTTCCACTCTGCCCAGAGCGGGAGAAGTCATTTGATGATTTCCCATCCCAACAAAAAAAAAAAGCATTCAATTCTTTCGATCATGTAAAGCACTGTATTGACTACATCTTTCAAATTGATTCAGTTATGATTAAAACCATGTTACGCAATTAGGGTGCTGCTCGACCTGCCTTCCGTTAAACCTATTACTCCTAACACGGTTATGATAGCGTACCGAACGCTCCTCGAACCTCCGTTAAACTAAAGAGATAGTATCGTATAATTGC
This sequence comes from Sesamia nonagrioides, assembly GCA_017933935.1. Taxonomy (NCBI): domain Eukaryota; kingdom Metazoa; phylum Arthropoda; class Insecta; order Lepidoptera; family Noctuidae; genus Sesamia; species Sesamia nonagrioides. Next base: position 595,408 of record JADWQK010002002.1, on the reverse strand, counting down.
ATGCATACGTTGTCCGGTTAAATCGATCTGGCGCATCATCTATATTATGTATGTACCTATTTTTAAGATACAGTTAGATTAGGAGGCATCTGTGATCTATTGCCCTTTATAAGTGGTAGTGGGAAAATTCAAAAACCATGTAGGTATACCTATCGAAAATGTAAACAAATTTATCAAAAATAGCGACGCAACTCGAATAAAAACTGTTTGTTTAGACTTTTTTATATAATGTCAAATACTTTTTGTTTTGTTTAAGCCGTCAAACTGATGTGCAACTGATGGTCATAAGGTTGATGATGATGATTGCATCACTGTTTACCATCAACGATCCTATCACTGCTTACCATCAGGCGGGATTGCGGTCAAGAGCTAGTTTATAATTTATAAAAAAAAAGTTGTCTTCACCCTAATAGGGAAGTTGCTAAGTTCGACATGTGTGACTCATAGTTACATGTTATTTATAATGTTAATTATTTATCAACTGCCATACAGCCGAACCCTATTTACCTGTACATTTTTCGTCGGGTGCCAACGTCTTTATCAATATCAGATGACTGCTATATTTAGGATTGATTGAGCGGCGACTTTGTATAGAAATTATGTACGTGTGTATAAGTATATAGGAACTGTGGGTTATCAGTACTTCTTACTTATCTAAATCAGAAATGAGAAGATCCGCAAAAGAACGAGAGTAACCGGCACAGCCCGAAGAATTACAACACGAAGGATTTAAGTGGCAGTGGGCCGGGCACACTGCCCGTAGGACCGATGCCCGATGGGGCCAAAGGGTTCTTCATTTGCGACCACGCACCAGAAGACGCAGCGCGGGTAGAACCCCGACAAGGTGGACCGACGACTTGGTGAAGTCACTGTAAACCGCTGGATGCGGGAGACGCAGGACCTTACCTACACGACGACCGGTCCTGCGCCTCCCGCATAATTGTAATATAACATAATGTTAATGCATGAAGGATTGTTGGAAACAGTAAGCGGAACAGTTGAAGGGAATAAGACGCCCGACGATGTACGTAAGGATGCCTATGCCTTACTGTAGATGGTGCTGCTATTTCGATTGTTCGACCAGCTAAGACCACAAAAGAAGCGATGGATGGAGCCCCATCAAGGGATGGAGAACTATGTCCAGCAGTGGACGTCTTCCGGCTGAAATGATGATGATTACTTATCCATATATTTAATTTCTAGTAGTAACTAAACTATCTGTTACATAATTTCAATCATTTAAATAATATTGCTAAACCATTGATTTAAATGTTCCAAAAATGTGTGTCCCAAGAACAACGGATACGCAATGACTGTTGTTGAACTATCAAAATGAAAGTCGTTTATGATAGTGTTGCTGCTGCCTGCTGACAGAAAGCAACATAACCCTCAAAAGACTCTCTTAAAATAATAAACTTCTTTTTTTTTAAATACCGTACTAGGCAATATCATTGCGATTCCATCTCACCTTTCTAACTTACTAGCCCATTGTTAACTTAATAGCCCATTGTTAGTAATTGTGTGTTACGCAATAAGGATGCCAGCTGGTTTTAGTAAACACTCCTGCTATTAAAAAGGTGCTTTTTACATCTATCTACACTGGATCCAGAGGCGTAATAATTTTAAGATCATTCACAGCATGATCTCAGTTTGGATCTGTCAAAACTATCTCTAATTTCCCGGGCTATTATGACAATGGTTAAAATTAGTCTTCAAATGTCCCAGCTTGCAATCCCTCATAAAATATAGGTCTAACACCGACCTGGTCTATTTAAGCTCATTAATAGTAGCTAGTAGCTCAGTAGTTAGGATGTAGCTACACGATAAGTGATACATGCACCTCTGGCCTTATAGACAAATACAAAGCTGCATTGTCTCCTCAAAGGCCCTTTCAAACATGGTAACACTTTGGTCAAAGACGCAATATCATAAAGGAGATCTCTGAGCTTGTCAAAGCATTTCTGTTTCGTCAGGGATACATTACTACTCACAGTTTGCAGTTATAGTTAAAATATTAACCACTAGAGGCCGCCAGCGATTTCGCTCGCGTGGTTTAGTTATGTTCCGCTCCTATTGGTCGCGACGTGATGTTATATAGCCTAAAGCTTTCCTGGATTAAAGGGCTATCCAAGGCAAAAATAATTTTTCAAATCGGACCAGTAATTCCTGAGATTATCGCATTCAAACAAACTCTTCAGCTTTGTATATTAGTATAGATTTGACATGTCAAAGTGCCTTAAAAGTTGAGTGATACAATACGCTACACAGTATTCAGCATGTTTATTTGTGAGATAAACATGATTTTATTCGATCCATATCATACTTTGAGCTTTTACTGTTCCTACAGAAAATTCAATACTAATCATGTCCAATTGCCATGTCACTTTCGCAAAATCTGACCCATCTTTCCTTCCAAACAGATCGTTAATTTTAATAATATTGTCTTGACCGAGACGTAATACATTATCTGAAGTACGCCTGGCATCCGCCGGATTCATTGATATTTGGACGACTGTGAAACGTCCAGTAATCACCAATTAATTCTCATTTACTATCATAAAACACGCGGAACGTCTGCGTAATTAGCAGAACTGATTGCTTCCGTGTCCAATAATATTCTCATCTCAAATATTAAGAAATAAAAGAAAAAGACTTTCAGAATTATGACTGGAGGCTGGGAGCTAAATTGATTCTGATGAAAAAAAGACGTAACATTAAATATTAAATTATTTAAAATAACAAACTCAACAAAGTAATATCTTTTAAATTCACATAAATAAATCAATAAATCGTCTTCCGGGTTTAACAACAGATGTGACATCATTTTTGTTAAAGTTACTGACAATCTGGCTCATTTCCACTCAACTCAAACACGATCTAGCGAAAATTTATATCTTTGTTTTGTCTTTTCATCTGACACCCGTAACTAATGACCTCGGTACGATTAATACATTCGTGTGTAGATCACTATTATAGCAATCGCAATTTCTTACGAAAGCAATTTGTAACAGTGAGTTGATTAATTATTACAAAATACATCATTAACCATATTTATGTTTGTAAGGCACAACTGAAGAACATAATATTATGATCCAATTAACAATCGATTAAATATGATAAACCTATATCTAACATCAAAAGCGTCAATGCGTCACTTGGCACACTAATTAAAAACGACTAGGAATTTGTCAATACAATGCACGGTCAGCGTATTGACAGAACATCATTGGCAGCGAGTCGCACCAACATAGCGCTTGCGACAGCCAGGTGGGGTCAAAGGGAGATAAATCGGGAGGCTGCGTACGACACCGGGGACGGAGCTGACAGTCGTAGCCGAACGAGCATCCGTACCACACGTTTCTCCAAACCCAGTTAGGTCTGTGATGAAGTGCCGGGACCGGTCGTGACAATAGTGAAGTTCTTTTAGCAAGTGTCGTCAATAACCTTGTGGTTTTTCACCGCAGAGTACCCCTTTACGAGATGTGGGACGACGCAGATGTTGAAGAAGAAACCCCTGCGCCGGCGCCGGCACCCGAGGAGGCACCCGCAGCAGCCGCCGAGCCTGCTGCGGCCCAGCCTGCCCAGGCCGAACCCGCCCCCGAGACCGTCCAGGGCACTGAACCTCCGAAACTATTATTTAAACACTGGATCAGGTGACTAACAACATTTAATCTAACTCTCCTAAACTAAACAATTCGCCGAAATGTGTAAACAAAACAGTTTGTAAATTTATTTTTCCCTTATATAAATACTTTTAACAAATTGGAAGTAATTATATTATGTAGCTTCGATATCCATGCTAAAATTTCGGTAGGTAAACACTTCTCTTTATTTTGAGTGGTATATTTGTAACGAGCCGCCCTCACATTACAGGCCCAAATTCCTTCAATACAACTACCTGTACGACTACCAGCACAATTACTACAACGACGTGATCAACTACCTGGACAGGCGGAACAAGGGGCTGCCCGTGGAGAGGCCGCGCGCTCAGACGTGGGGCGAGCGCGTGCTCCGGACCTACCTGTCCAAGGGCTCCAGCATCAGAACCCAGCAAAAAGATACCTCCCTCCTTCGCCACATATCAACGGGCGCCAGGTTCCATCGCTACCACAGCAAGTCCCTCATCTCGAGGAAGTATTCCAGACTCGGATTTAACACCGTTTCCATCTAGCTTCGCTCTAACACCCTCGCTTGACCTCGCTTCAGCGGACCCACTCCGGAGTGCCGGCGTGACCTTTGTGTCGATGTTACAGGATTTCGCTGGCGTGATGCAGCATCAGCGGCGCCGCTGCAACGGTACAAACAGTAACACTAACTCGGAAGCCGTCCGCATTCCTCTTTTAATATCTGTCTTATTTGTGTAAGACAATAAAACTTTAAGTTAATTTACTTGGTTTCATTTGCTTGCGTTATCCCTGTAGGTACCTATGACTCTCTATAGCAGTCTTAATATCTAAGAAATGCTTAATATGTCTTATGCAATGCGACAGCTACATTAAATCATCTTTGCGATCTGAGTATTATTAATAGTAGTAGTATAATAGCTATAATCATTTTAATCAAAACACAAGATTAAATTTGTTACCTAACATGCACATGAGAATTGAGTCTGTTAAGATATTAAACTAATTGCAAACATAGACACATAGTACTAAGACAACACCTGAACGCGGCAACTAAACATTTTCCAAGCCATGATATATGGCCGTGTAGATACAACTAAATATGTTCAGTCTGGATTATGAAGTATAGCAACATGTGTACATGTAGTGTATTTCAATTAGCGAACACTCCGAATATACCGAAGCACCTGGACTGACATCCAATCCATTTCAAAAAGATAACCAAAAACTTTGTGTGTATGTATGTGTGTAATTTGTGTTTTGAATCCACTGTAGAGGAACAGATCGTCAAAGAATATAATGGTGAAAATTTTTTTGAACAAGCTCACTGAAAAGCTTTTAAACTGTCCCCATTATAACACATTACATACTCTTCAACGTTAATTACACACATACATAGATTATAAGACAACACAAATAGACATAATCAGAAAATAATCCCGAGACATTTTCCCGTACAATACTAAAGAATAATAATAATCTCGCAATCGATTCTCGACAACGACTAATAAGGGATATTAGATTAATATCCATATAAATGGCTCCCATTAACTTCGCTTAGAATAATAAATCTGTGCGTTGATATCTTAATCAAAGTGATTTATGGGTGAATAATTAAAATTATTTTTGCATAAATCAAGTGCATATCGTCGAAAATTTTCAATGTAACTGAATAATTTGACTAATGTATATTCAACTCACAAAAGCAAGTTTCTGTATGATTTATTGGCAATATATGTATCGTATATAAATACATATAAACATAGTCGTCGTTAAGGAATGACTAATAACATTAATGGTAAATGAAGTGTTTGAAACATAATGCTGTTATAAAGTATCTGTGTCAGTATTCTGTCACGACATGAAGCCTGCAGTAATATGGATCTTAATACAAGACGTTCAATGTCACAATCGTGTGACACACGTAGTGGGCGCACACAAAATTTCAATGTCGAGATATCTAAAATAACTTATCTTTGACAGTTCAGTGAATGTAATCACTTGGGCATGCGCCAAGCATTGAGCTACCTAACAGGTAAAGTGGGCGATCGGCCAAATTGAAGATAATTAAATGTTACAATGACCAAGGGAGCCCAGACATCGATTGGGTACTCAATGTTTATAAATAGACGCTCAATACGCTACATCAATGCTCTCGAAGTGTTAATTACTCCACTACGAGTGTTTAGGTAATTGTTTCCCGGAAAATTCATTCAAACTTCGTGTTTTGTGCACTTCGTTCCGCATTCGAAAATTCCACAACTATATTAACTAATTCAACTAAAAGTAAGTTTTGTTTAATTAATTTCAAAATGTAACTAAATGGTTCCACTGAGGAAATTATTATGTCACTGGTCTCCATTAACATAATTAGAGAAATATTATATATTTCGAGAAAAGTTCGGTTTTGAAAGTCTTTCTATTAATCTAATAACAGTATTGGTTATGGAAACAGAAAGTTAGGTAAATGTGGGTAATTTTGTCCCATTTATCCTAAACTACCAACCCGTACTGGGTCCGCGTGGTAAATTTCGTTCCACTCCCTCTCATCTAGAGGAGGCCTCTATCCCAGTCATCATTTCAGCTGAAAGACTTCCACTGCTGGACAAAGGCCTATCCCAAGGATCTCCACGGCTACCGGTCCTGCTCCTCTCGCATTCAGCGGTTTCCCGCGGCCTTCACCAGGTCGTCGGTCCCCCTTGTCAGGGGCCTAGCCACGCTGTGTCTTCCGGTGCGTGTTCGCTACTCGAGAACCCGTCGGCCCAATCGGATGTATGTTATGTGTCTTAAACTACGAGGGATTTATAAACTGCATCGGTATATTCGAGCTAAGGCCGTCGTATAAAGAACTTTTTCTTTCACTTTTCTTTCTTGTGCTTCATAAGCAGACTTGAAATCGCTAAGAGAACCTAGATAATTCATAAATGTATAATGCACTTTAAGTACTTAGTAGTAAAGTTGAATGTACAGAATATCTTAACATCCTTCTGTCACTGATGATGATAAAATCGATTGTCAATTATTCGAGAGAGCTGAACCAATAACCGAGACACTGCATCATCCGTCTGCCTCACTTCTGCGGACGAGGCTCATCAATTCATTCACAAATGACCGGATAATTGATGGATCTGGCAGACGAGTGAATTTTAATTACTGCCCGTATTGTACCTTTCGATTTTACAGATGTAAAGGAAGTAATTTGGGTCATCAGTTTTTGAACGGACAACTACATTAATTGTTTTTCAGCTTTGTGAATAGGGATGCGGGAGAAGTATCTACTCGTACATATTGGCAAAACATACCGTACTATCATATTTTTATGGTGTACCGTACTATCATATACTTATATTCCAGTGATAAATAAGATAGAACTGTGAGGGACTCGTGGCTAAATAATAATATTTCACAATTCAAGTTACCAGGTTAGGTTAAGCCTGGGACCTAGAGGCGAAAGTACTCGCGTCATTGTACCGATGGCGCGAGGAAGAGCGGACACGGGGCTCCAGTCCGGCGCAGCGGCAGATCCGGCTGCGCCGAGAGGAGCTCCGTCAGGTCCTGGTGGCGAACTGGCGGCAGAGGCTTATGCGCCCTAGCCGGCCGGCCTCGCTACCGTCGAGGCGATACGGCCAGTACCGACGACTGGCTCGGGAGAAGGCACGGCTCCCTGTCGTTCAGGGTGACGCAGGTACTGTCGGGGCACGGCTGCTTCGGCAAGTGCCTGCGTCGCTTAGGCAGGGAGCCGGACGCTCGGTGCCACTACTGCGCCCAATGCGGGGAGGACACGGCGCAGCATACGCTCGCCGAGTGTGTAGCTTGGGAGGAGCAGCGCCGTGTCCTCACAAATGAAGTAGGAGGCGACCTGACACTGCCGGCAGTAGTGCGGAGGATGGTCGGTAGCGCAGTGTCGTGGGACGCGGTGGTGTCCTTCTGCGAGGACGTGATGTCGCAGAAGGAAGCTGCGGAACGGGAGAGGGAGATCTCAACTTCCTTCCCGGGCCGCAGAAGACGCACCGGGCGCCGAATAAGGGCGAATGACGCCCTCTTCCGACCCTCATGAATGTGTCCAGGGGCGAAGGATAAGGGGAAGTCCCCGCCCCCTATTCGATGGACCCCGAGGCGGAGGCGCGTGCGAGTGTCGGCGCGCGCCTCTGAGGTGATGCACGGGGTAGTTTAACACCCCACTACCCCCTGCAGGAGACGAGGCCCGGACAGACCGGGCCAGCACGAGAGGGTGGGGCTGTGGAAGAATTAAGACTCCCGCGGCTCCACGCGCGCTCGTGATAGAAGAGATACCGGGGTGGTTTTAGTCAGTAAAAGTCTGACAGACCCCGTCGCCCACGTCACCACTTAGTCTGTCGATGGGCATCTTTACATACGTTCATGTACGGAAAATAACGAAGTTTAACCAAACCAGCAGTGAGACTGGTAAAGCGGGCCCCAGACTCCAAAACCTAAAAAGCTTCGGATGCGACTGGGATTAACGCGGAGATGTTGATGATGATGTGTAGAGTACTGCAGCCACATTTGGGTGGTGGCAAAATGCCACCTGAAAAGTTTGGATTCAGTGGAGAGGCTTGCGAAGAGGCTAATTGGCGACCCAGATTTGGTTCAAGACGGTCTCCAAAACCTGGAGCAGAGGCGAAGAGTAGCCAGCCCGTCGGTGTTCTATAGGATGCATTTTGGAGGGTGTGGGAGTGAACTGCATGACTTAATTCCCCCATCTCCGTTCCACCATTGGACGACTCGTTGTTGCGCGAGTATCCACCCTTATGTTGTTGACAACGGCGGACCAAGCGTTTCATCTCGTCTTTTATACCGCGTACATCGAGGGACTGGAACAATTTGCTAGCGGCTGGGTTTCCGTCTGACTAAGTACAATTTCAGTGCTCGCAGCTAGTATACACATATGAATATATTCTATAAATATACAATAAATATATTTTTATAAATAAAATTATAAAGTAGTGCTTGACCGCAATCCTGCCTGAAGGTAAGCAGTGATGCAATCGTTGATGGTAAAGCGCGCTAGTTTATTAAGAGCCTATTCACTCTAGCCTTGAAGACGCTCAAATTGTAATCCGACGGAAACACCGCCGCTGGGAAATTGTTCCAATCCCTCGATGTACGCGCTATAAAAGAAGAAGCGAAAAGCTTCTTCCGGATCGTAGTGGTGTTAACAACGTAAGGGTGGAAACTCGCCGTACAACAGGTCGTCCGATGGCGGAACGGAGATGGGGGAATTAAATCATGCAACTCCCTTGCACACTCACCAAAATGGTTCCTATAGAACACCGAAAGGCTGGCTGCTCCAGGCTTTGGAGACCGTTTACATATCATTCTCCGATTGAACAGTTGTTTAGTCAAAACGGATGAAAAATACGGTTTTGTGGTAATAAAGTTAGTATCCTATTGTTAGCGTCGCGTCATTACCCCCCTCTTCCTCGAACCCGCTTCCATCAATCACGTTGACAACAGTTATAGGTTGTTATAAATTGATGTTATATTTGAACTGAAAACCTCTCTGTTTAATGCATACCGTGCCAGCCTTTGTTTAAGGCTACACTTTAAAATGTTAAAACAATATGAAATCTTTAGCAGGTCAACTACAGCAGGTGAACCTACCCGAAACTATCAAATATTTTCCAATCAATGTTAAATCTTCATGATTTAGTGATAAGATAGATTTTGGTGAGTGTGCAAGGGAATTCCATGATTTAATTCCCCCATCCCCCTTCCACCATCAGACGACCTGTCGTACGGCGAGTTTCCACCCTTACATCGTTAACACTACTACGATCCGGACGAAGCGTTTCGCCCCCTACTTTTTACCGCGTACATCGAGGGACTGGAACAATTTGCCAGCGGCGGTGTTTTCGTCGGACTACAATTTGAGTGTCAAGTTCAAGGCTAGAGTGAATAGGCTCTTAATAAACTAGTACGTTTTACCATCAACGATTGCGTCACTGCTAACCATCAGGCGGGATTGCAGTCAAGCGCTAGTTTATAATAAAAAAAACCGGCCAAATGCGAGTCGGACTCGCACACCGAGGGTTCCGCCGTACAAACGTAGCGGTTAACAATTTATGACGTACTAGCTTTCCGCCAGCGGCTTCGCCCGCGCGGAGTTCGGTTATATCGCGCTGTTTAAATTCCCCTCGGGAACATCAAATTTTTCCGGGATAAAAGGTAGCCTATGTTCTTTCTCAGGGTCTAAAGATTGTCTGTGCCAAACTTCATCAAAATCGGTTGAGACGTTTAGGCGGGAAAGCGTAACAGACCGACAGAGTTACTTTCGCATTTATAATACTAGCATTGATTTAGAATTTTTCACAGTTTAGAGGCAATTAGATTTAAGAAGTGTTTGATATGAATTTCAACTTTAATATCTCTACGCGTTCATGTGAAAAAGGGTAGGTAGTAAGTTTATAATTATTAAAAAATATTTTATGTCATGTAAGCAAAAATAATATTTTAATATTTTATGTAACTTCAAATTTATCATTTTCACAATTTTTCCTTTATCAGTCTGTACTATAATATAACGTTGACAGCCTCCGTGGCGTAGCGGTAGCGGACGCGGCCGCTGCGCAAGGTGGCGCGGGTTCGATCCCCGCACAGTGCAAGTATTTGTATGCATGAATATGAATATTTGCACTGGTCTGGTCGTGCCTCGGAAAGCACGTTTTGCCGTTGGTCCCGGTTGCCATACGAACATCTAATGGCAGCGGTTACGGGTTGTTGGAGCCCTCAAAAATCCAACAATTGGTCTAACTGCAATGCTTCGATGTCGCCTTCGGGTTGTGGAGGTCAGACGGCAGTCGCTTCACGGAAAATGTCGAAGTTTAGCCATATCAGCAGTTGGACTGGTAAAGCGGACCCAGACTCCAAAGCTGAAAAGGCTTCGGATGCGACTGGGATTAACGCTGTGATGATGATGATGACTATAATATAACGTTGCTTCGTGCCGAATTTCAAGATTCTGAGTTCACGGGAAGTACCTTGTAGGTTTTGATTCCCTAGCGTGTAACAGAAATTCGTCTAAGGTGTCGGTATAAACTGCTGTATCTTTTGATCGCTTTAACTTACAAGTTTGATTTTTTCACTGCTTAAAGGGACAATAGACCTAGGTATTTGGTATATATTTCATTTTGATACCTTTATTAGTTCGTGAGAAATAAGGTAGTAAGTTTCATTTTATTAAAATATGTTTATTATATTATATAACTAAAAAAATTTGATTTTCGCAATTTTTCCTATATTTCCATTATATGACAATCCTTCATGCCAAATTTCAAGATTCTGAGTTTACGGGAAGTATCCTGTAGGTTTTGATTCCTTTGCGAGTGTCGAAAATTTGTTGAAAATATCGACATATCGGCTGTATCTTTTGATTGGCTTGGCTTAGAAGTTTGATATTTTCACAGCTTAAACGGAAAATAGACCTAGGTATTTGGTATAAATTTCAATTTGATAACTTTATTCGTTCGTGAGAAATAAGGTAGTAAGTTCTATTTTATTAAATTATGTTTATTATATTATATAAGTAAAAAAATGTGATTTTCGCAATTTTTCCTATATTTGCATTATATGACAATCCTTCATGCCAAATTTCAAGATTCTGAGTTTACGGGAAGTATCCTATAGGTTTTGATTCCTTTGCGAGTGTCGGTAATTTGTTGAAAATATCGACATATCGGCTGTATCTTTTGATTGGCTTGGCTTAGAAGTTTCATATTTTCACGGCTTAAAGGGACAATAGACTTAGGTATTTGGTATAAATTTCAATTAGATAACTTTTTTCGTTTGTGAGAAATAAGGTAGTAAGTTCCATTTTATTAAAATATGTTTATTATATTATATAACTAAAAAAATGGGATTTTCGCAATTTTTCCTATATTTGCATTATATGACAATGCTTCATGCCAATTTTCATGATTCTGAGTTTACGGGAAATATCCTGTAGGTTTTGATTCCTTTGCGAGTGTCGAAAATTTGTTGAAAATATCGACATAATCGGCTGTATCTTTTGATTGGCTTGGCTTAGAAGTGTGATATTTTCACTGCTTAAAGGGACAATAGACCCGAGTATTTCATGTGAATTTCAGCTTGATACGTCCACGCGTTCTTGAGATAAAGGGTCTTGACAGACAGACAGACAGACAGACAGACGGACAACAAAGAGATCCTATAAGGGTTCCGTTTTTTCCTTTTGAGGTACGGAACCCTAAAAAAGAAGTTAAAAATCTAATAAAGAAATTTGACAGATTGTAATAGCTTGATGTTTGTTGATTATTCTTAAGTCAATAAATAAAGCCCTGAGGATTTATTTTGCCTACGTAAAGCATCGACTTTAAAACTAACGTGGCTACGGCTATTACGGCTTACGGCCTATTATTTTTTTGGTTTCGCGGTGAAATTCTCATTGACGCCCTACATCGTAGAATGACAGAGGAGTATTTTGGATCCTTACCGGCTCTATCTATAGATAGAGCCGGTAAGGCGAGAGGGGGGTGAGCTATAGCTCGGGGTGTAAGATTCATATAAGCTTTCTCCGCTCTTACGAATTTACCACTCACGAGCTTTGTAGCATACAAAAATAAAAATATTTTATTGACTTATAAAACTGAATATGGTATATATACAACGTTATTTTTTTTATGCTAAACCTGAATATAGTTTTTCGAGAATAAGCAACAGAATGGATTCCAGTCATTTTTACACCATGTTATATTTTTCCCAAATTGATTTAGAAATTGTTCCTGTTTGGATACCGAGCACGCAAACGCAGCTTTACGATAGTTCATAGTACTCGTGCGCGCAACAACTGACGCCACAGGTCAATGCCCCGCGCTCGCCTGCACTCGCGGACCTTTGATCATTTTTTTGTTGGGACAACCAAGTAGAATAGCAAGTTCATAACTTTGTGGTTTTTCAATATATGTTTTTGAAATTTTGTACATAAATTCTTTACATAAAAATACTTGACACGTTATTCGGGTTTCGCATAAACAAAAAATAATCCATACTAATATTATGAATGCGAAAGTAACTCTGTCTGTATGTCTGTCTGTTGCGCTTTCCTGCTTAAACCTCTCAACCGATTTTGTTGAAAATGGCACAGACAATCTTTAGTCCCTGAGAAAGGACATAGGCTTATTGAAAAAAAAATGATATTCCCGAGGGAAATTTAAAAAGCGCGACATAACCGAATTCCACGCGGGCGATTTGGTTGGAAAGCTAGTCCATACTAATATTATAAATGCGAAAGTAACTCTGTCTGTCTGTCTGTCGGTCTGTCTGTCTGTCTGTCTGTCTGTCTGTCTGTCTGTCTGTCTGTCTGTCTGTCTGTCTGTTACGCTTTCCCGCTTAAACCTATCAACCGATTTTGATGAAATTTGGCACAGACAATCTTTAGACCCTGAGAAAGAACATAGGCTACCTTTTATCCCGGAAAAAAATCATGTTCCCGAGGGAAATATAAAAAGCGCGATATAACCGAACTACACGCGGGCGAAGCCGCGGGCGGGAAGCTAGTGTTGAATAAAACTGTAATTATAGCCACACTATTGAATTAGAGCGTTCCCATATTGATAGTGATGACGAGTTAATAAATAAATAAATAAATAATATAATAATAACGATAACCACTGTCATGGTACATGTCGTCAGGAGTTACCCAGCTCATAGCAGTAAGCTGGGTACGAATACAGACTCAGGACTGCTACTAAAACATGCCTGACGAAAACCCGCAATATCATTTTGCGCAGTTTTGAGAATCCAACCTAAAATCCCATGCTCAGTGATATCTGTTTATAAATAATGATTTCATACCGCGCTTTATCCGAAGAAAGCTACTGTAGGATAGGACTCCTTGTGATCTTGAATTGACAAGACTCGAGATGTAAACCTTGCCATGTCCATCCATATCACAAAACAGAGACTAAAGCTCCTTATTCAATCAGTCAACTCATCATCATCATCAACCTTTTTTTTAGCATCCCACTGCTGGGCAAGGGTCTCCTCTCATACAGAGTAGGATTGAGCCTAATCACCTTGCTTGCTCAATGCAGGTTGACGATTTCAGACTTAAAGTCCAGGTTTCCTCAAGATATTTTCAGTCACCTTTTAATCATTGGTGACTAAGATATACTTAGAAATGACATATAACTTAGAAAAGTTACATTGGTAATTGCCTGACCTGGAATTTAACCCGCTCATACTTGAAAGGCTGGTGTTTTAACCACTAGGCTAACCAACTGTGCCTATCGTCATCCACTCCTTAAAGAAATCTCCCAACTTCGAAACAACAGCCAGTCTTTTACCTTTCACATTCAGCCTTTTTTTTTTTTGTTCCGGGGTGGAAAATCCTCAATGAATATCCGCCGCCCTGGGGTGGGTGACGGGATCTGTCAGACTCCTACTGACTAAAAGCCACCCCGGTGTCTCTCAGGTCACGTGCGCACGGAGCCGCGGGAGTCCTTGATTCTGCCGCGGCCCCACACTGTCTGTCCGGGCCTCGCCTCCTGCACGGGGTAGTGAGGTGTTAAACTACCCCATGCATCGCCTCTGAGACGCACGCCGAAACACGCGCGCGCCTCCGCCTCGGGGTCCAATGAATAAGGTTCCGTAGACTTCCCATGTCCCTCGCCCCTGGACCCATTCATGGGGGCTGAAAGAGGGCTTTATCCGCCCTTCCTCGGCGCCCGGTGCGTCTTCTGCGGCCCGGGAAGGGAGTTGAGATCTCCCTCTCCCGTTCCGCAGCTTCCTTTTGCGGCATCACGTCCTCGCAGAAGGACACCACTGCGTCCCACAACTCTGCGCTACCGACCATCCTCCGCACTACTGCCGGCAGCGTCAGGTCGCCTCCTACTTCGTGTGTGAGGACACGGCGCTGCTCCTCCCAAGCCACACACTCGGAGAGCGTGTGCTGCGCCGTGTCCTCCCCGCATTGGACGCAGTGGTGGCGCCGAGCGTCCGGCTCCCTGTCTATGCGTCGCAGGTACTTGCCGAAGCAGCCATGCCCCGACAGTACCTGCGTCACCCTGGACGACAGGGAGCCGTGCCTCCTCCCGAACCAGTCGTCGAGTACTGGCCGGATCGCCTCGATGGCAGCGAGGCCGGCGATGGGGCGCATAAGCCTCTGCCGCCAGTCCGCCACCAGAACCTGACGGAGCTCCTCTCGGCGCAGCTCGATCTGCTGCTGCACCGGACTGGAGCCCCGTATCCGCTCTTCCTCGCGCCATCGGTACAATGACGCGAGTACTTTCGCCTCTAGGTCCCAGAGCGGGGATCCGGCCAGGACGCAAGCCGCCTCGTAGGAAATCATACGATACCCGCGGACGACCCTGACGGCATTCAGCCTGTTCCAGCTACCTTATTATCTAATCTCCAACTGACTTGACTGCACGATTAGCGCAATGGTTAAGTCCACAACACATCTGGTCCACTGGCGTTTGGAATTTGTGCAAACACGGTATAACACTATGACTCCGTGTGGCTAATTTCACCCTTACCCGGCAGTTACAGTAACTTTAACTATGTAAATACTTGGTAGCTAGGAGCATTAAATAAAACAATAAATGGATACAATTAAAAATTTATTTTATAATTACCCTGTGTCATAAATATATGACAAAACAATCTCCTAACTTACCTAGTCGATTTCCTGACTCACTCCGTCTCGGGTCGGAGTGGGACAGGGAATCCACATGAGACAATTCATCAAGCGACCCTGAGCTTGCTTGCTTGCTTGCTTGTTTTAGTAAGCTAAGATTAGCTTTACCGTCTAAACGCCCGGTTACAGATCTCTTGCAGCAGTAGCAAAAATCATTTAATTAACCTGTTGCTTTTATTCTTCTCTGCAGCTTGGAATCTGGGAGCAGCGGAGGCGTAGTGGTATCGGCCGTGACTTCAAGTTGTAGGTATTTTTATATTCAAAATCCATCAGGCATTTTGTGTAAATTATTTCATCACCACTGCTCTCAAAACGATGAAGAAAAACATCGTGAGGAAATCGGCATGTCCTAGAGCTAAAAACTTCGAAGAATTGCGGCCCACTTCCTCTCACCGAGAGGAGGCCTGTGTCCCAGGATTGGGAACATTATAAGCTTAACGGCACATGGCCATCATCAGAAGAAGTTGGCGCTACAAAAGTATCATCTAGGGAAGATGGCCATAATTAGAAGGAGTTAGCGGTACAAAAGTATCATCTGGGGAAGCTCCGTCTTTATTTAGCAAGGGATCCTTTGTAGGCGTAGGTTATCGGGCAAGGAGATAATCAATTATATCGATACAATAATTTTCCTAAGAAATAACGTTCCACTTGACACGAGTCGCACATTCTAGATAACCGTTGACCAGCTGTCACCAGTCCCCGTTGTTTCTTCTTTTGTGCCAGTGTCGGGTGTTACGTTAAGGAATCACTACACGATTACATTACATTTCGTACAGAAATTAGAAAATCGATTAATCGGATAACTTAAAACTATATCGCTATCAGACGGTGCTCAGAGCCGATAAGCTGATTATTTAGCTTTATGATCATTTTTTATGATTAAGTAATGGAGAATATTTTGTCATTTCACGAAACTGCCCTTGAGAAGAGTAAGCAAAATACTGTGAGCCAATTAATATCCCAAAAGCTGGAACAGATACGACCTTTCTGTGAAAGGAAGTGAACCATAACCACAACGCCGGCCCATTGCGGCGGGATAATTTCATAACACACTAACAGTAGCAACGGTTTTCATTCTGACTGTTCTACAACATTCATTGCGATATAAACGTTTTAGAGCAGACAAATTTTCGAAGTGATTTTGCAATAGCCTTCAAAATCATGCAGATTGGGATTGAAAATGTTTTATGCAATAAGGATGTAATTAAGTGAATCCAGCATTTTCTTAATTTCTGGTTCCATGGTTTTCTTGTAAGAATTAAAATCAGTTTTAGTAGTTTAAGAATTGATCATTAGTTGACGTGAGAATTTGCAGTACTGTCACGCATGACCGGACGAATTAGTTTATCATTTTAAGATTTTTTGGCAGCCTGACACGGCATACCTATCAATCAACTTATTAACTAAGTGTATAATGCCAAACAAAACCTCGTAATACGCTATCGATGGACATACAACTACTAGTATGAGGATCGATCTTAGTATCAGTTGGAGTTAGCTATCACGCTTATCATTAGTAATTTGATATTGTCATAACAGATGCAGTTTGTGGTAATATCAACTGACCGGTAATTAGGACTGTTCATTAATACTAAATAGGTAGGATACTCCTCCGACACAGATATGTTCAAGATATCATTGAATATCTATCTACTTATCTCGTGGTTGCAAATAATAGATTTGTAGCATATATTTTATCTTATAATAAAAAGAATCTAGTTCTTCATAAATACAATGAAGCTTAAGACTAATAAGCAATTTAAATCTTACTCGGTTCGCAGAATTGTGATTGAAATCTCTGAGCGGAACCTATTACTCTATTTTTACTTAGGAACTACTCAAGTCTTTTTTTTTTTAAGTGAGCTTGTATAGCCTGATTCGAAGCTACGAGGAATAGTGAAATGTACTCAAATTATTGTCGAATTGATTAAAAATAAAAACAACATTTTAAGACACGTATCAGACCGTTAGAAGACAGACACACTGTAGATATTATTACACAAATTAATAGTGCTGCTAGAATTGAATTTTGGAACGTAATGACATACCGCAAGAGAAGGTGTTGAATTTTAATAAACTGAAACATTATGTGTCTTGAAATGACCTTGGCGTGTCAAGAAAAGAGTATTTTTTTAATTATAGGCCATTTTAATCCCGTTGAGTACAGATATAGAAGGTGTAGGTATATTTATAACAACAACCAATTTAATACAAGCAGTGAAAACGCAGGAGTAAGCATACATTAATTATGAAAACATGTTGTTTCAGTGCATGATATAATTATTTAGTTTGGAATGCAAAACAAACGCACGATTTATTCGCGTTTGATTAGATACAGGTGAACAAGAAGCGTTACAAGAAGCGCGGACTACATCTAGTATGCACAGTATATTAATAGAACAAAGGCTACGATTGCATATGAATTATACAGGGTTAAATGAAATTAGCGCGCGAAATTACGCAGATGCCGCAGACGTAATGGATAACTATATCTAAGGTAAAATCTATTTCCAAATATTTCAAATTTATTTTACTTCAAGTTAAACAAATACCAAGTTTATTTCAATGCTGATAAAGTTGATTTTAGATTGACTAGTACTCTTGGAAACAGTTATGAAAATGTTTGAAGTTGTAGTAGTAAACTGTAGTTTATAATGAACGAGTTATTTTTCTATAAACTTATATTTGTTTACAATTTTTGGGGAATGAGTCACGATTTCAAATTGCATTGTTTTATTTTAAAATTATATACTAACGCTTCATTGCAACCCCGCCTGACGGTAACCAGTGACGCATTCGTTGATGGTAAAGTGCCCTAGTTTATTAAAAGCCTATTCTTGAAAAAAAAAAAAAACTGAATGAATAGGACGGAAGACGGCAGTTGGGCGAGGTGATGCAATATTAAACCCAACAACTCTACCAACAATACTGCGCCAGAGGGAGATTGATCTGGAGACCTTCTACGACCAAACTCCTGACACATTTGGCGCATCGAACCCGGTACACTTCGCAACACAACTGCTCAGACCCGTCCTCCGCGCGGCTTCACCAAACATCATGCCGAAACACAACAAATCGCTTGGCGGCAAGACTTTGTCTGGTGGGTAGTAACTACCACCGAGAAAATTGTATTGAAGTATAAACCTGCTCAATCCCGAATAATCTGAATACATTATTCATGAATCATACGTACAAAAGCTGAAGACCTGGATTTATGCCCCGTGCATGTTGACTGACGATCAAGTCGCCTCAAACTTCGCACCAATCAGAGACTAACAACTAAGCTGTGAAATCCTCTCAATTCCCCAACTAGTTTGATTAAATGCCACGCTCAGGTAGTTTAGCAATTCCACTAAATTAAATTTACAATTAAAATAGCCGAGTGTGAGTGACCTGACTAGATCCCGAATATTCAATAAACAAATAAGCCGTACGGAGGACAGGTCTGAGCAGTTGTATTGCGATGTGTGCCGGGTACGATGCGCCAAATGTTATTGTGTCGGTAGTTTGATCGTGAACGGCCTCCAGATTAATCTTCCTCTGGTGCAGCAAGCAGCGTTGGACGTGTTGTTGGGTTTAACATTGCATCACCTCGCTCATAATAGGCTTAATAAACTTTTGCGCTTTACCATCAACGATTGCATCACTGCTTACCATCAGGCGGGATTGTAGTCAAGCACTAGTTTATAATTACTAAAAAAAAAAAAAGATATATCTCACCTGTAGTTCATATCAAAATCAAAGTCAGTCACCACATTTCCTCCATAGGGAGTTTTAAGAACAACTGAAATCATTCTTTAATGGAATACCAATATGTACAAAATTCAACAGAACATATTTCCAATCAGTACCTTGCATAATATTTCAGTTATGAAACCCGATTTGGAATTGAACAACTTCATTAACTGCATACCCTTTAGGCAACTGTGTGAGGTTCAAATTCCAGACTAGCGCATGGCACATTGCACATTTCACATTACCTGGAGACAGCATTGATACAACCGAATTCTCGGTAATTGAAACTCGTGCATTTGATGTATGTATTCAATTGATATCATGTACAACGTATACAATATGTGTTAGTATGGTATTGATGAATCCTTTCATCTGGTATTCAACCTACAGACGTCAGAGGTATTATCGCTAAACCACTTTAGATTACATTTCATACAGACTGGATTTAAATTAAGCCCTGTACGTCACATAGTTATGACTGAATTCAATAAATCAATGGGATCGGCTGCCTTTTGAGAGCATCTAAACCTTGGCCTTAGAGTCCGTTAAAATAATAAAACTGTTTATTAGGTGCCACTGATATTTTTTTATTTCTTTTTATTATCAAATTGCAAATGTTAATTTATTTGTCTTTTCATTCCATAATATACAAGACTTAAAATTATAATAGATATTTATATGTAAATAAATAAAACAGCAAGGGTAAAGAAAGGCATCAAAAGCTACATCCGCATCGCTTTTAGCACAAAAAATGCACAAAAGTCTGGCCAGCCCTCATGGTCATTGGTCATGTAAGTAGTACAAATACCTAGTCAGTTTTTCCAAATTTCACCCAGCTTTAACCTTTACGCAGTCCTGTATCTCTTACGATCATACTGGGGACGAGATTTGTCATTCAGACGGGCCGGTGATCTATGTAGTCATTAATCAATACATGCGCCCAAAAATGTAACAGGAGGAGTATCGGCTTTGCAAACACACATATGTCGCTGTCCCGGAATATTACTGACGCAGTTTTCAAAAAAATACGAGCTGTTTGTCTATTCGTCTTTGTGACGCTGATGGGATTTACCGTTATTATATTTTTTTCTTGCGTGGGTTATCATTAAATGGGTTTCTGGGGGCGTGTCAGACTTTTAATAACAAAAACCCACCGGTGTTACATCAATTGCCATGCCAAGGGACAAGACAGCTTTGCAGTTGTGTGATTAATTAAATGCGAAACATAAACGAAGACTATTATTTTTTAATATACGTGAAACTAACATCATATCATTTTTAACATACATTTCGTTTAGCTGACATGTGAACTAGCAAATTCGACCTTCCAACATTGTAACAAATGCTACCAAACAACTCACACAACGTGTTGAATAAACTTGAAAACACATGACTTATGTCACAAGCGGAGATATATTATTAACATTTTCTGATTCTAGGCCAGTGTCTTGGACGACTATTTTTATACAGTGCCCAGCAAAACAATTGTGTAGATTTCTTTCGCCAATTGGAAAGAGTTGGAGTTTGTGACAGTTATAAATCGTTGTACATAAATATTTCCCAGTGTCGCCTCGAGCTGGGCGACTACGTCGGAATGAATCACAATAAGGAAGCAAAAGACAAAGCTCGCTCTTTAGACAATCGCAATGCAATCGACGACCGATATCGATGATATGTTCAAAGATATATGACAACAATTTCCACGCTAATTCATTTAGCATTATCGAACAGATTATATATGCTATTCTTATTTTTCAGAGATGCTGTAATGTCTCGGCATTTTATTTAATATTTATTTTGGTTCAACACATTTTGTGAATGCTATGAAGCAATCAAATCATTCCGATAAGGCTTTGAAACATAAATCTTCGGTTATGCATAAACCCAACTGCTATTTCATAGAACAGTAACTACAGATTTCACAAAAATAGGAAAGGTGAACATTTACTTGTAGTACGGTAGTTATAATGAAAGGTTATTTTTATCTGAAAACATTCACTGTTTTTAGTTCAATTGATTTTATAGTTGGAAAAACAATACAATCCATAGAAGAAGTAGCAGTTGATGAAATCAATGACAATCTTGAGAATGCTGCTAATGGAGATACATATATCAAGAAAATTATCAATGTCGAGGGTAAGAAGTTATTTATTTAGGTTAAATGTACAACGTTATAGTTTGTAATGAAACGTTTGTTTTGATACCTGCACGGAACCAATATTTGTACGACCTACAAGTAGTTGTTCTGGGTCTGGCTGTTCGAGTATGCGAGTTTATATGTTTATCAACGTAACCACGAAACAAGAGGAATTCCTTAAGTATATCAACGTTTATTATAAAATAATTTTATTTTATAATAAACGACTATTGTGTTAAAAAATCATTTTAGAAATCTCTGAACGGCCTGGAGTTTTAATGTTCACTGCCCCTTATAAGCTGTGTGAGGGAGGATGCAACGGAACTGATGGTGGGAATATCGCGCTACATTTCCCTCTGTTCGTTGGAAAGAGAGGCCGTGAGGCTTTCAGACGTATATATAATAGGGACTTAGATGTGAAACCTACGACTAAATTTACCACGACAACTACTCCATGTATCATTATAGAAGTTGTGGTCGCTACTACCACCACAACAACAACCACTACAACCACAACTACTACCACCACCACCACTACCACTACCACGGAGCCCCCCACTACCACTACCACGGAGCCCTCCACTACCACTACCACGGAGCCCCCCACTGCCACTACCACGGAGCCCCCCACTACCCAGACTGAAATACAATGTCCTACTTTTCCACCTGACGTGTGCTTGAAAAAGAGAAAAAAGAAAAAACACACCGATCTCAGAATATTGGAAAATGTTACTCCTACACCATTTATAGTGGAAACCCTAGAAACTGAGGACTATTTAAATGACTTCGATGAAACTTCAGGAGTAACCGATGGTAATGACGCAACTGATAAGACTTGGAGAATGCAAAACGAAATGTCATCTCTTGAAGACATTGGCTCAGATTACAATTTTTATGATCATGGTTATCCACGTATCTGACAAAGATTAATCAATGTTTAATGTTTATTTTAGTTGAAAAAATGAACTGAAACAGAAAATAGGCAAAAGAATCAATATCGGCAAAAAAATAAAATGTTTTGTTCTTTTCAAAATTGTCTAGTACATATTAATGACCTCCCTTACTAACTTATCGGATATAATTTTATTCGCTGATGATATTCCCTTTCATTTTAAAATATTTAGAATAAATACGGATGATTTTCATGTCAATGACAGTGTAGCTGTTAGTTCGAAAAGGTTTGCAGCTTGTATTATTTTACTTACAAAATCACATATTTTAAGTTATCATTATCAAATTTTCATACGACAGCATATCAATCGACTACAATCTATCAGATTTGTTTATTAGATTTTCAACTTTATCTCTCAATCATTAAGGTTCAAGGTTGATTGAAAATATTTGACAGTTTCGGGTAGCTTGACCTGCTATTGTAGTTCTTACCTCAAGTGGGTCCAAATTTAAGAGATAATTGCAAGAAACTAGATGCTATTATAATCTCACAATTACTTTAGTTGCAATATTACAATGGGGCGCACACATTAGAGCTATTTAAAGTTGATCAAATATTATAATAAAGCAGTTCACCGAATTAGCCCCATCTAGGTTAGCATGTTGCTTATTTCCACAGCATTATGTGTTATGGTGTCCTGCTGTAGATCGGCAGCTGTTTTAGATTCAATTTACATGCTACAGAGGAGGGCAATCGGCGCTATCTATAAAATAGGTCCTCGGGTGTCTCTTAGAAACCAATGCAAAGAAATTGTTATTTTAATTCTGCCCTCTCTTTGCGTCTTAGAAAGTATTTTGTATGATCACATAAACTTAGAATGTTTCAAAATAAGGAGATAAAAATAATGTACATGTAGCAGAAATAAATTGGGACAATTACAATTTATATTACAGCACAATTTATATTAAGCATTTCAAATAAACAGAGTTCGTTTTTAATAACAAGTTGCCAAATGTTGCATAGAAATCAACCTATCTGTGGTGATGGGTTTCATGTTGAAGTTCAACAAAATTCATTGCGTATTTAGGTTGGTAAGCAGACAAATTTTTCGAACATTTATTAGAAATATGAAAAAAATATTTAAAACACCATTTAAGTACCTATAGTGGTAACCCTAGAAACTGAGGACTATTTAAATGACTTCGATGAAACTTCAGGAATAACCGATGGTAATGCTGTAACCTTGGATAATGCAAAACGATATGTCATCTCTTGAAGACATTGGCTCAGATTACATTTACATTCAAATTAATACTAACAGTGTTTTACTCAATTTAGGGTGTCGGTGACTGAACTTAGCGATGAAAATTCCAAAACTGTCAACAAACATGTTTTTATCAAAAAGGCGTATTATAAGTGTAATATTCAATGTAGTTTGGCAATGATTCCTTCTACACATGTAGCTTCCCTGATAGGTAACTCATTAACGACATAACTACGTTAATGTCCAATAACTGTATCTCTATAAAGATTTTTCTATATTTTGTAATTAGGACTTTATAGACCTTCGCCTAATTATAGATCTGAAGACCATTTCATATTTTATCAAGTACCTGGTACCTGTTGATAGGCGCTCTGTGATTTTAAAACATTGTATAAGCCAAATATTTTTACAAGATAAGGTTACGTGAAGGTTCTTACCGGCTCTTCTCTATAGAAAACCTATCTCTATAGACCAATGAAAACCGGCTACATAGACCACTTGACGTTTCATAGATAGTTATGTCGATTAAACAATTTCGATTTTATCTTTGATTTTGTCTGTAGCTCTATTAAATCGGAGTTTAGAATTATCTTAACAATTACGAGTATAAACAAGTTTTTAAAGAAATTTTTGTTTTTTTTTTCTATACTTCTTAGTCTCATAAATACATTATTTTAGTATATAGCTGGTGTGTTAACATTAGGACTTATAAACTTAATAACTCCTTAAAATCAACTTAAGTGGGATTTAGAAATAATTTGTTTTTTTTTTCTCGGCAGACTATTTGCATCGTTCTCATTCTGGCTAACATGGTTTTGATATCAAATCAATCGGAGGTGCCCTGGGACAAATGGCTGTGGTCCATGCCGCAAAAACCGATTAGAACTAATAATGATTTCCGTAGAGATGACGATCTGCCCTTTAAAGCGCCTTCTTTTGAGTGCGAATGTCCGCCTCATAATGGTAACACCATTTTTATTCACTCATACCATTTTTAATTCCGAGTCTGCTGCTATTAGCATAAGAATAATCACGTATTAACCTTTCTATTTGCTTTATGTGCTATATCTGACAATAATCTACAACGTGAGTCCGTCTAAATGAATTCCTTTTAGTTTGCATTGCATACATAATAAATAATTAGATACAATAAAGTTGTAACCAAATTGTATCAATTGGAACCATCAGGCACAGTAGAATTTTAAATAAGCTCAGATAGTAAAATACCTATTTATATTTCAAATTTTTGGTGGTTGAACTCTTTCTCTGGTGGGAATTTTTTTTTATGGTGCAATGGTGTTATTACATTGATTGAAGAGTTATACAATGTTAGGTATCTATGTGGGTCCAGCATTAAGCTGCTAGAGCTGAAGATGATTATGGAGACATACAAATAAACTACATAGATTTCTTTCTCTTCTTCCAGTCCAAAGAAATTAATTGAAAGATGTGGAATTTGATCAATATCTTTTTTCAGAGTGCGTTGTTAAGTTCGAAGTTGACAAAGATATGCCAGACTTCCTCAAAATGCGCGGACTTATGAAAGAAGGACATCTAGAGGATGTCCGCAATGACTTGATAGAATTAGAAAATTCTAGCCCTACATATCAAGGAATCCAAACTTTAGGAAAAGAAATAAGGAATAGACGAAGTAATTTTAATTACGAAGAAAAATGTTGCTGTCCTCCCAAAAACTTATACATGCCTGCATTTATAACCGACCGTAAATTCGACGAAATAGTTGAAAAAATCAGAAACAACACAGGATCTAATTGAAATAATACCTATTTGAGTAGAAACCGCATCGACCAGAGCGGCACTACAGCACGGCAATATGCGGCAATAGGTATTAATGTGCGAAATTAATTGCTTAGCAAATTGCCACATTTCGCCAAATGTTATGACTATTTTTTAACACCCTTGCTCGTAAAGCTGATGTAATCCCACCGGTTTTAAATATGTAAAGCGGGCCATAACAAACGCGTGTGTTATCAAAACAAATAGTTAAGTTATAGTCCATACAAATTCCATAACAGCATTATTTGTCATTTCAAATAATTATGGAACTGATCGCCGCCGCGTGGCTCTAGCCAGTGAGCAGCGCGCTGTTCCATATTTGAAATGGCAAATAATAATACTAATGGCGGGAAAGCAACAGTGTGCATTCACAGATTGAGTTTATTTAAAATAACTGATGTCCTATTTGAAATAAACAAATTTGTATTTGTTTGTATTTAAATGAGTATTTGTAAAAAAAAAAAACAGTTTATTCGGTAATTTAAAAACTTGACTGCATGCTCTAGCATCTTTGCCAACATTTTCACGCAGCTACGGCAGAAAATAAACCTCGCGCCATTTTTCTCAAATTTTCTTTTCTTTGTACTTGTATTCTGAATATCTTTTTTTCTGTTTCCTCGCAAGTGTGTTAAAAAATGTCGTACGATATACGTGCGTATTGGTTATAACATGCTCAATTACATTTATTATGGCTCAATTACACCCTCGCCTTCGGCTCGGGCTGAAATTCCGCCTCGCATGTTATAACCATCATTACGCACTAATATCGTAATGTACTATTACACATCAGTTTAAAAATTGCAGCACTAATTTGAATCTTCATCATCAACATCATCTCAACGTTTATCCCAGTTGCATTGTCGCAGAAGCTATTTCAGCTTTGGGGTCCGGGGTCCGCTTTACCAGTCTAACTACTGATTTTGGATTTTCGATATTTTCCGTGAAGCAACTGCCGTCTGACCTCCATAACCCGAAAGCGATATCGAAGCATTGTAGTAAGGCTAAGGCCGCACTACGGTTAAACCGCGGCGGCTTTTTCCCGCGACTGATTTTTTCGCTACAAAATGCTCGCGGGGAAAAAACCGCAGGTGCGGCCGCTTGCATTAGTCTTCTAGGGACACAAATTCACGCGGTTAAAAACCGCCGCGGTTTAACCGTAGTGCGGCCTCAGCCTTAGACCAATTGTTGGACTTTTGAGGGCTCCAACAACACTCGTAACGACTGCTGATGATGTTCGTATGATAACCGAAACGTGCTTTCCGAGGCACGACTCATATTTATGCACACCTACGCCTCCTGCGCAGCGGCTGCATTCGCCACCGCCACACCACGGAGGCTGTCGATTTGAATACACGGACAATTTGAGTTCGTAGCCAATTTTCTTGACAATAAGTTTGAATTTCGCGCACACACTACGCTGGGTTATTCATTCTATGTGAGGGCTGATTCTACTGTTAAGAACGTTCACACTGTGATCTCAGTCTCAATCTGTCCAAAATACTTATAATTTCCTTACATTTTGACAATTTTATGGCATTTGTTTGTTGCCGTTATGAGACTGCGACTAGACTTTGAACGGTTTAATAATTTAACCGTTCAACAATTGGCCCTCTGATAACGTCCCCACTTTCTTCTCTACATATCGTCTTGAACTAATAATTCATATGCATGCTTGTTGGAAGTTCTGCTTTTGTTAACCAAATTGGCGTAAAGCAACTTATTATGTACAGACATCAGCACATCAAGCTACTACAATGTGTCAGATTTCTTTATTAGATCTTCAACCTTATCTCTAAGGTATTAAGGTAATTGGGAATATTTGGCAGTTTCGGGTAGCTTGACCTGCTGTCGTTCGTACCATGTCACTGTACATACTTTATGGTATTAAACACAAGTCTCACAAAAAAGCGCAAGACGAAATTGAAAGCGCTGCAGTGTGTGACAAACTTTTAAGATTTCCTATAAATAATACCGCATTGCTTAGGTGCAGCGCAGTTCTGGTCAGTGCGGCCTTACCTTTATATTCAAATAAATGTTCAGATATTGCATTTAGTTTTATTGTTTCTCGTAAATAATTTACAAATTGGTTTGTATTTCGCACGATTTAAAAGTGAAGCCTGCTCAGTTATAACCATGTTCGCTGTTATTGTATTGATAGGTTTATCGTGTATCCACTATTCGAACACTGACAATATAAAGTCACTTCTTAAAGCAGATGACGCAGTTCTAAACAATGAAGTACTTAAGGGTATGTACTGTATTTTATTATAATTACTAGCGTGATCCCGTGAGAATATCGGGATTAAAATCCTATGTGTTAAACCCGTATATGAAATTTCGTTCAAATCATTCAGAAGTTTTTGCGTGAAAGAGTACGAAACATACTTGCAAGCTTTCACGTTTATAATATTAGCTGCGCCCCGCGGTTTGACCCGTGTAGGTTTCTATCCCCTAGGAATATAGGGATAATAAGTATAATATGTGTTATAATAATAATATTTATTTGCGATTTTATCTGGTTATAAACTCTCTGTGTGCCAAATTTCATCCAAACCCATTAGTAACCCAGTAGTTTTCCCTCACAAACTTTTGTACGAGTAGGACTAAATAGAAGGTGTAGTTCTATGCCATTTAGATTGGTTATTCCTACAAGGAAAAATGATAGTTACAAAATTAAAAGTCGCCCCAAAAAAGTAACTTCTGCTGTCTTGAAACATAACTTAGAGAACATCTTTTGTTTAGATTGAACGAATAGTCTCCAAGATTATATAAACTACATGAGTGTCTTATCCTGAATGGTTAACAGCATGTCAGTGTTGAACTACAAAAAAAAACCGGCCAAGTGCGAGTCGGACT
This sequence comes from Sesamia nonagrioides, assembly GCA_017933935.1. Lineage (NCBI taxonomy): Eukaryota > Metazoa > Arthropoda > Insecta > Lepidoptera > Noctuidae > Sesamia > Sesamia nonagrioides. The sequence continues at coordinate 567,430 of JADWQK010002002.1, read as the reverse complement.
CGCGCACGAAGGGTTCCGTATCTTTTAAAACGGAAAATAAATCACGTTTGTTTTATTTTTGGTTTTTCTTGTTGTAACGGCAACATAAATACGTAATATCTGAAATTTCAGCTGTCTAGCTATTACGGTTCATGAGATACAGCCTGATGACAGACGGACAGCGAAGCCTCATGAATAGGGTTCCGTTTTAGCTTTTAGGTACGGAACCCTCAAAACCAGTTCCAGCTTGAAATATATGCTTCAACCCCGCTGTTTGTGAATTGGCCCTCAGATGTATAACAAAAGAATTATCTTCGAAAAAAAATCAAAAAAAACAGTTCATATTTTTGTTTCAGCTGGTTGTCCTAAAGCACCAATTGTGATCCAACCTGTCATAATAAAACTATTTAGATACCCAAACCAAAAAGGCCTTTCAATAAAAGAACAGCTGGAAAATATGGAAATAGGAGACTTTATAGGATAAAAAAACATTGACAAATAAAAAACGAAGAATACTTATTTTGTATTTTTATTTAAAGAAATGATGAATAAAAAAGAAATCGGCTAAGAATGATGACGTAACTGTGCAGGTGGTAACACAATGCAAAGTGACGTTGAACGAGTAAGTGAAGTTGAAGAAAAAATAAACAGAACAATGCGATAAAAAGGTTCTAATAAAGTGCAAATGAAACAAGTTGGCTTTAATAACCAAACACAAAGAAAAATGACGGTAAGTCGCTATAAGAATTGGAACTATGCGTTTTAAAGTATTGTAAATAATATACCTATTAAGTTTATAGCACTACTACATAGCTACAAAATCATTGAGACTATCAATAATCCTGATTACAGGACCTTTTTCATTAACAAAAAAAAAATATTTTTATAGGTTAGTTAACGCCGATAGTAGACATTAATAAAGGTTGTAAAAGTATAATATAGTGCATAGTACATTGTTATATTTAAGATTGATGCTGAATTTAATATAATCAGTTTATATACCAACTGTTCTAATTAAATCTACCCATTTGAACTATCTTTCTCATGAATTTATGACGATTCTAATTAAATAAATTATTTAAATTTTACGTAAACTACTAGTGTCAATGTTAAGAACTTAAAAGAATCAGGGGTGGTCAGTGCCTGGAACGCTAAACATTTTACTATAGACCCACCACATCTGAAATATTTCCTTATACGGTCATACCAACGTTGTGGCAGCAGGATTTTTTTAGGGTTCCGTTGCCAAATGGCAAAAAACGGAACCCTTATAGATTCGTCTTGTCTGTCTGTCCGTCTCTCCGGCTGTCCGTCCGTATGTCACAGCCATTTTTTCCAAAACTATAAGAGCTATACTGTTGAAACTTGGTAGGTAGATGTATTCTGTGAACCGCAATAAGATTATGATGCTAAAATAAAAAATAATAATAAATATTGGGGGCTCCCCATACTTAGAACTAAAACTAATTTTTTTTTTTCATCTTATACTTACGTGTGGATCATCTGTGGATAAGTCTTCAAAAATGATATCGAGGTTTCTAAAACACTTATTTTGTAGTTTGCGTGACAAACGCTTCCAAAGTGCAAAAATGTTGTTACCCCCCCCGCCCCCCCCCCTCCCCACCTTCGAACTTCTAAAATAAGGAAATGAAAAATCTAAAAAAAACATTTGATGTACATTATTATAAAAACTACCAACGAAAATTGTTTTGAACGAGATCTAGTAAGTTGTTTTTTTTAAAACGATCGAACGATATCGCGTAATCTTTCATACAAATAACTTAAATCATTTAATTTCATAAATCAATGGTACGGAACCCTCTGTGCGTGAGACCGACACGCACTTGGCCGGTTTTTTTTTTGTATTAGGTATAATATATAATAGCTTCCACCAAAATACGTAGCTATTGCTCGAATTAGTTAAATTATGTTGTGCATCTCGGCTTTTATCAAATTCTTTCGTCTAATTATAAGAGGAATGATTTTGGTTTTGTGAGGAGGGTTTGTTATCTAACTACATATTATATTCCAACCAATCACATCCACCACACATCAAAACACAACACTCTCACAGTATTTTTACTGAATCGTAAGTCGCCTACGAGCCTCTTAATGTGTGCCTTAAATACACCTAATGTTGCAGCTTGTGATGTTCAGGCAATTTGTCTCTGCTATGTCATTGCTACTAGTTCTGTATCTACTTACAAAGAAAATGGTTGATATACAAGGTATCGCAAATGACATTGACGATGTCGTCAATGTCGGCGATGTTATAGCTATTGACGTGCCGGAGCACTGCAAGGCTGCCATAAATACAGGTGCAAAAGCGTTTTCTGTTCTCAATCAAAATATCAGAAGTCTAAACCGTAACTACGAAGGGCTTGAGGTTCTTCTCAAGAGACTAGACATCGATTATGATCTTATTATGCTTACTGAATCTTGGCTATCCGAAAATTCGATCTTACCTGAAATGAAAAATTACACATCTCACAGTACTAAATCGTACCTTAATCAAAATGACGGTATCGTACTATATATAAAAGACAGTATACATGCAAATGTCTACGAACCAAACTGTTGTCTGGAAGTTAATTGCCTTGTGACAACAATTAAGAACGATCTAGCTATTGTATCGTTATACAGACCCCCAGCCTTCAAAAACCTAGATCCTTTTTTGAAGTCGTTGAATGAAATCTTGTCCAGTATAAACCATTATAAAAATATAATTTTAATGGGCGATTTAAATATTAATATTAATCTTGAGCAACTTAATTCTAAGCACACAGAATATCTGAACCTTCTTGCGTCCAATGGCCTTCTTGCCACACACACTTTACCTACTAGAGAGTCAAATTGTCTTGATCACTGCTTCGTCAAAACAAAACTCCACCCTTTAACTGTAGTTTGTAATTCGACTTTAACTGACCACTCAAGTGTTATGATATCACTTCCAACGGAAGTAAAAAAAAATAGACACAAGAAAAATACCGGTTATACTAAAACTGACCACGATGCTGCTATTAGGGACTTAAAACAGATTAACTGGGAAGAAAGGTTCTACAATGATGACCCAAATGCAATGACGAACATCTTCATAAATACCATTAGAGGTATTCTATCGAGCCACACACATACTGTCAAGCAGGCCAGGCGACATATAATCATTAAGCCTTGGATTACACCAGGTCTAGGTAGATGTATGAAAAATCGCGATCAACTACACCAAAAACTAAGAAAGGACCCAGAAAATTTAACCCTTACTATAACGTACAAGCGCTATCGTAATACATGTAATAATCTGCTAAAAAGCCTTAAAAACAAATATTTTAAAATGGAATTTGTTAAGTATAGTTATAATATTAAAAAACAATGGGGATTGGTAAAAGACATGTGCAATTTAAACAGCCCTCCAAAAGTGCCCTTAGAGCTTCTTTCCACTAATTCAACAACACAGGATGCGTTAAATAACATAAATAGTTACTTTGTCAATGTCGGTAGTCATTTAGCAAACTCCATCTTGTCCAGGACCCTCACAAATGAGATAGATCTGAGCAAACGGTGTACACCAAAGGCGAATGGCGGACCTCTAAACTCTTTTATGCTTCTCCCAACAGACCATTGTGAAATTAAGGAAATAATTGCTAACTTAAAAATTAAAAATTCTTCAGGATGGGACGGTATCTCCACGTCGTTTATTAAGAGAGCAGCGGATTCCATTATTGCACCACTAGCGCACATATGTAATGCTTGCTTATCAAAAGGAGTCTTTCCAGATGCGTTTAAAAAGTCTGTCACTGTTCCTATACATAAAGCAGGAGACAAAACCTTAGTTTCGAATTATAGACCAATCTCTCTACTTCCTAGCTTTTCGAAAATTTTTGAAAAATTGGTAAATAAGAGGCTAAAACACTATCTAGATGTTCATAAACTTCTGTCGAGTAATCAGTTTGGATTTAGAGAAAAAATATCAACCGCAGACGCCCTCCACAAACTAACTTCATATGTAGTCGAAAACATTGATAAGGGGCAGAAGACTCTAGGAATATTTCTAGACCTTGCAAAGGCCTTCGACACCGTCTCTATACCCATCCTCTTAACCAAACTTGAGAGCTTAGGAATTCGAGGTTTGTCTCTCCAATTTTTCAAAAACTACTTGACAAACCGACAGCAGGTTATAAAAATTGACAATAGCGTGAGCCACGAGGACAATATTACTTTCGGAGTACCCCAGGGCAGTGTATTGGGCCCTACGTTGTTTTTGATATATATCAATGACCTCTGCAATTTGCCTTTACAAAATGGTCAGATAATAACTTTTGCAGATGACACCGTATTATTGTTTAGTTCCAACACATGGAAAGACGTCGCCAAATCAGCAAATGAAGGTTTTGCTTTAGTAACCTCATGGCTCGACAATCATTTGTTGACACTAAATTTAGACAAAACCAAATTTATTACATTCACAATTAATAACAGAACCCAACCTTTTCCCAACTCGATAATTATTCAAGCTCACAATTGCAACAACCCAAGTACTTGTCATTGTAACCCAATCACCAAAACTCATTCCATCAAATATCTTGGAGTAATGGTAGACCAAAACTTAAACTGGAAAGAACACGTCATGAAAGTATGTAATCGAGTAAGGAAAATGCTCTATATTTTTAAAACTATTAGAAATGCATGTGACATAAACCTACTAATAAAAATCTACTTGGCTCTTTGTCAATCTATATTGGTGTATGGCTTGAATGTATGGGGAGGAACTTCAAAAACGACCATGTTGTTTGTGGAAAGAGCCCAACGCATGATACTGAAAGTTATTTCTCGTAAAAAGTACACTTATCCGACACACCTGCTTTACAAAGAACTGGGAGTCCTCACGGTCAGAAAATTATTCATTAAACTTGAGATCATGGCACAACACAAAGTAAAACCGCATTTCACAGAGAGACGGCGTTTGGATATTGTTTATAACATACCCAAATATAGTACATCTTTTGCACACAAATTCCATAATTATCTTGGTCCGAGCCTTTATAACAGAGTAAGCAAAGAACTAAAATTAAAGAATCTTGATAGGCAAACATGCAAAACGACTATAGATAAATTTTTGAAAACACTAGACTACAATAGCACTGAAATGTTACTACAAAAACTGATATAAAAAAAAGGCACATAAATCATACATCATACATATATACACAATGCACACATACAGAAATATACATAAAATATACAACACACATAAACATATAACATATGCAAAAGATGATTTATGGACTATATAAATGTACCTATACCCATATCCAAAAATTCCTCAACTATTTCAATTAATTTAATTCAACTCCAATTTAATCTAATTTTAATTTATCATTTAAGGAATGTAAATGTAATGTGTTATGGTTTAATAGTATTAATATATGTAATATCGTAATATGTTATACCCTGTAATCATGACTATATAACTTTTAACTTGTGGGTATCTGTTGTTTTTTGGTTGAGGAATACTATCCGCTCGTGATACAGTTATATACTAGTACGAGTGGATAGGGCGACTCAGTTGGAAGACAACCAGAACAATTTCACAATCTATAACAATTTTACAATGTATGACTTCACATTATGTAACCTCATATATGTTTTATTTTTTATTATTATTTATATGGTTGTCTCTTAATATTAATACTAAATAAAGTTTATTATTATATATTGTAAAGTGTCTGTCAATTACAAACTCATAACCTGCACGCTGCATTATCTACATGACTTTTCGTATAATTAAAAGCTGAAATGAGTTTTAGTAATTATTTATATAATTATTGCGTAAATACGCTACGCCTACATATTGGCATGAAATTACCGCGAACATGAATTCAGTTTAGGAATCCCGTGCATTCGCAAGTGCCATCTCATAATGACGCGATGCAAACTGTAATTACTAAACATTATTAATCTATATCAGTGTCTGGCTGTATGCTAGCCTGTCAGAGGAGCTGATATGATACATTTAAATCAACCGGCTTACCTACCTGTGTAATTAACATTGCGAACAAAGTACTTTGCATTTTACATTTATGCAATGTAGTTTTATGTTATTAACAGCTTATTATAGGCGACAGTAAACGTTTTATTTATATACACTTAAATAGTTTGGTACCTATTTCGAATAAATTTTAAGAGTAGCATAATTTGGTAAGTAACTCATGAAACTGTCGGTCTTGCCGTGCCTATGGGACTGCTGTGAAGTCTCATTTTAGCAATATTTTTAAATGCTCAAAATTAAATATTAATTTATGTTTTCAGCTGAAATGGATAGTTCAAGTATTATTGCAGTACGAGATCATAGTACTATCGTCGTCATCCATCACTGGTGTCACCTACATGGATCACTTTGATTTCGAGGAGAGATACAGAGATGCTAACGAGTGTAACCCGCTGTATTATCATCCGCTACATTTGCCTCCCTACTGTGCAGAAGTTTTTGAGAAATTAATACGATCCAGAATAGCGACGAACACACCAGTCAGAATCAAAAGGAAAAGAGAAAAGAAAAAGCATCACCACTCAACATATAGCTACCCTGAAGAAATTTATAATTTCGCTTACCCGATATATCAAGTAACTAGTTCTGAATACGAATCCTATAGTCCATATATAAACCCATATGAAGAAGTATTTGAACTTTTAAAAAGAGACATTGCTAAAGATCCTAGTTCTCCAACTGTTAGAGTGATTCCCGAGCTAGGTCCAGTTGCACTGTACAAACAAGGTATATCCAGGAAAAGTGAGAATAAGATAAAAGAAATGGCAGAAGAATATGTCAAGGCTACTAAAAAAATGTACAAACAATATTATGCAGCTTATGGTAAATATCCTTCTGAACCAAACATATTTTTATACGACAGCGCAAAAAACAAAACCAAAACAGAAGATAAAAAGAAAGAAGAAAAACAAAAGGATAAAGAAAAGAAAAATAAAGTTCACAGAGTAAGGACGAAACACGGAGGTGTAGTCACCATAATAGAAACGAAGAATATAGAAATGATGAAAAAAGAAGGATCATTGCCTTAGTTAAATGTTCAAGATGTGTATTAAATGTATTATGTGTTGTTGCGCTTTTATTAACACCTTACTAATGATTCTCTAATTTTACACAAAAAATGTGATTGAAATCCTAGGCATATATATACATATACGTACAAATCACACAGATTAAGCTAGCCCCAAAGTAAGTTCGAGACTTGTGTTATGGGATACTAACTCAACGATACTATATTTATAATAGATCAATATATAGATAAACATCCAAGACCCAGGCCAATCAGGAAAAGATCGTTTTCCATCATGACCTGGCCGGGGATCGAACCCGGGGCCTCCACGTCGCAGGCAGGCGTGTTGACCGCTTGCGCCACGGAGGACGACAACCACCTCACCTTGGCTCTTAATAAACTGGCTCGCCTTACCATCAATGATCGCATCACTGCTTACCATCAGGCGGGATTGCGGTCAAGCGCTAGTTTTTACCTTATGAAAAAAATAACCTCATAATCAAAATGTACAAGTAATTTGAAGATGGTCTATTTAATTAAACTTCTTAAATATAATTAATTCATCTGATGCCAGAATGCGCTTGTTTCTGGGAAATACCTATCAAAAATAGGTTATCTTCTTTTGCTCTCTTTTTAGACCATGACAATATTATTCGTATAGAGGGCAGACTAGATAACTTCGTACATGAATACGAATCATACAATTTTCTCGGTGGTAGGCCATAACATCGGCTGCCGGCAGAAGTTACCAACCACCAGACTAAGTCTTGCCGCCAAGCGATTCGTCGTGTTCCAGCATGATGTCTGGTGAAGCCGCACGGAGGACGGGTCTGACCAGTTTCGTTGCGATGTGTGCCGGGTACGATGCGTCAAATGTTGTTGTGTTGGGAATTTGGTCGTGGCTGCGCAGCATCGTTGGTCGTGTTGTTGGGTTTAACATTGCACCACCTCGCTCAACTGCCGTCTTCCTTCCTATTCACTAAGGTTTTTTAAGTGAATGGGCTTAACAAACTAGCGCGCTTTACCATCAACGATTGCATCACTGCTTATCACCAGGCTGGATTGCAGTCATACTATTTTATAATTATAAAAAAAAACGACATAAAACATACAATTTTATTCAGTACAAAGCGTCATTTAACAAAATTACTAATTCAAATACAAATTACTAATTCAAATTATCGACTTTTGTAAATAATTGGCCCTTGGGGACCAGAAATCTTGCTAAGTTAACTCTAAACAAATGCCTGAAATGATTCTAAAGTCAAATACGCGGCCGATCATGAGACAATTGCCTAACACTAGAAACACTGCAGAATTTCCCTTTCTTAACATTTGTCGTCGTCTATGGTGAGACTGCGATATTTGACCAAAAAGTCGAGGCATGGGCTTACCCAGCGTCTGGCCTGGGGAGGGGGGAGCAGTCAGGCTTAGGGAGAGCAAGTCAGGCCTAGGGGGGCAAGTGAATTTTTTAGAGTGAGTAATCTTTGTGTGCTATAGTCGCACGCAATTTTTTGGAAATACACGGCACATTTTGTCAGTGTCTATTGCGTGGTTTATTTAAAAATTAGAGATAAGTCCTAGTTTATACTTTGTTTAGTATTTAGAGGAGTTCATACATGTCATGTTCTTTATGCATCGTGCCTAATTACCAGCTCGGTGTCAGATTTTCTCTGAGAAATTTCTTTAAGATATTGGTATTCTCCCGTTTGCTTCGCAATTTATCTTAGCCAACATCTTATATGGCAAAATATTCACATGTACACCAAAAACAGTGACATTAATAATGTTAACACCAAAAATAAGGACAAACTGCGAGCCCCTTTTCACCGACTTCAAAAGGTTCATAACTCTTTTGTTGGGCTTGGTATAACTTTTTATAATAAGATACCCTCTGCTTTGTTAGACTTGCTTTACAATGCATTTAAAGCACAAATCAAATCCAAGCTTTGATCCAAGGCATACCCTGGCCAGGGCATGGTCCGGAACGAGAGTACATGGCAGGCCGACACCTCCTTCTGTAAAACAGTGATGCTCGCAATGGAGGAGGCGAAATGCGTGAGGCAGCGGAAATCCCAGCGCCCTCACGCCATTAGCCACCGCAGGAGACGCCCTGATCGGGAAACAACACTGAACTCCCAGCCATCCTAGCCGCAGGCCTGCGGGCGGTGAGCAATGGGCAGCTTGCCGCCCGGTAAGGACCAGGCCCGAGTCGACAGCGCGTCGTGTTTCACGCGCGCCTCAAAGAGATGTCAGCACATCGTGACGGGGTACATGAAGACCGATGCCTCCTGAGTCAGAGTTGCGGGTTATTTAAAAAAGAAACCGTGGCCCTGGCGCACAGACAAGTGATGAACACGGGTGAATTTTCTTCAGTAAAAGTCTGACATGCCGCTCCGTCAAGAGCGGAAGAGGTCATTTGATGATTTCCCATCCAGAAAAAAAAGGGTTAGGTATGTTGGCGTCGACCGAATACAGTTTTCTAAATTTAGTCACAGGATCTACGAGTTATCGCACATAAGAGAATAAGGTTCAAGGAAAGAAAACATTTAATATATTCCATTGTTACAGTGAAGCAGAATCAGCATCCTGGTCCTTATCACACCTTTGCACAGAAAACTGAGGACATAGTTAAGGCCATAGCTGAAAACTATATCGCAGAATCTCGGAAGAAGCAAAAGGAATATATGGCAATACTCGAAAAATATGAGGATGACAAAAAGAAATATAATAAAAACTATATAGTCCCAAGAAATTCTGTCAAAATCATTAATGTGAAAAATTGGGACACTGTTTAAATTGATGGTCCTTTGCTATGCTATAACATGTATTTATTTATCTACTATGTATTTCCCTATCCTCATCTCCTTCACATTCAAAGGTGTATTTTGAACCACATCTGAAAATGTAAAAAGAAAGTGCAAATAAAATTCAGTTCAAAATAAAGAAAAATAATCTTTCGAGTAACTATTGTAGTCTAAGATTACATTGTCCACATTGAAAAAGATTCATTGTTTCATTCAAACGTGTGAGGTGTTATATAAACCCCTGGTTCGGAGAACCTCCAGTCTCTAGCTATAAGGACGAACAAAATGTTTTACAATAAGTCCATCACAAAATTAAAGGTAATTTTATTTAATTATTTATTTTAGCAAAAGGCAGACTAACCAACTGTTTTTAATATCTATACTAACATCATGCCTGCTCTACCGCTATAGTGCAAATTTCACCAGTTTTTTGTGTACCTGAGACATGCAAGTTTAGTACTATGGGCGACGGGTGTCATTGGATATAGATGGCTGAAGCCGACACATGCACTTGCGTTACTATTGACGCTTGCCGCTATGAATCGTTATTAAGGCTTATATTATTTATACATATTACGTACGTATACGTTTTAACATTCTGATTCATACAATATAGAAAATCAAACTATTGTCTTATAAAACTTCTTCGTTTATAAGGGGAAGGTGGAACTCACTGATTGTTCCCATGGGCCTACAAAAACGTTGTTGACGGAAAATTTACAAATCAGCAAATTTTTCCTCACTCTAATTTTCGTTACACAAAAAATATCATGCTTTTATTTTTTACAGTTCTTATTTACAGTACTGTCACTGGAAGGTATCAAATGCTCCATAGACGGCACATTCTCCAAACACCGACAAAATGGTACGAAACCCGGCGAAGATCCATGCAACCCACTCTACTGGTACCCACAGAACATTCCAGAATACTGCAACTTTAAAAAAATGCCTACTCCTCCTACGGACCCAGGGCAAGAAATGCCTATTCCCATGCCTTTACCAGTGCCAATGCCTCTACCTCTACCGATACCAATGCCTGAACCTTTGCCGATACTTCCTGCACCGGTAGTGCCTCCGATAATAATTCCCCCTCCTCCAGCGCCTCATGGCCCTACACCGCCAATCGCAGTTCCACATCCCATAATGCCACTGCCAATACCTTTACCTTTTGGCATTCCTTTGGCTCCTACAAATCCAATGGTTCCAGTAGTTGGCATACCTCTACCGCATCCCCCACCTGCTTTTCAAATGCCACCTCAGTACCCACTACCTTACCCGCCTCCTTATGGTTCGCCGTATCCTTCTGCTTATCCACCTCTTTTCCCTTCATTATATTCATACCAAATGCCACCTCGTAGTGGGATGGGCATGGTTCCCGGAATATCAGGCTTAGTGAGTCCCGATGGTGGCATTAACATAATGCCATTCTCAGATGCCTACTCCGATATGTTAGAAAACCATAAACAGAAGATGGTCAGACGACGACTACAGAAGTTTCTCAGTGAATATGAGAGACCTCCTTGGAAGAGCCGAAGAAAAACGAGGCGACAGAATGGACATGAAGTTAATGAAGACAAATATAGTGAAAATATGATTGAGTGATGACTTAGAATGTGAATTAAAGAGTAGCGGTGGAATTATCCGTTTTGTATTTTTGGAAACGTTAAATAAATATAACAAGTAAAAAGTTTTTAACTAACCAATGACAGCCAAATATATATATACTAAATTATATATCATCTATTGTTGTGCATATTTCTACTTATACCTAAAAAATACTTACAATGAAACCGACCACCGTCACCAAATGTCACCATCACCAAAAGTTACTTCTCCAGACGTAACTTTTTTACTTATCAAGTTGATGAGCATTCCTTTTTTTTATTTATTAGGCTCAGGCAACTGAGGCCGGAGGCCCATATTAAAATATTATTTTTATTTTGAAGAAAAACGATTATTTTTATTATTACCTATTATTATCCTTTTGATTATTATGCTTTTTTGGAAGGGAAATCATCTAATGTCAGAATTTTACTGACTAAAACCCACCCGTATTTCTTCATTTGCCTGTGCGACAGCCAGGGCCACGGTTTCTTTGATGACTATCCTTTTTAGCAGTTACGTGTGATATTAATTATAGTAAAATTTTAAGTGTAGTTGAAGCGAGATATCATTCCGCTATATGTATGCTATTTTGCCACTGTTGATACCTCACTTCACAAAAGTGTCACACTGAGTTTTTTCCAGTATACACTGATTGATACGTTCATTGATTCTCTTATTTACAAACTAAACTAATTTTAAGTTAAATGCATCGGTTTTTTTTATATTACATTAAGAAAAGGATAGAAGATAACATTTTAGTTTAATTCTGTCAAATTAAGATACTCCATAGACAGATTTGACGCGATTATATGTACCTAAAAATGGCGACCAAAACTACGCCAATTTACGTCTGGAGCGGGCTAATTTGACAGGTCTAAACTAACATTTTATTTTCTGTCCTTTTCTTAGTGAACCAGAAAGAAAAAGATGGACTAAACTGAAATTTAGTTTAGTTTATGGACAAGGGAATCGGGGTCAATGTTACATTAAAGATGAAGTGAAATGATGAAAGATGTAATAGATTTTCCCTTAGATACAGTATTTTAATGATTAACGATGTCAAATCAAGACACGAGGCATTTCTCGGAAGAGGCGGTTTTATTTTAGAATAGTTATTCAAACACATGTGAACACGACAACTGTGAACTGAGCGTGAGTGATGTATCGTGCGCTGACGGAAACGCGTAAAATGTAAAGCAGTCTCGAAAAGTTATATAATCAAATAGTACTTAACTAAAAAGTTGTCATAACATTTTACCTTAAATTTACCATGCGAGTAGTACATTACCTCTTGAAGTAGACCTATATCTAGTAGTAAGTCCCTTATCAGTTAATACCATGCTGATGATGACCAATTATTTAGGTATATATCATCATCATCATCATCATCACAGCGTTAATCACAGTCGCATCCGAAGCCTTTTCAGCTTTGGAGTCTGGGGTCCCCTTTACCAGTCCAACTAAACTTCGACATTTTCCGTGAAGCGACTGCCGTCTGACCTCCACAACCCAAAGGCGACATCGAAGCATTGCAGTTAGACCAATTGTTGGACTTTTGAGAGCTCCAACAACCCGTAACGACTGCCACTAAATGTTTGTATGACAACCGGGACCAACGGCTTAACGTGCTTTATATATATTATATATATATATATATTATATATATATATATATAATATATATATATATATATATAGGGTAATAGTTTTAATAATAATTTAGGGTAAAATTTATAATAGATACATATATACACACATCAAAAGTGTCTAGGGATCAAGCATTTTTATGCGGATTTCTTGAGATTGAGATGTGGCTTTGTAATAAATTTATGATTTTATAAATTTATATGGATCCTTTTTGGTGCATTTCATAATTTGAATCAGGAACTGTGAATCAAATTCGAGTAAAAGATGAAAATCAGCTGTCAATATTTTCCCTATAAAAACATACAACGCATTGAAGACATTATTAGTGCTACTGTTTCCCTACTACTGATTAAAACCAACGTTATTATGGAGCGGCGACGTCATTTAAGCAGGGAAGAAATGCTCAGAGCCGTGGGAATGATAGAAGCTGGTTCCCGGCAACGTACTGTGGCTTTAGCTCTGAATACAAGTCAGAGTGTTATCAGTCGACTTTGGACACGTTACCGAAGCACTGGTACCGTGGCTGAGCGCCATGGAGGACGGTATCGCTGCACCACACGGAGACAAGACCGATACATTCAAATCTTAACTCGAAGAGCTCCAACAATAACCGCCATGATGTTAGCCGTGAGGCTTCATCACTCTTCAGGGAACTTAATTAGCGACCAAACAGTCAGAAACCGCTTGCATGAAGTGAACCTTCATTCCCGAAGACCGCTACGGGTACCACCTATAGCAATGCACAATCGTAGGATTCGATATCAATGGGCTCTTGAACACAGAAATTGGGCAGAAGAACAATGGCGTTTCGTGTGCTTTTCTGATGAGTCTCGTTTTGGTATGAGACCGGATACAAGACGTATACGACACTGGAGAACCCCTGGACGCCAACAGCGATTAAAATCCTGCCAGGAAGTCCATCCTTATAGTGGTGGAACCATCATGGTATGGGCGGGTATTTGGATCGGCGGAAGAACTGAGTTGATTTGGATCAGAGGCAACCTCAACGCTCAAATTTATGCTGAAACGATTGTATCAGACGTCATCGTTCCTCTACAAGTGCAAATCGGTCCCTTATTTCAGTTAATGCATGATAATGCACGACCGCACACCGCAAGAGTTGTAAGACAGACTCTCGCCGCAGCTAACATCAATGTCCTGCCCTGGCCTGCTCAGTCGCCAGACTTGAACCCGATTGAGCATGCATGGGATATGCTACAGAGAAGAGCTCTGCCGAATATGGAGGGTATCCAGTCGCAAGAAGACCTTTTTTTGTTGTTGCAACGAACATGGGCGGCCATTCCACAGCGTGATTTGGATGAACTCATTTTGAGTATGCCAAACCGATGTTCTTGTGTTGTTAGTGTTCGCGGTAGAAACACGGATTATTAATTGTTTAAGTTACCCAATAAAATTTTAGAGAAAACTGTTATTTCAGTCTTTTTTTCGAACTTTTGTGTTAGTGGTTCAAATGTCAAATATCTCTTTATTAGGAAAATGGCAAATTTCTTTATTAATGCAAAGGTGACTTGGTTTATCGTTACTGTGACAAACGAAAACACTTTATTTGATGAATCCTTAAAGAAAATTTTAATTAATATCAATCAGGAGAAAAGTTATTGCAAAAATATATGTTGATCCCTAGACACTTTTGATGTGTGTATATGTATATATGTATCTATTATAAATATTAAAGTATCGTTGAGTTAGTATCCCATAACACAAGTCTCGAACTTACTTTGGGGCTAGCTCAATCTGTGTGATTTGTCCGTATATATTTATTTATTTATATCTCACACAACCTTAGAATCTCAGCTCAGCGACTTTCAAAGTCTAAACTAAACTAAAAAATTATTTAACTCACGTATATTATAAAAGTTATTTTTAATCACAGCTATGACCGTTATTAAAAAAAAGTTTTAAAAAGATTTAAAAAATGGTAAAAATCTTTGACGTTAAAATCTCGAATGTTGTTAACTACGACATAACACTCTACACGTGCATTAGCACCCCATCTCAGTGGTCTGTGAGGCGGTTTCCTCTTACTATTAGAGGGCCAGACTCATTATTTTAATAGAGTAACAAAGGTATCTTGTTTCCCGTTCGTCTCCATAAGATCGACAATTGGAACCGACTTTCGACTTCAAATTAGTAATTTTAATCAAATTACTGCACTGCAAAACTTCTCCGAAGAAAATGATCTATGAAAGATTTTCAGCATATGGGGAAAGTTATAACTGTCGTACATTTTTATGAACCATCGCACACTATGAGATGTAGATACCCGCCTACACACGTTAATGTACGATGGTTATAACCAAAGTATGCGTAAGTCGCAACACAACGAATTATGCATAAGTATTACCCAATTATACCCGACGCTCTAACGCATGCACTACAACTGAAGTGGAAATGGGCTGGCCATATCGCGAGATATAAAGATGATAGATGGACCGCGAGAGTGACATCGTGGAAGGGCCCGACGGGCAAGAGAAGCTGATCTTAGTGGTCTACCCACTAAGATGATCTCAGACGTACAGGCAGCCCAAACTGGACTGTCTCAGCAACAGATAGAGATATATGGGCATCTTTGGAAGAGGCCATTACCCAAAACGGGGTTTTTTATATAATTATAAACTAGTGCTTGACTGCGATCCCGCCTGATGGTAAGCAGTGATGCAATCGTTGATGGTAAAGACGGATCGCTTGGCGGCAAGACTTTGTCTGGGGGTGGTAACATAGCCGATGTTAGACAAAAAGAAAAAGTTAAATTAAAAACTAACAAAAGTAACATTTAATTATTTGCTACAATTAGAATTACTAACCAAAGACATTATTGGAATCAATTGTAACAGCAAATACCTACTTAGGACCCATTAACTTGATCAAATGTTATTCCGTGGTGCTTGGCAATCTGGGCTTCTCCCAGTTGCAATAATGTCCCTTTGTGCCGATTGGCCTAGCTCTGTTCTGTCTCCTGCTTATTATGGAGGGAAGTGGAAAAAATATCTTTTTTCTTACTCCTCCGCTATTCTTTTCTGATTAATTTCGTTGCGGGACCCAAGACAGTTGAAACGTTTCTCCGGGACTCGTCGAGCTTCATTGCTCGGCGTTTTTCTGGCGGTCTCCACTGTTGATTCTGGCTTTCAGGAGTTGCAGTGGGTTGGGAACAGTGTGGCGGGTTTTGCCCCAAAAAAAAAAAAAAATAAAAACCAAAGACATATATTATTCTTTTTCTTATATAGTTATAGATACTTTCATGTCGCATTTAAAAGAGTAATTTGTAAAAGCAAGAAAGAAATGGCTTATTTATTTATTATCCAATTATTAGTCCTAGCGACCCGCCCCGGCGTTGCACGGTTGCAATGCTGATATTACTACAGAAAAACTGTGAAGGTTGTATATAAAAACATAGCGGCCCGCCTTTTCCGCCGCCCCGGCCGGTCGGTACCGCCGCAAACGCTACGTCCCGCAATTTTTAAATCTGTAATATCTGCGAAAATTATCATTGAAATCATATACTGTAATGGGCCATATAGATCTAAATTAAATCAACAATGTATTCAAGGTATTTAATTAGATAAGGATTATTGCTATATTGGTTAAAATCGCTTTGAAAATTAGCCATTCACCAAAAAAACTTTACATCTTTTACAAAAATTATTGTTTTCTCATAGGAATTTAAATGCTGTCACCAGTGTTGAATTTTAGTTGAAGTTTAGTTTTAGGCAACCCATCGTCATCGTCAAGTCATCGTGGCCTAGTGGTTAAAACACCAGGCCCTCAAGTATGAGTGTGCGGGTTCGATTCCAGGTCAGGCAAGTACCAATGCAACTTTTCTAAAGTTATATGTACTTTCTAAGTATATCTTGGACACCAAAGGTGAAGGAAAACTTCTAGAGGAAACCTGGACTTTATGTCTGAAATCGCCAACCCGCATTGAGCAAGTGATTACGTTCAATCCTTCTCTGTGGAGACCTGTGCCCAGCAGTGGGACGATAAAAAGGTTGATGATGAACCCATCATCCGTTAAGAGCAGTTTGTTTTGCAAATGATATCGTTGAAAGACAGAAAATCTTATAAGGTCTAAATAAAAACTTTAACTCTAGCATTCAGATCAGTCTGACCTTTCAATCAAAAGAACATACAATAAAATCAATGTATGGAAATAAAAAGTCTCGATTTCCATCGAAAAATCCGCCCATTATTTTTTTGTGTGTGGTAATTGGTAACGCGTATAATGTTCACACTTTAAATTTTTACAAAACCTTTTTGCCTTTCAGGGATTGGAAAATTGTAAAAACAATTTAA
Organism: Sesamia nonagrioides; assembly: GCA_017933935.1. Classification (NCBI taxonomy): domain Eukaryota; kingdom Metazoa; phylum Arthropoda; class Insecta; order Lepidoptera; family Noctuidae; genus Sesamia; species Sesamia nonagrioides. The sequence goes on along the minus strand of JADWQK010002002.1, from coordinate 550,030 downwards.
ATACCAACATTTGTGCCGGAATCTGCTGTGAGCTTTCGGGCCGTATACCCATATTTATATACATATGTAAATAGCATTATTACTGTATTATTAAACCTTTGCCCACCCTGGCAAATACAGCGATAATGTAATTCATAATAAATATATTTTTAACGTGTAAATGGTATGTAAAATGGTAGGTGTGGCATAAGCTAGGAGACTTAGTAAGCTTCTGACAGCCTCTGTGGCGTAGCGGTAGCGAACGCGGCAGCTGCGCAAGAAGGCGCGGTTTCGATCCCTGAGCAGTTCAAATATTTGTATGCATGAATATGAATATTTGCACTGGTCTGGTCATGCCTCGGAAAGCACGGTAAGCCGTTGGTCCCGATTGCCACATGTACGTCTAGTGGCAGTCGTTACGGGTTGTTAGAGCCCTCAAAAGGCCAACAATTGGTCTAACCGCAATGCTTCGATATCGTCTTCGGGTTATGGAGGTCAGACGGCAATCGCTTCACGGAAAATATAGAAGTTTAGCCAAAATCAGCAGTTAGACTGGTAAAGCGGATCCCAGACTCCAAAGCTGAAAAAGCTTCGGATGCGACTGGGATTAACGCTGAGATGATGATGGTGTGCAAAATGGTCACCCATCCACAGAACAAGTGCAGCAAGCGTAGCTTAACCTGATCGATCAACCTATGTGGGTGTTATTATTTAGCTACGGACCTCACCACGATACGGCACGGCACATTTTTTTTAAGAAAGACTGGTGTTGCCGCCGCTCCCTTCTTCAGCGGTGTATATAAATCGAATAAAACTAATTTAAGAGGGAACTCTGCTTTCTTTATACAAACGTATTCCACTGTTTTCTTCGTTTTAGAGCAATTTTTTTTCTACAATTTTACACCGTGATTATACGTGCCCCTATCATTTCATTTTTTCGAAACTTAATTAATAAAAGAAATACGGTAGGTACTTCACATTTGCGACAAATAACCTATTTTTATCGTGATGTTCAGATGACTATTAGACAAACGTGATAAGTTTTGGACAAAAAAGAAAATAAGAGAAGCTTAGGTATACTTATCCTCTAAACGATATAAAAATAATTGAGGTCTATCGTGTTTTGAAAAAGAAAACAGCGGAAAATCAGCCTGAGCTGCAACTATCCTTTTCGCACTTTACCGGGAGAGGTTGGAAGCAACGCGACGGCAATATACCTATTTTCCAAATTCCTAGGCACGATAGAGTCCTCTCTTAAGTATGTATATACCTGTATCCTCCCGTGGGCGTCGTAAGAGGCGACTAAGGGAACTCTCATCAGGGAAGCTGGCAGCAGCGCTTTCCTGGAGAATAACAAATTACTGCGATCCCCAACCCGCCTGCGAGGCATGGGGATTATGGCAATTCCCCCCAATGTAATGAAAGCCTTGGGGGAGGCCTTTGTCCAGCAGTGGACCTCTATAGGCTGAGAAGAAGAAGTATGTATGTAGGTAGATTTTCAGGTAAACATATAAAAACCAATAATATCTATTCTTAAACGTTTATTTCCAATTCGAATTTAAATTTAGTTAACATTGAATTCTAACAACATGGTGAGTTTTCTTACAATTTTGATTCTAATACTATAAGCGTTGCTATTACGAACATTAATCATCGCCCTAATGGCGTAACATATTATTACTAACAATTTGAATCATTTTGAAGCATTTTGCTAATCTATTGGTTCGTATGTTCGAAAAATTTGTCTGTTGGACAAAGCAAATACCGCAATAAATGTTGTTCTATCAAAATGAAACCCATCGCTACTGATAATGTGTTACCCAATAATTACCCTGCAGGTATATAGTTAAAACTACTCAAACTAAGTGGGTGGAATTGAATAATACAACTTACTTTAATGTATGTAGTGATAATGAAGGACTAAGTACATAATAATATGCTAAGTTACAATAAGCCTACAGTGCAAATACGGTTTCTATTTTTTTTCAGTAATTGTATTTTTTATTTATTGTTCATAATGGAATTAAAAAGAAATCGTTTGTAATTATGCGAAATAATATAATTAAAAGTTGTCCCGTTAATTATACCTAATGTAGATAATATTTTTGCTAAATTAATTATATCAAATTAACATTACACCAGAATTTCCTGAAATAAATTTATAATAATTTAGTGCAATACAAAACCTATAAATATACACTAATATCAATTATTTTACTTAATACCCTATTAACTTAACTTACTTCATTTATTGGACGGATTTCCTGAGGGCTCCAGATATATACAGATACCTTACATTCTAGAGACTATCATAATTATATAATTCTACCTTAATATTATAAACTTATATAAGTATTGATAAAATGTGTAAAAAATGTTGCTGCTCTACAAACTATTTTTAAAAAGTGATACAAAGTTATAGCTAACACGGTCTATTGACGAAACTGTTTCGTTGAAGTGAAAATGTATATCGGCCAAAAATTTTAGTCATTAGATTAGCCCTCACAGCACTAGTAAAAGGTATCCATCGAAGGAGGTTTACTACCACCAGTTCTTATATAATAGCAGCTCAGAAGTTTAGCTGCACTACTTATTTGTTCTGTTGCTGAGTACAGACAGAATTGCAGTAAAAAAAAATCCGTGCAATAAGAGCTGGTGGTAGGCCGCTGAGAGAGTAAGCTCACACAACACTAATGGCGTTTCCATTCCGGAGGACACGGTAAAGCATACGATGGAGGTCTGTCCGACGTTTACGCGGCCTGAGTCGACATCGCGTTGTGTTCCACGCGCGCCTTTAAGATATTTCAGCACATTGTGACGGGGTCTTTGTCCTGCCTGGGTCGCTTGTAGTTGTTCGAAAGAGGTAAAGGAAAACCGGTGGGTTTTAGTCAGTAAAAGCCTGACAGCCCTTCCGCTCCGCACAGATTCACTTAAAAATACAAAACACAAGATCGAAATAAACGTTTCGACGAAAATCCGCATTTAATTTGTTGTTTCTGTTTATGTATGGTTCTTCGTCATCATTAATGCTCTCGAGAGCATAATATGTGGGAATTGCTACCCAATGTTCTTAATAAGCATGCAGACTGATGTAATATCATCATTTATGTGAATTGCCGCTGTCAATAAGGCTGAGAAGGGATTCATCCTGCAAGTTTCAAATAGAGTGCTCTAATTAATTGCGGATTTATGTTCCACCGAAATTTGGCAGTGAAATTCACGTTCGAGTGATAACACTCTAGAACATTTAGGTGGTATTGACTTCATGTTTGGCACTTTAAAAGTGAGAGATTATTGGAACACCATTAGGTACCTCACGTCAGAGAAATGTTTAGGTAGGTTCTTTGGCTTCAATTAGTCGATTCGCACAAATTTACTTACCCATAACGGCCCAATCGCCCTTTTAAATCAGTTTTTAGAAATTTCATTCTGTAGGCAACTCGCATGTATTGTACTTTTTAAATTATATTCAACGAAGTTAAGCCAAAGTTATAGATTTTATAATAATAACTCTTAGTTCTTATGTGCGCCAATGTCCTGTTTTAGACAACTTATTGCATACAAGATAAAATGAGCCATTTGGTGCGAGTTGCCTAAAAACAAATATGATATTTAAAAGCCGTCATTCGCCTATTTCGGTTAGTATTTTCGTGCGAATCGACTAATATGTCATTCTTTTTTAACTACAGAATTCGCGGGAATATGCTGACACAATCTACAAGTAATCTCTAATAATACTTATTTTAATTAAGTGCTTAATGCCGCAATTGTTAATAGGAGTCTTAAGTAGAATTCCAGCTTTTCATCTATCGTACTTATATTATACCAGATACACTAACTCATTCAATTAAAACTATTCTTTACACGTTTGTGATGATCCAAAAAGTGGTACCAAAATTGCAAGTGATGCAAACTTTTACATGTAATTTTATAATCACCCTGTTCCAACAGGTCCAACTCATATTAGTTTATTTAACTAAAAACTATTTTTAAATGTAATTTAACCCTTAATATCATAAGCTACTGAAAATTGTGCAATTCTCGTCTAAAACGTAGTGGAATGAATAAGTATGGATGAAATAAAAATAAAAAGTGACTTACTTAACTTAACATCTAAGGTTCATAAAGATCTTATCATCGTTATCATTAAATACATTGCCTCCCTATATTTACTAATACTAAAATGTGATGCAAATCTAACTGATACCTATTTTAAAAGTACCTACAACTATTCGAATACATTCCAGCTCAGATCTTTTGGAAAATAAACTTAGATATTTGTCGAAAACTTCGTTCAATCATAATCAAATCATTTGATTCGAGATTCAAAATGGCGAGTTTTAACTAAATTTAGTTGTCATATCCCATTTCAAACAAAATAGATATTCTATGATAAATCGAACTGAGTAATAGATACAAGCTCCGATGGTATGTAATACTGTAGAGCACACGTAAGTAGCTTATGCTGCGAGAGATTAGTTAGGAATTGTGCGGGGGCACATTCATACGAGTCTAGTTCTTGTTAGTTTTGCAGAAAACCGGATTTGCCTAAGCCCGTGCTTGGGGCATAGGTAATTCCGGTCTTATGGTTACCTAACCAAGTGCAGCGTACAGATATTAATCTATACACATCTCATTTAATTGATGTTGTAGTAAAATGTACCTAAACGGCTTGTAATTGAATGTTTATATTTAACAAGAAGGTTTGTTTTTTTAATTTGGACACCCCGAAAAAACGGATAATAAAAAGTTTGCCAATTTATTTTATTGACTTTTTTTATATCGATATTTAGGCGTAAATAAGCCTTTAATGTTTCTTCTATTGGGACAAAGGCCTCCTCTCTGTGAAAGAGAGTAGGCCATAATCCACCACGCGGGCTCAGTGCGGGTTTTATTGACGTCATGAAAATTTGCTTCTAAGTTTGTCTTTTGCTTGGTATCCCGCAGAATCGGTTATGAGTTCCTAAATATGGTTAACCCATAGCGAAGAGGGTTTTTAGGCTTAAAAAGTTTTTTTCCAAGGCTCAATATTCCAGTTAATATCTCATGGAACACACAAGATAGTACAATTAACGAAAATTCAGCTTGAAACGAGGGTTTTATTTATCATCATTTCATTTGTGGATTATCATTTTGTAAGGAAATCTATACTAATATATAAAGCTGAAGAGTTTGTTTGTTTGTTTGTTCGCGCTAATCTCGGGAACTACTAGTCCGATTTGAATAATTCTTTTTGCGTTGGATAGCCCATTAATCCAGGAAGGCTTTAGGCTACATAACACCACGCTGCGGCCAATAGAAGCTGAGCATAACTAATTCCACGCGAACGAAGTCGCTGGTGGCCGCTGGTACTATATAAGTACGCTGAATTAAATAAACTATTGTCATCATTAGGTTTATATTTTATATTTCTATATTAAATTTTATCAATTTATTATTAAATAACCAGTCAGACATTGTCTTACCGTTAGTTATGTAGGTCTAGAAAAAAGTAATTACAGTTTTCCCAAGTAGTATCCAAATTTGCAGGCAAGTTTTACAAGCAATTATAAATCAAGTAAAAATCAGTCGAGTGGTTCTGGAGTGATACGCTTCCCTAAGAAGAGCTTTTTATTAATATTTTTACTGTTAATTCAATATAAGTAATGCTACTTCGGAATCATGAAGACGTCTGTTTTTAAATTACATTTATTTTAGTATTTAAGTACAAGGTTTTCAATCAATTATGATAAGAATAAAGTAAAAAAAAGTTGAAGTAACGTTCCTAAAGTTCTATCACAGGATCTTGACTTTATACCTTAATCCAATAAAAAATGAAAACCTAAAAGCATCCCCAACATTACCTGAAGGCGATTTATTTGAAGTTTTATGTCATAACAGGAAAGTAAGACGAATGATCAGGAGGTCATGAGGTCGCTCCAATTGTGCAATTTTGTGCAATTGTAAAATGTATAGCATACATTTTAAAATTGCACATACCGTTAAAAGCAATTTTCCATACTATTCTCTTTTAAGTAAAAAAGAAAATAATTATGCACTCGTGAAAACAATACCGGTGGAAAAGTATTGATTAAAAAATTAATCATCTCCATAGAGATGATTAATTTTTTAATCAATACTGTTCCACCGGTATTGTTAAGCTATTTATAAGCTCTACACACGTTATCTACTATTATAGATATAAACCATAATAATTTCAAGTTAATTTACTTAAATTCCTATAAATCTAAAGACAAATATTTTTCATTGCGTATATCAAGTTATAACAATAGGAATAATATTATCCGATTGCTTTTAAATCTTATAACAGCACAAAAGCAAAGTATGTACAGAAACATGGATAATCAAAACTTAGGGCAAAGGTATCAGACAAACTATAGGATGGAAGACGATGGATTAGAAGACCGTGTCTCAGGTCTTCGACAGTGCAGTTTGTGCATAAAAATAATAATCCCAGTCACTACTCTACCTCAATTTCCAGAAGGTTTAAACAAAGTGGGAACCAACATCAAACGTTAGCAGTGATCTGGTGGAAATTACTTAGATGACGAACATTAAGTAATCCTTATTTCAACTATCCACAAAAAGCCCAAATCCTATTAATAAATTCACTAACACTAACTTAATGAACAGATAAACAGGAAAATTATTTAATTTAACCACTCTATAAAAATTTAAACAGAGAGACGAAATAATTTCAACAAAGAGATTGTATGTAATAAAATCTAACAAAAAACATGTAATAATAGGGGAGTCGGTATGATAAAATAGATAACATTTCCCAAAATAATGGAAAATAATTTAATAATTATAACACGGGAAATGCTACCAAATTGGCCCCAACGTCTTTATTAACAAACAGTAAATAAGATCCTTATCAACAAAATCAAGAATAATTTTGATATCATCTAAACTACAAAAAGATTAATTTCGAACATACCAACTTCTTAACCCTTTCAAATAGATTTCATGATTTTTGTTAGACCTTAAGTACATTATTCTGTAACTTATAATTGTGGTCAATATGAAACTACCGGTGACTGGAAGACTGCAGGTGATTACGAGGCCACAATTTTGGGCCTCCTTGTTTCCATTTTGAAGCAAATAAAAGCAAAAAATCAGTTTCTTAATACTGTATGGAATGAAAAGAATAACCAACGGTCGAGTAAGTGACTATAAGATCTGATTTCACACTGATCGTTAATTCAGACATACGAGAGCTTAGGTATCGTTATGTTAAAATCCTGATCTTTGATAAAAACCAATTAATTGATTAACTTGATGAAGACGATAGAGAAATGAATATAAAAATTAATTTTGAAAAAATGAACTGCACAGACGTGCCGGATGTATTACACACAAGTCACGCTCTGCAACGGCACAAGGTGATGTTGATTCTAAACTGACTTTTAAATCAATAGAAAAAGATGGTGATGATGAGGCCACTATCTCGAGCCTCTTGTTGTTTATAAGAAGGCAAATAAAGACACTCTAATAATAACTGCTAGGAACCATGAGTTACCATATACTCTAAAAAGTTTAGGTGCTTTTGAAACCTAAAACTCAAGAGCTGACGTCGGAAGACAATGGATTTGGGGGGGCCATGAAGGCAACACCTATTTTGCCAATATGTTCAAAGCTAATATCAGTAAACAATTAAACTTACAAACACAACTACATAGTAGGAAGACGATGGATCAGGAGGCCGTGGGGTCGCTCCGACTGTGCAATATTGTGCAATTGGAAAATTAAGTTCCTCTTCACTATCAAATAAATAAATATATACCGACTAATCACACAGATTGAGCTAGCCCCAAAGTAAGTTCGAGACTTGTGTTATGGGATACTAACTCAACGATATAAATACATATATAGATAAACATCCAAGACCCATGCCAAGCAGGAAAAGATCGTTTTCCATCATGACCTGGCCGGGGATCGAACCCGGGGCCTCCACGTTGCAGGCAGGCGTGTTGACCGCTGCGCCACGGAGGTCGACATGAAAAGAAACCGGAATAAAAATGAATTAAACGTGTGCTTGTGAAAATGATACCGATGATGATGTATCAATGAAGCTTAACTTAACCTACATTTTTTTTTTGTTTTTTTTTTTTTTCGTGCGTCGTACTAATCAGGTTCTAGTGCATTAAATTGTAACTTAGAAATCTGTTTCGATGCTCCACTGATACATCGTCAAACGATAAAGATTATTTAACTGAATTTAACTAGGTTACTGAAACAGAAAAAGAGGACCGAAGAAAAACCGACCATAATATATTTTTTGAGACAATTTGAATTCGACATTTGCCATGAAGAAACATAATAGAAACAAATTGCTGGTTATTTTTTAAATAATTTGGATTTCGAACAAGAACCAAGATAGGTATACAAGATAACTAAAATGCTAGTCTACTTATTTTCAATAATTATTATCTTATTTAAAAGCAATCGACAAGCCACACAACTAAAGGCCTATTATTTTATGATTATTTTATGATTATACGTATAAATAATAATTTTATAATTAAATATTAAAGACGATGGCCTATTTACTTTGCCTATTTCTGCTATGGATAATATCTGTGTAACTGCTTAAAGAATCCCTGTTTAATAATTTCTCGTGAAAATTAAATCAACGATGAAATATCAACGGAACCGTTATTATGAACTATTTCCTTGTAATGTTAGTCAGATAAGGTAAACCCCCCAAAAATCTCGCAGAACATGTACTAACTGCCGTAATTACTAATCAATCACACTATAAATGCGAACTTATACAATATGTAAAGAAAACCCTGTCCGATCCGTGAAGGTATTGTTACTTATCGATAACTGATTCTAATAATGCCTACAAAGGGCTAAACTTAAGAAAAATCCCCCTAATGAAATAATATCATTTCAAAAAAGCGAGGTAACTTAAGCTTACTTAGGTGAATGCGGACAGGGCACGCGACACGTGGTCGCATCACCTAATGTCTAAAATAATGTTGTAACTTTTTAAAAATTACCAAATTTTGGGGAGGTTGGAATTAATTCGCGGAAAAAAAAGATTATTTCAATATTCATTATTGCAGTAACTATGATGATTATGTAAAATTTCATATTTTATTTGGTCATGTGTTTACCTAACCTTTATTATCCTTTTGGGTAGGACGGGGTTTCCTTTACATATTGTACAGAAAGATTTTCGTCTATTTGCCCTAGACACTAGGCTATAAATACCCAATGTTCCATGTACCTAGATGTGCTTGTTTGTAAGTAGTTTGTAAGACAAGCAGGGGGATGTTTTGAACCCAAAAATCTGACTGGCTCTCTTGAAAAGTTGTAACAATATTTGAAGTTTAACTAATCTTGGCTTGCTGTTTTTTCATAAATTTGTTTACAGTTTTGGCGAATATATCGCAATATTATTTAATTATGTTTTCCTCAAAAACTGTCGCAAAGTTTGTTTGTTTCTTGCCTAGTGGCTTCTACAATTTTCATTTTAACCTGACGTCCCATTGTACGAAAAATCTATAAAACGAGAGCTCAATTAAAACTGAAAATGTGTGAGAAAATAATAAAGTCTATGAATAGAATTTTCTAGAAGAAGAAAAGCCTTTTACAACTATAGGTAGTTTGATATTCTGGCAGCTAGATACCCAATACTGACTAACATTACATACCTACTATATACTTATTTATCGTGCTGTGTAGACTACCATCTAATATACCACCTACTTTGTGCGTAAAACAGTGCCTTAAAATAATACTACCATAGTTATTTTAACATAAATCTACCTTAAACTATGGATCAGTTCCGCTGATATGTCACTGGAGTATTTTAGAAGTACAAACTGAGAATCTATGGATTTTCGCACCAGGTACCTTCATGAATTTGAAGTAGCAATACAACTAAGTAGCCAATTTGACTTATATTGAAATACAGACCTACCCAGGAAGATTAATGCTTTCGATAAAAAACTGTCATCAGGATTTTATTTTGTTACCTTCTTGTATTTTTTTTGTAAATATTCCGGTATCAGCAGGGTACCAATAGGACAGTACCTATAACTTAGGCTCCGCTAGGACAGTACCTATAACTTAGGCTCCGCTGAAGATACGGCCCGGAACAGACGGACGTCTGTTGACGCGTAATAAGCAGATAATTAAATTTTCAGTGTCCAAATAATTTAAATACTAGAACAGTGTTTCTTTTTTATCGGTTTAGTTTTACTTCAGTTTATTTTTTCTTCATTTTCGTGTGGAATATTCTATGGCAGTACGGAACCGTTTGTGTGTTTACACTTCGCCTGTTTTTATTTGATTAGTCACTAGTCATTATGTAAATGATAACAAAAGAACGTCACAACCTCGACAAGAGATGAAGTGTTTGCTTATGTACTTAGATTAGGATGAAATGCAAACTAATATATCAACGTTGTTTTGTAGAAATATCCTTCAGATGTTCCGAAGATAGTCAGCTCGGACGTTTTATATTTAACTTGCATATGATTCGCAATCTAAAAAGTATCAACAACTTCCTCAGCAAAATCGTACATTCTTTGCTTTCAAAAATCTGGTTTTGTTTTTACAGAACATCTTCTGTTAAGTTGACGAGACATACACTAACTTTTTACTGCCATATATTTATTTCTACCTACGCATGTCTACATATGGGAGTTCTATGGGAATCCATTCCTAAGTTTTCAATATTTTAAAATAAACCTATAGTTACATATTTTGATTTAAAAAACTATTAATTTCTTAATTATAGCTTATTAAGGATAATTGCGATGTGAGAACTCAAATATAATAATCTATATTTCTTAGACTTGTTAAAACTAAACAAAAAGGCACACATTGGAATGCTTTTACATCATAAAATTACCTTAACTTAAAAATTGATTACCTCAACATTAATATGAATATCCATAATCCTTGAGCTGTTCTGTCTGCCATCCGGTTACTTAGCTATACTACAAAAATGTTCCCAATCCCACTTCAAAAATCTTGCAACCTACCTTTAACTTAACCTACCAATTAGATTATAATTCTTAAAAATACATCTACATTATTAACATACGTCTTTTGGTGAGCTTATATGCGTCAATATAATATACTTAAAGCGAACAATGAAAGCAGTAGATACATAAATTCACTTCACAATAACAATTAGGTAGTTCTATTGTCGAGAATCAGTCATTAGAAGTTCCATTTGACAGGATCAATGCGAGCGACATGTTAATTGTATTGGACATTGTTGTATTAATTCATTCATCAAAACGGCATGTAGTCAAGAGAATATGGATGTAGGTATGTAGATGTTTTTACAATAGCCCTAACTACCGGGATAGTTGAGGGTATTCATTTGTTTTAAGACTAATTTAGGTATAAGCCCCGCAAATTGACATTGTGATTGGCTGCCATCTTGGTAACGTAGTCGAAGTCGCACCGTAGTAGTACCGTTCGCAAGATCAACCCGCGCTTACGTGCTTACGCGCATAGAATACTTTTACAGCTTTATGTTTTTGTTATCCTGTTTTATTGTTTTTCTTGAATTTTGTTACCCGTAAAAATGAGTAACAAATTAATTGGAATTAGAAATTAACTGGTTAGAAATAAATCTTACAGATAGTAATAAAAAGGCCCATACTCGTTCCCTTGAAATTCGATAGTGAAATGAAAGTTTACTTGTCAGAATATGGATGAGTAGGTATAAAGAGTGTATGTATAATAAAATTATAAAATACAAATAAACCATTACTATAGCTTATTAACTTTATATTTAAAAAAAATACCAGCTGTCCTTTAGTCCGACGGATGACGTCTCGCAGCTGTTATTGTGACAAGGTTCCATCGCAATATCAACGTGGGGGGCTTATAGTATCGAGAGCTTACATTTGGTTCGCCAGCTTCTAGTTACCAGTCTGCTCCTTACGAATCTATCGCAAAGCTGACAACCCTAAACTAACTACTAGCTCCTTGGGCTAATCATATAATTAGACATCTCCATAATAAAACTTAACATGCTACCATAAAGTGAATTTAGTTTTTAACAAGAGGCAATCCATCACCAACAATAATATAACAAACACATTTAACATAACCCATAAATAAAAAACTACCTCAGCCATGCTGAACTTTTATTTAACCCGAGTCGAACTCGAAAATATACAACATAATTATATTTAAATAATATAAGCATCAGGTAGATTACTCAACTACATACTTGCAAGTCAACGTAATACATAGGTACATAATATTACAATAAAATCGGGGAATCTTTAGATACTATGAAGTCTTTACAAAACGGGATGTTAGTAGATGGAAATGTAGGTACTATCAGAGGCGTTTCTGTTTAAGAACTAGAATACCAAATAAAAATCAACCAACCGAATCAAAAGTGGTATTTTTAAAGTAAAAATTTCTTTAGCAGCGTTGTGCATTTTTATAGGATGGTATAAAACGTTAAACTCGCAAACTGTTAACACGTGACCTGATCGCAAATTCGTAAGACTGAGGGAAACTAGACCGCCGGCGTAAAATGGGAAAGGAATTATATCCCCGTCTCTTTTTACCGCGTGGCGAAAACGTATGCCTGCTTTTGCTGTTTCGTTTAAGCTGCGCAGTGCGCTTGCTCGAGTAAGCGAGTGGTTTTGTACTACAACCTGCTGTGTGAAACCACGGATGGTGTCTGCTGATGGCTCAAAATTATTCCCCACCATACCCAAATATTAAAAAATGCACAACGTAGATGCTTTTTTGTTATTTTTAGTAGAAAAACGTTATTGTTATAAAAGATAATCATGTAGGAACTGAATTAATTCAATAGTGTAAACATATTTACAGAGACTAACTATGTTATAACATAGTTAGCCCGGTAAACATGTCCACTCCATGGAATCTATTCACGCGATGTGTGGTATTAATTAGGCTCATCAAAATGTTTCGCTTTGCAATGAGTTCCATTATTTGCTGCGAAAATTATGTATACCTATTGGTATCGCGGTACCTTAGCAATGTTTTGTAAATGTTCACTAATCGAATCGCAATTGATTACCCGTTTAAATACAAGATACGTAATATAAAATATAATATCTACACATTTGCGAAAATTATTGCTGACCGAATACACGTCTGTGTTAATCGTAATTAATTGTGTAGTTAAATTTCTTATAATTTACGGGACCCATGTGATGTCTATCAATTTTCTTTGTTTGTTTTTCTGACAGAAAGACGTAACATAGAAACGGTGCGGTTGCCAAACCGCGCGCTATAAAAAAAAAGTCATTATTACTCATTAGAAACTGATTTTAAAGTTGGTTAAAGAAATGAAATTTATTTTTAAAAGATTCTCATTTTTTGTTCAAAAATATGTGTAGAAAGCAATTTTTGTAGATATTAATGATTCTCATAGGATGAAGGTTCTATTTAGCGATACGCTAAGAACGGTAGAATAATAATTATAAGTTATGATCAATTACCTACGAGAAGCACCACATGGATGCCCTTTATAATTTCTAGGCCTAGAATAATGTATAATTGAAATTATTAATAATTTTATATGTTGTGAAGAATTTCATTACATAACATCTTATTAAGCATTTCATTGCCAAATATTTCTCTTTCTATCTTAAAAACTCCGATTATTAGATAAAATAATTATTGAATATTTAGTAAATAATTGTATAATAATAGTATTAATAATTAGGTATCATATTCTCGCTTCGTATTTACATAATTTTAGCTGCAACAAAAGGGCTTACATTTCTTATGGTTAATTTTCCCTATAACTATTATGTTGGTGTTGATCTTACATACATTGCTTAACATCAGTTGTTCCTAACAGTTAGAGTAGGTATAATAAAAGCATTGCGTTCGAAAATTACTTTAATTTAATTTCTATTGATAATATAATAGGGATGATTTTTCAACAACAGATAATTTTTGTTCGTTAAATAAAATTGATTTCTGACAGATATTGTCAAGAAGAATTCAAAATTCCACGGATTAAATTATCTGGCGTTGAAAAAAATCTGCCCACGTGTCAGATATTCCCACTACAGCTATTTTTAGAACCTAGTGTCTATCCGGAATGTTTTAATTACTGAAAATTACATGGCATGTGAACAACTACATGAAGAAATCGTACACTGAGAGTCTGGATTCTTCCACGTTACCTGTTTGCTTATTTTATAAGCCGAAACCGTCTTGACGTTGCAAAATTGGGTGAATGATTTTGGACGGATCCTGGCGCTATAAACTGTGTACTTTAACTGTCCGACGCGGTAGTACTGACCTAATTGGTGACCTCTATAAACCTGATAGTCGTAGTTTCGCCGAAGCTAACAGCCGGACCTCAGAACTTATGGCTGGTGGCTGGTTGCTCGGGCGGGGTCACGTTCATCCCCATGTTATCATAAGAAAAGTCCAAAGTTGTATCTTCTGCGGGATGTCGGTTGCTAAGTGCCGTGCTCATGGTTTTAGGTGTAGTGGCACCCTGGCTCTTCTCGGTCTGTGAAATCCTGGTGTCCAGATCCCTCGCATTCAGAGGCTGCTGGGGTCGTTTCGCTGGTTCGGGGGGATTTCGAATCTCGAGTTTAAGTTCGTGCTTCGGTTTGGGTAGCTCGGCGTGTGGGTTGTGATGGGTCAGATCATTTGGGTACTGCTTCACACGGTTCTGAAAATTGGCGAAGGATATTTAAGCAGTGATTATCTATAAGAAGGAGTTATCTTATTTACTTATTTGCGATTGCACGCATTATATTTTTATATTTATGTCATTTAGGTCAAAAATATGTATGAATATTGCACGTATCTTTGTCATACGAATGTACTTTGCATAGCTGTATGTATGTTTCACCTACCTTTGTATGTAGAATTTTAAATTGCATTTATGTAGTATACGTACGTGGAGTGCATGTATGTGTTTCAGGAGAAAGTGTGCTCAGGTAAAAGTGTAGCACCTCTGTAAGAATATTTATTTATGCCTAAGTATGTTAAGTGCACGTCTATCACGTAGGTATGTAAAAGTGTAAATTTGTAAAAACCTACAAATTAAGGTCTCTTTTTGTGTTCATTAATGAACTTGAACACACATACAAACACAGCACGTGTAACAAAAATACACACATACAAACAAGTCACATGTTACATTCATGTAAACACGAACGTGTAAAACACATACAAACACGTTACGTGTAATGTCTTTAGGTATATGCGTGTAGATGTGTGAAGTGTTTTTTGTGTGTCACTCGCAACATGTTCGTATGTGTGCTACTTTAAGACATGTTTGTGTGCTGTACAACAAGCAGTTTTACTTCACGTATATACATATATCAATACAACATTTATTAGATTCTCAACATTATTACTACACCATTCAGGCTCAAGGTTGATTGGGAATATTTGACAGTTTCAGGTAGCTTGACCTGCTGTCATCCATACTATTTATTCAGAGTAAAAGTAAAATCAACCACAAAAATAATTTACCTTCGCCGGCTGAAATTTTTGTTTGATGTATCGCCAAGAGAACTTGCCCCTGCAGACGATTATGAGGACCAGCACCAAAACGGCCAGGGCTACCCCACTGATGATCAGGGCCGTCTGCGCCTGACGCTGCACACCTTCGAAAGCATAACCTTTGTCAACCACCATTCACCAATATGTCTATAATATTAAAATTATCATGCTCGTTCATACATTTATTGGAGAAGATAGTTGCATCTGCGCAATACGAGTTTATAACTTTTGCGGTAGTTCCGACAATAATTTAGATGAGCAATATATGTATTCGTCAAAGCTTAGAGGTATGCAAGTAGCCCAGCATGTCATTGCCGCAAGGGAAAGCATAGAGCAATCATTATTATATTGACATTTCGCAAACATTTTCATTTGACATTTCGCTTTAGAGAAAGTTTCTTCACGCAGGCTGATAATTTAATTAGCAAATACTGATGATAGTCTGCAGTATTTGCCGCCTTTTCATGATCCTCAAGTAATTTTATGACACAATGTTTGCTGCAGTTGTTGTCATGTGTCAAAATTCTGTTTCAGTAATTTTAATTTATAACAAGATGACAAGGAGACCGATGAACAAAAGTGGGATTTGACACCTCTCACATTTTTACCGAGTTATTAAAACAATAAACCAACTGTTTTATAGTAAACTGCAATACCTAAATTGCCAGAATTTAAGGTTTTCAGACTTATGTACTGAATGAATTTTTTAGTTACCCTGTATACCTAAAACCTCTTTATACACATAAAAATAAGGTACAAAATAGAACATACAGCTAAAGCAAAACAACATCTGGACAACTACGCTTTACGTTGTCAATGAAGAATTATAGGTATAGGTGCGGCGCGGAAGGTGCTTAGAGTCGCTTCTAGCCAGGTATTATATGTCTGCCTGTACTAGACGCATAATTCATATGAAAAGTTTAAAGCTAAAGGTACCATCTGTGCCGTTAAGGCAGGTGGGATACGCAGTAGCATAGACGGAGGTACTTAGTTACATATAGTTTGTTCGCTGTTCCTTTTATCGCGTAGCACGCTGTTTGCATTAGCTTAACCAACATACATCATGACAAAGAAAACGCAAAAAATGCAATGTCATAAGTCTGCTGAATTTTAACTGCTTAAGTGCAATAAGTTGGGGATGTAGGGTTGAATAGGGACGCAAAGAAATTAATATGGATTGTAACGTTGAATAGTTTAATTTGTAGCCGAAAAGGTTTAATGTCTTTAGTATAATAACTATGTATTAGGTACTTTAAAATTTCGCCTCGATTCACCCCGTTTGACGGTACTTAAGAAGTGCCATAATCGTTAAAAAACTAACTTAATTATTACAATTTTGCATCTCTTCGGGTACTTAGAATACAAATCATCAAACTTATATATATTTTAATGTTGTAGCATATTTCAGGATACGCTAGTGCAGCTGCTTTTTCATATGAGAATATGAAAGAGCAACTGAGGTATTGAGAAATACCTAACAGTTGTCATTGCACAAAGCAATTGCAAAAGTTCACATTAAGCTCGACTTTTATTAAATCAATATTTCTTGTAAAAGTTTACTTTATTCAGCATTCGCAGTAGGTATATATGTCAACAGTCTAATGAAGTTCTAAAACTTATACAATCGCAGCGCAATTTCCAGTAACTGCAAAAACTTAACACACTATCAGTAGTAATGGGTTTCATTTTGACAGTTATACTGCATTCATTGCGTTAGTTAAGTTGTTGAGCAGACACATTTTAGAACAAATGGAGCAATGGATTAGCAATACGATACACCTGATAGTAATAATATGTTACGTAATTAGGGTGCTGGTTCTTAATGAGTATTTAAGCACACTCAAACTGTCTATTTAGTGTACAGTCAGTAATTTGCAACTACAGTCCGGCCGTCAAGAGAATACGCTCCCGACACCAGCGGGACAAATTTAGCAGCTATTATAGATCAAATTGCGGTCAAGCGCTAGTTTATGATATATAAAAAAAAAAAATTCGCAAAATGCATACCTATTCGTTTGTATGGAATTGACACGTGGCAGGAACTCACTCATTGTACAGACGACAGCACATCAAGCTATCCTTAATAACTATAGTAGTTTGTATAAGCCCTGCAGAAATATCTGTCAGATTTCTTTATTAGATTTTCAACTTTATCTTTTAAGTGTTAAGGCTCAAGGTTGATTGGGAATATTAGACAGTTTCGGGTATCTTACCTACTGTCGTCCGTACTTTTGGAACAATGTTGTGAGTGTGCTGAGACTGTAGTTGCCATGAGCTTCTCTAGTAATAAAGCAGACACGAACGTAAAGAATTATTTTGTTTGCCCGTATATCGACAAGCAATATTAATCTGATGAAGCCCCCAATTGGACAGCGAAAAAATATTCTCAAATAAAACCCAAATACCAATTTAGGTACATATTGTTTAAAGTAAGATAAAGTTTGAAAAATGACAAATTTTTATTTTTAATGTCACAGGACAATGGTATTACGGATCAATAATTCTAACTTTGTAAGTGATCATATTACTAATGAATTATAATATTTCTGTTTCGGGTTTTGACAAGTATTTTAGTACTAATTTCGTACTCCTCTAACAGTAGAGCCTAGTCTATATATATATTACCTTTATAGGATATCTTTATAGGTTTATAGGATATCTTTATAGGGAGATAACTATAACAGGTTTTATTTTGATCTATCCGTTTTTATTTCTTAATAATTACGGATTCATATTACGTATATTATTAATTCAATATCTGTGATAGTTTGTTACCTAGGCTATTAGGCGCTGGGTAATAGGTATAGTACCTATCGAACATGGAAAGGTACAGAAAATGTCAAAAATATGTAGAATTAGAATTAGTGGCGCCTAATTATGTATTAATTGATAAGACCTCTTGAATAAGCTAGTCACACATGAAACTGATAAAAATAGCATTAAGGTTCGACGATTGCTTTTGTCATTAAAGGACGTCAAACTCGTTACACCCTGAGCTTCTGGTTGGAACGAAGCTTCGGCCCTTTTCCTGCCACAAATATTATAATAACAGTTCACATAATAAATAGGAAAATAAATAGATTTCTATAAAAATTGTCATAAAAAGGATTGTTTCAAACGCACAAAGCATAAAATAAATAACATTGTTAAAAAAATATATTAAAAAAGCACTCTAGTTAAGAGTAGGGAAGTGAAACATATTCGCAAAAGCAAAAAAAAAAAAAACGCAACGAAGCAAAGACCGCATGAGCATCAGTATAAAGTTCAAAACAAAGTAAACCTATAAAAAGGAAAAAAAATAGATAAAAAATAGAAAGTTACCACTCAGATCCCCTTGAGGATGTGTATCTTCAAACCTTCGCATGTACCTCAGGTCGAGGAGGTATCCTGTAAATAAAAAAGCAAGAGATTTATATAAATAATTTCCTTAAGTATCTACTAGACTATACTCGTATTTTTAGGTAGCTTTGGGAATAGGATAATTCGATCACGTTACGAAATTGTAAGAAAATTTGTGTATGTGTACATACACATGTGAAAATTTGTGTAGTTTGTAGTCAAACATGATAGATCTCTTTTTATTGAGGGTGGCAGCATCAGAGACGTCTACGAAACGATGGAATATTTAAATATTCCATCGTTTATTTAAAAAAATAGCTACTGCAAGTAGCAACAGCGCAGTACCTACGCTCATATTTACAGTGTGGCCTAGGGTTGCCAAGTTTTATTAGAAGAAATAGAGTATATCTGATTTCAAAGGAAGTAAATACTCCGTATGTACCTCCTTTAAAATTAGATATACTTAAAAAAGAGCATCGTTTATTTTATATTTTAATAAAACTTTTTTTTTTCTTTTTGTAGCACTTAAACATTTTTCATGGTTTTTAAAACTATTGTATAAGTCCAAACGCTTAAACTCTAAATTTATATAAATGAAGAGCTATTTTTTAATTAGTTTCAATGGAGCTCTGTTTCTCTATTCCCACCGAATGATAAATGGTTTGCATAATATTATATGACTGGCACTACTGTAAATTATATAAAAGAGTATTTTAGCATACCCTATTAATCTCATACATCATATAGTACACCGAAATGATATAGAGTATCATCATCAACCGTTTGTCGTCCCACCGCTGGGCACAGGTCTTCTCTCATACAGAGAAGGATTGAGCGTTATCACCACGCTTGTTCAATATGGGTTGGCAATTTCAGACTTAAAGTCCAGGTTTTCTCAAGATGTTTTCCTTCACCTTTTAATCAGTCATTGGTGTCCAAGAAAAAAGTAGTGAAGTAGAAAGTACATATAACTTAGAAAAGTTACATTGGTAGTTGCCTGACCTGGAATCGAACTCGCACACTCATACTTGAATGGTAGCATGGTGGCCTAGTGGATATAGTACTACGTATATTTTTAGAATACGGTTGGCAACCTTAAGTGTGGCAGGAACACCGACGTACAATAGTAACGCACAAAAGTTGTGCGTTGTTGTGCTTGCCACACTGGATCTGTAATAAATAAGTTATGCGGTGTTGATCCTGCCATACTGTATATTTGTTTGCAATAAATTGTGCTTTGGGAAGGGTTCCCACTGCTGGGACACACATTTCCCTCCCTGAGAGGAACTGGGTCATAATCTACCACGTAAATTGCTGGTTAGTAGATACCACATGTTCCTAAATTGTTTTCTTCTAGAACATACTGATTTCCTCAAGGCGTTTTCCTTCACCGTTTTGAGAGCTATGGCGATGAAATTATTAACTGGCTGGATACGAACCTACGCGTACATACAACTCCAAAATCTGGTCATTAATTACAACTGGGCTACCACTGTTCATCTGACTCGTGGAATTGGCTAACATTATCCCTGATTTCCTTGTTTACGAATTACATTTAAATTAAGTGCATCTTTTTCTTTTTATTTCGTTATGAAAAGGACAGAAGATATTTTTTTTATATATATAAATTATAAACTAGCGCTTGACCGCAATCCCGCCTGATGGTAAGCAGTGACGCAATCGTTGATGGTAAAGCGCACTAGATTATTAAGAGCCTATTCACTCTAGCCTTGAAGACACTCAAATTGTAGTCCGACGGAAACACCGCCGCTGGCAAATTGACCCAGTTCCGCGATGTACGCGGTATAAAGGAGGAGGCGAAATGCTTCGTCCGGATCGTAGTGGTGTTAACAACGTAAGGGTGGAAACTAGCCGTACGACGGGTCGTCCGATGGTGAAACGGAGATGGGGGAATTAAATCATGTAATTCCCTCGCACACTCCCCAAAATGCATCCTATAGAACACCTAAAGGCTGGCTACTCTACGCCTATGCTCTGGGCTTTGGAGACCATCTCGAGTTAAATCAGGGTCACCAAATTTTATGTTTTGTATATTGAAATCTTAAAATGAGGTGCCTGGATCATACAAGTGGTAGACCAACGTAATACGTCAAAAAAATTCTTCTGTAATGTATACCATCATGTAACTACGACAACGAAATGACTAAAAAAAATTGGCAATACGACTAATGCGATAGAGTGTCGAATGATGCTGTAGAGAAACTTTTTTTTTAAGAAGCGTAGGTATAAATTTTTAGTGATCTGCTGACGCTTGCCTGGCAGTCTGAACATACTTTTTAAACTTTTCAAGGGCAATATTTTAGTCTGACGTCTATGAAACCCCGGGAAGCTCAGAATATTCCACCTTTTTAAAAGAACCTATATTTTTTTTATATATACCTATAATTATAAACTAGTGCTTGACTGCAATCCCGCCTGATGGTAAGCAGTGATGCAATCGTTAATGGTAAAGCGCACTAGTTTACTAAGCCTATTCACTTAAAAAACTAAGGATGGATGGATAAGAAGGATGACGGCAGTTGAGCGAGGTGATGCAATGTTAAACCAACACTACCAAACGATGCTGCGCTGAGGGAGATTGATCTGGAGACTCTCCACGACCAAACTCCCGACACAACAACATTTGGCGCACACCCGCCACACATCGCAACACAACTGCTCAGACCCGTCCTCCGTCAATATGTTCTCATTTTTATTGTTTATGTCTGTTTAAGTATATCGTCTTGTAATTATATATGTTTTTATGTAAGATTTCAAAAGAGCCTTTACTTTTATTAATAAAATTTGTCACCTATTTCTGAGATTGCTGGCCAACCTGTAGGTACTTGGTTACTGAAAATCTGAATCTGTTGTTACGCATAGAACCCACCTACTTAAGATATGTTATACACAGAAGCTGTAATGGTTGTTTAGATAAATAAAGAAGTATCCGTTTACTTATACATAAATCGGTTTGGGTTTCTCAGAATCATGGAATCAAACCAGCTCTCGAATAGTTCACATAACATCCTAATATTCCTAATAGGGTATATAGTATATACCTAATACCTACAAGGTAATTGATACATATTTCTCTAAGAACTGTGTCCAATTCTATGTTAGAGAAAAAATTATTTTGTACATCAAATGACACATACCTTTGAAGTTTTCCTCATTAAGCGTATTTTGACGTTAGTACATTCCGGCTTTTAGCTGCTAGGCAAGTAAGGATAATAATTCTCATAGTTCCACTCATTCTAAGTGTGCATCTATGCATCTATGTAAAGTTTGAGGTCTCTACTCACTGAGGAAAACTTCAAGGATTCCTTTTGTGTTCTAGCTTTGACTTCTCTAACATGGCATAACTACGAGGATGCTTACGATCCGTTCTCGACTAACAACATTCTAATGTTCTCCACGAAGGAGATATTGTAAAATGAACAAAAATTTATGAAATTTTCAGAATACTTTTATAACAAAGGTGACCTCAAAATTCTACGGTTTGTTGTCGTCGATCAGTAGCTTTTGTTCAAAGTAATTTGAGAAAAAGAGTGTTTTATTAAGAAATAAATTCTTACACGTAAATACTCGTTATCTCGGCCGTAATATTATAAAAATACTTTTATTCACAGTAAAACAATATCTCAGCTGTAAAACTCAGTTTCCATAATGGTTTCACAATAGAAGGACTTTACCGGTACGGTACAGGTTTCTTTGCTACGAGATAAGAAAAAATTTGGGCCGAGTATTATATTGACACAGGCGGGTCGGAAAAAATGTCTGGAGCAAACAAGCAGGTCGAGCTGCGCCGACAAGTGCTTGCCCGGGCCACACACACACCACTATAGACACATGAGGAACAGGGTGTAAAAAGAGAAACCTTGGGCCTGGCCGTCGCACAGGCGAGTGAAGAAACACGGGTGGGTTTAGTCAGTAAAAGTGTGACACGCCCTTCTGCTCCGCCCAGAGCGGAAGAAGTCATTTGATGATATCCCAACCCAACAAAAATAAATACAATATGTAAAGAAAACCCTGTCCGATCCGTGAAGGTATTGTTAGGTATCGATAACTGATTCTACTAATGCCCACAAAGACAGGCTAAACTTAAAAAAAAAATCCCCCTAAAGAAATAAATATTGTTTCGCAAAAAGAGGTAACTTAATACATGTGCGGTACGCAACCCCTTCCGCGGGCGGCGGGGGGCAGGGCACGCGGCACCTGTGACGTGGTCGCGTCGCTATTCGCTTATAATAATACCGGTGTTGTCACTTTTTTAAAAATTACCAAATTTCGGGGTAATTGGAATTAATTCCCGGGAAAAAAGGATTATTTCAAAATTCATTAGTATTGTTACTATGATGAGTATGTAAAATTTTATATTATATTTGGTCAAGTATTTACCTAACCTTTATTATCCTTATGGGTCGGACAGGGTTTTCTTTACATATTGTATAGTTTAAAAAAAAAAAAAAAACAAGCTTTTAAAGAATATCAAACTAAAAAGTTAAAAATAATTTTAAAAAAAAGCGTGAGATTTTTGTATCTTAAGCGCCTCACGCTAAAAAGTCAAAAAATAATTTTTATTTTAAACTTTTTAGTTTGATATTCCTTAAAAGCATGTTTTTTTTTAGTTTTTTAAACTATATTTATTTTCAACTTTTTAGTTCGATATACTTTTAAAAAAGAAAAAACCAACGAACGTATTGAAAACGGTGGAACATTTTACAGTAATGAGCCGCTCACTTGTAGTCCAAAGAGTTAGAGACGGACAAATTAACAAACACGCAAGTAAGCAAGAAAACATACAAGTGAAGCTAATAAAAAGCATTGAAAAAAAAACAGCTTGTAAAGCTCAGACGGTTTTGTGTCTGGCGAGCAATTGCCCGACGGTCGATGTCGGGAAGTTGTGCATATAAAATTTACATTATATATTTGTACATTGTAGTTGATTATGTTTTATATGTATTTGTATTTCTGGATGTTATTTTCATATTGTATTGTTTGTGTGTATGGGTTTTAATGCCTGAAATGGATGAATAAATAAAAATAAAATATACTAATAGCGCCATATATAGATACGTCATAGCGCACTGAAAATGAAGCATACAAAAGGAGGTAAGTCCAGCAAGTCGCTTTAGTTTTCGTCGATTCTATTTAAGCGCAAATGACAAACACTAGCCATATTTTTCTTTGCGCCCCATCTCACTCATACTGTGCCAACGTGTGAAATGTAAGAAGAATAAAAAAATTGCATGTGTGTGCTGCTGCTCCGATCGGCACATTTATTTTGGTTAATTTGTTAGAGCATATCATATCTGTTTAATATTATATCAACGAATAGCTGTAAACTCTGGCCCTCTGTTTTCAAGATGCAGGATATGTGTGATGTCACTATTATGCGTTGTTCGCATGTGGCGTTGAAGTTATCACTACACCACCAAACATACACACAACGCACTTCTCACAACTATCAACTACCTATTCAACGCTTAGCTGCTAAGCGTTGAATAGGTAGTTGATAGTGTATGACAATGTATTTGCTAAGCCTTAGCAAATACATTGTTTAACAACACGAAGCTTTTAACGAATAAAACAAACGTAGCTGGATAAAAATAAGCAGCTGTTATTTCATCCCAGTTACCAGTATTAAATCTATACTAATAGCTGAAGAGTTTTTTTGTTTGAACGCGCTAATCTCAGGAACTAACTGGTCCGATTTGAAAAAATATTTTTGCGTTGGATAGCCCATTAATCCAGGAAGGCTTTAGGCTGTGTAACATCACGCTGCCGGCTGCGACTAATAGGAGCGGAGCAAATAAAAAAATAAACATTTCGGAACCTAAGCGGGTGAAACCGCGAGGCGCAGCTAGTATTACATAAATACTTAAATTCAGTAATGAAATAAAACATTTCAGTTTTGTCCTTTTCGAAGTACAAAAGCACAAAGTTTTGTCCAGCTTTAAACTGAAAATTAAGCGGAGCAAAGCGTTCTTCTCTACTTCATAGTACCTATTTGAAAACTTAATTGCATCGCGACATATGCTTCAAAAACAGATTACACTTGCACAATTTATAAACAAGGAGCCACCTGTATTTGAGTTCACTGACGATACCGCTGCACACAAACAAGCAGTTGTGTTAGTGTGCATAGCTGTAGATGTGTGCGTAGCATACCTGTCCAAGTCAACGGAGCATGACTTTTATGGGTATTGTTACACCCCTTACCAATGATCCTACAAATGCATTCTATTCAGCCAGTTATAACTCGTGATGTGCGAGGAATAACGACCCATTCGCAGAGGATTGGATAACTTGGTACTGGCATGCACCTGATACTTTAAAATTGTACAGTGATAAAACGAAGCGTGGAGAGTCCAGTGATAAAAAACACTGCATGATTTTTAGCTAGATGCAAAGTTATCCGATTGAAAATCTATTGCTGCAAGGAATAATCTCTTAAGTAAATAAAAGTAAAATTTATTTTGTTTCTTTGTACGTAGTGAACTAGATTCCAATTGGAATAAAAAAAAAACTCTTTTTGCGTTTATTAGCTTAAGAAAGACGCTATATGTATATAGTAGGCTATATCTCATCTTGCTAAGACCGGTTATATTTGCGCCTTCACGCTTCTAGTCGCCGCAGGATGCCCTGGACATCTGAAGACAGCAGCGAAGCTCCAGCCACGATGTGCTCACGCTTGTGGCCGGCATGTAATGGCTACGTCACGGAACGCTAGGTCAACGGTCAACTCTAAGAGATGTCAGCACATCGTGACGGGGCCCTTTAACCAATGCCAGCCAGGGCCGCGGGATCTAAAGTAATACCATGGCTCATGGTACAAAATGAAGGAACATGGGTGGGTTTTAGCCAGTAAAAGTATGATACGCCCGTCCGCTCCGACCAGAGCGGTGGAATTTACTTGATAATAGATATTTTCCCACATTCAAAGAAAATATTGTTCCATCATTAGAAAATAGTACCGAACAGTTTCGAATATTTAATAATAGCAGCTGTTTAGATGACAATAGTTAACAACCGAATCAAGCTCATAATCAGAATCGCGTGCAAAAATAGTCATAGACAGTTTTTACCATGTCACTATGTCAAGATCAATCTACTGAACATGGATCGCAACATCGTAGTACTAGGTACATATGCTCACTTAATTCCCTACAACATTACCATCATTACCGTGTTGCCATATAAATGTGAAACCACTCTCATATAAAAGATGCTTGACCTGAAACCTACACATTCTTTACTCAAGTGCAAGCGAGACAAAAACAACAAACCTGAGACGGCGACAACTGTAGGCGGTTTGCGGTCACGAAACCAGTTGTAAAGTTTATTGTTTAATGATAACAGACTTTATAACTAAGTGGAATGAGTGAATAATCTATTGCTCACTCTTTAAGGCTTCTACTATTTTTTGTTTATAATTATTAGTCATTTTTTATAGTTACAAGGATTTCCATCTGGTGGAAGAGCGGCAATAGTTTCTGAGAATATTGGTCGGAATCCAGATAAAACACGTGTTAGTAAATGTTATACCTTCGTAATGTACTACGTAATGTAGGTATCTATCCAGTATTGTCACACTCAAATAACTGAAGTTAGTTGACATTGTGACCAGTAAGGCGCCCACTTCTCTTGGGGAGAGGAAGTTGGCCGAAATCTAACACTCGAGCCCAGTGCTTGGTTAATTTAGAAGTGGAAGAAGAAGCTTACCTTGGCACTCTTTGATGCAGAGTCCAGCGTCGTAGTTGTGGCTTGTCTTGTTGCAGACGATACTGCAGGGCGCACACCGGTTGGTGTCAGGGGAGCAGTACTCCTCGAGCTGGCAGGTCAGCTGGCCGCATCGGATGCCGTCCAGTGTGAGCTGGGCGGACGCAGCACCAGCCACCGCCAGCAGGCATGCTAGTCTAGACATGGTTGATCTGCAAAGAAGATAGAATAGAAATAAATAAATATATAGGTACGGACAAATCACACAGATTGAGCTAACCTCAAAATAGGTTCGAGACTTGTGTTCTGGGAAGAAGCCCAGAACATAAGTCTCGAACTTATTTTGAGGTAAAAAATATATATAGTATCATTGAGTTAGTAAACTCAATGATACTATAGATAATTAGATACTACCATTAGAGGCCGTGACTACTTAACCGGACTATCCTGTGGATGCCTTAATTACAATTAAAGCCTCCAGCCAGGGGGTAGATACTAGGTATATTTATAATAGATACATATATAGATAAACATTGGGTGCTCTGGGGTCCCACCACCATCTTTGGGACCCAAGTCAACTCCACCTGCCAGACGGTGCACGTGCTGACTAACGGGACTACTTCGGGGTTTAGTGGTCAGACGGCAGTCGTACTTATAATTAGCCAAATAAGCCAATCTACAATGGACAGGAATATAAGAGCACATGTCACGGCTAGGGCGCCGCCGCAAAACGGCGCGCAGGAACCTCGCCCGACTCCTGTGACCTGTGGGCTAGGGCTACCGTGTCAGAGGCGGACACGGCTGAAGAAGCGAGCCGAAACCAAGAAAATCCGTTTCGCGTCGTGGAATTTAACCGGGATAAACGCTGAGATGATGATGATAACATATATAGATAAACATCCAAGACCCAGGCCTATCAGGAAAAGATCGTTTTCTATTATGACCTGGCTGGGGATCGAACCCGGGGCCTCCTTAATACGATAGAACACTGTTCTTTTTCTTTTTTTGCTGCAGGTCGTCCACGATGCCCATTCATAGTGGTGAGTGTATGTTTTGGTATGTATGGACGACAGCAGGTCAAGTTACCCGAAACTGTCAAATAATCCCAATCAACCTTGAAACTTAATGCTTCAGAGATAAAGTTGAAAATCTAATAAAGAAATCTGACAAATTGTAGTAGCTAAAAGGTGCTGGTGTCTGTACAATAAATTAAATACGATAAATAGATTTTGAATGTATCTTCAGCATACCAAGAATATATGTATTTTAACATGGATAGTATGAAGTCAAAACTAAAATTTCTTGAAGAACTACTTTGAGTTTTGGTTTGCTTAGATGTTATGGCGTGGGATCTAAAGGTTGGATAAGTTGAAGATAGTCATAATTATGTAGGTATGACTGTATTTAACTATAACTAACGTGTAATTCGTGTATAAATTAGCAGTATCTGACACTTTTCTCATATAGATACTATTGTAAACATACGAGGGTTCTTTGTTGAATAAATAAATATCGTCATAAAACTAGGTAACTCGGTCACTACATAAGCGGTTACGTTAAGCTATGTAATAAAACGTATTTGCGTGGAATACTTATGGGTCCATAATTCAGGAATAGCAATCCAAATGGAAGGCCTACGTGTACAGTGAAATAAAAATTATAATTTAAATGTTAAATTAGTTTATATATTATTATTATTCTTATCCCTACGCTGCGTCTTGCAGTACGTGGCCGCCATTTCAGACCCTTACTGCCCTATCGGCCATCGAAAAATAGCAATATAAAACATCCCGCTATGACCAATAGGAGCGGAGCAGGGACAAAAAATGTTGCGGAAACGGGAGCAAACGCGGACGTACTACATATTGCTCCCATTATTTTAACAGGCGCTTATTTTATATCAACTGAGCTCATTCGGCTATTAGCTTACGCGGGTGAAACCGCGGGGCACAGTTAGTTTACTATAAAAGCAACATAAGATTACCGGAAGGCTTTCCTTCATACACAAGTCAGCACATCGGAACACAAAGGACTTGTTTAATGATAGGGTTATAAAAACATTTCTACTCGACGCTGTTACTAAGAACCCCTCTTATACCAACATCAAAGGGTACTTACGGGGTTGCAATCAACTTTGCATATGAGATGTCAAATGCACTTTAAAATTATTAGGGACGTTGGCCTGTAATCATCAGTAATACAATGCACAACCCGAAGATTTTGAAGGAAGTATGTACACTAACGTGTATGGGCTTCATACGAAGGCTCAGAGTCACACAAAGGGCAACGGAAAGAGCTATGCTCGGAGTTTCTCTGCGTGATCCAATCAGAAATGAGGTGATCCGCAGAAGAACCAAAGCCACCGACATAGCTCTTCGAGTCGTGGCAGTGGGCAGGGCACGTTGTTCGTAGAACCGATGGCCTATAGGGCAGTAAGGTTCTGGAATGGCGGCCACGTACTGGAAGACGCAGCGTAGGGGGGCCCCCAAGGTGGACCGATGACCTGGTGAAGGTCGCGGGAGGTCGATGGATGCGGGCGGCACAAGACCGGTCATCGTGGAAAGCTTTTGTCCAGCAGTGGACATCTATAGGCTGAAGAAGAAAGTACACTAATCTATTGCTTCATTGCTTTGAAAACATCGTGGACTCGACAATGTTAAACAGGCCATGATTGTTGTTGAATTGGAAAGGCGTTGTAATCGTTAGTGTGTTACTCAATAACAACAGTTGTAAGTCTACAGTTGGTATCAAGTCCAATAATGAATTGGTAATTCCATATCTATGACAATGATTATCAACCTTTTTATCATCCCATTGCCGGGCACAGGTCTCCTCTCATACAGAGAAGGATTGAGCGTAATCACCACGCTTGCTCAATGCGGATTGGCTGGTTTTTGTTTGAAATCGCCAATCCAATGCGGATTGGCGATTTCAAACAAAAACCAGGTTTTCTCAAGGTGCTTTTTCTTCAATTTAAATCAGTCATTGGTGTCCAAGAGATACTTAGAAAGTACATATAACTTAGAAAAGTTACATTGGCACTTGCCTGCCCTGGAATCGAACCCGCACGCTCATACTTGAGGGTCTGGTGTTTTAACCACTGGACCACGACTTTCACCACGATTTATGACGATAGCAAGTACTAAAATATTATTCTGTAAAGTATATTGATTCTTTACTCCGTTCTGTACGCATCTCTCAGTAGAGAAAACTTAAGAGTTATCCTCTTATATAAACTTCATTTATATGCAGATTTATATTAGCGTAGTATTTGCATAAGTTATTTACTCTAGACTTGTTTATATAAGGAGGGAGATGAGTCTAATGCATTTATATATTTTAGTATCATGTATTTATTTAAGTACTTATACCTACTTTATCAGTTATTTTTTGATTATGTGTGTAGATATATTTAATAATATTTTTTATTTAGACTTATCATATTCATATTTTTTGCCTTGTTCTTAAACACTATTCTACATTTCTGATTTACTTCTCTTAACGCAGGTCTGATGGAAGAACATTCTTAAGAATCAATTTCTCATATAAATAAGCAGCACCTTTGTGCTACGAGAAATTGAAGATCTGCGATTTGCTGATCTGATTGAGATTGAGGTGCTTAGATCTTCAATTTGTCATATAAGCATATTAAAAAATAGCATTTTAAAAATACTTAATTCAAATTCTTAATTCTCTAAGTACCTACCATTTATTAACTACACAAACTAAGAAAATAATCTCTTTTTGAGTATTTATCTTACACAATATGTAAAGAAAACCCTGTCCGACCCATCATAGGTACTAATATTATAAATGGGAAAGTGAGTTTGTTTGTTCGTTTGTTCCGCTTTCGCGCCGTAACTACTGAACCGATTGACATTATTTCTCACAAGAACATCTTATTTTTATTATCTAAACTGCCCATTCATTTTTGGGTACAAATTATTATTATTTATCCTATCTTTACAAATGTTCACATAGTTTTTGTTCGAATTTCAAAACCATTATGTCCTTTTACTTTTACGTTTGACGAGCGGTTATGATGAGTCATGACTCACCTCACTTGAAGCAGTCTATTGGAAAAACTTTTTTTTTAAAGCTTAGTATATTTTTTGTCACAGTTTGTAAAAACCGGTATTGTTCGCGAAATCCGTTAATAGTACATTACGATATTAGTGCGTAATGATGGTTATAACATGCGAGGCGGAATTTCAGCCCGAGCCGAAGGCGAGGGTGTAATTGAGCCGAGCATGTTATAACCAATACGCACGTATATCGTACGACGTTTTTTAACACACTTGCGAGGAAACAGAAAAGAAGTATTTTATATTTTGTTCATTTTAAATAAACTCAATTTGTGAATGCACACTGTTGCTTTCCCTCCATTAGTATTATTATTTGCCATTTCAAATATGGAACAGCGCGCAGCGCGAGCCGTGCGGCGGCGATCAGTTCCATAAATACTTGAAATGGAAAATAATGCTGTTATGGAAAATAATGCTGTTATGGACTATAACTTAACTATTTGCTTTGATAAAACACGCGTTTGTTATGGCCTGCTTTAAATATTTAAAACCGGTGGAATTACATCAGCTTTACGAGCAAGGGTGTTAAAAAACTGTATTACGCAATCATTCGACGCTATATACCTACATATACGTTACATGTCAAAAATAAAATTACGTACATGTACATATACGTTACATGTAAAATTTATAAATTATAATTCGAATATATTTATAAATTTATAAGTTCGAATTTCGAGCATCCAAGCATGTTAAGAACACGGTGTCAAAAAAAAAATGAAAGTATTTATGTTTAGACATGTCAGTCAGTGTCAAGAAGTCATCATCATCCCAGCGTTAATCCCGGTCGCATCCGAAGCCTTTTCAGCTTTGGAGTCTGGGGTCCACTTTACCAGTACAACTGCTGATATGGCTAAACTTCGACATTTTCCGTGAAGCGACTGCCGTCTGACCTCCACAACCCAAAGACGACATCGAAGCATTGCAGTTAGACCAATTGTTGGACTTTTGAGGGCTCCAACAACCCGTAACGACTGCCACTAGATGTTCGTATGGCAACCGGGACCAATGGCTTAACGTGCTTTCTGAGGCACGACCAGACCAGTGCAAATATTCATATTCATGCATACAAATACTTGCACTGTGCGGGGATCGAACCCGCGCCACCCTGCGCAGCGGCCGCGTCCGCTACCGCTACGCCACGGAGGCTGTCAGTCAGTGTCAAGAAGTGACAATCAAAAATAGGTGAAGACGTTCTAACAATATAATTTTAAAGCAATCCAATAATTTTTTTTTCCAAATTCCTCATAAAGGCTTAAACAACCACTAACGACCTCATCAATAACAAACATAAGTACTTCATTTTATATTACCGTTACCAATAACCAATTTGCCCCTAAACCTAATAATTATTCGTAATTCAATTAAAATAATAATAATAAAATTCAAATAATAATAATGAATATTCCGTAGATCTGTGTGACATAAGCATCAAAACCTTACGCATCACAATATATCCTACTAGGTACTTACATAATATTATAAATGTGAAAGTTTGTGTGGATTGACGGATGGATGTTTAAGGAATAACCAGGGATAACCTTAAGAAACTTTTATATCTACATATGTTCGGATCGGAAATACATAAATCGGAAAATACATAAAGAAAATGAAGCCTATGATTTTGTAGAATATTAACAATGCATTAAAATAACCGTTTCATGCAACTAATACAATGGCGTCCAATCCGTTAAGGTACCGATAGAAAAAAAAAATGTTAAAAGGACTGGCCCGTACTTTCGCTGCATAGTAAGCAGGATGAGTCACCCTCGTCCGTATGTTCTGTTTGTTCACTGCCATGGCATATTACTGCGGTTCTATTCACTAATACGCCTTCAGGTACTTTTAAATTGGTAAGCCTTTCTATTGTGTCGACGTCTCCGAGTAACCACTAAACCCTCATTTTTTATGCAACTGTAATTTACAAAGGAACGGTGGAAATGTACCTACTCCTGGACTTGTAAGTCGTGCCACTGTACAATTTTATAATTTTTAACACCCTTGCTCGTAAAGCTGATGTAATTCCACCGGTTTTAAATATGTAAAGCAGGCCATAACAAACGCGTGTTTTATCAAAGCAAATAGTTAAGTTATAGTCCATAACAGCATTATTTTCCATAACAGCATTATTTTCCATTTCAAGTAATTATGGAACTGATCGCCGCCGCACGGCTCGCGCTGCGTGCTGTTCCATATTTGAAATAGCAATTATTAATACTAATGGAGGGAAAGCAACAGTGTGCATTCACAGATTGAGTTTATTTAAAGTGAACAAAATATAAAATACTTCTATTTCTGTTTCCTCGCAAGTGTGTTAAAAAACGTCGTACGATATACGTGCGTATTGGTTATAACATGCTCGGCTCAATTACACCCTCGCCTTCGGCTCGGGCTGAAATTCCGCCTCGCATGTTATAACCATCATTACGCACTAATATCGTAATGTACTATAAAAATCTAGAAAATCAAAATAAGTCACCGAAAAAGTTTTTATGCAATGTCGAAGCTGTGCCGGTAACATCATTCCAAATTTGAATTTAAATTTAAAGAAGAAAATCGAATTTGATCGCACTTAGGATTCATTATTATATCTATTAATACAATCATAGTCTCAAGATCGATATCTTTTGCTATTTTGGTCTGAGTGACATTTATTATACGGGCTTGAGATAAGAAACAACAAGCTCTCATTAGGGAAGTTTAATTCAGCAGTTATTTCCTCATTAGTTTTGTTTTCCCTAAAAAGATTATCGGAGTTGTTTTTATTGTTTTTTTCTTTACCCATCCTGATCTATCACATTATGAAAACTGCAAATCAATCAGCCACGCAAGCTGTGACACTTCTTCAGTCTGGGCTTAGTCAGCGAAACGTTAGTAGGTACACGACTTCATATTCGTTGTGTTTCGTTCATTAAATTAACCGCAATCCTGCTGTGCATATGTCATTTTAATAATGCCTGCTTGGCAATAAAAACCAATGAATATCTCTCTAGTATTGCTAGTCGCAGGTATTCGTTTTGAATATGGAACGTGCTAGGCGTAGGTGGACGGAGTTATTGAGGAATTCATCACGTTTGACGGCGCAAGCGCTCGTGCCCACCCCTGAATATGCAACGTCAGTCGACTGACACGCGATCTACGTGACATGCTCCTAAACAAACGACAATAATATATTACGTACAGTTACCTATAGTAAGAGATGAATGAAAATAATTTACCTGCTGTACCCATCTATATTGTCATAATTAAAAACCCTTTGTGTTTAAAATGCTGAAATTATTTTTATAGCAGAGTGTTGGCTGTTTTTTCCTTTTTTTGTTACATTTTTCATTGACATAGCTGTATATTTTTAATTAAAAAGATTTACTGCGTAAATCACATTTAAATATTCTTAACGTATTTTATGTGGTTAATTGCCACCCCTATTACTGCATACCCGAACCCGTTGCATAGTAGCGCCCACCTTGCCTTTTTTGCTAAGCGTTATTTTCTGCTGTTTATTTTATCCTTTTGTTCGGCTCCTTATGATCCTAGCGTGATGCTAAATAACCTATAACAGTCCTCAAGAATTGGGCCCAATTCTAAACCTAATTCCAATATAGTATAATTACTAAATGACACAAAAGCATTGCTGCTTATGTGTCACTTACTATATATTTTGGTATCCAAAACAAATAGGGTGATTTAATATACTTATCTTTTTCTAAACCTATACTGTATTAAGTAATTATAAGGTCTCCGCATTACCATCTTCTTCTTCTTCCTCAGCCTATAGATGTCCACTGCTGGACAAAGGCCTCCCCCAAGGCTTTCCACGATGACCGGTCTTGTGCTGCCCGCATCCATCGGCTTCCCGCGACCTTCACCAGGTCATCGGTCCACCTTGTTGGGGTCTCCCTACGCTGCGTCTTCCAGTACGTGGCCGCCACTCCAGAACCTTGCTGCCCCATCGGCCATCGGTTCTACGAGCAATGTGCCCTGCCCACTGCCACTTAAGTTTAGCGACTCGCAGAGCTATGTCGGTGACTTTGGTTCTTCTGCGGATCTCCTCATTTCTGATTCGATCACGCAGAGAAACTCCTAGCATAGCTCTTTCCATTGCCCTTTGTGTGACTCTGAGCCTTCGTATGAGGCCCATTGTGAGCGACCACGTTTCAGTTCCGTAAGTCATCACTGGCAACACACACTGGTCAAAGACTTTAGTCTTGAGACACTGTGGTATCTTGGACGACGAGAAGATGTAGCGTAGCTTCCCGAACGCTGCCCAACCGAGCTGGATTCGCCGAGACACCTCTTTCTCGAAGTTGGACCTACCTAGTTGGACTTTCTGTCCCAGGTATATATACTCGTCAACAACTTCGAGTGCAGAGCAACCAACTACAATTGGAGTGGGTGCGACATGAGAGTTCGACATGATCTTCGTCTTATCCATGTTCATTTTTAGACCCACTTGTTGGGAAGCTCTGCTGAGGTCATTGAGCATCCATAACGATAAATTATCATATCATAATAACGAACACATTAAGATACCAATTAGAAAAACACTTATTTAAATTGATTAAGTATCATACTATTAGTTTAGCATCTTCACGAATATTTTCATGAGCTTCCACCTCCATTATTGTTCTACGCAGTACAACTGATTATAAACGACCATTAATGTATGAGTCACCACATAACCGATGATTTTTGGAGTCTTATAACGACCTTTTTAGATGTACCAATTATTTTATTTATTTAGCCAACCGAGAGAATAGATAGTCGTTAGCGAAGAGACAGAATAATACCGAGAACGTGTTGAAAAATAGCAAGTTATTTTGAGAAAATTCGCAGTTTTTTGGATATGACATCAATGAATAAACCGTTAGAGAGTGGAGCTTCGGTAATCCCACCCCTGGCTAATGCGCCACCCCCTATAATCCGACATCGACTAGTACATACATGTATTCGCTAATTGATGAATATATTCATGCTTCTTAAATTGATTGATTCATAAAGTTTGATTAGTTAAAGTTAATTCTATAAAATTAAAATGTTACTTTCATAATAAAACGTAATCTTTCTATTTTGTTGTTAAATTTGCTTAATGTGATATTTGTAACGAAGAAAGATTTGTAATTTTATCATTGGATCTGTAATTTGTCGGATTAAAAGGTACTAATTTGTAAAAAAGAAAGCGGACTATAGTTTTATGCAATACTCTACTTATAATCCGACAAATTCGATAGTTCCACACTGCCCTAAAAATTGTTTGTCGGGCCCAATTGTTACCAGGGATCAACATTTAAGCTCAAATCAAAAATTCACAATAACTCAAACACAATACAAATCTAAATTATTATCACTCAAAAGAGACAAAACAAGGAAGGTCGTGAGAGCCACACAAACCTTCCTACCTGTGAAGATAGTAGGTATTAGTCATGTCGCGAGAAGTTAATTGTTAAGTACACACAACTGTTACCTGGCCCAAAACAAATCCTGCCTTCGTCACCCAGTACCACCACATACCACCACACACAATGTCTTCAAAACAAACCTTCAGGGAGGAAACTGTGGCTCAAACATTTTACACGATTTACTCATGATTGTTAACAAACGCATTTGGACTGAATCACAACTGTAGTGTTTAAGTTTTTACTATCGTTGCTAGGCAACCGACATCAAATATGTGACGCTTTGATCCATATTGGAAAGCAATGTGGAGCGACTACATTGTTGAAGTGAACGTACCGCGAACGTACTTATGTAGGTTCAAAAATCATATCAAAATGGCTCTAGAGCCTTTTTTAGTACGTAAGTACAGATCTTCTGTCATTTTATGTGGGTAAGTCCAAAGTGCAAAAAGACTTTGAAAACAATAGATACGTTTTGTCAATAATTTAATCGTAAAAAACACGGATAAGAAACCGTTTTGTCAATAAGTAAATCGTAGCTGAAACCTACATATAATAAGATGTCCCTAATTTGAACCTGAAAATAATGCTCATATTCGTCTAGTTAGCGTCTATTTGGTAAAGGATTATTAGGAGTTTTGGACATTACCTACATTCTCTCCATTATTCCTTATAGAAAATCAATAAAATGAAGTTGGAAACAAAAATATCATGAAATAGTAACTGCCCAAACTTGTAACAGACAGAATTTTATGGAGTTTGCAACGTGTTGAAAAATAAAGGGAACTAAAAACGATAAATAAGGCTGGGTGTGAACTGACAGGCCAAGCTGTTTATTATTCACGCATCAATCCCTCAAGTCACAGTTGAAGACTAAGCCTTACAGTTGTAAAATTGGTTCCGAGAGCAAGGCGTACCTAACTAAGATTGATTTCAGCGCTCTTCAGATATTCTCGTTGGAATTCTTGCTGAATACGTACACTCTTACAATGGGAAGACAAAAACTAGACGCTTACTAGGCATATTTCAAGGAAGGAGTTGACAATCGGGGTTTGAAGAGTATACTCAAATAGTTTACCTCAGTCAACCTTTAATCTTTCCATTGCTGTAATTCAGTCCTCTTCTATTTGAACGGATCTAATCTTCATTACCTATCACATGTTTTTGGATTTGTTGGTTATATGATGACACGCAGCTTTCCTCACAATGTTTTCCTTCAACGTTTTGAAAGAAGTGGTGACAAAAAAATTGTACTCAAAGTAAAGCGCCTGTTAAAACTATTGACGATTCGTAAGTCTCTGTCGTTACAACTGGTCTTGAACATGGCCTGCTCTGTGGTCTTCTCTTTTCTTGACTAGGTTGTCAATTTTCTACGTATCAGATAATTAAAAATTTCTCCATGCAAAATGTCGAGTTAACGGCAAGAATTAGAGACAGAACGATTATATATATAATACGGGCTTATTATATAATACGGATGGTTTGATGCCATACACATTCGATAGCTGCTTCTGTATTATATATAAGGTTACATTCAAAGTAGTCAAAGAATTCTTTCATAGTTTATGATATCCTAGAGTTGTGACTTCAAGGAGCCAATCGACAAAGTAAATGTATCTACATTGAATAAAATTGCGGGGCTAAGCCGGCATTGGCCACAACCTGCCTGTGTGTCGCTGTTGTCAATTCTTTCCTTTGAAATATATATTTTGCGTTTCAAGGGATTGCCGTCAGGAGAGGGTAGTCTGTTCTTTGCCTCTACCATTGTAATACGATTCTTAGAACTTAGAGGTGGTTTTAAAATAATTTTGAAGATTAAATCGATATCTAGAATGTTAAGACTCCATTAAATTATGAAGAATTTCGATATAGCCAAGATGATGTAAAAAATTTATAAGACAGACTTAAATATGCGCTACCGAAAAGTTTAACCCAATCCCGTTAAAAGTCGTGGTAGCAATCCAGCAAATGTTGTCACTTATCCCTAGAACTTGTATTTAACTAATCATTATTAACTAAGCCTATTTGTTATCATTATAACAAATAGGCTTAGTTTTAGGTGTGTCCTACGGTATTTGGCTGAACATGACACGATCGGTATGCAGTGATCTAAGCGTGGATCACCTTGAAACGGAGGCGCGAGCGCACGTACCACCGCCACCGTGCATCCTACCTCCCAACGGATTTACTTAATAAATATTATTAAATACAAGAACTTTTAAAGTATTTAAGGAACAACTGAGAAGCTAAGTAAGCCTTATTCAATGAAGTAAAGTAATAAAACGTTAATGAAGTAATTTCTTGAACCTACTTACAGGACGTTTAATAATCGTCGTGACATTATATAAATGCATAATGAGATACATACAATAATTTCATAAAAAATATGCCTCAAACACCATAATTTTATGAAATACTAATATATGTACATAATTAATTTATGATATTGATGATCATGCAAACATATACATATTTATTTACGCTCGCGGAAGTTCCTTTGTCTTAATGTCCCAAAATTTTCGATTCCCTAACTTTAATGAGAGGTTTCTGTAAAGCGGTTGTGACGTTATAGTCATAATTTTCCCAGCCTTAACCGTCATCTGTCATTAAAGAACAGCCCCGCCGACTACATGTTTTTATCAAACAAGGTCGCTACTTGTCACCAATTCACAACCGAGGCGCCGAGCGACCGTGAGTTGTGATGACTGCACGAGAAAGCAACGATTCGAAGACGCCTCGCAGCACCCACACCGCCTCATTGTTTCCTTCTCATTGGTATGCAACTAATACCGCCATGAGTGTTTCAACCCGACGCTCTATGTATGTCTTACAATCACATAAAGTACTCCACGGAAAAATCAACTCTATCTCAACAAGACAAGATTCGTATCCGGATAATTGTTACGAAAATAAAAAGTGCAATCGAGATTTAGAGGACAAACTTGTTGTAAGTACTTAGTAGGTATAATTGAAACAAAGACGCCATTAGTAAGACTAATAGTCATGTACAGACTACAGCACATCAAGCTACAATCTGTCAGGCTTCTTTATTAGATTTTAAATTTTGTCTCTAAGGTTTTAAGGCTCAAGGTTGATTGGGAATATTTGACAGTTTCGGGTAGCTTCACCTGCTGTCGTATATGTACAACGTGTATATACCAAGGACAAGGCTTCTTCGGATGATATCAAACAATATTGGAAGCGGTTTTGGTCCTCTCTATAAGTAGGTATGTTCGGCACTTTATGAGAAATAACACGAAAAGATTAAACGTAACATTGGCAAGTAACGTACACATATGTAGATAAGTTCACGTTGAGTTATTTCGTAGTGCGATGACACTTTAGTTATGGTTTTAAATTTCAGAACTTACGTAACCGAAATTTTGTTAGGTATTACTTATTTATCCTTAGAGTATTTTAGTTTGAATTAAAACCTTTCTCTTAATCTGTGCCCTTTGTATGTATATACACATATATACCCTATCCATTACAAGTTGTATGATTATTGAATAGATGCATGTGATATCGATCCAGTTTCCCCAAGCCTTGTGCATTTTAAACGAAGTTACAGACATAACTTTCTTTGTAGCCTCGGCCACGCTATATGAGGTTTATTTAAAATGCAATCAATACTTTGAATAAGTGATGTGTATTGGCGTAAATGTATTTCGCCTTGGATGATATACCTTCAGCAGCATTTACCTTGCTTTACCTGTTCGAGAGAGCGATTATATTATAATCTATTCCCATATAACTCATTAAACATGAATAAAAAATCTAATAAACATGTCACATTAAACGTGAATTAAAATTAAATGCCTAAAATAAATGAAATGCAGCAATATGTCATCGCTTCAGCGAGGATGGGGCCGGATATGATTGGGACATTCTGTTCTGTCCCGGATATTACGCCGAGCTGTCTCTACTATTTGCTGTTTGCTCACCTGCCGAGATAACCGGTTTTCACGGGGCTTTTAAATAAAACTGCATTTACTTCAGTATTTATTAAGCTGCGCATAGGGGAAATGTTTGGCAGGAGCACAGAATATTTAAAGCATTTGCAATAATACGCACTCAGCTCTAATAATTTCATGAGTATTTAAAATTTTTTGTCGTTTTAAACATATATAAAGTAGTTGCAAAGTTACCATATCGACACTAAAACCGTTACAATACCTCCAGACCTTCACATAGCATATAAGGTAGGCAGTCACTACGCTTTACTGGACTCAACTTCATCATGAATCAACAATTAAAACGATTTTAACAAGGTTCGACCGAGATCTCGGCCTCGGCTACAAATTCAACCAAGAAATTTGTTTCGGTTCTCGGCTAATTAAAATCGAGATTCTCGGCCATGACCGAGATTGTAACTAGCTTTCTTAGACAGCCAAGACTGCATAGTAATGCTTTTAATTTTGAGTATTGGTTTTCGTCACCATATAAGGTGCCTGCAGCAAATGAGCTGTTATCTGGGCCGCCTACTAGCGTAGCAAGTGAACAACTGTTAAGCAAAGCGGGGCAATTGTATGATGAGAGGCGAAACTCTTGGGAGGGCGAAAGTGTCGACAATTTTTTATGTTATAATATAATGTTATTTAACTTTGATTATTGAAAAAGTTAATTTTGTTAAACGGTTAGTACTGTATCAAAAATTAAAAGCATTTTAAATTGTTCTTTAACGCTTTATCTGTTCTCGGACCCGGCTCTCGGTCTCGGTCGAGATATTATTTTATTCTCGGTCTCGGCCGAAAAAGAAAATTAATCTCGGTCGAGCCTTAGACTTTAACCATGTCGTAGTCTCTTAAAAACGAAAAGAGCGTGTAATATAAACATCTTTAATTATTTTTTTAGGGATAATACAACCTCAAGAGGTTTTAGAAAGATAGGTACTTTTACGTGTTTCTTTCTTCAATAGATATTTTCAGTTATGAAAAAAAAAGGAAATTAAGTATCTCAAACATGAAAAATGTTTCATGTTTGAGATACTTAATTTCCTTTTTTTCCCCTTTTTAATTACATATTACAAATATAATATGAAACAATCAGACTAGGTAATAATTCATTTGTTGCTTGTGGAACTCCAAACGCGGCGTCTAAAAAAGGCTTAATCAAAAATTACCAACAATACGTTCTAACTACACACAAAAGAAAACATTATACAAAGAAGAACTAAATGGTGTAACATTGCCTTACAATTGAATC
Source organism: Sesamia nonagrioides (assembly GCA_017933935.1). Lineage (NCBI taxonomy): Eukaryota > Metazoa > Arthropoda > Insecta > Lepidoptera > Noctuidae > Sesamia > Sesamia nonagrioides. The sequence goes on along the minus strand of JADWQK010002002.1, from coordinate 508,800 downwards.
CACTACGCCAGCATAGCTTGCATACTAACTTACCTTAATCTTGCAAAGCGTGGTGGTGTGAAGTGGCCCTAAGTTTATCCTCTCAAGGTCATTCTGAAAAACTACGAAAATTATATAACAATGAAACTTACCTATTTATTTTCCCAAGCAGCCATAAGAAAACAAGTAAATAATGAGATCAAAAAAATATGTCAAATACACAAATAAAGTGCAAATGCACTTATTCATATGTAAGAGCCAGACCTGAACTGATAAGGAAGGAAATTTACATAAGTACCTTATAATTTAAATAAGCATTAAGTTTACTTGATTGACTCATAAGTGATATCACTACCTGTGTCACTATTTTATTAGGTATGAGAAAATGTTTATTATATAACTCATTAGATATACGAACGTACCTACTGCGTAGAGCATCATCTTGTTCGCCATCAATCTCTTCCGATATTTGTGCGTCTTCCATAAGTGCAACACCATTTTGCCTCAAGCAAAAGTAAAAAAATAATCTGCCAATTAATTTAATTTAGTAAATAATAAAATTTAAAAGAGAGTACAGAACTCTCCGATTAATTTAAAAATTTGGAATAATTTTATTTTAAGGGACTTGTAATAATTTAATTTAATTATTCAAATGGTGTATGATGGACGTCTGTCTTCCACGACAGGTCTTGCACTTCTTGTAGGGCTCAATCAATGGCAGTAAGCACTAGACTAGAATGACGTTGCCCGGTTACCAAGCAGGTAACAACGAATGTGGAAGGTCTACACAATATTGACTATTTATTATTAAACCAATCAATACCATGCACTCACGTACACCAAGTTACTGAATATCGACGACAATTCTCGTCTTCACAAACTGACCTAATTTTCAAGTTGAATGCATTTTTTCTTTGTCTTTCATTTAGAAAAGGATAATATGTAAAAATGTGGTAAGTCCTGTCCTGCAGTACTTCACACATGGGCAGCTTCTAATGTTATACAAAGCACAGGTCCGTTCGTGTGTGGAGTACTGCAGCCGCATTTGGGCTGGTGCTGCCAAGTGTCACCTGGCCACTTTGGATTCAGTGGAGAGACGTGCAAAGAGGCTGATTGGTGACCCTGATCTAACTCGAGTCGGTCTCCAAAGCCTAGAACACAGGCGTAGAGTAGCCAGCCTTTCGGTGTTCTATGGGATGCATTTCGGGGAGTGTGCGATGGAATTGCATGATTTAATTCCCCATCTCCGTTCCACCAGCGGACGACCCGTCGTACGGCTGGTTTCCACCCTTACGTTGTTAACACCACTACGATCCGGACGAAGCGTTTCGCCTCCTCCTTTATACCGCGTACATCGAGGGACTGGAATAATTTGCCAGCGGCGGTGTTTCCGTCGGACTACAATTTGAGTGTCTTCAAGGCTAGAGTGAATAGGCTCTTAATAAACTGGTGCGCTTTACCATCAACGATTGCGTCACTGCTTACCATCAGGCAGGATTGCGGTCAAGCGCTGGTTTATATATTATAAAAAAAAAAAAAAAAAAATAAAGATACTCCATAGACAGTTAGACGTGGTAAAAAAATATGGCGTCTAAAAATACGTCAATTTTTCTATGGCGCGGACTAATTTCACAGAACTTAATTAACATTTATCTTCTTTCTTTCCTTTTCATAATGAAATACTTAGAAATAAAAAGATGCACTGAATTTAAAATTTAGTTTATTTTGTGAACAAAAAATGGAGCCATCATATGAGGTAGATTAAAAATTCAGATAATTTTGCCGATTAGTTATTGTTTTATATTAATTAATTTAAAAGCTTTACACTTTTGTATAAAGTTATAATGTCAGGCAGAAATGCATTTACTACATTTGTTTAACAAAACAATTGGATATTACAGTATAGTTAAGAGTAATATTATTCATTATTATCGCTGTTGTATACCTGAAGTCCCATGACTAGTGAATGCTTTCAGTTTTAGATATTCTTAGCCCGAACATCTGACAACCAGACTTAGCAAAGGATATTATTATTACCCAATAATTGTGTTGTGGAAGTCAGGCGGGCAGTTGACCCATGTAAAATTCTGCTTCTGATTAGGCTGGTAGCTGACCTCAACATGCATAGTGGGAAAACGCTTAGCAGATTATTCCTATTACAGTATACATAGTAGTAGATATGTTATTCATAATACGTATCTATTTATTTCCAATAACTGTAACGTATGTTATTTACCTAATGTAAATTTAACAATTTTAATGGCATTGTGTAACTGGTTATTATACCCTACTATTAAGGTAATTTGATAACTGTAGAATCGAATGACACATTGTCTTGGAATATAATAATTATCGAAACTAATGTGTAGCAACTAATAACTAAATCTAAACCTGTTCATTCTAAAATTAGCAAAAATTTACTACTGTTACTACCACACAACTGTTGGGTTCTCAAACAACTGGGTTTTTTTTTCTGGAAATACCCGTTACAATTATTCGAGGGTTGGAATTGTTAACTACCAAGGGGACCTACATAAATGGAACCTATTACTGCAATTAGTTTGTCTGAGGTTTATAAATAATAGAGCAGCATTGGATATACCAGAAGAGGAGGGCTATGACGTAATAGTTACTTGTAGGTATATCTATATATGTACCTACAATTTTTTACACAATACCACTAATTAGCACGTTTAATTTAACTCCGTCGGTAGATAATGTGCTGCTGTTTCATAACATAGAAAATATATAGGTACCTTATGTTATAATTAAGGTCAACTTCCGTAATCTATTCGCAATTTCATTTCAGTGACTATTAATGTCAAAAATATAGGAAAATTAGAAATATTTTTGACAGTTAATAACCCAGATCAGACTTACCCTTTTAATGTTTACGTCATGAATATCTTCTATATATGTATACATATATCTTCTGAAACTATGGAATATCATTCGAAAAGTTAGAAGCGAGTGTTCCTCGTTCCACTTCAGGAACGTAAAAACGTATATACCTTCTTTAAAATAACGGCAACTCTCCTAAAACTGTAGGAGCGTTGTTTCCTTCCTCGCGACTAGACATGGTACACTCCTCAGTATGATAACGGGAGCAAAAATTACAATAATTGAATCGTCTAGGTTTCATTTAACTCCATCCATAACCTACAACTCAAACACAGGCGCAGCATAATTTCTAATGTAAACTGACCTATAAAACGTATTCTTTAAACTTACGTAAGTTACTCCACCCAGGGACATACTACCCTTTAGTAGTTATAATTAAGCTGTTGCATAAATGATAAAGCGCACTGTTTGAGGAACCAATTTGAAATAACCATGGCAACACATAGGTGCAACAAAAACTGTACTACCACTGCCGAAGCAAGGTAATGTAATGCAAGGTATAAAGAAGGAACTCTAGTGGTGCTTTCTCTATACAAACGTATTCCTCTGTTTTCTTCGTAGACAATGCTTTTAGAGCTATTATTTTGTTACTACAATTGTTTAACTGTAGAAAAAAAAATAATCACGGTATTTACCGTGATTATACGTGGCCCTATCATTTGATTTTTTTCTGAAAATTAATTAATAAAAGAAATACGATACTTCAAAATCGAGAAAAATAACCCATTTTTACAGTGATGTTCAGATGACTATTAGACAAATGTGATAAGTTTTTGACAAAAAAAGAAAATAATAGAAGCATGGGTATACTTTTTCTCTAAATTTTGATATAAAAATAATTGTGATCTGTCGTGTTTTCAAAAAGAAAGCAGCGGAATACGAAACACCTTTTGGTCAACGTTTTTGTAGGTAAAATCAGCCCGAGCTGCAACTGTCATTTTCGCACTTTACCGGGAGAGGTTGGAAGCAGCGCGACGGCAATAGATTCTTCAAAAACCTATTTTCCAAATTCCTCGCCACTAGAGTCCCCTCTTAATGTTGCAGAAGCCCACACTGCCTCTATGTTACCAAACATAACAAAAGTAGTAATCTGTAACAAGTCTGGTAGACTAGCAACTGCCCAAGTTCAAGATATATAAAACCATAATTAATATTCTTATAAATAGTCACAATTGCGTAGGTAATCCAGAGGATGACGAAAATCATTCACGTTTCGTCGAATACAACACCTCGTCGCCTATCATAAGTTATATTAGAACCTAAGAGCGAAGAATTTTCGCATTAAAGATAAATTCTGAAAATAGCCCAGACGACAACAATAAAGAAAAAGAATGATCGCTAGAGCAAATAGACGCTAGTGAAGCCTTAAGAAAGCTGCCAATAATAAGTTTAGCTTTGGATAGCGGATGGCTAGTAATAGCAGTTTCTAAGAACTCCGTAAGGTGCAGATATTATTAGAATAGCTTTTCGCAATGATTACATTTTGATAAACCTACCTTTTCAGACCTTATTATGAGGGAAACAAACGTAAGGTGAGAACTTACAAAATCTGATCCCCGATTAGAGATTAATTAAATATGTAATTATTTTACCACTATTTAGTAGTACTAACTCTAATTTAGTAAGATATATAAGAGCCTATTCACTCTAGCCTTGAAGACACTTAAATTATAGTCAGACAGAAACACCGCCGCTGGCAAATTGTTCCAATCCCTCGATGTACGTGGTATAAAAGAAGCGACGAAACGCTTCGTTCGGATCGTTGTTGACCCCACAACGATCCGAACGAAGCGTTTTGTCGCTTCTTTTATACACGTACACAACGTAAGGGTGGAAACTCAGCGTATGAGGGATCGTCAGAACGGGACGGAGATGGGGTCATTAAATCATGCAATTCCCTCGCACACCCTCCAAAATGCATCCTATAGAACACCAATAGGCTGGCCACTCTTCGCCTGTGCTCCAGGCTTTGGAGACCGTTTTGAACGAAATCTGGGTCGCCAATTAGCTTCTTCGCGCACCTCTCCACCGAATCCAAAGTTGACCGGCTGTAACTGTACCTACCAATAGGTATTAAACGACCTAAATGCAGGCTCTGGCTAAATGTCCAGAGGTTTAGCACGTGAAAGCCAAAGACCGAGCCTTGAATAACTTGAACAGTAGTCAAGTGGACGTGATAGGGAGGATTGCAAGCCTGATAGAGCCCACCCAGATGAATAACGCCGGGCAGAAGCAGAGTAAAAACAATATTATAAAATCATTAAGAGAATGAAAGGAATGTGATATTTGAGTGATTAATACCCACTCTCGGGTGTTCATTGACTACAGTAAACTAATAACAAGTCAAGTAGCAAGCCAAAATAAACCTTGACAATCCTCGTGATTTCTCAGTTTTAACATAGCAAAAAGTTAATGTTAGGGATTTTTTACGCAGAATTTTACGCATTAGTCATCAAGTAAGACACGAATGATGGATCGTAGATCCTCAAGATCATTCTCTAAATAGCTGTTATCATATTGATCCTTATTTAAAGTTTGAGAAAGCAAACGAAGGGAAGTAAACTTGTTTGATACTGAATTTCAAAGTTGAAAAGCTGTTTTCGAAGTATCATCTATGGACATAATACATAGCCTACAGCCACCATAAATATATATATATGTACATAAGTGGCTAAGTACCAACCTATGAGAAAATTTATAACTGTTTCCTTCGCAATGGCATCAGGTAGCTGCACTTAAACTAGGTACCTATATAAACTAAATCTTACCTTACAATACTGTCGACATTATGCCTCGAACCAAACCAATCACAAACACTGAGCTAAACTTTCTAAATTAAAAATATTGTAACGTTGTGCGCAGCCTTTGCAGGCTCGGCGGCCAATCGCGGAGGTGGGTGACGGAATGCGACTCTTGCGCAGGTAGAGCCGCGCGTGTTCGTGAACCTGCCTCTGTGTGTGTGAATGTAACTACAGTGTAGCGATGTGCCAGTGATAATGTGTGTGACGTGGCGAAACATTAAACTCTGACGTTTTAAAAACTGCCGAGTCGCTTGGATAGCTCTCATCGAGCTGTGAAGCTGAAATGATTATTCCTTTTTTTGTAAATACATAACTGTTCGTCTTGTCTCTGCCTAATCTGTTTGAATATTTCCTGCGGACGTATCACAGCTACTCGTTTAAGTACAACTTTAACTCATGAGGTGCGGTTTAACTTGCGAGAAGAGTTGCTCGACTGTGGATGGAGACTGTAGAGAATTCAGGGAATCGTAAGGTTCAAAGTATCCTTTTGAACCTTGTGATTCCACGAACGAGGCCGCCTGCTTCTTGTTTGATCCTTTGAGGCACCAAAACAAACTTAATTTCTGTGTAATATGCATATTAAATAACATGACTATGTTTTCTAAATTAACGCAAATTTATTTTGCCAAAAGTGTCCACTGTTTGGATGTAAGCGGTCATCGTCTATGCCAGGTCTATACTAGGTCCAGGCCATGGTCCGGAGCGAGAGTGCATAGCAGGCCGTCACCTCCTGATGCAGGCATAGGAGGAGGCGGAGCGCGTGAGGCAGCGGGAATCCCAGCGCCCTCACGCCACTAGCCGCCGTAGGAGACGCCCTGGTCGGGAGACGACACTGAACTCCAAGCCACCGTAGGCACGGGCCTGCGGGCGGTGCGCAGTGGGCAGCTCGCCGCCCAGTAAGGACCAGGCCCGAGTCGACGGCGCGTTGTGTTTCATGCGCGCCTCAAAGAGATGTCAGCACCTCTTGACGGGGTCCACGAAGACCGATACCTCCTGGGCTAGGGTTACGGGTTGGTTAAATAAAAAACCGTGGCCCTGGCCGTCACACAGGCAAGTGAAGAAACACGGGTGGGTTTCTTGGTGGTAGGCCAGAACATCGGCTGCCGGCAGAAGTTACCACCCACCAGACAAAGTCTTGCCGCCAAACGATTCGTCGTGTTCCGGCATGATGTCTGGTGAGGCCGAATGGAGGACGGGTCTGAGCAGTTGTGTTGCGTTGTGTGGCGGGTACGATGCGCCAAATATTGTTGTGTCGGGAGTTTGGTCGTGGAGAGTCTCCAGATCAATCTCCCTCTAGCGCAGCATCGTTTGGTAGTGTTGGTTTAACATTGCATCACCTCGCTCAACTGCCGTCATCCTTCCTATTCCTAAGTTTTTTAAGTAAATAGACTTAATAAACTAGTACGCTTTACCAACAACGATTGCATCACTGTTTACCATCAGGCGGGATTGCAGTCAAGCACTAGTTTGTAATTATTAAAAAAAAAAAGTAAAAGTCTGACACGCCTTTCCGCTCCGCCCAGAGCGGGAGAAGTCATTAAATGATTTCCAATCCCATAAAAAAAAACGTGTCGTCGTCTAACCTACTACCAACATGCTACTAAGCTCGTCGTCCTTTTGCTAATTTTTACCCGACTACGGCAAAGCAAAAGGAGGGTTATGATTTTGACAGGCTATGTATGTATGTATGTATGTATGTATGTATGTATGTATGTATGTATGTATGTATGTATGTATGTATGTATGTATATATGTATGTATGTATGTATGTATGTATGTATGTATGTATGTATGTATCATCTGTTCCCTCGTAACTTCTAAACTACTTATTCGAATTCGATAAATGACATATCATTAGAAGCGTCTTAATTGTCCGCTGGTTATAGGCTATATGGAGTTTCACAAAATCTAATGTGGCGCCCTCTAGCGGACAAAATATACAGAGTAAAAAAAAAAGTTAAGATAAATATGCCGTGTTTGGTATCATTTAAAAGGGCTTTACTTTTACATTTTGAATATATATATATTACTAGCATTTGCTTGGGACTTTACCTGTATTCATCGGCTGATTGCATATAATTCACATCTTTTCGTTCATAGATAGCTTCTTTACTACTTATCAGAATAAGACCACTGCAGAACCATTAGAAGGGCCTTGATATTCTGTTGGTTATGAGCTATAAAACTTGTCACCAAATTTAGTATTACGCCCTCTAGCGGACAAAAAGTTCTATGTTAATATAAAATTAAAATAAATATACCGTATTTGGTATCATCTGAAAGAGCTTCACGAGTACTTTATGTTTGTACATAATCCCTAGTAATGCTTCGTAGAAATTTGAATGTAAACCAGGGTTTGGTAAACGGAGCGATCGCGATGGGAGTGGTGAAGGCCTTCGAATGGGCTGCTCTTCGGCGCGATCAGTTGGAACAGGAGAACAGCCAAGCGCTGTTCTCATACAATTTGACGACGCATCCATAAAAGCAGATATTAACGGACTTATCAAAATCGAGCCTTGCCTCACTGAATTTGACGGCTTGAGGGGTTCTGGGCAAATTCAGCGTAAAATGCTCCCGCTGATTCTTTCTTGGGGTTGTACTGTACATAAATTACAAGGTTGTACTATAGATAAAAAAGTTATCGATCTAGGAAAGTCATTGTTTGCTAAAGGACAGGCCTATGTCGCTCTCACTAGAGTTAGAACCATAGAGGGATTATTTATAAGTGCCTTGGATCATAATAAATTACTTAAAAATCCACATGACAGTCGATCGTTAGCAGAATTAGATAGATTAAGAAATCTTCCCAGGTCCTCTTAATATATGTTGTTTTTTTAATAATTATAAACTAGCGTTTGACTACAATCCCGCCTGATGGTAAGCAGTGACGCAATCGTTGATGTTAAAGCGCACTAGTTTATTAAGCCTATTCACTTAAAAAACTTAGGAATAGCAAGAATGACGGCAGTTGAGCCAGGTGATGCAATGTTAAACCCAAGACCAACACGACCAACGATGCTGCGCCAGAGGGAGATTGATCTGGAGACTCTCCACGACCAAACTCCCGACACAACAACATTTGGCGCATCGTACTCGCCACACAACGCAACACAACTGCTCAGACGCGTCCTCCGTACGGCTTCACCAGACATCATGCTGGAACACGACGAATCGCTTGGCGGCAAGACTTTGTCTGGTGGGTGGTAACTTCTGCCGGCAGCCGATGTTATGGCCTACCACCGTTAGAAAAACATCCAATCTATTTATACTAACGACCTCATCCACTAATTCATGACCCATTCGGTGCCATCGACGCAAATGTGCGTCGCTACTACGAAAAACCGGGAGCTTCATACGAGGAAACCGTTGCTATACGCGCTACGATGCAAGCGCTACGAAATAGTAAAATAGGACATCTCTACATATTACTAGACGCTGATACATAAGTCAAAAGAGATGTCGTATGTTAACTACCTAGATTTTAGTTCGTCAATTTAACTTTTGTTAATATTATGTGCCACAAATACACTTTAACACCAAAATAGTACAAATAATAAAAAGTAAAAAAACTAAAACCCAACTACGACAAAAAACGACGCTGAAAAAGTATAAAACAAGATTTTCAGAATACTGAACTGAACAAAGTTGCTAATATAGTTGCAAGTAAATGGACACAGTAGACTCTACCAAGATGCCTTCGTTGTAAATTGACAATAATGTCTTACAATACTATTCTGAAGTATGCAATATTCACTATGTAGAGATAAATTTTCATGTTTGGAAAGGCGTAGTCACACGTTACATATACCTACCTACCGTAGCACTTTGATAACGTGTGACTGATTACGTAAAATTTAATATCATAATGTCTTGGTGGCCTTGTGGTTAAAACACCAGCCTCTCAAGTATGAGTGCGGGGGTTCGACTACTTTACTACGGGTTTTTACTAAACAAAAAGGAGGTTAGTAAATAACAAGTTCTGTTAGAAGAAATAAAAAAAAATAGTTATCTTCTGACTTACACGTATTAATAAACTATATTTATCTACTAGGGACGTTTAATTTCTATATGTAACGGATATCCGGTATCCGGCCTATCCGGCGCTCTGAACACTATCCGGTCGTACGTAGGATAACTAGAAATATATATTTTAGGTAATAAATAATTGCTTCATTTATCACTTCAGAAATACAATCACAATATATTTACCTATAGGTACGTCTTAGAAAATGAATTAACTGGTAGGTGCTCATACTGCACTAGGGGCACATTATGGTGAATTATAATAACTAATTTCTCTACAGTGAGTCTTAGCAAAATGGTCTTAAAAGTTAAAAGATATTGACCCGAATCTGTTGTTCTAAATTAAATTTAAGTTCAGTGCATCCTTTTCTTTCTATTACATTAAGAAAAGGACAGAAGATAAAATGTCAGTTTAGACCTGTCAAATTAGTGCGCTCCTGACGTAAACAGGCGTAATTTTAGTCGCCATGTTCATAATCGCGTCTAACCTGTCTATGGAGTATCTTAATTTGACAGAATTAAACCTAAATGTTATCTTCTATCCTTTTCTTAACGAAATGGAAAAAAAGATGCACATAATTTAAAATTAGTTTAGTTGGTGAATAATCGGCGCCATTGTTAAGCTATACATATAGCTGAATGAATGTATGTACCTACCGCGATCAATTGGCATTGATTTCTTTTTTTTACACACCTTATAGAAAGCGATGGGTGAGATTTACGATCAAACGAGCGCTACCAGAGGAGGTCTTTTCAGTCTTGCTTTAAAGACCATCCATCATCTGGGTGGAATGTGGAAAGGAACATAAACGCTGACAGAAAGTTCTACACATTGACTGAATAAAATATTTGCCTGCAATAGTCTTTACACTCCTAGTAACGAAAAGAAACAATTACATACTAATTCATAAATTGGAAGGCAAACGCGGGCCCTCTGGAAGGATGGGGCTCACGATAAGATGAAGTATTATTGTAGAAACATACCTATGCAACAACTTTTCGTGAACTTGTACACACATTTGTGAGGTCGCCGTTAAAATATTGGCCCTATGAGAAAAAGAAAATAGGAAACAAACATTTGATTAAAACTGAATATGTAACCGGCATTGTTTGCAATTTAGTAGCGCAGAACCTGGGACGGTACCATTGGAGTTACCATATTTACCAAATAAGTGTTGAGTAAATTAACCACCTTGTTTAATTTTTACTCTTTGTGTCTTCCTATAAATTATAGGAATAGTCTTGATTGTAGTTTACTTAGTACATATTACTACTAGTCCTGCACCTCCCGCATTCAGCTGTTTACCGCGACCTTCACCAGGTCGTCAGTCCACCTTGTCAGGGCCCTACCCACGCTACGTCTTCCGCTTCGTGGTCGCCACTCGAGAACCCGTCGGCCCCATCGGGCATCGGTCGGGATGTGGTCTATATATCTAAGGATATTTAAGTTTCCGGCCCGGGTCCAGGCGATGCTCCGGAGCGAGAGTGCAGGGCAGGCCGTCGCCTACTTCTGCAAAGCAGTGATGCTGGCAAAGGAGGAGGTGTAGCGCGTGCGGTAGCGGGAATCCCAGCGCTCTGGCCGCCGCAGGAAATGGCTTGGTCGAGACACAACATCGACCTCCCAGCCACTCGCCACCCAGTAAGGACCAGGCCCGGAAAGAGATGTCAGCACATCGTGACGGGGTTCACGAAGACCGATGCATTCTGGGTCTGGGTTGTGGGTTGCTTTAAAAAGAAACCGTGGCCGGATAAATCTGACAAGCCCTTCCGCTCCGCCCAGAGGGGAGAGGTCATTTGATGATTTCCCACCCAGAACAAAAAAGTGTGGATGCATGATGAACAGGGAATAAAGTTCACTCATTGTCCATAGAAAAGAAAGGATCCGACGCAGACGGGTGTTATGTCTGGCGAGCACTTGTCCAATGCTTGAAATTGGGCAGTTGTATTTATGCTATTTGCACGGTAAACTTTGATTGCGAGATGTAGAATTCGTGTGACGTCACTATGAACGATTTTGCTTGTGGCGTCTGTAGGTACCGCTACAAAAGTTACCAAGTGGTATGACGTGGTGGTACATTTTATTGAAAATAAACTATTACAAACAACTCATTTCAAAATGTACAGTATTTTATACTCTAATTGGGAATTAATCAAAAATCTAACTAAATAAATGGTGTATACACGTAGAACTTTATAAATATTTCCATTTTTAGGGTTCCGTACCTCAAAAGGAAAAAACGGAACCCTTATAGGATCACTTTGTTGTCCGTCTGTCTGTCTGTCTGTCAAGACCCTTTATCTCAAGAACGCGTGGACGTATCAAGCTGAAATTCACATGAAATACTCAGGTCTATTGTCCCTTTAAGCTGTGAAAATATCAAACTTCTGAGCCAAGCCAATAAAAAAATGCAGCCGATTATGTCGATATTTTCAACAAATTTTCGACACTCGCAAAGGAATCAAAACCTACAGGATACTTCCCGTAAACTCAGAATCTTGAAATTTGGCAAGAAGCATTGTCATATAATGCAAATATAGGAAAAATTGCGAAATTCACATTTTTTTAGTTATATAATATAATAAAAATATTTTAATAAAATGAAACTTACTACCTTATTTCTCACGAACGAATAAAGGTATCAAATTGAAATTTATACCAAATACCTAGGTCTATTGTCCCTTTAAGCAGTGAAAAAATTAAACTTCTAAGTTAACGCGATCAAAAGATACCGCAGTTTATACTGACACCTTAGACGAATTTCCGTCACACGCTAGGGAATCAAAACCTACAAGGTACTTCCCGTGAACTCAGAATCTTGAAATTCAGCACGAAGCAACGTTATAACAGACAGATAAAGGAAAAATTGCGAAAATGATAAATTTGAAGTTACATAAAATATTAAAATATTATTTTTGCTTACATGACATAAAATATTTTTTTAATAATTATAAACTTACTACCTACCCTTTTTCACATGAACGCGTAGAGATATTAAAGTTGAAATTCACATCAAACACTTCTTAAATCTAATTACCTCTAAAATGTGAAAAATTCTAAATCAACGCAAAAATTCAAAATGCTGAGGTACCTACCTATAATCATACCGCATATTTTGAAATTCGCAACTACTCGCAACGGAATCAAAACATAGACTACTTCCCGCTGACATTGAATATAGAATTTTAGTACGAACAATAGCTTAAGGTAACCTAACAGAAAAACCCGAAACCTTTTAAAATTTTTAGGCACAGTAACTAGTTAAACCAAAACAAAGACCAACACAATCGTCATTCAATCTAAATATTTTGGTGAATGTAGTTCTGTATAATATAACCTAAATGCGTCCTAACTGCTGTGTTATACTTAGTACTTATAAATTTATTCAAAGACATTAATTGTAATTTCCTATTGTTGTCAATGATTATCAGACAGCTTGCTTCCTACTGGCGAAGCGGGAAGGGGGGGAGTAAGTAGTAACGAACGAACCGGAACGTGCAAGAACTAGCCGCCCGCTGGCGCGAAGGCAGGCGGTTAGTCAAGGGAGGGGGTATCGCGGCACAGCGAGCGGCAGCCGTGCGCCATACGCACTAGCGCTTAGATGCTGTTCGCACGTGTACCGAAATTAGTAAAATTTGCGACAATTTCTCATTAATTTTGTTTACTTCTACTTTGTTTATCAATAAACCGCTTTTTTATAAGTTATAAACTAGCGCTTGACCGCAATCCCGCCTGATGATAAGCAGTGATGCGATCGTTGATGATAAAGCGCGCTAGTTTATTAAGAGCCTATTCACTCTAGCCTTGAAGACACTCAAATTGTAATGTGACGGAAACACCATCGCTGGCAAATTGTTCCAGTCCCTCGATGTAGGCGGTATAAAAGAGGAAGCGAAACGCTTCGTCCGGATCGCAGTGGTGTCAACAACGTAAGAGTGGAAACTCGCCGTACGACGGGTCGTCCGATGGTGGAACGGATGGCAACGGATGGTGGATAGGGGAATTAAATCATGCAATTCCCTTGCACACTCACCAGAATGCATCCTATAGAAGACCGAAAGGCTGGCTACTCTACGCCTGTGCTCCAGGCTTTGGAGACCGCTACGTTTGTACGGCGGAACCCTCGGTGTGCGAGTCCGACTCGCACTTGGCCGGTTTTTTTTTTAAATATTTCATCGTTGAATATGTTGTAGGTTCAAACCCCACCAGGGGCTTTCCTTTATGTAAATTATTTCATCACCACTGCTCTCAAACGGTGAAGAGAAGCATCGTGAGGAAGGTGGCTTGTCCTAGAGCTAAAACGTCGAAGACATGAGACATCTACTAACGCGCACTGGGCCCGCGTTGTACATTACGAACCACCCCCTCTGGCCTGGCCTGTGTCCCAGGAGTGGGAACATTAAATAAATAAATATATAAGTACGGACAAATTACACAGATTGAGCTAGCCCCAAAAATAAGTTCGAGACTTGTGTTATGGGATACTAACTCAACGATACTATATTTATAATATATACATATATAGATAAACATCCAAGACCCAGGCCAATCATGAATAGATCGTTTTCCATCATGACCTGGCCGGGGATCGAACCCGGGGCCTCCACGTCGCAGGCAGGCGTGTTGACCGTTGCGCCACGGAGGACGACGGCTGGCATTATAGGCTGATTATGTGTATATGTTATGTATCTCACAAGGAGATATCGATAAGATGAGTCAAGATAAACAAATCAAGTATCTTCACTTGGTTCACGAGGTTGTCGACATGTGGGAAGTGGATTCAGCAATCATTGTACCGATAGTCGTGACAGCCAATGGCTTAATAGCCAAGAGCCTCGACCAACACCTCAGGAGGCTCTCGTTAGGCAGCTGGATCAAGGGCTTGATTCAGAAAGCGGTACTGCTGGACATGGCTCGCATCGTCAGGAAGTTCCTCTCTCTGGAGCCCTGACCGCCGGTAGCTTGAGTATATTTGACTAAACATTGCAGATGTGTCATTAACTTCCAAGATGTATAAAGTTTATTTTGAAAATCTTAAACCTTTTTACCTCAGGGCTGAGTGGTTAGGTATAGATGATATTAGACTTTTGGGAATACATACCTATACCTATATAAAACAAAATATAAAAAATACAACATCTAAACATCTAAATAAAATATACAACATGTTATGTAGTTAACGTACACCCTTAAATACCCCAATTAGAATATTATTTTTAATTTAACATGTATATGCATTGTTATTTATTAAATTAGTTAGGCATACCAATTCTTGGAGAAATTGGCGAAGGATATTTTAGAAGTGATTATCTATAAGAAGGAGTTATCTTATTCACTTATTTGCAATTGCACGCATTATATTTTTTATATTTATGTCATTTAGGTCAAAAATATGTATAAATATTGCAAGTATCATTGACAGCCTCCGTGGCGTAGCGGTTGCGGACGCGGCCGGTACGCAATGTGGCGCGGGTTCGATCCCCGCACGGTGCAAGTATTTTTATGCATGAATATGAATATTTGCACTGGTCTGGTCGTGCCTCGGAAAGCACGTTAAGCCATTGGTCCCGGTTGCCATACGAACATCTAGTGGCAGTCGTTACGGGTTGTTGGAACCCTCAAAAGTCCAACAATTGGTCTAACTGCAATGCTTCGATGTCGCCTTCGGGTTGTGGAGGTCAGACGGCAGTCGCTTCACGGAAAATGTCGAAGTTTAGCCATATCAGCAGTTGGACTGGTAAAGCGGACCCCAGACTCCACAAGCTGAAAAGGCTTCGGATGCGACTGGGATTAACGCTGGGATGATGATGACCAATTCTTGGAGAAGGAAGATATTAGCGTTCTTAGAATAAGGTCTCGGTGGTAGGCCATACCATAACATTGGCTGCCGGTATAAGTTACCACCCACCAGACAAAGTCATGCCGCCAAGCGATTCGTCGTGTTCCGGCATGATGTCTGGTGAAGCCGTACGGAGCGTCTTCCGAGACCAGACCAACTCAGACCCGTCGGTCTGAGCAGTTGTGTTGCGATGTGTGCCGGGTACGATGTGCCTAATGTTGTTGTGTCAGGAGTTGGGTCTTGGAGGGTCTCCAGATCATCCTCTGGCGCAGCATCGTTGGTCGTGTTGTTGGGTTAAACATTGCATCACCTCGCTCAACTGCCGTCTTCCTGCCTTTCACTCAGTTTTATTGAGTGAATAGGCTTAATAAGCTAGTGCGCTTTACCATCAACGATTGCATCACTGCTTACCATCAGGCAGGATTGCAGTCAAGCACTAGTTTATAATTATTAAAAAAAATAAAAAAACTTTGCAAAAAGGGTTATTACCTATAGAATCCCAAATTATTTAGAAGACAATAAAGCTTGAGACTGAGCTGCTCGCTCTGCTAAGCATTGTCATTAAGCAATATGCGTAATTAGGTATGCTATTATTAGCTTTGGGTCCTTTGGGGTTCCACCACCATCTTTGGGACCCAAGTCAACCCCACCAGACGGTGCAACTGCTGAATAACGATCGGGGCGCTGACGCCGGCTTTCCCTTAAGGGTTGAGTGGTCAGACGGCAGTCGCACTCGCAATAGCCAAACAAGCCAATCAACAATGGAGAGGAATATAAGAGATGCACATGTCACGGCTAGGGCGCCGCCGCAAAATGGCGCGCAGGAACCTCGCCCGAATGCTGTGACCTGTCGGCTAAGGCTACCGCGTCAGAGGCGGACACGGCTGAAGATGAGAGCCCAAACCAAGAAAATCCGTCGTGGAACGTGGCCACGCTAACTGGACGCGCGAGAGTGGCCGTGGCGCTCCTGCAGGAGACTCGGTGATAAGGCAGCAGAACCCGGCCTATTGGGAATGGCTACAAGTTGATCTACACCGGTGCACCTAGTGGGAGAAATGGGGTCGCCGTGGTGTTGTCTGGCGAGCTCCAGGATGACGTCTTGGAGGTCAATCGCATCAGTGATCGGCTGATGTTGTTGCGGGTGCTTGTCAATGGGGTTATAACCCACTTGATAAGTGTCTACGCTCCGCAGGCCGGGTGCGGTGACGCCGAAAGGACGTTGTTCTGGACCCAGCTCGAAGGATTGCCTCGCGGAATCCCATTATCTGAGGGAGTCTTCCTGGGTGGTGATTTGAACGGTCATGTGGGTGAGAAGTGTGACGGGTTTGAACGTGTTCACGGTGGCTTTGGGTACGGTAGCCGCAACGTGGAAGGGAACAACATTCTCCGAACGTGTGTGGCCACTGACCTTGCAATCGTGAACACCTATGTACTTCAAAAAGAAGCCGGAGCACCTTTCCATCTACCGGAGTGGACGAAGTGCTACCCAGATCGACTTTTTACTAACTAGGAGGCACCACATCGGCAAAGTAGCCAACGCAATGTCATACCCGGTGAGAGTCTCACTGCACAACACCGTCTCCTTGTCATGGATTTCTGCGTAAAGGCCCAACGCAGACGTGTAGAGCACTGCCCGTGCCAGATCCGGTGGTGGCTGCTTGATGAAAAGAGGTCCCAGGATTTTGCGTCGGTTATTGGCGACAAGTGCGCCGGTACCGATGGAGAACCTATTCAAGAACACTGGGACAGGATCCAGGCAGCTATTACTGGGGCGGCGCGGGTGGTGCTGGGCGTCTCCAAGGGCGGCCGCAAACGTGACAAGGAGACGGTGGTGGAACGACACAGTCCACAGGGAGACTAAGGTGAAGAAAGCCCTCTTCAAAACGTGGCAAGCGACAGGATCGCGACGCATACAAGGTTGCCAAACGTGCCACTAAAAGAGCTGTAGCCATAGCCAGACGAGACCACTTGCAACCGCTCTACGAGAAGTTAGAATCGTCTGAGGGGCAAAAGCTCATTTACATATTGGCACGTTCCAGGGTCAAAGCGGCACAGGATATATCCAAGAGCCGCTGTGTAAAAGACCCTATTGGCAACCTACTATGCGAAGACCTCGCGGTGAAGAAGAGATGGCGCTCGTACTTACACGAGCTGCTGAATAAGCAGCACTAAGTGGTGCAGACACCGGAACTCCCTCCAAATCTTGGATTAGTGCCCTCGATAACGCCTGAGGAAGTTCATACGGCTCTTAGTCGCATGGCGAATCGGAAAGCTGTCGGAGCTGACGGAGTCCCCATTGAGGCCTGAAAGGCGATCGGTCCTCGCGGTGTGGTGCGGGCATGTTAACTAACTTTTTGAACCTCGTGCTTCTGACCAGCAAAATCCAGAGCCAATTGAGACTGAGTAATTATTACTCGTCTTCAAAGGCAAGGGCTCGAAAGTTACAGGAACGTACAGGAGTGTGGCAACTATCGCGGTATAAAGGTCATGTTCCACATCATGAAGATCTTTGAGAGGATAGTAGACTCCCGGATCCGGCAGGAGTGTGCTGTCTTGAGTGTCAATGTGGGTTTTGTCCAGGGTACGGAACCATGGATCCTACGTTCGTACTAACCATGGAGAGATACATATCGAAGAACACTCCTCTGCATATGTTCTTTCTTGATAAGCAGAAGGCCTTCGACTGTGTCGCTCGGGGGGTGATCTTGATAAGCAGAAGCCTATGTTCTCTCAATTCCGATTCCGTTGTTAGGACCGCTGTTGGTGACACTAAACCCTTCCCCATCACTGTCGGGGTCCACCAAGTTTCCGTCCTTAGTCCGTTTCTGTTCAGCGTGATATTAGATGTCTTGTCGGATAGCATCAGGGATTCACATGAGCAACTTCCTTGGTTGCTCATGTATGCGGACGATATCGCGCTGGCGTACGTGGACAGGGATCGGTTGGTTCGGCGTGTGAATGTGTGGAAGGACTCGCTCGAAAACGGAGGTCTGAAACTCAATGTGGCAAAGACCGTGTATATGGCTAGCAACACGACAGACCCATGTCTGTACGCATAGGGGGAGACATGGTCGAGTGCATATACCAGTTTAAATACTTGGGGTCTGCACTCCACGCGTCCGGCGACATTGATTGCGATGTCAGGGCACGTATTTCCGCAGCTTGGGCAAAATGGCGTGAGGTGACAGGTGTCATTTGTGACCCTAAAATGCCGGTTAAGCTTAAGGGGCAGGTCTATAAGACCATCATTAGACCTGGTTCTCCTGTATGGTAGTGAGGCGTGGCCTGTGCTTGAGCGACACAAGCAGGAGCTGCGTGTCACGGAGATGAATATGCTGGGGTGGATGTGTGGAGTTACGCGAAAGGAACTCCCGCATCCATGGCAGTCTTCATTTCCGTGACATAGCGAACAAACTGCAGGAGGGTCGCCTACGTTGGTACGGTCACGTCTTACGAAAACCGCCATGTTACGTGGGTCACAAATCTCGTGCCATGGCGCCTTCGCCGGGCCGGAACAAGCAGGGTAAACCAAAGAAGTGCTGGCTTGACGTTGTAAGAGAAGACATGCGTGCCAACAATCTCACACCACAAGATGCATGTGATGATGAATTGGAGAAAATTGAGCAAGAAAGCGGACCCCGGGGCTCCAACGCGAAAGCCGCGGTTGCAACGGATAAACGCTAAGATGATGATGATGATGAAAATTAGGTATGATATTTTAGACACTGTTTTTTAATTCTATAATAGATGGTGCTAAGAGTCCCATCTCTATTTATGCGTTACACTCATGCAAGTACATGCTATATGCTATGTCGCAAAAGGTCAGTACAAAGATTTATGTTGAGTGTGATGAACGCGTACTATGTTATTAAATTTATGTTCGTGATTTTCGAAGTTCCGGGTTTCAATTCAAAGAAAAAAGTCCTGTTAAGATTACTATGCATATATGACTATTACCTAGATGCTGAATATTAATTCAACCTTCGAACGTTTGTTTTCATCTGAAATCGAAAATGAGTTTTTTTTTTAGTTTCCTCCAGTACCGGCCATTACGATGTCCTGCAGTACCGGACATTTATTAAATTCATTTATAAGAGGTTTGCATTACTTAAAGATACACAAAAATGCCAAATTGTGAAAATGATGGTCAAACGAGGCAAATAAGGGCGCCTAGGATCCGGCAAATATGCGTAAAGCTGCAGAAAAGGTATTGAATAACGTTTCATAAAAAAAAGCAGACGCTCTATGATTTATTTATAACTCAAAAAATCGAACAATACCATTTTCGACCCAAGGAATTTTGGCTACCGAGACCAAAATTAAAAACGCGTTGTTAGTGACGTGTATTGAACATGTGATAATTGTAATTATAAATAGAATAACATAAGGGGAAAATGAAAACTTTCTGATTCATTTTTCCTCAAAAGATTGTTAAGTACTCGTAAATATTTCATGAGCGTATTATGTCGTTCTGTAGCGGGGCAAGCGTGGTTCTCACGTCCCATTTCCACGTCAGCAATGTAATGCACCAATGGTAGGTGACGGTATTGAACGGCCAAGACTCACGCGACAATTCGCACCGCTCTGATTGGCAGATTGGATGTACTGTGCTAATTTCCTAGGATTAAGGGTTCTACGGAAATTCTAGTGTATAATTCTGGTATTGATTAAATTAAATCGATTATACCACACGTACAAACGTTCCTCTTTCCCACGACTGTTACTTGATACAAAAATTGAAACAAGTTTGCATTTGTAGTTTCCTTGTAGCTGATTTTTCAAACAATTGATATGTTTTTATCGTGTAATACAATGACGTCTGGGAGTTTTATTTAGAAAAAACTGTAAAAAAATTCAAATCTATTCCACCGGTAATATTATTATCTGGCGTTGGAAAGATCAGCGCTTAGAAATCTCAACCTTAGAAGCATTAGGTCGGGTGTATAGGTCAGAGGACCTATATAAGTATCCATACCTTAGAAATCTCGACCTTAGAAGCATTAGGTCGTATGTATAGGTCAGACGACCTATACAAGTATACATACTACCTTAGAAATCTCGTCCTTAGAAGCATTAGGTCGTATGTATAGATCAGACGACCTATACATTATACAAGTATACATACTACCTTAGAAATTTCGACCTTAGAAGCATTAGGTCGTATGTTTAGGTCAGACGACCTCTACAAGTATCGATACTACCTTAGAAATCTCGACCTTAGAAGCATTAGGTCGTATGTATAGGTCAGACGACCTATACAAGTATCGATACTACCTTAGAAATCTCATCCTTAGAAGCATTAGGTCGTATGTATAGGTCAGACGACCTATACAAGTATACATACTAACTTAGAAGCATTAGATCGTATGTTTAGGTCAGCCGACCTATACAAGTATACATCATCATCATTTCAGCCGAAAGACGTCCACTGCTGGACATAGGCCTCTCCCAAGGTTCTTCACGTCGACCGGTCCTGCGCCTCCCGCATCCAGCGGTTTCCCGCGATCTTCACCAAGTCGTCGGTCCACCTTGTCGGGGGCCTACCCACGCTACGTCTTCCGGTGCGTGGTCGCCACTCGAGAACCCGTCGGCCCCATCGGACATCGGTCTCTTCTTCACTGCCACTTTAGTGTTGCAATTCTTCGGGCTATGTCGGTTACTCTCGTTCTTCTGCGGATCTCCTCATTCCTGATTAGATCGCGCAGTGAAATCCCAAGCATAGCCCTCTCCATTGCCCTTTGAGTGACTTTGAGCCTTCTTACAAGACCAGATATGTATAGGTCAGATGACCTATACAAGTATACATACTACCTTAGAAATTTCGTCCTTAGAAGCATTAGGTCGTATGTATAGATCAGACGACCTATACAAGTATACATACTACCTTAGAAATTTTGACCTTAGAAGCATTAGGTCGTATGTTTAGGTCAGACGACCTCTACAAGTATCGATACTACCTTAGAAATCACGACCTTAGAAGCATTAGGTCGTATGTATAGGTCAGACGACCTAAATAAGTATACATACTACCTTAGAAATCTCGAACTTAGAAGCATTAGGTCGTATGTATATGTAGATCAGACGACCTATTAATACAAGTATACATACTACCTTAGAAATCTCGTCCTTAGAAGCATTAGGTCGTATGTATAGATCAGACGACCTATACAAGTACACATACTACCTTAGAAATCTCGACCTTAGAAGCATTAGGTCATATGTATAGGTCAGACGACCTATACAAGTATACATACTACCTTAGAAATCTCGACCTTAGAAGCAATAGGTCATATGTATAGGTCAGAAGACCTATACAAGTATACATACTACCTTAGAAATCTCGACCTTAGAAGCATTAGGTCGTATGTTTAGAAATACATCTAGGGAAGTACATCGAATACGAAGACAAAAGGAAACGAAGGAATCAATTTACAATCATTTATTTTGAACGCACGGTTAGCGCAGTGGTTAAGTTATTGATTGTTGTACTGCGGCTACAAGTAGTTGTACCGGGTGTAGTTCTCCGGGTCTGTTTGTATTTGTGAGTTTATATGTTTGTAAAAGCACCCACAATACAGGAAAAATTCCTAGTGCGGGGTAACGTTTTTTTATATAAAAATAATAATAATAAATAAAACATTATTAATTTCACAGAAATCTCATAATATTGTTGATATTTGTTTTTTATTTTTAATGCGAAACTAGCATAATACAAACCACACGGGCGTGGTCATTTAGCATAAACTATTATAATTAATCTTCTATTACTATAGCAAATAGTAATTCTCCCTCCTACCCTTAATATTTAACAAACTTAACAGAAGACTTTTTACAAAGGTGGTACACTCTTATTACATAATTATACTGATCTACGTTTGATCATGTTATTTAAACAAGACACCGCTTTTAAACTAGCGAAATATAAAATCAGATTTTAACATTAAACTATCGTGAAATATGTTCAAAAGACTATTTTTTTAACAATAAGCTATATTACATTAACAATAAGTGTAAAATATTATTACACTTTTTTTTTTTCTTATATCTTTGACACACCAACAATTGTATACGGTGATACAAGACACATCCAACAGATAAGTAGTGTTTCAATTACATAACTAATTTGTCGATGGATATCTAGTGACTTAATTTGCTCTCCAACCATAATTAGCTTTCAACAAAATTCATAATTAAAATCATTAACGATCGAGTGTTGAGTGTCTCTCTCGCTATATAAACATATTATTAACAACAAGAATTACTAAATTATTTATTACTAATCATACTTACGTGATTTTTTTAATTAAATAAGACTATCGTAACAATGGATTGTTACTTTTTGATCGCATTTACAATAATCGTCATCGGAATGAAATAATAGTCATAATTATTACATAATTTTAAATTAGATGTTTGGTAGTTGAGCACTTAACCTAATCACAATACTTCTACTACTACTAATACTCTTATATTGAGTAATTATTAACCATTTATAATAAATGCTTTGTACATTTTAAGTTCAAATTAATGACCCTCTTATTCAAATTCAATGTCTCTTATGATGATATCCATTATTTTTCTATTTGAATAATTGAACATTTCTATTGAATACTTTTCTAAACACTACCTGGGGCTTGCCACTATCTCTATAGAAGTGTGGAAGTAGAACTGCCCTGATATTTTGTTCTATGACTAAGTCCAAAGAAAAATTAGTTCAACTACGGCCCCTTCTAGGTATGGATAGAGATATAGAAATAAAAATACTAATACTTATAGTCTTTTGTGCATGCTAAGGCACGTGTTACATATGAACTGCAAATATTGGTTCTAAAGTTTTCTATAACAATGTCACAAAATATATTTATACAATATGTAAAGAAAACCCTGTCCGATCGGTGAAGGTATTGTTAGATATCGATAACTGATTCTACTAATGCCTACAAATCCGGGCTAAACTTAAAAAGAAGTTCTCCCTAATAAAATAAATATTATTTCGCAAAAAGAGGTAACTTAATATATGTGCGGTAGGCAATCTATACGCGGGCGACGGGGAGCAATGCACGCGGCACGTGGTGTTATCACTTTTAAAAAATTACCAAATTTCGGGGAAGTTGGAATTAATTCGCGGGAAAAAAGATTATTTAAATTGTTACTATGACGATTACGTACAATTTTATTTATTTATTTTATTTATACTATATTTTATTTTATATTATATGGTCATGTGTTTACCTAACCTTTATTATCCTTATGGGTCGCACAGGGTTTTCTTTACAAATTGTATACAACGTTATTTTTTCTTAAAAAGACTATAATAATATATATAATAATATAATATATATTATTATTATATATATATATATGTATTATTATATATATTATATTATTATAGTCCTTTGTGCATGCTAAGGCACCTGTTACATTTGGACTGCAAATATTGGTTCTAAAGTTTTCTATAACAATGTCACAAAATATGTTTAAATACAACGTTATTTTTTCTTTATTCGAAACCTGAATACAGTTTGTTCAGAACAAGCAACTGAATCGATTCCAATCATTTTTACACCACGTCATATTTTTCCCAAATACATTTAGAAATTGTTGCAGTGTGGTTACCGAGCGCATAACTCAGCTGACTGAAGATGACTGAAGTTCATAGTACTAGGCACGTGAGAGAGGGACACGTCGCACCGCTGCAGACGCATGCGGACGAGCGGTGCGTTGAACATATTCTTGTTGGGACTACCAGGTAAGATAACAAGCTCATAACTTTGTGGTTTTCATGATATTTTATGAAATTTTATACATACTTAAAAATACTGGACACGTTTTTCGGGTTTCGCATATATACAAGAAATAACGTTGTGTAGGCGTGTCAATATTTGTTCTCTGAACTCGTGAGCTTAAATCTACATAAAAATAGTACTCGATAACGCAAAACTTTACCAATAATACTACATTATAATTTGATTCGGTTTTTCGGAGTTAACTCAGACTTCCGACACATCCCTTTCATACCACAGATACATTACAATCAATCCGAGCACAAATGCATAAAAAGACATGTTCCGGTCACCAACAAAAGTCTATTAACAAGATACGATTCGAAAATGCACTTATTGACATTTTATAAAGAAATTTAAACATGGCATTTTAAACAAAGAGAGAAATAATCTAGATTGTTGTTCTTTAATTAAATGCCACTCTGGTTTCGATTCAAGAATGCTAATGGACTTTAGTCATTGACTATAAATCCAACCTGGCAATGTCTTGCGTAATCGAGTAAATGCAAACATCTTTAACTGAGTGTGTGCTACACACAATCACAATAAACATAACGCGCTTCTACATATATTTCTCGAAGAAAATTATAACAGCTAATTCTGATTCTTCTAATACTTTACCCTGTTTCTCGATCAATACTTTACTGTTTGTTTTGGGCACCAATAGGACTTTAAAAGTATGTACTTTCAAAGACACATTAACCATCCGATTACATACCATTCATATATTTGTGTATTATCGGTTGATAAACATTATGTACGTTGTAATAAGGGTTAAAATAAGTTTTGTCCTACTTCTATCGTTTCAAACCTGTTCAAGATTCGGGTTAGCAGAGAGTTCACGTCGTATCCAACCTAAATTAAATAACCAATTAGCTTTTAAAAATAATTGTAAAATAACAACTAAAATTAAGTTCAATGAAAAGATTAAATTTGTAGGTATATTCTAAACATCACCAAAATATCTCTCAATAATCTAAATATTATGAACAAAATTATAATTAGAAACCTTCAAAAAAATGAAAAATAACATAAATTTATAAGACTTTCTTCTTATTTAAACTGAACACCTCTTCTACAATCTCTTAACAAAAAATAAACTATGTAATTAGAAATTCTTAATCAAACTGAGTTGTCTCGCTAAAATCACTGTAGTCTCTCTACAAATAAAATATAAACTTATAAAAACTTCTTCTTAACTAACCTTAAATGTCTTTGACATTCACTATAATTATTTGGTGCAATGGCAGTCCGCGCGAGTCAAGAACGCTACAGATACAACGTATATGTTCAAAACAAAACTTTGTTTGTAGAAATCGCGAGCCCGAGATCTTCAATATAATTACCGTGTTAAGGTCAGTTGTATCACAAGCACTGTATTAATTAAATCACCTTTTATACCATTGTTACGTACGTAATGAAGACTAGATATCAGAATTTACGTGCGTTTATCACCAACAAAGGCTTAAATGCGAATATTAAATATAGTTGTGCATAGTACTTGTTTCTGGCGAGAGTGACCTTGAGACCTATGACTTGAATCCTTGTGGTCAGAACTTAACAGGTTTTGGAGGTCGACGGTTGAGCTAACGTTTCCGGCGCATGCGTTGCGTCTTCAGAAGGCAAGGGCAGGGGGGCATCTTCTTCATAAATCATAACTAGTCTGCTGTATTGTTGTTTCTTGTGGGGAGTCTGCAAAATAAACCAGGCAGATTATAAAATCTATTGGCTGTATACATCTATACTAATATACAATACTAGCTGCGCCACACTGTTTCACCCGCGTTTTTTTTTATATGCCCCGCTCCTATTGGTCGCAGCGTGATGTTCCAGATCTATCGGACCAGTAGTTTCTGAGAATAGCCCGCACAAACAAACAAACAAACATACAAACAAACAAACTCTTCAGCTTTATATATTAGTATGGATGTAAAGAAAACCCTGTCCGACTCATAAGGATAATAAAGGTTAGGTAAACATATAACCAAATATAATATAAAATTGTACATAATCATCATAGTAACAATACTAATAAATTTTGAAATAATCTTTTTTTCCCGGCAATTAACTCCAATTTCCCCGAAATTTGGTAATTTTTAAAAAAGTGACAACACCGGTATTATTATGAGCGAATAGCGACGCGACCACTTCACAGGTGCCGCGTGCCCTTCCCCCCGCCGCCCGCAGAAGGGGATGCTTACCGCACATGTATTAAGTTACCTCTTTTTGCGAAATAATATTAATTTTTTTTGGGGTTTTTTTTTAAGTTTAGCCCGTCTTTGTATCCATTGGTAGAATCAGTTATCGATACCTAACAATACCTTCACGGATCGGACAGGGTTTTCTTTGCATATTGTATGAAGCTGAAGAGTTTGTTTGTATTTTAGTTTGTTTGTTTGTGCGCGCTAATCTCGGGAACTACTGATCCTATTTGAAAAATTCTTTTTGCGTTGGATAGCCCATTAATCCAGAAAGGCTTTAGGCGATATAACATCACGCTGCGACCAATAGGAGCGGAGCATAACTAACTCCACGCGAAAGAAGTCGCTGGCGGCCGCTAGTATACAATATGTAAAGAAAACTCTGTCCGATCCGTGAAGGTATTGTTAGGTATCGACAACTAATTCTAATAATGCCTACAAAGCCGGGCTAAACTTAAAAAAGATCCCCCTAAAAAATAAATATTATTTCGCAAAAGGAGGTAACTTAATACATGTGCGGTAGGCAATACGTGCGCGGGTGTGAGGGGCAGGGCACAAGGCACGCGGTCACATCGCTCATAATAATACCGTCGAAAATGATGAATGGAATTAATTCGCGAAAAAAAAACATTATTTCAAAATTCATTAGTATTTTTATTATGATGATTATGTAAAATTTCATATTATATTTGGTCATATGTTTACCTAACATTTATTATCCTTATGGGGGGACGGGGTTTTCTTTACATATTGTATAAATCGCTCATCTAGTATATCGGCACATCTAAAGGTTAAAGTTCTTATAAATCTTAGAAATCAATTTATGAGTTAACTAGCTGCTGCCTGCGACTCCATCCGCGTGTTGATATAAAATAAGCGCCTGTGAAAATAATGGGAGGAATATGTACGTCCGAGTTTGCCCCCGTTTTCGCAACATTTTTTGTTACTGCTCTGCTCCTATTGGTCATACCGGGTTGTTATATAGCCTATGTCCTTACACAGGCTCTAGATTATCCGTGTACCAAATTTCATTACAATCGGTTCAATAGTTTTGGCGTGAAAGCCAGACAGACAGACAGACAGAGATATTTTCGCATTTATAATATTAGTATGGATTTTAGGGTTTTTACAGATTCTTGGCTATACTAGTAACCAAACGCAGTGATCAAGGAGTTCGAGGTACAATAGACGCTAATAAATATTAAAATATGTAATAAACTCAGTCCAATTTTTTTTCAGATGTGCCAATATAGCAACTAGCTTTCCGCCCGCGTGGAATTTGGTTATATCGCGCTTTTTAGATTTACCTCGGAAACATCAAATTTTTCCGGGATAAAAAGTACCCTATTATTTAATCCGGACTTCTAACGTTGCGTGAAAGCGGAACAAACAAACAAACACACTTTCCCATTTATAATATTAATAAGGATATCTTACTACCGACCAGTCTTTACTTCGCAAGGTTTATGCAATTTGACTAATTATACCAGCTTTATGTAACTACTCTGTATGATAAGAGGCCTCATACAGAGTAGTTACAAGTTTCAAAATAATTTATATGAAGGATTTTTAAGATTCACGATGAGTCCAGGTGACCTTGACAAACTACAAGCGTTTTCCGTTCAAGAGTTTTCTGTTATAAATGATTTAAGCCAGTTCTTCACTTCTAAAAACCAAGGTTTCTTTGAAAGTGGAATTTTTCAACTTACCGGAAGATGGTAAACGTCATCGAACAAAATGGTCAACGTATTACTGATTAATCTTTGTTGGTAATAAAAACAAATTCAATTTGAAAAATATGAAAAATAACCCATTAACCACATTAACAAAACAAAAGAGGATAAAAAGTCAAAATAATAATACATGCGCTGCAAACAGGAACACTCTATACCGTGGTCAGGAATAAATTTGGACGTTAGTACAACCAAATTGATTGGATTCAAATCCGGACCTCAAAATGGTCAACGTATTACTGATTAATCTTTGTTGGTAATAAAAACAAATTCAATTTGAAAAATATGAAAAATAACCCATTAACCACATTAACAAAACAAAAGAGGATAAAAAATCAAAATAATAATACATGCGCTGCAAACAGGAACACTCTATACCGTGGTCAGGAATAAATTTGGACGTTAGTACAACCAAATTGATTGGATTCAAATCCGGACCTCAAAATGGTCAACGTATTACTGATTAATCTTTGTTGGTAATAAAAACAAATTCAATTTGAAAAATATGAAAAATAACCCATTAACCACATTAACAAAACAAAAGAGGATAAAAAATCAAAATAATAATACATGCGCTGCAAACAGGAACACTCTATACCGTGGTCAGGAATAAATTTGGACGTTAGTACAACCAAATTGATTGGATTCAAATCCGGACCTCAAAATGGTCAACGTATTACTGATTAATCTTTGTTGGTAATAAAAACAAATTCAATTTGAAAAATATGAAAAATAACCCATTAACCACATTAACAAAACAAAAGAGGATAAAATGTCAAAATAATAATACATGCGCTGCAAACAGGAACACTCTATACCGTGGTCAGGAATAAATTTGGACGTTAGTACAACCAAATTGATTGGATTCAAATCCGGACCTCAAAATGGTCAACGTATTACTGATTAATCTTTGTTGGTAATAAAAACAAATTCAATTTGAAAAATATGAAAAATAACCCATTAACCACATTAACAAAACAAAAGAGGATAAAAAATCAAAATAATAATACATGCGCTGCAAACAGGAACACTCTATACCGTGGTCAGGAATAAATTTGGACGTTAGTACAACCAAATTGATTGGATTCAAATCCGGAC
Organism: Sesamia nonagrioides; assembly: GCA_017933935.1. Taxonomy (NCBI): domain Eukaryota; kingdom Metazoa; phylum Arthropoda; class Insecta; order Lepidoptera; family Noctuidae; genus Sesamia; species Sesamia nonagrioides. The sequence continues at coordinate 479,444 of JADWQK010002002.1, read as the reverse complement.
CTCAAAGTGCATGGAAGACAAGGTCATAATCACTGACTCAAAATGTAAGTTTAATCCTCGGTGGTAGGCCATAACATCGGCTGCCGACAGAAGTTACCACCCACCAGACAAAGTCTTGCCGCCAAGCGATTTGTCGTGTTCAGGCATGATGTCTGGTGAAGCCGTACGGAGGACGGGTATAAGCAGTAGTGTTGCGATGTGTGGCGGGTACGATGCGCCAAATGTTGTTGTGTCGGGAGTTTGGTCGCGGAGAGTCCAGATCAATCTCCCTCTAGCGCAGCATCGCTTGGCCGTGTTGGTCTTGGGTTTAACATTGCATCACCTCGCTCAACTGTCGTCATCCTTCCTATTCCTAAGTTTTTTAAGTGAATAGGCTTAATAAACTAGTGCGCTTTACCATCAACGATTGCATCACTGCTTACCATCAGGCGGGATTGCAGTCAAGCACTAGTTTATAAATATTAAAAAAAATAAATAATAATAATTTTGTAAATTAAATAAACATAAAAAAACGAAATAAATTCACTCAACGATATGAACAGTTAAACATAAAATCACGTTCTATGGAAAATATTTAAGAACTAGGTGCGCCTCGCGGTTTCACCCGCGTAGGTTTCGATAGGTTTTTTTTATATGCTTCGCTCCTATTTAGTCGCAGCGTGATGTTATATGTGTGTACAGCCTAAAGTCTTCCCGGAATAATGAGCTATCCACCGCAAAAAGACATTTTCAAATCGGACCAGTAGTTCCTGAGCATAGACAAGACTTGAATATAAATTTACCCTTGGGGTCCTGGTTTCTTCGTCCGAACTACTGGAACTGGTGATACCTTCTTCTAAGGTAAGCCTGGCAGCCACACCCTCCAGCTGAAGTTCTTGGTACAACTGGCTTAGCTGCTCGTTGACGAGTGACGGCTAGAATTAGTAAGAAGATTTAAATGTATTAAAATCAATTAAAGCAAGCGACACTTTAATCTCGGCCAAAACAAATAATAGAAGTATTATTTATTACAACTCTAAGACTATATTACGGTGTATAATACATACATACAAACGACAGTTGTTATTTTTTTTTTTATGTCCCAAACAGTTGTAGACAACATAATATGAAAAAGTTACTTTATCAAGAGACAAACCTGCTCCAAACTCTTCATTCTCTGTTTGTCGGCCGCAAGGGTTTCTTCTAAAGATTTCGTGTGGATTTGGTACTTGTAGAACAGCTCTGAAGTTACGCAAACCTGTAAAAAGAAAATATTCTATTAGGTTTGACTGTCATCCGACTTGGCTTCCAGTGGATGCAGTAATTTACATGGATGGACCCAGATCGTGGATAATATATAGCATAGCACATGCATAGCTTGTGATGAAACTTTTGGGCGTCTCAACATCAGTAACGGATGTCTAAGATGACGAATGACAGACAGGACCCAAATGCTTTGCATGTTCTTCGAGACCCAAGGGGATAGGAGCAAAATACTGTCCACTCAAAAAGAAGTTTTCATTAAATGGAAATAAAAATTAAACACTGTTATTGTACCTTCTCCAGCCATGGCGGATCCATTTTCCTCTTGGTGACTATCTTGGTAGGCTGAGATACATGGTAAGAAGTCGCGTTTAATGGACTCTGAAATGATACTTCTTTTTATTGTCTGAAGAAACAAAAAAAAAGAGCAAACAAGAATATTGTGTGAGTATATGAAGTATAAATAACCAACCTGGAAAAGATTTCAAAACATACCTTGTCTAGAGCTTTATTGTGTCCATTTCGATAAAATCAAGTCGTAGGTTAGTATTCGAACTGTAAACTTACGAAGTATTTTGAAAACGATGACTAGCGTCTCGCAAACGACAGATAAACAATCACCTTCTACAAAGTCTGAAGAGAGACACCAGTGTAGGCGACAGGAAACCAGCGATTGAGTACCGTAGACGCTAGTTGATAAGAAACCTGAACTGAAAGAAATTGTGACAAGCTCTAGACAGAAACTGTCGACCTTGTGACATCACAGGCCATTGAAGCCTGTGAGGGGAAGTCCAAGGTCCAGCGCTGATCTCCTCGCGGCTAATGAGGTAAAATGCTAATATTTACCCTAACTGAAGATGGCTTGTTGCCATTTTTTCCGTCACCACTGTCCTCGGCACTGCCGGATTCAGTCTTAAAGAATGAAGAGTAGAAAGATGAGTAGCTAGACTCTCCGTCAGTCTTGTCAGGAGTCTCCTCACTGTTGGCTAGCCTATTCCTCTTGTTGAGCTGACTCTCTCTTAAAGGTGGAGTGTTCGTCGCGACATCTGTGTTCTAAAGGGAAAATAAATCATATTGACTTTCCGTAAGATATATTTTTCTTTAAGGGTAACAATTTCTAATTATGACCGTATATACACTATTTTTAAATTGGTTTACCCTTTAATTTTGTAATTTTAATTTGACCTAGCTGTCAAAATGCTGAAATAAATATTTTATAATTATGCATATTATGCTTTCATATTGGTTATAATTAAGTTGTGATATATGTAATTAATATCTGCGCAAATAGCTAAATTGCTATCCTAATTACATAATATGATTAAAAATCTTTGATAATTAATTTTTCAAGAGATGTTATTAAAAGAATATTGAATTTAAACAACTTTTTTTTATAATGTGTTTTTTTTTTTTAAGATATTATAAAAGAAAACGATGGCCCCACAGAATAAACGTGCAAGAGCTCTTACACAATGTTTTTTTTTTTGCCTTTTTGTTTCATTGACCTATGCAGCACCTACTAAATTCTTTTTATATTTTTTTTACTCAAAATACACCTATATTAATTGATTTGTTTATTCCAGGGAAAAATCGTGGAATTATATCACAAGTATAAAAGTATATGCTATTGTTAAACGCTTTTTGGGTCCCCGAGTTCATACGAATAAACGTGTTAAAACAAGCAAACCTAGTTGAGAAGACTTGTGCATTTCTTCGAGTTTGTATAATAGCAGCTTGACACGTTTATTCATGTTGATAAAGCATACAATGTTTATTCTTAACGTGTCAATGAAAGTTTTAAAATATTTTAGTTTAAATTTTTATTCATAATTATAGTATTTTTACATTGCCTCCTAAGGTATTTAATCGGATTGTTTATTTTACACGAATAACCGTATAATAAAAGTTTACTGTGATCTAGTCATAGAAATTTACCAGAATAAAAAAATAAAATGGTTTTCCTTATATTGTCGGAAAACGGTTTAAACTAAAATACTAATAATATATTATATTTTAACTTTAATTTGGTATACTTTGTTTAACTCTATATACTACCAAACAACAGATATTCAAGTTCTATCGATTTTATTTTTTCCTGAAAAGTTGTTGTTTGATTTACACGTTTATTCTGTGGGGCCATCGAAAAGAAAATATATGGTTTTTGAAACTTTGTTTGCCAAATAATAATTAATTCCCAAGTCCATACCTGCGTTACCTGCGTAATGCGACCATCTCTAAGCCAATTCAGTCTTGAAGGAGTCTTAAAAACATACGTACGATTATCGGTATCTAGACTATGATTCGATTCGTTAGCAATATTAAAAATAGTGTATTGACGACTGTCAATTATAACAATCGACCTCAGTATTTTTTTATTACACGTTACATAAAATATTATTCAAAGGGGACGGTACCAACATTTGATCAAACCATAGAATATAACATATTAGACAGATTGGAGACTGGAAAAAAATAGTAGGTTTCCCGTTTCATAACATAGAAAGGGCAGAGCCCCGAAATCTCAAAGGCACCTTCGAATGCCCGACCGACCATTCTGGCCATGCTCTGCCTCCTCATAATAGCGTATAGACATAGCGATACTTAAAGTGATAAGTTATCTTAAAACAAGAATAGTTGCAAATATGAGCCACAGGTGCAGCTCTAACCTTAAGACTCAAATTGTTGGAAGATCTGATGTCTGTAGAGTATACCGTCGATTCCTCGTTCCCACTGCGACTTTTCTGCGGCCCCGATTCCTACAAAAGCATTTAAGAAGTGCAACAAAAAATAGCTACTTATATTACAACTAGCTTTCCGCCCGCGGCTTCGCCCGCGTGAAGGTCGGTTATATCGCGCTTTTTAGATTTCCCTCGGGAACATCAAATTTTTCCGGGATAAAAGGAAGCCTATGTTCTTTCTCAGGGTCTAAAGAATGTCTGTGCCAAATTTTTATCAAAATCGGCTGCGAGGTTTAAGCGGGAAAGCGTAACAGACAGACAGACAGAGTTACTTTCGCATTTATAATATTAGTATGGATTAATATTACAGAAGAGCGGGACATGCAATAGAAGAAATAAAGTAGAGGAAACTTACATACTGAAAATAATTAAATGAAAATCGAATTGTCAGTATTAAGATACAAGAATCTTCTTGTGAATTTCAACAACAAATAGAAGAAAACCTAGAAATAGAAGAATAAAAATGATAATTTTGTAATAAATTAGACTTAGAGCAATGATCCCATTTTAAAATCTACTAGGGAACTAACCAACGAGAAAGCAAAATAAACAATCTAAGAAAACCTAGAAATAGAAGAATAAAAATGATAATTTTGTAATAAATTAGACTTAGAGCAATGATCCCATTTTAAAATCTATTAGGGAACTAACCAACGAGAAAGCAAAATAAACAATCTTTCTAACAGTGATACAGCACGATGAGAATCACGTTGTACTTAAACTCCTAGAGGTTATTATTGCCATACCCGGTTCAACCCGTTTGATGAGAGACTATCTGCGATGCACTGCCGATGTCTCTTTTTGATGTCGTGTCTTGAGATTTTGCCTTTTCTTGACGCGCCAGGTGCTGCCTTGCACCCTTCCTTTCCTAGCCTCAATGTTAAGCTGGGCTTACAAGCCTGTGCAGGTATTCAACAACGGTCGTAAAGATTGTCACCTCCGAAGGTGAATTCATTCGCTTTAAAGTTAATACTAGACTAAACCGAATGTTATAACCACAATAAAGGAATATTTAGTAGGTACTCATAACATTCGTGTGAAAAAAAAGTGTAGTATAATGTTACGTTTACCTATTCATTCAGCTATCGGATGTGTATTATTTATATATAAGTAATTAACAGATTAACAGTGATATTATTGTTAATGATTTAGTAACATGTCACGGAGCCGTCTTCACTTTCAGACAAAAATTGAAGCCGGTGCTGAATTAATCGATCTGGCAAGGCAAGCTATCAATTATCAACGAGTGGTTGTTGCAGTTACGTGTTACGTGATATTAGCGCACAATATAACCGGTGATGTAAGAGTTACAGCCTGATTCAAAATTTATGGTAGTTCGGAAAATAAGGCGAGTCGCTCCGTATCTTACTCTCTCACTTTCACTCGCTAAGTGCACCACCACTTAGCGTACTGAGAAGCGTAGCAAACTTCAGAGCCGCCATAAAGTTGGAATCGGCCCGTATTTCCAAGGATCAATGTAAAGAAATCTTTTGCGGTATAAACGAAACACTTAGAAACATTAATTTACTAATAAAACTAATTGGTGTCCATTCTAAATTCTCTAGAGCAATAAAATTGTGCAAGTATGAAAAGGATATAGAAAACTGATGACGTACCTCTTCGTAGTTGCTGCTAGTTAAACCCAAGGCGTTCATTGTGTTTGTGTACTGTTGTGGGATGGACTGTGCCATTGCCATTTGTGTTTGCAGTGTGGGGTACGTAACCTGCTGAGTCATCGGCGAGTACATTATGGGGGTACCCATGAGTGGATGGCCGTACACCATCACTGTATTACAAACAATAGAATCATTAAAACATAGCTCCTCGTTTTAGATCATAATGCGGTCTGCTATTTCTGTGAAATCGAAAGAATAAGATTGGTATACCTAACAATTCCGGAATTTATTACTAATAATTAAATAAAAAATAATTTACAAAAAAAAAAAAAACGCTACTAGGCTGTTGTCACTGTAGTATTTGCTGAGGAATTATTAGTTACCTCGTTTGTCTAACAGATAAGGTAAGCAAATCTCATTATCGTGTGAAAAATTTTACAAGGTGTAACCTTGCAGAATTTTTCATAAACAGATGTCTTTGCCGATATAAAGCGCAACACACACAGGGGACGGGTGCGGGTCGGGCGCGTGTGCGTGTCTATTCTGTTTATTATATGGACGTCACCCGACCCGCGCACGCGTTCCGTGTGTTGTGGTCCATATAATTATACAGAAAAGACCCGCGCCCGCCCCGCGCCCGACCCGCACCCGTCCGCTGTGTGTGTTGCGCTTAACTGATATCCAATGAGCAGTTTTCAGAGAGATTAGTTTCAAAACACATCAAGAGATGGCGCTACCGTATCCTTTAATATTTTTATATAATTTGATTTGTTGCGGTTTATTTAATCTGTGGCAAGGAAGAACTGAGAGAATGTCATAAGTCATATTTTGATTGATTTTTCCACAAATAGGGGAAAATCAGATGTCCTGCAACACTCTTCTATAGTAAAAGTGCTGCTCCGCCATCTAGCGAGTCATAAGAAAGCTCCTAGAAAACTGCTCATTACCGTAAATAAAAACATTCAAATGCCAAAAATGTTCTTAGAAGAGTTAGAAGTGTTTTTGAACAATTGCGACTAACACCAGATTGTAAACGTTCTAAATATTATGAGAATTGTAAACAAAAACGGGACTTACTTGGCCCTTGGAACTGATGTTGCTGGCTATTTGAAGGTAGATGGTGATGCGAGGTTGTGGGGATTGGCTGCGGGGCTGCCGGCGCGTAGTACATCGGGTACATGCCTTTAATATGATACAGGCATACTTATTTTGTAACAAAGTTTTTGAATAAGCTCAACTTTTATTGTCTATCGGTCGTTTATCTATGTGACCAACCAACCTACAGCGCCCTCTGTCGACGTCATTCAAGTGCTAAAAGATCTTTGCAGTAACAAGGTTGCGATGTACAGTCCGTTCAAGTTTCTTTCACCTCTGATTGCGGGAACCATCGTGATATGACGGACTTCTCTGTGGTAACAAAATCAACCCCATTGCTACAGCAGTAAAGGTCACTTTATTTTCACAATGACAGATGACACATGGCTGTAACTTCAACACCGGTGTTGCTAACGTTTCTTTCATAATATTATTTAGACAGTTATTAATAGATTTTGTGTATAAACCTGTCATGCGGAGCGAATGAGAAAATGTGGATTCTAAATATGAATGCTGAATAAAATAGTAGTTGAAGACGAAAGAAATGATGAATGGACTGTTAGAAACATTATATGAGTAGAAATGGACTACCAAGAAGATGAGGCTGTCCCTAACGCACTGGGGATGAGATGGGGCAAGAGTCGTGAGCGTAGATAGACATTAAGATCATAAGTTACCTGGCACTGCCGACATAGTGTGCATGGGCTGCATGGGATGAGGCATGGTGCTCATGATAGACATCTGCTGTGGAATGCCGACGCCCAGGATGTATGCGTTCATGTTGGTTGCAGGCGTCCACTGATTGGATGCTGTAATCACCACATGACGTTCGTTATGTAATGAAATGTTCCTAAGAACATGCGTCTATGATATTGTAACAAGAGCATTTTATATGTAACTAGCTTTCCGCCCGCGGCTATGCCCCCGTGGAGTTCGGTTATTTCGCGCTTTTTAGATTTCCCTCGGGAATATCAAATTTTCCGGCATAAAAAGTATATAATCCGGTCTTCTAACTTTTACGACTGCAAGATTTCAAAGCAATCGGTGCAGTAGTTACGGCGTGGAAGCGGAACAAACAAACTCACTTTCTGATTTATAATATTAGTAACGATGTAGGTTTTTTTTTAAATATTAATAAAATTATTTTTTTATATATTTTTAAATGTTATTTTATGTATTTTTTATGTACAGACGACAGCACATCAAGCTACTACAATCTGTAAGATTTCTTTATTAGTTTTTCAACTGTATCTCTAAAGCTTTAAGGCTCAAGGTTGATTGGGAATATTTGGCCGTTTCGGGTAGCTTCATCTGCTGTCGTCCGTACAAATATTTAAAAATGTAAATTAATATGTAGATATGGTTAAATAAAGGACATAATATTATATAGTTAATGATTAATAATTAATGTGTTAAACTAGACCGCGGGCCCGTCAGATGGTAAGCAGTGATGCACTCCTTGATGGTAAAGAGCACTACTTTTTTAAGAGCCCATTCACCGTATCTTGAAGACACTAAAATTGTATTCTTTACTGTATAAGTGTTTCCTTAATACTATACTAATCTCGAAAATATTGTCAAAACATGCTTCTTATTGATAGAAGTACAGAAACGAACACATCAAGCTACTACAATCTGTTGAATTTATTTAATAGATACTCAACTTTATCGCTTAAAACATTAATGTTCAAGGATTTTTGGGATAATTTTGCAGTTTTGGGTAGCTTAATCTATACAAACAGGCAGATGTCACAATGGCGCTCATAATTGTGGAAAATGGATCACTACAGCGAGATTTGATGCCCCTTAACCAGGATTAACTGGCTGTGAAAACTTGATCCCACTGAACATGAAATGAATTTCTTTATTTCCGTCAGATACTAGAGATGGACACTAATGACAGCTCAGTCCAAGCTCACGTTAAAAAGGTCATCAAAGTTTGGTTTAAATATACCTGTAGCCAACTGATCCATAGCCGTAGGGATAGCCAACGTGGGTTGGTTGTCGGTGGCGCTGATCGACAGCGTACGCTTATTGCGACGCGCCTGTCTGGCAGAAGTACAGTGATGTTTGTGAGCGCTCGATTCAGCATCCATCATCTTTGAAGGGCGTTTTAGGCCATGTGGCTGTGGCGGCTGCAAAACAAAAAAAAACAGTTTATTCTAATGCACTTTTAAGCCATGTGGCTGTTCCGGCTGTAAAACAAAAAAATAAACAGTTTATTCTAATGCACTTTTAAGCCATGTGGCTGTTACGGCTGTAAAACAAAAAAAAAACAGTTTATTTTAAAGCACTTTTAGAACCTCAAAATTACATAGAACAGTACCATAGCTTCTAGTGCTATAGCTGGGAAGAAGATATGGCGCAACAAATTCCCCAGCTATCTCTCAAGAGAAATATATATAACAAATAAAGTTTATAAGACCAATATGTAAAGTAATTCATCATTCTCCTGCCCTTATCCCAATTTATTTGGGGTCGGCGCAACATGTCTTTTTCTTCCATGCATCCCTATCAGAAACCATCTCGGCAGTCACCCCCTTCTTAGCCATATCATCCTTCACACATTCCATCCATCGTTTCTTTGGTCTTCCCCTACTCTTATAGCCATCAACATTCATAATTAAGACTCTCCTCACGACATTCTCCTCAGTTCTCCGTAACACATGCCCGTACCATGACAACCGATTTCCACACAACTTTTCAGCTACCGGTGCCACTTTCAGACTTCCTCTTATGTACTCATTTCTTATTCTATCCATTCGTGTAACACCACACATCCCTCTTAGCATTCTCATCTCGGCTGCATGCAATTGCCTTTCATTCATCCCTTTCGTAGCCCAACATTCTGATCCATACAAGACAGCAGGTCGGATCATGGTTTTATATATTTTCCCCTTAAGTTTAAGGGGAATGCGGGAGTCGCAAATTGTTCCCGTGACCTGCCGCCATTTCATCCACCCAGTGTTAATTCTGTGCTTAACCGTCCGATCTATTTCGCCATCGCTTTGCACGAGTGAACCGAGATACCGAAAGTCGGAGCAGATTGGTAGGAGTGCGCCATCAAGGGCTATGGCTCCAGAAGTGGAGAGACCGCCGAAATCGCAGAACATATATTCGGTTTTGGTTCTGCTGATTTTCAAGCCAACATTCTCCAGCTTCTGTTGCCATTTCTCCAATCTGCTCTGGATCTCAGGTCCATCTTCACCGACGAGAACAATGTCATCGGCGAACAGCATGCACCAGGGTGCCTCCTCCTGGATGTCCGACGTAAGAGCGTCCATAATCAACAGGAAGAGGTACGGACTTAAAGCCGATCCCTGGTGCAAGCCTACCGCCACACTGAACTCGTCGGTATTGCCAGCAGCCGACCGGACGTAGGTACGAGATCGACTGTACATAGCACGAATTAACTCTACATACTTCCCTGGCAAACCTTTCTCTTTCAGGGCCCACCACAGCACATCACGAGGTACCCTATCATACGCTTTCTCCAGATCAATGAACACCATGTGCAAGTTCTTGTGTGCACGTCTGTACTTCTCTCACACTTGGCGGAGAAAGTAATTATGATTCAATTATGTTATCTCTCATAAAATTAATATTACAATACAAAGAAACACAGAACATTAAATTGAATTATTTGCCGAATGGCTTTTAACTTTATTCAGCAATTGGGCGTTGCGCCTTGTAAGTGACGTCACAAGCATTATAAACGATTTTCGATTCCGCTGTGGTGTTTTTATTTATCTGTTATTTGTTGTTGTACTAATAAAATGGTTTACAAGTGGTGTGCTGTACCGGGTTGTACAAATACATCGATAAAACACCTGAGAACACATAACAACAACAAGTGCTGATGCGCGTATGACGACATCGTGACATTAGCCAATCCGGATCGTTTTAGAATATGTGGCGCGAGATACAAAAAGTCAAACATATTTTTGTGTTTTTGGATATTTTAATTATTATTATTTTTATTAAAACTCGTGTAAATGACATAAAGAACCCTCATTTTATGCATTTAAAGTAAATAACCACAAAAAAAATCATACTGTCAAATAGCCTATTAAACAGTCGAATATCGAACAATTACCTTTCTGCTCATAAGCAGAAAGGTAATTGTTCGATATTCGACTGTTTTGTTTTGTTTTTCCTTTCTTGAGCAGGATGTGCGGTAGAGATCCTGATCAAGAACGGGAAGACACACTGTGATTGATACTTATTGACTTCCTATAGTGGCTAAGTCCATATCACCGAATGTGGCCTGTCTCCAGTTATCGTTTATGCACACATGCTGGACAGGAGAGAGACTAAAAAAGTTCGACTTTTGAAGTGAAATCTTCAACGGCGTTATGCACTTTTTGGAATAGGTAAAAAAATGGCAAACTCGCGTCAGGGCACGTGACCTGGTCGAAAATTCGGAAGACGTAGGAGAGAAAGTAACTTCCCCTTCTCCTTCCAGCATGGGGCCATGTCAGCCCACTACGAGCATCCACGGATGGTGGCTAGTGACTACTGATAGCTCGACCTACAAACGGTCGAGTTATCAGTAGTCACCGTCGTACTTCTAAAATTCGTGTATACTTTATAAGTATAAAAATAATACAGGGTGTAATTATTCCCTAACCGTTCCAAAATATTCAAAAATGCACAACGTTAATGTTCAATGTTATACTTCTACCGGCACTCCCGGAGAGCAAACAGCTGTTTTTTTTTTTTTTTGTTTGGTGACGTCCCGTTCGTCATTTTTAACTAAACTAAATATCCGTTAAGGTTCGTCTAACTTTTCTGCACTCCAGAACGTACTTGACAACTTTGGCTTTCATTTTATTAACTACACGAATTTAATACGTAAATTTCCTGTTAAACCCGTTATAATAAAATGTATTCTAACCTGAAGTTCAGTAGTTCCAGCGCTGGTGGGGTGGAAGGAAGCATTACAACGAGCCAAATGTTCCTTCTTCTTCCTGGCCTCACTAGAATTTTTCCCTCTGTCACCTTTACTGCTAGAACGAGTCTCTCTGTGCAACTTCGTTAATTCTTTCTCCATCTCAGCGTTGTGCCTGTTACAGTTAAATGATCTATAAGTGCACATGTACTAGAAGTACAAATTTATTTACTTTTTTTTTGCAGTGAGCTAGTTTATTAAGAGGCTATTTACTCAAATAAAAAGGAATGAAGACGGCAGTTGAGCGAGGTGATGCAATGTGAAACCCAACATGATCAACGATGCTGCGCCAGAGGGAGATTGATCAGTAGGCCTAGTATGAGTTTTCATTACGAAACTCGATCATCGATATAGAGCGCGTTTGACTCATCGATTAGCCCGCTTCAAGGTTGTAAGAATTCTCAACCAATGAGAGCGCCAAACGCGCTCGATATCGACGATCGAGTCTCATAATGAAAACTCTTACTAGGCATACTGGCGACCCTCCACGAGCAAACTCCCGACACAACAACATTTGGCGCATCGAAACCCGGCACACATCGCAACACAAATCCTCAGGCCCGTGCTCCGTACGGTCACCAGTCATTATGCCGGAACACGACGGAAAGACTTTGTCTGGTGTGTGGTAACTTCTGCCAACAGCCGATGGCACAATACACACAACGGAATGTTATGTTTATTTTAGACCACTAAGAAAAGGCTATCATTAGCTCTATAACCACGCACGGCGCGTTGTTCGGCGATTTTCTTTTCGCGGCACTGATTTTGAATTGAAACATGCATTCTGTTCGATTTTCACCTCTCGGGTCACCACTGAGGGTTAAAAATCTCGTGCTTTATAAAATGCCGACGTGACATTATTATTACGTGCGTTCAAATTTCGACATAACCATACACTGTGTGTACTAAGGATATAGTTCGCATAGTAGGTACGTATAATATACTGACACTACTCACTCTATTAAAATAAATGAAAACAATCATTAAAAATTATTGCTTACTAGCTTTCCGCCCGCGGCTTCGCCCGCGTGGAATTCGGTTATATCGCTCTTTTTAGGTTTCCCTCGGGATTATAAAATTTTTTAATAAAAGATAGCCTATGTCCTTTCTGAGGGTCTAAAGATTATCTATGCCAAATTTCATCGAAATCGGTTGAGAGGTTTAAATGAGAAAGCGTAACAAACAGACAGACAGAGTTACTTTCGCATTTATAATATTAGAATGGATATTGGACACTCGTCAAGACCTGCAATAAATAAAATATTGGCGCCGATTCTGTTGTTCACAAACTAAACTAATATTAAGCTAAGTGCATCTTTTTCTATCCATTTCGTTAAAAAAAAGATAGAAGTTAACATTTTAGTTTAATCCTGTCAAATTAAGATACTTGTTAACGACCACAGCGCCATCTAGGAACGGCGAGACGAGTCATCGGGAGTGAATCGACGAAGCGTCAATTGACAGCTCGGTCGCGCTGTCAAAGCGACATCTTCGCGCGCGGTTCGAATGGGACGATTGGTGTGTACTCAGGTACTGTGGGACGCGACGTCGACCGTTAACCATCGTTTATTGTACCTACCTAAATTCAAAGTATTCATATAAGCAAACATTGTAAAAGGACAATTAAATCAATAGTACGAACAGCCAGGGTTTCACTCAACATCCAGACGACCTGACGCAGAATCCCCAACAATACTCCATAGACAGTTTAGACGCGATTATAAAGATGGCGACTAAAAATACGCCAGTTTAAGTCAGGAGCGCACTAATTTATTCAACATACATTATAGACATTATATCTGCTGTCCTTTTCTTAATGAAATGGAAAGAAAAAGATGCCCTTAACTTAAAATTAGTTTAGTTTTTGAACAACAGAATCAGCGCCATTGGCAATTTTTCTCGGCCATCAGCTTGATACTAACTTGTTAATCAATGTCTCAGTAAGTCGAACAGGCTGATAATCTTCGTCAAGTATTGGACTGCTACTCGGTGGGTTCATCCCATTGGAATCCGATGAGCTTATTTCACCAGAGTCCCTTGAATGCTGTGCGATAGGCGACAGGCAACCTCTGCAATAAAATAATTCTGTGTGATCACACTGTATTACTGCATAAACAACATTAGTTTTTGTTTATGCGAAACCCGAAGAAATTGTCCAGTATTTTTAGGTAAAGAATCTATGTACAAAATTTCAAAAAGATATAATGAAAAACCATCAAGTTATGAGCTTGCTGTTGTACTTGGTTGTCCCAACAAAAGTATAATCAAAGGTCCGTACGGGCGGGAGAGCGCGGGCGTTGACCTCGGGCGTCAGCTATCTACCGTAACCGCTCGGTAACCACTCTGCGGTCTCACTCTAAATGTATTTGGGAAAAAATATAACATGGTGTAAAACTGATTGGAATCGATTTAGTTGCTTATTCTGAACAAACTATATTCAGGTGCGAAACCTGAACAAAAAATAACGTTGTATACACTCCCGTTAAACGCTGAAACCTCAGACCGCTTTGGATCGTCGAACGGTGTGTCCCATCAAAACTGTGTCATCTCATACAAATTCTATTATATTTTTTATTATTATAAATGTGAAAGTTTTTATAGATGTTTGTTACTCTTTCAGATAAAAACTACTAAACTGATTTAAATGCAAAGGGACATGGATGATTTCTCAAACTAAGCTAAAATTAAGTTAAGTGCATATATTTTTTTCTTGGAGGAGGTCCAAGTACAGCAAAAGTTGCCTATGTGTGTAAGATCCATAATAAAATGCCTGGAGATCTTAAAAACTTGAATAATATTAGACAGATTAAAAATATATGGCTGGAAGGAACTGTCCCTTAAAACATTCTTTGAAAATAAATTACGATTTAGTATTTAAGTTACAGCTTCATTTTCCATTCTATAGTTTTAATAATAAATCATCTTTTACTCCTGTTTTAATTGATATACCCATAAAAAACTTGTTGTGAATCAAAAAAAGGATTTTAATTTGATACACTGTACCTACGTACAAAATTCCTTTAACATCGGAATATAAAACCATACTTACGTGTATTTCACAAGAGATTTTACTTCGCCACGAATATTTCTGCCGGAGCCCGTGTCGTAGTCCGCAAACGAATCAGGTCCTTGACTTAAGAAATACCTGAATACAAAATTAAAAACCATAAGGACACGTTTGAATTTCTCTTAGATATGTTATACATGTATTGTACTTGAACATATTGGAATAGGTAGGAACTAAAGGCTAAACAGACTAGAGAGCCTAAAGGTTAAGAGACTTTAAAAGTTTTTTTTCTTTTTTGGCTTCGCACGGTTTATGCATTTAGCCAATGTCACGTAATGAGTCGAAAAAGATGGCCGCCGGCTGCGTGAACCGTCTTACGAGGGAGGTTCGAGGCAAAGTCATGATGTGGCCACTATGCTGCGATATTTCACTGTTCTTTGTGAATTATTGACAGAATCCACTTTTCACTACATAAATCACGCACTTTTATTTAGTAAACAACACTAAATAATTTTAAAAGTCCAAAGAAAAATGAACTTTCCCGCCAAAACTCCGACTTTAAAAGTTGGTTTTAAAAGTTTGTAGGTCGTAGGTTCGTGATCCAGCAGACGGTTTGATTTGTGTAAATTATTTCATCACCACTGCTGTCAAAAACGGTGAACTGGTGAAGGAAAAAATTGTGAGGAAACCAGCATGTCCTAATGGCAAAACTTCGAAGACATGTGACATCTACCAGCTCGCACTAAACCAGCATGGTAGATTACGGCCCCTCACTGAAAGGTGGCCTATGCCCCGGGAGTGGGTTCATTATACGCAGAATCATGTATGAAGGCTAAATTTTAACTTACCGCTGCAATGTTTCATTATAGTTAATTTGGGTGTAACTCAACGGAGTTTCAGTGCTGGACTGGCTATCATAATAATCATGGTGAGGGGAAATGCCACCAAGCATCACCGAATCCCTTTCCTGTAACATAATACAAAATGTTTGGGTTAATGTTATGTAGCATGACGAAACCATAGCCCTGAAGCACAGGCAAATGAAGTAACACGGGTGGGTTTTAGTCAGTAAAAGTCTGACATGCCCTTCTGCCCCGCCCAGAGCGGGAGAAGTCATTTGATGATTTCCCAACCACACCAAAAATGGTATAGCATTACGTTGACGTAACGCTTGTATGTCCCAAAGGCTATTAATAAATTTAAGCCCAAATAATACATAAACACGTGCTTAAGAAATAAGTCGGTCCACATTCATTGCGTTTTAGCAACATTAACTGCTGCTGATGAGGAACCTCATTGCACCTAAGTTTTCAGGATTACAGAGAATACGCATCGAAGGAACAGTGGGTTATCCCTGCGTTTAAAGTTAATTTTTAGGGTTCCGTACCTCAAAAGGAAAAAACGGAATCCTTATAGGATCACTTTGTTGTCCGTCTGTCTGTCAAGACCCTTTATCTCAAGAACGCGTGGACGTATCAAGCTGAAATTCACAAGAAATACTCGAGTCTATAGTCCCTTTAAGCTGTGAAAATATCAAACTTCTAAGCCAAGCCAATCAAAAGATACAGCCGATTATGTCGATATTTTCAACAAATTTTCGACACTCGCAAAGGAATCAAAACCTACAGGATACTTCCTGTAAACTCAGAATCTTGAAAATTGGCATGAAGCATTGCCATATAATGCAAATATAGGAAAAATTGCGAAAATCACATTTTTTTAGTTATATAATATAATAAACATATTTTAATAAAATGGAACTTACTACCTTATTTCTCACGAACAAATAAAATTATCAAATTGAAATTTATACCAAATACCTAGGTCTATTGTCCCTTTAAGCTGTAAAAATATCAAACTTCTAAGCCAAGCCAATCAAAAGATACAGCCGATATGTCGATATTTTCAACAAATTTTCGACACTCGCAAAGGAATCAAAACCTACAGGATACTTCCCGTAAACTCAGAATCTTGAAATTTGGCATGAAGGATTGTCACATTTTTTTAGTTATATAATATAATAAACATATTTTAATAAAATGGAACTTACTACCTTATTTCTCACGAACGAATAATGTTATCAAATTGAAATTTATACCAAATACCTAGGTCTATTGTCCCTTTAAGCTGTAAAAATATCAAACTTCTAAGCCAAGCCAATCAAAAGATACAGCCGATATGTCGATATTTTCAACAAATTTTAATACAAACAAATAGCTAGGTCTATTATCCCTTTAAGCAGTGAAAAAATCAAACTTCTAAGTTAACGCGATCAAAAGATACAGCAGTTTATACCGACACCTTAGACGAATTTCCGTCACACGCTAGGGAATCAAAACCTACAGGATACTTCCCGTAAACTCAGAATCTTGAAATTTGGCACGAAGTATTGTCATATAATGCAAATATAGGAAAAATTGCGAAAATCAAATTTTTTTAGTTATATAATATAATGATAATATTTTAATAAAATGAAACTTACTACCTTATTTCTCACGAACGAATAAAGGTATCAAATTGAAATTTATACCAAATACATAAGTCTATTGTCCCTTTAAGCAGTGAAAAAATCAAACTTCTAAGTTAACGCGATCAAAAGATACAGCAGTTTATACCGACATCTTAGACAAATTTCCGTCATACGCTAGGAAATCAAAACCTACAAGGTACTTCCCGTGAACTCAGAATCTTGAAATTCGGCACGAAGCAACGTTATAACAGACAGATAAAGTAAAAATTGCGAAAATGATAAATTTGAAGTTACATAAAATATTATTTTTCAAATTCAAATTCAAACATTTTATTTAAGGCAGGGCCCATATGTTGTTAGTAAAAAACTTATCCTATGTTAGTGAAACATAAACAGAATAAAAGAGAATCAGTTGGGGACATGAATATGTGCACGCACATGTCTGTCCGCCCAGAGCCTAATAAAAGGTCCGTCGACCTTGTCCGCCAGTGCAGCTAGGATACTGTTCGGGCTGCCCCGAAATCGCCGCAACATCGAAGCACACCGTTTTCGAATGATAGCATAAAAGTCATCGATTCGCGCTTCCGCGAACATGCCTGATGCACTGCAAAACCGAGGCAGCCCCAACAACATCGTCAGCCCATTGTTATACTGGATGCGCAGAGCATTGTAAGCCTTCTGCGTATACTTAACCCACAAGCTGCACGAGTAAAACGACTGGCAGTAAGCTCTGAAGAGCGTCAGTTTTACCTGCTCAGTGCTCCCTATCTATATCCTGGTCATATGTGAGAGAATCCGTCACATGACCGAGGTATTTAATTTGAGAGACCACTTTTAATGGTGTTCCTTGTAACATCACCGGTGGTATATTCGTGGGTGTATATTACGAACTTTAAATAACATAATATCACTTTTAGTGGCATTGTACCTCAAGCCATGGGCCCCCGCATACCTTTCACACACAGCCACTAACTTCCTTAGTCCACAGATTGATGGGCTGAGCAGCACCATGTCATCAGCATAGCTTATGTTGTTAATCATTTTGCCATCAACAGAACAACCAACCAGAGTGCTACTCAGCTCACCAACCAGCCGATCTATGTACAAGTTAAAAAGGCTGGGCGAGGTCAACCCCCCTGCGTCACCCCACATTCTAGCCCATTATCGAATTACCGGTCTTCTTTTTAACAATAGGAATCACAACAGTTCGTACGAGATCGTCAGGCAGATAAGAGTGACCCATACAAAAATTGAAGAACATAGCGAGCAGCCTAGGCAAATGTACACCAGCGGACCTTAAATGCTCAACACTCAAACCATCGTGCCCGGGCGACCTACCTCGTTTCATACTTTTCAACGCGTCTTTTACGTCTTTCACGCTGATCCTTAAATGAGAATCGCCCTCACACAGGGCTTGAGTGCCTCGCATCGACATACTTACAAAATGTGGAACAACTGTAAAGTGGTTCATGAACATGTCGGCTATATCACTGTTCTGTGACAAGCCATCAACGTTTGATGGTAGACTCGGCCTGGGATTCAAAGAATTGGTTTGCTTCCAAAAAGAACTGAATTTCTGATCTTCGTGAAGGGTTGCAATGATGTCCATTTTAATCTGGATTTCATTGTCCTGACACCACTTCAACTTTGATTTAAATGTTTTTCTCAAAGTTTTCATTTCCTGATATATAGCCCCCGATGCAGGTTTTCCGTGCAAGGCCCATCTCCGAAAAGCAAGCCGCGTCCGAGCATGAACCTCTTTCATAACTTTATTCCACCCACACACATTTTTTTGCTTACATGACATAAAATATTTTTTTAATAATTATAAACTTACTACCTACCCTTTTTCACATGAACGCGTAGAGATATTAAAGTTGAAATTCATATCAAATACTTCTTAAATCTAATTATCTCTAAAATGTGAAAAATTCTAAATCAACGCAAAAATTCAAATTGCTGAGGTACCTACCTATAATCATACCGCATATTTTTAAATTCGCCACTACTCGCAACGGAATTAAAACATAGACTACTTCCCGCTGACATTGAATATTGAATTTTGGCATGAAACAATAGCTTAAGGTAACCTAACAGAAAAACCCGAAACCTTTTAAAATTTTTAGGCACAGTAACTAGTTAAACCAAAAAGAAGACCAACACAATCGTCATTCAATTTAAATATTTTGGTGAATGTAGTTCTGTATACAGTATGTTAACTAACAGAGGGCGTTCCCGTTAACCCGAAATAGTATAGCATACATACATGCTAAAAAAAATATTTCCATTCGAAAACAAAATGTTTTAAATTTTTTTCCAATAAGAAAATATTCAATAAAAATTTTAAATTGACATGTAAAAGAAACACACTGTACACGTGAACATGAAAGACGGCAACGTCGCAATTTATTTATACATGACGACTACTATTTTGATTTAAAACAGGAGGTTTCAAATTTATTTCCAATTAGAAATTTTTTTTATTCGGATTTTTTTATTCTTATTTTTCTATGCTGATATTTTTATTTTAATCTATTAATGATATATATTATTGAGTTTAAGGGAACGCCCTCTGTTATTTAACATACTGTATAACCTGAATGCGTCCTAACTGCTGTGTTATACTTAGTACCTACTTATAAATAAATTCAAAGACATTAATTATAATTTCCTATTGTTGTCAATGATTATTATCAGACAGCCTGCTTCCTACTGGCGTAGCGGGACGGGGGGGAGTAAGTAGTAACGAACGAACGCGCAAGAACTAGCCGCCCGCTGGCGCGAAGGCAGGCGGTTGGTCAAAGGAAGGGGTATCGCGGCACAGCGAGCGGCAGCCTTGCTCCATACGCACGAGCGCTTAGATGCTGTTCGCACGTGTACCGAAATTAGTAAAATTTGCGACAATTTCTCGTTGATTTTGTTTACTTCTACTTTGTTTATCAATAAACCGCTTTTTTATAAGTTATAAACTAGCGCTTGACCGCAATCCCGCCTGATGGTAAGCAGTGATGCGATCGTTGATGGTAAAGCGCGCTAGTTTATTAAGAGCCTATTCACTCTAGCCTTGAAGACACTCAAATTGTAATGTGACGGAAACACCATCGCTGGCAAATTGTTCTAGTCCCTCGATGTAGGCGGTATAAAAGAGGAAGCGAAACGCTTCGTCCGGATCGCAGTGGTGTCAACAACGTAAGGGTGGAAACTCGCCGTACGACGGGTCGTCCGATGGTGGAACGGAGATGGGGAATTAAATCATGCAATTCCCTTGCACACTCACCAGAATGCATCCTATAGAAGACCGAAAGGCTGGCTACTCTACGCCTGTGCTCCAGGCTTTGGAGACCGCTACGTTTGTACGGCGGAACCCTCGGTGTGCGAGTCCGACTCGCACTTGGCCGGCTTTTAATACCAGATACTGATCTGTCATTTAATCTTTCCTGTTTGTATTTTTTGATACAAAAACATGACATTATTCCTGTACCTGCGTAAAACAGCAGGCAATAACCCCCAAAACATATTTGTTAACGTTTTGAAATGAAAATGATTTATTCGAAGTAACTCAACGAAATAATATCCCTCGTTATGAAAAACACGTGTTTTCGCCACCACACTGAATGGAGCGTTTGCTAGCCTGGGCTTGTTATATATTATAAGCTAGTTCACTAGTCACGTGGCCGATACGCAACATGGATGGATATGACAAAGATATTGATCGACTATATTTTCACGTGTTTCTGGCAATCTTCTTACTTATAACGTGATATTCTTTCCTTTCAAATAATAATGACCAATAATAGACAACGTTTTGTTGCCATAATATGTAGTCGTAACTGGAAGATTTAGGAGGTTTTGATTAGGATTTTGAGGTTTATTTATTGGCTTATCTATCTATTATTACCTTATTACTTTCAAGCTAAATAACAGATGTATACTAAATGTATATGAAAATACATATGTAGGATATTTATAATTTTGCCTTTGTCTATTTATACCGGCTAATCTCCGAAACGGCTTTACCGATTTTGATGAAATTTTGTATGAAAGTAATTTGAACTATGAATAGGCAACACAACACAATACAATTGGAATACATCGACAATACAATTGACAAGGCAATTTTTGTGTATTAATGCAAGGTAATTTGTGAGTATGCATGGATGATTGCTACTCTTTCACGCAAAAACTACTATACAGATTTGGATAAAATTTGGCACACAAATAGTTTATAAACAGGTATAACACGAAGGATACTTTTTATCCCTGATGTTCCTATGGGATTGAACCTAATGCGGGTGAAACCGCGGGGAGCAGCTAGCGACGATATAAAGCGATATCTGTGCGTAAATGTCTGCGATATGGCATAATTTACCCTTTCGTGTCGTTAATTACTTAAAAAAAAAAGCATATATTAAGGGTTTAAAGTATTAAATTGCCGTTTCGTTGCAATAGCTTCTTTGAATTGACATAGAATCTTCATGGTTTGTGGTTTTTGAATGAAACTTTTCTCAGATGATTTCTAGGAAGTTCTTCTTTTAAAACAATTTTAAATTTATGAATATCGACTTTCAATTGTTTTTGTTATTAAACTTGACAAGAAAGATGGATACGGCGAAAATTCGTGTGATTTTTGAATACGAGTTCCGACGCGGAAGTCACGCCGCAAAAACAACCCTCAATATTAATGTTGCGTTACGAAAGGAGCCTACTAATGAACACACTGTGCGATTTTTTTACTTTCGCGATGGAAATTTCGACTTGAAGAACGAGCCACGAGGAAGACCGCCCACACAGGTGAACAACGATGAATTAAGCGCGATGGTGGAAGCTGATCCTAGTCAAACTACCCAGGAATTAGCAGCATGGTTTAACGTTACCTTACACACAATGTAGAAAGAAACGAGTGTTAAAACTTGTGTTGCCTTGTTAAATTGGGACAGCAAAAAGAAGGAATATTGGATCGAATTGTGACATGTGATGAAAAGTGGATTCTTAAGATAACTTTAAAAGAAAAATGCAATGGCTGACCCAAGGAAAAACGGTGTCCTAAAGCAAAACTTACGGATAAAAAGGTGATAAATGGTAACTGATTGGTGGTCTTATTCATTCATATGGCGTGGCGTTATTCACCATAATTTTCTCCAATCTGGTCAAGCAATAACGGCAGATGTCTATTGTGCCGAACTCCGAACAATGTTGGCAAAACTAGCAGTAAAACAGCCCCGAATCATAAATCGATCTTCACCATTATTGCTTGAATGACAACACGAAACCTCAAACAGCACAAGAAACCATTTTGACCCTTCAGGAACTGCATTTAGAAACCATTCGTCATCCTCCGTAATCGCCAGACCTTGCTCCAACGGACTACCATTTTTTATTTTTGTTTTCGTGATTTGGACAATTTATTATTTACGTGAGAAGAAGTTTTCTTCCCAGGAGGCAGTACAAAATACTTTCACACAGTTTGTGCAGTCTGGATCCTCAGAGTTTTATAGCAAAGGCATAAATGATCTTCCAATTAGATAGCAGCAATTTATAGATAATTATGGTAACTATTCTGATTAAATAAATTAGTTAAAAATTAAAAAAAAAAACCATTCAGATTTTCAGTACAAATCGGCAATTTCATTATATAACCCCTATTATAAATAGTGTAATCAGACCACAGACGTCAACTTTATCCCACGAACAACATATCTGTAAAAAAGGGGGCCAAGTTCCTATCGGCTAATTATTCGTCTAAAAGGGGGTTGATATCCAATCCAATGGCAAGTTTAGATGAAATAAAACGATATTTCTAAATTTAAACTTGGCACGTTAATTTAATTATATAAATAATAAATTATACAACTAATCAAGTGTTCCGTACAGCATGAAGACCTGCGGCAATCCGCAAATAGGGGTGGTCCCGGTTTTTCATCATACCTACAACTACATGGTATTATTTAAACTCCACCACGTAAACCGTCACATGTTCTAGACATCGCTGACTGAAGGCGTAGGAAGATATTGTGTCCCAAACCTCCATCACTAAACCTGAGGTTAATGGTCGTTGGGAGGAGGCCTATTAGAGACTACTCGATTATACAAAGTGGTGATGACAATACGACAATAAATTAAAGATCGTGTACCTCAACACATTCTCACTCTCATCATCATCTCAGTCTACCCATAAAAAATCATATAAATATATACATTAGTTTAGTCACAGGAAATTTTTTATTATTTTTCTTATTATCTACACGATGTACACGTTGATAGGGAAGCGCTTACAGGTTGATGACCGCCGCATCCAGCGGTACTTAGCTTTAATAATAATGGCGCCAAAAAATAGCAAGTAGATACAGGACCGCGCTGTCGCCGATCGGAAGTCAGTGAACCAATATTTTAAAAGATGTTATATTCCGTTTCTAATTTTATGCGATTTAATTTGTTTGAAATTTTGTTTTTTTTTTTTTTGCTAGGTGTTTTTCTATGGTTTAGGATTATTCCTATTGTCCAACGTGAACCAGCATTGTCCGAGTTTTCATTTATTGTCGTATTATCAGCGCCACTCTGTATATTAAAAATTTTATGAATATTTTTGTCACGCACAATAAGCTCTATGATATGCAGTTGAAGGCACCAATACGTATTATCTACATTTTAAATCACACCTACTTATCACACTTATAAAGGCTAAGGTTGTGATTGTGCGTGTTTTGTAAGTTGTTACTTCTTCGCGTTCAAACGACCGGTACCAATTGTGATACTTCCTAACAATTAGTACATTCTTAAACTTATGAGAGTCTAATTGCGTGTGCAGTTAGTTTATTAGGTATTTTCTAGTAACGAAATAACCTGATAGCCCAGTCACTTTAGACAAAAAAGGGGTCAATCTCGGAATTTGAGATAATAAGCTGGAAACTCGTATACAGCTTCATGTTGGCGTTGGGTGCTCTCCGCTCTCTATCTCAAAAACGGTTGTATTTATAAAAAAAAATGTTTAAGACAAAATTTACATAATACAATTTTGATAATAAGTGTTAACATCATTAGAGCAATAGAAACGGAGATAATTGCAAAAAACCGAATTTCGTGACCTTTGACTTCGAATAACTTACGACGGAGACACGAGATAATATGAGACTTTTCAGACAACTTTTAGAACACCAAAATGAAGCTATATAAGAGTTTCCAGTTTCCAGCTTATTATCTCAAATTCCGAGGTGAAACCCTAAAGTGGACTATGAATGTTTGCGCATATAAGCCAAGTGTTGCAAATGTGATATAAATGTGTGGGTACAGTTGACGCCTCATTACTCCGCTTTCGACAGTGGTAGCATGGTGCCGGTCTCTAGCTAAACAGTAATAACTCACATAGTAACTGTGGTCTTGGTCCTGGATCTCCAAGCGGAGTTCCTCGTCAAGCTTGGGCGTTTCTTCCATTAGACTCTCCATAAAGGAAGCCAAGTTCTGACAACGTTGGCTCATCTGTTGCTTAGCTAATTCTGCTGGCTTAGTGAGACCCTGTGAAATGAGACATTCAATAAAATTTTACACAAAATATTGCATGGATTTGGAGTTTACGGCTACACAATGGCGCTGATTCTCTTGTCCACGAACTAAAGTAATTTTAAGTTAAGTGCATGTCTAATAAAATTCTCTTAATGTCTATTTCATTAAGAGAAGGATAGTAGTTTAAACCTGTCAAATTAAGATACTCCATAGACAGTTTAAACTCAATTGGCGACATGGCCACCAAATTTACATCGGGAGCTGACTAGTTTGACAGGTCTAACGCTTTATCTTCTGTCCTTTTCTTAATGAAATAGTAAGAAAAAAATACACTGAACTTAAATTTAACTTAGGTTGTTAACAAGGGAATTGGAGCCAATAATGCCAAATGTGTTATATTACAAACTACATAAAGAAGGAGTTTTGGCGGGAAGCTAAGATGAGTGCCACGCTCATGTTTCATTGGACTTTTAAATTATTTATAGTGTCGTTTACTAAATAAAAACGCGTGATTTATGTAGAAATATTGTAGCATAGTGGCCACATCATGGCTTTGAACCAAATCTTCCTCCGTGTTCGGTCCGCGCGGCCGTCTTTTTCGACATGAATAATTCATTACATGATATTGGCTAAATGCACAAACCGTGCGAAGCCATAAGAGAAAGAAAGAAGAACTTTTGAAGATTTTTATTTTACTTGACATTGGCACAAAGTCATAACTATTGCCACACTACAAAAAAAAAAAACTACATAAAGAGCTCTATTATTTAGATGCTCGTCTAAGACAAGCGTATCTCAGACCATCATTAAGCATACACTATAATTGGACGCAGTCCAAACTTCCGTTCAGGACCCAAAGCACAAGTCCCATTGGGATTGAGTCCTTTGTGATATCTTACAACGTTATTTTTTGTATATGCGAAACCTAGTTTGTTCAGGATAAGCAACTGAATCGATTTTAAACATTTTTACACCATGTTATATTTTTTCCTAAATTCATTTAGAAATTGTTGCAGTGTGGATACCGAGCGGTTACGATAGATCATAGTACTTGCGCGCGCAATAGCTAACGCCAGAGGTCAACGCACCGCGCTCGTTCGCCCCAGCATAGCTTTGACCATATTTTTGTTGGCCCAACGAAGTATTAGATAGCAAGCTCATAACTTTGTAGTTTTTCATTATATCTTTTTGAAATGTTGTACATACATGCGTTCATTGATAAAATATTAAACAGATACGATATATTCTAACAAACTGACCAAAAAAAAATGTGCCGAACACAGCAGCAGCACACATGCATATTTTTATTCGGCATACATTGGTACAGTGTGTGGTAAAGATGGCTAGTGTTTGTCGTTTGCGCTGTTAGTGTTTGGCGTTTGTTTTTACGAGTGTATCGAGAGTGACTAAAGCGAGATACAGGACTTACTTCCTTTTGTACGCTTCATTTTTAGTGCGCTAGTGACATATCTACCTTAGTTTAATATTTTATCAATGCATGCGTTACTTAAAAATACTGGACACGTGTTTCGGGTTTCGTATAAAAAAAAATAATGTTGTATATATATAAAACTGCTGAATATTGTAAAAAAAAATAATTTACTTACCTCATTCATTGCCCGAATTATGTTTTCTTTTAGCATCTTTGCTTTATTTTCATCGGCCTCAGAGAGTTTCTTTGAGCTTTTTTGGTCCGAAGGTTGAAACACGTCTGGATTTGTGGGACCCTAGATACAAGAGTCATATAAGTATATACAGAATAGGAGAATGTCGTGTTGTAGAGATATATAAAGCACATATTATATAGTACTAGATTTGACAGCCTCCGTGGCGTAGCGGTAGCGGACGCGGCCGCTGCGCAAGGTGGCGCGGGTTCAATCCCCGCACAGTGCAAATATTTGTATGCATGAATATGAGTATTTGCACTGGTCTGGTCGTGCCTCGGAAAGCACGTTAAGCCGTTGGTCCCGGTTGCCATACAAATATCTAGTGGCAGTCGTTACGGGTTGTTGGAGCCCTCAAAAGTCCAACAATTGGTCTAAATGCAATGCTTCGATGTCGCCTTCGGGTTGGGGAGGTCAGACGGCAGTCGCTTCACGGAAAATGTCGAAGTTTAGCCATTTCAGCAGTTGGACTGGTAAAGCGGACCCCACACTCCAAAGCTGAAAAGGCTTCGGATGCGACTGGGATTAACGCTGTGATGATGATGATATAGTACTAGATTCTGGTCTTATGAAATTTCTTGCTCCCTCGACTACTTTTTCACGCCGCATCGCATCGCTTACTCACGCAATTGTTTCGTTTTTTTTTTTTTTGATCGCCTCTTAACGGTCCTTTCTTCACGTTTATAATATTAGTAGTAAATAGATTTGTTCTCACCTCTAGAATGATATGTTTGCCAATGACAAACTCCAGTTTCTTAGACCACGGGTTAATAAACGACGACCACTCAGTCTCTAGGCGAACATAATCGCCATTTTGTGTAACCATCCTGTGAAAATATATTGAATAAAAAAAGCATAATTATGATCAATTTTACATATCAAGGCCTCTCCTTGCATAGGGAAACATGTCAAAACATCAGTAGTTACGAGAGTAGCTCGATAATCTGAGAAATGAGAGGCAAATCACCTAGTTTTAAGAACATTAATAGTCTGATCTCAGTCTGATGAAATGTTAAAAACACATAATAATCGCCCTATATTTTTGAAAGTTTCAAGTTACGATAATTGGCATTCTGATCGATTCGAATCAAACGAGCATTTGAGTTAATGAACAACGAATAACCGACAACACGTGATAATCTCGTCGTTTCATTATTCTGCCACTATCCTTCAGCATACACACTAAAAAGGAATTAAGCTTTTTGATATTTATCGAAACCCGTTTCGATTGATATTTCTATAAAGCGTCCGTCGTTTACAAATCAAATAGACAACAGTTTTTGCAACAATTGTGATGTGATCATATTTTTCGTCTCCGTGAATTCTTCCCCGGTGTCGATGTGCGGATACTGACCTGTAAGGTTTAGATTTCGGCATGCCTTCTTCTTTGACAATTGTATCATACACCGTGCGCAGATACTGGAGATCTTCAGGGTGGTAGAGTGACAATACGTCTTTATCGGCAAGATCTTGGGGCAGATAACCCAGGTATGGTACAGATTGAGGGTCCACGTACTCTATGTGACCGTTGGCCGCATGTCTTATCACAAACGGCACTGCCCTTGTTACCATTTCATTCGGTGCTTTAGGAATAATTTCATTTGCATTATTAATTGGCTGTCTTAGAGAAGTTTGTAGTGAATTTTACATGAGTATTGCAAAGGAACGTAAATGCGAATTAAAACATCGCATGGCAATACTAAGGAAACCTGGACTTAAAGTCTGAAATCGCCAACCCACATTGAGCAAGCGTGGTGATTACGCTCAATCCTTCTCTGTATGAGAGGAGACATGTGGGACGATAAAAAGGTTGATAATGATGATGATGATGATGGCAATACTATGTCTATGTCTAGCAGTGGACATCTTTCGGCTGAAATGATGATGAGGATGATGATGGCAATACTGGTGATGGATTAGTGGTATATAGAGCAGTGCGCGACTTATAAGCTGTAGGTTGTAAATTCTAACCCCATCAGGCGCTTTAGTTTGTGTAAATTGTTTCATCATCATTGTTCTCAAAAACAGTGAATGAAAATATCATGAGGAAACCGTCATGAGGCATGAGCTGGAGGCAAAATTTCAAAGACATGTGACATCTACCAACCCGCACTGGGGCCGTGTGGTAGATTCCGGTCCACTCCCTCTCACCGAGAGGAGGTCCCAGGAGTGGGAACATTATAGGCTGATAATGAAATGGCAATACTTCCTTACACATAATATTATTTTAATGGCTGTATGTGTTAGTGTAGTGATCTTGTTACTGATTTTTCTTTTCTAGCAGTTCCAGAAACATAAGTTTCAGTTTATTTGGAAGACACTTAATTTGTAGTATTATTTAGTAGTAATTTTTAAGTGGAGTGTCTTGTAAGACAGATAGTTACTCGTGAAACTTATGTCGATAGTGTCTTGGTGGCCCATTGACCTTTAAAAAGAAACACTTACTTTTAAAGGCGGAATAAAAGGGTGTAGCCTGTATGACCAAGTAGATCACTTTACCCTCTTCATCGCTAATATTTTTGAAGGTCAATTTGAGTAAGAACGGCATAAACGCCAGCACTCTTTCTTTGACACCGAAGCCGGTTGTAAGACCTCGATACCGTCGTATGCGGCAAACCATGGTCGACACCGAGTTAGCTGGGGATTTAACTGAAGACAAAAGAAACACTATATTCCTAACAATATACAATAGCGGCAAAAGTAAAATTTACCCTATAATTTAACTAACACTTACAGTCTCGTCACAGTCATTTCATTTCAGATTTTGCATCACTGTCAAAATCACCGTGATTTTTACTACCTATCGCTACAATAAGTTTGCTATTGGATTGCTGGCACTGACAAGTCTAACAAAATCATTTTGATCTTTATTCTTGTAACAATAAGGTTGCAATTGTGTTGCTGCTGTCAAAGGTAAAAAATACTATGAAGGAACTGTTACTAGGTAGAAGCTACCAATGTCATTGGGCGTTTATAGGTAAACATTTGTGAGATTGTGTCACGGACATAGCTAGAAGGCGACTTCAGTTCCGATTGTGGCCACGTGCCTATATAACCTTGGATATAGAGTAGATATTCTCTGTCAACGCCTTCACGCCTTGTAGTGTTGTATTTATTAAACCTTGACAAACTGGCAACACAAAATTATAAACCTTGGTCATTCCTGCTCTGCTACTGGGATTTTTTGGCGCCAGAATGACATTGACAGGACTGACAGGATTGACGAGTTCTTGGTAAACGAAATAGGGGCATTAGTACTGATTGGATGTCAGTTGAAATGTTTGCAAAAAAAGAACAAAGACGTGGCATCGTTGAATTTTGTTGAATAAAACGCTGAAGCCTTATAAATGTGTTGATGTGTGAGTGAGTAGATTTGATTTCACAATTTTCTCCTACAATTACAATCACTACCTAATTTAAAAATAAGTGATGTTTTATATACTATTTTTTACTTTTAACTTCAATAAACTTATTCTCTATTGTACATTTTAGAAATGCATTAATAATAATTAATCCGCCATCTTGGATATTTCAGCAGGATTTAGAATAGTGCCACACAGCTAACCATGCATTTTATCCAAACTGGACGTGCAAACAAAATTTCAGCTCAATTGGTTGAAGATATCTGCTTCAAAATTGAGTTTGCAATATTTCACACAAACAAAACTGAACTTAAATATGTACAGATGACATGACAGCAGGTCAAGCCAACCAAACTATCAAATATTACCCATCAATCTTAATCCTTAATGCTTTACAGGTAAAGTTAGAAATTTAAATAAAGAAATCTGATAGATTGTAGTATCTTGACGTGCTGTCGTCTGTACATTGCAAGTTAAATAAATGCTTGTAAAAACGTGCTCATTAATGATTTTACAATAATATTATTGTAAAATCATTGTGATCATTATTCTAGTCAAGATAAGGGTGCTATTAGGGCATTATTATTTTTTACAATAATTTTAATGTGAACGTACGATAAGACTTTAGTGCATGCAAACAAACTAATCAAGATGTAATTTAAAAAAATCATGTAAAAGAAAACAAAATTCCCACAATGGATTTAGTAAGAACGATTTACCTTTTTCTGGCGTACCATTTACAATTTTCGGGACAGCTAAACCATTGGTAATTTGAGAAGCAAAGGTGCTGCGGTCCTGTGATAGGAAAAATGTCAATAAGTAGGTACAATATAGTATAACTACATAATTCATAAACCATATGACGAGTACTATACAAGAGATTTGAATTACTAGCTATTATTACTATATACTGCTATAGTTTTGTTACTTTCATATTTTTTTTTTTCACACATCTATAGTGCTTGTCGCCCGCGATGTTAGAGTGATGCTGACAATACGACAATAAATAAAACATCGTGTACCTCAACACATT
Organism: Sesamia nonagrioides; assembly: GCA_017933935.1. Classification (NCBI taxonomy): domain Eukaryota; kingdom Metazoa; phylum Arthropoda; class Insecta; order Lepidoptera; family Noctuidae; genus Sesamia; species Sesamia nonagrioides. Next base: position 448,769 of record JADWQK010002002.1, on the reverse strand, counting down.
CTCAGTCTACCCATAAAAAATCCTATAAATATGTCCATTAGTTTAGTCACAGGAAATTATTTTTCATTTTTCACATTTTTAACATGATGTACATGTTGATAAGGAAGCGCTTATATGTTAATGACCGCCGCCACCAAACTTTAATAATAATGGCGCGAAAAAAGCAAGTCGATGCAGTGCAGGATCGCGCTGTCGCCGATCGTAGGTCAGTGCACCAATGTTTTTAAGGCTGAGGCCGCGCTACGGTTGAACCGCGGCGGTTTTTACCGTAGTGCGGCCTCAGCCTAAAGGATGTTCTATTCCGTTTGCAATTTTATAATTTTATGCGATTTAGTTTGTTGGAAATTTCATTTTTTATTTTTGATGCTAGGTTTTTTTTCTCTGGTTTAGGATTATTCCTATGAACCACCATTGTTCGTATTTTCATTTATTGTCGTATTGTCAGCACCACTCTGTATATAAGTCATTATATAATAAACTCGACTTGATTTGAATGGAGACTAAAAGAAAAGTTATAAGTCTAAATATATTCCGAGTAACTTTCGAAACATCAACAAGAGTTACTCTGAGTAATTTTACATCGTACGGAAATAAAAGTTTGGTCACAAGGGTAACGAGTTTGTTTATGTTGTGTGTGTTATTGAACCAACAAATTTTGTACAAAAATAGAACAACCGAAATAAGAGAGCTTTTTTAATACTTATACTTAATAGAAATAAACAAATGCTTACACATTGTTGTGATATGTTTACTGCAGTTCTGTCTAACCCTTCGGGGATTATCCCGCAGGGTTAAACAGAGCTGTAGTTTGATTCTGTAACCATCTCCGCGTATAAACTTAAGTGAAGTCAGAACACTTGGAACAGCTGACTCTAAGCTCAATTCATCTAATTTTTAACGCAGAGATTATTACATAACACGATGACACATCAAGTTATACATTTCCCGTTGACCTTGCGTTGTATAGACTTTCCGTACAATGAGAAGTCAGCTCATACTGGAAATGTGTAGCTTGGTATGTCTGTTATATATAAGACCCCGTGTAGTAGGGATGAATACATATTGATACGATGTTATAAATATACTAGTATGTTCTAGTTAAACTTACCCTTGGGTGCACGAAGTCGATGAAGGATCTGCCAATCCACATATCTTTTGGGAACCCAAGAGTGGTCGTCAAGGTTGATGTGGCGTACATGACGACGCCATCATGCATAGAGATTACGCATGAAAATCCGTCCTGAAAACCAGTATGGTCTCGATTAACGTAGCCGAGGGGTTCAATGCGATTACCAGGCAGAAGAAGGGTCAAAATACGCAAGGGAACGAAAAAGACGTAAGTCTCTTTTAATTTTCAGACATAACCTTGCCTAGATCATGTGTGAAGACCATGAAGGTTGGTGTACGAAAACAAAAAAAAAAGAATACCTATTTAGATCGGCCGCATAAATTACTCAAACGGCGAGATCATGATTAGAACTAAAAATAAAAAATAATATTGAGCCTGTATGCATACTGGTTCCCATGTGTTACGATGCTTGCGATTAATATCTAGCATCTAATTTTTCATAAATTTATAACAATTCAATTCAAAAGTTTTTATTGCTGGGACAAAGACCTCTCTTCTCGAGGGAATACATACAAACAATACATAAATAAAACAATAAAAAATCTCGTGTTTCGAGAACTCCCCAATCTCCCTAGCTGGGATTTATTTGTGGACAACACAAATAAGTCCCGAGTCAATGAAACTGGCAAAGAAATTACGTCGACCACTTGCGGGAGGCACGTGTTTCAATAGGTAGGTATAATATGGTGTATAGGACAATGGCGCCGATTCTGTCCGATTCCATTTCGTTGAGAAAAGGACAGAAGATAAAATGTCAATTTAGACCTGTCAAATTAGTGCGCTCCTGACGTAAACTGGCGTATTTTTAGTCACCATGTTTATAATCGCATCTAAACTGTCTATGGAGTACCTATCTTAATTCGACAGGATTAAATTAAAATGTTATCTTATATCCTTTTCTTAACGAAATGGAAAGAAAAAGATGCGCATAACTTAAAATTAGTTTAGTTTGAGAACAACACAATCGGCGCCAGAGTCGACCAATCAGTGTTGAGCAATCTCACAAAACACAAACTTGACGTTTAATTTGACTTACGTCGTTCCGTTTCAAAAAAATAAACACATCATTGTCGTCAACAACTGATTCTAGTTCATAATTTCAACAATATGATATGAATCAAGATGATCTAGTGGTTAGGCACGTGTTTGAATCAGTGAGCCGTGAAATTATATCTCACGCCGTAAATAAGACTTTTCGTTACTTTTTACTCGATTAGAAGATGGGACAGAATACAATCTTATTTATCTTGTTCGCATTGTTCACACATTTCGTAAAGTTAGAAAGCTGGATCATAGAAAACTAAATAAAGAATGTAGATTTCTGCGAGATACTTATCTTATATTTAAATGTATTTATTAATATTGAAGTGATCTTAAATTCAAGTGTTTTATTAGGGCTTATTTTTTATACAGATTAGAGACCATCAAGCTACTACAATTTGTCAGATTTCTTCATTAGATTTTCAACTTTAAAGCTTTAAGGCCAATGTTGATTGGGAATATTTGACAGGTTAGGGTACTTTGACATGCTGGCGTTCGTGGAATATAGAGGTGGCAGGGACAACCTCCGCACAACCAGTAGGCAATTCTCATCAATTGAAGAACGTTCACAGTCTGATATTAAGTCCCAAAAACGCCAAGATGACATTTTGACAAGTTTATGAGACTGCGATTAGAGTTTCTTTTAAATTACGAGAATTAGCCTTCTGTTTCCATGAATTGCAGCACAGAACAGATGAATTGTCTATTCCGTGAATTTCAGTACCTAATTCTGCGTTTTCTTTATTTACGGAGAAGGCGGGTCAACATGTAAGCTGATTAAAAAAATAGAACATCTTCCACTGTAAGGATACACCCCTGTAGCCCTAGAGCCGTATACAAAAACGGCCATATTCCGCATGGTTATATTGTTGGCAAGTACGCCGATGAAAATCCTTTCAGAGCTGCACATTTTATTGCATTACAAACACTGAAGTCGACGAAGATTCCCGATCGGCTATTTCTGAAAAGCTTAGGTATATCTACAGTAAAACAAAGTACTAATGGGAGTTGGTAAACGAGGGGACGTTTACAACACTTAAACGAGGGAAGTTTCAAAAATCGTTCCTTATTGCTCATTTTATTACAGTCTAAGGTCCGTATTACAGAACGTCTTTCAAAACTCAAGCTCTACTTAAGTCTCGTTTGAAGCCTTTTGATTGGTTGAAACTAGTTTTAAGTAATGTTTAAACAGAGAACAATGCTTGAGTTTCCTTCTGGAATAAGGACCTAAGAGAATTTCTTATTCGCGTTAAGATTGGGCATTTAAAGCAACTTCTTTTTACTGTCTGTTCAACTAATTTTAACTTCTATTCTAAATAAAGGTGACTTTAAAAGCAAAAAGCCAACCCTTTACTGCAGCCACTATTTGTCATTCCACCATCGTAATAAAACCTAAAACCGGTTGAACAACAGTAAAAAAGATTTTCATGAATGTCGAATGTTATTTTGAATGAAGTATAGGCCAAACGGTTTGAGATTTACGTTGTGTGTGAGTGAGTTTATTAAGTAGAATTTTCATTCATTAGAAAGTTTCATAATCAGCTGTTTCCTTTTTGATTACGAGTTTGTAATTACTTATTTGCTTTTTCAATTCACTGTTCATTCAGTACACATTACACAACCAGCATTTCCCCTTTTAGATCACGTTATTCAAAGTTTGTCGTACATTTTAATTTAATGTTCATTCATTAGGCTCTTACACAATCAGTGTTTTCCCTTTTTATATCATGTTTATTTTTTAAGTATTCGCTATTTATTCGTTTTAAATTATTCTTTGTTTAGTGGGCACTTACATAACCTCCGTTCAACCCTTCCTGTTAAGAAGTCAGGGAGGGTTGCAATTAGTTATGTATGTTTTGTTAAGCTATTTGGTATTTGTTTTACGCTTAGCGGAACATACTCTGTTCCGCTAAGCGTAAAACAAGCTGAAGCGCATGCGACTAAAATATATCTATAGCTGATACAGTTTTCTATTAAATACGACGATACATAATGAATCGATCCATCCGATCGATTCTGTAAAAATCTCGCTGTGAAAAGTTAGATGCAGTGAACAGAATGAACTGTCAGTAGAGTCAATCCCTAACATTTTTTTCGAAATGTTATCCCGCCTGATGGTAAGCAGTTAGCAGGCTGTCGCTCATGCAATCGTGGATGTTGTTTTTTATGAGTTTATTATGAGCCTAGCCACTCCTAGCCTTGGAGACACTTTGTCTTAATCTCACGAGAAGTCAGCCAGTCCTTCGACGTACGCGTGTATCAAAGATGAGGCAAAAAGCTTAGTCCGGATCGTAGCGGTGGCAAACAACCTAAAGGTGAATAGTCGCCATACGATTGGTCGCCCAATAATAGAACAGTGGTGGCGGAATCAGGTTTTTTTTTATAATTTATAAACCAGCGCTTGACCGCAATCCCGCCTGATAGTAAGCAGTGATGCGATCGTTGATGGTAAAGCGCGCTAGTTTATTAAGAGCCGATTCACTTTAGCCTTGAAGACACTCAAACTGTAGTCTTCAAGGCTAGAATGAATAGGCTCTTATATATGGCTCTTATGTGGTATTGTAATTCCCGCACACACTCTCCAAAATGAATCCTATAGAATACCAAAAGGCTGGCTCCATGCTTTGAAGATTGGTCTTTACCAAATTTGAATCGCCAATTTTTAAAAATTATAAAGTAGTGCTTGACCGCAATCCTGTCTGATGGTAAGCAGTGATGCATTAGTTGATGGTAAAGCGCGCTAGTTTATTGAAGAGCCTATTCACTCAAAAAGACTGAGTAAATTGGAAAGAAGATGGCAGTTGAGAGAGGTGCTGCAATGTTAAACCCAACAACACGACCAACGATGCTTCGCCAGAGGAATTTGTTGATTGATCTGGAGACCCTCAACAATTAAACTCACGATACAACAACATTTGGCGCATCGTTCACGGCTAGGGCATGCAATACCGGTTTCCCGGTTTTAATTTTTACCGGTAAATCGCGTTTTTTCGTAATTATAAAATTACCGGTAAAAAAAATATAAAACCGGTAATTTACCGGTTTTATGTTTTTGGACAACGTCGTTCATTTATTCACGCATACGTCAAACTTTCCATTATATGTCATGTTTGACACTTGACAGTAGCTTTGACGTAAGCGTTTGTGACTGTACTGTACAACGACTATCGAACTCAAGTCAAATTTTTCAATGACTCCAGAGCTGGACGAACGTAACCAGTCTTACTAGCTTGGCAATGCAGGATTGAATGCCGTATTGGTGGGGCCAGAGCACTTATCGGTAAACTAATCTGCTTCAGGGAATGTGATACTCGTCCTAGTGTGATACGCTTTGTAAGGCGGATGTTTTCAGGTACAAATACCAACCTACAGGATTATACGACCCGTGTCAGGGAGCACATCTATTCCTGAAGCAGAAAGTGTACGGTACACCCAGAATCGCACTTTCCAAAACAATGAAAGGTGGGTTTATAGGGACTGGGATCGACCAGACCAAGGTGGCTGACACTTACCTACTGGATGATGATGCCATGTGTTCATTCTGTCGCTGTATCTGTTTGGTGCCTGTCGATCGCTTTTTTGGATCAAATGGTTTTCAAGGTTGCACGCTCGCTTGAGTCTGGTTCGCTACCTCAGTTCCTAACAACTAGAGTGACCCACCTGTGCACTGTGGAACCCAAAAATTATAGGCCGATCACTTGTTTACCAACGATCTTTAAAGTTCTTACATCCATTTTTAAAGTTAAAATTAACAAACATATTGACAGCAACTCATCATGTCTGCCTCTCAAAATGGATGTAGGAGCGGCTCCCGCGGTACTAAGGAGCTACTCCTTAATAACATGGCCATTACCCAACAAGTTCGTCGTTCCCAAAAGGATCTATCGACATGTTGGATATTTTTTTTTTTATTGCTTTTCACGGACACCAGCTCCTCACATACTCGTATGTAACAGATACTAGACTGAGTAATTGTACGGTTTTAGCTATAAACAAAACATTGTGAGGAGAAATAAATAAATAATAATTATTATTATTATATAATAAGGCCTATTATGACTTGGTGCCACATACAAGGCTCATGCGGGTGATGGAGTTCTATAAAGTTGATGCAACTCTGCACACCATCCTGATGACGTGTATGGCTAATGGATGACGGTCCTTCGCTATCCTGGATATCGAGATATTCATAGGAATAGCGAATCGAGCGAGGTCTATTCCAGGGCGATAGTTTGAGTCCACTTTGATTTTGCTTAGCCTTGAATCCTCTAAGTACACTGCTGGAGAATACACGTCTAGACTATCGGCTGAGGAGAGGTGGTCACTCCTTTACATGAGTGACTTAAAATTCATTGCTCCCCACAAATTTCAACTGAAGGAGCTACTGAAAATTACTGAAACTTTCAGTAGCGTTATCAGGATGGAATTTTGTGTGGATAAATGTATGGTCATGCATGTAAAACGAGGAGAGATTGCGGCATCCATGGGAACCCAACTCACGGGTTCCGTAAACCTTAGAGCGCTCTCTGCATATGAAACATTGATACCCAACGTATCAATGTTACTGGTATGAAGCAATCGCTGAAGAAACGCTTCGCATCTCATATTCATCATCGCATCGCTGAAAAAAGTAATAAATAGTCATCTATCAAGCGGAAATAAGGTACGAGCCTACAACGGTTGGATCATGCCGATTTTATGTACTCTTTCGGCATACTCAAATGGACTCAGACCGAAGACGACACGCTGGATAGGACGGTCACTAACATCGGTTATGAGGCTGTATTAGTGTATACCCCGCGAAAAAGTGAAAGTCGAAGCTTTTTACATGTTAAGACCCTCCACAATCGCGAGATATGCAGTCTCAGGGAATATTTCCTAAAAACCGACGTGGGAATGCATCGAGATGTGGTCGCGGTTGACAAGGAACTCACTCCGCTCTCCTTGCCTTGGCTAAAGAGAACTGGTGCAAGCCAGTATACCTACTTGACACTAAAGATCGCATAGAGGTTTAGCAAGCTACATTGAGGTTATTTCCGGGTCCTCCACGGGCTTGATGTAGATTTACCAGCATCCGTTGGCTGGCTGCGTTTTGAAAATGAAAATTGTCTAAATTAATATAAAGGTGCTACGTTTACGCTTGACTGCGCCAAAGGAAAGGTCATGGTTTTAAAAATAGTGTTTATATGCTCATTTTAAGCAATATTTAACATGTTCACTACCATTGTACCTTGTATAATTATTTATTTTCTGCTTTAAGACTACCCAATCATATAATTACATGTTTTTGAAAAAAAAAATGTAAATTTACCGTTTTTACCGGTTTACCGGTAAAAAAATTTCAATTAGCCTTTTTTTTACCGGTAAAACAAAAATTACGCTAATTGCATGCCCTATTCACGGCACACATCGCAATACAACTGCTCAAACCCATCCACCGCACGGCTTCACCAGACCAATTAGCCTCTTCGCACGGCTCTCCGCTGAGTCCAAAGTGCTAGGTAGCGTTTTGCAGCACCTGTCCCATGTGGCTGCCGTACTCCACACACACTCGGACAAGTTAGAATAACAACTCACTCCACGCTCACTTCATCCAAGTTTTCATGGTGACATGGTTACTCGAAAATCGGGATCGCTTTGCAGTTCATTGTATAGGGTGACAGGGACATCGACACGCTACCTGTTGTTACCATTGATTCAGTGCATAATGCTGAAACTCCGCTGCATTGAAATTATAGGTAGATTTCGGAAAAAAAATTGCCGTTCCGTACATTTTGACCGCACAGTTATTGCACTTTTGCATGAAACAGCAGATTTAGTATTGATAACCGACAAAACATTTCTGCGCTAGGGAGCCTACAATTATGTACAGAAATCATAGTTTGTGTAGGACGACTAACAATAAGATAGATTATAGAAACATGTATAAGAATAGTTATAGACACAAACAGTTACATTTTTCTTTTATAAGTTATAAACTAGCGCTTGATCGCAATCCCGCCTGATGGTAAGCAGTGATGCGATTGTTGATGGTAAAGCGCGCTAGTTTATTAAGAGCCTATTCACTCTAGCCTTAAAGACACTCAAATTATATTATGACGGAAACACCATCGCTGGCAAATTATTCCAGTCCCTCGATATACGCGGTATAAAAGAGGAAGCGAAACGCTTCGTCCAGATCTCAGTGGTGTCAACAACGTAAGGGTAGAAACTCGCCATACGACGGGTCATCCGATGGTGGAACGGAGATGGGAGAATTAAATCATGCAATTCTCTTACACACTCACCAAAATACATCCTATAGAAAACCGAAAGGCTGGCTACTCTACGCCTATGCTTCAGACTTTAGAGACCGTTTCGAGTTAAGTCTGGGTCGCCAATCAGCCTCTTCGCACGCCTCTCCACTGAATCCAAAGTAGCCAGGTGATATTTCGCAGCACCAGCCCAAATGTGGCTGCAGTAATCCACACACGAGCGGACCTGTGCTTTGTACAACATTAGAAGCTGCCCCGGTGTGAAGAACCGCCGGACCTTTGCGATGACGCCAAGTTTTCTGGCAGCCACCTTGGCCTTGGACTCAATGAACCGACCAAAGTTAAGGTTCGAGGAAATCTCTACTCCCAAAAGCTGAAGGCGGTCGGTGCACTCCAAGGATACATTCTGAAAAGTAGGAGCCAAGGTGAACGGGCTCCTTTTGGCGGTGAAAAGACACGCCTGTGTTTTGGCAGCATTGAATGCTACAAGATTGGCTTTGCCCCATTCGGAGACTGCCTGTAGTGCAACACTCGTACGCTCTACCATAGCCTCTGTTTCGGACCGGATTGTTTCCTTACTAGCACGAGCTTCCAGCAGGTATCTCTCCACAACTGTGCTGTCATTTGCATACCCATAGATACCGGGCATCAGCAGATCGTTAACATGCAACAGGAACAGAGTTGCAGAGAGAACAGACCCCTGAGGAACACCGGCATTGGTCGACATGGGCTCCGATAAGCATCCGTCGACAACAACTCGGAGGGATCGTTCAGTCAGGAAGTCTTTTACCCGGCCAGTCAGGCCAGCGGAAACGCCGTATGCGGGAAGCTTACTCAAAAGGCCAACGTGCCATACCCGGTCGAAGGCCTTCGAGACATCAAGGGAGACGGCAATCGCTTCCCCATTTTTCTCGAGGGCCTCTCTCGGCCCACAAGTGAGTGGCATACACTAATAGGTTCCCAGTTGAACGATTGCGCCGAAAACCGTACTGTCGGTCACTGAGGAGATCGTTACCTTCCAGGTAAGCCAAGAGACGCGAGTTCAATACACGCTCCATAATCTTGCAGAGTATGGAGGCTATTGAAATCGGCCGATAGTTGGTAGGGTCGGCACGACTACCCTTTTTGGGCACGGGCTGCACGTTGGCAAGCTTCCAAGACTTTGGCACTATACCAAATTAATGAATAATTTTTATTAATTAATTAATAACAAAAACAAAACCTATCGTTATAAGTAGTATACAGGAATAGACATAAATATATAGAATACAGGATATAATAAATAACTGAGAATAGATAGTATAGTATATATATAATATAGTCAGTACAATTAATAAATTGTAATAGGGTTAGCCCCTGTAAGTACTTAAATAGAAATGATCGTAGATAGAAATACATTATGAATAGGAAATAGAAATTGTAAGAATCCATATCCATGTCTCCGAACGTGACTCTGGAATAGCGAAATGTAGGTGCCCTGATATGGCACATTTGGCTCGTATAGAATAAAATGCAGGCCCTCTGATTGGTCAGAGGTTACGACCCGACCCGCTCGGGGATCACCCGCAGCTCACGCCCATCTGGCCGACTATAAGTAAGGGCACATTTGAGCATTCAGAACACTTTCATTTCGACATTCAAAAGTCTACAGCAAGATCTAGTCAGGGACACATTCCACTTCGACATTCAAGAGTCACAAACAAGATCTGCAGTCTAGAACATACATTCCACTTCCACATTCAAAAGTCTACAGCAAGATCTACAGACAAGAACACATTCCACTTCGAAATTCAAGAGTCAACAGCAATATCAACAGTCAAGAACAGCAGTCATGAATTAAGAGTGAAATAAGTCAACAATAACCTCACTAACATTTTGAAGAAATACATCAAGTGAAAGTTAACACACCGAATTCTCACTTATTTCCACCAACCCAGCAACGGAATGTGCGTCAAGAACCTGCAGAATACATGTCGAAAACCTATGGTTTTTTCATCCATGCCTCTGCCACCACTGTATAAATAAAACCGAAAAATAAGATGATCCATACCTTACAACGCAATTGTTCAGAACTCTCACAACGCATCTCGTAGCGGCTAATCTCTTGGTATCGCTTACTTTGTACCTTCGGATAAATAGAAAATTAAGCTTATACAATTTGAGTCATCGCGGAGTAAACTTGCCTAGCCTCCGCATGACGGTACCTTGGCACTCTCAATACATCTATGATAAGATCATGTACGTAAGAATGTTAGTTAGTAAATACTACGTTTTTTTTTAATTTACAGTAAGGGTCACAATTGCATTACCACTTTTGAACTTTATTGCATTAACAATAAATGTCAAACGTGGGACTCCACTTTTGACCCTTACTGTAAATAAATGAAAAACAAAATTACGTATATCATTTTGTATTTAATTTTTTTTGTCCAATAACTCTCTCATTCTAGTAAATAGCTTCAACTCGCGGCTTGAAAATTCTTCGTGAAATTTCTTGCTAGTCCGACTTCTCGCATCGCATGGCCAGCCCGCCCTGTTACTTCATTTTCGGTTAGCGTGATACCATTTTTTGTTTAATATTGATGATGTTAAGTTCTTTAAGAATTCTGCTATCAAATGCTAAAAGGTTTTTAGGAAATTAGCGTGTTAAAAGAAACAACCTCTTCAGTTTTATTACTAGTTATAGAAGATATTACAGACATAAATAATAAGACAGGATTTTATATATTTACCTTTAACTTTTTTTGTTTTGTTTATTTTATTTAAACTCATTTTAAACCACTCATAAACATTACTTACATCAGTCGGAATACAATATCTTTTATCGTTATTTTCTATGGTAAGTACACAAACTACTTGCTGAAGCACTGTTTCTTATAACCATTGTCCTAGCATCTTCAAACAGCGTAAAGTGTGAAAATAATAAAACTTATGGACGTAGACAAAATATATTACATATTTTATACCAACTACCTATACATAAACGACGAAGACCACATTAATGACATTATAATAGGGATGTATCCAAGGTATGAAAATCAAAAAAATAATTAGTCCGTCTTATACCAAGATATTAAAAAAAAAAAATTAAGACCCGTACTTTTCATTTTGTCGAAATTACCAAAAACGACTGAGATATAGCGTATTAAAGTTACAGAGTGGGGGCTAATTACGTCACCCCGTCGTATATTTTGTAACACGGCGAGACTTCATGCGACATTTCAAATCAATATATCTTCCTAAGTATTTGAATGAAAGAAAAAATACGTGTTCAATATCAATACATAGTATAAAACAAAGTCGCTTTCGCTGTATGTCCGTATGTATGCTTAGATCTTTAAAACTACGCAACGGATTTTGACGCGGTTTTTTTTAATAGATAGAGTGATTCTTAAGGAAGGTTTGTATGTATAATAAATGCATAATATAGTAGAGAAACACTGAGAAATCTAAAAAGCGCGATAAAACCGAACTCCACGCGGGCGAAGCCGCGGGCGGAAAGCTAGTTTATTATAAATCTATCTGATGGACATTAAATTATTTTTTAGGATACAACCCAATTATAAGCAGGGCTGTTATTTTGCTTAATATATTGAATACTTACATTGCAATAAGAAGTTTGGGGAGGGCGACCCGACGGAAAGCTAGCTGCAGGGTTAACCTGCAATAAGTTGTTGGAAACCACCTAAAACAAATATACTAGATCAGATATATCACCACATAATAATAATTATTATAAAACAAAGTCACTTTTTCTTTCCCTATGTCCCTTTGTATGATTAAATCTTTAAAACTACGTGAACGGAGTTTGGTGAGCTTTTTTTAATTGAGTGATTAAAGAGGAAGGTTTATATGTATAATAACATCCATTAAATAGTGGATAAATACTATTATTTTTGAGGTTTATGTGATGTCGTAAATAATTAAATTTTTTCCACGTTTGCAGAGACACGCTGGCTGACACCTATGAGATTTATCAAAATAATGTACTAAATATGGTACACTAAAAAGGTCTACAGAAAAGTCCGCGATGGTATATGTGTATGTGATGGTATATGCTATCTCTTATGGATATCCCATAGTTATTATTTTTTTGTTATTTACTTTTTACGACAAATACTGGCTAATTTTCGAAACGATTTTAACCAATACAGCATTAATCCTTATGCAATTTAATACCTTAAATACATTGTTGATATAGATATAGATAAATATCGCCCTTACGCCATTTATGAAGATATTATAGGTTTAAAAATTGCGGGGCGTCGCGTTTGCGGCGGCACCGACCGACCGGGGCGGCGAGAGCAGGGGGCCGCTATGTTTTTTATACAATGTTCACAGTTTTCTGTAGTGTATTTAGTATCAGGACTACATCCGTGCGAAGCCGAGGCGGGTCGCTAGTATTAATACCTAATATAACATTACATACGAGTAATCAGTAAAAAAAAAAACACATATTTCACTAAGTTGGTCTCCTTTCAGGTCAGTCACGTACGACCTTGAAATAAATGAATACAAAAAACCGTCAATGTTGAACTTTATTAGGAATTATAGTAATTTACATTCTGGATGATACAACTATTAAAGTTTATAACGGGCGTAGAAGAATTTCCTGGAGTATTGGTGGAGTTGCACAGGACATTGACGTTCACTTCGTTGATGCTTTTGTTTTCTATTGCATTTAGTATTTGATTAGATACACGATAGAACTTTTACATATAGAACCACCATAGATTTTTTGTTGTTATAATCCCAATAACGAAAGATAAAGGCAATTCAGCAATACAGCCTAATAACATGCGATGTTTAGTCGTGACGCCAATACGCGCGCTTTTTGGCATAATCATATGTTGATTTTTTGATGCCATAGCCATAAAAAAGAAAAAGTTTAATTGTAGTACGATTTAGCCGTGTGGAAATGGTCATTGGACCACGACTTGGCATGAATGAGTACTATTGAGGTATAATTTATGGTTATGTATTAAGCAAATTAACTAATGGTCGTAGAAAAACAATTTTGAAGTATATTGCTAATCCATTGCTGCATATGTTTCGAATGTATCTGCACAACAACGTAAATAACGCAATTAATGTTGTTGAACTGTCAAAATGAGACCCTGTTACTGATAGTATGTTACGCAATTACCCTTCGGTAATTCTGTTCAATCATTATGCAAATTTTAAAAACTTTTAGTTGTACCGTTGTTATAAAATTTTGGAGAAATGTGTATTAGTAGGTAACCTAATCTCGATACAGGAGAATTTCCTAGTGTGGGGCAACAAAGACCCTAATACATATTGTGACTCAACGCAACTTTACTGAATATAGCAAACGTAGATTTATGTCGTCAATGACAATCTACGTCAGCGCTCGATCAGCGTCACTTTGTTCAATCCGTAGTAATGTAACGAGGCGTGAATGCACGCCGCGCGGATAAGATCACGTTGTTGAACACGCGGCTGCTTACTCACATGCTGCTCTATCAATTTTAATGCCAACATTATCCCTAACCATACCTGCGAATATTTTTGTGCTTAAAACACAGTCATATAGGCAGTACATGTTTTGTGTCATCCTTACCTCATCTTTCAAGGTGGTCAGCTCAGGAGTACATACGACCATGTTCTCAACACCATTTTCTGTCTGTGCATGCACAGGTGGTAGAGTCGGGTCAACTGTAGAACAAAAAGTCAGACGGTAGATTAAAAATGAACTAATGTTTTCAAAAACATCATAATGTTACCTATCTGAAAAAAAAAGACAACAAAACCACAACGGTAATCTCGACTAATACTCATATAAAATGAATAAATTATTACATACCATGATGTCCCGGTATCACAATATTTCCCTGTCTATACTTTACCTCGCACGTACGTGTGGCCACTGCGCACAACGAGTTACAAATCCACCACGACCTCGAACCTAAATATTTAGGGTCAAAATTTTTAAACAACTGACACAGAGTTTGGAATAGCTGATCGCCTTGGCCTTCTGTAACGATGATTAATAAATGGATTTAACAAAACTTCTGAACAAAAAACTATATAACCTGGAATCACATCTCACAGTTATTTAATTATAGTCCGATCGCTTAACGTGAGACGTTGCCTGAAATACCAACGCTTGGCGGAAGGAGTGTTAGTTGTCATTGTCACAAGGTGATGAATCACTGAGGCCTCGCAACACGTCAGCACACACCTCCCTCTCCGCGTTGCTACCTCAAGCTACGTCTCAGTTATGCGGTTGGCCTATAGTTAGTAAAATGTATAAAGTAGAAAAGTTAAGAAGACCTCGGCGATTTCAATTGAATTGCGAATAAGCGATGCAAAGCTCAGACAATATACATATTAAGTTGTTGAAATTGACTGTCTAGTCTTTTAGTACAATGATTCAACGACAACATTTCTTTTTCAATTCAAAATTAAACTGCCTACCTTTTTCTCGTCTGCCTTGTCTTCCATAGGTATTCTGAGTTTTATCATTCTCGTAATGATGGAAACAAATTCTGATACTAATTCTGATTGCCTTGTTTCTTATTAAGCTTACCTATAGGTAAGCCGCAATTACTTATTAGTATTTACGTGTGTTCTAGAACACAAAAATCAATCATCGATTTGTTATGCTTGATGATCACAAAATCGCATTCTCGAAAAATCTGTGCCGATTGAAATAACTCAAAAAATAGACACCGTCTTCTAAAACTTTAACATATACTGTTTTCCAGCAGACACAATGTTCTAGTGATATTAATTCACCACCTCAAATTATCACGCAGTAGGCACAGGAATATGCGAAGATACAACTGCAAAATATTCTTTTTAATGTAATTGAAATTACAAAGACCACAAAAAGGTGTTTTTGTCGCCATAGAAATGACTGAAGCCACCCTAGAAGAAAATCTAAAAGAGAAACGAGTAAATGTGTACAAATCTCAGTAGAAGCGGAACTCACCATCTAGCTTCTCTTCTTTAGGGGCCTCAAAAGTAGGCAATGGCTCAGGCGTCCTTACCTCCTCTACAACCACATCGGGAACCAAAGTCTCAATCTGGGGTTGAAGTTTCTTTTGCTTTGGTTCTTTGTCTTTTTTGGGTGGCAGTAGGTTGTTGCTATTAAAAAATAGTAGATTGTTATACGTATACACGAGGTAGTTTTACTCCAGAGCTATAGCAAAAAGCACATACATAGAAACTAAAGGAGGTCTATAAAAATCTGAAGTAGAGTCAGAACTACCCAAAAAATATTTGAAATAGCACCCAAATTATAAATAATCGCTGACCATACTGATAAATCCCTTTAGAGATACACTTTTTAAATATTTCACTGGATGTCGTTCCACTGGCCATCCTATATAAGTTGCGTACATTTATTAAGCCATTGAAAACAAAAACTAAAACATTTCAATTCATGCCCAACAAATAATCAATAATGGAGAACTAACTTGATTACCTTTGTTGCGCAACTGGTGTTTATGGCTTACGCAAAAAGTAACTACATAGTAGAAGATATAGCAAAACATAAATAAAAAAAAAATCAAAAAAGTATACATTTAAAAAGCCTAAAACAATTTTAAAAAAGCTATAAAAGGTATAAACGTGAAAACCCTATTGAAAGGAAAAAATAATCACACACACACACACACACGTCCTCCCCGTCGTTTATATGTACATGTTTAACATTACTAACCTGCTTCCAGAAGTTGAAGGTTTTCCACAATAGCCACTGCTGCCACTGGAATGGCTTCCGGAATGTGTGGACTTGGAACTATGGCTGAAAAAATGTTTATAATGAGCACATCATTGTCAAACGGGTGGCAAAACATCTTACGAGTGTATTATACACTATGTAACAAAAACCTTGTTGTTCCTTTCAGAGACATACACACATCAAAAGTGTCTAGGGATCAAGCATTTTTATGCGGATTTCTTGAGATTGAGATGTGGCTTTGTAATAAATTTATGATTTTATAAATTTATATGGATCCTTTTTGGTGCATTTCATAATTTGAATCAGGAACTGTGAATCAAATTCGAGTAAAAGATGAAAATCAGCTGTCAATATTTTCCCTATAAAAACATACAACGCATTGAAGACATTATTAGTGCTACTGTTTCCCTACTACTGATTAAAACCAACGTTATTATGGAGCGGCGACGTCATTTAAGCAGGGAAGAAATGCTCAGAGCCGTGGGAATGATAGAAGCTGGTTCCCGGCAACGTACTGTGGCTTTAGCTCTGAATACAAGTCAGAGTGTTATCAGTCGACTTTGGACACGTTACCGAAGCACTGGTACCGTGGCTGAGCGCCATGGAGGACGGTATCGCTGCACCACACGGAGACAAGACCGATACATTCAAATCTTAACTCGAAGAGCTCCAACAATAACCGCCATGATGTTAACCGTGAGGCTTCATCACTCTTCAGGGAACTTAATTAGCGACCAAACAGTCAGAAACCGCTTGCATGAAGTGAACCTTCATTCCCGAAGACCGCTACGGGTACCACCTATAGCAATGCACAATCGTAGGATTCGATATCAATGGGCTCTTGAACACAGAAATTGGGCAGAAGAACAATGGCGTTTCGTGTGCTTTTCTGATGAGTCTCGTTTTGGTATGAGACCGGATACAAGACGTATACGACACTGGAGAACCCCTGGACGCCAACAGCGATTAAAATCCTGCCAGGAAGTCCATCCTTATAGTGGTGGAACCATCATGGTATGGGCGGGTATTTGGATCGGCGGAAGAACTGAGTTGATTTGGATCAGAGGCAACCTCAACGCTCAAATTTATGCTGAAACGATTGTATCAGACGTCATCGTTCCTCTACAAGTGCAAATCGGTCCCTTATTTCAGTTAATGCATGATAATGCACGACCGCACACCGCAAGAGTTGTAAGACAGACTCTCGCCGCAGCTAACATCAATGTCCTGCCCTGGCCTGCTCAGTCGCCAGACTTGAACCCGATTGAGCATGCATGGGATATGCTACAGAGAAGAGCTCTGCCGAATATGGAGGGTATCCAGTCGCAAGAAGACCTTTTTTTGTTGTTGCAACGAACATGGGCGGCCATTCCACAGCGTGATTTGGATGAACTCATTTTGAGTATGCCAAACCGATGTTCTTGTGTTGTTAGTGTTCGCGGTAGAAACACGGATTATTAATTGTTTAAGTTACCCAATAAAATTTTAGAGAAAACTGTTATTTCAGTCTTTTTTCGAACTTTTGTGTTAGTGGTTCAAATGTCAAATATCCCTTTATTAGGAAAATGGCAAATTTCTTTATTAATGCAAAGGTGACTTGGTTTATCGTTACTGTAACAAACGAAAACACTTTATTTGATGAATCCTTAAAGAAAATTTTAATTAATATCAATCAGGAGAAAAGTTATTGCAAAAATATATGTTGATCCCTAGACACTTTTGATGTGTGTATATATTTACTTACAAGCACATTAAAATCGGCACATTCGACAAAATGTTTAGAATATCTGATTTTATAAGTTAAAGTGATTTCCGGGAACGTTCTACTTATGTCTTCTTCATGCAGAATTGCAAAGGTAAGAAATTAGTTTAAGTTTACAAATATTAATAATTAAATATTTATTATGATTATAATTTTTGTTGAACAAATTTTTATAAATGATATGTTTTATTACATCCGTATACCGATTCTAAAAACGTAAGCAGAAGGAACAACAGGGTTTTTGTTAAATATTCTATAAATAGAGTCACCCGATGCACTGCCAGAGGAGTCCAATCGAGTAATCAGATTTTTCTTTTGAAGTGAAAATTTTATTAGCGATGTTGAGCACTTTTGTTGGATGGGAAAAAGCATTGGACTCGCGTGACCGTGACTGACTCGATACCGTGATTGCAGCGATATGTACTTATGTATGTCTACTGTGTTTGTAAAGTGTATACAATGGTATAAATTGCGTCACCATTACAACTTTTCTTCTTTTTTTTTTATTTGAGTTTTATTTCTGTCGGTCAGTCCCAAGAGTGCCTTTTTTCTAATGTTATCTCATAGTGGACCTTGAGAGGTCGTGACTAGGTACCTAACCTGACAATCCTGTGCTTGCCTTCATAAAACTCAAAGACTCCAGGGGAAAATAAGATACACCTCAGGGGAAAATAAGATACACCTCCACCGCTAAGTTAAAAGGAAGGAATACGTTTGCCGCAATCTATTTCAAACTTATAACTCAGCCCTTTTTAAACAATCGGCGGCCGACTGCGCGCTGGTTCTCTGTAACGAGCCTTCGTGCCGTGACGTAAGTCAGAACAAAAATCTACAAGTTGTTTTTCAGATTTCGCTTTTTTATTGTTATTCGGAATAAACTCAAGACAATGTTTATGTTCTTTCTACAGATTTAGTTTATTAAGAGGTTAATATGAGTTCATAATAGCGGTTATTTTTATTAGACTGTATAGGCAAACTTAGTTTATTTTTATTTTAATATATTATTGACATTACTCATTTTAAAGTTTTTTAATCAGTTGAATGCAATATTTGGTTATATTATTCTTCCCTGCGCAACCGGTATAAATTAGTCATGCTCCCTTAGATGTCACTGCTACCCGTGTATGGTGCTGCATGCGGCGACCGGTCGTCATGCTGAATATCTAATCAGTTTTAATTTTAAATAATTATATTAGGTTGGGGAAAGTCTTTTCGCGTTATAGTATGAACTTGTAATAAGATCTCTTTGGCTATACTTACTATGTATCCGGCTAGTTTTGGTATCATTAAAAATTTTAAATTTTAATGAACATAATTCCAAATTAAAATTAGGAAAATGTGTGATTTTCATTTGTTTTTCCTACCGTCAATCTAATGAAGAAATTCAAAACATTTTAAAATTTTACTACAAAAAAGGTAAATTTGAAACGCAAGCCGCGAAAAAACTTCGATGTTTATAGACCTAGTGCAATGTCTATGAGAGCACAAGGTTTGGTTTAAGCGTTTTCAATCCGGAAAATGTTAATGTCAAAGATGCACGTCGCTCTGGTACTATTACGTGGTGGTTTTATTACGGATAAAACGGATGCCATTTTTGAAAAAGTGGAACAAGTTATCAGTAGTTAAGACGTAGCTGAAGAACTGGGAATTGATCACGAAACAGTTTTGGCGCATTAGAAAAAAACTGGGTACACAAAAAAGCTCGATATTTGGGTACCTCACGAGCTCACTGAAAGAAACCTAATGAGCCGTGTACTCATTTGTGATTCTTTATTACGTCGTAATGGAACCGAAACATTTTTGAAGAAGCTGATGGAAAATGGATCACGTACGACAAGAACGTGCGAAAAAGGTCGTCGTCTAAGGCCGGTCAGGCTTCACAAACTGTGGCGAAACCCGGGTAACTCAACAAGGTGATGCTGTGGGTGCGTTTCGAAGGGCATAATTCACTACGAACTGTTACCATCAGGCAGGACCATCGATTCTAAACTATACTGCGAACAACTGATGACATTAAAGCAAAAAGTTAAGAGAAAGCGGCCGGAATTAATCAACAGAAGGTGAGTGGTTTTTCATCATGATAACACTAGACCTCACACATCATTACTCAGTCAGCAAAAATTAAGAGAGTTTGGCTGGGAAGTGTTAATGCATCCGCCGTATAGTCCTGGACTTTCGCCTTCAGATTTCCACCTGTTTCGGTCTCCTCAGAATACTTTAGGCAGTGTCAGATTAACATCACGAGAACACTGCCAAAACCACTTGTCGCGGTATTTTGATCAGAAGTCCCAAAATTTCTATAATAATGGAATCATGTCACTACCTACCACCAACCACCCAACCAATGTTACGAATTTTCTTAAAAAATGCGAGGAAACTTTTTCTCCAACTTATTTTATTTTGTTTTAGTGAATATAATTTTATAGTATTTGTTGGTACATACATATTATATAAGCGTGGCTAGATGACGTATCGCAAATAAGAAGGCAAAACAAGACAGAACATTCATTTAAGAATATTCTGGGTCTTGTAATATGTATTAATTACTTTACAAACCTAGTATTGTATAGAAACCAGTATTTTATAACTGAACTCACTGCTGTGCTGCTGGGTTCTGTGGCGCGACGACTTTTTGGCCCGTGATAGCACTAGGAAGTGGTGACGGGCGTTTTAGGGGATTGTCTTTTGTCGTTTTACAACATTCAAAAATTTAAGTTCATTAGTCAACATTCAAAAAGTGAAAAATCTCAGCCTACATTGAATTAAAGACTTATGTGATAAATAAAGATGAGGAGGTAAGAGATTTAGGTGAAAAAAATTGTTAAAACTCATCATAATTATGCCTAACCTTTTCCCAACACTGCTGAGGCAACTTTGACATTTGTTAAAATAATAAGATATGTAGATTTCAATACAAGTAGCTATGACGACCGACGAAGTCTCACTAAGGGATGTAACCACTTGGATACGGAACTCTAATTATTTTTCATTCGGCGATAACGAAATAAGCCTTTCAAGTTAAAAAAAAAACACCAAAGGTGGAATTTCCATTTAATTAATAAAGAATTCAACCCAAAGCGATTTGGCTGGGAGGTTGAGGTTCATTGTTTTTATTTTTGTTTCTTTTAAGAAACGGAATATTTAAACAAAAGCAGGAAAATTAATTAAAACAATAAGCTCGGCCGCTAGCGCACCATGACAGAGGCACGCGAATCAATAAAGGTGTCGAAAAAATACGTACCAATAGGCATTTTTAAGTTTAACGGCCTAACTAGCTAACTTATTGACCATCATCACAGTATTATTATACTTAGTCCCTGAATTCACGAATTTGAAAAAGAGCAGAAAATTATTTTCTTAGATCTACCAAAATAAATCATCCTCAGTACAGATCCAAGAACAAATTCGAAACTTTTATTGACTGGACTATTAGAAGCAGCCTCCAAGAATGTGCTCTGAAACTTCATAAACCATCCAATGGCCCCAAACTGAGTCACAGAACGCGACGCGCATAAAGTTTGCACACTAACATTTTTGAGCAGTATTACACTTGTCGCAGATAGCGACCGCGGCAGAGCGGTAGGGTCGTCAGCATTTTGATGTAGTGGTACGGGTTCGGGAGTCGGACGTGTAGGTATACCCCCCAATCTTGACAATCACAATTTAAATAGGCAAACCGACACACTCAATGCGATTTTTTTTTTTTTTTTATTTATTATAAACTAGCGCTTGACCGCAATCCTGCCTGATGGTAAGCAGTGACGCAATCGTTGATGGTAAAGCGCACTAGTTTATTAAGAGCCTATTCACTCTAGCCTTGAAGACACTCAAATTGTAGTCCGACGGAAACACCGCCGCTGGCAAATTGTTCCAGTCCCTCGATGTACGCGGTATAAAGGAAGAGGCGAAACGCTTCGTCCGGATCGTAGTGGTATTAACAACGTAAGGGTGGAAACCAGCCGTACGACGGGTCGTCCGATGGTGGAACGGAGATGGCTGAATTTAATCATGCAATTCCCTCTCACACTACCCTAAATGCATCCTATAGAACACCGAAAGGCTGGCTACTCTACGCCTGTGCTCTAGGCTTTGGAGACCATCTCGAGTTAGATCAGGGTCACCAATCAGCCTCTTCGCACGCCTCTCCATTGAATCCAAAGTGGCCAGGTGACACTTAGCAGCACCAGCCCAAATGCGGCTGCAGTACTCCACACACGAACGGACCTGTGCTTTGTATAACATTAGAAGCTGCCCAGGTGAAGTACTGCCGGACCTTTGCGATAACGCCAAGTTTCCTGGCAGCACCCTTGGCCTTGGACTCATTGAACCGCCCAAAGTTAAGGTTCGAGGAAATCTCAACTCCCAAAAGCTGAAGGCGGTCAGAACACTCCAAGGACACATTTCGAAAAGTAGGAGCCAAGGTGAACGGGCTCCTTTTGGCGGTGAAAAGACACGCCTGTGTTTTGGCGGCATTGAATGCTACAAGATTGGCATTGCCCCATTCGGAGACTGCCTGCAGTGCAACACTCGTTCGCTCAACCATTGCCTCTCTTTCGGACCGGATTGATTCCCTACTAGCCCGAGCATCCGGCAGGTATCTCTCTACAACTGTGCTGTCATCTGCATACCCATAAATACCGGCATCAGCAGATCGTTAATATGCAGCAGGAACAGAGTTGCAGAGAGAACAGACCCCTGAGGAACACCGGCATTAGTTGACATGGGCTCAGAAGAGCATCCATCGACAACAACTCGGAGGGACCGTTCAGTCAGGAAGTCTTTTACCCAGCCAGTCAGGCTAGGGGAAATGCCGTACGCTGGAAGCTTACTCAAAAGGCCAGCGTGCCATACCCGGTCGAAAGCCTTCGAGATATCAAGGGAGACAGCAATCGCTTCCCCATTCTTCTCGAGGGCCTCGCCCCACAAGTGGGTGGTGGTGAGTGGTGGTGTATAATAATCAGTTATCCAAATTAGGCTGAGAATCAGCTCTTTTTAAACGCCCAAACAATACTTTTTATTTTTGTTGGGATGGGAAATCATCAAATGACATCTCCCGCTCTGGGCGGAGCGGAAGGGGTTTCAGACTTATACCCCACCCGTGTTTCTTCACTTGCCTGTGCGACGGCCAGGGCCACGGTTTCTTGTTTACCCAACCCGCAACCCTGACCCAGGAGGCATCGGTCTTCGCCACTTCCTAGTGCTTTCGCTGGGGAGAAGAAGGGGCAGGACAGCTGTCTGTTCAGTTCCTCAAAACATGACTATACAATACTCCGTAACTAACAAAACACAGAACATTAATAATCATAATCAGCCTATAATGTTATCACTCCTGGGACACAGGCCTCCTCTCGGTGATAGGGAGTCGGCTGTAATTTACCACGCGGCCCAGTCAACCCAGTGCGGGTTTGTAGATGTCGCTACCCATGTCAATATAAAAATGCGACCAGGCATAAAGGGCGTGACAACTTACATATCGACGCTTGAAAGGCAATCATAATATCTAAGGGACAAAAATTCGTAAATTGAGTTATATACACCAAACGACGCAAAAAAATCTGGCGGTTCGAATTTATACCGTCGATGTTTATGCATTGTAAAAAATAGACATTTATATGAACTCATAAACTGTAAGTAAGCTAATTCTGGAGAAAAAACACAAACATTGTCTTGGGTTAATCAGAGCGACCAGCTGTTCTTATCAAGCGCCTCACGCTTTTTTCTCATTTATACTCGTACTAGCTTTCTGCCCGCGGCTTTGCCCGCGTGTAGTTCGGTTATATCGCGCTTTTTAAGTTTCCCTCGGGAACATCATTTTTTTTTCGGGATGAAAGGTAGCCTATGTCCTTTCTCAGGGTCTAAAGATTGTCTGTGCCAAATTTCATCAAAATCGGTTGAGAGGTTTAAGCGGGAAAGCTTAACAGACAGACAGACAGACATTACATTTTAAAATTATTTTTTACTTTTTAGTTTGATATTCTTTAAAATCATGTTTTTTTTAGTTTTTTAAACTATATTTATTTTCAACTTTTTAGTTCGATATTCTTTTTTAAAATAATAACGAATAAGTAAGACGAACGCTTAAGTGGTGCTCATTTGTTTTTAACAAACTTTTCTTGATCTCCAACAGACAGAATAGCAAGTGCTAAAATTCGTAATGATGAGTTACCCAAGTAACTAAATCTAAACTAAATACTTTGCCTACATAAATTAATATCGCTCGGCCAACGAACGTATTGAAAACGGTGGGACATTTTACAGTAATGAGCCGCTCACTCGTAATCTTTGGATTACGAATTTTAGCACTTGCTAATCTGTAAATGTCTAACCTAACTCTTTGGAGTTAGGTCCGTATTACAGAACGTCATTCAAGTACAGTTTAAACTCCAATCACTTGATCATTGCCTAAGTACAGAATCAGTGCTTGAGCATTGTTCTTATTTCAGAACGGTAATCAATCTATACTCAGCAAATCAAGACTCAATTCGAGCCTCAAGCAGAGATGTGTTTTGTCTATGCATCAGTCTGTTTTCGTTTACGATTTATTTAATTTACATAATAAGAAATATTTAATTGTACCATAAGAACCCAAAAATTAAAAAAGGTACAATATTTTGTTAACCCTGAATAGTAAAGTCCCACATTTATTGAAGTTAAACCTAATAAAAATCTTTTTTTATAATTTCATTCCATAAATGTTATATCTGTCGTTCATGTCCAAAGAGTATAACATTATGGGTCGTGACTTTGATAGATAAAAGTAATCAACTTTGGAAAAAAGTGTTTAAACAAATTTTATTAGAAACTTAATAAATAATTTAATAAGTTTGTTTCTCTGTATTCAGGAGTACAGACTTGCGCGGCGAATCGGTAGTAGAATCACATGGTTTCGGTATCAGAAATCATAGGGAGCAAATGCTCGTCGTCTTTCTTAAAAAAGAGGTCCTTTTCTTGATGAATTCCTTCTTCAAGATACGGCTCCAGCGAAAGTGGATGTGGCAGAGCCCCGACGCTATGACGAAAAATGATATCGACTTCATCATGACGGACACGGGGCGGACATTTAGGGATGTCTCTGTGATCAACAGGTTTAAAACCGAAAGTGATCACCGATTAGTTCGAGGCACTCTGAATATCAACTACAAGCTTAAACGTCTCCGTCTGATGAGGTCCACGCTCCGACCCAACCTAAACCGAACCATTGCGTGATCTCAACCATTCCAGCTAAAACTGGAGAACCGATTCGCAGCCTTGGAAACCACAATCGACGTTGACATTGACCAGGACCTCGATCGGGCAGTTGGAATCTTGCGAGAAGAAGGCGCCAATTTCAACGGGATGAAACGAACTGGCAGAGGGTCTAAACTTTCGCAAGAGACTCTCCGGCTTATGAAGGATCGACGACAAAACCCACCATCAACCTCGTCAGAAACGCTAAACCGGGGGTCGAAAGTCTTCGTACAAAAGCTTGGGAGGAGCCATCTGACGAAACTGACGACATCGGATCGGAGAGTCGTTACTTTGAATCCGGAGGTACTTGCGGAAGTTGACCTCTATAGACAGCTGTATACCTCGCAAGCGCCTAAACTAGTTCCCCGCACCGAAGATTCCAGAGCCACTCTCACACGGCACTACACCGAAGACCTCCCTGAGATCAGCCTAGCCGAGATCGTGATGGCTCTTAGACAACTTAAAAATGGGAAGGACACGATAGAAGACGGAATTACCTCGGAGCTTTTGAAAGCTGCAGGCACGCCTGTGCTAAAAGAGCTTCAGCGTATATTTAATGCTACTCTTTTTTCGGGGAGAACTCCTAAGGCATGGTAGTAGTGGTTCTCTTTTTCAAGAAAGGTGATAAAACCTTATTGAAGAACTATAGACCATAGACCTATTTCGCTTTTGAGCCTGTCTACAAGCTGATTTCGAGAGTGATCACGAACCGACTAGCGTGCAGACTCGACGAATTCCAGCCGCCTGAGCAGGCCGGGTTTCGAGGAGGATTTAATACCATTGACCACATACACACAGTGAAGCAGATTATACAGAAGACCGAAGAATATAATCAGCCCCCGTGTCTAGCATTTGTGGACTATGAGAAGGCCTTTGACTCCATCGAGACCTGGTCTGTTCTGGAATCTTTGCAGCGATGCCAAGTCGATTGGCGATATATCCAAGTGATGAGTTGTCTTTACGATGCCGCCACAATGTCGGTCCAAGTCCAAAACCAGCAGACTAAACATATCCCTCTTAAGCGAGGAGTGAGACAAGGGGACGTTATTTTCCCCAAATTGTTCTCCAATGCCCTCGAGGATATGTTTAAGACGCTGGATTGGCAGGGTCAGGGCATTAACATCAATGGCGCGTACATCTCACACTTGCGATTTGCGGACGATATCGTCATCATGGCGGAAGCGCAGCAAGGGCTGGAACAAATGCTGGACAACTTAGCTGACTCCTCCCAACGCATCGGCCTCCGGATGAACTTAGATAAGACCAAAATTATGTTCAATGAACGGGTCACTCCGGGACCGGTTGCCGTAAACGGAATGCCGCTCGAAGTTGTTTCTGAATATGTATATCTCGGGCAAACGTTGCAATTAGGGAAAAACAACTTCGAGGAGACAAATAGAAGGATCCAGCTGGGATGGGCAGCATTTGGTAAACTTCGTCGGGTATTTTTGTCGCCCATACCCCAATGTTTGAAGACTAAAATCTTCAACCAGTGCGTCCTACCCGTCATGACTTACGGAGCCCAGAAGTGGACACTAACGGTCAGACTAGTCCATAAATTTAAAGCCGCTCAGCGAGCTATGGAGCGGGTTATGTTGGACGTCTCTCTGAAGGACCGCATCAGAAATGAGGTGATCCGACAGAGGACCAGAGTCACCGACATAGCTGAGAGGATTAGCAAGCTGAACAATGGGCTGGTCACATATGCCGAAGGACCGATAACCGATGGGGTAAAGGAGTCCTCGAGTGGAGACCGCGTCTCGGCAAACGTAGCGTACGCCCTTGGGCGAGATGGAGCGACGACATCAAAAAGGTGGCTGGTAGTGGCTGGCGGAGAACTACTCAGGATCGAGCTTGTTGGCGTGCCATGAAGGAGGCCTATGCCCAGCAGTGGACGAGTAGAGACTGATGATGATGATGAAGAAAAACAATATTTGGAACTCGACAATGCAGCTAGAAGTAAATATAACAAAAATCAAAAATGACATGACAATGCCAATATAATAGGGTAATCTATGCTCAAGCGTGGTCCCGACCACACTTGAGTGATGATCAATGCTTAAGTATGATTCAGGAACTTAGCAACGTTCTAAAATCCAACTTAGCTGATCTATGATCAACGAATCTATGCTTCAGGGTCGTTCTAAAATCAAAACTCGACTCAAAACTAGTTTTAAGTAGAGATCAATGCTTGAGTAACATTCTGTAAAACGGACCTTAGAGTCGGACAAACAAACAAGCAAGCAAACATACAAGTGAAGCTAATAAAAACTATAAAAAGTAGGGTTGTAACAGAGCTTCGCCTCCGCTTCCGTTACTGCGGAAGTTCCGCAAGAAATCGTATTTTCGCTTCCGCCTCCGCAGAATTTTTGCGGAGTTATAACGGAGGTTTATTTACGTATTTATAAAATAAATAACGAGCAAGCTGCGACGCTCGACAACCGTCCGGCCGCGTTTGAGCGCGAAATGGTCAAGAATCAACTAGTGCGAGGCGGGAATGCGGCAAACACAATTTGTTTCTCCTTAAGAAGGTAATATTTTTTTTACCAAGTATACTACTATTAATGTCATCATCAACCTTTTTATCGTCCCACTGCTGGGCACAGGTCTCCTCTCATACAGAGAAGGATTGAGCGTAATCACCACGCTTGCTCAATGCGGGTTGGCGATTGTGAGTTTGTTTGTTTGTTCCGGTTTCACGCCGTAACAACTGAACCGATTGCTTTGAAATTTTGCAGACGTAAAGTTATAAGTCCGGATTAGAGATGGGCATTTACCCGGTAAAAACCCGAACTTTGTGTAAATACCCATTTATACCTATTTTTACCTACCCAATTTTAATTTTTACCGGGTAAAAATTATAATCAGTTTAATTTAGGGTAGATCCGTAGTTACATCGTTATTATTATCGCAAATCATATTTTGATCAAGTTACAACCTGACACTGACCAGTAAATTGCAAAAAAAAAATCGAGAAAATCTGTATTACACGGGCTGCCACTACGGAACCAGCATTTTTTTGTTCTGAATGGGAAATCGTCAAATGACCTCTCCCGCTCTAGGCGGAGCGGAAGGGCGTGTCAGACTTTTACTGACTAAAACCCACCCGTGTTCCTTCAATTGCCTGTGCGCCAGGGCTACGGTTTCTTTTTAAACTACCCGAAATCCTTATTTTTTTTCCGCGGTGGAAAATCCTCATGCGATGTCCGCCGCCCTGGGGCGGGCGACGGGTCTGTCAGACTCGTAATGATTAAAAACCACCCCAGGGTTTCATCTCACACCTACACCGGGGATTGCGAGAACGAAAACTGATTCCGCAATCCTCCATTGATGCTGGCCCGCCACTGTGGGTCCGGTCCGGTGGGACAGGTCAGCCTCCCAATTCACACATCGCTCCAACTGTCCCCTGTCCGCCTCAGCCAGCGCGATATCCTCAGCATACATGAGCAACCAGGGAGGTGGGTCATGTATGCTGAGGCCTGTATGGGGACTGCATATGCTCTTTCTACATAGAAAGAGCATATGTAGAGGCGTGTTCTTCGATCTGTATCTCTCCATGGTGAACCTTAGCGTTAATATAGGATCCATGGTTCCGTACCCTGGACGAAACCCATATTGACAGTCCCGAGACAGCATACTCCTGCCGAATCTGATGGTCTATAACCCTCTCAAAGATCTTCATGGTGTGTACCGTGCCCTTGCCTTTGAAGACTGGCGTAATAATACTCAGTCCCCATTGGCTTGAAATTTTGCCGATCAGGAACACGCGGTTCAGAAGGTTCGTTAACATGCCCGCATCGCGAGGACCCATCGCCTTCCAGCCCTCAATGGGGACTCCAGTTCCGACAGCTTTCCGATTTGCCATGCGACGAAGAGTCGTTTTGGACTTCCTCGGGCGTTATCGGGGCCACTAATTCAAGATTTGGAATGAATTTCGGTGTCTGCACCTCTTGGTGCTGCTTATTCAGCAGCTCGTAGAAGTACAAGCGCCATCTCTCCCTTCACCGCGAGGTCTTTGCATAGCAGGTTGCCAGTAGAGTCTTTTGCACAACGGCACTTGGATATATCCTGTGCCGTTTTGAGCCTGGAACATGCCTATTTGGAAAAGATCTTTTACACCTCAGATGATTCCTACTTCTCGTAAAGCGCTTGCAAGTGGTCGGGCTCTGGTTACAACTCTTTTAGTGGCACGTTTGACAACCTTATATGCGTCGCGATCTTCAGGAGATCCGGTCGGATGCCACGTTTTAAAGAGGTCTTTCTTCACCCTAGTCTCACTCTGGACTGTGTCGTCCCACCACCAGGTCTCCTTTTCACGTTTGCGACCGCCCTTAGAGACTCCGAGCACACTCGCGCCGCTCCAATAATAACTGCCTGGATCCTGCCCCAATGGTCATGGACATATTATCCATCGGTCTAGCGCACTTGTCACTAATAACTGATGCGATTTCTTGGGACTTATTTCATCAAGCAGCCACCACCAAATCTGGTGCCGGCAGTGCTCAACACGTCTACGTAGGGCCTTTACGCAGAGATCTATGACAAGGAGGCGGTATTGTGCAGTGAGACTCTCACCGGCTATGACTTTGCAGTTAGCTGCTTTGCCCATGTGGTAGCGCTTCGCCCGCTGCGATAGGTGACAAGGTGCTCCTGCTTCTTTTTGAAGTAGGTGTTCACGATTGCAAGGTCAGCGGCCACACACGTTTGGAGAATGTTGTTTCCTTCTGCGGTGCGGCCGCCGTATCCAAAGCCGCCGTGAACACGCTCAAGCCCGTCACTCTTCTCACCCACATGACCGATCAAATCACCATCCAGGACCACTCGCTGGGATAACGGGATCCCGTGAAACAGTACTTCGAGCTGGCTCCAGAACAACATAATTTCGGCGTCACCACACCAGTAAAAGCGCAACGGATTTTCCTGGTTTGGGCTCGCTTTTTCAGCCGTATCCGCCTCTGACACGGTAGACCTAGCCCACAGGTCACAGGAGTCGGGCGTAGCTCCTGCACGTTGTTTTGCGGCGGAGCCCTAACTGTGTCACGTGCATTTCTTTCTTTCTTATTCATAATAGTTTGGCTTGTTTTGCTTTTAAGTTGGAAAGTCTTTGTTAAAAAAAAGGAAGTTTGGAAAAGTTTCTGAATCGTGTGCATTTTATTTCGTACAGGACCAGCACCCTAATAGCGTAACACTCTATTACTTTCGGTTGGAATTATTTTGAAGCATTTTGCGAATAAGTACATTACTCCATATGTTCGACAAAATGTGTCTGCTCAATATCGTAAATAACGCAATGGATGTTGTTGAACTGTCAAAATGAAACCCATTGATACTAATAGTGTGTTACGTAATTACCCTGCAGATTTAGAATCATTGCATAATCAATCATGCAACTTGCCACAATGGATTGCATAATCCATCGTGGCAAGTTGCATCCCGTTCTCATGAATCCCGGGCTTATCCACGCCTTTATAGAAACGAAACTAGAATGATTTCTTTACAATTTTTTACATTTCGCATATGCTACCTATTTGTCTATAGAAGTAACAATGTTATTAAACGCATAATGATGATGTTTACAAGTGACTGTTAATTAATTTTGTTAATTTTATTAGTTTGATTTTAAAGACTTAGTCACGTTTGGAAATATTTAACGAAAACAGAATATAATTCAGAGAAGTCGTAATAGTAACGAAGTTTTATTACAAAAAAATCCTAGGACCAACTAACAGCTAGGATTTTCAACTTTATCTTGAAAACATTATAACTCAAGGTTGATTTCCCATTATTTGACAGTTTCGGGTAGCTTGACCTGCTGTCGTCCGTACATCGTGTAACGGAAAGGGATCTTTGGATGATATCAAACGATACTGGAAGGATTTTTTTATCCTTTTTTAATCTCAACAACGTTATTTTTTGTTTAAAGGGTTCTTTGGATGATATCAAACGATACTGGAAGGATTTTTTTATCCTTTTTTAATCTCAACAACGTTATTTTTTGTTTATGCGAAACCTGAATATATTTAGTTTGTTCAGAATAAGCAACTGAATCGATTCCAATCATTTTTACACCATGTTATATTTTTTCCCAAATACATTTAAGAATTGTTGCCGAGTGGTTACCGAGCAGTTTCGATAGATCATAGCCATAGTACTTGCGCCGCGCGCCACAGCTAGCGCCAGAGATCAACGAACCGCGTTCGCCCACCCGTTTATTGAAGGTAACATAACTTTGTGGTTTTTATGATATCTTTTTGAAATTTTGTACATAGATTCTTTAATTAAAAATGCAGGACACGTGTTTCGGGTTTCGCATAAGCAAATAATAATGTTGGATATGTTCATTGTTCGGTAGTTATAGGAACACCGCCTGGGGCAGACTACTATGATACCTACTAGTCGCATAGAATTACGGAACAGAAATATTGTGACTTTAATATCGATTACCTTGTTGACAAACTAAACTAAATTTAAGTTGACTCTACATTTTTTTTTTTTATTAAGAAAAGTACATAAGTCTAAACATTAATCCTTTCAAATTAAGATACTCCATAGACAATTTAGCTCCTAAAAATACGTAAATTTTCGTGAACTGCGGACTAATTTGAAAGGACTTCACTAACATTTATAACTGTTCTTACCTTAATGACATAGAAAGAAAAAAATTCACTTAACTTTAATTTAGGTGCGTATTACAGAACATCACTCAAAACTCAAGCTCTACTTAAGTCTCGTTTCAAGCCATTTGATTGGTTGAAACTAGTTTACAGTAATGCTTAAGCAGAGATCAATGCTTGAGTTTCCTTCTGGAATACGGACCTTAGTTTAGTTAGTGAACAAGGCACTGTGCACAAGGGTACCAAGGGCTAATGACATATTATCAATATTCTTGAGAGTATTTTGAGCTGAAACCCTTCCTATATCATTTGATTTAATCCAAAGAAGCCATACCTTTGATATGTAATAGATACAGACTACAGCACATCAAGCTATTACAATCAGTCGATTTTCAACTTTATCTCTGAAGTGTTAAGCCTCAAGTTCGATTGGGAATATTTGACGGTTTTGGGTAGCTTTATCCGTCACACGTTTTATACATGTATGGATAATGTCATGTATCTCACTCGAGGGTACTTGCAGATAATTCAGTCTGGTTATGTCAGGTGAGCAAACACGCGTGTTCCCTCGTATTTTCCCGATTTCCGCGCGTATATGTTATTGGCGACGAGGATGGGATCCGAACCCACGCGTGCAAAGCACATTTAAAGAAGGTTTAGGGAAGTACACAGGGCCAGTTGTGAGTATCATACCAAGAGAAGGAGCAGCCCCTAAGTTCCTCAAAAGCAGGCCGGTACCATTTGCTATAAAAGATAGAGTTTTTAAGGAAATAGACAGATTAGTAGAAGAAGATGTACTAGAACCGGTGCCATACTCAGAATGGGCAACCCCAATTGTGCCCGTATTAAAACCTAACGGCAAGGTGAGACTCTGTGGAGACTACAGGTCAACAGTAAATTCAGTGACTGAAACTGATACGTACCCACTTCCGACACTCGACGAAGCTTTCACACAGTTACAAGGTGGTGAAATATTCACGAAAATTGATTTAGAGAGAGCATATACACAGGTGGTTGTCGATGAACCTACATCACGACTACTTACTCTTAATACTCCCAGAGGTCTGTACAAGGTAAAACGGCTGGCATTTGGTGTAAAAGCATGCCCAGGTATTTTTCAACGTTTGATGTCATCGTTGCTAGCTGGGATTCCGGGTGTGGCTGTCCTACTTGATGATGTGGTTGTGAGTGGCACAAACATAGACCAACATAATGAACGGCTAAAAGCCGTACTACAGAAACTAGAGGAAGCAGGGCTAAGAGTAAATAAAGAGAAATGTAGGTTTGCAACAACAAATGTCACATTTTTAGGATACAGAATTGATAAATTTGGGATACATCCATGTGAAGATAAAATTTATGAAATTGAGAAAACGGCGTCACCACGTAATCTAAAAGAGCTACAAGCATTCTTGGGATTAGTTAACTTCTATGATCGATTCTTGCCACATAAGGCCACAATAGCGGAACCCTTATATAAATTATTAAATAAAGAAGTACCTTGGCAATGGACTACGACACATCAAAAAGTTTTCGAAAGATTAAGGAAAATGTTGACAAGCAAAGATACTCTGGTACATTATGACTTAAAGAAAAAATTGATATTATCATGTGATGCTTCTCAATATGGACTAGGAGCTGTATTAGAACATGAAATGGAAGATGGCAGTATAAGACCCATTATATTTGCATCAAGGACTATGAATAAACATGAAAGAAAGTATGCTCAGGTAGATAAAGAGGCAGCGGCAATAATATTTGGGCTTAAGAAATTTCATCAGTTTATAAGTGGCAGAAAAGTCAATATAAAGACAGATCATAAACCATTACTGGGGTTATTTGACCCTAAACGTCCCATACCTAATATAATCTCCCCTAGAATGCTAAGATGGGCCCTTTTACTAAACTCCTATAACTATACAATAGAGTATGTACAAGGGAAGAAATTGGGAAACGCTGATGCTTTAAGCCGCTGGCCATCGGCAGATACAGGAAAAAGGGAGGAAGAGTACTCAGGAGTGTTATTGATAGAAGAAACACCAATAGAGTTAGAATTTACAGCACAAGAAGTAGCAAGATTTACATCAAAAGACCCCATATTGAGTAAAGTTTTATATTGGACGCGCAATGGCTGGCCAAGCAAAATAGATGATAAGTTCAAAGCATATGGACAGAAAAGAGAAGAATTATCTATTTTTAAAAATTGCATTTTGTGGGGAAGCAGAGTAGTTCTACCAGAGAAAATGAAAGACAAAGTTTTGGAAGAGTTACATACAAATCATGATGGAATTGTTATCACTAAAGCAATGGCAAGAAGTTACTTCTGGTGGCCATCCATTGATAAACATATTGAAAATATGATAAAAAACTGTGAAATATGTGCAGAAAACAGGAGTATGCCTACTAAAGTTACACACCGCTGGATAAGAACAGATAGACCATGGTCCAGACTCCATATGGATTATGCTGGTCCATTTCAAGGAAAAACATTTCTTATAGTTATAGATTCTTTCTCAAAATGGCCAGAAGTCAAAATTGTTTCAGATATGAGCAGCGCAACATTAATAAAAATATTGCGAGAAATATTTTCGGAGCAAGGGTTGCCTGATACCCTTATAAGTGACAATGGCAGAAGTTTCATCTCAGAAGAATTCCAGAACTATTGCAAAAGGAATGGTATTAGGCATGTTCTAGTGGCACCATATCATCCAGCATCTAATGGGCAAGCGGAGCGAACAGTTCAGACCATCAAAAATAAACTCAAGAAACATTCCTCTGAACCATGGCAAGTAAAACTTCCCAAAATTTTATATGGCTTACGTACTACACCAAATAGCGTAAATGATAAAACACCAGCAGAATTACTGAATAACAGACGGTTTCGGACTAAATTCGATTATTTAAATCCTCTCACTTCAAAGGATAAACCTATGTTGGAAGAGGTAGAAAATAATGAAAACACAAAATTAAGAACACTGGAAGTCGGACAAACTGTTTATGTAAAAAATTATAGCGGAGGACCACAGTGGCTAAAAGGAGTAGTAGAGAAAAAAGTTGGAGTTTGTAGATATTTGGTAAGATGGAATGGTAAACTTTTGAAGAGACACATCAACCAGATACATAGCTTTGGGGGGAGGAAGGAAGATAAGGAACAAAAGGAGACAAGAAATGGATTATATGAAGATGATGAGGAAGAAGACTACGTGTCACTCCCATCACAATCGAAGTGGGCTGAAATTATTGGAGTATCAGGGCCACAAGACATTGAAATACGGGAAAGTTCACAATATGGAACTAATACTGCAAAAAGGAATAAAAGGGTTTTATCAGAATCACCTGAACAGTCAGCCAGCAAGAAGGTTGCCTGTGATCTGTCTGGAGAAGAAGAGGTTTCTGAATTAGAAGATTCCCAACAGTCCTGGAGAATAATAGACTCCGAAAATGAACAATAGTGTTAAGACCTTCATGTAGAACTAAAACTAATAGGATTAAGCATTTAGTGATATAGTGTGTAAAGTTATAAGTGATTTAGTGTATTACGAACAATAGACATTTAGTGGGTGCATTGAAGAAAGAAGAGTACAATGGTGATCCATCTCGGGGGGGAAGGCATGTCATGTATCTCACTCGAGGGTACTTGCAGATAATTCAGTCTGGTTATGTCAGGTGAGCAAACACGCGTGTTCCCTCGTATTTTCCCGATTTCCGCGCGTATATGTTAGATAACGTATTAACGTGTAATTTTATACATATGTATATACAACGTTAGGTACATCCGTACATTAGCGTGAACTTGAAAAAAAAACAACAATCAAAATACTAAAATAAACGATAAAAAGTGAAAAACAATTTTCCTTAACTAATTTCGGGCATCAATATTTTCGTGTCTGCCAACTTTTCTGAGTAAAATTATTTCCGTCGTGGCAGACCGAAATAATTTTACGCAGAAAAGTTGTAGATTTCGCTTTGTAGTGTTTCTTTATTGTGTGTAAAAATGTTTTACCTCCTTCTGGACTGACTGTTGCTGCAACTGTTGGAGTATGCAGAATCTGAAATCTTTGCATTGTTTTCTGAATCGTCTAATTTGTCCATGTTGCATTTATTCTAAAGCTGTTAAAGAAAACAAAAATACATTAGAATCAATGTTAAGCCTTCATTCAAAGTTTTACAGTACGGGGTTGGTTTACATACAAAGGTGACATTTAAATGTGAAAAATATATGATTAAATAATTGATTTCACATACATTTTTGACAACAACACATAATT
The DNA here is from genome assembly GCA_017933935.1 of Sesamia nonagrioides. Classification (NCBI taxonomy): domain Eukaryota; kingdom Metazoa; phylum Arthropoda; class Insecta; order Lepidoptera; family Noctuidae; genus Sesamia; species Sesamia nonagrioides. The sequence goes on along the minus strand of JADWQK010002002.1, from coordinate 412,766 downwards.
AATAAGCCATTTTTATAAATAAAAGGATAAAATAATAATTATTAAAAATGCAAGGCCATGTTATCTTAAAGTTGTTGAATAAAATCAACTTAGTTATGTTGAGATCACATTCGCAGTAGTCCGCAGTGCATTGCAATAAACATTTGCCATTTGCAATGGCCACAAAATGTAGGAACCCTTTATCAAGCCAAATGTTCATCCTTACTTTGAATGTTACTCAGATTCCAACAATAGAAATGAATGTGAACGCTGAGTTGAATGATTGCACTGAATTGGCTTTATGTATACTTTAACTACTTGATGATGAATAATACATATATCTTACATGAATGCAATGCTAGTGAATGTCTTTAATGTATATGTGAAGTGAGCTACATAGCAAGTCATTGATCGCTTAAAGCTGATGGATCTCTGCTGTCCATTCATCTAATAAGAGATACAATAATATAATATGTGAATGAAAATTTTTAAAATTTTTATGTGAATGAAATGAGCTGCTTGTTATGGCCTCTTCTTCGGTTCCCAGTAGTATCTAAATTATACATACGAAATGGTTGTAGTAGGTGGCAGCTGGCGGAGCGGGGGGACGGGGGGGCGCAGCCCCCCGGACAGGGGGTCGGGGGGCGAAGCCCCCCGAGAGGGGGCTCGGGGGGCGAAGCCCCCCGACTAATAAAAAAAAACAATTGTTAGGTATATTTAGGCTAGGTTAGGTTAGGTTAGAACGGTGACCAAAGCGCGCGCGAGCCGAGCGAGCGAAGCGAGCGTGCCGCGGCAGCGGCCGGCGAAGCGCCAGAAAAATATATATATATTAATTATATTTTGATAAATTAAATTTATTTTAATTGTTACAGGGCTTCCTGGTCGTGGGGAAGGTTTTATCGCTGCCTTGGTACTGAGGAGCAGTGTATCCAATTTGCAGAGGAGAAGGGGTTGATACCTGTCTCAATGGAATGTCGGTATCACAAACGACCCATGACATTTACAAGTGGAGTAGGAGCTGGCCAGTTGGGCAAATTTCGGTGCAGGAAGGTTCCATGCCGCACTCGCAATCGAAGCCGAGCTGAAGGAACGTGGTTTGAACGCGCAAGGGTGCCTATTACAGTAATATTTCAAATAATGTATGGATTTTCCGAAGAAGCTAGTTACCACCAGGTACAGAGGGAAGTGGCTACTAATAGTGATTTTAATGTATCATCAGCCACAATTGCTGATTGGTACAATTATTGTCGGGAAACGATTGTTGTGTATGAATTAGAGCACCATGAAGTTGAAGGAAAAATTGGTGGCCCCGGCAAAGTGGTTCAAATTGATGAATCGAAATTTGGAAGAAGGAAATACAACCGGGGTCGCCATATAGAGGGTCACTGGGTCATTGGAATGATTGAAGACAAATGTGATGATTTGCGACTAGAGGTGTGCCCAAATAATGAGCGGACTTCAGAAGTTTTGATTCCGCTCATTCAGAAGCATGTCGAGGTAGGTTCCATCATTCATACTGATTTCTGGAGAGCCTACCTCGCTCTGCCAGAGCATGGGTACACCCACAAAAGGGTGAATCACAGTGACCCAGAAAACCGATTTGTAGGTGCGGATGGAGTTCATACACAACGAATCGAGAGCCAGTGGCGAGGTCTGAAGAAAGAATTCAGACATAAACAAAATAAAAAGGACTTCGCCGACTGGCTCATAATCTATAGATGGAGAAGAAAAATAAAATTTCGCCATGGACATCCATTCGATGAATTAGTGAAAGCCATTAAATATGTGTACCCAGCACCTGATTAAAATAATATTGCCTTTTTTTCATTCTTTTTTCATTCTTTTTTATTTATTTATTTAATTAATTCTACTTTAAAAAAAAATCTATCATAGTAAATTAAAAATCACGCAAATTGTTACGTCATAGACCTTAATTATTGAACTTAACCTCAAAATTTTCAATTTTAAATTTCTCGGTAACCATAAGTTTTCATCATCCCTTCTTCAAGGGGGGGGGGGCTACCCCCCTCCCCCCCCTCCCCAAAAAACCCTTAAATTCAGCGGTCCACCAACTAAAGTTTAACCCTAGTAGCTTGACATGCTGTAGACTGCATATTCATTACAGTCAAAATATACAAAAAAAGCTCACATTTTAAATCTACACTTATAATAGGAGTTGATAACAGTTTTAAAAAAAAGGGACTGTGCTTGCAGGTATATTACACGAAACGCTTTGCCTCAAACTTGAATCGATATGCATGAGCACAATCAGCAACATGAGTACATCTTCAGCTAGTAACAGCAAACTTGATTAAGAATCGCATTTCAAACTAATTCGAAACAAGAGCGTAAATTGTCAACCCATTAAAAACAAGAATTTTAAGGATAATTTGAAGACTAATTAATAGATTTTCTTTCCTACTTTGGTCACCAACCAATAAAGTATTAAAGCACTTGAGAATGCTTAGGAAGGTATTGATTATCACCACAATAAGTATGACAAATTAAAAACAATTAATAGCTACCTTCAGGTTAGCTCAAGGTAAAACATAAGAACTAAAAAATATGATTATTTCTGGTACTCTTTGCTTCCAATCAGTAAATTTCATCACGTAATAACGTTAAAATTATTTATATCTGAACTTACCTGTTTACACTAGAGACGATAGATCTTAATCGATCCCCTTTTTTAATGTTTAGCTCTCCAGTTCTAAAGTTTCACCAAGTTCACAAAGTAACTGTTACACGTTTTATGTTAGCACAACACAACCCACTAGTACATTACTTAAAAACTTTTCAGGAGTAATATTGATCGACCGTGTTTAACATCAAAACGAGAATTAACAATGAAATATGAAACGAATGAATTCCGAACATTTCTTGAAACTCTATGTTCGTACGTTTTGACGTAGCTATTCATAATCATAGTGATGGGCAATCCGAAACGTGAAGTTATACGAATATCGAAATGAACAGAAATCGAATGATATCTATGTTATATCTCGACAAATATGAAAACAATATTTTTACGAACTATTAAGATTTATCGAATAGAATAGAAAATAAAAATAAAAGATTTAGGCACCTTCTATAAAATGTTTCTACATTTTTGTAGAAGATAAATTTATGCTCCTTATCTATAAAACTCATCAGTAATTCAACAGTACCTATGTTTATACTTCAATAAGTGCGTTTGCGATCTACATCTTTTCTGAATCCGTGAATAATACCGGTCTTAGATTATCACAGTACACGTTTGTACCTATGAGGTTACGCACTAAATCCGAATTCTGTTCGTCCGAAATAGATATATTCCCATTTTTACAGAAACCATGACTTCTGCTTCGGACTGCAAAAATGTGTCATGTATGTAATAGTATACATTACTTTGATAATGCTAGAACTTGATGTTATTTCATTATTAAGGTCATTGATGTCGGCAGGCCACGGATGATCTCCAAGAAAAACTGGTCCAACTCCCCCAGGTTCAATTTAACTGAACTGAATTAAGAACTTTGAGGTTTGGTTCAATAAACATGTTTCCTGAGATTTTTAGCTACAGAGTGTCAGTAGCAAAATCTGGTAAGTCTCTATGATGGTTATGGAACTTACTTCCAACTGCCACTAAAACTGCGCTTGCACAATTCCTTTTAAGTACTTTTCATCCTTAACTATGCCAATGTCAGCGATCTAGATCTTAGTGTGCCACAACACAACCAAATAAACTTGAGCGATATGATAATAGGGATAAGATTTATATTTGGCTTATACCTTTATAAATTGCGTACAAATCTCAAGTGCCATCCTATACATCTTCGTGGGAATCCTCATAATATTATTTCAGCTCTACAGCTTTTTATTTAAGCCTAAAACCCCTCCTTACATGGGCGTAGCCAGTCTTGAGCTCAGGGTGGGGCAACAGACAACCTCCCCCCTACCCCGGTATTTTTTTTGTGACTTGAGTCGTTTGGGCCCTTATGACAGTCACAACTATCTAGGTTTAAAGTTCTTATCATTACAAATCAATCAACTACAAACATTAAGTAGCTGCTGTGAATCATTGAGGAGTTACTTCGACTGCGTCCCGGCACCATCATCAGATTTACTCCAGACCTTTATTAAATTGTAGTGCTTTAAAATACTTAATGAAAATTCTAATATATGCACTAGCCGCCACTACCATTTTTTAAATTTCCTCTTGATTGCTGTGGTCTTCCATCTTCAGATCCTGTCCTGGTGACTATGGGACCACCTGAAAAGTATACCCTTTCAAATAAAAAAATAATTTTACAAAACGGTCCAGGCGTCCTAGAGTAATCGGTGAACAAACATAAAAAATCATAGAAAACATAAAAGATTACGACGAATTGAGAACCTACTCCTTTTATTTGAACTCGATTAAAAAATAGCGAGCGCTATTTTGACATTGATATGATTTGTATTTCCGAAATCTCGATCAGATCCGCCACTTCCGTCTCCTTCAATTGCCGATTTTTTTTTCTTCGTTAATTGGGTACCTTACACTGATCACTCGCTCATCACCAGGGTGGGGCAAGTGCCTCAGCTTGCCCCAGTGTGGCTACGCCCATGCCTCCTTATCTTAAAGAATGTTTCAAATTTCTACATGATGCCGATGCAGTCAATAATTTCTGTGATAAATCCTTTACTGTTCAAGCAGTACGACAATGTAATGACTTGCTAAAAAAAAAAAATTGAAAAATTGCTAAGAGCATTTATTGTGCTCTTAGCAGTTAGACCACCGATTATGTCACCAATTGTATTTTTTTTTTTTTTCAATTTTTATGGTGTAATTTTTCTGGTGTGGTGGTGTCTATCTACGACGAAAGATAATTAGTGAGGATGATAATGTATTAGTATGTAAATATTTAAACAATTGAAGAATTAACTCTCAATTAAAATATCATTTCCATTTAGATATAAAAATGTTTATTCGATCGTTGCTATAAAATCGATTTAATAAGAGTGGTCCTTCCCTTTACCGATTTATGAATAGTAGGTCACCATTAGTGAGTGGCTCGGTATGTCAGTTATCGATAAAATTATTGACATTACTTATTTGATTCAGAGAAAATATTTTGTTGCAGGCACAAGGGTCAAGGCCTGATAGTTATTAGTATTAACTAAGAGTAAGTAGACAGTAGTTGTAAGTAAGAGTAAGTTCACAGTAGTTGTGAGTAAGAATAGGTGCACAGTAGTAAATCTGTCATATTATGAAATAAATTCAGCCGCCAGGACTTTAATTGTGTTGTTATATTATAAAAATATTTGTTTGTTAAATAATACGAACAATAAATGTCAAAAAAAGCAATTGCCTTTACATTTGAGAAATTTCTCTATCAAATAAATCCTATCGTTATGGGCGGCAGTAAATAAAGAATGAACATCACTAATGTTCACGCTCAAAAACACGTGAACAGTCTCTCTTTCTAGGATTATTCCGAAACACACGTGGCCGGGGAGTGAGACAGCTATACTTTCGAATATATCCTACTCTGTGTCGCGTGGCTATGACGCATTTTGCAAGTTCATTTATTTTTAGTACAGACGACAACACATCAAGTTACCACAGTCTGTCAGCTTTCTTTATCAGATTTTCAACTTTATCGGTAAAGGTTTAAGGCTTACTGGTGATTGGGAATATTTGACGAATAGCGTGACCTGCTGTCGTCTGTACAAGTACTACACTCAAGTTAAAGTTTATTTTTGAGAGTCGAGAACGGGCTCGAGTGTCTAAAATTATTATACCTTACGCTGGATAGAAACTTTTTTCACTGCTTCCTCTTATAGGTACTATGGTAGCCAAGTTACGCCTTACTTACACAATTATTGCGAGGGGATCAATTGTTACAATAAACTTGCTAAGTACCTCCGTAATAAATACCTACTTAGGATCTTTGATGGGGGTAGGATATTTCCTCTTAGGTATTACTTGGGTCTAGATTATTGTATTAAGTAGGTCTTAATTAATATTACGTATGTTGTACTAGTTACCTACGTCATTTAAATTTTATATAATGTACAGACGGCAGCACATCAAGCTTCTACAATTTGTCAGTTTTCTATAATTAATAGATTTTCAACTTTATCTCGAATTTAGGCTCTAGGTTGATTGGGAATTGACAGTTTTGGGTAGCTTGACCTGCTGTCGTCCCTACGAAGGTTTCTTCATTTTTTGTTTGTCCAATGCTCTGTACCTACGCCTGTAGATAATTGTATGTAATTAAGTACTAGCTCACCTGGCAGACATTATAAAAAAGAAAAAAAAAACACAGATTTGTTATTTTGCAAACGAAGGAATACGGTTGTGTTTTAGTCAGTAAAAGTCTGACACGCCCTTTTGCTCCACCCAGAGCGGGAGAGGTCATTTAATGATTTCTCATCCAAAGAAAAAATGGTCGTAGAATGCCATAATATACGTATCTTCTTCTTCTCAGCCTATAGAGGTCCACTGCTGGACAAAGGCCTCCCCCAAGGCTTAATAGGGAGTTGCCATAATCCCCACGCTTGGCAGGCGGTTTCCTTTTTTTTTTTAATGATGTGGGGGTTGGATGCACCCGCCATCACAGGGCATTATGAGCATGGGGAACCCGGATTTCTTTCCAGGATTATAATACTACGGGAAGGGATGAGAGGATGGATCTCCTAACTTTTTTTTTTGTCGTTCCGATAGCCCGATCTTTATTTATTTACATCATATATATTCACATCTTATATACTAACATATTTTTTACTTGTTACATTTCTACCTTTTACTTATGAGAATAATCATAGTACCACCAGTTACATCCATTTTATTCTCTTACGATTAGGTATACTGTCTATCATATTACGTACCTACTTCCTAATCTAGCAATTACAGTTAAGTATTCCAATTCTACTTTATCTATTTTTGATTAATGCTATTTATTTGACTGTATCGTATTTCTACACATTTATTCTTAAATTTATTTAACTAATAACAACATTTTGTTAACGTTTATATATTATACTAAAATATATAATTTAACAATCTTATTTATCTATCACTTATTTCTATTGTTTACAATATTACAGATATCCGTGCAGTAGTCCAGAAATTGTTTCACTAGTAAGTAGTTCCCACAGGTTTTGCCTAACTAATTTTACTTTTAACTTTTGTTCTAGATCGTACCTTCGCGTTGCGTGAACGGGGCAGTCGACGAGAATGTGCACGACATCTTCTACGGCGTCTGGCTCACAGATGCATGATGGACTCTCCTTTAAATTAAACCGGCTTATGTAGGTACTGGGAGAATCCACCATGCCCCGTCAGCACCTGGGTGAGCTTCCCCTCGGGCTTGACCTTGAGTACAAAGCGGTGAGCCACTCTGATATCGGGAAGGAATATCTTAGTGACCGACGTAGTGTCCCCGGCTATATACCGACTGTTCCATTCATCCAACGATGACTGACGTATAAGCCGCTTCACGTAGGATATGGGACACTGGTCGTAATCAGGCTTCCTTCTCGATGCCAGAGCCGCCTCCTTAGCCAAATCGTCAGCACGCTCGTCCCAGGGAGTCCCGCATGGGCCTTGGCCCAGTACAATGACACAGCCTTGCCTTGATCCAAGGCTTTCGGCAGGTTCTCCCTCGTCTCCACGGCCAGTGGGTGGAGTGCAATCTCCAAAGCGGCTCTCGAGTCGCTGTATAGACCATAGGTCAACTCCTTACCCTTGTGGATGACGCTCGTGGCTTTACATATGGCCAGAAGCTCCGCCTGATAGACAGTGCAGTACGCGGACAGACAAAGCTTTATGTTCCGCACTTCGGCCTCGCTATTCCACAAGGATAGCGCGGCTTCGACTTTCCCATCAATCTTACTGCCGTCGGTGAATATTCGCACCTGCTGCACATTACACCTGTCCACAAGGCTTTGGTCTATCAGTTGGGTAAATTCTAAAGCCATATGCTCTGCCGGGTGAGGAGTTTCTGCAAACTCCACCGGACGCTCCGTTTCCCTATCGCACAGCTCCAGCGGGGGCGACTCTCTCTTTGCCTCGTACAATGCGGCTGCTTCTTGTACCCTGAGGTCGAGAGGAAGTATCCCCGCTAAGACCAGAGCGGAGTGTAGAGAAACCGTGCTGTAAGATTTGCCGAGCTTCTGAGCGAAACCTCTCTGGAACGTGTTGAGCAACTTGAGTACCCCGATTTTCTTAGCCGCGGGTGGGCACACAGCAGACGCGTACATAATAATCAACTCTACAGTGGCCGTATAGATTGAGCGGATTACGTCGGTGTGCAGACCCCAGTCTACCTTGGCAGCCTTGGATAGTTGTTTGTAAATATTCAAGGCTTTCCGGCACTGTAACGCTACATGCGTCTTAAAATTCAGTCGGTCGTCAATTGTAGTCCTAAGATCTTGACTTCCCGCGACATGCCAACGCTGACCCTTGCCATGCTCAACTGCGGGGTGTCATACTTAAGTTTCCTGGTTAACACCATTGCGTAGGTTTTATGTGGCGCAAACTTTAACTTATTTCTGACACCCCACTGCCGAACATAGGCGAGTGCCACGTTCGCGTGCCTCGAGACGCCAAGTCCAGTGTCTCCGTCAAAAACCATAACGACGTCATCCGCGAAAGCCTGCACATACACTCCTATCGCCTGCAGCTCTCGCAGTAGAGGATCCAGTAAAAGGTCCCATAGGACGGGACCACCGATTGACCCCTGCACACAACCTTTGTTGGTGCTCCTCATGCATTCTTCCCCGACATACCTTACACTGACTTTTCTGCAGTCCAGATAGCTATCCAATAGCCTCCTGATATTAACCGGACACTTTTCCTCAGCCAGACGGTTTCGGATTTTCGGCCACCATGCGCTATCGAAGGCTAATACACTAGGGTAACTAGCTTTTTCTGCTTTATCAGACCCTCGATTCGGTGTATTAGAGTATAGAGGGCGTCCTCGGTGCTCTTCTGGGGCATGAAACCAAACTGGCGAGTACTAAGCCTCGGTATAATCCTTGCTACTGTCATCTTCTCCAGGACCTTCCCCAAAACCGGCAACAGACCAATAGGCCTGTAAGCTTTGGGGTTCGTGAAGTCATCCTTGCCCGGTTTTCTCAGGACTACCACGGTTGCCCGCTTCCAGATGTCCGGAAAGTGACCTATCTCTAGGCACTTGTTGAATATGGCAAGGAACGCGTCCAGGTCCTGGTAGATAGCCCTGTTGCAAATATCTGCTGTGAAGCCATCAGCTCCCGATGCCTTCTTGGGATTGAAACTGCCCGCCGCGGTCTTCAGCTCTAGCAGCGTAAACGGTGGGTCATGAATTTCATCATGCCGCCAGTCATTTACCCGATTTTCCGCTTGTCTAGCGCGGCGATGGTCTTCATCGTCAGTTTCCTCCAGGTCTTGTGGGTAGAATGTCTTCGCAAGTAAGGCAGCCAACTCTCTTGGGTTAAGGAATGCACCCTCTTTGGTTAGGGTCAAGTCTTCTTGTCTCCTGGTGGTCCTACGGATGATGCGGTATATACCGTCCCATACCCCTTCCCTGTCCTGTCTTCTACAGAACTCCTTCCAACTTTCTATTTGGGCTATCTTGGCTTTGTATTCATATTCTTCTTTCTTTTTCAGGTTGAGTACCTGAAAAAGAACAACTATTTCTTTGCGGTACGTTGCCGCGTTTCTAATTTTTCGCCTGAAGGTAGTGGCAACTTTCTTCAGCCTTGCGATCGTCATCATTCCATCATGGATCCTCGAGTACCTCTGTACTCACGTTGTCAAGGTGCTACTGTAGGTAGGTATAAATGTAACGTGTGACTACGCCTTTCCATATATGAAAATTTATATCTACATAGTGAATAAACTGACTGATAGTGACTAAAACCCACCCGTGTTTCTTCACTTGCCTGTGGGACGGCCAGGGCCACGGTTTCTTGTTTAACCAACCCGCAACCCCGACCCAGGAGGCATCGGTCTTCGTGGACCCCGTCACGATGTGCTGACATCTCTTTGAGGCGCGCGTGAAACACGACGCGCCGTCGACTCGGGCCTGGTCCTTACCGGGCGGCGAGCTGCCCATTGCTCACCGCCCGCAGGCCCGCACCTACGGTGGCTGGGAGTTTGGTGTCATCTCCCGACCAGAGCGTCTCCTGCGGTGGCTAGTGGCGTGAGGGCGCTGGGATTCCCGTTGCCTCACGCGCTCCGCCTCCTCCTTTGCCAGCATTACTGCTTCGCAGAAGAAGGTGACGGCCTGCCATGCACTCTCGCTCCGGACCATGGCCTGGACCAGGGTCGGACGCGAGAGATCACCGCCGATCGCCGCTACGAGGACACGGCGGTGCTCTACCCAAGCCGGGCAGACCTCCACCGTATGCTCCACCGTGTCCTCAGGGCGATCCACACAATGGTGACACCCTGGCGTTTCCTCCCGCCTTATACGGAACAGGAACCTCCCGAAACAACCGTGTCCGGTGAGGACCTGCGTCAGGCGGAAGGTGAGGGCGCCGTGGCGCCTCTCTAGCCACTCCTCAAAGAGGGGACTTACCGCCGCTATTGTGGCGTGCCCAGCACTGGGTTGCGACAATCGCACTCTCCATGTTGCCATGAGATCCCGCCGGAGCTCTTTCCGCCGTACCGCAATATCTCGCGGCAGCGGAGTTATGCCCCGGCGTTTTGCCTCCTCTCGCCACTCCCACATGTGGGCGAGGACTTTGGCCTCCAGATCCCATGGCGCCAATCCGGCAAGAAGGCTCGCCGCCTCAGCGGAGACCGTACGGTATCCCCGTATCAGCCGAACGGCCATGACCCTCTGGGACGCGGTCAGGCACCGGGCTGGTCGCTTCCTTAGCGACCGCGCCCACACCGGTGCCCCGTAAAGGGCCATGGACCGCACGGCCCCCGCATAGAGCCTCCGGCAGGAGGCGTTTGGTCCCCCTAGATTGGGGAGGAGCCGCCTTAGGGCAGCCCCGGCCCGTTCCAGTCTGGGTGCCAAACGTCGGAAGTGCTCCTCGAAGTTCCACCGGCTGTCGAGGACGAGTCCCAGGTACTTCATCGTCGACCCGACGCCGATGTGAACCCCTCCTACCGTTATGTGGGAACCCGACGGTGGCGCATTCCGAGGACCATGAAAGCACATGGCCTCGGACTTCTGCAGGGCCACCTCGAGTCCCAATTGCCGGATCCTGTTGACGATTGTCGCAACCCCGAGGGTCGCTGCGTCAGCCGCCGCCTGGTGCAACCTCCCCTGTGCCAGAACTAGCGTGTCGTCAGCGTAACAAACTACGCTGACGCCGGTAGGGAGGTCGGCGCGCAGCACCCAGTCGTACCCGATGTTCCACAGATGCGGTCCCAGGACCGATCCCTGTGGAACACCGCACGACATCTCTCGCCAGTTCCACACTCCTTGGTGACCGGGGTAGATTATTGCCCTGTCCGTCAGATAGGCCTCGACCACTCGACAGAGATAGGTCGGCATCCGGTGATACTGGAATGCCTCCCTGATGCAACTCCAGGGTAGGGTGTTGAAGGCGTTGGCGATGTCTAGAGACACCGCCAAGACAACCCCACCCCGGGCCACAGCATCCCCTGTCGTAAGGGCTCGCACGCGCATGATGGCGTCCACCGTAGAGCGTCCCCTGCGGAAGCCAAACTGGCTCTCCGCCAAATCCGGGCCCGCTCGCCTGAGGTGCCCGACGAGGCGGCCTGCAATGACTCTTTCGAAGAGCTTGCCCACCTCGTCGAGCAACACAATGGGCCTGTAAGCGGACGGCGAGTCCGCAGGGCGCCCTGGCTTCTTTATGAGGACCAGTTTCCCCGTCTTCCAGCGAAGTGGGAACTGGCCCCTCTCCAAGCATGCGCTTAGTAGCCCCCGTAGTCGAGGCCCGAGAGCCCCTAAGGCCAGAACCCAGACTTTTCCAGGTAAGCCGTCGGGTCCTGGGGCGGTATTTTTGGCATTCAGCCGACGTACCGCCGCTCTCAGCTCTACCTCGGTCACCTCTGGAGCATCGTCGTCGTCGATGGTGTGGTCCGCATCAGGCACCGCAGGAGGCGGAGCCATGGGTGGAGGAATATGTTCCTCTCTCGAGGGAAACAGAGCGCTCACCACGTCCTCCACGAGCTGAGGCCGGAGACTCTGCGTCAGCGGGGGAGCCCATGGACGGAGTTTATCCCGCACCATTTTATAGGGGCATCCCCACGGGTCTCTGTTCAGAGTCCCCAGCAACTCCTCACGGGCCAGCCCTTTGGCCCGCTGGATCTCCACTCGGAGGGCGGTCTTCGCCGCTCTATATCCCTCGTAAAGCTCCGCCTGTATGGCCTCCGTGTTCGGCGGACGAATACGGAGCCTGCGATGCCTGGTGTACCGGTGTCGCGCAGCCACGCACGCCTTGCGCAAAGAGGTAAGCTCTGGCGACCGCCAGTACACCTGACGCCGGGCGCGCCCGGGCTTGACTCGGGGCATTGCCATGTCGCATATCTCGGACATGGCCTCCCGGAACCACTCCGCCTCGTCGTTTGAGTCAGCAGGCCTGTCCGGTGGTAACACCCAGGCCTGCACGATCGAAGCTTCCAGGAGGAGCTCCCGGTCAAGCTGCTTCAGCGCCCACCGCGGACCACCCGGGGCCGGTCGGACCGGCGCGCTGGAGGTCTGGGCGGAGACGTCAAACCGGATATACCGGTGATCTGAGTAGGTCTCCACCTCCTCCATGACGCGCCAGTCAAGGACATGTGGCGACAGAACGGGGCTGACGAACGATATGTCCACTACTGAGTCACCCCGCACCCGCACACATGTTGGGACCGAACCCCGGTTTAGGACGACCAGGCCGGTCTCCAGAGCCCAGTCCTCCACCATCCTGCCCCGTGTGTCTGTAAGCCGGGAACCCCAAGCCAAATTTTTGGCATTGAAGTCCCCAAGGACGAGCACGGGGAGGGATCGGAACCCTACGACGACGACTCTCAACTCCGCAAGGGAGTTGTGGACTCGGCAAGAGTTCGGCTCGGGGAGAAGTATACCCCCACTACGACTATCTCCCCGAACCTTGCTGCTACGCAACCCCGTCCTCTCTTGATGGCCTCGAGGGACGGGGTGCCAGCGGCGGCCGACGAAATTAGGGCCACTGAGCCGTTGAGGTCCTCCACCCAGTCATCCCTGGGTGGGACAAAGTACGGCTCAGAGACCATGGCAATGTTAATCGACCACTGCGCCATGCTCTGGAGCAAAAGGTCCTGAGCGGAGGCGCAGTGGTTGATGTTCGCCTGGAGGAGGCGTAATGGGGCCATTTATTGGTACTCCATAACAGCCTCCTCCCGAGTCCCTTGTGAGGGCTCAGCCGCGGTGACTGCGGCGGCAGCGGTGACAGCAACGGCGTTGCTGGAAGCGGCAGCGGCAGAGGCTGCGGCTACGGCGACGACGTCGGTGGTGGCGGAGGGCCTACTCCGGCCCTTGGCTTTGCCTCTGGTGGATGGGGCGCAGGCCCTACTCCCAGCCCGGTGCTCGGACGGCTTACCAGCTGCCGCACAAACTGTGCAGTGCGGAGCGGCTTCACACGAGCCGGCCTTGTGACCGGGCTGACCGCAGCGGAAGCAGAGACCGCTGCGGTCCACCTCCGAGGTGCATTTCACTCCCACGTGGTGGCCCACATGGCAGCGGTAGCACCTCAGAGGTCTGGGTTCTAGCAGTTTTACCTGCGCTGAAACCCAGCCCACCAGAAGTCTTCGGCCCTCGCCAACAATTTTCTCGGCCGCCGACACGGGGCAGCTCACCGTAGCGGTTTGCAACCCCGTGCGGTCAGTCGGAGGGTGCCCACCCTAATCTGTTCCGCAGAACACCCCCCAGTCCTGACGATGGCAGCCAACACCTTCTCCTTCGTCGCCGTATCGTCCAGACCCAAGATACGCAAGTCAGCGCATTTGGTGGGCCTGGACACTTTGGCCTCGACCGCATCTAAGGACGCTCTTAACTTTCAGCCAGAGCGTCGGCAGTCGGACCACTAGCCTCACCACGAACCTCGATCATGCGGGCTCCGGTCGCGGTGATCCTCATTTTTAGGCCCGAGGTGACTCCGATCTCCTGGAGGTTCACCGCTTCCATGGCCTTATTGAGCACGTCGCGGTAGGACGTGCCTTTCTTTTCCGCTTCCGGCTGTAGTGTTATCACTACAGCTGCGGATTTCGGGGCACGAAGCCTAGCCGCGACTCTACGCTCCTTCCGCCGCTGCTGCTTTCTGGCCGCCCTTGCAGCCTTAGCCGCCTTTTCCTTCTCCCCTGCTACGTGCCAGGCGGCATCGGCTGCAGGGGTTGTAGGAGGTGGTGGAGGTTGCCTTTTTGCCGCAGGGACTGTGGCCTTCGCAGCTGGAGCCTGTGCGGACGCACTCTTGGCCTTCGCCTTCCCTGCAGCTGTGGTAGTAGCGGCCGCAGCAGCAGCGTAAGTTGCCGCTTTCCTTTGGCCTGAGGCTGGCCGGCTCGCCGCGAGTGGAGGGCGCAGAACAACGGCCTCCAGAGCCGAAAACCGACTCCGGAAGGCGGCCAGTTCCTTAAGGACCAGGACCAGGCCCGGATCCTCGAACGGCGCGCGCTCACTCCGCCCTTGTGGCGCCCCTTTCTGTGGCACTTCCCGGCGGCTGCCAGCTCGCAGCACGGCCAGATCCGCTCGGAGCTCCTCATTCTCCTTTCGGAGGAGCTCCATGGTGGCTGTCAAGTGGGCGATCTTCGCCCGCAATTCTGCCACTCCGTCCGCTGGGGGTGCCACGTGGATGGCCTTCGCTGCCGCAATGATGGAAGCCGTGGCTGCGGATATGGCTTTGTCTTTAGAGGACTGAAGCCTCTTCAAAGCCACACCCTTGACCGCGGCAGCCACGAATTCTTCAAATTTTGCCGCTGGCTCCGAGTTGGGGCCAACGGCATCCGGCTCACCTCCCGACTGCTCAGCGCCTTCCCGTGCCAGCTCGACTGAGCTGGTTCGGCTCGGCTTCTGTTGGGCGTCGCGCCGACAAATTTTTTTGCGGGCCTTGCCAGTCCCGCCATCCAAAGATGACCATTGGCCATCACCCGGTTTGGATCGCTTCCTTAGGAAGATCTTCTTTCCGGAAGCCCCATCCTCCACGCGCTCCGGCCTCTTAAACGAGCCCGTCACGCCACATGCAGCGTCAGACTCCGACGCCACATCACTCTCCTCCTTCCTCATTGTGTTGTTTTTTTGGTGTTGTTATTTTTCTCCATCTAAATCCCACGAGTATTAGCGATTTTGCGTCCATCTGGGCAGAGCGTCGTACCAACAGATAAGCCTATATACTGCAGGGGTCGGCAGGTACCTACAGTGGGGAGCGCTAACGACTGGACATCCTCCAGCCATTCATCCTCTCGCCGCGCCCCCAAAACTTAGGATTAGATTGCACTTTCGACGGTTATTAGTCCGTCAGGTCCGCAATAACCTAAAACGGGATATGCCGCCCGTGGTTCGGCCGTTTTATAGAGGTGTCCCCTCGTGGCCCGGACAAACGCCCCGACAGCCCCCGGTCCCCTAAGGGATTACGGTATACCCCAGCATGCATCCATTTCGACTCTGCTTAACAGAGTGGAAGCAGATGCATGCGAACCCCTATAGGCCAGGTTCCCATCAACGACCATCATAGATGATCGATGATTGAAACCATGGCCCTTCCCCGTGTGAAGATTAGCCGCCAGGCCCAAGAGTCCACCAGAACGCGGTGGGCAGTTGGGGCTGGCGTTGCCCAGGGTGCGCCACGTGGAGGCTCTTCGACTGCACCCCAATATTGCATACTTCAGAATAGTATTGTATGACATTATTGTCAATATACAACGAAGGCATCTTGGTAAAGTCTACTGTGTCCATTTACTTGCAACTACATTAGTATCTTTGTTCAGTTCAGCATTCTGAAAATCTTGTTTTATACTTTTTCAGCGTCGTTTTTTGTCGTAGTTGGGTTTTAGTTTTTTTTACTTTTATAGACGTGAAGATAGAAGTCCGGATTAAATGATAGGGTACTTTTTATCACGGAAAAATTTGATATTCCCGAAGGAAATCTAAAAAGCGCCATATACAGTATGTTAAATAACAGAGGGCGTTCCCTTAAACTCGTTAATATACATATATCATTAATAGATTAAAATAAAAATATCAGCATAGAAAAATAAGCATAAAATAATCCGAATAAAAAAAAAATATAATTGAAAATAAATTTGAAACCTACTGTTTTTACCCGACTACGGCAAAGCAAAAGGAGGGTTATGATTTTGACAGGCTATGTACGAGTATGTATGTATGTATGTATGTTCATCTGTTCCCTCGTAACTTCTAAACTACTTATCAGAATTCGACAAATGACATATCATTAGAAGCGTCTTAATTGTCCGCTGGTTATAGGCTATATGGGGTTTCAAAAAATCTAATGTGGCGCCCTCTAGCGGACAAAACATAAAGTGTAAAAAAATAAAGTTAAGATAAATATGCCGTGTTTGGTATCATTTGAAAGCGCTTTACTTGTACATTTTGAATATATATATTGTTACGGGCTAGGGGTACTTAAACGCCGGTTAAGGGTTACGAAGTTTATTAGCAACGAAGGTACAGTCGATTGTAGGCAATGACAAGTAGAATGTCGCTGACGTTGCACCGAAGTCTTCCCTTATGTCCACGAAGTCCGTGTTGTAAACACACAATAACACTACAGATGTTACTCCACGAAGTACTCGAAGTTCTCGTTGTAATTATCGCAGTAGGTCTTCTTTAAGATCGCTTCTTAACTGTCGCTGTTTTCGTATCGCTAGTCGAGTGTAGACTGACTCTGCGTCGGCGTCGCGCTGCTTTATATAGGCCAGCTGATCGAACATTCCAGATTCCTCTAGACGTAATAATAATAGCACATAAGTTCGAGGTCACTCGGAAGTACCTACGGTAATTCCCGGAAACGGGTTTCTAGAAATTTCGATGTCGACACTTTGTTGACAAAACTGTTGAGACCTGTACCATTCGATAGGCCGTCCTAAGTCTAGTAATGCGTTTTATTATTGTACCTAGAAAATGTCTAGGTCTGGAGGAATAGGACTTAAAAGTGACACACTGCATGTCACGCGATATTGAACCTTATGCCATCGACATAAGGTCCATTCGTAACATTGCCCCCTTCTTAGTCATGCTCGTCCCGAGCATGATTTGATCCATAATAGCGAGCTAGGCGTTCTACGTGTACGACCTTCAGCTTCCCTCTAGGTCCTTTCTTAATCCGGTAGGTGACATCGTTTATTCTGGTTACTATCGTGTACGGACCCTCCCATTTGGCTTGGAACTTTGGACTCTTTCCTTTTCTTCTAATGGGATTATGTAACCATACCAAGGTTCCCTCTTCAAATCCGGGCACGTTAGCTTTGCGGTCGTATCGGATCTTCATCTTCTCACTGGTTTTCAGACCATTCTCTCTCACTAACTCATGTATTCCATCTAATTTACGCCGCAGGTCGGCCACATAGTCGACGGCTAGGATAGGAGTATCGGGAGGTGTTCCGGTTAGTGCATCTATTGGTAGTCTAATTTCTCGGCCGAAGTTGACTTTCGCCGGTGTGCAATTTGTGCTATCATGTGTTGCAGAGCGGTATGACATTAAGAAGAGCGGAATGTATTGGTCCCAATCCCTCTGGTGTTCTTCCACTACTTTGGCCAAATGATTCTCTAGCGTCTGGTTGAATCTTTCGACCATTCCATCTGACTGAGGGTGATATGGTGTTGTACGAGTCTTATGTATCCCGAGTAGTTGGCAAACCTCTTGAAATAGTGAAGACTCGAAGTTTCTACCCTGGTCAGAGTGTAACTCCAAGGGAACGCCAAATCGACAGAACACCTCGCGAACTAGCTTTTTGGCGACTGTATGAGCTTCCTGGTTAGGTACTGCAAAAGCTTCTGGCCACTTGCTGAAATAGTCTTGCATGACGATGATATACCTATTCCCTTCTTCAGTAATAGGGAATGGCCCAGCTATATCGACAGCAACTCTTTCCCATGGTGCACCAACATTGTACACTTTCAGCCGACCTCTGGCTCTCGTTTGCGGTCCCTTTACTGAGGAGCAGGCTGCACATTTTCTACACCAGTCCTCTACGTCTTCGCGGCAATGCACCCAATAGAATCTTTTTCTCACCTTCTCCAGGGTTTTCTTTACTCCTAGATGTCCTCCGGATACTCCGTCGTGCACCTGTCTTAGCACTGACGCGACTTTATCGCAGGGGACAACTATCTGTAAGGTGCCCTCCTGTCCACTGGGTGATTCCCATTTCCTCTTGAGAACTCCATTATCAATTATCAGGCTGTCCCACTGAGCCCAGTAACTTTTTACTGTTGGGCTAAGCGCTGATATTTCACTCCAAGCGGGCCTCTGGCCACGTTGTTTCCATTCGATTACTGTCTTCAAGTCACTATCTTCCTTTTGTGCGTCCTTCAATGATTGATTATCCCAGTCTTCGTCCAAAGCATTCACCTGGATAATCCTTACGTTCTCTTTCTGTTTGTCACAATGTCGGCCCTTACTTCCTGAAGTAACCTGGCGACGGCGGTCCTTTTGTCTTGCCTTTTTCTCGAGGCGCTTCTTCTTACGGGCTTCGTCCTCGACTTCCTTGTCCCGGCTTCCGTCTGCCTCACTCCACGACCTTCCGCGCGACCGCTCGCGCCCGTGTTCTCGCTTGCCGGGACGTTCGCGTTCCCGGTCTCGGTCTCGCTCCCGGTCCTTGACGCGTTCCTGGTCTCGGTCTCGCTCCCGGTCCTTGACGCGTTCCCGCTCTCGTTCAGCGGGTCGCTCGCGGTGCCCGCTCCGATCGCTCCGCTCGCGCCACTCGACTCACTCGCACGGGCGCTCGGGCTCGACCTTCGCATCGCGCTTGCGCCACGCCATCACCGGGACCTCCTCACGTGACCAAGAAGTTCTTCTTCCCTTGGCCTTCCTGGGACAATCAATTCGAATGTGCCCCTTTTCGCCGCACTCATAGCAAGTTGGTCCTCGTCGGGCTTTTATATGTGCGGTCACTTCTCGAATACGGTCGTGTTGTGGGCCGTCTTGACGTACTGCTTCCACCTCCAGAGCATGCGTCAAAGCTGCCTTCAGGGTCTGATGGTGACCCAGACGTACAGCAGCCCTGACTTCTGCATCTCGAATCCCATCAGTTAAGAATCGTAGAGTAGTAGCGCCAATCAATCCCGGTGTTGATGCATACGCCTTCCGAACCATACGTTCTATTTCCGTGGCCCATTGTTGCAAACCCTCGCTGTTCTTCTGTGTGCGTTCGCGGAGTTGAGCCCTGTAGACGTGTTCCAGGTGTTTCTCTCCATATCTAGTCTCCAACGCTTCTAACAGACAGGCTAGGGTATTGCAATCGCCGGAAATATTCTCGAGGATTCGTATGGCATCACCACGCAAAGCAAGCATAAGGGCCGTTAGAGCTTGATCGTCGTCCCAATTGTTGCCTTTTGCGACTTTTTCAAACTGTAGACGGAAGGCCACCCATGACGTTGTTCCGTCAAAATGTGGTACCTTGAAAGTCGGCAAAGCACTGGGTACCGGTACCACACCTTTAATAACTCATTTTTGTACCTTCTCATGCAAAAATTCTACTTCCTTCCCAAACTCCATGATGGTATTGTCTAATTTATCGAAACGCGCATCATATTTGTCAATGCGCGTGTCTTGCTGGTCCAGACGGGCATCTTGTTGAGCTGTTTTAATTCTAAGTTCATTGACTTCTTCTTTGGTCTTTTTCCACTTTTCATTTAATTGTAATACCAGTTGCTGGGATTCCTTTATTTGTGACTGGGTTGCTGCCTGGGATTGTTTTATTTGTGCCTGGGTTTCTGCCTGGGACTCAGCTACACTTTTAATTTGTGCCTGGATTTCTGCCTGGGATTTTGCCTGTGATTGTTGTATTTGTGCCTGGATTTCTGCCTGGGATTTTGCCTGTGATTCTGCTACTATGCCTTTTATTTGCGCCTGGGATTCTGCTATACTCAACTTTATTTGCACCGTCAAGTGAGCCAGTAACACCGATAAATCGGATCCGCTGCTTCCGGGAATAGTGCTGGTACTAGGCGCACTCACATTTGTCGGTGTTACGACGGCCGCATCTTCTACGGGTGCAGGGACACCAAGCAATTCTTCCTCTTGACGCGCCAAATCCATCGCTGCTTGTCGTCGCGTGCGAACTCTTTCGTCTTCCCTTGGCGTGACCGGCATGCCGCTTCTGACACCAATTGTTACGGGCTGGGGGTACTTAAACGCCGGTTAAGGGTTACGAAGTTTATTAGCAACGAAGGTACAGTCGATTGTAGGCAATGACAAGTAGAATGTCGCTGACGTTGCACCGAAGTCTTCCCTTATGTCCACGAAGTCCGTGTTGTAAACACGCAATAACGCTACAGATGTTACTTCACGCAGTACTCGAAGTTCCCGTTAGATTTGTCGCAGTAGGTCTTCTTTAAGATCGCTTCTTAACTGTCGCTGTTTTCGTATCGCTAGTCGAGTGTAGACTGACTCTGCGTCGGCGTCGCGGCGCTTATATAGGCCAGCTGATCGAACATTCCAGAATCCTCTAGACGTAATAATAATAGCACATAACTTCGAGGTCACTCGGAAGTACCTACGGTAATTCCCGAAAACGGGTTTCTAGAAATTTCGATGTCGACACTTTGTTGACAAAACTGTTGAGACCTGTACCATTCGATAGGCCGTCCTAAGTCTAGTAATGCGTTTTATTATTGTACCTAGAAAATGTCTAGGTCTGGAGGAATAGGACTTAAAAGTGACACACTGAATGTCACGCGATATTGAACCTTATGCCATCGACATAAGGTCCATTCGTAACAATATATATATATATTGCTAGCATTTGCTTGTGACTTTACCTGTATTCATGGGCTGGTTGCATATAATTCACATCTTTTCGTTCATAGTTGCTTTACTACTTATCAGAATAAGACCACTGCAGTACCATTAGAAGGGCCTTGATATTCTGTTAGTTATGAGCTATAAATCTTGTCACCAAATTTAGTATACCGCCCTCTAGCGGATAATAAGTTCTATGTTAATATAAAATTAAAATAAATATACAGTGTTTGGTATCACGTGAAAGAGCTTCACGAGACTGAAGTATGCAATATTCACTATGTAGAGATAAATTTTCATGTTTGGAAAGGCGTAGTCACACGTTGTCAAGGTGCTACGGTAGGTAGGTATATGTAACGTGTGACTACGCCTTTCCAAACATGAAAATTTATCTCTACATAGTGAATATTGCATACTTCAGAAAAGTATTGTATGACATTATTGTCAATTTACAAGGAAGGCATCTTGGTAGAGTCTACTGTGTTCATTTACTTGCAACTACATTAGCAACTTTGTTCAGTTCAGTATTCTGAAAATCTTGTTTTATACTTTTTCAGCGTCGTTTTTTGTCGTAGTTGGGTTTTAGTTTTTTCTACTTTTTATTATAAATCAAAATAGTAGTCGTCATGTATAAATAAATTGCGACGTTGCCGTCTTTCAAGTTCGCGTGTACAGTGTGTTTCTTTTACATGTCAATTTAAAAGTTTTTATTGAATATTTTCATATTGAAAAAATTTTAAAACATTTTGTTTTCGAATGGAAATATTTTTTTTAGCATGTATGTATGCTATACTATTTCGGGTTAACGGGAACGCCCTCTGTTAGTTAACATACTATATATATTTTATATTATATTTGTCGTCCTCCGTGGCGCAACGGCCAGGTCATGATGAAAAACGATCTTTTCCTGATTAGCCTGGGTCTTGGATGTTTATCTATATATGTATCTTTTATAAATATAGTATCGTTGAGTTAGTATCCCATAACACAAGTCTCAAACTTACTTTGGGGCTAGCTGAATTAGTGTGATTTGTCCGTACATATTTATTTTATTTTATTTATTTATATAGCACTAGCTGTGCCCGCGACTTTGTTCGCGTGGTTGTCGAAAACAAAAAAACGTCGTTTAGATAAGAGTGGGCTTTATACATATATACTTTATTCAAGAAGGTGGTATAGTATTTTTTTGGACAATAAAGATCCTAACTTTGGTATAGTTGATTACGTTTCTCTATATACTATGTTAGCGGTGGAATTACCCGGAGCATATACAAATTCTACGCGAGATTGACGCTGTTCTACTGTTTCTGCTCGTCTTAGTTCATCTATTCTTTCCCTTTCAGATGCAAGATAACTTTTATTGTTTCTTTGTACACCTACATAGTAATGTCTAGCTATTTGTAATCTTTCTTCTCTTTGTGAGAGATATTCAGACTCGCGTGTCGCTCTCTGGGTCAGAGGACAGACGTGCTTGGCATTCCTCGATACTCTCTTGGAAGCGCAGATCTGTGGGCCGAGTTCTTTCGAGGGCGTGACGCTCTCGATCAGCTGATAGTCGCACTTCGAGTTCTTGGATGCTCTCTTGAGAGCGCAAAGTCGCGGTTCGAGTTCTTTGCGAACTTAAGCGCAACTCTTTTTCGGTGAAAGTCTCGGACTGTAGTGAGAGGGCATTACTCTCTCGAAAAGCTGACAGCCGTACTTCGCGTTCCTCGATGCTCTCTTGAAACCGCAAAGTTGCGGTCCGTGTTCTTTGTGAACTTAAACGTGACTCGGAGAAAGTTTCAGATTCCTGTGAAAGAGCGATGTGCTCACGGTTAGCAGATAACCGTGCTTCACGATCGTCTTCTGATTCCTAAGACCTACTAAGTCTCATCCTTTTCGATTTTCGGCTACATAGCGAAAGGTATGTTTTTCTTCTTTGAGGCATTTTCAAGGAAAATATCAAAGCAATAAACAAAACCAACAACACTTGTGACCGAATAGCTTGCAAATTTAAAAGAACGGTGCATCAAACAGTCTCATATGACAACAAATCGTCTGTTCGTGGTCGCGACTCAACGAAATGGCAACACTAACTGTAAAACGATTCGCAACTATTCAAACTCAGAAGTAAATACTACTTGTCTCAAATATCAAGGAGCATCTTTACTTCTTACTTTAAA
Source organism: Sesamia nonagrioides (assembly GCA_017933935.1). NCBI lineage: Eukaryota > Metazoa > Arthropoda > Insecta > Lepidoptera > Noctuidae > Sesamia > Sesamia nonagrioides. The sequence goes on along the minus strand of JADWQK010002002.1, from coordinate 389,760 downwards.
CCAGTGACCAAACGACACCAAAAAGCCCATACATATTTTTCGACCAATTTAGAACATTGATATTTTTCCAAGCAACCAAAGACCTTTTACGACACGCGTAAGAACTTTTAAGACACCCAACAAAACCCAATTTGTCATGTAAACACGGCCGCGGGTGATTGTCGCGCGGAAAATCTTAACTCCGCCATTCAGAAAATGACGCCATTAGCACAACGCCATTTAGCGGATTTGGATTTCAACTGAGGAGAGACTTTTCAAAAGGACTTATTTCTCTTTCAGAGTTTAAACAGAAATAAGCTCTTTCGCAAAGTCGCAAAGACTTATTTCTCTGTAGAGATCACATAGAAATAAGTCCTTTTGAAAAGTCACTCCTCAATTATCAACATTAGTTCTATTTTTAGCCTCAAGATGTCGTTGCAAGTACTAAACTGAATTGTGTGTTGTAATATTTTACTTCTTGAACTCACTAAATTAATCATATCTTTTGATAGAGTCATCCGATTTCGATGAAATAAAAACTAAGTTATACCTAAAGTTGCGTATAACTTTTATGTATAAAGATTGCATTGATGTATTATTTGCATTATGTATTATTATGTATAAAGATGCATTGAATTCGTAGATTTTACGTGATGCGCGCACAAACAAACAGACAAAAACTGCCGCGCGACAGCAGCCTTTGTGACTGTGATTCGTTGGTGGGAGACGTCCGACGTGACGGCACAGTGGTGACATGCGCGTGAGCTGCGTGTGGTACTGGAAAGTACTTAGATATTGCAACATTACTTTATTTTTCTAAAATAAAAGTAGCCTAAGTTACTCCTTATTACATAAGCTATCTGCCAGTGAAAGTCCCGTCCAAATCGGTCCAGCCGTTCCAGAGATTAGCCGGAACAAACAGACAGACAGACAGACAGACAAAAATTTTAAAAATATGTGTTTTGGTATGTGTACCGTATATACATTCCTATTCATGTAGTAGAAAGCGGTTATTTTAATATTACAATCAGACACTTCAATTTTATTTATTTGTATAGATTACCATAGCATTCATGATTTTTTAAATGATTCAGTAATTATCCATACTAATATTATAAATGCGAAAGTAACTCTGTCTGTCGGTCTGTCTGTCTGTCTGTCTGTCTGTCTGTTACGCTTTCCCGCTTAAACCTCTCAACCTATTTTGATGAAATTTGGCACAGACAATCTTTAGATCCTGAGAAGGAACATAGGCTACCTTTTATCCCGGAAAAATTTGATATTCCCGAGGGAAATCTAAAAAGCGCGATATAACCGAACTCCACGCGGGCGAAGCCGCGGGCGGAAAGCTAGTGATACTATATATCGTATCTTTTCTGTAATTACCTATTTTTTAATCCATACTTATATTATAAATGCGAAAGTAACTCTGTCTGTCTCTCTGTTACGCTTTCCCGCCTAAACATCTCAACCGATTTTGATGAAATTTGGCACAGACAATCTTTAGACCCTGAGAAAGAACATAGGATACCTTTTATCGCGGAAAAATTTGATATTCGAGGGAAATCTAAAATGCGCGATATAACCGAACTCCACGCGGGCGAAGCCGCGGGCGGAAAGCTAGTTATAAATAAAAAAGTATAACTGCCATTGTCGTAATTGTGGTCCCGTAGTAGTGAAGAACTTTAAATGCCTATATTATAAATTTTATCTAAATTTGAATTGTTTTAATATTGTTGTAAATCTTAATTGTGATAATTATAATATGAAATATTGATATGGTATTGGTTGACATGCTAAATAAATAATATGTTTTGTTAAATATTCTAGTAATTGTGTAATTAATGTAAATATTTGAATTTCATTTCAGAATCATATCATAGTAATATTATAAATGGAAAAGTGAGTTTCTTTGTTCCGCTTTCACGCCGTAACTACTGAACCGATTGCTTTGAAATTTTGTAGACGTAAAGATAGACGTCCGGATTAAATGATAGGGTACTTTTAACCTTTTTATCCCGGAAAAAATTGATATTCTCGAAGGAAATCTGAAAAGCACGATATAACCGAACTCCACGCGGGCGAAGCCGCGGGCGGAAAGCTAGTATCAAAATAAAACATCATATAAAATCACGTAAAGCGTCCAAGCGCAGCAATAAATGCAAAATCCAATAATTATACACAAAATCACTAAAAATACTTCGTTGCACTCGAAGTACTTAGTATCCAAGGGTGCGCGGAGCAAGAAGTGACACAGCTTCCTCTCACGAGCGCTGGCGCGCGACTGCCGGCAGTGCCGGCCACCCACACGTCCCACACCCGCGTCCCGCATAGAGCCGCTCTGAACCTCGTAAGAACTCATTTTTATTACTTCTCTTATTAAATATTTCATCAAATTTAAAATAAAACTATGATTCTATAGTTCTTACAGGTACACGTTATTGCGAGCACGAATATTTTAAAAAGGCCAAGCGCTTTAAGAGAAATATCGATTTAAAAGTTAAAAAACGTCGTGAAGAAATATTTTTGTTTTACGTAAATATAGGCCGTATAGAAAATAATAAACAATAAATATGTTATGCTTGAATGATGATGATAATGATAGGTATATTGATATGATCATAATATATTTTTTTCAACATTTTTGATCAAGGCATTCTGGAGAAATAAACTTTGAAAGATGAGCGTTTTTGGGCGCTCGCGGGTACCTATCACCTTAATAAACTAGTGCGCTTTACCATCAACGATTGCTTCACTGCTTACATCAGGGGCCCTAGCCAATGTAACATCGCTTCCTAGCGAAGCGAAATCGAATACTAAACCAACCAATGGCAGGAACGATTGACCACGTGATTTATCGCGTCGCGTGGTCAATCGTTCCCGCCATTGGTTGGTTTGGTATTCGATTTCGCTTCGCTATGAAGCGATGTTACTTTGGCTACAGGGCCAGGCGGGATTACGGTCAAGTGCTAGTTTATAATCTATATATATAAAAATGAATTGCTGTTCGTTAGTCTCGCTAAAACTCGAGAACGGCTGAACGGATTTATCTTATCTTGGTCTTGAATTATTCGTGGAGGTCTAGGGAAGGTTTAAAAGGTGAAAAAATTCAAATAACTGCCGGGAAAATCCTCAAAACAGCATTTTTCTATTTCCCATACAAACGTTTTCTAAATAAAATGGAGAGTCAATTTGTAATTTATTACCGCTGCATAAAGTTCAAATTCGCGTGCGCGTTAGAGGATCTAATATCGCGTTCTGAAACTCAACAAAAGTGAAAGTGAATCGCGAACGCGACAAAATTGCATAGTCTCAAAATACATATAGTACATAAATAGTGGTCGGCTTCGAGAAACTCAATTTTAGCTAACTTCAGTTGTTAATCTGTTAACCAGGGTAGCACAAAAGTGTAGGAGAAGTCGAAACAATGAAGCTCGGAGTTGCAAGGTACCAGGGTCGCAGAAAAGTGTAGGAGAAGTCGAAACAATGAAGCCTCATTCATCATCATTATTAATCTAATATTACATGAATAAAGTTTCATTTTGCCTACTTTGAGGAGTTGCAAGGTACCAGGGTCGCACAAAAGTGTAGAAGTCGAAACAATGAAGCTCCATTCATCATTAATAATCTAATAAATATTACATGGATGAAGTTCTATTTTGCCTACTTTGAGGAGTTGCAAGGTACCAGGGTCGCACAAAAGTGTAGAAGTCGAAACAATGAAGCTCCATTCATCATTAATCTATATATATAAAAATGAATTGCTGTTCGTTAGTCTCGCTAAAACTCGAGAACGGCTGAACGGATTTATCTTATCTTGGTCTTGAATTATTCGTGGAGGTCTAGGGAAGGTTTAAAAGGTGAAAAAATTCAAATAACTGCCGGGAAAGTCCTCAAAACAGCATTTTTCTATTTCCCATACAAACGTTTTCTAAATAAAATGGAGAGTCAATTTGTAATTTATTACCGCTGCATAAAGTTCAAATTCGCGTACGCGTTAGAGGATCTAATATCGCGTTCTGAAACTCAACAAAAGTGAAAGTGAATCGCGAACGCGACAAAATTGCATAGTCTCAAAATACATATAGTACATAAATAGTGGTCGACTTCGAGAAACTCAATTTTAGCTAACTTCAGTTGTTAATCTGTTAACCAGGGTAGCACAAAAGTGTAGGAGAAGTCGAAACAATGAAGCTCGGAGTTGCAAGGTACCAGGGTCGCAGAAAAGTGTAGGAGAAGTCGAAACAATGAAGCCTCATTCATCATCATTATTAATATAATATTACATGAATAAAGTTTCATTTTGCCTACTTTGAGGAGTTGCAAGGTACCAGGGTCGCACAAAAGTGTAGAAGTCGAAACAATGAAGCTCCATTCATCATTAATAATCTAATAAATATTACATGGATGAAGTTCTATTTTGCCTACTTTGAGGAGTTGCAAGGTACCAGGGTCGCACAAAAGTGTAGATAGAAGTCGAAACAATGAAGCTCCATTCATCATTAATAATCTAATAAATATTACATGGATGAAGTTCTATTTTGCCTACTTTGAAGAGTTGCAAGGTACCAGGGTCGCATAAAAGTGTAGAAGTCAAAACAATGAAGCTCATTCATCATTATTATCTATCTATCTGATATTACATGGATGAAGTTTTATTTTGCCTACTTTGAGGAGTTGCAAGGTACCAGGGTCGCACAAAAGTGTAGGAGAAGGCGAAACAATGAAGTTCATTCATACACACAGGAACGACGGGAACGGGGTAAAAAGGATATCCTATGTCCTTCTCCCAGTCCTTAGCTACCTCCCTACCAATTTTCAGCCAAATGGGTTCAGGCGTTCTTGAGTTATAAATAGTGTAATTAACTCGACTTTCTTTAATATATATATAGATTATCCTAATTTAAAAAGTAGTAAATAAGACCATGCCATATTGCCTTTAAGGCGGAACTTTATTGATAAAACTTTTATTTTAGTTTCCTTTTGGCCAGTAATATCATAATGTCCCATCAATGACCTCTGAGTTTGTTCCGGCGTTTCTTTTCAGAGCTAGATGCATTTATGCAAGGTGAAGGAAAACATCAGGAAACGTGGAATTTACGTCTGAAATCGCCAACCCGCATTGAGCAAGCGTGGTGATTACGCTCAACCGAAATGATGAGCTTCATTGTTTCGACTTCTCCTACACTTTTGTGTTACCCTAATTTAAAAAGTAAAAAATTGGATCATGTGATATTGCCTTCAAGGCGGAACAAAGTTCGCCGGGTCAGCTGCCACTTTCTTTGTAATTTTATAACTCAGGAACGGACTCACCTATCCAAACCAAATTTTTAGGCTTTGTTGTGACTAATTAGTAGATTGTTTGAAGTTTGAATAAAATCCGCCGAGCGGTTCTTCATTTATCACGTTTTCACAAATGAATTCAATGAACGGTGGATCATCATCTCATCTTCTATATATATAAAATTCAATGATAATTTCTTTGTATTTTTTTAAACAAACAAAACTGTGTAATGGCACCAGATTGACAGTGAAAAACTTATTGCGAAATTTAATTGAATCTACGATTTCAACTGGTATATCAAAAGGAGAAGTTTGTATGTTACGGAGTATCCCTATGAGCCCAATTGATATGCCATTTGAGTTCAAACGATTACAATATCCTGTGCGTTTATCATTAATGAATGAACTTCAGTGTTTCGGCTTCTCCTACATTTTTGTGCTACCCTGGTACCTTGCACCTCCTCAAAGTAGGCAAAATAAAATTTCGTCCATGTAATATTAGATTAATAATGATTAATGAGCTTCATTGTTTCGACTTCTCCTACACTTTTGTGCTACCCTGGTACCATACACCGTACATCTTTAAAAAAAAAAGTCTCACCCGTTGATGCATTCGGTTAAAGCAAGAAATCCATACTAATATTATAAATGCGAAAGTAACTGTCTGTCTGTCTGTCTGTCTGTTACGCTCTCCCGCTTAAACCTCTCAACCGATTTTGATGAAATTTGGCACAGACAATCTTTAGACCCTGAGAAAAAACATAGGCTACCTTTTGTCCCGGAAAAGTTTGATGTTCCCGAGGGAAATCTAAAAAGCGCGATATAACCGAACTCCACGCGGGCGAAGCCGCGGGCGGAAAGCTAGTATATATATAAAAAACAATTTACATCAGGCATTGGCCGCAATTCGCTCGTTCACAAACTTAGTTCTGTGCATATTTTTCTTTATATTTCATTAAGAAAAGGACAGAAGATAAAATCTTAGTTAAGACCTGTCAAATTAAACCACTGCTGGCGTAAATTGGCGTATTATGGTCGTATTTTCTGTCCTTTTCTTAATGAAATAGAAACACAAAGATGCACAGAACTTAGTTTGTGAACAAGCGAATCGGGGCCACAGACATTTTTTTTATGATGAATGTATGCAAAACATTGAAGTTTTGTAATACTTGATTAAAGTGTATTTAATATTTTGTGACTGTGATTAAGGGAAACCTAATGCAATAAAATAAACCATTATAAACCATAGTAATTAGTGAAATTAATTCGGTTTAATCTATGTATATTTACTATATTTCAAATCCTATTTTAATTTTTCAAATGTAAATCATTATGCAAACATTCTGTATATATTTCTATATGCTAGGCTAATTGGTGTGAGCGTAAGAAATATTTATTCATATTATTGTATACTTCATGTTCATTTAATATCGACTCACACTTTCCCATTTAATAATTTCATGTCATTTGACTCTATGACTTAGCAACGCAAAATAAACTCGTAATTTTATCAATGTTTTACTTAACTGTTGCAATAAGATGTCCATAAATTGTAACTAAGGACACAGGCGCGAAAATAAAGTGAAACAGAACTATAATTGTGGGTATAAAAGTCACCATAAACATTATCGCTTCTGTGCAATTAATCTATGTCAAATGCGTTTGCGTCTTTATCACACTCGCAAGAAATCCAATTAGCTCTCTCTTTTTTTACTTACTATGGCAACCTAAGCATCATTTGTAAGTATGTTTGACAAAATAATTGAAACTATATTATTTACTTATCTAGATATTTTGGAATAATTACTTATTGACTTTTGTTGGCGTTTCTAAAATAATTCCTGCATTTACGCATTACACAAAACGCCATTTTGAATGCGGAAAAGATTTTCCTAGCCACCAAGGACACACGCGAGATATTGGAATAATATATAATCTTTAAATATAATCTTTTCTTTTAATATAATCTTTTGTACGCTTCATTTTCAGTGCCCCAGTGACTTATCTACCTTAGTTTAATATTATATCAATGATTTTTTTAAGATACAACCCAATTGGGGCCATAGGTACACACGGCAACACATCAGGCTTATATGTTTTCAGTTTTATCTGACCTCGCATTGTAGCGGGTAGTATTCTGTAATCTGTGGTAGCGGTTTCTGTACAAATCAAAAGTCAGATTATACTGGCTATGTACAGCCTTGTGAATCTACCTAGCCTTAGGCTCACCTAGATATAGCTATATAGGTACGGACGACAGCAGGTCAAGCTACCCCAAAACGTCAGATATTCCCAATCAACCTTGATCGATTTAGAGATAAAGTTGAAAATCTATTAAGGAAATCTGACAGATTGTAGTAGCTTGATGTGCTGTCGTCTATACAATAAATTAGCGTTTTTCTGCACGTCAATCTACCATATGTATAGTATGTAGAACTAAGGTATCGTTCATGGAGGATGATGATTATGACGATGGAAGACTATAGCAAGTCAAACTACTCGAAACTGTCAAATATTACCAATCAATCTTGATCCTTAATACTTTGGAAATAAACTTAGAAATCTAATAAAGAAATATATTATATGACAGATTGTATTAAATTGATGTGCTGTCGACTGTACAATGTTCAAGGCACGTTGCAGTGCCGCTCGTTGCCTCGTTACGCGTCTACGTAATCAAAGGCCACTAGATGGATGATGAATACTTAGGTAACTACTTATGAATAGCAAACAAGTTTCCACCTTATTTCTATCAATAGTTATTATTATGCAATACCAGCTACTTATTTAAGGTGACCTTTATTATAAGCCTAAGTAGGTAGGTAGGTACTTGTGCTTCAGTAGACCTACCTACTGTGGATACGAATCGTTGTTTTAGCAGTCATTTACCTCTCCTAGGCAATCAATAACTTAGTATTTAGGCATACGTAATTGATCGCTAAGGAATCTTTTATGCAATTTATTTTCATAAACTCACAATTTATACATACAGGGTAATTGCGTAATACACTATAAGTTGCAATAGATTTAATTTTTTAAACATTCATTGCGTTATTTAAGTTATTGAGCAGATACATTTTCCGAACATTTGGAGCAATAAATTAGCAATTGGTTTCAATGATCAAACTCCATTGTTACTAATGTGGCGAACCATACTAATTGTTTATTAGTTCCCACGAGATCAACCAGCACACCACTAATGTGTAGATAGATCTATAGGGATAACAGTTTTTGAGAGTCAGATCGCTGACGACCAGTAGAGCTGACTCAAGCAAGAACATTAACCTCAAAGAGAATAATAATAATAGGGTAATTAATTAACCTAATTGTGTAAAACTCAATGGAATACTGTGTTTCCTGAGTGTTTCACCGCGATCCAACCACGTTGATGAAGAGGATGATGATATGGCTGTATCCGTGAGTCCCCAGTGCAACGAAAAATTGAGGAGCGCTTTGGAGGATGCTTTCCGTGAGTACCGATCTACTCCGCCTGAACTTAGACCACGTTTACCTCGATTGCCCATGCATAAAAAAAAAACAAGGCGCTGGTGTGTGCTCTAGACTCTCAGCTGTCTTATTACTTAAAAGACAGCAAAGATCTGACTGATACACATTCAATCTTGTACTGTGGAGCTGTTGCGATATGTCGTGTAGCTAATGTCAAATTCCCAGACAGCGACAGAGCCACACCACCAAAATCAGCTGTACCAGCTTGGCAGTGCAGGATTGAGCACTAGAGCTCTCTAACTAGCTTCAGGGAGGGCAATACACGCCCTAGAGTGATGCGCTTTATGAGGCGGGCGTTCTCGGGGACTGATACTAGTACTCGAGACTATTTGTTCCGCGTCACAGAGCGCATCGACTTTTTTTTAAGCAGAAGAAATATGCATGGGCAAACCGTATTCGTCGGTACAAGCGAAGAGTTGAGCGGTATTCTCAAAATCGCAATTTCCAAAGCGATGAAAGGCGGGTCTATAGAGCTTGGGAGCGATCAGACCAAGGTGTCACTGACACGTGCCTACCGGATGAAGATGCCACGTGTTGATTCTGGCGCAATATCTGGTCGGTGCCTGTCAGTCACACCGAAGGTAGTTGGACTAGGGTTGTTGAGCGATTGCGGGGCCTCCTGGCCAGCTACTTGGAGGACCGTGCTGTCCTCCTCGTAGACGGGGCTGGCCAGCTCCGTCGATACGCTGTTGGAGCCGGCGTTCCACAGGGGTCCGTTCTAGGGCCTCTTCTGTGGAACGTCGGTTATGACTGGCTCTTGCGGGGAACCCTCCTTCGAGGCACGGCGGGAAGTGAGGAGAGTGTCATCTGCATAGCAGATGACACTCTCCTCACTTCCCGCGGGAGCACCTTTCGGGAGGCGGCCAGTTTGGCGTCGGCGGGCGGATCCTTAGTGGCGGGAAGGATCCGCCGCCTGGGCTTGAGGGTGGCGCTGCACAAAACGGAGGCCGTGTTCTTTCACGGCCCCCGGCAGCGCCCCCCGCCTGACGCCCACATTTATGTGGAGGGGGTGAGGGTCGGGGTTGAGGCCCAGGTGAAATATCTGGGCCTCATCTTAGACAGCAGGTGGCGCTTCGGCCCGCACTTTAGCGGGCTGTCGTTGCGCCTGCTGAAGGCTGCGGGAGCCCTCTCATGGCTGATGCCAAACTTGGGAGGGCCCAGCATGCGGTGCCGGCGTCTATACGCCGGCGGCATACTGCGGAGTATGGCCCTTTATGGGGCCCCGATTTGGGCGGACTCCCTCCATAGGAGGGAGAACCTCACCGCCCTTCGGTCGCCCTAAAGGGCCATCGCCCAGCGGGCATCGCGGGCCTACCGCACGGTGGGCTTCGCAGCGGCGTGCGCTCTGGCGGGCACCCCGCCTTGGGAGCTCGAGGCGTGGGTGCTCGCCAGAGTGTACGAGTGGACGGCGGGGCGCAGGGCGTTGGGCGAGCGTCCGGCCCCAGAGATGAGGGAGGCCGTCCGGCGGGAGGCGAGGGTTGCACTTGTCCAGCATTGGACGCAGGACCTCGCCTCCGCCGTCTTCGGCCGCCGCACCCTCGACGCCATTGGGCCGGTCCTGGAGGACTGGCTCGACAGGCGTCGCGGGTTCCTCTCCTTCCGTCTGGTGCAGGTACTCTCCGGTCACGGCTGCTTCGGCAGGTACCTGCACCGGATAGGACGAGAGGAGACACCGTCGTGCTATAATACGGTTGTGGCGCGGCGAAGGACACGGCGGAACACACCCTCGCGGTGTGCCCGTCGTGGGCCGTGCCGGCCGCGCCGCGATCTTGTCACGGCGGTTGGAGAGGACCTCTCGCTGCCCGCCATCGTCAGAGCGATGGTGGGAAGCGAGGAGGCCTGGGCGTCGATGGCTTCCTTCTGCGAGGTCGTGATGTAGCAGAAGGAGGCCGCGGAGCGCGAGCGGGAGGAGGATCCCCTCGCTCCGGCGCTCCGCAGGCGGCGTAGATGCAGGAGAAGGCGGGATTTCGCCCGCTTTCTCCCCCCCTGAGGTGAGCGGCGGGCGTGAGGCACGAGAAGGTGCTGACGCCCGCCTTACATCGCTCACCACGCGGGAGCCACGGCCCCTCCCTAGGAGGGGCAATTGAGGGCCCGCCTTGCTAGGCGGGTTTCGCCGGCGGGGGAGAGGTAGCTCAGACTGCGCTAGTTTCCCACTCCCCCGCCACAATGGCGATGCCGGAGTGCCGCTGTGGGTTTAGTGGGTATTCCCGGCTTCGGCTGGGCGAGTCCCACACACGCCCTTCGGGGTACGGTGCTTAAAGGCATTCCCACAGCGTCAAAAAAAAAAAAGGGTTGTTGAGCGAGCCTGCGATCCAGTACCAGAAATGGGGGCTATTACCATCTGACCCCAAGATGTAGCTCGTGCAGTCCGTCCGTTTCCTAATTGGAAGTCTCCAGGGCTGGATGGGCTGCACAACTTTTGGATTAAATGGTTTTCCAGGTCGCACGCTCGCTTGGCATCTCAATTCCAGACTGCTTTAGAGTCCGGTTCGCTACCCCAGTTTCTAACAACTGGAGTAACCCACCTGCTCCATAAATCCGGTAGCATCGCGGAACCCAAAAATTATAGGCCGATCACGTGTTTACCCACGGTCTATAAAGTTCTTACATCCATTTTGAAATCTAAAATTAACACGCATATTGACAGCAACTCCATCATGTCTGCCTCTCAAAATGGATGTAGGAGCGGGTCCCGCGGTACTAAGGAGCTACTCCTCATTGATATGGCCATTAGCCAACAGGTTCGTCGTTCCCGAAAGGATCTGTCGACATGTTACATTATTGCTTTATCGGTAATTCGATACTGTATACTTTAGTAGGTAACGACTTATTACTTGAACTTACAGGGAAAAAATAATAATCTACAGACGCCAGCTGCAGATCAAGCTGCTCGACACCTTAATATTTTCCAAATGAATCTTGAACTTAATAGGTACTCCGTTAGAGTTGAAAATATATTAAAGACGACATTTAAGAAGTTTGATGTGCTAAAGTCTGTAAGTAGGTATCTAGTAGTTGTAGTTTGCAGGACATGGGTTTGTGTGGGATACCTATCACTAAAATAATAATCACGGATACATCAAAATTTAAGATAGACATTTTATTAGAATGTTTCAAGCATATACAAGATATAGTATACATATAAAAATCAACATTAGACAAGGGCTGTCCATTAATCATGCGAGGCTCGAAGGGGGGAGGGGCGTCCATAAAAAAAAACACGAAAAACCAGGGGGAAGGGGGGTGGTTATAATGTATCACTAGTATTTATTTTTTCGGCAAATGTGCGATACTAAACCGAAAAGGGTTTGGGCAAACGTATACAAATTCGAAAGCAGCTTGTAGTGTGACCTTGATTCACCTCGATTTTTCGAATTTCTTTCATTATTTTTATGTCAGTCCAAAACAACTTACAACCTTTCTATCTACCTCTTAAGACCATTATTGTAATTTATATAAAAAAAATAATATTCTTTGTAGGTACCTAGGTACTAAAAATACACGTGATATATGGGCGTAGCCTTGAACCTCATCATGTATCACCAAGGGGGTGGGGTGTTAAAAATGACAAAAAAACATCACATGATTAATGGACGGCCCCTAAGTCACAGGATAGGCTTACCCACATAAAATATTGTTGCCACACTACAAATAGGACTTTATGTACTTATATGAGTAGGTATACATACTATGAATATACAGACATTATATAAATTCATTATATTTAGGTTAAAAGACCCTAAATATATGTATATTACGTTCAGGCCAAAGTCCGTGTATATTATCAGTATGAGTTACCATGGAACTTTTACTAAAGTGTGTCATCTACACAATTAGAATTACCGACATTTATGTGACACAAAGACATATCTTTATAAAAGGTGAAACTGTCTGACTATCGACGCCGAAACTCCTGTGACTAGGAATGTGAAATTTTGCCCACAGGAATTATGAAAAGCCAACATACAAGGGCGCAAAAAGCAGAGATTTGGTTCGTATGAAAAATCATATTCCTTGACTTAATAATAAACTCAAAACTTGCGACGAATACCTATCCAAGTAAATTTTGAAGTAAGTCATATTTTTTTCTAAACTACAAAAGAAAATATATTCAAAACCAAAAAATACATTTTACACATAAAGATTCTAAATGGGCTGCCTTATCAGTTATAACTCCCGCAGATAAAGAAAAGATCTGTAAATGGCGTCCGCTCGCATGCGTTCTCACTCACTGTCTATCGCTGTCTATACTCACACAGTGAAGTAAGCGCTGCAAAAAAAAATCATCGATCAGGAATTCAGGATTCGCTTTCCAAGCTACTTTGATGCACTCCGACTTATCGTTAATTTCTTTCCGCTAAAGTCTTTGTTATTTTGTTGAGTTTGAACAATCAAACTCAACAAAAACAACAATAAAACCAAACAACAACAAACAAGTAAAATGTCAAATTTAAGTTGTAAATAGCAATATTCACAACGTAAATTTGACATTTTTCTATCTTAGTCTTTTGTTTGTGATTGAACAATGGCATGTTTTGTCAACCGTACCATAAGTATCCGCCGCCATTTTCAGATCGTTTCTTTATCTGCGCGGGTTATATGCTATCTTTAGTGTAATGGGCCAAGAAGACTGTCTCCAAGTGCCATATTAACGACAGGCTAGGTACTGTAATACGGATACCTACACACTAATAACAAGTACATCTAACAAATAAGAGTATTACTTAAACTACGAGAAAATAAGAATACCATTTTTACTTTAAACTTCATTTGAGCTGTGAGTGTTTATTTTATAGGTGGACTATTGCCCGTACATGTACTGTTTTCGCATCCAGTTTTAAATGATTTTTTTTTTTTGAGTCGATATGTGAAATAGCGGTGAAGGCTGTATTCGATCTTGACAACGAGGATTCTAGCTCTTCGTGACAGAATAATAAACACAAGTATTCGAAGCGTTTTGTTTTCTAATATTGGATCATGTTAATTGCAAAGTCTCCATCAGGTCTCCCCAAATATTTAACTTCTTCTGATTATATCTTCTTAGATGAGAGATATTTTAGTAGTCTTAAGCTTCTTTTGTATGTCTACTTGAGTTACTAAACCCTTGTCTTAATGCCGAAAAGAATAGAAAATCCGTTTATCTATATGGGAAAGAAAACGCAAAGCTAATTGCAGATGTCGCTGATGGCGGTTGACTCATAACAATGGGGAAGAAAACTGACAAATCTCGCCACTAGAGGCGCTGATATCGTTTGACCCAAATAAACTGTCAAACCCATTGTAATTTGTTCGAGTTCACGTTGTTTATAAAAAATATGCCGCGTTGTGTAGCAATTTGTTGCAATAATAATGGAAATCATTCTTTCCCTAAAGATACCTATGCATTTCAATTTAGAACAGAATATATAAATAGATTTCACTAAAGATTATGTTGATGTCTCTATAGTCTATAGCTTTCTGGGGGTGGTACATCAATTTTTTTTTTCTCTTGAAGTTCTTGTTCTTGAGGAAGTAAAGAAGTAAAAATTTCGGTAATACGATTCAAGTCTGGGTAATAATTTTAGGTTAATAGGGTTGAAACTTTCAAAATACGGCAACAATAAGTACATTAATATTTACTTAAATATAACTAAAGAAACATTAAACCTAATACAAAATTATTAATGTAACTTAAAACACTAATAAGTCTGCATTCAGTTTAAAGTCTGGGCATTGTTATTTGCCTGGTAATTAGATCAGCTTGTCGTTCTTTTACTGAAGCTCCTCTAGTCTTTTAACTCCTTATTTAACTTGAAACAGTCCATGTACGATACATTGCTCTGCTTTACCTAATCAAAACTCGTCAAACACAAAAAAAAAAAAACTCAACATAAGACATGATACGACTGACAGCTAATTGTTATGAGTCAAACTCCATCAGCGACATCTGCAAATAGCTTTGCGTTTTCTTCCCCATTAGCTGTCAGTCGTATCATGGTATACGTAGTTTTTTTTTGTGTTTGACGAGGTTTTTTAAGTAAAGCAGAGCAATGTATTGTACATGGAATGTTTCTAAGTTAAAACAGGGGTTGAAGTCTAGAGGAACTTCAGTAAAATGACGAAAAGCTGATCTAATTTCCAGGCAAGTAACAATGTCGAAATTTTGAACTGAATGCAGACTTATTAGTGTTTTAAGTTATATTAATTTTGTATTGTTTGAGGTTTAATGTTTCTTTAGTTATATTTAAGTTAATATTAATGTACTTATTATTGACATATTTTGAAATTCTTCAACACTACTAACCTGAAATCATTTTTGAGATTTGAATCATATGACCGGAATTTTAACTACGTGGTTCTTCAAGAAGAAATCTAAGAGAAATAATTTGATGTACCACCCCCAGAAAGCTATAGAGACATCAACATAATCCTTATTGAAGTCTATTTATATATTCTATTCTAAATTGAAATGCATATCATTAGGGAAAGAGCAATTTCCATTATTATTGCAACCAATGGGGAAGAAAACGCAAAGCTATTTGCAGATGTCGCTGATGGCGTTTGACTCATAACAATTAGCTGTCAGTCGTATCACGTTTTATGTTGAGGTTTTTTTTTGTGTTTGATGAGTTTTTTTAGGAAAAGCAGAGCAATGTATTGTACATGGGCTGTTTCAAGTTAAAAAAGGAGTTAAAAGTCTAGAGGAGCTTCAGTAAAAGGACGAAATGCTGATCTAATTACCAGGCAAATAACAATGCCCAGACTTTAAACTGAATGCAGACTTGTTAGTGTTTTAAGTTACATTAATTTTGTATTAGGTTTAAAGTTTCTTTAGTTATATTTAAGTAAATATTAATGTTAAGTACATTAATATTTACTTTATTGCCATAGTTTGAAAGTTTCAACCCTATTAACCTAAAATTATTAATATAACCTAATATTAGGTATCCAGACTTGAATCGTATGACCGGAATTTTAACTTCGAGGTTCCTCAAGAACTAGAAATTCAAGAGAAAAAATTGATTTACCGCCTCCAGAAAGCTATAGAGACATCAACATAATCTTTATTGAAATCTATTTATATATTCTGTTCTAAATTGACATGCATATCTTTAGGAAAAGAGTGATTTCCATTATTATTGCAACAAATTGCTACACAACGCGGCATATTTTTTACATTTTTATAAACAACGTAAAGTCGAACAAATTACAATGGGTTTTGACAGTTTATTTGGGTCAAACGATATCAGCGCCTCTAGTGGCAAGATTTGTTAGTTTTCTTCCCCATTGTTACACAACGCGACGAATTTTTTACATTTTTATAAACAACTTAAACTCCAACAATTTACAATGGGTTTTGATAGTTTATTTGGGTCAAACGATATCAGCGCCTCTAGTGGCGAGATTTGTCAGTTTTCTTCCCCATTGGGGAGACCGACTTCTTCTCGCTGGGTCAACAATACGAATAAAACGATCCACACTAGCTCAAGTCATGCCTTTGTCCAGCAATCGCATAATAAATAAATGAAAGTAAAATAAACGGATAAAGCTAAATGGACACGGCGTATTTTTTTCTTTCGTTATAGGTATAATTTAGTGCATAGTTCACATACAACCATTATGATACCAGATTTATTTATAGCCAAATTGCAATCAATTATTGTTTATTAGCATAAATCAATCGTCCTATGTTACAAGCACTTTAGCATTTAAAGGCTAAGACAAAAAATACAATAATATTTTTAAAGCTTACGCGCTACGTAGTTCAATCTAAGTACTGCATATACGTTATCGCAATTTTTGAACTTATTTTTCTATTGATCTTCGCCTACGCTACTCATTAGAGCGACCGGAACACGTGTACCTAGTGAGTTCGCTCGCTACACACGACGCGACGGCACAAAATATTTAGATTTAATGATATGTTAGCTGTTAGTTGGATATCGACAAGTCTACCGACTAATCCAGTATGACAATTAAAAAAGTTTTGAAATAATAACGACAAAATTATTATTTTACGATATGATCTAAAAGAGGTCATGGTATGTTTGACCTTTTGTAATTATATATATTTTATTTCAGGAGGAAGGCATATTTAGTTAAACAGGGAAGGCAAATAAACTGGGCAAAATTGTTAATGAACCCAAACATATGTGATCATTAAAGTCTTAGGAAAAGATTCTTTTATAAGTAAACAAAGTTAAATGGATAAAAACTGTTGGTTCAAAGACTACTTACTACCTACACAAATTGCCCCTTTTGTTAAAAAAATATAATTTTCTTTAATTAACAGCAGCCAATACTAATATGGCTACGTCTACACGGGGCGAGCGAGCTGCCAGCTGCATGGTGATGACGCCGCCGGTGGCCACCAGTCTGGCTCTGACAAGCACAAGCGTACCTCCACGCCAAATACCGCAACCGCGGATTTCTTTAACTGAATCTCCTGTGATGGCTGCTTTTGGCAACCCTAAGTGTTCACAAACAGCGTTAGCTGCCTCTCCTAAGTCGGTTTGAGATAATCCAAATGTGTCTGCAACTTCCTCGGCAGTATCAGCAGCTCTATTCCAACTTACTATCCAGTCATCAGGTGCAGCACGTGACCTGAATTGTTCAGCAAAACCGACTTCGAATTCTTCCAATGGATAATTATCGCCATAGCCTTCTCCTGAATCTGGCAGTCCGGTTGTGGGATCACAGTCACGAACCACAAACTCCAGCATCGCTCCAAAACTAGCTAAAGTATCAAGCGGGGTTTTAGGGAACTCAAGGAGGCAAAAGATACTGCCCTGTTTATCATACGGCAGTTGTTGACATGGCACTTCAGTAATTATTTTATAACCGGCTGCAACTTCTAACCGGATATGAACATCTTCAAGAAGTTGATCACTCAAAGTATTCAAACATACAAACTGCAAGATCATATGCTGTGCAAAAATATGTTTGACACATTGAACCCGATATTCAGTTTCAGCTTCAGTCAAATCAATAGGCTCACTTGTTTTGAAAATGGGTCCAAGTTTGTCAATGCCGGGCACAACTTTTAACTGATCAGCATATTGCTCCTCAAGTGAGATAGGTGGCGCTCTTGTTTCAATTTCAACTGGAGCTTCTTGCGGTTCCTGCGACTCTTCCGCCATTGTAGGGACAGTCGCAATATTAAAAGTCTCTGATGCTTCATCAGAGGCCAAATGATGGAACAGTGCCCTCTCTAGAAGTACAGGGTTAGGTATAGGGACGTTAATAATATAATCATTAATAAGTTGCGCATCACCAGAATCCAAAATTGCGCTATAATAAATGGCGCGATCGCGTACTTCATCATCATCATCTAATTGACATCTGGTCAAAAGGACCCGTATATTTGGCAGTAATTCGGGGCGAGCTGCGCCGAAACGAGCAACGGCAGAAACAGCAGCAGCCCGTACTGGACCCGACTCTAAAATAACTCTGTTGTATATGTACCGAATATACCTGGATGGTTGACGAGCCTTTGGTCCTTCACGTCCCAGAATATGTAATATGCGAACGGCTAGTGACGCATGTTCACAGTCTTCAATAAATTCACAAAGATGAGCCAAGCCTGTCTCTTTAGCATCTGGATTTTCTTCCACAAGAGCAATAATGGCATCAGCAATAGCAGTCTTATACTGCAGGCCACCTTCATCTCGGAGCATACCAGCCAGGAAAGCGGCCAGTGAGGGATGTTTACGTGGGTACTTAGAACAAAGGCGCCTGATAGCACGTACTACAACTATTTTAAATTCATCAGAAATTTCAGACATGAAGCTGGAAATTTGTTTCATTAAACGATCAATCGAGCTTTCTGCGCCAGTAGCTAGAAGAGTTGTAACAGCCAATGTGGCTACAGAGCGATTCGGATCCGATATGAGATTTTCCAGATCAACTGCACAGGCTGCTACAGCACTAGGATGTTTTGCAGTTAGTTTTGCTAACGTGCGTGCGCCTGCTAGTCGCAAAGTTGCCTTGGAGGAGCCACAAAATATTTGGAGCACAGAGACAGCTTGGGCAAGATCACGAGCAGATTTTCTTAAGTTTACAATTGCATGTGCAGCTTCATAAACCACTATCTCAGATTTATGACGTAAACAAGACTCAATGAAATCAACATATGGTTCAGAAGCATCGCTTTGGTCCTCTTCAGCTAATCTTGCAGCATGACGAATTAGGAGGCAGAGTGCATACGGAGAGCGTAGCGGTGACCGAGCCAATTTCGTAACCAGCTTAACTGTAGAGAGGCGATCGTTGCGTCGGGCTCCAGCAACTACAGCTAACGCATGGTATGACACCATTGCATTATCCGATGTGATGACCCCCTGAAAATAGAAAGAGTAAGACATAAACATTATGTTATACAAGGAACAAAAAAAAAAGTGGTTTATAATTAAAATTAACTAAACTATAAGGCCAAATCCAGAAATACAGCAAGGAGCTTCACAAGTTATACTGCTGTCACGCTTAGTAAGTAACGTAGCTTAAATCATATGTGATCTGCCTATTTAATTATTCCTTGTTGGTTCACTGATGAGCAATATTTAAGCTTTCTACTAGGTGATTCACAAAGGGACTAATGATATAAAAGTAAATTGTAATCGCATGTTTTCACTAGAAATGAAATGAAATCGTTTATTAAGCAAGTAGGATCACTGATCACTTTTACACGTCATGTTTATTTTTTATTTTATTTTATTAACTAGATGAAGCCGGCATTTCCTAACTGACTACCTCTGAGAAGAAATAGCCGAAACAAACTCAGGAATCATCGTCTTTTTTCAAGTCCAGACATTAAAAATGAAAATGTTTACAATAATTTACCTTATAATTACGCATATTGCTTAATAACAATGCTTAACAGAGCGAGCAGCTTTGTCCCAAGCTTTTTTGTCTTCTAAATAATCTGTGATTTTATAATACCCCTTTTTACAAAGTTTGGCCTTTATATGGTTCTTAAATCGTTTAATGGGTAAGTTTCGAATGTCCATGGGAAGCTTGTTGTAAAAGTGTATACATTGACCCATGAACGAATTGCCTACTCTGTGGAGACGAGTGTGATGTACAGCAAGATTGTGTTTGTTCCTGGTATTTATATTATGAATATCGCTTATTTTCTTAAAATTCGAGATATTTTTATGAACATACATAAGATTTTCAAATATATATTTTGAAGCTACAGTCAGAATGTTTACCTCTCTGAACTTTTCTCTAAGAGAATCTCTAGGACCAAGGTTGTAAATGGCTCGAACAGCCCTCTTCTGTAAAACAAAGATGGTATTGATGTCCGCACAAGTTCCCCAGAGAAGAATCCCATAAGTCATAAGACTATGAAAATAACTAAAATAAACAATTCTGGCTGTATCCACATCAGTTATCTGCCTAATTTTCTTAACAGCAAAGGCGGCAGAACTGAGTCTACCCGACAGCTTCTCAATGTGAGGACCCCATTGTAACTTGGCGTCAATAGTTAATCCAAGAAAAACTGTCGACTCGACTGGGATCAAGTCTACTCCATTCAGTTGAACATTGGTACTTAGCTGCCTGACATTTGGCGTAGAAAATTTAATGACTTTAGTTTTTTTTTTCATTTAAAAGAAGGTTATTTACATTAAACCAATGGACAACTTTAGACAGTGCATTGTTAACTTCGTCAAAATTTGTTAGCTGACGCTTGACTTTAAAAATAAGAGAAGTGTCATCCGCGAACAATACTATTTTGTGATTATCCCTCACGTGATGAGGTAAGTCATTAATATAAATTAAAAACAAGAATGGACCTAGAATTGAGCCCTGCGGAACGCCCATGATGACCACAGATCCTGCAGATCTCTTGCCATTAACATCAACCCCCTGAATTCGATTATTCAGATAAGAAGTCAGAAGGTCGAGAGCTCTGTCCCTTAAACCATAATGGTACAATTTCCTAATAAGAGTATCATGATGTACGCAATCAAAGGCCTTGGACAAATCACAAAAAATACCAAGAGCATCTTGCGATTCCTCCCAGGCCCCAAATATGTTCTTTAGCAACGCCACGCCCGCATCTGTAGTTGAACGACCCTTTGTAAAACCAAATTGTTTCACGTGCAATAAATTGTGTAAGTTAATGTGCCTCAACAACTGCTTCAAAATTAATTTTTCAAAAATTTTGCTCAAAGTTGGTAATATCGATATTGGCCGAAAATTCGTGGGATCAGTTGTACTACTAGATTTGAACAGTGGAATTACTTTGCTTAGTTTCATCAAATCAGGAAATACACCAGATGTGACACAAGAATTAAAAACAATTGCTAAGAAAGGTGCGATAACATCTATAATTATTGAAGCTACAGTGTATACTGACAAACCCCAATGATCGGGTTTTTTTTACTTTAAGATCCTTAAAAGATTCTATAATGTCTTAAGCAGTCACAAATGTAAATTCAAAGTGACTGTCACATTCTGGAACACATTCTTTTAGTATGGCATAAGTAGAAGTGGAGGAAGAACACAAAGTTTTTGTTGTCATTATTGGAATATTAGTAAAAAAATTCTCAAACTCAGTTGCTACCTCCAAGTCCACCTTTATATCTTCATCGTTAATTTTAAGATGGAAATCGCGATTTTGTACTTTGGTTCTTCCAGTTTCAGAATTTATAATTCCCCAAGTTGTTTTGATTCTATTGCAAGAAGATTTTACTTTATTTTTAATGTGTATGGCTTTTGCTGAGGAACAGGCTCTTTTAAAAGTTTTTGAATAATTTTTAACAAATTCTTGAAAAGTTTCATCATGGTTAAATGTTTTTTCCTGATACAATTCATACATTTTTTCCCTGCTTTTATAAATACCTGGGGTTGCCCAGTCACTAAATAGAATACGGTCGCTAACAGGCAATGTTTTTCTTTTTTGTGAAAACTTTCATAAATTCATAATTAATGAGGTTAAATAGTATACTATACGCATGATCCGGATTGGTGTGATAAGGCAAGTCCGGTAGCTTTTCAATTAAATTATTTTTAAATTGTCCTAAACGATTTTCATTTATAGGAACAAAACTCACAAGTTTTCTTTGAGCTCTGACTTCACGTTTCTGAGTAAAAATAACTAACTGGCCACAGTGATCAGAGTCTAACTCGTTTATAATTAAATGGTCAGAAGGTCTTAAGTTAGTAAAGATGTTGTCTAAACAGGTGGCACTCGTGGCAGTTATTCTACTCGGCTCAAAGAATCTTGCATACAAGTTATAAGACTTGAATAATGACATAAATTTATTAACTGTAGCTGATTTCTCTAGAACATTAATGTTGAAGTCTCCACAAACGACAACTGTTTTGTTACTGTGACAAGTCTTTAATAAAACTTCCTCCATATATTTCTCAAAAATATCATAGGAAGCACATGGGGGCCTGTAGACACTTATTACAATGAACCGCTCAAGCTCGATGCAAGCAATTTCAATAACTCGCTCAACAGAGAGGCTTACAATATCAGTCCGTTCTTTATATTTGAAATTGTTACGAACAATTATTAGGGAGCCACCCCTTATCATATTCACTCTGCTGAACGAGCTAGCAATCAGATAGTTATTAAAGCTGAACATGAACTGATGGGCTTTTAACCAATGTTCAGTAAGACAAACAATATCAATGTAATTACAGTTCATGTTTTTTCATTCCCTGTATATTTTGAAAATTATTTATTTCATGTTCATTCCCTGTATATTTTGATGAACAATTTTAAGATTATTATTACGTATTTTATTTTGAAAATTATTTGATGGGTGCGATATTAATACATCTTGGTTGACGTTTATGCTAGAGTTTAACTCTGTTGTCTCAATGTCCCTTGATAATGGGTACAAGTCTAACTTGGTATTTAAAATAGTGCTAGAGGTTAACTCTATTGTCTCAAGTTGTAATTTAAATAGCTTGGAACATATTCCAAGCTCTGCTCATTACCACTAAGTGTATTACTTAACTGCTCAATAGAAGCAGTATAGTTAGCAAAGCTAGCTCGCTAGTTCTAATATTAATCAGATTTTGAGAAAAGCATACTAACACCAACAAAATCGCATTGGCGAAACAGCTTAGACCTCTGTTATACGAAGTCCTTTAAAATTCCTATATGGGATCTGAAGGTGTGTGTACCGACATACATATCTCTGGATAATAAGCAGCATGCATACAGATGACAAGTCAAACTTAAACTGAGAAAGTATTGAATCAAAGAAATGAGCCATGACTCCATAGTTAGAGTTAATTAGCCAGCTAGAATATGTATTCTAGCTATCATAGTATCATGTAAGAAAGACGCAGTTAAACAGAAAGGACTTACTCGAACCACAATAGTTATGTTGTGGTTAATAATCACATTTGCAACAATAAGAAGAGTTATTTGGTTTATTTCTAAAAAGATAAGAAGCATTTGCTTTTGGAAGACAGAAATTATTAATTAAAATTATTAATGAGTGTGCTAAAAATCAGACATTGCTCAGCCATTATAGTTTGATAAGGTAACATATTTGCATTTATAATATTAAAAAGGATAAGATAGTACTGAAGAAGTTAAATCAATCTGCAAGTGAAAGTGAAATATATTTGGCATAGTTTTTAAAACATTAGCAACATAATAATGTATTTGCAACATTAATAACAACAAAAATACAACACACATATTTGCTTATACAATAGTATGACAAGCAGTAGCACCCGGCAAATAGTTATGGAATTTCATTAAATTGGATAATTTAGTTAGAGTCTATACTTCTCGTCTACAACATTATGATAGTATGGAACATAATACATTTTTCATGAAATCTATATTTGCTTAATGTGTCTTAGTAAATGGGAAGATTTTTATGTTGTGTGTATATATACAATATGTAAAGAAAACCCTGTCCGATCCGTGAAGGCATTGTTAGGTATCGATAACTGATTCTACTAATGCCCACAAAGACAGCCAAAACTTAAAAAAAAATCCCCCTAAAAAAATGAATATTATTTCGCAAAAAGAGGTAACTTAATACATGTGCGGTAAACAACCCCATTCGCGGCGGCGGGGGGCAGGGCACGCGGCACCAGTGACGTGGTCGCGTCGCTATTCGCATATAATAATACCAGTGTTGTCACTTTTTTAAAAATTACCAAATTTCGGGGAAATTGGAATTAATTCCCGGGAAAAAGGGATTATTTCAAAATTCATTAGTATTGTTACTATGATGATTATGTAAAATTTTATATTATATTTGGTCAAGTGTTTACCTAACCTTTATTATCCTTATGGGTCGGACAGGGTTTTCTTTACATATTGTATATATATACAACGTGTAACAAAAAGGGTATATACATACCAAGGGCATGGCATCTTTAGATGATATCAAACGATATCGGAAGGGTTTCAACTCAAAATAAAATACTCAAAAAATTGGTACCAAATTTTCGGTTTCGTGTTTCTTAAAATCAAATCATAACAAACGTGGCAGCACACTACATACATTAATAACTAGTCGTTACCCGTCACGTTACTTGCCAAAATCCAACAAATGTCTTCAATATCTCTATGCGACTGTTATGATAGTAGCCTATCACAGGCGGTTTTTTTCCTCATAACTTCCTAACATAAAGAGATAGGATTAAAAAACCCTTCCTATATCGTTTGATATCATGTAAAGATGCCGTGCCTTTGCTATGTATATACCCTTTATGTTACACGTGTATATATATTATATATATTTGATCAGAATTAATGAATCCATTAAAGAACTAAATAATATTAACAATAATCTAATAAGATTATCTTTGGTATTTTTTTGTAAAAACAGGTGAAGTAAACTAACTAAAATCTGCTATCAACTTAAAATTTACAGACTATATACTGCATTCGCATAGCTTTGGATAAAAGATGTAGTATATAGAAATAGAGAAGCACAACATCTAATTGGGTTGCATCAAGACTTTTTGAATGAATTATTTTTAATCAAAATTTTAACATATATTAGGTAATAATGATAACAAATTTTAAAGAATAACAAAAATCAGCAGAAGCAGTTAAGATAATGATCGCAAGTATCAACACATTAATGACAATCACACACAGCTACGTATTTTAGCAGAAGCTATTATAACCCCAGGAAACTAGAAAATCCACCTACTACAATGTATGACCAGCCCCCTAATCAGCGAACACATTATTGTCCAATGATTGCAATTAGTTGGGATCGTTTGGACCGAACGAACCAATGGGCGGTCTGAACGATCCCAATTGAGGCCAACAAGTCGCAATCATTTGACAAAAATGTGTTCGCCGATTAGGGGGCAGAATAGGAAACATTTCAGATTTGGTAGCCTTATAATAAATTAATGTAAAGTCATCATCATCCCAGCGTTAATCCCAGTCGCATCCGAAGCCTTTTTCAGCTTTGGAGTCTGGGGTCTGCTTTACCAGTCCAACTGCTGATATGGCTAAACTTCGACATTTTCCGTGAAGCGACTGCCGTCTGACCTCCACAACCCGAAGGCGACATCGAAGCATTGCAGTTAGACCAATTGTTGATTTTTTGAGGGCTACAACAACCCGTAACGACTGCCACTAGATGTTCGTATGGCAACCGGACCAACGGCTTAACGTGCTTTCCGAGGCACGACCAGACCAGTGCAAATATTCATATTCATGCATACAAATAGTTGCACTGTGCGGGGATCGAACCCGCGCCACCTTGCGCAGCGGCCGCGTCCGCTACCGCTACGCCACGGAGGCTGTCCTATAAATATATAATTACTAATAAATTAATGTAAAGTGTTCCAGATATTAACCACCCCTGACTCTTTAAGGTTCTTAACCCGGCGAGCGTAAGGTTAATATTTGTTACATCAAGCGTAAGGTGGGTGAAATTAACCCATATAGTGCAACAGATCTTTTAATGTGTTCTCTATGTTTTATATATGTTTTTATTCACTAATTTTATTATTTAACAATCCGAGGATTGGTTGAGAGGGAAAAATAAACCACTGCCAACTACTTTACTACAGTATAAAGATTATCTTGTTTATTTTTGTGTACTTGCACATTGAAGTTCGAGGTTGTTGGAACGGGCTTGTTGTTCCAGGTAATTTAAGTGGCGGCATAGGTCTGCCATTGAATGTTTAACATTATTATTTTCCTTACTTACCTCCCTCCGCGCAGCTACTAAGGCGCACAAATCATTTTGATGTACCAGACAAAAATATCAAACGATTTATTACAGGCTGGGTGATTTTCACCCAGCCTTACTATTATTTTATTCATTTATTAAAATTTTGTGCTAGTAGTTCAAGTAAAAACTAAACAATGTATATAATTAAAAGCTTCATAAATGGAGATGTAATGTAGTTCAAATGAATTGATATCAAGTATATAGGTTGATTAGTTCAGCATAAATCTTAATTGTAACAAGGCACAATATACATACTATAAACTTTTATTACAACATTTACCCAAAAACTACCTTTTTAACTTCTGTCTTATGCTTTTGTGAATGGAGTACAATATAACATCAAATAAGTTGAGTAAGCAATGTTGAAATCCGCAACCCCAGCACACCGCAGTGCAGCGTGCTGGGCCCATAACCTGTTGATGTTCTTGGTAGTCGATAGATATAAAGAGAAATAACTGCTTTGTAAATTCATAACATCTGCTTTATATTAACCCATTTTCAATAAACAAACCACATACTATAACACAAACACTCAGGGTTAAATTTACATGAACAATAAATTATAATTTTATCAAAACAAAAACATGCCTCTACAACAAAAACTCAATGAAGTGTGTCATGAAAATTTTCTACAGTCAAAAATAACAAAAGCCTCAATTCCAATTTGAAACAATCACCATTACTTTCATAGACAACAATAAAACCTTCATATAAAATTCCATTCTACAACAAGAAATAGTTGAATCAATAGCAGAGTAGAATTGACATCAGTGACAAAGGTAAACAATGGTATAAGTATTAAATTCATCTTGATCATTATGGCTTAAGTTAATGTATGATTTGTTTAATTACCTGAGCCTCCATCACCCAACGACGAACAAGATCTGGCACAGTAGCTGATAAGTGAAGAGCAGAAACAAGAGCCGCGGAGCTCACTGCAGGGTTCTTATCCACAATAGCTTGTTTCATGTACCGCTCAATTGCTTGCAACATGGTGCTGTCAGTTATAGTGCACAGTGCACGAATAGCAGCAGCTCTATATAAGTCTTCCTTGCCTGTCATATCTTTAGTGAGGGAGGAAGTCACTATAATCACATCTTGAGCCATAGTACTGAGTTCTTTGATGGTCAGGTAAACCAGCCGGCGTAACACCACGTCCTTCGATTGAAACAGCTTTGTAGTAGCGAAAAATATATCGGTAGCTTCTTGTGTAGTCAATTTCTCTCCATGATTTAGCAAATACAGGATCTTCGTAAGAATATGTATGCATTTTTTGGGATTAACTGGTGTCGAGTTAAAATATCTTGCCTCTTGTAACAAGGTAGTCTTATCCAGATTTTGAAATGTGCTCCCAGTATCCTCGTCTTCCTTTTTGTCACGGCGACTCATTGTAGAATAGGTATTTGATATATGATTTCAACACAATAATGTTTCCAACAGTGGAAAAGTTGAAGATTTTATTAGACGGCACCCGACAGCAGACAGGCGACAGTAACCACGTCAATACGTCAGTCGCAGTGTTGCCAGAAGACAAAGTCTGTAGAGCACTAAAAGCGGTGAGAATTGCACTATAAATATCTTTATATATATAATTCTGCTGTACGTGTGTATGTCATTGAAGTCCTCCTAAACGGCTTGACCGATTTTAATGAATTTTTCTGTATACGTTTGAGTGGTGACTTGGATGGTTTAGATTCACAAATCAGCCCGGCAGATGGCGCTGATCGCTTAAAGAAGCATGTGATCTCGGAAACGGCCCTAACGATTTCGCTGAAATTTAATATGTGGGGGTTTTCGGGGACGAGAAATCGATCTAGCTCAGTCTTATGTCTGGGGAAGCGAATGTTTTCGAGTTTTCGCTTTCGCAATATTTCACGCATAATATGGGCACTAATTTCGCGTGGCTTGACATAGCGGCTGTAGCGTAGTTGATAGTGGTATGGTCTACTCGCGATGGCTGGTGTTTCTCGGTTCAAACCCGGCCAATCAGGAGTTTTTTTTTTGTTTTTAGACAAGTTTATAGTTTTTTTTAATTTTTGTAGTTACTTAAAAAGAAAATTGCACATAAGAACTAAAAGGGGAAAAAATAAAAAAAAATATGTTATTTTTTTTTATTTAACTAACATTGTACTTATGAACTAAAAGAGAAAAAGTAAATAGAAATAAATAAATATTTAAGATTTTTTATTTAACTTAAAGAGACTGAAACAAGAACTCTAGGGTTTGGAGAGGCATGATATCTTTGTTACAAATGTAGATGATAATGCTTTCCATGGGTATATTCCTAAATCTGCTGTACGTGTGTACGTCACTGAATTCCTCCTAAAGGGCTGGTCTGATTTGAATGAAGTCTATGTATATAAATGAAAGTCGTGTTAGTTACTCTATTTATAACTCAAGAACCGCTTAAGCAGTATGGCTCAAAATAGTTAGGGAGGTAGATAAGAACTGGGAGAAGGACATATCACATAGGATACTTTTTATCCCGTTCCCGTTGTTCCCGTCGTTCCCGTGTGACGTGACATAAGACATGGTATAACAAACGCAACTGACATGGAATAACGAAACAACTCAGTCAAAATATAAGTTAGCGGTTCATTTGCTAAAAATGGTACAAACACACTGCTGCACTACTCAGCATATTAAAAAAAAAGTCTTACCGATTGAATGTTGATGCATTCATTTAAAGCAAGGAATATAAATACTCTCTGCTGGTTTAATTTTTTTAATAAAATCCCCAAAGCAAACTTCAACTTCAAAATTTCTAATATTGTATTGCTGTGCCATTTACCACTTCACTACATACTATAAAACAAAGTTACTTTCTCTTTCCCTATGTCCTTTTGTATGATTAAATCTTTAAAACTGCGAAACAGATTTTGATGAGGTTTTTTTTTAATAGATAGAGTAATTAAAAAGAAACTTTTATATGTATAATAACATCCATTAAATTGTGGAGAAACACTATCCCTCGCCCACATGTGGGAGTGACGAGAGGAGGCATAACTCCGTTGCCGCGAAAAATCGCAGTATAGCAGACAGAGACATGGAAAGTGTGATTGTCGCAATCCAGCACTGAGCACGCCACAAACATCAAAATCCTCTCTTTGAGGAGTAGCTAGAGAGGCGGACACGGCTGTTTCGGGAGGTTCCTGTTCCGTATAAGGCGGGAGGACACGCCAGGGTGACCACTGTGTGCATCGCCCTGAGGATACGGTGGAGCAAATGGTGGAGGTCTGCCCGGCTTGGGTAAAGCACAGCCGTGTCCTCGTGGTGGCGATCGGCTGCGATCTCTCGCGTCCGACCCTGGTCCGGGCCATAGTCCGGAGCAAGAGTGCATGGCAAGCTTCCACCTCCTTCTGTGAAGCAGTGATGCTGGCAAAGGAGGAGGCGGAGTGCGGGAGGGAGCGGAAATCCCACTACCCTCACGCCTCAAACCGCCGCAGGAAGCGCCCTGGTCAGGAGGCAACATCGGACTCCCGACCACCGTAGGCGCGGGCTTGCGGGTGGCGAGCGATAGGCAGCTAGCCTCCTGGTAAGAACCAGGCCCGAGTTGACGGCGCGTTGTGTTTCACACGCGCCTCAAAGAGATGGCAGCACACCTTGACGGGGTCCACGAGGACTGGTCCACAGGGTTGCGGATTGGTTAAAAAAGAAACCATGGCACTGGTCGCTGCATAGGCCAGTGAAGAGTGAAGAGTGGGGATTTTCGACTTTTATTGACTAAAGTCAATAAAAGTCGAAAATCCACCCGTGTTCCGTCTGACACGCTCTTCCGCTCCGCCCAGAGCGGGAGAGGTCATT
Source organism: Sesamia nonagrioides (assembly GCA_017933935.1). Lineage (NCBI taxonomy): Eukaryota > Metazoa > Arthropoda > Insecta > Lepidoptera > Noctuidae > Sesamia > Sesamia nonagrioides. Next base: position 360,022 of record JADWQK010002002.1, on the reverse strand, counting down.
TGATGATTTCCCATCCAAAACAAAAAAAAAGAACTGAAGAAGAGCAAGAAATTGCACTTGAAGAGCACAGCCTTAGTATGGCTCGACTTCGTGCTTCTCACTCACCAGAGCAAAGGGAGGCAGCCCGTGAAACGGCTCGGTTGACAATGCGAAATCGTGGAGAGAACCTCAGAGATCAAGCGCTAGATAATTTACGAAGCACAAGAAGAAATTCATCAAATACTGATTTGAATTGGGCAGCGTTTCAATACGCATATAATATAGCGCAATGGCGTTCGCATTGGGCCAATGGATGTTGTTTGCGAGTATTGTAGCACAGATTTTCGGAAAACCGCCAGGATTGTGCTCCCAAATAAAGAATCATTGAATAATAATATTTATTTATTTAAAATTATCCTAATTTAAAAAGTAGTCATGTGATATTGCCTATAAGGTGGAACGAAGTTCGCCGGGTCAGCTAGTAGATATATATAAATATAGATTAGTGGTTTTTTCGACTTCAAAGCACTAAAATTGGCAGAACGACATATAAAATTCGAAATTCGTTTTTAATGTATTTTAATACATATCTACGACATTAAATCAATCAACTTACAATTGTGTTGTACTTAAAAACCTAAAAAAAAACTTGTCTTTACGGACCAGCCAAGCTCGAATCTTTTTTTTATATATATATCTCTGAGGATCCAATCATTTTTAAAACCTCACTTGGCTGTTCATACTTGTAGCATGTGCTCTTCATAGCAGTCAGCTGCGTGCGAATTATAAGGACTGCATTGATTGTTTCTAAATACACATATCGTAACCTACATGGGTGAAACCGCAAGGCGCAGCTAGTATTTCATAATCTAATATTTATCTCCTGCCCTTTATTTAATGAAAGAGAAAGAAAAAGATGCACTGAGCTTAACAATAAATTCCGTAACTTGATTTTAATCACTTTCATCAAACTAAAAACACGTTCCAAATTTGCATTTATCCGCTATATCAATTTATTTGTAATTCAAGAGCAGACATGAAAAAGCACTAGAAATAGCACTAGTCACTAAAAATTTTTAAAGCGCACTGACCATACCAAAAATGCACTAGATTTTTAGTGCCGAAAGCACTAAAATGGCAACACTGGTCAGTCGTCAATGATCAATTAACTTTTTTTTAAATAGTTTTGTGGCATGGCGCCTTGGCCTTAGAGCCTTGTTAGTCATAATTTTTTTTTGGGGATGATTTTATGGCCTGGTTTCTAAGACCTAGCCATGTCTTAATTATATCTTGTCTTCTTTTGTAACTTATCCTAACTTATCCTAAACTTATCCTAACTAAACCTATCTCCTTTCGTTTCCCGCGTGAACTGACACTAGGAGAAAGTTTTGGTACAAAGCCATGATGTGGCCACTATGCTACAATAGTTCACTGTTCTTTATGAATTATTTACTGAAAGCACTTTTTACTACATAAATCACGCGTTTTTATTTAGTAACCGACACTATAAATAATTTAAAAGTCCAATGAAAAATGAGCGTGGCACTCATCTTAGCTTCCCGCCAAAAACTCCTGTTAGTCATCAAATTTCTCCTCAGTGTTGCTAGCTCAGGGTCTTATTTTTATACTACAGTCAATACATATTTGTTTAATTACCTACCACATTATACACTGGGTATGATCAAATTGTGCAAGGCAACTGTCAAAACAGCGCAGTCTTAGTTTGTTCCTAAACCAAGCTATTAGGTGTGATGTGGTTTTTATTTATTTATCTGAAAATTTTTCATTACACTATCAAGTAGCAACGGCAGTCACAGTTCAGCAAATATTACGTTATTTATTTAGTGGATCATACATGTTTAGCATTATCCTTCAAAATTATTCAGATTGGGATAGATAGGAGGCAGGCTGGCAGCGCAACCAATGGAAAGATCTCAACAACCATAGTATTTCTTATTCAGACAACTTCTACTTCCTTAAGAAGCTTCAGAGCCCTAAATATAGGTTGTTATATGTAATTTTAATTCTATTATTTCGTCAATTACCTCTTGTAGATATGCTCTTTATCAATCCTATAATAGGATTTTTTAAACTTTGGGCTCTTCATTGACGTTACAAAACAATATATAAATATTCTGAAAATATGGTAGGAATAAATGGTAGAAACACGTCCTCAAATGCTTCTTTACAAACGTTTCCAAAAAGTGAAAAAACTTAGTGACGTATCGCGAAAACTATCTATCCTCGTATCGTGGATTTGTTTGCTATAAATGCAAATATTTTCGCGAAACATTTCAAGTGCCAGACTTTTATAAACAGAGCTGAAAATTCTAATTTATCACTTTGTGCTTATATCATTTGTATCGGTTTTAGGCAATCAGTGATACATTATCATCAGCAACTTTTCATTCTAAGCTGTAACAACTATCTTCGCATGGGGAGAACGACTTCACACGGGGCACTCAAATTCTCCCACAGAAAAACCAGCAGCAGCAGTCCGTAGTCAGTAATCAATCGAAGAAACTCACTTCGATGACACTAGTCAGCTAAGAAGACTGTTGCGACGAGTGTGCACCTTCTGCTTGATGTTCTTGCAGTTTTTTTTTTTTCCGAATTTTTAAGACATATCCTATCCAGGATAACACCAAAAATTGTAATTAGTTTGCAGAAACTATAGTTGAAATGGATAATTTTGGACGTAGGTATTTATTTACCCGTATCATCCTCACTCTCACTCAGGCGTGGATTTCAACATTTAAATCATCTTGTTGACTTTTAATTCATCATTGAGGATTTAATTGTTCTTAGAACCATGCTCATGATTATCCAAGTAAAAAATACCAACTTTATTGTCATGTTAATTAAGTTGATTCCAAAGGGAAGTTATAATAATGTTTGAAGATGAAGCGTAAATTGAACTCTATTGTGTCGTAATTCAAATTATTTTTTCCATTATGTAATTCATATTCGTTTAGTTATATTTTTGGCAAATAAATTGCGAACACAGAATAGAGGGGAAGGAATGAAGGTTCTTTAAATAAAAAAATACACTATTTTAAATTTTTAATGTTTTACCGATCTACAAATACATTTGTACATGGGTATTTTGAAACAATTTGTGGCGAATTTTTGCCCTAACACTCATTATACATATCAATTTATTTTATTACTACTGTCTTCTTAATAGTATTAAAAGAAAGAATTGTAGGTAACACTATCCAAATACAGCGTGGCCCTTTGCGCGAGATTAATTTAACACACATTGAAACACTTAAATAGGTTTTGCGTCTCTGTTTGACGGCCAAATGTTTTATTTTTTCTTTTCTTCTTTTTATTTTGAAGCAATTTGATTGAAAGAACAGTATCGCAGCGGCCGGGGTTTCGCACAATTCATAACATAGCATCAATGAAAAATTAAAACGAATATTTAACATGCAAAGAGTAGCACATTAGTAATGGTTTTTCTGTGGAAATGTTGTATTAAAGGAAAGAGAGAGCTATACCTATGCGTGAGCGGCGCAGTTTTCAAATTACGAATTACATACTTTAATAGTTTTTTAAACCACATTTGTTCGTAAAGGGTCTTTTATTTTACCAATTTTAATATCGTATTCTATCTAATTTCGCCTTTGTGCGTTATTGTTACGGACCTTGTAAAAACTCGTGCAATAACGCACGATTTTTTAAAAATAAAACAGGGTTTGTCAAGATGCTCCGTCTAAAATCGAATGGTAGGTTCTTTTTAAATCTTAGGTGCGTATTCCAGAAGGAAACTCAAGCATTGATCTCTGCATAAGCATTACTTAAAACTAGTTTCAACCAATCAAATGGCTTGAAACGAGACTTAAGTAGAGCTTGAGTTTTGAGTGACGTTCTGTAATACGGACCTTAGCGATCAGTTTTTTTTACAATATTGAGTGTGAATAAAATTAACTTTAGGAGATAAATTATAACAATTAAACATTTAATTAGGTATTAATTTTGACAATAAATTACAAGCATTTATCTGTAACAATAACACGAAAATGTGCATTTACTATATTGGTACTAATGGCTGTTTTTTTTTTGTGCCTTTGCCTAAAAAAGAGCGACGATACGCGCGCATTGTCAATTATTGAGAGCTTTGGCGGGAATGTCAAGATGAGTGTCACGCTCATTTTTCATTGGACTTTTAAAATTATTTATAGTGTCGTTTACTAAATAAAAACGCGTGATTTATGTAGTAAAAAGTGCATTCAGTGAATAATTCAAAAAGAACAGTGAAATATTGTAGCATAGTGGCCGCATCATGTCTTTACGCTAAACCGCTCCTTATCGTCCAAACGCGGGAAACGAAAGGAGTTAGATTAGTTAGGATAAGTTTAGGATAAGCTAGGATAAGTTAGGATTAATTAGGATAAGTTAGGATAGAAGTTTTCTCAAGAATATATTTACTGAAGACTAGGCTGTATGGCGTACTATGCCTTTGCCTTTTCCGTTCAGAAGAACGGAAAGAATTGAACAAAAAAAAAATGTCCATTATTGATTTTTTTTTGGCGGGAAAGCTAAGATGAGTGCCACGCTCATTTTTCATTGGACTTTTAAATTATTTATAGTGTCGTTTATTAGATAAAAACGCGTGATTTATGTAGTAAAAAGTGCATTCAGTGAATAATTCATAAAGAACATTGAAATATTGCAGCATAGTGGCCACATCATGACTTTGCCCCAAACCTTCCTCCTAGTGTCGATTCACGCATGAAACCAAGGGAGATAGGTTTAGATTAGGTTAAGTTAGTTTAGTTAGGATAGGATAGTCGAAAATTAATTACTTAAGACATGGCAGTATGGTCTATGACTTTAGCCGGTTTCAAATGAAACAAAAAAAAAAATGACAATTATTTGCGGACAAATAAACGTTATTTATTGCGCGCTAATTCTTTTCGCCTCAATTGTTTTCATTTGAGAATTCCGTCAAGTAGTGACGAATTTATTTATTTCTTCGCTAAACGTCGTATGATATACTCACTTATGTGCGCTCATGCCTCTACTTTCTGAGTAATTTCGCCCCGGCTGTAATTTTAACTTAGCTACCGCACTTATATCGTAATGTCATACTACCTACATTTATCAACCACTAGCGGCCGCCAGCGACTTCGTTCGCGTGGAGTTAGTTATGCTCCGCTCCCATTGGTCGCAGCGTGATGTTATATAGCCTAAAGCCTTCCTGGATTAATGGGCTATCCAACACATAAAGAATTTTTCAAATCGGACCAGTAGTTCCCGAGATTAGCGCGAACAAACAAACAAACATACAAACAAACAAACAAACTCTTGGGCTTGTGCAGCTCGTGTGTTAAATTAGTGTCACCACTTTAGCAACATGTTGTATAATATAATTTTGGTATTAAATACCTATGTATCTATTAATTCAATGGAAATAAATTCTATATTAACTTACTAACAATAACAAATTAGAAGTAATTAACAATTTTCAAACTCATCAAATTTATGTAAGAACAGTGTTGCAATAAATAAAAATCAAAATGAAGTAGGTAGGTATATCAAGTACCAAGCTTATGAAAACGATAAAAAATTAAATAATCACATTTATTAATGTTTAATCAACGGAATAAAAGAATGAAACATTTAGCGTATCATTTAGCTGTGTTACTATTAATTTAATGATTTCACTACATTACTGTTTAGAAATAATAATCCACATACATACATAAGTTTATAAATATACACAACACACAAACAGATTTGCTTAAATATTGATGATGAAATGTTAATAGAAAAATGCTCAAGTTTATGAGCTTCAAAGAGTATATACTATATTTTATGAGATCAATGACCAATATCGAAGTAGGTATTAAAACACTTAATACGAAGTACCAGCTAATGATTATTTTGTCCAATGGTCTCTATATAACCTTTTTTGTATCTATTTAGCTCAAGTATCATCACAATTCTGGACTAGAAGGTGCAATAAAATACTTATGACAGTATTTGATTTGCGTCTTTCCAAAAAGATATTGCCAACATATTATGTTACATATACCTATCTATACGGTGTAAAGTCATATAAAAAATCAATAAACATCAAGTTCGCACATGGAGTAAAATGTTGGGAATCTCATGCAACCCATCATAATTTCTGCCTCTGGCATGTGTAATGTGCGTTTTACTTAGAACATACCTTGTTATCTTATCAAGGTAATACTTTAAGAATTTCAAAAACTGATTTTTCACAATTCTGACTACACTTTTTGAAAGTTACATTTTTTAAATGGATATTTTCCATTTACTACTTTTAACCGCAGTAACGTTTTACATCACTAGAGCTCCTCGTTTTATATGAATAATCAATCTTCCCAAATATGTACGTCTAAATACATATTTGAATTTTGCATATGATAAGTATAAATTTTTGAGTTACATACAAGTATGAGAAAATAAGAACCTTACATTAGGTACATACCTACATAATGGCTACTCACAACGTTCCTTTCTTTATGTGTAAGTAAGTAGGTAGGTACTAAGACTTTGCTCGCTATAAGAAGAGACACTAGTAGGTACATTCATTAATTAAATGTGAAGGTGCCCTTTCGAGTACCTACCTATTACTTCTCATTGACTTACATAGCAATAAAAAATTGCATCCCATATTATATTCGACGTGTACTTAACACGGAATGTTATAGTACATAATACTAAAAGATTTTTGTAATTTAATACTAAGATATTTTACTAAACATAATAATAACTATTTGGTCGCGAGTTTGACTAGCTTGGCGAACGTAAAGGTAACCCCTTTCTCATTATAAGATGAGCCTGCATAACCATTTAATATATAACGTCACTGTTTTGTGAATAATTTATTAAAGCCATTTTAAATAAACTGCCAAGCAGCAAAACAATTATCACAAGGCCGAAAATCAATAACTATATAATTATATATTTAAATTATTATTTTTTAATTACTTTTTTTACAATTTTGTTTAAGATAATGTCTATATGGATCATAAACTGAAATAATAGGTCTCTTTTTACTCATTCTTTTATAGTCAATTTATCTGTTCACCACTGGCGTGATTCAGGTGTTGCTCGTATTGTTAAATTAACCTGAATACTTAAAAATAGTCCTAAAAATTTATGTAACTCTAAGTAAGTATATATAACTACACACCCATTGTTGATTTTTAATTTACATGGACAGTTATATCTATACCAGTCAAATGAAGATGAAACTAGTGGTAGTGGTGACAATTTCACTAACAAAGTAACAACCTTACCTATTATAAAATGGGTATTAGTCATGACAATCGAATTGGAACATTTTATTTCTACGCTACAGATTTGGCTTCACATTAATTAATTTTTAACTATTTACATCGCATTAATTTACAAAATAAGTTACTCTTATTATCTGGTAACACCAATTTTCTATAACACACTTTTAAATGCTAAAACTTTTTACAGAAATCTTCGTCCCAAACATCAACTGAAATTCTCATAATAGGATTTGTTATGCTATTAATAAAATTCCAGTTCCTAACTTATTGTTTACCTCAATGTTTTCTTATCACTAGCTTATTAATTGTTGCCTCTAGCTAACAGATTCTTGTTGTATTTTTCTTGTTTGTAATGGTAGATACCAGTACGTAGTATTCTGTAATCTGTGATACCAGTAAAACGAGGTGGCTCTGTTTTAGTTTATATTTTTTTTACCTGTAAAATGAACGCAGTCGTTTTTAAACGATGGCGTTGTTTATGGCACGTAGGTACACATACTCCGCACGCTGGGCTTTTCAGAACTAGACCATAAAAAGTCTAACTTTTGGACGGTCAGGAGAGTTTTACTATACGCATGTTGTATGTTTTTTATTATAGGTAGGTAGGTTGTCTTTTAGTGGTTACAGGCGTATATCTATGTTTCGATATATTACTGTAGTATAGACATTAGCCGTATTCGTATATACGTACGTACTTTTTTTTTTTTTTTTGTAAGTATTTAAGTTGGCAATATTAGGCCAACGGTATTAAGTAAATTCTGAGTACACAGTACAACATTGCAAAGTTTACCTTGAATATTGATCGTGAATGCTTTAAAGCAAAAACGTATAAACGATATTTGAATAAGCAGTTATGTTTTATTAATGTAGCCCCATTTTCGAAATTAGTTTCGTAACAGGTTGACTATTTTTCACTCCGTAATTATCAATAACTTTTTGGTTTTATTTCGTTGTCTAGTGATCGTTCTCTGTATTTAAGATATATATTTTATATAACTTTAAAAATAATGTAACTTAGTATTTATTTCTAAATTATCAATCTAACCTCGTTTTACGGCACCTACATTAGTTATGAGATGTCCTTGGTATCAAAATTACATAGGAAAAGGTACCTATATTCCAAGATGACTTTGTTTGCTTTGAGAATCAAATTAAAACAATTTGAGAGTGGCGGCACGCCGATAAGATATTTCCAATACTGTAATCAGAAGCTTTACTAATAAACTAGTAAAGATAATAACTTACATTTAGGTATAATGATCTTAAATTAGGGTCTTATTATTTTCTCTATAAATAATTATAGAGGTGACACTAAATTGGTGTAACTTTATTAGCATGATACAATTGCCGATGTCTCAAAAATATTTTCTATGTAGGTATTTTCAACGGAATTGAGTTTGATTTTTGGTCTCCGTTTTTGGTCTAGTAAATGTAGGTACGATTGTTTAAATGTTTCTATTGTAATAACTAACAGATTTCTGCCTTCCCTAGGCACTCTGAAATTACACCTAATAATTTACAGAACACAAAAGCCGATCCTATGTTTAAAAAACAATTACGATTTATCAATCCGGTTACTCAGCAAAGCGATCTTAACATGAACATAAACTTTATTGTCCTAAAATATACTAAAAAATACGTCAATTTTACTGTACCTAATAATCACAAGGTCTTATGAAAATCGAGGTGTCCTTCCCTTTGTCCAGTCAGCCGATATTTTTTTATTTTGCGTCTTTAATCCATTTAGCTGTACGAGTTTGACTTAAATTTTACAATTCATGGCTCCCTACAATCAATACCTAATAATGATGGTAGCTTAAAATAACTTAATTGATTCTAGGCCGGCATTAGGAAAATACAAACGGTAACTTCGTAGATATTTACAAGTGACATAGTTTTTTGTTCCAAACACTATATTGCTAATACTTATTTTGGCACTCCGTTTTTGGATATTTGCTCGATAACAAAAGGCCCTTTGATTCGCCAAACTTGTAGACCTTTGTTCCATTTCCAATGTGTACCTACCAACCAGCCAGTTCACAGGTTGGACTTGTTAGGAACTAGAGTTCAAATGTCTTTACCTCCGTGAATGAATCCCTGAGGTGATTTGGTAATTGTTCTTGAATAATAACCTACAGTGATTTGTGAACAAGTTGCAAAACCAGCGTAAATACGCTTATTTTATTATATATGTACATAACTGGTAGGCCCCAATAAGGCCTGCTCACGAACAACATCAACAATGAGATCAAACTTATTGTATAAGTATTATACATGGGTACTCATTATAAAATGCTCCAAAATTGGTTCGCATAATCTAGAACAATATTAGTCTCCATCATAGACATATCTATTGATAATGATGACAAATTACCGAACGTCCTACGACTTATGTTGTAATGAACATGTTATATATGTACTTGAACATTTAACATAGCTTGCAAAATCTGATCGTTGCAAGAATTCCAAATAATCACCTGTTAATTAGGATTTATTGTACTCTATGCAATAACAAAACATTATGTTTTTCCTCTAGGCCTTGTTATTTCAAATTTTATCCGGTTGCTTTTCCTGTTACTATTTTAGATTGTTTAACAAATTTTAAATAATTAAGGTACTCGTATTTAATTATTCAGAACCCAACAGTGATTTCTTAGATATACTAACACCTCTTTGACGAAATATTATATTATTTTTATTCAATATATAACACACTTGGTAAGCGAAAAACATTTATGTTGCACTCAGCGGGGTACGGAGTATTTCACAACATTTAGCATAAAATTAATTATTTAAATGGCTAATAGAAAGGTACGCGCGCCGATTCTCTTTTTTTCATAAGCTAAAATTCTGTGCATTTTTTCCGTTTATTTTATTAAGAACTGAACTAATATTAATTTTGAATACTAGTTTAGTTCTGTCAAATTACTCAGTATCTGACGAAAACTGATGTATTTCTAGAACTGAATTCTTCTCCCTGCAAATATCTGTCGCGTGCCATGCTTGTCGGTCGACCGACAAACGCGGCGTTGACGAGTGAGATCATAACTCGCGTATAACGCAAACGTACGCGCATTTTTGTACACGAGACCGACGTACGCGACCAATATCAGCGCAGGAAGAATGAGGTCCTTAGTAGCCATGTTTTAATCGAATCTGTCTACAGAGTATCTTAATTTGGCGAAACTAATATTTACCTTCAGACCTTTTCTTAATTAAGTTTCGTTTGTGAACAAGAAAATCGGCGCCGATACAATTTTTTCTAATATAATATATAAAACAGTAAAATTAGCAGCTTGCCTAACTTTGGCAAATAAGTTTGGTTTAGTTGCTAAGTCGGTTGGCAAAGACTATTACCAATACATTATTGCTTATTCCGAACACGCTGACATTGAATAAATATGACTATAACCACGAAGACATTAGGTACTATGATTTTGTTGCATCGGTCCCAAAAAAACACGGTCCAAGCTCCGCAGATATACCTACTTGTATCAATTTTCCTAAGAATACATATCGGCTAAAACAGATTGACTTTCTTGGAACACGCAACATTGACAAGTATAATGGAAACCTGAGACCATATAGGGACTTTTTTGTCTAACATGTGTTGGTACAGGGTTGGACAAACAACAACTGTCATTTGTTAGTGGGTTTGGTTGGATTGCCGGGCGGCTGAATACTGACGCGAACCTCTCCTGTGGGGCCCACCACGATTCTCACCTGAAACAACAACAACGTGCTTGTTAAATAGAACGTTAACGTTTTTCATTAAGTATTTACAATTTTAACGTCCATCCGTTTTCATTCCATTTGTGTTTGTAGTAATTGTTCTGGGAATCATAGGGGCAACCCATAGAGCAACACAGGAACTGTGTTGCTCTATGCCTTAAAAACAAAAAGTAAATTTCATATCAATTTGGCTTACTTACATTACATGTCAAGGAGTAGAGAAGATGAAAAAGTATTTAAAGCATGCTTTTTTTATAAAAACAAAGTAAGTCGCTTTTTTAAAAACGCGGATTCTACTTTTACTTTTTGTGAATGGTACGGACGCTATCTGTTGACTTGTATATACACTGCTACAATTACGAATTTACAGTACCGTCAAGTTGTCTCCATTTAGGCATAGAAATGCCTGTAGTTGAAGGTTCCGCTCTTCCCTTACAGTTTAAATACGTAAGAAAATAAATAAATCAGCTTAGTAGTTACCTAGTCCCCTCGTCAGACATTCATGGCGTAGTAGACGGGGTTTGGGGGAGGGGCCATTGGTGATGTAGCTTGCTGCGCTGACATCGCTGATGGCGCGCCCTCCGGTGCACCTCGGGCGGCCCTGGATGGGGACCCGGGTGCCGGCTGGTACATCGGAGCTGCCACCTATTAAAATTTACTACAACATGAAGTCTAGTCAAAATATCCGAGCGAGAGACAGGTGGTACCTGTCTTCATTATGATGGTTAAACAAAATTAATTCTATTTAACTAACTGTAGTCTGAAACGCCTGCTTAATTTGTTTTAATTTGCTTGCTGGACCATCATTTAGAGAAATCCTTGAGAAAGGTTTTGCTACATCTTTCTCTTCTTCCAGTGCCTCTTCAATTTTGAAGGTTGGCTGTCAGTTTCTTGTATTCGGTCTTGTCAAACGCGAGTCGTTATATAATATTTCAACGGAAGTAATGCCGGTCTACTCCTTGATGTTACATCTATTGCTGTCTATGTTTTATCTGTTGCTACATCTAGCATATCCCTATTATTTGCCCTTGCAAAACTAAGGTGCAAAGTCCTTATGAGGTTAAGTTAAGACATTGGAAACACCGATATCTCCGAAAAATTTCGGCGGCCCTAGGTGATTGTTTGAGTAGATATTTATTTAATGGAAAAACTGCAAGTGTTCTTACAAAAATTTAAAGAATGGGTTATAAATACCCTGAAACGCATTTTCATGATTCTACCCTAGGTCTTGTTGGCAAAACGGAACTTAAAGCAAAAAAGGGTTTATTCTGAAGAACACAAGTAGAAAATTACTTACTTTCTCAGAGTAGCAAATCATTTGTTTCCCACCTCCAGGTTGTGGGGCTGGCACGGGCCGGTATCGAGCAGGAGCTGGGCACAGCGTCTGAAACAGTTGATATGAATAGAAGTAATTGACCTATTTGTCTTCATGCGGTCGTATCTAAATAAATATATATAAACGAAATAGCTTGTTCATTTGAGAGAATATACCTACTAATATTCTCTCAAATAAGCAACCAAGCTATTTCGTTTATTAATATGATGATTAATATAATTATATAATCATATTATATTAATATTATTATATAATTATATTATATTTATATAATTATAATATGATGATTCGTGGATATACACCCCCTAACCTATAAAAGTCAAAGTTAACGTAGTTGTGTACGATGATTTTGAACTTCGTCTGTAGAATCTTGATTTGTATAGAAAAACAGAAGGGTATCCCTGCATGGTAGGTATCTCCGTGCGCTCACCGTCAAATTTAAAAACTCCAGCATCGTAGAACGCAGCAGTGTAATAACCGCATCTAGTCTATCACTCTATTACCGGTTGTCCGGTTAAAGGATTAGGCTGACCCCCTGTTGCATCGGACACAACAACAATACCTCTGCCTTCCTTCGGTGTGAATGAAATACCTGTAGCTGGAGTGCATGTGTGTAGTGTGCGCGCTGGGGCTGTGCGGCTGGCTGCGGCGTGCTCGCGCCGCTACGGGTTTGCTGCTGGTAGTACGAGTGCATGCGACTGTCTGTAAACACCAGTTAACTTACTGTTAAAGTGCTACAACGACCCCTGTGACGGCTTAGAATAGTACCATCCCCTATCCTCCCGTGGGTGACGTAAGCGGCGACTAAGGAAACTTCTCACCAGGGAAGCAGGCAGCAGCGCGTCTCCTGTGGAATATCAAATTACTGCGATTCCGAACTCGCCTGCCAAGCGTGGGAATTATGGCAGATCCCCAAATATTGGGGGAGGCCTTTGTCCAGCAGTGGGTCTCTATAGGCTGAAGAAGAAGAAGAAAGTGCTGCAAGGATATTTCGGGGCGTAGAGTGAGCTGTCATTCTAACTATTGCTAGGGGCGACGCTATTTACAGCTTAGTCTAAGCTTATTTCATCTAATTTTTCACGGTGACTTTGATTTAAGACTTTTATTACACGGTGAGACTGCTGGTTTTTAAATTGTGTTACAGAGACTATTGACAAATCAAGATGGGGACGGAGACGTTAGTTCTAATTTTAGTAAAGCGTTCAAATAGCTTGTAGCGTATGCTCATCTTATCATACTTGACCACAAAGTTAAGCCGAGAAGACGGAAATGATTCAACATTTCTGTTTTGTTCTTGGGGTGGCTTAACTTATCAATCAGTAGCGGTGCTGTCCAATGTATTTCTCGCTACGCTTTGTGCAGCTCTACCTTTTGATTTGGTGTCCTGCGTACACAAGTCAGAACTCTTTTTTAATAGTTATAGACTAGTGCTTGATTGCAATCTCACCTGATGTTAAGCAGTGATACATTCGTAGATGGTAAAGCGCGCTAGTTTATTAAGTCTATTCATTCAAAAAAAGCCGGCCAAGTGCGAGTCGGACTCGCACACCGAGGGTTCCGCCGTACAAACGTAGCGGTCTCCAAAGCCTGGAGCACAGGCGTAGAGTAGCCAGCCTTTCGGTCTTCTATAGGATGCATTCTGGTGAGTGTGCAAGGGAATTGCATGATTTGATTCCCCCATCTCCGTTCCACCATCAGACGACCCGTCGTACGGCGAGTTTCCACCCTTACGCTGTTGACACCACTGCGATCCGGACGAAGCGTTTCGCTTCCTCTTTTATACCGCCTACATCGAGGGACTAGAACAATTTGCCAGCGATGGTGTTTCCGTCACATTACAATTTGAGTGTCTTCAAGGCTAGAGTGAATAGGCTCTTAATAAACTAGCGCGCTTTACCATCAACGATCGCATCACTGCTTACCATCAGGCGGGATTGCGGTCAAGCGCTAGTTTATAACTTATAAAAATAGCGGTTTATTGATAAACTAAGTAGAAGTAAACAAAATCAACGAGAAATGATCGCAAATTTTACTAATTTCGGTACACGTGCGAACAGCATCTAAGCGCTCGTGCCGCGTGCGTATGGCGCACGGTTGCCGCTCGCTGTGCCGCTATACCCCTTCCCTTGACCAACCGCCTGCCTTCGCGCCAGCGGGCGGCTAGTTCTTGCGCGTTCTTTCGTTACTACTTACTCCCCCCGTCCCGCTTCGCCAGTAGGAAGCAAGCTGTCTGATAATCATTGACAACAATAGGAAATTACAATTAATGTCTTTGAATATATTTATAAGTACTAAGTATAACACAGCAGTTAGGACGCATTTAGGTTAAATACAGAACTACATTCACCAAAATATTTAGATTGAATGACGATTGTGTTGGTCTTTGTTTTGGTTTAACTAGTTACTGCGCCTAAAAATTTTAAAAGGTTTCGGGTTTTTCTGTTAGGTTACCTTAAGCTATTGTTTCATACCAAAATTCAATATTCAATGTCAGCGGGAAGTAGTCTATGTTTTAATTCCGTTGCCAGTAGTGGCGAATTTCAAAATATGCGGTATGATTATAGGTAGGTACCTCAGCATTTTGAATGTTTGCGTTGATTTAGAATTTTTCACATTTTAGAGGTAATTAGATTTCAACTTTAATATCTCTACGCGTTCATGTGAAAAAGGGTAGGTAGTAAGTTTATAATTATTAAAAAAATATTTTATGTCATGTAAGCAAAAAATGTGTGTAGGTGGAATAAAGTTATGAAAGAGGTTCATGCTCGACCGCGGCTTGCTTTTCGGAGATGGGTCTTGCACGGAAAACCTGCATCGGGGGCTATATATCAGGAAATGAAAACTTTGAGACAAACATTTAAATCAAAGTTGAAGTGGTGTCAGGACAATGAAACCCAGATTAAAATGGACATCATTGCAACCCTTCACGAAGATTAGAAATTCAGTTCTTTTTGGAAGCAAACCAATTCTTTGAATCCCAGACCGAGTCTACCTTCAAACGTTGATGGCTTGTCACAGAACAGTGATATAACCGGCATGTTCATGAACCACTTTAGAGTTGTTCCGCATTTTGTAAGTACGTCGATGCGAGGCACTCAAGCCCCGTGTGAGGGCGATTGTCATTTAAGGTTCAGCGTTAAAGACGTAAAAGACGCGTTGAAAAGTATGAAGTGAGGTAGGTCGCCTGGGCACGATGGTTTGAGTGTTGAACATTTAAGGTCCGCTGGTGTACATTTGCCTAGGCTACTCGCTATGTTCTTCAATTTTTGTATGGGTCACTCTTATCTGCCTGACGATCTCGTACGAACTGTTGTGATTCCTATTGTTAAAAAGAAGACCGGTAATTCGATAATGGGCTAGAATTTGGGGTGACGCAGGGGGGGTTGACCTCGCCCAGCCTTTTTAACTTGTACATAGATCGGCTGGTTGGTGAGCTGAGTAGCACTCTGGTTGGTTGTTCTGTTGATGGCAAAATGATTAACAATATAAGCTATGCTGATGACATGGTGCTGCTCAGCCCATCAATCTGTGGATTAAGGAAGTTAGTGGCTGTGTGTGAAAGGTATGCGGGGGCCCATGGCTTGAGGTACAATGCCACTAAAAGTGATATGGTATTTAAAGTTTGTAATAATACACCCACGAATATACCACCGGTGATGTTACAAGGAACACCATTAAAAGTGGTCTCTCAATTTAAATACCTCGGTCATGTGACGGATTCTCTCACAGATGACCAGGATATACACACATCAAAAGTGTCTAGGGATCAAGCATTTTTATGCGGATTTCTTGAGATTGAGATGTGGCTTTGTAATAAATTTATGATTTTATAAATTTATATGGATCCTTTTTGGTGCATTTCATAATTTGAATCAGGAACTGTGAATCAAATTCGAGTAAAAGATGAAAATCAGCTGTCAATATTTTCCCTATAAAAACATACAACGCATTGAAGACATTATTAGTGCTACTGTTTCCCTACTACTGATTAAAACCAACGTTATTATGGAGCGGCGACGTCATTTAAGCAGGGAAGAAATGCTCAGAGCCGTGGGAATGATAGAAGCTGGTTCCCGGCAACGTACTGTGGCTTTAGCTCTGAATACAAGTCAGAGTGTTATCAGTCGACTTTGGACACGTTACCGAAGCACTGGTACCGTGGCTGAGCGCCATGGAGGACGGTATCGCTGCACCACACGGAGACAAGACCGATACATTCAAATCTTAACTCGAAGAGCTCCAACAATAACCGCCATGATGTTAGCCGTGAGGCTTCATCACTCTTCAGGGAACTTAATTAGCGACCAAACAGTCAGAAACCGCTTGCATGAAGTGAACCTTCATTCCCGAAGACCGCTACGGGTACCACCTATAGCAATGCACAATCGTAGGATTCGATATCAATGGGCTCTTGAACACAGAAATTGGGCAGAAGAACAATGGCGTTTCGTGTGCTTTTCTGATGAGTCTCGTTTTGGTATGAGACCGGATACAAGACGTATACGACACTGGAGAACCCCTGGACGCCAACAGCGATTAAAATCCTGCCAGGAAGTCCATCCTTATAGTGGTGGAACCATCATGGTATGGGCGGGTATTTGGATCGGCGGAAGAACTGAGTTGATTTGGATCAGAGGCAACCTCAACGCTCAAATTTATGCTGAAACGATTGTATCAGACGTCATCGTTCCTCTACAAGTGCAAATCGGTCCCTTATTTCAGTTAATGCATGATAATGCACGACCGCACACCGCAAGAGTTGTAAGACAGACTCTCGCCGCAGCTAACATCAATGTCCTGCCCTGGCCTGCTCAGTCGCCAGACTTGAACCCGATTGAGCATGCATGGGATATGCTACAGAGAAGAGCTCTGCCGAATATGGAGGGTATCCAGTCGCAAGAAGACCTTTTTTTGTTGTTGCAACGAACATGGGCGGCCATTCCACAGCGTGATTTGGATGAACTCATTTTGAGTATGCCAAACCGATGTTCTTGTGTTGTTAGTGTTCGCGGTAGAAACACGGATTATTAATTGTTTAAGTTACCCAATAAAATTTTAGAGAAAACTGTTATTTCAGTCTTTTTTTCGAACTTTTGTATTAGTGGTTCAAATGTCAAATATCCCTTTATTAGGAAAATGGCAAATTTCTTTATTAATGCAAAGGTGACTTGGTTTATCGTTACTGTGACAAACGAAAACACTTTATTTGATGAATCCTTAAAGAAAATTTTAATTAATATCAATCAGGAGAAAAGTTATTGCAAAAATATATGTTGATCCCTAGACACTTTTGATGTGTGTAGATAGGGAGCACTGAATAGGTAAAACTGACGCTCTTTAGAGCTTACTGCCAGTCGTTTTACTCGTGCAGCTTGTGGGTTAGGTATACGCAGAAGGCTTACAACGCTCTGCGCATCCAGTATAACAATGGGCTGACGATGTTGTTGGGTTAGGTTAGGTTAGGTTTGCCTCGGTTTTGCAGGGCATCAGGCATGTTCGCGGAAGCGCGAATTGATGACTTTTATGCTATCATTCGCAAACGGTGTGCTTCGATGTTGCGGCCATTTCGGGGCAGCCCGAACAGTATCCTAGCTACACTGGCGGACAAGGTCGACGGACCTTTTATTAGGCTCTGGGCGGACAGACATGTGCGTGCACATATTCATGTCGCCAACTGATTCTCTTTTATTCTGTTTCTGTTTCACTAACATAGGATAAGTTTTTTACTAACAACATATGGGCCCTGCCTGAAATAAAATCTTTGAATTTGAAAAACAATATTTTAATATTTTATGTAACTTCAAATTTATCATTTTCGCAATTTTTCCTTTAACTGTCTGTTATAACGTTGCTTCGCGCCGAATTTCAAGATTCTGAGTTCACGGGAAGTACCTTGTAGGTTTTGATTTCCTAGCGTATGACGGAAATTCGTCTAAGGTGTCGGTATAAACTGCTGTATCTTTTGATCGCGTTAACTTAGAAGTTTGATATTTTCACTGCGTAAAGCGAAAATAGACCTAGGTATTTGGTATAAATTTCAATTTGATCGTGTATTTGTTCGTGAGAAATAAGATAGTAAGTTTCATTTTATTAAAATATTTTCATTATATTATATAACTAAAAAAATGTGATTTTCGCAAGTTTTCCTATATTTGCATCATATGACAATGCTTCGTGCCAAATTTCAAGATTCTGAGTTTACGGGAAGTATCCTGTAGGTTTTGATTCCCTAGCGTGTGACGTAAATTCGTCTAAGGTGTCGGTATAAACTGATGTATCTTTTGATCGCGTTAACTTAGAAGTTTGATTTTTTCACTGCTTAAAGGGACAATAGACCTAGGTATTTGGTATAAATTTCAATTTGATACCTTTATTCGTTCGTGAGGAATAAGGGAGTAAGTTTCATTTTATTAAAATATTTTTATTATATTATATAACTAAAAAAATGTGATTTTCGCAATTTTTCCTATATTTGCATTATATGACAATGCTTCATGCCAAATTTCAAGATTCTGAGTTTACGGGAAGTATCCTGTAGGTTTTGATTCCTTTGCGAGTGTCGAAAATTTGTTGAAAATATCGACATAATCGGCTGTATCTTTTGATTGGCTTGGCTTAGAAGTTTGATATTTTCGCAGCTTAAAGGGACAATAGACCTGAGTATTTCATGTGAATTTCAGCTTTATACGTCCACGCGTTCTTGAGATAAAGGGTCTTGACAGACAGACAGACAGACAGACAGACGGACAACAAAGTGATCCTATAAGGGTTCCGTTTTTTCCTTTTGAGGTACGGAACCCTAAAAATACGTGAGTGAACAGGAAGGAAGATGGCCATTGAGCGAGGTGATGCAATGTTAAACCCAACAACACGACCAACAATGCTGCGCCAGAGGGCGATTCTTCTGGAGACCCTCCACGACCAAATTTTCCAACACAACAACATTTGGCCATAATACCCGGTACACATCGCAACATAACTGCTCAGACCCGTCCTCAGTACGGCTTCACCATGCCAGAACACGACGAATTGGCCGCAAGACTTTGTCTGGTGGGTGGTACTGGTCATCAAACATTTGATTCATTAGTTCCGAATACTAAGGTTTATAAGTTAATATATTTTTCAGACATATTGGATTTTTTTAAACAATGATATAAGTTAAGCTCTAACGTCAAAAATATGTGATTAAACAGTAGCTAAAGACTATTTAACTTAACATTTATGAATAAACCCGTTTATCGAAAAAAATCTCTAAAAGCAATTTACTATTCGGAAATCGGATAATTCGGACATATCAATTCTTATGAAGTAGTAAATTCTTCCGACAACTACCTAATAACTACCTAATTGATTCGGATAATAAGCTTAGGTAAATGTAATTAAGAAACATTTCGCGCATAACTCACAATCTTGGTTGGCCTGCTGCCACTGCTGTTGCTGTGTTCCGTAGTCAGAGTGGTGTTGGTAATGATAGTGGGTGCTATACGGTAGGTACAGCAGCTGATGGTGGTTCCTGATTGGCGGCGGCGACTCCGGGCGACGGCACCGTGGCACGGCGCGCACAGGCGATGTCTGTTCGGAGCTCGTTTGGGAGCTGTACAATTCCTGGCTGCTGTCTGAGCATCTGGAATGGGTAAGTGGAAGAAGAGTTAATGTTGTGAACCGTAGTATTTCAAAGCATAGCGGACTTCAGACTCCAAAGCTGAAAAAGCTTCGGATGCGTCTGGGATTAACGCTGAGATGATGATTGATGATGATGATGAGCACTATAAAAAATGTCAACGGAACCTGATTTCGACGCGTTTTCCGAATAATAAGAATAAATATGTGACCGTATTCGCGGGAACATTCATTTTTATTTGGATGCGGGGTAACACGGTGTGATGTAACCACCTGTTGCTATCGAAAGTTACACCGTCTAAACAGTGTAGGGACGATGCAAGTCGTTTGTTGCTTTAACTAACTAAGCCATACAACAGTATGGCACAGGTAAGCAACTTGTATCGTCTAAATGGATCGTTAGCTTTCGCTGGTATGACTAGTAGCTCGTACATTGTAAGAAAAAATCTTACCCGATATTGGCATAAAGAGAACAATTCCTATACATGCTCTCTTGTTGCTGCCGCTGCTGTTGGTAATGTGCGTAACTTGCCATATTCTGTGCATGAGTATAGCAAGCGTCCGTGTGCTGTTGAGGCACTGGTGTGCTTTGGCACGGCCGGGCAGACGGCATATAATCAGATGATTTCGACCTGAAAACGAAAAAAGTGTCTTTAATTGTCAACTGTAATAATTTTCGGTGTTTGTTTTTTTAAGTGCGGCGCACCAGCGGCTTATTTAAAAGAATAACCAGTTATAATTAGATTTAAGTCATCAAGAATACGAAATCGAAATAAGCACAATACAATGCACAACTTTCATAATAACGTAATTGTTTATATAAATCACACGATGTTATCAATAAATTTAAATTGATACACAAAATAAAATTATCACAATCGATTAAGTAAAAAGGTCAAATAAACATTCGTGCTCTAGTAGGGTGGTTAGACTGGCAGTCGCAATAAAATGCACGCGAGCAGAAAAATATCCAAATCGCAATTTAAAGAAAACAAAGGTTTTTATCAAAGGTTTCTCAAGCTTTCAGCAATGCAAAGAGATATGGGATTCTTAATCTAGCAAACGTAATCCATAGCGCGTCTTACCAGTTAGAATTGGCACTGGCTCTGCTTTGAGGCCTTGAATTAAGATTGGCCTCAGAGTAATATGGCCAAGAATAGTTAGAGTTTGTGCGCTGGCAAGCATGCGACGGCATTTGTTGCGGAGTGGTCCCCGGAGATGGTTGCAACTCATTCTGCATCTGTTGCAGTATCTCGTCTGAAGCTCCGAGTTGCTGCTTTATAGCAATGCCACGAACAGCCGGTCGGCGATGGAAACCTAAAAAAAAACACAATTGGTATCCACTTTATACTTGACAAACTAAGACCATCATGATCTTCCTATATTAAGTTGGTCTGCTCATAGTGTCCCCAGATGCAGAGAAGACAAATACAGTCATCAATTGGCATATAACTAGCGATCTTTAAATTCCTGATGATGACGACCAATACCATAACTGTAAATAACGTGTTCATGGTTATTTTAGTCCTAGTAAACAAACCTTGAACCCATTAATTACATTCGTATGATCGAGAATAATATCATATCGTATGCTGCACCGCTTGACATCATCACGTCAACGCTGGCTTTTGCTGCAATTGTGTAAAACACTTTATGTAGCAATGGATTTCATTTTGACAATTCAACAGTATTCATTGCGTTATTTAAATTGTTGAGCAGATACATTTTCCAAACATATGGAGCAATGGATTATCAATAGGTATTCCTTATAGGTAATGATTCAAATTGATAGTAATAATAATGTGTTTCGCAATTATGGTGCTGCGCTAGGGCTCTTATCGGGAATGGCCTTAGCATAGTTAGCATTTTGCTGAACCATAGCTGTTATGCGTTAATGTTAAGAATATTTCTCCCCAATTTGTATTTGCTGTGATTGTTATGAATATTTCTCCCCCCTTTTTTCTTCTGGTTGGGAAATCATCAAATGACCTCACCCGCCTTGGACGGAGCTGAAGGGCGTGTCAGATCTTTACTGATTAAAAACCTCGCGTGTTCCATCACTTGCCTGTGCGCCAGGGCCACGTATTCTTTTTTAACCAACCCGCAGCCCTGACCCAGGAGGTATTGGTCTTCCTGGGCCCCGTCACAATGTCTCTTTAAGGCGCGCGTAAAATACAACGCGCCGTCGACCTGGGCCTGGTTCTAAGTCCTGGTCCTGGTGGTAAGGACCAGGCCCGCGCCTACGGTGGCCGGGAGTTCGATGTTGTCTCTCGACCAAAGTTCCTTCATCATGAATATTTCCCCCTCATTCGTATTTGCTTGTGTTTGTTATTTTAACGCAAATAAACATATTTTCTTTTATTTCTCAAAGGAAAACGTTCCAGCCTTCGCTCACAATAAAATATCAATCAAGGTATTCAATGGTAGATACAGCGCAGTCAAGCGACGTATTTCTACGAATGAATTCAAAAGCGAGCAAATAACTTACTTAATAAGATGTGTGCCTTCCTAAAAGACTTATTTGAATCACGACTCAAAGCGGACTTGGTTCAATCAGTATATCAAAAGCAGCGGCGTACAAGCGTAACATACTAACAGTTGCAATGGTTGTATTATTTACATACGTTGTTAGAAAAAAAAAAAATTCTGAATCATTTATGGAGTAAGTAATAGATTATTTTTTCATGCCATGCCTGGTTGGCAGAGTAATTTCGTAATACACTATCAGTAGCAATGGGTTTCATTATGACAGTTCACCAACATCCATTTCTTTATTTGCGTTTTTGATCAGATATATTTTTCGAACATATAGAGCAATAGATTAGCAATATGCTTCAAAATGATTTGTTACCCAGTTAGGGTGCTGATCACAAGAACCCAGTCGTATCGATTACGATGCTGGTTGCACCATTGTGCAGGGCATATAATATTTCTATGCCTCACTTGCGATGCTACTTAAAATAAAATGTAAAAGCATGTAACGGGCCCAGTGCAGAGAAAAATACTCTTCTCATAATAAAGGAGGCACTAGCATTATTCAGCACCCTGGCTCCAGGCTGATTAAAGATTGTTGACTTATTTCTCCCCACAAGTTTCCTCACAAAAAATTTGCTTCCTCCCATGGCTGAAAACTAGAGTAGGTAATTTATTCATTTACCGTAATCATCATGCTCATCGTCGCTGCTAACCGGTTGCGACTCCTGGCCATAGCGCTGTCTTAACCTCTCAGTCCTCGGAGCTGTGGCTCTTGCAAAAGCAGCCAGACCGTCGTCACCTTCTCCAGCACCTATAAAATATAAAAAAAAGTCTTAACTCTGAGAAGAAATAGCCGAAACAAACTCAGGGATCGTCTTTTTTCAAGTCCAGACATTAAAAATGAAAATGTTTACAATAATTTGCCTTATAATTACGCATATTGCTTAATAACAATGCTTAACAGACCGAGCAGCTCTGTCCCAAGCTTTTTTGTCTTCTAAATAATCTGTGATTTTATAATACGCCTTTTTGTAAAGTTTGGCTTCTATACAGTTTTTAAATCGTTTAATGGGTAAGTTTCGAATGTTCATGGGAAGCTTGTTGTAAAAGTGTATACATTGACCCATGAACGAGTTGCCTACTCCGTGGAGACGAGTGTGATGTACAGCAAGATTGTGTTTGTTCCTGGTATTTATATTATGATACTTATTTCTTAAAATCCGATATATTTTTATGAACATACATAAGATTTTCAAATATATATTGTGAAGCTACAGTCAGAATGTTCACCTCTCTAAATTTTTCTCTAAGAGAATCTCTAGGACCAAGGTTGTAAATGGCTCGAACAGCCCTTTTCTGTAAAACCAAGATGATATTGATGGACATCAATATCATCTTTGTTTCCCAAGTTTGTATCACAAGTTCCCCAGAGAAGAATCCCATAAGTCATAAGACTATGAAAATAACTAAAATAAACAATTATGGCTGTATCCATATGTATGTATATGTATATGGGCTAGTAGGGAATCAATCCGGTCCGAAAGAGAGGCCATGGTTGAGCGAACGAGTGTTGCACTGCAGGCAGTCTCCGAATGGGGCAATGCCAATCTTGTAGCATTCAATGCCGCCAAAACACAGGCGTGTCTTTTCACCGCCAAAAGGAGCCCGTTCACCTTGGCCCCTACTTTTCGGAATGTGTCCTTGGAGTGTTCCGACCGCCTTCAGCTTTTGGGAGTTGAGATTTCCTCGAACCTTAACTTTGGGCGGTTCATTGAGTCCAAGGCCAAGGTGGCTGCCAGGAAACTTGGCGTTATCGCAAAGGTCCGGCAGTACTTCACACCTGGGCAGCTTCTAATGTTATACAAAGCACAGGTCCGTTCGTGTGTGGTGTACTGCAGCCACATTTGGGCTGGTGCTGCCAAGTGTCACCTGGCCACTTTGGATTCAGTGGAGAGACGTGCAAAGAGGCTGATTGGTGACCCTGATCTAACTCGAGTTGGTCTCCAAAGCCTAGAGCATAGGCGTAGAGTAGCCAGCCTTTCGGTGTTCTATAGGATGCATTTCGGGGAGTGTGCGAGGGAATTGCATGATTTAATTCCCCCATCTCCGTTCCACCAGCGGACGACCCGTCGTACGGCTGGTTTCCACCCTTACGTTGTTAACACCACTACGATCCAGACGAAGCGTTTCGCCTCCTCCTTTATACCGCGTACATCGAGGGACTGGAACAATTTGCCAGCGGCGGTGTTTCCGTCGGACTACAATTTGAGGGTCTTCAAGGCTAGAGTGAATAGAACATCAACGATTGCGTCACTGCTTACCATCAGGCAGGATTGCGGTCAAGCGCTGGTTTATAACATGTAAAAAAAAAAAATCCACCACATCACTATTATCTTTGGACCATTTGCCTCGCATATACTTGTACGGTTCTTAAGTATGTCATGTCAGAACTAGACCAAAGTGAAATGGAATCAAACGGAAAGCCCTAGTTTCAAATTAAAAAATGAATAATCAAATTATTCTATCATCACAATCGAACTGTAAACCTCTTTTCCTCCTGCTCCTTTTTTCGAAGTCGCTTAAAAGCGAACAAGGTACATACGTATACGTACGTACATCAATTGTTCCTATCTTTTTATCGGACTGTTTTGTACGGGCTGTCTACGTTATAGTAATAAATGTCATTCATTATATTGTGTACGAATGATTAATGACCACTGGTCACTGTGTGAAGGTAGATATTTCCCACCACACAATATGAATATTATACCTACATGACTGTGACAGCCATATTAACGGATATGGATGCAAATATTCAGTATGTATATATAAAACATACAAAATGTGTCATGGGATACTAGTATTTTGGGAACAGGTACAACTGGCCTGCGTGTGATAGCAGTATCAGAGTACCTGAAATAGATACCGGTGGTGTGGGACCGGTACTTATGTACCGAAACGGCAAGACCCGATATACAATATGTTAAGAAAACCCTGTCCGACCCGTAAGGATAATAAAGGTTAGGTAAACACATGACCAAATAACATATGAAATTTTACATAATCATCATAGTAACAATACTAGTGAATTTTGAAATAATCTTTTTTTTCCCGCGAATTAATTCCAACTTCCCCAAAATTTGATACTTTTTAAAAAGTGACAACATTATTTTTGACGGTATAATTCTGAGCGAATAGCGATGCGACCGCGTGCCCTGCCCCCCTTCGCCCGCGCCTGTATGGCCTACCGCACATTTTTTAAGTTACCTCTTTTTGCGAAATAATCCTTATTTTTTTATGGGATTTTTTTTTTAAGTTTTGGCCTGCTTTGTAGGCATTAGTAGAATCAGTTATCGATACCTAACAATACCTTCACGGATCGAACAGGGTTTTCTTTACATATTGTATACGGCTGCTGCGCTGCATGTCGCGAGTACGATTCCCGGACGGAACAAATATTTGGATGGCCTACAGCAAGTTGTTCTATTTTAAACGTACCCACGATACAGGAGAATTTTCTAAAGCGGGGCATTTTTTTTATATGAAAAAGGCGAAGTAGATATTTAATGCCTTTCATTTGATACACATTGATGCGGTTGAGAAAAGTATGTAATTCCCCTTCTTGGATTGGCCGCCATATAGAAATAATTACAATTAAAAAAAAAAACGATTGTTTCACATTGTAAAAATACTAGAAATAACACCTTTATTTCTAGTATTTTTACAATGTGAAACAATCTATTTTTTTTTTCGATGCAAAATATCAGCTCAATCAATACCAACAAATTATCGATCATGGTATTGGAGACAATTATTTTCTTTTCTTTTTATAATAATTAACAAGTTTAATTTCAAAATTACTGGTTATTAAAAATAAAATCACATATATTTCTTTTTTCGTGAACTATTTATACTACTATGTCAGGTCAGTCATCGTAGTTAGTGATACCAAAATCGCAATAGATCGCCTAAAAAGTACATCATAAGGAAAAATCACGCTATATAATTTTTGAAGTATACAAAACTGTACCTCGAGTTTTATTTGATCTAACCTCTATAGAATTAAGAAAAATACTTAATAAAATATCGAGTCTTTTGCAGAGACAGACAAAGTGCATTCCCTTAATTCTGCCTCGAATATCTCCCTGGCGAGGTAAAATTAGGGGCATGCAAGTTATGTAGTATTTCGCTACTAACTTGCTTACCCCCATCGTTCCCCCATATTCTTCAAAATCTCGTAGACGTAGACCTCTTGCATTAGGGGCCGTCAATCATGTGATGTTTTATTTTGACAATTTAACCCCCCCTCCCCTTTGGTGATACATGGTGAGGTTCAAGACTAAATATATCACGTGTATGAATATATATATGGAATGCACGACCGCTGCCATGCCCATTCCAAAAGTATCCAATTCTTCTGCAGGCTAGGGCAATACAGGTCCATAGATCAATTTTCCGAAGCCTTCATACGTTGGAGTAATTTCAAGAGACCGACGCAGAAGAAATGGAGCAAACATCTTGCATCTTGCATGCATCTCGCTACACATAATTAGGATACATCATCGCTTTTCGGTTCAGTATAGCGCATTTGCCGAAAAACTAAATACACGTGATATGTTACTACACCCTCTGCCTCTCCTCTGGTGATATTTCGTGATTTTTTTATGGACCCCCCTCCCCCCTTCGAGCCTCGCATGATTAATGGACGGCCCTATAAGAGAGGCAAATAAAAAAATAACAACATTTATTATCCCGTTTTTTGATGAAATGTAACTAGTTTAAATAAATAAACCACGAGATATTTATTTTTAAAATATGCTGTTTTTAAACATACAGGGATAAAATAAATTGGTTGGAAATATAAACGTGTAGTAGAGCAAAATTGCGTTACTGTTTCTATTGTAAAATATAATCTTATATTATATAAAATTCTCGTGTCACAGTTTTCGTTCCCATACTCCTCCGAAACGGCTTGACCGATTCTCATGAAATTTTGTGAGCGTATTGAGTAGACCTGAGAATCGGCCAACATATATTTTTCATCCCCCTAAATGTTAGCGGTAGTCCAACCCTAATTTTTTATTATTTAGCCAAAATTTTTAGTTTCTATTTTTTTATGATAAAACATACAAAAATACATACAATCCTGAATTTTCATCCTTCTATGATCAACCCTTATTTTTTAATAGCCATTTTAGTAATTTAATCATTTTTCATCTCCGGTCGAAAACTGATCAATCGTCATTTAATTAGTTTTATACGATATAACTGAATGCCACGCGGGCGAAGCCGCGGGCGGAAAGCTAGTAATATATATAACTAATATCGGTATTGGAAAGTAGCATAATAAGACCAGAATCTCCAAGATACCGGAATTGGAAGCCTTGGTACCAACGGCAGAGCACTGCAGATAGCCGCATGAATAATAAATTGATGCTGTTTCGGCCCCGCAAATGTTACATAACATTGACGGGTTTAAAACGTAAGCTCTAAAATATACATTTGTTTTTGAGCTTATATTTTTCCAATTGAATGTAATTTGATCCGGCTTAATATTTTCAATCCATAAATTTTATCGATATTCTTTTGAATTTCACATCCGACAAAAATACAGAGCATTCAATTAATGTAAAAGTAGATAAACCTTATATGAAAGAGTTATTATTTTTAAACGGTTTTGCATTTTTGTTACGTGTAAATGAGTTTTTCGGATAAACCAAATGCAATACGCACAGGACATATTTGCGTAACACACCATCAATTTCATTCCGAATGATTTTAATGTTAATTCCTAATCCATTACTTTGTGTGTTCGAAAACTTGTCTGCTCAGAAACGTAAATACCGCAATGAATTTTGTTGAACTGTTGGAATGAAACTCATTGCTACTAATAGTATTGTTACGGGCTGGGGGTACTTAAACGCCGGTTAAGGCGGCCCCAGAGGAAAAACACACCGCAGGCCGTTTTTATGTAGTTTTTCGGAGCTATCGACTCTTTATCCAAAAGAAATATCAACTTATTAAAAATACATAAATTTTCTACATAATCTTGGCTCCAAAATTGTAGATTTTTTTTTTTGTTTACTAAACATAATGTTTAAATAATTCCTTCACAACGAAACGTCTGACAAGAGAAATAATTATCAAAAAAGTGCATCTCCTCGGAAAGTAAGCATTATTTAGTTTGCGTTCTTACACTAATGGATAGGTAATTTCATGACGAACATTATTGTAGAAATATTTTTTTAAAACGACCAAAACATAAATTTTATTCAACAATCTGAGCGTATTCCCCATCATTTCTCTTGCCCGAGCTATTGAGATTCAGTATGCCACAAGCTCTCGAAGGGGGAACCCGTGTCGTTCGTCATCGCGCGGTCCGCTAGCATAGCGGTCGGCGCGTGAGCGAGAAAGCATCTGCTTGCTCGCTCACGCACCGCATGTCGCATAGAGTATAATACTCTCATAAAGTGTCTCTGTTACTAGCCCCGCACGATGATATTGCGATTGGCGGCCATCTTGGTGACGTAGTCGAACTCGCACCGTCGGTACCGTTCGCAAGTTCAGTCCGCGCTTACCCACTTACGCACATCGAATATTTTTGTTAGCTTTTTGTTTTTGTTATTCTGTTTTATTGTTGTTCTTGAGTTTTGTTGTTTAGTTTTGTTAGCTGTTACTAGTTAAAATGAGTAAGAAATTAATTAATAGTCGTGCTCGTGAAATTATAATTAAAGTGGACAATTATTTTGTTAAAGAGAAAGAGGACTGTAAGTTAGTTCTTGAAAGTATAAACTGTGCTTTAAAAAGTGCTTCGGACATTTTAATACCGAAGCAACTGCTTATAGTTATTAAAAATATTTTGCAAAATTCTATCAAAGTCACGGAGTGTGTGGCATGTGCCACAGGCGTTGCAAAAAATACTGTGACGAAATTGATACGAGAGCATGAGTCAGCAACAGCCAGTGGCAGCAAAATGAGAACTCCTACTAAAGGAAAAAGACAAAAGAAGAAATATATCAACGGGTTTTCCTTAACCGCTTTAAGAAATATTATAGATTCAATGTATACGGTGAGGAGAGAAATACCCACAATGCGCAAAATCTTGGCGGCTTCAAAAGTAGACCTTAATTATACTGGTAGTGAAACTACATTAAGAAAAATAATTAAATGTGATTTAGGCTACCAATTTAAGCGATGCTACCAAAAAAGACTGGCCCCAATTTAAAGACCCCAAATTCAAGCGTGGAGGGCTAAATATTTACGACGTATGAAAGAAAATTACTCGCTTGGTGAAAAATAAAAGACAAAAGACCCGTTATATATCTCGACGAAACGTGGATACACGCACACTACACGGTAGAAAAATGTTGGCAAACAGCAACCGATGGAGTGAGATGGAACGACAGCCCCGGCCGCCGATAGATAAAGAAGTTAAAGCGGTTTTGTTGACAATGCCCTTTTAATGTTTAAAGCAGATACCAAAACGGGGGATTACTATGATCAAATGAATGCTGAGAATTTCACCACGTGGCTTACAGAAAAATTAGTACCCAACATACCACGCAACTCCAAAATTGTGATGGACAACGCCCCTTATCACAGTAGGGATGAGAATAGGCCACCAAGTATGAACAATAAAAAACAGTTGATTGTTGAGTGGCTACAAGATCACAACATCGACTTTCCCAACGACAGTACAAAACCTGAACTGTATTTATTAATTAAACGACACAGACCGCCGAAAAATTATAAAATTGACAATTTATTAGCTGGCAATGGCCATGAAGTCGTTAGATTAGCACCTTACAACTGCGACCCCAACCCCATTGAGTACATCTGGAACCTGGTAAAGACGAGGGTGTCAAAAAAGAATGTGTAGCAGTTGGAAAGTCGCATTGAAGCTCTGACGTTGGAGGCGTCGGAGTCAATAACTCCAGATGACTGACGAAAGGAAGTCAATCATGTTAAACGGCTTGAAGAGGAATATTGGAATAAAGATCGAATAACTGACGAGTTATTTGTCATAAATACGGCGACGACAGTGAATCGGAAACGACAGACACAGAAAGCAGTTCTGATTCGGAAGACTATATACATTTTTTTACATATTATCCTGGTTTTATTTATAAGCTGATAGATGTAGGTAGTAATTAAAACATGACTACTACACAGTGGACTCTGGTTCAATTCCCGCTCGCAATGTAGTTAGAAAAAAATAGTATACATGTAAGAAAGATATACGAATAAGTATATTTTTCTTACGTCTACAAGAATTATTTCCTTGAAATTATTAATAATGAAAGTTTATTTGTCAGAATATGGGTGAGTAGGTATAAAGAGTGTAATAATAAAATTATAAAATACAAATAAACCCTTAACCCCAGTTTATTAATTTTGCGTTTAACATTCTTTTGCTAGCTGTCCTTTTGTGTGACAGATGACGTCACAAAGCTGTTATTGTGACAAGGTTCCATCGCAATATCATCGTGCGGGGCTAGTAGAGTATAATACTATCATAAAGTGTCTCTGTTATTGGTGTTCATTTTGGTGTTCGTTTTTTTAACCGATTTCAAAAGGGAGGAGGTTATATGTTTTTTTATGTTTGTTTGCGGATAACTTTACTATAATATAAATAATAGGGTATTTGACTAAAAAAACATATTTAGTCCGTCATTCAGATTATAGAAAAATATTGGATAGGTTTATTATATACGTTTTACATTTCGTATATTTTGTTTTATCAAATCAATAAAAATTGACAAATATAATAGGCATCAAAGATCAGGAGTGATGGCTGGTGACGTCACTGGCCGCTAAAAAGTGTAGCGTGCAGTGACGTCACACGAGTTTTCAAAGCACTGTGTCGTCTTCATTTTTTGTTTATATGAAAAAAGAAAAAAATATGTGTCTAGTATTTTTTGGGTAGGCCCCCGACAAGGTGGACCGACGACCTGGTGAAGGTCGCGGGAAACCGCTGGATGCGGGAAGCGCAGGACCGGTCGTCGTGGAGAACCTTGGGGGAGGCCTATATCCAGCAGTGGACGTCTTTCGGCTGAAATGATGATGATGAGTATTTTTTGGAAATCTGACTGACGGACTAATTAGGTTTTTTTTAGTCAAATACCCTATTGCATAAGTTGATAAAAAATGCTATGCAATAGCTTTACCGCGGCAGTTCCCGAGTGCCACATATTTTTTTTTTTAATTAGAAATATTATATCTTCAAGGTAGTCTCATGTTAAGGAAATTAGGGTCTGATGATGGAAGACTAAGGAAACCTAGGAGAAATTTAAAAAATCATAGTTGCGCCTAGGGCATTTCTATGTTTTTTCATTAAGTGTTTTATCGCACTACAATTTAGTAAAGTTCGGACTTGATGATGGAGCCGGGAGACAGCCGAGGGATCTCCTTATCGATTCACATCAGCTGCCTCGTGTTTGTGCTTAATAAATTTATATTGATAAGAACTTTACACCTAAATGAGTTGTGATTGTCATTAAAGCTCTGATGATGAAGACAAAGGCCAGTTAAGGGAACTCCTCAAAGGTTTACAATAGTTACCTTGTGTTTGGACTTAATTCATTTATATTGATGAAAACTTTACACACATATAGGTTTAAATGAAGGTCTGCAATAGATCTGATGATGAAGCCCATAGACAGTCGAGGGAATTCCTCAACAATTTACAACACTGTACTTTAACATAGTACAAACACTACCTACTCGTCATGCTTATGCAAAAATCAATTAAAATCAAGAGACTGAATTTAATTTGTGTTATTTCATTGCGTTATTTCTAGAAATGCTCATACTTTCATTGTGGTCTTATAGGAATTAAAGCAAACGAAATACGTCGTTTGCTTGCACGCCTTTTCCAAATATGCTGCCGTCAGCGTCCAGTCTGACCGGATATTGTATTAGTCAGATGTTTATTATTTTTCTGCAAAAGGAAGCTTTGTGTAAATAATATTATAGTATATGTATTTGTTTTTTTTATACGATAGTTTTGTTTTTTACAATTTACGTATTTGTTTTATTAAACGAGAATAATAATATAATATCAGTCTTGCCTGAGCCCAAAAAAAAACATCAAATCTTTTTTTTATGTAGGTTTCCTGTCTGCAGAAATTTATTTGACCCTGATTACGTTTTCCCTTAAAATAATAAATAATGACAAATTAACCTTTATTATATTATTTTTCTATCCCTTTGACCATCTGACTTAGCTAACTTTCAATCTACAAAACTAACTTCCAACCCTGAAGTTACAGTCATAACATATTTAGTTGTAAAGCTCAAACACATTACAGTTGCTTCCGATGTGGATTCCCTTAATTCTCTATCATCTGCATCATCAGGTCAGGCACAAATCTTCACGGCTTTATAGTATCATCCGATATAAATACGAGTATCAAGTTTTCACCCGAAGCATGCCTACAATTTTCGATAATTGGCCTAAATTTCTTAGAATTTCCATTATCGACACTGACGTGGTAACAATGAGATTACATAGGCAGCATACTCTTTCATATAAAAAAGAATGGTCAAAATCGGTTCATTAACGATAAAGTTATCAGCGAGCACACATAAATCGATTTGAGAACCACACTTTTGGGAAGTCGGTTAAAAAATAAAATACGCAAAATTTTTATTATGAAGTATCGTCAACATTTGTTTCAGTCTATAATAACCAAAAGTATTTGGGCGCACCAATAAACAAAAATAAAAGTGCCATGTCTGTTACTTCTGTGGTCTATGAATTTAACTTGTATTTGTAAGTACTTCGTCCGCCAGACGGCGCTAGTAATATTTTGCGAAGTATTGTAGAGGTGGGGCGCGGTGAAGAGGGAGCAAATGCTCGAGGTCATTTGGTGAGGGTACGACCTTTAGGGTTACGAAGTTTATTGACGACGAGGGTACAGACAGTAGTAGGCGATGACAAGTAGAATGTCGCTGACGTTGCACCGAAGTCTCCTCTTACGTTCACGAAGTCCGTGTCGTAAACACACAATAACTCTACAGATGTTACTTCACGTAGTACTCACAGTTCTCGTTACAGTTGTCGCAGTAGGTATTCTCAAAGATTGCTTCTTAACTGTCGCTGTTTTCGTATCGCTAGTCGAGTGTAGACTGACTCTGCGCCAGCGTCGCGTCGCTATATATGTATAGCCCAGCTGATCGAACATTCCAGATTCCTCCAGACGTAATAATAATAGCACATAACTTCGAGGTCACTCGGAAGTACCTACGGTAATTCCCGGAAACGAATTCTAGAAATTTCGATGTCGACACTTTGTTGACAAAACTGTTGAGACTTGTACCATTCGATAGTCCGTCCTAAATCTAGCAATGCGTTTTATTATTGTACCTAGAAAATGTCTAGATCTGGGGAAATAGGGCTTAAAAGTAACACAATGCATGTCACGCGATATTGAACCTTATGCCATCGACATAAAGTCCATTCGTAACAGTATGTTACGCAATTACCCGGCTTGTTTGGTTTTTCGCGCTTTGATAGTCAGCGCTTTCCTGAGATGCGACCCTTTGCGTGCGAAGGTTAATAAAAACTCAATAAGTAAGTAGTCAAAGTACCTACAGTTTGCTATTAGATCCAATAAATCAAATCAGTCTAGTTGATCTTACTTGTGACGTGAAAAAGTTTCATAATTTCCAATGATCAGCAATGTATTTACTGAAAGTTAAGATCTGTGTTGAGCAACTTACAGACCTGACCCCTTACCCGGTGTTCCTGCGACTACATCCGGTGCTGGTGCGTCGTTGTGCTCTTGCAAGTCCAGGTTGGTTGCTGATGAGGCTGAAGTGCGGTCACCAGGTGGTACGTAGTAGAAGCCTTCGTGGTGGGCGGCGCTTCCGACGCAAGCTGTCAATGGCGCTAATGTTGACAGGAACTGCCTTCTGGGCTCCGATTTCGGCTGTGGGGACACCCGGACATAATATATTTATTTAAGTAGGTCGGTACAGGTTTAGGACTACCATATTAGTACTTACAGTAATGTCAATATTGATGGTTGCAGTTGCATGCAACAGAATTACGTGTAGGTTTAGTCCTATTGACGACTCATAGCGGCTAATCCCAGGTAAGACTAGACGTCGGCACTGGAGATAGGGTCGGTGCACAGAAATCCAACACGGGTCTAACGGCTTAGCATGCTATCTGATACACGAGAGATACTATCAACTTTGCTTTACTGGGCTGTGACTGAGAAATCCAGAGACCTTTAAGAAAGGTCACGGGTATGAATATGTACTTACAATGTGTATAAAAGAAAAAAATGGTTATACTTTAAAATTGGTTATTTATCACTCATCGTTCATAATTTATCACTAGTTGATAAGTTGACACGGCAGACATTGTCCTTTCCAAACAATGATTCATCAAAAATCCCGTAGCAAAATTGACTTTATTTTTTTTTTTTCGAACCTTTCGTGGTATTATTTTAGCAGCTAGCTGCGTTCTATTTGATCTATTAAGAATATTACCAGCTTAAGCACCCTAATTGTGTAACACACTGTTACCCTGAATTTGAATAAAAATATGCTAATCCATTGCCCCATATGTTCGAAAAATGTATCTTTTCATTCACATAAATAACGCAATGAATGCTGTTGAACTGTCAAAATGAAACCCTTTCCTACTGATAGTGAGTTACGCAATTACACTGCTGATCTAAATTGACATTAGTTTGATATCAACTACTCGCATATTGGCATATAACTACGTAGCTGTTGTAACCTATTTTAAAAGAAATTTTAATTTATAAAAACTCCGAGGACAGATAGACTAAAAAAAAGAATTCGAACTGAACACCTCGCTGAACTGAAGATCTAACTCGCCCTTGAGTGAAGTTTTTCCCTGTCTGCTAACTTGCGATGATAAATTGAAAATAAAACTCATTGATACGATTATCGTGAACTACAACTTTCGTAGCTACAATATTTATTATAATCAAAGAAATCCCAAAAGAAAGCGAACATACACACAGACCCCGGCAAGCTGCAGGAAATGATGCTCCAAAGAGTATCCCGGGTAGCCGAGGTATGCCGCATCAGACGGACATCTGATCTGGGTCTCCGTCAAGAAATTATAAGTGGATACCTGTTATGTCCTGGTTACATACACCCATATTCCGTTCGCGTTAGCTTTAGTCCTAACCAATAAAACAAATAACCAATAAATAACTATCCAGGATAAATTCGAACAATTTTAATAACCATCAAAATAAAAACAAACAGCAACTTATAACAACTAAATAATGAAAATCGAAAAAAACCATGTAACTTAGCATTCACACGTTTCCACGGGACAAGTGAATAACAATCAAACACAGCTATGAATTTTAGCGGAAGCAATTATAACCCAGTAAATTTAAAAAAAAAAAAATACTTTGCTACCGCAACTTTATTACAAAACATTTCAGATTTGGTAGACTTATAGTAAAATGTAAAGCATCACAGGTGCACCACCTCTGATTCTCTTAGGTTTTCTTATAATAATTTAATTAATTTAAAGCCTCATAAATTCAGAAGCTATTTAGTTCAAATATATATTTACTGTAAAAACATATAGGTAATATATGCATATAGAGAGTATGTACTTTTATTACAAAGAGTATCTACCCTATAAATAACCTATTCTAACTTCTGTCTTCCGTCTGAATGAAAAGAAAAAGTATGGTTTGGTAATCGTTTATAAAATAAATCACAGGTCATCTGATGCAATTAGATAAATGACTATTAATCACATGAGTTCGTGAAGTCCTCTGCCGTGTAATGCACAGAACCTAATCATTATCATCAAGTACCTACTTGTGTTGAATACAATACACATTGCATATGCCTAATACAGAGGAGATGGCTGGCTAGATCATTTGTACGCTGAGGGGATAGTAATTGTCGCTTCATCAGACATATTGTTGCCTGATACGTTGCATCGTACATTATGCGAAATCATTCAACAGCGGTTACCAGTTCCATTATTACTGACGTAGGGTTGGTTGGATTTACCGATATATAAAAGATGAGGAAAAGGCTATGAGAGTTTTTATAAAGGACTAACCTTTTGTGGTTCTTGATGTACATCACCCAAGTCCGGTGGCAGCTGTCGGGTGGGTAGCGGTACCGATATCGTAGATGAAGACGAGCTGGACGAAGCGCTGCCGAACGCTTTCTCACAATTCTTATCGATACCGATGCTGTTGTACGACTTCTCACTCGACTTGTCGCTGCTACTCGACATCTTGTCAGCGCTGGCACCGGCCGGCGACGGCCTCTGATCTTCGGCCTCGTCCTCCACATCGCAAGTTAGCAAGCGAATACGTTCAGCGAGAGATGTCGTTTCCTGCTGCAAGGGAGACAAATTGTTTAATCGACTTCAAGACAATGGTAACAATAGAGATTCCCCGTCTCTCTGCTATGTATTACAAACGACGACGATGCTCACTGAGTTGGGTAGTTGCTAGGCTGAATACTACGTGAATAGAATACAATAGTTTTCATTTGCGACTGCTGTTGTTGGATATTGTCAGTATTTCCTTTATACGTTATCATAACAATGGTAGTAGGTACAACGATAAATTTGACTGGTTTTGCTTCATAATACCGCTAGTATAGGTAATGCAACTATAAGTAGTAGTAGATAGTTAATCCAAACAATCTGAAAGTTGATGCACGGACGGCTATGTATACTTAGTTCCGTTAAAAACTCTAGATAACCCCAGCATAGACATATATTTTATATATTTCATATATTTTTTTATTTCAGCATATATTTTTGTTCATACATTTCGACGATTACATGACGGCATCAATAGAATACAGTCAAAAAAATGTTTAAAAAAAATTCACTTATCAAAACAGTTTGTCAATATCATAAAGATAATTTGAGCATAGTAATTTAGTTTTGCATAAGGGTTACTCAAATGCTTAAAGTTCAATGATTTTGATATAATGCTGAATAATAAATACCTAATTATTAGACTATTCAAAATATAATATCATTAGTAGGTGCTATTACCTACACCGCGCTCTCGACTTCAATTATATTATTTAAATTAGACAGGTGTTTAGCGTGTCTGAACAAAGCGACTAGCTTCTTGACATGTAATCAGAGCAGGCGTAATATATATTACGATGACAATTGTTTTTAAAGGATGTTTGCTCATACCTTACTTCGTAGGTATGTACGAAAAAATTCACTGCAACGTAAACAACGCAATTAATGCTGTAGAAATAACAAAACAGCGAGTTGCAAAAAAGCCATCTACTATACGAGTAAGGGTGTTACTCAATTACCCGGCCAACCGTGAATCCCAATTTACAGTTCATAGAAAAATGCGCAATTTCGGGTTCTACAATTAGGTAACTACGGGGTATGTATCAGTAAGTACGGATTTTACAGACCGCTGAAATCGGAACCAGGACTTTTGTTTTTCATTTAGGTATATAATGCAGAGGTCAAGTAAAGTTACTAAGTTCTATTATCTTCATAATCATTTCAAATGCAAACGTCCACTGCAGCACCCAAAGACCAAGTATAATCGAAGATCGAAGTGTCTATTGCCAAGCATCGCCACTTCGACCTCCGTTTATACACTGGCTTAACTTTTTATCAGAAGTCAGTGAAAAAGCTGCGTGTGAATTTTGCTTGAAAATCTCCCGTGTGGGTAGTAAGTGCCATTCATTTTTATTATCACAAACATTTACGTATGTAAATAACTCAATTTTATTTCTGATGTAGGTATTGTTAAACATAACAATAAAAGGTAAATATGGTCGAATCATCAATATGTGAGCGATTTTATTTGCTTTTGGATAAGGACTAGCTCAGCCTGTGAATAAAATTGTTCTCTTTACCTTTTCCTAGAAAATCTGCTATTCAATATTATCAGCCGCTCGATTCTGAAAAAATCTCACAGTGAGGTTATGTAAACCGAGCTTAGCTCACTCCGAAATATCTACAGAATCGCGCTGCAGTTTAGAATAAAAAGGTTCGGAGTTCGTGTCTAACAATAACAGACGACAGGGTCAATGGAGGTTAAGTTACACTTGCAGCTGCACCATCGCCACTTTGTACCTAGATCCCAATATACAATTTTGGAAAATGCAGAAGTGAGAAGTAACTATTATCGCTTAGACACATGTGTCTTACTTAGGAAGCAGCTGTGGTTGTCACGACAACCACAGCAGCTGCATCCTTAAATAAAACCAAAGCGGATCTGTATTAGGTCAACTGATAAAATTATGCGATGCAAGCAGGAATAGTCCTTACGGGTCGTTAGATTTACCTACATTTTGCCGATATTAACTAAGTCATCAAAGCTTAGGCTCGTTTCCGTTTTTCAGTAGATTTTCGTAGAACTATGGCTGAATGGATTTTTTTGAAAGGAATCTAATCGTATATACTTACCTCAAACAAACAAGCTCCGGTACATAACCCGTTCCATATGATTCTGAAAGTATTTTTCAACAACAACAATCTGGAACCTATGTACTAATCTACAATAATTATTTATCTAGCCGATCCATTGACCGAGATCAGCACCCTAAATGTGTAACAAAAGTACTTACTATTTATCTCAATCCAAATCATTATAAAGGATAGTACTGATCCATTGCTTCATATGTTCGATAAATCCGTCTGTTTCACAACGTAAATAGCGTAATTAATGTTGTGGAACTGTCAAAATGGAATTCATTGGTACTGATAGCGTGTTATGCAATTACCTCGCTGTTAGATTATTGTGGCATCGCCCCAAGCCGTTCACATCACTCGTCAGAGATCTGCTTCATTGTCTGGATATGACAGATTTGATATGGAGCGCGAACTGTTGTTGGGAGTTCTCGTTACAGATAAGCAGAATAAAAAATATCGACATATTCCATTATTTTTTGTGCTTTTGTTGTTCAAAATCTTATTTGTTCTGTAGATATATTTTTTCAATATAACTTTTACCTGTCATATTATAATAAAAATATCTACGCTATCCTATATTTACTACTTTGAGAAGAAAGGTCGAAACAAACTCAGACAGGTATTTTTTTTATCTCCAAACTTATAAATATATATACGTTTGCTTTGACAAGTTATTAACATCATTATTACGAGTCTCGCATAGGGTACATATCAGTTTCGTTTTGTTATTGTTGGGCTGATTATTCAATCGACAGATAATCCTTGATATTCTCGGTAATCGGATGACACGGTCGGCGCAGTTAGCTGAGCGACCGACTGCTGTTTGCATAAATGTTTATAAATGGATCCACGATACAGGGAGTAATTCCTAGAGTGAGGCAAAATTTAAAAAAATATATTTGTGGAATAAAATTGAGTTCTGCTAGTTTTTGTACGGTAGAACTATCAAAAAATTCATACTATAATTCCACAGATAAAATTATCTGGTGTTGAAAATAGTTTATTTCGTTCATAAAATATGAAAACAGAATAAAGTTTATTTTATTTTGATATTTTATCACATAAATTTTTAATCAGAGGTTAGAGAATTACCTATTCCCTGACCACAATTTAAGCTTGCCTTCAATTTGTAAATATCAAAGTCGTTATCTGCTGAAATTGTATTGACGTAGTATATTGTTATGTCTGTTTATTTTTAATATACAACTGTTTGTATTCTGTTACAGAATAAAACGGGTCAGAAACATGTATCAAAAAGATTACCTAACAAAGGAAGTCGGTTTTACTGATATCAAACGGTATTATTTTGACTTATCGAATCCTTTAAACGTTCAATAATGTAGACGGATTTAAATAACATTAGCTGGCAAAAATTGGCAGATGGGATGGAAATCGATCAAATCGAATCGAAAAAAAATATGATGATAATTGATGGTTTGGTCAATAGATAATATTATTTTTCAATGATTATAAACTAGTGCTTGACCGCAATCCCGCAAGATGGTAAGCAATTATGCAATCGCTGATGGCAAAGCGCCTAGTTTCACTCAAAAAAACTTAGTGAATAGGAAGGAAGACGGCAGTTGAGCGAAATGAAGGAATGTTAAATACTTAACATATATTCATATCACTTATCAGAGTATAGTATACAACATAAGTACCTATATTTATAACATAAAAGTTATATTGACTTTACATACTAATAACGAATAACGTAAAGGGTCATATTCCCAATCGAGCCTCTTCGGTAGTAAATAGGTATTATAATACCTTCCTACTGAACAATTTATACTAATTCCGTGCACGAGCGGGTATTATTGAAATAGTTCTCTGATGCATGAATTAATCAATATAAAAGTTATTTATTCAAATTACGCTGAGAATCAGTTCTTTTTGAACATCAATATTACATAAGACAGTCCTCCAAAACGCCCGCCCTTCGCCACTTTCTAGTGCTTTCGCTGGGAAGAAGTTGCAGAACAAATTCTCCGGCAGCGCAGTTGCCTGTTCATTTAAAAAACACATGACTTTATACAATACTATGTAAGTATGTGTGTGTAATTATTAATTATTTACCGTATGCCAGTTAGCCAAGTCAATATACCAGCAAAGCAAAAAATAAAAATCATTGCAAATGGAAATATAAGCAAGTAAAAACTAAACCTAAATAAAAGTCTCCAGGCATAAGGAGCGTGACAGTTTACATAATTATACATTGTAATAAAATAGACAATTATATGAATTCAAGACATTGAATCCTAACATTTTATATTTTAATGGTAAGTATAGGGTTGCCAACTTTTTTTAGAAGAAATAAAGTATATATTATCTGATTTTAAAGGAGGTAAGTAAATAAAGAGTACGGACTTAAAAAAAAGTATCATATATTTTGTACTTTTAAAAAGGTAGGTATCTTTTTTGTTATTTTTGCAGCATATAACAGTTTTCATTTTTTTAAAGGAATTGTATGAGTCCAAACGTTCCCACTCCAAATTTATATATATCAAGACCTCATTTTGGATTAATTTCAATGAAGCTCTGTTTTTCTCTTCCCGCCACTTACAATCATAACTGAAAAGACTCTTTCAGTAAATTCTGAAGTGGCGGGAACAGAGAGTATATAGCTAATCATTTTTTTTAAATAATCAAATTCATTAGGACATTTTTAAAAAATAAATTGCCATTTTTCTGCAATGGATTTTTGCATATTATTACAGACTAGCGGCCGCCAGCGACTTCGTTCGCGTGTAGTTAATTATGCTCCGCTCCTATTGGTCGCAGCGATGTTATATAGCCTAAAGCCTTCCTGCATTAATGGGCTATCCAACGCAAAAAGAATTTTTCAAATCGGACCAGTAGTTCCCGAGATTAGCGCGAACAAACAAACATACAAACAAACTCTTCAGCTTTATATATTAGTATAGATGTGCACTAGTTTAGTAAACATTTTGTAAAGATGAGTATTTTATCGTACTCTATTAGTGTTATAGATTATGGAGTACGCCTACATGATTTAGAGGACAATACTCTATTTTAGAGTACGGTTGGCAACCCTAGGTAAGTATACAACAAGAACACTGAGACTGTTGCTTGGCTACGTTTATTTATAAAGCCAGTCAAGGTTAAGGCAGACTACGTTAGACTCTAGTAGTAGTAACACTGCCGGGTACTGTTACACGAACAAACCGCAGACTCACGGGATTTCTTAGAAATTATTGTTGAAAACTCGATTCATTTTACGGTAATTGCCGCTGGAGTTTATTTTTATACTTTGACGACCTTGCCCTTGCACCATCGCAACATAAACAAAGTAAGTAAATAGGTACGTGAATTTATAAGTAAGTAATTAACGAGCACAACAATTTTTATATCGAAAACTCGCTGGCTCTTTTTTAATCGTTTATGAATAGGGTGTTACGCAATTAGGGTGCTGGTTGGAAAACCCCTGAGAAGATGTAAAATAATAGCGACGATTCTTTTATTCACACACTAAACTAATTTCAAGTTAAGTGCATCTTTTTCTTTCCATTTCGTTAAGAAAAGGATAGAAGATAACATTTTAGCTTAATCCTGTCAAATTAAGATACTCTATAGACAGTTTAGACGCGATTATAAACATGGCGACTAAAATACGCCAGTTTACGTCAGGAGCGCACTAATTTGACAGGTCTAAACTGACATTTTATCTTTTGAAATAGAAAGAAAAAGATGTATTGAACTTAAATGTAATTTAATCTGTGGAAAATCAAGGGAATCGGCGCCTTGGGTAAGTACTTACTTAACAATATTTTTCTTTGTTTTTTATTGACTAATAATGTAATACTTTCGTTTTAACTACATTTGTGGATGGTAGTAGTGGGGTAGGGGGATCGAATTAGCGATATGCGTTCTGATACATTTTGAACTATCGAGCATACCTACCTCCTTTCCTCTATCCGTCCGAACAACGAATCATCATCATCATCATCCCAGCGTCAATCCCAGTCGCATCCGAAGCCTTTTCAGCTTTGGAGTCTAGGGTCCGCTTTACCCTCTTTGGCTTTACCAGTCCAACTGCTGATATGGCTAAACTTCGACATTTTCCGTGAAGCGACTGCCGTCTGACCTCCACATCCCGAAGGCGACATCGAAGCATTGCAGTTAGACCAATTGTTGAAATTTTGAGGGCTCCAACAACCCGTAACGACTACCACTAGATGTTCGTATGGCAACCGGGACCAACGGCTTAACGTGCTTTCGGAGGCACGACCAGACCAGTGCAAACATTCATTTTCATGCATACAAATACTTGCACTGTGCGGGGATCGAACCCGCGCCACCTTGCGCAGCGGCCGCGTCCGCTACTGCTACGCTACGGAGGCTGTCAAATCGAACAACGAATATATTAATGGTAATAAAATGAGATAAACCACGAAGGGTATAAGCCCTGCA
The DNA here is from genome assembly GCA_017933935.1 of Sesamia nonagrioides. Classification (NCBI taxonomy): domain Eukaryota; kingdom Metazoa; phylum Arthropoda; class Insecta; order Lepidoptera; family Noctuidae; genus Sesamia; species Sesamia nonagrioides. The sequence goes on along the minus strand of JADWQK010002002.1, from coordinate 316,740 downwards.
CGTTGATATTGCGATGGAACCTTGTCACAATAACAGCTGCGTGACGTCATCCGTCGCACAAAAGGACAGCTAGCAAAAAGCTTTTTAATACCAATTTAATAAGCTGGGGTTATGGGTTTATTTTTATCTTATAATTTTATTATACATACACTTTTTATACCTACTCACTCATATTCTGACAAATCAACTTTCATTCATTATAATAACTAATTTCAAGAGAACGAGTATTTTTTATTACTTGTTACTATCTATAAGAATTTTTTTCTAACTATGTTTATATTCTGTTTGTTATGCTTAAATTTTAACTGTTAATTAATTTAAACAAAAAAAAAATCAAGAACAACAAAAAGCTACAACAAGCATTAGATGCGCGTAAGCACGTAAGTACGCGCGGGCTGTCCTTGCGAACGGTACTGTACTGACGAAGCGACTTCGACTACGTCCCCAACATGGCCGACAATCGCATATCAGCCTGCGGGGCTTATATTCTTTATTTCTTTGAATTAATACTTCTTGATTGCACTTGTACGTTTTCACGAAATTTTCACCGCATGTCATTCTTGGCGTGAAAGGTCTCTAATAAAATAATTTTCAATTATAAGATTAAATTATAGCAATCTAATAATTGAAAAAACCCTTTTATGCTTTTTGTACAATAATAAATAATAATGCAAAAAATATTATAATTTTATTATTTACCTCATCTATCTTGTATCAAACGCACAGGTGTACAGCTTCAGTTACCTTATTACCTACTATTTACAAATATTGAAAACTCATGCAAGCTTTCAGGTTACTATAGGAATGAATAGGTAATACAAGCTTATGAGAAGTGCGTCAAGACAAATTGACGGACGTTTGTCCTCAATCCAGTAGTTAGAGCATTAGGGGGTGCATACATTTCCATACCAATAGCTACCAATTTCCATACGTTAACCGGCGACAACTAAGTATATGTAAAACAAAAGAAGGTGTCTACGTAGTAGGTACAAATAAACTGATGGGTTGTAGACAAATAATCAGATAGATTTATGAAAAATACTTAGAATTTGAAATATCGGATGACGTCACGCCGCGCCGTGGTACAAAATATACCACGGGGTGACGTAATTAGTCCCCACTCCGTAACTTTAATACGCTATATCTCAGTAGTTTTTGGAAATTTTTTTGATCTTCATACCTTGGATACATCCCTATTGTCCTGTGGGAGTGGGACATAAGGCATTATGTACGCTTTTACACCTTTTTGTGTGCAATATATTAGGTAAGTAAACACGAAATTAGGAAAAAAAAATGCAACCTTATAGACTAATCCTGTCGAGGCCAGAGACAGCAAAACTAAATACGACCCCTTTGGTATTAACATCGAAGTATGTATGAGATGAGATTGTTGCTATGTCAACAACATATGATAGAGCAAATTATAACACATTTTAATTTTCCTTCGAATACAGAAATCTACACTCACTCACACATATACCTACACACACCCATACACTCGGTCAACATATATAGAAAATTTAGAAATTAAACGTTTTCTTTTGACTGTTTGTATACATCCAGCTTCTACAATCTTTAATAGGTACTTTATAGATAAAATTTTAAGCTTTAAGAGGGAACTCTAGTGGTGCTTTCTCTATACAAACGTATTCCGCTGTTTTCTTCGTGGATAATGTTTTTGGAGCAATTTTTTTTCTACAATTTTACACCGGGATTATACGTGCCGCTAACATTTGATTTTTTCCGAAACTTAATTAATAAAAGAAATACGATGCTTCAAAATCGTGAAAAATAACCCATTTTTACCGTGATGTTCAGATGACTATTAGACAACCGTGATAAGTATCAGACAAAAAAGAAAATAGTAGAAGCATCTAAGGTATACTTTTCCTCTAAACTTTGATGTAAAAATAATTGAGATCTGGCGTGTTTTGAAAAAGGAAACAGCGGAATACGAAACGTCTTTTGGTTAACGTTTTTGTAGGTAAAATCAGCCTGAGCTGAAACTGTCCCTTACTCACTTTACCGGGAGAGGTTGGAAGCAGTGCGGCGGCAATAGTTTCTTCAAATACCTATCTACTTTCCAAATTCCTCGGTACTAGAGTCTCCTCTTAAGGTTGATTGGGAAATATTTGACAGTTTCACCTAGCTTGAGCTGCATATGACAGCAGGTCAAGCTACCCGAAACTGTCTAATATTTCCAACCAACTTTGTACCTTAATGCTTTAGCTATTAAGTAACAATGTAAATTACACAATGTATGTTGTTGAACTGTCAAAGTGAAACCACTGATAGTGTCTTGCGCAATTACCTTGCAAATTGTTAGCAACTTGCTTCAACTTGGTAGTTTGCACTAACCACTTGAACTTAATGCAACCCCAAGTTATATTTAACGTCTCAAATTATATTATAAACTAGCTGTTGCCCGTGACTCCGGCCGCGTGGACTTCAGTCTACAGCGCGCGGTGGTTCCCGTAAATTAAAAAGAGCTCAGTTGATATAAAATAAGCGCCTGTTAAAATAATGGGAGTAATATGTACGTCCGCGTTTGCTCCCGTTTTCGCAACATTTTTTATTACTGCTCTGCTCCTATTGATCATAGTGGGATGTAATATAGCCTATGTCCTTTCTCAGGCTCTAGAAGTCTAGACTATCTGTATACTTACCAAATTTCATTACAATCGGTTCAGTAGTTTTACGTGAAAGCCGGACAGACAGACAGACAGAGATACTTTCGCATTTATAATATTACTAGCTTTCCGCCCGCGGCTTCGCCCGCGTGGAGGTCGGTTATATCGCGCTTTGTAGATTTCCTTCGGGAATATAATTTTTTTACGGTATAAAAATAGCCTATGTCCTTCCTCAGGGTCTAAAGATTGTCTGTACCAAATTTCATCAAAATCGGTTGAGAGGTTTAAGCGGGAAACCGTAACAGACAGACAGACCGACAGACAGAGTTACTTTCGCATTTATAATATTAGTATGGATTATGGATATAATAAACTATCTTTTGCCTGCGGCTTCGCTCGCGTAAATTTCGGGAAAATTTCCATCTTCTATTTTAGGGACTGTTCACAAGTATTTTTCGTTGGTATCAAAGAGTCTGTGTACCCATTTTTAGCTTCCTACCTTGAAAACTGCGAAAAGACTGGTATAAAATTTCACAGGATTTGAACCGTATTAGAATTTCGGTGAATTTAAAAAATAATGGTGCTCTATTTTTTTCTTAGTCACAAATAGACCGCATACGGTAAGAACCAGGCCCGGGTCGCCGGCACTTTGTGTTTCACGAAGAGATATCGTGGCGGGGTCCGAAAGGATCGATGCCTGCCAGGGCGTCGGGTTGTTCAAACTTTTGATACCGAGACCATTGGCGCACAGGCAAGTGAAGGAAAACGTATGGGTTTTAGTCGGTAAACACAAGACACACCGTTCACATCCAAAAAAGGCCTGCTATCCTTTGAAGCAAGGAAAATATTAAACTTCTAAGGAAAATATTAACTTCTTCTTTCTATTTAACTTCTTCTCTATAACGCAATCAAAAGGTACGAGCGTTTAATGTTCCGAAATATAAACCTATAGAGTATTTTCCGTTGACCCACAATCATTTATTTATTTATTTATTTTTAATAGTTATAAACTAGTGCTTGACTGCAATCCCGCCTGATGGTAAGCAGTGTTGCAATCGTTGATGGTAAAGCGCACTAGCTTATTAAGCCTATTCACTCAAAAAAACTGAGTGAATAGGAAGGACGACGGTAGTTGAGCGAGGTGATGCAATGTTAAACCCAACAACACAAACCAACGATTTTGCGCCAGAGGATGATCTGGAGACCCTCCACGACCAAACTGCCGACACAATAACATTAGGCACATCGTACCCGGCACACATCGCAAAACAACTGCTCAGACCCGTCCTCCGTACGGCTTCACCAGACATCACGCCGGAACACGACGAATCGCTTAGCGGCAAGACTTTGTCTGGTGGGTGGTAACTTATGCCGGCGGCTGATGTTGTTGCCTACCACCGAGGACTTTTTTACCACCGAGGATTTATTTAGGATACAAAGGATAGGTATACATAAATCATGAAAAAAGTAAAAATGTACGACAATATTATCGCGAAGGTGTACTCTTGAAGTTAAGGAAGAGAAAAAATCCGTTAATCATACATTTTCAAATAAGTTACCAAAATAAAAACTATTTACATACCTACAAATTTGTACGGAGCCCTCGGTCAAAAGGTCTAAAAATGGAACCAGGTCAGGTCAGGTAAGGTACCTACATCGCGGCAGAGAACGAATGACCGAATAGTATTTATACCTACACACCTATAGTCTCAAATAAAAACTCAGGAACCGAGTAATTAGTTAATCTTCAGGAACAAAAGTATGTAGCATTAAGTTCGATTGAACTTTGTAAATAAAGATTTTCAAGGAAGAATACAAAATATTAAAAGTTTAAATAAAACGCGAGCAATAAGTAGTTAAAGGTGTTTTAAATACTCGTGAAGGAACACTTTGTCCAAACTGCAATCATCTATAGTATTCTATAGTCGTCTTTTATTTTTCGTTGCTTAAACATACGTGTAGTGACAGTGTAACGACGCGACAGTCCCATTTAATGTCCAGGGAAAGCTTTGTCCATTCTAAGGTTGCCTAGAAGAGATTGCATTAGCAATATGGCCGCCCATTGTATATTTTGTAGTGTTGAATGTAATTTTATGTAATGTATTTTTGGTGTATAAAGTATTATTAAATAAATAAAATAAAAAAAGAAATGTTTGCTCAAACACGTCCATGTAAGATCTTAAATACGGTAGGTGTGGCACTACAATCTGAGTGCTCATCACACAAGACAGACAATTTTTTGCTCATAATAAACTAGCGCGCTTTACCATCAACGACCGTATCACTGCTTACCATCAGGCGGGATTGTTACCATGGCGAGATTGCGGTCAAGCGCTAGTTTATAATTTGTATAATAAAAAAGGTTCACCACAATTTCTCATGGCGTGCAAATATTTGATGTAGGTATAGGAAAAAATATATGAAAACAATACCGACATGATAATTGCTTAATATACTTAGTAGCAATGGGTTTTCTTTAGACAGTTCAGCTTCATTCATTTCGTTATTGACGTTTAACGTATGAAATTATGAAGCCATCCATGTATTATGCAGCATTAAAAAATGCTACGTTTAAGATTTATCACAAGCATCCTTCTTTTAAAATAAATTCAACCACATTTTTGTAATTTCGCTCAATCAGAAAGGTTTTGTTCGAGAAATTGTTGTCTCTTTCCCAGAGACTTTTCATAAAACTATGTAGAGTATTTGTATGTATATATGTAATTTATGCAATACGACGGATAAAGATATATTTTGTTTTGTTTCTCAACGAAGTTATGTAGATATGGACGAATTGAACGACTGAAGATGTTATAAGACCATTCTGTATGTGGTCATGAATCACCGGATTTCAGAATCAATTGATTCAAAAGTTCTTTTCATTTTCGATATTTTATCATATACTTTCTGTGTGACGGGCAGTTTTTCTGCAGGACTTAAGGTATTAAAATTCAAAGAAGCTACACAGCGCAAATACCGATCACACGGCGAGTCAGTTTTTCGATCCAAACTTGGTATGTAATAAGTTATTAATTTTGTTATAAAAGATTCTGCTTGCTAATAAAATCATTATTTTAAGTTATCCATACTAATATTATAAATGCGAAAGTAACTCTGTCTGTCTGTTAAACTTTCCCGCTTAAACCTCTCAAGCGATTTTGATGAAATTTTGCACAGACAATCTTTAGACCCTGCGAAAGGACATAGGCTACCTTCTACTGAAAAAAAAAATGATGAGAGCGATATAACCGAATTCCACGCGGGCGAATCCGCGGGCGGAAAGTTAGTTTGCTGAAAGTTAGTTGGGTGTACAGAACAATTTTGCTTCTTTCAACGAGAAGGTACTTAGGTCAACTGCGTAAACACTGCCGAATGTCGCGTAAACTAATTATCGACTAGTGAACAAAACACACCGAGACGGGTACTTATACAATGGTGAAAAGAGCCCTCAGATACAGACAGCGAGTGACGAGCGCGCGAGAGTTTTGCATTTGAGGGATTTCATATGACTACTTTTGTAGGCGCTTGTGACCACTAGTACCGACAAAATACCGGACATTGTTCTGTCCGGTCTGACCGTATATTTTTTACCGGACAGGCCTTGAAAATACCGGACTGTACGCTTAAATACCGGACATCTGGCAACCCTACTGACGATCCACATTGCGGGGATTTTATTCTTGTTTTTTTCGGATGGGAAATCATCAAATGACCTTTCCCGCTCTAGGCAGAGCGGGCGTGTCAGACTTTAAATATATTACTGCGAAATATTTTACTGGCTAAAAACTACTCGTGTCCATTCACTTGTCTGCGTGCTAGGGGCAGTACCTATCTCTTTTGAACAACACCCCACGACATTGGGGGCCTAAGACTGGATTGTTCAGATCTTTTAGAGCACTTTTATTTATTGTATTTCAAATTCTATACGTTTTCAAACGAATCCTAGTTGATGTGTAACCAACAAGAAAATAATTTATGATACAGACGACAGCACATCAGTTTAGTGTAATTATTAAGGCTCAATGTTCATGGGGAAGGGCAGCTCGCCGCCCGGTAAGTACGAAGCCCGAGTCGACGGCGAGTCGTGTTTCATGCGCGCCTCAAAGAGATGTCAGCACATCGTGACGGGGTCCACGAAGACCCTCGAAGATGCCTCCTGGGTCAGGGTTGCGGGTTGGTTAAACAAGAAACCAAGGCCCTGGCCGTCGCACAGGCAAGTGAAGAAACACGGGTGGCTTTTAGTCAGTAAAAGTCTGACACGCCCTTCCGCTACAGGTTCATGGGGAATATTTTACAGTTTCGGATAGCTTGATTTGCTGTTGTATATAACATTATTTTTCCTTTAGACGAAACCTAAATACAGTTTGTTCAGATTAAGCAACTGAATCAATTCCAATGATTTTTTACCACATGCTATTATTTTCTCCCAAATACATTTAGAAATGCAGTGTGGTTACCGAGCGCGCCATGCCGCTTACAGTAGATCATAGTACTGCGCGCGCCTGTGCAACAGCTGACGCCACAGGTCAACGCACCGCTCGCCCGCTCGAGCATAGCGTTAACCATAGTTTTGTTGGGACAGCCAAGTAGGATAACAAGCTCATAACTTTGTGGCTTTTCATGATATTTTTTTGAAATTTTGTACATAGATTCTTTTTTTAAAAATACTGGACACGTGTTTCGATTTTCGCACAAAAAAAATGTTTTATTATAATACAGACCTAATATACACCAAACACATTGCTGTTTTTTTTTTAACTACTATGTATATTCCACGTGTGGTTTTGTAAGTTATGTGTTTTACGATTGTGATACTTATTTATATTTTGACGACACGGTTAGCGCAGTGACTCGGCCAGCGATTGCTGTACTGCAGATCGCAGGTTTGATTTCCACACGGAACAAATATTGATTTGGGCTACAGGTATTTTTTCCTAGTCTGGCTGTTTGTGTGTGTAGGTATACATGTTTATAAACGCATGGACAATACAGCAGTAATTCCTAGGTCTAGGGCAATGTCTTATTATAAACTAGCTGTCACCCGCGGTTTCACCCGCGTAAGCTTCGAACCGAAAGAGCTCAGTTGATGTAAAATAAGCGCCTGTTAAAATAATGGGAGCAATATGTACGTCCGCGTTTGCTCCCGTTTTCGCATCATTTTTTGTTCCTGCACTGCTCCTATTCGTCATAGCGGAATGTTATATAGCCTATGTCCTTTCTCAGGCTTTAGACTATCTGTGTACCAAATTTCATTACAATCGGTTCAGTCGTTTTGGCTTGAAAGCCGGACAGACAGACAAACAGATATACTTTCGCATTTATAATATTAGTATGGATGAACAAAAAAACAAAATAAAAGTCGGAGTCAGCGACGGCGGAGCGGTAGGGTCGTCCGCATCTTGGTATGGTGGTAAGGGCACCATGTCGTGGGTGAAGTTTTGAATTAAAACACGAAGTGTAAATATACCCTTCAATCTTGACAATCACAATTTAAATAGGCAAACCGACAGTTTCGCCCCGGAGCAGTGCCTTGGACCGCGCCTCAAAGCGAAGTGACCGTTCGACCGTCCCCACTTTCCAAAACGACTCTGTCCAAGTTCTGCTATTACAAAATATCGTCACAGCGTTTGCTCCACTACTACGTAAATCAAATGAGCAACTTTACCTAACTGAAATGATATCGAAGATCCACGACATATACACCGCAGCCAACTGGTAAAATTAACCCCCTGGCCTTTGGTAGTAGTGCTTACTTCAGTTAGTGCTCTCGGCTCGCACCAAATGGATTAGGTTAGAAATGTGATCAAACATTTCTAACCTAATCCATTTGCTGGAGATGCCCTGGCTTAGTTACTACGACTAATTCGGGTCCCACGAGGTTAGCTATAGATTCAACCATAAGTTTATTGAATACGCTCAAGCCATTAGTAAACAGCTAATGAAGCCTTATACGTAAGATCCATGTTAAAACATGTTCTACGTACGTGTACGTGTTCTCTTTTATTTCGCTACAATTACCAATATCCTTCAAAATGATTCAGAATGTGTTTGAAAGTGTGTTACGCAATTATGGTGGTGGTTAAATCGTTAATTGAATTTACCGGTGCCTAAAGGTTTTTATACTCAAACCTTTCGGCCTCTAAGCTAATATTGGGTTTTCAACTTTACCGATAAAGAATTAAGGCTCAAGGTTGATTGGGAATATTTGACAGTACCAACACAAAGACATTCTGGTTTATTTAAAGTAGGGTGTAGCATTGTTTGATGGAAAAGTAATTAAATCGTTAAATAAAGCTTAGGTGTGCATAGAGACGGCATTATTAACAGCAATCTTTGTGAGACTTTTAATTGATGTAATCCTTCCCTTTGTGCCTTAAATCATACAGCAAAGAGACTTGTTGCCATCGACGAGGCCTAAATAGCGAAGTGTCGGGCCAACAAAATCCTAAATACAGTTCTTGCCAGCTACACAAAGAATGAGATTCGTAGAAATGTAACCGACACTATCTTTCTCAAGACATTCTTTAACTCAGGATTTTTACATCTGAATTTTTAGAAATGTCGATAAACGAATAAAATATCTATTACCTAGTTAGGATAGAAAAGTTACGTCATTATACGTCGTTGTATTTTAGGTACCGATTTCCATACCCTAGCAAGGATAGCAGTGCTCACCCACACGTTTTTAGAAATATGTAGTAAGTATCTACTTATTTTGTAAAACTATATTTTGAACATCTCTTACAATCTTCTGTTTTATTATAATTATAATGTTCCTGGCTGATACCATGTCTCGATAATTGCGAGCAGTTACGCCTGCGTCTGCTGCCTGTTCTTTTACCGCATGCAAATTTAGAAAATATCATGGATTCGGTTTACAGTGACAGAGGAAGATCACAGCTTATTCTTGCATGTTATTTAAAAATTTGCGAGAAGTCATAGTGGAATTTATTCAGTCTTTATTATAATTTGATACTTGGGTACAGATCACTGCACAAATTGCCTTAGAAAACCGGACACCGCGTCGTAGATTGGGTTCAGTCAGCCCCAAAAAGATGTATAGACGGACAGGGGACGATTTTGTTGTCAACAACCTTTGTTACAGAACATTATAGCCACCGTACAGATACAAAACATACTATACCTACAATTTATTTTGCCAGAACTACGTAAACCCTTTTGTGTATAGGTAGATGTTTTCAGGTATATTGGCGCCGATTCTGTTGTTCACGAATTAAACTAATTTTAAGTTATGTGCATCTTTTTCTTTCCATTTCTTTAAGAAAAGGACAGAAGATAAAATGTCAGTTTAGACCTGTCAATTTAGTGCGCTCCTCACGTAAACTCGCATACTTTTAGTCGCCATGTTTATGATCGCGTCTAAACTGTCCATGGACTATCTATCTTAATTTGACAGGATTAAATTTAAAGGTTATCTTCTATCCTTTTCTTAACGAAATGGAAAAAAAAGAAGCACAGAACTTAAAATTAGTTTAGTTTGGAACAACAGAATCTCCGCCATTGTGTTTATTATTGGGTATTACAAATGGCTACATTAATTGTCCTGAAATCGCTGCTAATCTGTCATTACGCACAAATCTGATCGGACGTCAGCGGCCAATTTTAAATGTATTTTTTTTAAATTCATCATAAACTAATGCTTGACCGCAATCCCGCATGATGGTAAGCAGTGATGCAATCATTGATACATATCTTAATGACCAATTATAGGCGGAATGTTTTCTCAATAAGAAACTCACTTGGTTTCAATAGGCTTCCTATGGATCTTATTTTGCACCAATGTATCGAAACATAGTCGGCTTTTAGCGCAGTCTTTAGCATATTTATTACTTGTTTGTATTTTTTTCTTTTTTATCTATATACATTTTTCGTACCTGTATAAGGAGGCTTGTTATTAGCTATTTTTTATGTTATATTCTTCATATCATTAGATTTTTAGTATGTAAGCCTTCTTTAAAATAAAATAAATAAATAAATAACGTTTATTTTCTTTGTCTTGTAAGTATATACCTATACACACTTGGGGCTACCTTCATAATTATCATAAATTTTATGTGTATAGTATACATTTACATAAGTATTCTATTCTATTCAGTTTGAATAATAACTAACCATTTTCGCCAATTACATGTACGTGAAAACTAAGTCCGTAATGAGCGCTTTTTCTGGTCATAAGGAAGTGGTTCATCAGTGGTCACTTGTTTTACGTAATCACGATATTGTGTCACTAAATCCGCTTTATATCTCAATGTATTTATATTTATTCTGTACTGATCTTTGGTGCAAGCTCTATGTGACGAGTTTAGTTTTCGCACTTAATACAGCAAGTAGGCCATTATGTTATTCCAACCAACCCACCTCCCCATAGAAGGTTATTAAATCTCCTGGCTTGTTGAGAACACCTATGTAAGATCTGGGTTTCTCAAGGGTTTCTAAGATATCTGAGTGACGCCTGTGCACTTAAAGAGCACATGCGCAACGGCCTCATTAGCCTCCATTCAAGCCCAGAAGTGTTTGTGCAGCAAACAGTGTCCTGTGATGATCCCCGTCGCCAGTCGCAGGCCATTCCTGTTCTGGCTTTTCGAACGTTTAGCTTGTAATGTAGAGTTGGAATGGCTTCCTTGAATTATCGGTAGCCCCGTGATGATCTGATGTATTCGAAATTCGAAAATTGATCAGTTAATCTTCGGTGGTTAATAACATCGGCTGCCGGCAGAAGTGACTACAAACCAGACAAAGTCTTGCCGCCAAGCGATTCGTCATGTTCCGATGATGATGATGTCTGGTGAAGCCGTACGGAGGACGGGTCTGAGTACATCACCTCGCTAAACTGCCGTTTTCCTTCCTATTCACTCACTTTTTTGAGTATATAGGCTCTTAATAAACTAGCACGCTTTCCCATCAATGATCGATTCACTGCTTACCATCAGGTGCGATTGTGGTCAACCGCTAGTTTATAATTTTATAATGAAAAAGTTCGGAAAATATCATTTTCTGAAAAAAAATGCACCTGCAATTTCACCGGCACTCTAAAAATACTTTATGTAGCGGAAAATAAAATCTGAAACTCCGAAATGGATCGGTCTTTTTTGGCGTCAATTAATTTTGTCTGTTTCACTTAACACCTTTCTGTTTATTTAATAGTATTTCGAATTTGTCGCATGTAAACATTTACATAACTATTAATTCAGAACTGATTGTATACGCAGGGAAAACGATTACTTACATTATTATAATAATAACTCATGATGACCATCACAGAACAGACAAACGTGATGATCATCATCGTCTGTCTAGAGTCTAGAACTTTTCCAATTATATTGGGGTCGGTTTCCAGTCAAACCGGGATGGTTTGACTGGAAACACACATTTTTGTCGAATGATTGCAACTAGTTGGGATCAGTTGGGATCGTTAAGACCGCCCATTGGTCCGTTAGGTCCAAACGATCCCAACTAGTCGCAATGATTTGATAAAAATGTGTTCGCCGATTAGGGAGCTGATTCAGTTAAATACCACTATATTGTGATTGGGTCGTGTAACTCGGTGTAACTGGGTTAGGGAGGTAAGATAGGCAGTCGCCAATCTTACCTCTACAGACCAGTCACGGCAAGCGTAGCTTAACCTGGTCGATCGATCGATCCGGCTTTTAACTATTTACCACGAGCCCCCTGATTAAAAGGTGAAGGAAAACATCTTGAGAAAACGTGGATTTTAAGTCTTAAATCCCCAACCCGCATTGAGCAAGTGTGGTGATTACGCTCAATCCTTCTCGTATGAGAGGAGGCCTGTGCCCAGCAGTGGGATGATAAAAAAAGGTTGGTGATGATGATGACGAGCCCCTCATACCTATATCATAAATAGCGGCCGCGTGCGACTTCGTCCTCGTTTTTATATGCCTCCGCTCCTATTGATCGCAACGTGATGTTATACAATATGTAAAGAAAACCATGTCCGATCCGTGAAGGTATTGTTAGGAATCGATAACTGATTCTACTAATGCAGACAAAGCCGGACTAAAGTTTAAAAAAAAATCCCCTTAACAAAATAAATATTATTTTGCAAAAAGAGGTAACTTAATACATGTGCGATAGGACACCATTCCGCGGGCGACGGGGGGCAGCGCACGCGACGCGTGGGCAAATCGCATAAGCGTACCGTCAAAAAGGTGTTGTCACTTTTTTTAAAATTACCAAATTTCGGGGAAGTTGGAATTAATTCACGGGAAAAAAAAGATTGTTTTAAAATTAATTAGTATTGATGTTATGATGATTACGTAAAATTTTATATTATTTTTGGTCATGTTTTGACCTAACCTTTATTATCCTTATGGGTCGGACAGGGTTTTCTTTACATATTGTATAGCCCAAAGCCTTCCTGGATTAATGGGGTAACGCAAAAATAATTTTTCAAACCAGGCCCGTATGTTTCTGAGATTAGCGCGTTCAAACAAACAAACAAACTCTTGAGCTTTATATATTTTTGTAACACTATTATTGAGTGCCGAGTGATTGCTACACAACCTACATCATAATATTTCTCAATTAATGAACGATAGGAATTTTGCGCTAATTATTTCAATATCCAACATATTCTGAATTAATTTCGTCGTCCTCAATGGCGCAGCGGTCAACACGCCTGCCTGCGACGTGGAGGCCCCGGGTTTGATCCCCGGCCAGGTCATGATGGAAAAAGATCTTTTTCTGATTGGCCTGGGTCTTGGATGTTTATCTATATATGTATCTATTATAAAATATAGTATCGTTGAGTTAGCATCCCATAACACAAGTCTTGAACTTACTTTGGGGCTAGCTCAATCTGCGTGATTTTTCCGTATATATTTATTATTATTATTTATTTATTATTAATTTTATTTACTAATAGATCTATGTTATTATACAATATGTAAAGAAAACCCTGTCCGATCCGTGAAGGTGTTGTTAGGTATCGATAACTGATTCTACTAATGCCCACAAAGACCGGCTAAACTTAAAAAAAAATCCCCCTAAAAAAATAAATATCATTTCGCAAAAAGAGGTAACTTAATACATGTGCGCTAAGCAACCCCTTCCGCGGGCGGCGGGGGGGAGGGCACGCGGCACCTGTGACGTGGTCGCGTCGCTATTCGCTTATAATAATACCGGTGTTGTCACTTTTTAAAAATTACCAAATTTCGGAGAAATTGGAATTAATTCCCGGGAAAAAAGGATTATTTCAAAATTCATTAGTATTGTTACTATGATGATTATGTAAAATTTTATATCATATTTGGTCAAGTGATTACCTAACCTTTATTGTCCTTAAGGGTCGGGCAGGGTTTTCTTTACATATTGTATATGACTAATAGACCTATCACTACATACTATAAAACAAAGTCACTTTCACTTTCAATATGTCCCCTTGAATGTTTTTTTTTAAATAATTATAAACTAGCGCTTGACTGCAATCCTGCCTGATGGTAAGCAGTGATGCAATCTTTGATGGTAAAGCCCGCTAGTTTATTAAGCCCAATCACTTAAAAACAAACTTAGTGAATAGGAAGGAAGACGGCAGTTGAGCGAGGTGGTGCAACGTTAAACCCAACAACACGACCAACGATGCTGCGCCAGAGGGAGATAGATGTGGAGACCCTGCACGACCAAACTCCCGACACAACAACATTTGACGCATCGTACCCGGCACACATCGCAACACAACTGCTTAGATCCGTCCTCCGTATGGCTTAACCAGACATCATGCCGGAACACGACGAATCGCTTGGCGGCAAGGCTTTGTCTGGTGGGTGGTAATTTCTGCCGGCAGCCGATGTTATGGCCTACCACCGAGGTACCGATTAAATCTTTAAAACTACGCAACGGATTTTGATGCGGTTTTTAATCTATACTAATACATAAAGCTGAAGAGTTTGTTTGTTTGTATGTTTGTTTATTTGTGCACGCTAATCTCAGAAAATACTGGTCCGATTTGAAAAATTCTTTTTGTATTGGATAGCGCATTAGTCCAGGAAGGCTTTAGGCTACATAACATCATGCTGCGACCAATAGGAGCGGAGCATAACTAAACCACGCGAACGAAGTCCAGATAAAGTGATTCAAGAGGAAGGTTTATATGTATAATGATACCCATTAAATAATGGGAGAAATACTATTATTTTTGCGGTTTCCATTGTGATGTCGTAAATAATTAAATTTTAATCGCGTTTGCAGTGAAACGCAGGCTGCACTCTACAAGATTTACCCAAATAATGTACTAAATGTTGTACAAATCGAAAAGGTCTACAAAAAACCGAGATGGTATATGTCTATCTCTTATGGATATCGCAATACCGGCAAATTTTTGAAGCGATTTTAACCAATACAGCATTAATAATTATCCAATTTAATACCTTAAATACATTGTTGATTTAATATAGACCTATATCGCCCTTTACGGCACGTGATTTAAAGTAATATTTTCGAAGATATTACAGATTTAAAAATTTCGGGGCGTCGCGTTTACGGCGGTACTGACCGGCCGGGGTGGGGCGGGAGCAGCGGGCTGCTTTATTTTTTACTAGCTTTCCGCCCGCGGCTTCGCCGCGTGGAGTTCGGTTATATCGCGCTTTTTAGATTTCCCTCGATAACATAATTTTTTTCCGGGATTAAAGGTAGCCTATGTTCTTTCTCAGGGTCTAAAGATTGTCTGTGCCAAATTTCATCAAAATCGGTTGAGAGGTTTAAGCGGGAAAGCGTAACAGACAGACAGACAGAGTTACTTTCGCATTTATAATATTGTTATGGATACAACGTTCACAGTTTTTTTCTGTAGTGTAAGTATTTAGTATCAGCATTGCACCTGTGCGAAGCCGGGCCGAATCGCTAGTGAAGAATAAGGCAAAATAATTGTAGTTTTCGAAATGTAATAGGAAGCTGCAAGGATAACTCCAACATTTACAATTTTGATATTAGGAATCTGACTTATGTTTCACATTTGTTTAATTAACTTTGCGCCATACTAATAATAATTACTCTTGCATCATGGGTGTTTTTATAAACATTTAATACCACATACACAAATAACTAGACCCGGAACAACTACCTGGTACCCGCCGAAATTTTGATTACGAATATTTGTTCGGTGCGGGAGAACCGTGAAAGGCAGCGCAACTCAGCCGCTGCACCAAGCGGGTCGTCAAGTTTTATCTATTATATTGCAAAGTGTTATGAAGCCTTAATAATTATCTGAAAGATCGTTTAGTTCGTAACTTGCCATTTCAGTTAATTACGTGTTGAACAAAACTCGCGTAACAAACTATCAGTAGGTACCTACCAATGGGTTTTATTTTGACAGTTCAACAACATTCATTGCGTTGTTTACTTTGTTGAGCAAACAAATTTTTCGAACTTATGAAGCAATGGACTAGCAATATGCCTGAAAATGATTCCAATTGATGGTAATAGTTCGTTACTCAATTAGGGTGCTGGTGTACAGAAAGGGTCGACTTGTTAAAACTATTTAAATAAATACTTAAATAAGCTTTATACACATACCTACATACTATTACCAAAATATATACTTGTAATATATACATACATAACTATAATTTGGGAGAGAGGTGTTAAAATTACTCTACCCTAATTGTTGCGAAAATAACTCTGCAATTTCCGCTTAAATGTAAACTGACTGGCGGCCATCCTGGTATCAGAGGAAGCGCATTTCACAGAAGCAAATAATCTGCACTGATACCACTTGGTGGGTTTAACCCCAGAAGGTAAACAGTTAAACACATCAGGGTTATGGTTATGTACCTAATGTCCTTGTGAATACGATGCGAACTAAATTAGTTTATGTAAAAGCTGCAGCCAAAGTTCGGTTCCCAGGTAAGGTTTGTTCCAACATCAACGTTAATTACATAATATATTATTTAGTTAAAATTAGGACCAAGGTGTATAATTTTGTGGCTAAATATGCTACAAGATATTTGATAATATAGTAAAACTACAAAATAGATAAGTACCTACTATTGTAATTTTACTATACGGGCGTTAATAGCTGCAACACAGTTATTTACTTTTTACCCTCATCCAGCATTTGTTTTTGTTCAAAATAAACAGCAATTTTTTTTTTACTTTTACTTACCTTTGGTTGTTGCTTTTTCCTAGCTTCGCTCCGTAGCAGTGAGCACCGTAGCGCGTTCCTCTCAGCCACGCGGCGCACCGCCGCCTCCTCTGTCTTGGGCCTAACTCCAGCGTCCCAAGCCCTGAGTAAGCATTACAAACAATACTCTTAATAACGAGTCCAACAGAAATACCCAATTAAACAAGCAACGAACTACAACGAAAAGCCCTAGATCAGCATTGTCAAAAAACAAGAGTAAATAAAATGAAGGTTGAAAAAAATAGCAAAATAAATCAAGCCTTCATACCTCAGCGTTTCGGAAGTGACTAACTGTGGTTCAATGGCGGGTGGTGGTGGCCGGCCGCTGTTAAACAATTGCTGGACCGCCGAGTTAGTTTTCGGCGCGTTGATAGTGAGGATGAGGGGCGTCTCCAGCCTGTCGGGAGATATTTAGCGTTAGAAACTTGCGTTGGTAAAGCTTCAAATATTGACGTGGAGAGCAGGCACCACTCAACGTTACGCTAACTCCTCATTTCGAGGCAGCAATTTATACGACCATATATTAGGTGAAAAAACACAGATTTTCATGACGTCCATTATAAATATATAATCATACTGGCGTGACTCCATTCAATTTCCAAGAGAAAATACACATTTAAGTATTACTTACCTAGCACGGTTTTTCTTTATTCATTACATAGAGGTTTTTTTCAAGAAACTAGTATAGGTACTTACCTGTCTAAAATGTCGAAAGCTATATATTATACTTAGTAAGAATTAGTAGATATACGAAAAAATCTCCTCCCTGATTCATTACAGGTGTGTGTAACCAGCGTTTGCAAGCACGATGCGAGTTCATTTAACTAGGGGTAATCTATTCGGTCTAGACTAAAGACAAGATCGATTCACTGACACCCACACTAGCAGGCAATCTTGGTAACATTGCCTCTTAGTTTCAACATTGTTCTATGCAGAAATCAATTCTCACTGAATACCGACGTAAATCAATTTCATTATAGAAACTTTGCTGAATAGGTTCGATCGTTGTCACATAGTTAACCAACAGACTATCATATTTGCGCTCGTGATGTATCGACATCCACGCTTCTTAGCAACTATTTTACTAATTAATTTCATGATGTAGGTAAATAATTTGTACTAGAACTTGAGTATGTGGAACATATCAAATTGTTGCTGCTTTTGTGAAGTAATTATATACGACATCGTTAGATTAATATAAAATTACATAGTTTCACTGTTTTATTAAAATATTTTTAAGTAGGTGAACGGAAAGTTGATGGTGTGTTTTGCTAACCATTAACGCCTTTATTGATACTTTTAGCTTGCCGTAATAACTGTGGAGTCAAAATATGGTAAAAGAAGATGTAAGTAGCAGTAGTAAATAATGATGATATATAAAGATGCTGGAATAAAACGGAAATTATTTTAATTTCCTTATTTTACCCAGATTATTTACTTGTCAATGGAATTTCACAACAAAGTGAGATAAAAAGAATACCAATGCTCCAATCAGTAGATAGTACCAAACAATAAACATCACTCAAGTCTTGGCGTAGTGGTTTTTGTTAGAAATCTGACGAAACAGGAAAATAAAAGATGTCTCTAAACAGAAAAATAAAATTAAAAAAAAAACACAAACTTCAGTAGACAATTGAAACATTTTAATATCTTGTAATAAATTTAACCCTTTTGATAAAGATAAGTCCTTGGCAGTTCCGGAAAGAGCTGCCAAACCGCCAGCCGGCAGCAGACCGCATTAATATACTCAAAATTAATTACCGTGGCGAGCTTAATACAACGGTGTTTAGAGGGTGATGAAATAATGGACTGTATTTTTAAGGGACTGGTATATTGCCGTTGATTACAAATTCTATGTATAACAAAATCCCGGACAAATAATTATTAATTTAAAACGAGGTGTGTGTCGCGGCGGGGTCCGTTGAAGCGAGTGGTGAGGTCCGAGCCGGTCCGCTCACTCGGTGTCTCGGTCGTGTCCCCCGCCCGCGCCCCGCGCCCGCTGTCGATGAAGACTGCTCACGCCGCTGGCGCGTGCAGATTGATGTTGGGTCTCATTCCCAACATGCTGCCCGGGTTGAAGTCTTGACTTCAAAGATCTGGAAGGGGGCAGATATTATTAAAGGCCCTTCTTATGGTGCCCGTTTTTGTTTTTATTTCAGCAACTCTTGAAATGCCGTCGCTGCCGGGGTACACCTGTATGACCCTTCCCAAGGCCCAGAGTAAGGGAGGAAGGCTTCTGTCCTTTATGAGGACGAGTGAGCCCAGCCTCAGCTCTGTCTTCCCTGACCGCCATTTCATCTTCTGCTGGAGGAGGACAACATACTCCTGCGAGAATCGCTGCCAGAAATGTTGCTTGAGGTGCTCGATTCTTCTGTATCGATCCAGGCAATTAATGTTGGCATCAGACACCTGTGGATGAGGTATTGCATTAAGTGGCCGTCCAATAAGAAAATGGGAAGGTGTTAGGGCAGAAAAATCAAGCGGTTCTGAGGAGAGCGGAGTAAGAGGACGGGAGTTTAAAACAGCTCCTATTTGAGCGAGGCACGTAGCCATTTCTTCATATGTGAGATGTGTTGTTTGCAACAACCTTTTCAGGTGATGCTTTGTGGAGCGAACAGCTGCCTCAGCTAAGCCGTTGAAGTGGGGACTATAGGCTGGCACGAATTTAAAGTCTATGCCTTCTTGAGCTACATGACTCTCAAGATCGGATTCTACTAGGAATTTGGATAACTCATTGTAAGTTCCGACAAAGTTTGTACCGTTATCGGACGTTATACTTTGTGGTTTCCCCCTACGTGACACAAAGCGATTGAGAGCGGCTAAATAAGCCTCACTAGATAGCGCAGTAACGAGTTCGATGTGACAGGCCTTTATAGAGTTACAAATGAAGATTGCCAAAAATGACTTAATAAGTCTGCAACCCCTGCCCTTTCTGTCCGCTATCATCACCGGTCCTGCGTAGTCAACACTACAGTGTAGAAAAGGATATTCTAATTGAGTTCGATTTGTAGGTAACTGTCCCATAATTGGTTGCACAGTTTCCGCTTTGTACCTACAACACCGAACACATTTATTAACGATGGCCTTTGCAAGGTTTCTGCCACCCAGCGGCCAATAAGTTTGCCTAACATTAGCTAATAAGAGCTGAGGACCAGCGTGTAAATATTTTAAATGAAATTGTCTGAATAACATCCTTGTAATATTATGTTTACTACACAATAAGATAGGATGTTTCGTATCGAAGGTATATGGGGAATTATCCAATCTGCCGCCGACACGTAATAGATTATTGGGGTCTAGAAATGGGGACAAAGAAATAAGTCTATTCTTCTTATGCAATGCCTTACCCGTTTTAAGAATAGCATATTCATCAGGAAACATTTCCAATTGAGCTTTCCGTAATATTAAATACAAAGAGTTTCTAAGTTCGCTAACTGAAAGATGACCAGTAAGTCTGTTAGTTTTGCTTCGACAATTATTTATGAACCTTAGTGAATATGCTATTGACCGTTGCACATGAATCAAACTAGATCTATTGTTGATTAAGCTAGTAATAGTATCTACTTCTGAATTACTGTTAGTTACTACGACAGTACAAGATATTAATTCTGGTAGATCGTGTTTCTCGGTTTGATTGGGCATTCTTGGCCATTCACGTTCATCTTTCATTAAGTAAGTGGGACCAGACCACCACAAGGACGAACTACTGATGGAATCAGCCTTCAGCCCGCGGGAAACAAGATCCGCCGGATTGTCTTTCGACGGCACGTAGGCCCACGCGTGACCCTCTGTGCTCTCTTGAATTTCGTGGACACGGTTGCGAACGAAATTTTTTAGCTGTAGTGAAGGTGTGGTTAACCACCCTAAAACTATAGTAGAGTCACACCAAAATCTACAGTTGCTTACTCTTAGAGTAAGAGAGGATAACACCTTTGTACACAACCTTGCAGCCAACAAAGCTCCGCAAAGCTCCAGACGCGGGATCGTCGTAGGCTTTATCGGTGCTATCCTACTTTTAGAGGTTAAAAGATGTACTTTGATTGAACCAGATTGATCTACGGAACGAATGTACAAGCAAGCGCCGTACGCTCGTTCTGAAGCATCTGAAAAAACATGAATTTCATGAGTACTTGAGTCATCACTAAGTACCCATCGAGGAATTCTCAAATCATTCAGTAGAGGTAAAGAATCCGCAAATGCAAGCCATAACTTTCTGATGTCTTGTGATACCTCATCGTCCCATGAATATTGATCAACCCATAATTTTTGCATGATTATTTTTGCGTCAACAACACACGGGCCGATAAGCCCTAGTGGGTCAAAAATCTGACTTATGACAGATAGTATGTGTCGTTTCGTGACTTTCTTATTTAAATTTATATTTATTGAAAATGACAAAGTGTCTGAATCACAAATCCAATTCAGACCAAGAGTTTTAGAAGAGACACTTTTACTTGTTTCTGAAAAATCTAAAATATTGTCATCATTGTTATTATAAGAGGGAATTATTTGATTTAAAACGATTTTGCTGTTTGATTTAAATTTTCTTAAATTGAATTGTGCTGATTTTAAGGTAGATATGACGCCTTTGGCAATTTGAGCTGTCTTGTCTATAGAATACGAGCCTCCTATATAATCGTCGACGTAAAAATCTCTTTGGATTGATTGCTTGACATCATGATCAGGGGCGCTATCAGCTAAACTGACTAAACATTTTGTGGCTAAGTACGGAGCACTTGCCGTACCGTAAGTCACTGTGTTAAGTGTGTATATTTTCAAAGGTTCCTTAGAATCAGAACGGAAAATAATTCTTTGTAGAAACCTTTGAGATGGGTGAATTTCAATTGCTCTGTACATTTTTTCTACGTCCCCAGTAATAACATATTTATGCTGGCGAAAGCGTAGCAGAATTGAAATGATATCTTCCTGTACAGTTGGCCCTACCATTTGAATATCATTCAGCGATAGACCAGTACTAGTACTGGCCGAAGCGTCGAAGACTGTACGGAGCTTCGTAGTTGTACTTGACTCACGGATGACGCCGTGGTGAGGTAAAAAGTAACTATTTGTATTAAGACAACCTAACGAAGACTCCTTCTCTCCGGTCATGTGACCAAGGCGTTCATATTCTTGCATGAACTCAACGTACCGGTTTTTAAAGACAGGATCTCTCTGAAACTTACGCTCTAGTGACATGAACCTACACTTTGCCTTTTGTAAAGACTCACCTAAGACTGAAGGATCTTTCTTCAGCGGCATGGTTACGACAAAGCGTCCGTCGTCTTTGCGAAAAGTGTGTTTTTTGAAACTCTGCTCACAGGCACGCTCCTCCGGAGATAAGGAGTGTTTGGCTGCGATGGTGTCTAATTCCCAGAAACGCGTTAAGTCTGGATTGGCACTCTCATTTATAAAATGACAAATGGGAGAAGAAGAGTGTGACTTATGACGGGCAACGTACCCTGACACTAGCCAACCCAGTTTTGTTTCATATAACTTAGGTTGATTTTTACCTAAGTCGATGGAATTATTGCATAATACGGACCAAAATATTTCGGCTCCAACTAAGATGTCTATAGCTGACGGTATGTTAAATGAAGGGTCAGCCAAACTTATTCCCAATGGGATATGAAGGTTTTCAATGTTGATGTATGAAGAAGGCAACGTTTGAGTGATCTGAGGCAAAATATGGCAGTCTACAGTAAATGTATAGTCATCACTATAGTTTGACATAATAGTAAGGCTACAAGACTGTGTACAATGAGAAGTGTTGTTATTTATACTTGTCACGGTGGCGCTCACACTACGTCTCGACAAACCCAGCTTAGCACAAAGTGACTCAGCTACGAAGTTACCCGTGCTACCATTGTCGAGCAGCACTCGGGCAGTCCGCATGTTTCCTTTGCTGTCGGCCACTCTCACGACCGCTGTGGAAAGCAAAACATTCGGAGGAGTGGTAAACTGTTGAACATTCGTTGAACCGGCAAAGTTATTGGCGGGTATAACTGGTTCTGAAATGGGGGTTGTTTCTGCTTCATGCAAATGAAGCAGCGTACTGTGCTTTTCCTTACAATATTTGCAAGGAACTAGATTGCATCTTGATTCTACGTGCCCCGGTCGAAGGCAATTAAGGCAGACTTTTGCTTCCTTAGCCTTTTGTATACGAGCTTCAACAGTCAGGGCTCTAAAAGCTTCACAGTTAAATAAGTAGTGAGTTTGATTGCACATATGATATGTAAACATTTTTTTATTATTATTGTATTTTTTATTTTTATAGTTATTATCATTTGTGTTTGAATTTGATTTTTTAGTTGTAAGTATATTTGAATTATGTTTGTTAGTGTCTGTATGTTGTTCTTTAGAATTTTTCCTTTCATGCTCCTGTAAAGTTTCTAATAAATCTGCTCTGTTGCTAAGAAAATTTATAAATAATTCTAATGTGGGTGGATTATCAAGAGTGTTTCGATATTCTTCCCATTCCCTACGTGTGATACTGTCAAGTTTTTCGGACATAATATAAATTATGAGGGTATCTTGTAAACTAAATTCTGTGTCTTGACCTAACGTTAACAAAGCGCGAAGGTTTTTATTTGTGACGTCTATAAGGTGACGAATAGAAGAACACGATTCACTGTGCATGTGTTCAATCTTGAATAACGCCTGAACATGATTATTTACGAGCAACCTTTTGTTATCGTATCTTTTACATAATAGATTCCAAGCTGACTCATAATTCTGAGCTTTAAAATCTAAGTTGTCTATAACCAGCAACGCGCTACCCTTAAGTGAAGCTCGTAGGTAATGCAACTTATTAATGTTGTCAATGTCCGACCGTGAATGTATCAATGAGATGTAAGTGTCCCTAAATTCAAGCCAGTGCTGATAGTGACCTTGAAATACGGGTAAATTGATTTTTGGCAACCTCACACAATTTGATTTAAAACCACCTGCCTGTACATCCTCGTCACCCGTCACAGAACCATCCAGAAGCTTGCTAGACTGGGGACAGGCACCAAGTAAACTTCGCGCCATGGCCACCAGATTATAATATTGGTTTTCGAACTGCTCACGCTCCTCGCTCTCATCATCAGGGTTCTCCACCAACAGCTCGATGTCACTCTGTAATTTGTCGAAATTCACATATAAGCTATCGAACTTATTAAATCTAGTTTCTAAATCTAAAAGTTGTAAGCTACTAAGTTCGTTGCAACTTTTGATTGTGTTAAGGTAGTTGCTAAAAATAGTGAGCTTAGATTTCATACAACTGCGTCTTTTAAAAAGTTTTTCAACTTTTTCGTCAGACATAGCGATAAAACGTAAAAGCAAACTTACACACGAACAAATGCGAAATATGAGACAAGCTTTATAAAAATAGGACGAAAATATAAATAGCAAATAGCTAATGAGTTACGTATGACTCAATGGTGCGCGCAGCGCAGGTACCAAAACCGGTTTGTTATCAAGCGATCAGCTGTTTGTAGGTAGAAAGTGAAGGATTTATTTTAACAGATTGATGTTTTGTAGCTTTATAAGCAGTATAATTGAATTTTAAGAAATGTAAGGCAGTAACTATGATATTTGACAAAATGTCTTTTGAAGTAAATTGAAAGCACTCACTTAAATATTGCTACCTAAACAAGAAACAGGAAAAAATAAATAAGGGAAAAATTGGAACGAACTCACAGAACAACTATACCATCCACAGGGTATCGATGACAATGCAAATTCAATTTTCTTTGTCCTTGCTTGACGATGACTCGGCTTTCAACGGTTGCAAGGGCCGTCGTACGCCAACCTCTGGATTACGTCTTCCTCTAGGCGGGTTGCGGTAGCAATGCGAAGCCACTCCGACGGGAAATTGATGACTCCTGCCTGGAACTGTCGCTGCTGAAGACCGTTACCGAAGAGCCTCGAGTATGAAATTTTTTTCAAGACCGTTACTTTTCGAATTTTTTTTAAAAACAAACGGCGAGATCCTTGAAGGACCAATGCTTAAAGGATTTAAGAGAGGCGTGTGTCGCGGCGGGGTCCGTGGAAGCGAGTGGTGAGGTCCGAGCCGGTCCGCTCACTCGGTGTCTCGGTCGTGTCCCCCGCCCGCGCCCCGCGCCCGCTGTCGATGAAGACTGCTCACGCCGCTGGCGCGTGCAGATTGATGTTGGGTCTCATTCCCAACAACGGTATTACGTGAAACTTGCAACGAACAACTCTGACGTTAATTGAAACAGCAACAAAATGCAATCCATTGGGTGAAATTTCAGGACCATTTTGTAATGGCGTAGGTACAGGTTTTAAAAACTTTGCATTAATTGGACTGGACGCAATATTATGTTATGATAAATTTTTGTGACGAATTCAAAGGTTCCCAGTAAGTAATTATATGATGGATCTGTTGTATGAAATTAACATGAATGACACAGACGTACATAGTACCAGCCCATATCTTCCCGTGGGTGTCGTAAGAGGCGACTGGGGGAACAATCACCAGGGAAGCTTGCAGTAGCGCTTCTCCAGTGGAATAACAAATTACTGCTATCCCCAATCCGCCTGCCAAGCGTGGGGATTATGCCAACTCCCTATTAAGCCTTGGGGGTGGCCTCTGTCCAGCAGTGGACCTCTATAAGCTACGAAAAAGAAGAAGAAGTACAGACGACAGCACATCAAGCCATTGCACTCTGTAATTTTTTTATTAGTATTTCTACTTCATGACTAAAGCATTACGGCTCAAGGGTTGAGTGGGAATATTTGACAGTTCCGGTTAGCTTGACCTGCTGTCGTACGTACTTAGCACGATTTAAATTCCCGTACCTATGACTTATGTTTGTGGTGTTATACTCCTTTTGTGCTGTGGTTTCGCAGTCTGCTGTCTGAGTCTGTCCTGGTTCTGTATCTTTCTTCGGAAGCTCCTGCTCTGAATCTTTGGGTCTCTCCAAGAATCGTACCGACCTAGGCGTGATGGAACCATCTTCATCGCTGGCTGTAGTGGTTGACCGCTGATCATCATTCTGTTACAAAAAGAACAGTGGTTACCCCTGTCCTTTACGAGGACCATGAATGTAGTTGTCTATTACGCAATTAGAGTTAACAAATTAAAAGTTTCAAATTCCATTCCTTCTCTTATATCAATTTTCATAAAACACACTCTTACCAACATCTCAACCACTGCATTTCATTATTTGCGTCTGCAAATAATGAAATGCAAGCGAGTTGAAATGTCCTACCTGTCTGGGAGGTTATTCAGGCTACCGGAAAGTTTGACAATTAATTTAATGTGGCTAACCGAATTGTTTCCGTTAAATGCAAACTGAACAAACATTTATCAAGTAGCTACTTTATAATATGATATTAATAATGTTAATGTTAGACAGCCTCCGTGGCGTAGCGGTAGTGGCCGCGGCCGCTGCGCGGGGTGGCGCGGGTTCGATCCCCGCACAGTACAAGTATTTGTATGCATGAATTATTTGCACTGGTCTGGTCGTGCCTCGGAAAGCACGTTAAGCCGTTGGTCCCGGTTGCCATATAAACATCTAGTGGTAGTCGTTACGGGTTGTTGGAGCCCTCAAAAAGTCCAACAATTGGTCTAACTGTAATGCTTCGATGTCGCCTTCGGGTTGTGGAGGTTAGACGGCAGTCGCTTCACGGAAAATGTTGAAGTTTAGCCATTTCAGCAGTTGGACTGGTAAAGCGGACCCCAGACTCCAAAGCTGAAAAAAGGCTTCGAATGCGACTGGGATTAACGCTGTGATGATGATGATTAATAATGTTATTGTACAATGTGGTTAATAACCTGTTCGTTCATATCCTTGTCGCCGTCCAATGATTTCCACAGTCGGCCCCCTTTTAATATGCCGCCACGGCGCTGCGGCAACGGAGAGCTTTCGGAAGACAGCCTGCCATCAGTATCTGCTGTGTCGCTGTCCTCACCTATGGTAAAGAAAATGATCATTTTCCTGCAATCCTTCTTGTAGAAAGTCGTACTACTTCAGTACAACCAATGAGAATAAACGCCAACGCCCGTTTAGTAGCTTTTGGAATATTCAGTCCAACAGAAAAAGATGTTTAAATTAAAACAACTTGGTATAAACTTCTATCCATTAGAATTTCACAATCATAAGACGTGATACAAATTGTAACATAGTTTTATTTCCATTTTGGATCGAATAGCACCTCGTCTTTGCTACGTTAAATTGATTAATGCCCGAGTTGAATTCCTGAGCGCTGTCGTAATTGCCACGCTACAATATCCTCACAAATTGCACTATAAATTCTCTCGTTTTCCAATTAAATTAAACTTTCAACCATTAATTTGTATTTGGTAAGAGGTGAACCTACTTATTATGAAAGCGAGTAAGAGGAACTTGGATTATGATGCAAGAACTCATTAATAAAGTTATAAGGATTCGTCTTGAGTGTTAACTTAATATACTTATGTAGCGTAGGGCGCGGTGTTAAGTGAGAGGCGTTAAGGTATCCCGCAATTCATTTTTCGTTTTATTTTGCGCCATTTGATGACATGGTTGGCGCTACGGAATAGAGAAATATGTTTTATCTGTTCTGTGGTTGGCGCAGTGGCTAAACGATCGATTGCTGCGTTGCACGGAACAAATATTTTTATAGCCTACAGGTAGCTGTACTGGGTCTGGCTGTTTCTGTATGTGAGTTTATATGTTTGTAAATGCATTCACGATACAGGAGCAATTCTGCTAAAATGCAGCAAAGTTAAAAAAATTGTGTGTGCAATTCACGCGTGGTACCTTCAAAAATGTTTATTTGAAAATAATGAAATGATGTAAAATTTTTACCGTCACTCTTTCGTTTCTTCGTTTTTTTAAATCACAAAGTTTCAAAGGAGTTTTTTACTTAAAAAAATTAGGTAACTGTAATTATATACAATATGTAAAGAAAACCCTGTCCGATCCGTGAAGGTATTGTTAGGTATCGTTAACTGATTCTAATAATGCCTATAAAGCCGGGCTAAACTTAAAAAAAAATCCCCCAAAAAAATAAAATATTATTTCGAAAAAGCGAGGTAACTTAATGCATGTGCGGTAGGCAACCCGATAGCCCCGCCCCCCTTCACCCGCGCATACATGCGCGGGTGAAAGTGGGCATGCGGCACGTGGTCGCATCGCTATTCGCTCCGCCACAAATGGTGTTGTCAGTTTTTTAAAAATTACTAAATTTCGGGGAAATTGGAATTAATACCCGGGAAAAAATGATTATTTCAAAATTCATTAATATTGTTACTGTGATGATTATGTAAAATTTTATATTATATTTGGTCAAGTGTTTACCTAACCTTTATTATCCTTATGGGTCGGACAGGGTTTTCTTTACATATTGTATAATATCATCACTACATATTATAAAACAAAGTCACTTTCTCTTTCCTTATGTCCCTTTGTATGATCAAATCTTTAAAACTACGCAACAGATTTTAATGCGGTTTTTTTTAATAAATAGAGTGATTAAAGAGGAAGGTTTGTAAGTATAATAACATCCATTAAATTTTGGCGTAATACTATTATTTTGGAGGTTTCTAATGTAATGTCGTAAATAATTACATTTTTTCCGCGGTGCAGTGAAACGCAGGCCGAACAACCCTACGGGATTTATCAAAAAAAATGTACAAGATGTTGTACACATTGAAAAGGTCTAGGAATATATGTCTACCTCTTATGGATATCCCACAATAACATTTTTGTCATTTACTTTTTACGACAAATACCAGCGAATTTTCGAAGCGATTTTAACCCATACAGCATTAATCCTTATCCAATTTAGGCCTTAAATAATTTTTTGATTTAATGTAGATCTATGTCGCCCTTTACAGCATATGATTTAAATCATTGATATAATATTAAATAGATACGTCACTAGCGCACTGAAAATGAAGCGTACAAAAGAACGTAAATACTGCAAGTCGCTTTAGTCACTCCCGATACTCTCGTTCCGTACGCGCGTGTGTCCTTGGTGCCTAAGAAAATGTTTTTCGCATTCAAAATGGCGTTTTGTGTACTGTGTAAATGCACGAATTATGGTAGAAAAGCCAACAAAAGTCACGGAATCACATGTCATAAGTAAGTATTCCAAAATATTTAGATAAATAATATAGTTTCAATTATTTTGTCAAACATTCTTACTGCTAATGCTTAGGCAGCCATTGTAAGTAAAGAAAGAGAGAGCTAATTGGATTTCTTACGAGTGTGACAAAGACGGGAACGCATATGACATAGATTAGTTGCACAGAAGCGATAATGTTTATGGTGACTTTTATACCTACAATTATAGTTCTGTTTCACTTTATTTTCGCGCCTGTGTCCTTAGTTACAATTTATTAACATCTTATTGCAACAGTTAAGTAAAACATTGATAAAATTACGAGTTTATTTTGCGTTGCTAAGTAATAGAGTCAAATGACATGAAATTATTAAATGGGACAGTGTGAGTCGATATTAAATGAACATGAAGTATACAATAATATAAATAAATATTACCTACGCTCAAAACAATTAGCCTAGTATATAAAAATATATACAGAAATTTTGCATAATGATTTACATTTGAAAAATTAAAATATGATTTGAAATATAGTAAATATAGATTACCGAATTAATTTCACTAATTACTATGGTTTGTAATTGTTTATTTTATTGCATTAGGTTTCCTTTAATCACAGTCACAAAATATTAAATAGGTACACTTTAATCAAGTATTACAAAACTTCAATGGATACAATTTGGCAAAGATATGGTTTAACCAGGATTAACATAAAGGACACTTTTTATCTCGATATTCCCAGGGGATCGAAACTTACGCGGGTGAATCCGCAGGGAGCAGCTAGTATTTAAATGCGAAAATTTGTAAGAATGTATGTATGGATACATCCATCCATTCATCCAAACATTTTTACAAACTTTCGCATTTTATTAGTAGGAAGTAGGATTGAGTAGCTACTGAGTGAATTGCAGGTAGTTGACTGCACGATTGACGTAGTGGTTAAGCGATTGACTGTTGCACAGCGTGTCGCGGGTTCGATTCCCGCGCGGAACAAATATTTGTATGACCTACAAGTAGTTGTTCCAGCTTTGGGTGTTTGTGTGTGTATCCTCCGTGCTTCGGAAAACACGTTAGTTAAGCCGTTAGTCCCGGCTGTCATTCGTAGATCTGTGAGACAACCAGTCTTACCAAGGGATATCGTATTACCCAGTAACTGGATTGTGGAGGTTAGATGGCACTCGCTCCATGTAAAATACTGGTATTCAGCCGAACCCGGTTGGACTGGAGGCGGATCCCGGGCTCCAAAGCGAAAGCCGCGGATACAACCGGGAAATGCGCTTTAGATGAGAGAGAGTTACCAACTCGGTTCTATCGATTTGTTAGATAAGTTTACTCATTTATAAAATAAATTGCGTTTTTTTATTGTTTTACGTAGGTGACTAAAGCCGCTAGACGTTTTTCGATTTCCAGCGCACGCACTCGCCCTATTTTATGACTTGGTTTGTTGTTCACAAACATAAAGTTAGCTTTTGTAGAAAAAACTTATTTGTACGTAAAATTATTTTTCCGAAAAAAAAAATGTTAAGAAAAATAAACATCCGGAACCCTTTATCCACTGTTTAAAGAAATACCAGGGTAAGTAAGTAAGTAAGAGGTTTGTTTTTATTGATGAACTGTTCAATGACCCCGATCAGCTGGCTTTTTGCTAGTGTTGTATTGATTTCAGTTTGAAACTGCGGTTTCTGGTATCATATGTATTGGAATAATTCATAACTTCCTACCATGTAAACATAAGGTTAGAGAACCCTTCCCGTATCGTTTCTTATCTTATCAAGAGGCCGTCCACTTGGTATGTATATACCCTTTTTGTTACACGTTGTATATTAGTATAGATTCAATCCTACCTGTACCGTGTGGTACCAGGCTTAGAATAGTACCAACTCATAATTCCTCCCGTAGGTGTGGTAAGAGGCGACTAAGGGAACTCTCACCAGGGAAGCGGGCAGCAAAGTTTTGTAATACTTGATTGAAGTGTAAAAATGTTATAACAATATATATTCACCAAATTGAGCACCTTCTACCACCTACCAAATTACCTACTACTCTGTTATATTTCCTATCTGCATTCTTGTTATTCTTTGGCAATCAGTCAGTGTCAGTGTGTGCAAAGTGTCAGTGATTGGTTGGCAAACGTCTTTTTTTCCATTTAAGCGCAAACGACAATCACTAGCCATCTTTTTCTTTTTTATGCTTTAGTTGCGCCTCATCTCATTCACATTGTACCAATATAGTTAAATGTACGCAGTATAAAAATATGCATGTGTGCCTCTGCTGCGTCCGGACACATTTTTTTCGGTTAGTTTCTTAGCATATACCATATCTGTTTAATATTATATCAATGATTTAAATGAATATTATCGAAGATATTACAGGTTTAAAAATTGCGTGCGTCGCTTTTGGCGCAGTACGCGCCGGGAACGGCGGGCCGCTATGTTTTTTTATACAACGTTTACAGTTTTTCTGTAGCGTATTTAGTATCAGCATTGAACCCGTGCGAAGCCGGGGCGGGTCGCTAGTGTATATATACTTGACGGCGCGTGACTGGTTAATTTTGAATATTGTGATCTGTTTTATCGTATCAGTATCAATTGACCGTAAATTACTCTACTATTTTTTTAAGTCGATTAATCGGTCGGTATTCGGATAAATTATGATTTTTATTAAGAGCGGGTAACACCACGGAGCGAATCGTAACACCGACTGGAGATCCGTTTGACATAGCGATCGACCTTTGGCGCTGGGCATTCTTTG
Organism: Sesamia nonagrioides; assembly: GCA_017933935.1. NCBI lineage: Eukaryota > Metazoa > Arthropoda > Insecta > Lepidoptera > Noctuidae > Sesamia > Sesamia nonagrioides. The sequence continues at coordinate 285,150 of JADWQK010002002.1, read as the reverse complement.
CTCAAGCTTCGATCGAGTGGGTTGTTCATACTCAAACTCAGTGTCTCTTATCTGTTTTAATCTGAGATTATCATTGTAATGTCTTAATATAAGTGTGATCTAAGTGTCTGTACAGTTAAAATAATAAGAATCGAACATCACACTATACTTAGTCATTGTCCAACGTTTTCTCGAAATACCACCCACTGTGGATGCTTATGCGGATCACGGATGAGAAGACACCTCAACTATCCGGAACCTTTGGCCTCACCTTCGGTTTCGGCTTGCGGTTAGACGGTTACCCCGTCATACTTTTTTGATAAATAAATAAATAAAATTATGTTGATATCAATGAAGTAATGCAAGTTTACAAATATCTAAGTAAACCACGAAATTATTTACTTGCATAACTTCAGTGATGCACTCTGCAATATTACACAAAGTCCATGATCCATGTTAGGAATACTATTGAATGAGGTGTTTTCGTTTTTTATACATACTTCGTGAAATTTTCGTAACATGATTATTATTTTTGCGACTGGATTTTAGAGAGCCCTGAGGTTATTTACCTCTCCATGTCGTCTTATAAGGTAGACTTGTAACCTCTTTATCTTAGAGTAACTTATTTTTTTTAAGTATACATAAACGGCACACAACAATGTCGTGGTGGCCTAATGGTTAAAACACCAGCCTTTCAAGTATGAGTGCGCGAGTTCGATTCCAGGTCAGGCAAGTACTAATGTAACTTTTCTAAAGTTATATGTACTTTCTAAGTATATCTTGGACACCAATGACTGAAGGTGAAGGAAAACATCTTGAGGAAATCTGGACTTTATAAGTCTGAAATCGCCAACCTGCATTGAGCAAGCGCGGTGATTACGCTCAATCCTTCTCTGTATGAGAGGAGACCTGTGCCCAGCAGTGGGACGATAAAAGGTTGATGATGATGATACTTAAACGTGAAAGTTTGTATGTATAGTCCTGAATTTAGATACAATTTGGCCCAAACATGTTCTATCCTCCCGCCGCAGGTGTCGTAACAGGCGACCGAGGGAACTCTCACCAGGGAAACGGGCAGCAGCGTTTTTTCTGTGGAATATCAAATTACTACGATCCCCAACCCGCCAAGCGTGTGGATTATGGCCAAAGCAATAAAAGCCTTGGGGAAGGCTTTTTTCCTGCAGTGGACCTCTATAGGCTGAAGAAGTAGAAGGTGGTCTATAACCAGGATCAACATAGTATATTTTTATACACCGTTTTGTCGACCTTCGTGGCGCAGTGGTCTACACGCCTGCCTGCGACGTGGAGGCCCCGGGTTCGATCCCCGGCCAGGGCATGATGGAAAACGATCTTTCACTGATTGACTTGGGTCTTGGATGTTTATCTATACATACATGTATCTATTATAAAATATAGTATCGTTGAGTTAGTACCCCATAACACAAGTCTCGAACTTACTTTGGGGCTAGCTCAATCTGTGTGATTTGTAAAAAAAAAAAATTACAAGATCGATACATAAGCAGGTGAAACCGCGGGGTGACAAAAAGCACTTGCGTAAGCAAGTGGATAAGAAACACTTCCTGTCTCATTTTGCCCCACTTAAATCTTATGAATGTAGCTATCTGTCTTGGCAGCCTCCGTGGCGTAGCGGTAGCGAACGCGGCCGTTGCGCAAGGAGGCGCGGGTTCGATCCCCACACAGTGCAAATATTTGTATGCATGAATATGAATATTTGCATTAGTCTGGTCGTGCCTCGGAAAGCACGTTAAGCCGTTGGTCCCGGTTGCCATACGAACATCTAATGGCAGTCGTTACGGGTTGTTGGAGCCCTCAAAAGTCTAACAATTGGTCTAATTGCAATGCTCAGATATCGCCTTCGGGTTGTGGAGGTCAGACGGCAGTCGCTTCACGGAAAATATCGAAGTTCAGCCAAAATCAGCAGTTAGACTGGTAAAGCAGACCCCAGACTCCAAAGCTGAAAAAGCTACGGATGCGACTGGGATTGGCGCTGAAATGATGATGAATGTAGCTATCTGTCTCTTTTTATTGTCGCTTTTCTTTTCATCGACTTTTGAATCATAACCATGATAAAGAAGTTTTCTCTTCATGAATATCAAAACAGTTAAGAGTGTATTAGTGATAATTTAGACATTTTCTCGGCGGTAGGGCATAACATCGGCTAAAGAAGGCAGAAGTTACCACCCACCAGACAAAGTCTTGTTGCCACTAAGCGATTCGTCGTGTTCTGGCATGATGTCTGATGAAGCCGGACGGAGGACGGGTCTGAGCAGGTGGTTGTGTTGTTGGGTTTAACATTTCATCACCTTTTTTTTCCGGGTTGGTAATCCTCATAGGATGTCCGACGCCCTGGGGTGGGCGACGGGGTCTGTCAGACTTTTACTGACTAAAGCCACCCCGGTGTCTCTTCTATCACGACCAAACGCGTGGGGCCGCGGAAGTCTAAATTCTTCCACGTCCCCACACCCTCGTGCTGGCCCGGTCTGTCCGGGCCTCGTCTCCTGCACGGGGCAATGGGGTGGTGCATCGCCTCAGAAGCGCGTGCCGACACTCGCGCGCGCCTCTCCCTCGGGGTCCATCGAATAGGGGGCGGGGACTTCCCCGTGTCCCTCGCCCCTGGACCCATTCATGGGGGGCGGAAGAGTGCGTTATCCACCTTTCCTAGGCGCCCGGTGCATCTTCTGCGGCTCGGGAAGGGAGTTGAGATCTCCCTCTTCCGTTCCGCAGCTTCCTTCTGCGACATCACGTCCTCGCAGAAGGACACCACTGCGTCCCACGACTCTGCACTACCGACCATCCTCAGTACTACTGCCGGCAGCGTCAGGTCGCCTCCTACTTCATTTGTGAGGATACGGCGCTGCTCCTCCTAAGCTACACACTCGGAGAGCGTGTGCTGCGCCGTGTCCTCTCCGCATTGGACGCAGTGGTTGCACCGAGCGTCCGGCTCCCTGCCTAAGCGATGCAGGTACTTGCCGAAGCAGCCGTGCCCCGACAGTACCTCCGTCACCCTGAACGACAGGCAGCCGTGCCTTCTCCCGAGCCAGTTGTCGAGTACTGGCCGGATCGCCTCGACGGTAGCGAGGCCGGCGGTAGGGCACATAAGCCTCTGCGGCCAGTCCGCCACCAGGACCTAACGGAGCTCCTCTCGGCGCAGCTCGATCTACCGCTGCGCCGGACTGGAGCCCCGTGTTCGCTCTTCCTCGCGCCATCGGTACAATGACGCGAGTACTTTCGCCTCTAGGTCCCAGGGCGGGGATCCGGCCAGGACGCAATAACATTGCATCACCTCACTCAACTGCTGTCTTCCTTCCTCTTCACTCAGTTCTTTTTTGAGTGATTATTCTTTTAATAAACTAGCGCGCTTTACCATTAACGATTGCATTGCGGGATTGCATTTTTTTTTTTATATTTATGAACTAGTGCTTGACACTAGTTTATAATTATAACAAAAAAGTAAAGTGTCGTTGAAGCTCGAAATGTTAAACCCCGGTCGAGCTCTTATTCGCCATGTAGCCATTCGCCACCGTTGCCGCATTTCGCGTTGTGCCATTCGTTACGTGCGTATAATGTACGTAACGTAGGCCATAACGTACGATAATTAATTTCTTATCAATATTAATATATTCCAAAAATTCAAAATTATTTGATGGGCTACCTCGGTTTAAAAATCTTTATTTCAGTTCATTAAGACAATCCTCATTTAAATGAGAACAATAAATCTTATTACTATTGATCATTATAAATTATTATAGTAGTGAAGGTAGAAGAAAAATAATTAGAATCGAGTTCACTGAATTTCTAAGATCAGGTGTTGTACATATTAGCCCTGAGGACACGGTAGAAGTGTACGCGACTTCGACGGTGCACCGCCGCCGCCGTATCATCGTGGCGGCGATCGACGGCGGCAATTTCTCGCGAACGGCCCTGGTCCAAGCATAGTAGGCCGTCACCTCCTTCTGCGAAACAATAATGCTCGCAAAGGCGTTCCACGTGCGCCTCAAAGTGATGTCAGTACATCGTGACGGAGTCCACTAGGACCAAAGCCTGCCAGAGTCGTGGATTGTTTGAAAGAGATACGTAGAACACGGGTTGACTTTAGTCAGTAAAAGTCTGACACGCCTAGAGCGGGACAGAGGTCATTTGACGATTTCCCGCAAAACAAAAAGAAAAAACATAAAAGGCGGTTTAGTAAAATAAAAAGATATTGCTGTTTTGGACAAAAATAAACAGTACACTATTCAAATAGTGTTTCGTCGTTGCAAAGAACGTAATTAATTTATCTTTAAATAAGCTAACTGAAAAAGGAAATGCTGTTAAGGCAGATGCTGTTAATGATGATGAGAAGTCGCTTCTTTTTCACGTTCTGGAAATTTATAGCTGTGTTCCTTAGGCCGCTGCCTGGGATCTTGCGGGCAGCGGGGCGGCGGCGGAAGCGGCGCGGGAGCCGAGCGGGCATCGAAGACGAAAACTACCGAAACTAGCGGGCAGATCGCGCGTCACTATAGCCGCGAAGTGTTGTTGTGAAGTGTGTGTTCACGATTGTGTCGACGAGATATTTGTTTTTATTCGCGAAATATATTTCTGAACAATGGCGGCAACATCTTTTTGATTCAAATTTATTCCTAACGCTCGATCACAGCTTGCTGCCCGCCCGCCGCCAGCAAGATTCGAACGCAAGAAGTACACCCCTCGCTACCCGCCACCGCCCCGCTGCCGCGCCGCTGTTTTCGTGAACCGGTCCGTTTGATTTTACGCATAAGATCCTGCCGCTCACTCGCCGCCGCCGCCGCCGCCGCCGCCGCCCCGCTGCCCGCAAGATTCGAGGCAGCGGCCTCATAGGTTAAGTTATTTTAGCCGTAGTCAGTTCTTATTCTACACAGTACTTGATGGCCAATTCATGTAAATTAAAAAAATCAAAGGGCAATGGGCACTTTGGCCTATATGCAGCCACGAATAAAAGTACCTTTGACCGAAAGTACTATTCCTCAGCTATATTTTGCTAAGAACGTAACATGAAATTCCATACAGGAAAAACAAATATAGGAGATAGTGTGCAGCCTCCGTGGCGCAGCGGTAGTGAACGCGGCCGCTGCGCAAAGAGGCGCGGGTTCGATCCCCTAATAAAGTATATAAATATATATGTACAAATATTATAAATGACCGCGTAACTCGTTCAAACCACCTCACAGATATCCGATCCAATATGGATAAGCAAAGAGCTACATTTCAGAGCATAAGCGGTGACCAGCCTCTGTGTGAAGATTTTCCCATTTGAATACAAAATGATATTAAAAGCTATTTCTTCATTATCGTCAACAGCTAGTCTAAGACTGAAAGATTTTCCATAATACTCACGCCTGGTAGGCGGGTTGGTGCTCGTAGCATTTAAAATGCCACAGAAAATGACACTCTACATTTTCTATTTCACGTAGAACCCACATTGTTTGCCTCTGATAATATAAGTCACCTTGTACAAACCCTGAGAGTGACATTATTCTACTCTACAAAAGACCACAGAGATCATTTTTTTTTTTAAATTATAATATAAAATATATATATATATAAAAAACTACAGAGTAAGTAGTCACAGTAATTAGTGGACCTAAATACATAACAGAAAAATAAAATTATTCGTGGCCGCTAATAGGACAGGTCCCATTTTGCCCATTTTCCTTTAGTTGCCGTCTCATCTCAGCGACAAACACATGTCAAATAGGAAAACTACGAAGGAGTTTCGGGAGATTGAGACATTAGACTGAACGTTCTAAAAATTGCGAGAATAGCCTCTTCTGTAACAGGCTCGAAGAAATATTTAGTTGCTTTTTTCACCTTCCGTGTGAATGTATATGTATATGTGAGAGAATAAACTATTTTAATACCACATTCATGACCTATATAAAATTGACCTATCAGTAAGCGGCCCAGATACGGGACGGTCTCATATTTTCACAAATTATACTGAAACGTTCATTCAAATAAATCCATCACGAAATTCCTGGGGTGCGTCAGATATGACGTAGGTATAAATAAATGTACTATCAGCTGTAGAAGTCCATTTCCACCTTAAAGACTACTGTCGCCTGCGCTAAACCGGCCACGCACACTACCGCATTATTTTTTTTATCGCAGTCTTCGTCTTTCTTTAAAGTAATGCAAAATTTCGTTACTTCATTTGAAGTTGAGTTAGCGGCCGCACTTAACAATGGTGCTATCAAAAGCGAGCGATTGTGGGTTCGATCCTTATTATAGGCAACTCTTTTTGTTGTTTCATATAATTTAAAATTATGATAATTGATTTGTATTTTAAAGTAAAAATGTTTGCAAATAATATTTAAACAAATAGGAAAATTTATTGAATATTTATCCCAAAAAAGGGTTTTATTATATGTTTTAGTTTACTATAGGGGTAATATAATAAAAAATATATAAAAATAAAACAATAAGCATATTATAATGCAATATATTATAAAGTTATATATTATTCGGTATAGATATACTTATACTAACAAATGAAACAAACGTTGAAACGGCAGCATTGTAATATTTTATATAAAAGTAATCCTTGACAAACTTATGATATTGTTATGGTAAAAAATACAAAAAACATTTTTGGTTGTTAGATATGAAAATTATAATATTATACGTATATTATGATTAAAGAGGTTATAGCTTAATTATTCATTTTCTTAAAGAAAAGAGGATTGAAGCTTAACCTGAATATTATTGCAATCATAAAATAATCTATACTTAGAACACATAATAGTGCTTATTACATTTATATTTTTTTTGCGTGTATAGCATAGTACTAGTGCTGCATCCTGCAATGCCTTTTTTCGGAGTTTGAAGGCATGAGATTATAATCTTCAAGCGCTTTCTTAGTTCAAAAGTAAACGAACTTATTTCTTATCGAATTCCGAAATTATTGTTTTTATAATTTACCAAAAGTAATTTGTATTGAAATTGCAAAAGGCGACATCTGTTAGCCATTAAGCCAACCGAACATATTACTGTCACTTAGCTAAATTACTTTAGAGATGGTTTAGAGTCCGTTATTAAGATATTTATTGGTATATATTTAAAACACTCTGTAGGACACTTCTGCACTGTTTTTGTTATAAATAGTTTTTTTTTGTTTAGCTCGATAACACTCCACCAGCCTCGCCAATTTATTTTTAAACCACAAATGCAACCTATCTTCTTCGCACGATTTAAAAGTTTATTCAACGGTAAATATTGTCGTTTCGTTTCACTTGTTTCGACAGCTACCTTCGTCCTCCAACCTCTTGACCTTGACCTCCAACGGCTTACAGTATTTATCTAAAACAATAACAATTTTATTACGCACTTGCTACAAGCGATTGGTTTGCACCTTACATAAATAATAATAAAAACAACTTACACAAAAGCCGGTTTCATATGATATTTGAGATATATTGCTGCATATGCCTGCATATTGATTAAAAAGTAAAACTAATAACACAAACTGGTAACTATATGTTCACCAACCAACAACAGCTAAGTAATATTATTTGAGTTATTGTAGCTAATAATAGTTATTGTAGGTAGCGGAATATTTTTTGTGAAGTAGTGATTCAGATTCTTTTAAGTCTACCGTCATCTTTTTATAATGACTCTAATATAGAAAAAATCTTAAAAGAAAGTATCATCTTTAAGTTGCAGATCGATATTTTTAGATATTTTTGTTGTAAGCATTCATAACTCACCAATAAACATTTAAAAAATATTTTTGTAAGTTATTAGATTCGAACTCGAACCACCTTGAACGCCTATCAAGGCGAAAACCGTTACGCCATTGAAACACTTACTGTAGACGTTGAAATTAATAAGTAGTACCTAACAATCATAAGCGGGCAGCAAGTGTATGAGCGTGTATCAAACTTTATTATAGAAGAAGGTCGTAACTACAACTAGTATTGCTTGGCCATAGTTTTGTGAGATTGCAACTCGACTTTTGGTCTTGACTGTACCTAAATGAAATTGTTGAGCGTTCATGCGCATTCTCGCTTTAATACGTGTTTCGTGCTGCACAGGTGCCAACTTTAGACACAAATGATAATTTCATATATTGCATATTTTATCTACCTGAACTCTTAGTCTTTGAATAGCATCCGGATCCCAACTTTAGCAATTTAAAACGGCTTATGTTTAACTTACCACCAGATATAGTAACAAATAGCCGACAAAAATAGTAAATGATCACCAAAATGAAACTCGCATTTTAATGTAAAATTATAACCAAGGTTTTAACACTTTGCTATCCTATTTAAGTAAAATGACTCCAAGTAAATCATGAGTAACCCCAAAATAGTAAATGATCACCAAAATTATACCAGCGTTTTAATATAAAATTATAACGAAAGTTTTTAAATTCTGCTATCCAATAAATCATTGTTATCCCACCCAAAAGTAGTAAATGATCACCAAAATTATACCAGCGTTTTAATTGGCGCTTCGCCGGCCGCTGCCGCGGCACGCTCGCTACGTTCGCTCGGCTCGCGCGCTGTTTTGGTCACATTTCTATAAGCTAACCTACGGGTGGACAAACGATGACTGACGTGTCATTTTATGTTTCGTTTTCTGATTTTATGGCAATCACAGTAATTTGTTTAGGCAAAAATAATACAATAATTTTGTCGTCAAGATTTGGTGATCATTTACTAAATTTGGTGGTCGAATACAATTTAAAGTGGAGTCGTGAGTAAAATAGCTGGTACTATTGTATTTTTAGACTTTATTTTTCTGGTGTTAAGTAGATATTTTTGGTTACAAAACTAAGGGTATCAAAGCATTTTATGGTGGTCATTATATTTATCCCCATTTAAAACGTGCAAAATCTATCCGCAGTCTCATCTCGGCGACAAACGAATGTCAACAATTTTCAAAATGTTTAGTATGTTTTTAATTCGAGTCAGTAAAATGACATTTCCAGTGTTGCAGGTGTTTTGTCCTAAATAAATAGGTACTGATATGGTAAAATCGAGTTTTATAATTAAAAGTTAGTCGAGATTAATTTTGTTTTATTCAATATCAGATTGAGTTTATATAAATAAAAATATGTCATTTTAATTAAACATAACACATACACGATAAGAAATCCTGCGTCTGTCCCCTATTACTGTAAGCTCAACCCAATAGAGTTAGTTTGGGCTCAAACAAAGGGGTACGTCCCCAGGAATAATAAAACTTTTAAAATAAAAGACGTAAACTATTATTTGAAGAAGGTCTGAAAGATACCTATAGGCCATAAAAGTAGAAGACAAAATGTGTTAACTCGGCCACATCATAGATAATTGTGTGGATTTATTCCGATTCCTATTCTGAATATACCGTTTCAGAATGAGAGTTTTAATCAATAGCAACCATAAGGAATAAAAACTTGGTAAATTAGAAGTATTCGTTGACAGATTGATACTGAGATGACACTGTGAACGTGCAGAATTACCTAATGGTAATTCATATTTGGAAAACCTGAATAGGTTTTCTTAAAATTAATAGAATTACCCTTCAAGATGCCTTCTTCCTATTACCGAATTACCCTTCTTCCTGAAGGATAATTCTGCTAACTTTAAGAACACCTCTTAAAGTTAGCAGAATTACCTTCAGGTTTTCTTAAAATTAGTACATAATATACTAGTACATCATATATGAACTGAATTTTTATCTAATAGAAAAATATCTACATAGTATATAATGTGCCAAAACTATATCGAATCGAGTTAAATAAATCGAATCAAGCGACATGAGCAGTGGTAAAACTAGTCTAAGTTGTAAGATCGAGGATTCGATCCCATGCATGCACTTTAGTTTGTGTTAGGCCCTAAGCACATGGGTCGTAGACGTATATGTCTCGTGCGCGTATCTTGGTAACGCTACGCTTACGAGACGCGAAGTGTTCTACAAACGCAGTGTCGCGTAGACGTATCGTTTTGTCGGCAAAGCGACAGCTCTGATGCTTAGTAATATCTCAGTTGAAAATATTGCGTCAGGTGGACCAGAAGTGTTTGAGGAATTTATTGATGACCTTACCTTCTCTTCAGACGAAGAGGATTTCTGGTTATTTGATTTCATTAGAACAAGAAGGCGACGTGCTCATTGGATCCAACCATACATAGCAAATAATTACAAGAGAAGATTATTTCTTGCTGCACGTGAATTGTCGGAAAATGATAATGAATTTCTTAGTTTTTATTGAATGAGAAAGAATACATTTACAATACTCATGTTTCGATTGGGTTGACAAATTCAATAACTTTTGCAGTATTCATTATAAAATACGCTTCACGGCAGCACGCTAGTAGTAGCGTGCTGGCGTTAAAAAAGGAAGCGTATATTGATTGATCGTTAATTTATTTAATTTTTTTATAGTAGTATCGTAATGACACTGAGCACCTCATACGATACGCTGCAACTAGGGTTGCCATTTTTTTTTACAAGGAATAAAGTATATTCAGGTCTGTGAAGAATATTAAACAGTATTTTAGAAAAATGAACAGTATTTTATTTATTTAATTTTTTACATACATATTTTTTGGAACTCCTCACACAACTTACTAAATTTAAATCGTTTTTTAATATTTCGTACGCCTCACCAAAATTATAATTTAAATTAAAATAAATGAGGAGCTCATTTTTAATCAAATTTATTGATGCTCTATTTCTGTCCGCCCGCCACTTGGCACTCATGATTTTTTTGGTGGCTGCGCTGCACTGCACAGAGCGCGCGCGCCCTCTGACTAAATAAAAATGTGTGAGCGTTTAAGTATATCAAATAATGTGTTTGCATGCTGAAAACAGTATTTTTTATACTTTATTTTTGTTCAACAGTAAAAAGTATAATTTAGTGAAAAACAGTATAATACTGTTTAAAACAGTATAGTTGGCAACCCTAGCTGCAACACCGCGTCGTACGAGTACTCGTATGCGGCATTGTTCGAACATATAAGTACGTGTTCGTATTGCTCTCGTACTACGCGCGTTGCACTATACGATTACGATAAGACGCCATGTGCCAAGGGCCTAAATTATTTCACAGCCAATACTCTCAAAACGACGAAGGAAAACATTATAAAGAAACCGGTACGTCCTATAACCAAAAAAATAAAAGGTTTGACTTCCACCAAGCAACACTGGCTTGCGTAATGGATCACGGCCCACTCTCTCTCACAGAGAGGAGTTCTTTGTCCCAATGGGAACATCATTGGCCGATTTTTCTAATTAGCCCATTGTTGCGTAAATTTAATGTCGAGCCACACGTCTTGACCATAATCAACTCTATTGACCATGACCGGTAATATTCGGACAAGTCGGTGACGGTATTTTGGTCGTTGGATGTTTAATATTTCAGTAATAATTTTTTGTTCAGTCGAACTTCGAGTTATGAATAACTTTAGGTAGTTAAGATACGGTTTACCATTCATACAATGATGCACGTTATAAAATTAGGGTTTTGGGCGAAAATAAAGGTAAGTAAAATTTAACACGCTTTCATTGCGCAACCCCGTCGAAGGACGTCAAATGTCTCTTGTCAAAATCAAAAGAGCGCACGTCATATATTTTTAAATAAAGAATCTAGAACCTAGAACTTTTGACTTGGCTTCTTTGCCGAACGGGAACGGTTCCAAAAAGGTTCGCGTTATAACAGGAAATTAAGAGTAAGACAATTTCTAAAATTAGGGTTCTTTTAAAATCATGACCAAGCCATTTCTTCTATCAAAGAGTTCCACAAAATCCTTAGTCAAGTAGTAACATTTGCTTATGAGGAAACTATTAAAGCTGTTATTAGGTTTACATTACAAGATGAGGGTGTGATACATCAGACACAATGAAACGCATTCGAAACAGCATGATACTTGCAACTGAACCCTATTGCTAGATCAAAGATATCATTGCAGCGACTAAAGTTACTGCAGTCATATCTATGATCTAATAAAGTTCCGTTTAGACATGACCTCCTGTTTACTGAATGTTCATTAAGATTAATGTTATTGATAAAAATAATGTATCCTAATCTACATTTCTGGGCAAGTTATCTAAGATGTTTTGTCAAGACGAAGGCTTCTGGGAGATTTAACTTTGAGGAGTGATCTCTTCGTTCCAATTTAATCAGTAAGATAAAACATGCATGCACATTTGTGAAAAGACACGGCAATCAAATAGGAATTCGACCGTAGACATGCGTCGTTACACGTACCGATGTGTGGCGACGGTCAGCGCCTCGGTCGAAGGTTTAAGGTCAAAGGAGAATAAAATATTATGGGAACATGGAATGATTTTATTAAGTTATTGAATTATAATCTCGACTGCATTAATGATTCCTATTAGGTAATAATAGGAATAATTAATACTAATCCGCATTGAGCCAGCGTGGTAGATTATGGTCCAGTCCCCATCACCGAGAGGAGGCCTGTGTCCCAGGAATGGGGAAAATTATAAGCTGAATATGTATGTATTAGGTACTAAAAAGTCCAAGCATGACTGAGACACACAGGACTTGGAGATAGTAATCATTGATCTGTAAAAAGCGTATGATAGGGTACCTCGTGATCTGGTGTGGTGCGCTTTGAAAGAGAAAGGTTCGCCCAGGAAGTATGTAAAGTTAAACCGTGCTATGTAAAGTCGAACCAACTTCAAGTTGGCTGCTGGTATTGCCGATGTGTTTGCTGATTGACGAGTGTGACTGAAGGCTTAGACTTAAGCTTATTTGACAACCCTTCAGTTAAGACTAAACTGTGTCACTGATTGCCTTCAAATCCTGTTGCTTATGGACGCTCTTACATCGGACATTCAGGGGTTGACACCCTGTTGCATGCTGTTTGATGACATTGTTCGTTTCGATGAAGATGTAATGGATCTCAGGATCCAGAGCAGATTGGAGAAATGGCAATAGGAGCTGGTGATGATTGTGGTAGTTATGTATTGTGATTTTGGCCGTATTTTCATTTCTAGAGGTATAGCGCTTGATGACTCGTTTCTCCCAGTTTGCTCCGACTTTCAATATCTCTATTCATCCGTGACAAGCAATGAAGAAGTAGATCCGATGGTTGAGCACATAATTAACAATGGATAGATGAAATGGCGGCAGGTCTCCCACGTTTCTCTTGAACTTAAGGGGAAGATATACAAAAGCATGGTTAGACCCATTGTCTTGTATGGATCAGAATGTTAGGCCACAAAAGGAACGAATGAAAGGCAATTAATTGCATGCATATTGAGATGGGAATGACTCTAAGCATTTTTAAGATGATTAAGATGTATGGTGTTACACAAATGGATGGAATAAGAACGCAGTATATAAGAGGAAGTTTGAAAGTGGCAAAAGAAAGGTAATTGAAAAGTTGAGGGAAATTGGTTGTCATAGTACCAATGTACTGGATGATGTACCAAGTAGTGGACTGAGAAACGTACGTATCTATAAAGCAGAAGAGTTTGTTTGTTTGTTTGCTTGCTTGCTTGAAAGCGCTAATCTCAGGAACTACTGGTCCGATTTGAAAAAATCTCTGATAGAGATTTTGTCCAGGAAGGACGAAATCCGCCTGGCCCTTTATTTTGTGTACATTATTTTATCACCACTGCTCTGAAAGCGGTGAAGGAAAACCTAGTGAGGAAACTGCCAAACTAGAAACAAAACTTCGAAGACATGTGGCATCTACTAAGCAAGACTGGGCCCTCGTGGCGCCCCACAAACTCTCACTGAGAGGAGACCATTGTCCCAGCAGTGGGAACGAATGCTGATGCCTACAGTTATAGTCAAAATAAGCCTATGTTTAGGCTCATAGGCCTTTCTAGGTAAAACATGATGAAATATTTTTTAAATGATACTAATTGTAGACGTAAGTCTACAATGTAACAAAGCATAAGTAAATATGTTTTGTTTTTACAAATAAATGTCATAATGTTTTCGTTATTTTATTTAAGAGCAGACTATTGCCAGACTATCGATATTTTAACGAGGGTTGAGTGGCATAAATTGAAGTGTAGTTTTATTTAATTCTCTTACTAGCGATTTAGTGGGATGCACTAACGGTGAAACACTCGGTTTATTTTTTTGTGTTTTCAGAAAGGGTTGCAATACACTTACTAGTGAGCGGCGCAGCTGGCATTTCAGGCTTTGTCTCTTCAGTGCACAGCTCCGGGACACATTCTGAAAAAAAAAAAACAATAACTTCAATTGATTGTTCCGTTAACGGCAATTGCTGTTTGAGTGTTCGTATCACTTGCCGATATACGAGAGAAATATTCTTGGCTATCCAGAATTCGCTACTTATTTTGTATTTTGGCCCGCTTTGCACGACTGCACATAAGTCAAGCAATTACCTTATTAGGTATTATGCCATTAGTTTACGCGAATGCGCTGCAACGAAACACACGGTATTAAGGTTCGTGAATGTAGTCAGATTATCCACCTACATATCTTACAAGTACCAAAATGGATAAGACAGTAAAACGTATTTTCCGATACCTTTCAAGTACAGAGTGTTTTTTATACATATTTACTTTTTTCCCGTAAACTCGTACGCGATAAGTTGAAACCTAAACGCTGTGACGTCACACTCGCGCGCTCATTGCATACGACAACAAAAACCGCTCGTCAGCGTAGTATTAACTCTTGAATGATAAAAGATTTTCCTAAGTGTTTGTACAAACACTTACACATCGGGTATTCTAATTGAACCGCTTGTAGGAAGAATCCATTCAAAGGAAGAAGTCCGTCTGCAATACGTGAAACTAGTAATGTTTAGATGGTTACTCGACGACGGCTACAACGTTCAAAGGTCACACACATTTCTCTTTTTAAAATTGTGTATTTTATTAACCAGTACCTACTTGTAATATAATATTGAGATAAATAAACAAAGATTTTGACTCCGTCGTATTAATACAATAATACTATAGAGTACTTAGGCGACAAAAGGGCTCTGGGAAATTAGGCCATTGTCGTAGTCACACTTCGATGATCAAATGTGTAATGCAATATGTAAATTATGATCCTAAATTATACAGTAAAATACCAGTAGAACAAACAATGAGCATAGGGCCAAACGTGTGTCTATTAGAGCTTAGGTACTACCGACATGTTTAGGCCGGCTTATTTCTTAAAATAGTGTTTGACATAGTAATAATTTGCCTAGGCACAAAATATCTTAAGTAATATACATAATTATTCGTCGTTCAATCTATCGAATAAATATATTGACTTAGTATCTAACGATTTGTTATTGTTGATTAGCGAAATAATTCTTTAAACTATTATTAAAATAGTTCACTCAATAATAATCACTTATTTCTTTTGGTATTATATTGCGAAGTTCCTATTTTCGTTTTGAGAAAAGCGTGTCTCCTATAAAGTCGTCACAAACCAAGTTTGTTCGAAACAAGAATAACATAATACATATTAAATGATTAGGCCACTCAGATGGTATTGCGAAAAAAGTTTTTATGTGATACTGGCCAGTTGAATTCTATTTTGAAAACATAATTATTTACAAGTAATAATGGATTAAAAGTAATGAGAAGAAATAATAAATTCCAATTTCAAAATAAATTTTCCTTTTTGCGAGATTATTCCAATTATCAAGTCGTATATCGTTGAAACGAATTCAGGCATTGTCGGCTATGTTTAGGGAATGTTTTCGGTCTTTGACGGCTATTAGGAAAAATATGCTAGCAGTGAAAAATTATAGCAAAGGCGAAAGGCATGCTACATAGCAGGAGATTAAGCACATCCTGCAGATTGGATCAGAAAGCGTTCTTAAGATACTACATGAGTATCTTTGCGTGAGGAGGATAGTTCCACGATGGCACAATTCTACCAATGCTGAGAAGCAAGCCTGGGTGGTTTGTTTAACGCAGCAGGCTCATCTCGACATATTTATGACATCATTACATGAGTGAGTTTTGCGTTTATCAGTAGGTACTATTCAGAAAGGAAGCATCAATCGGCGGTTTGGGTGTTTCAAAACGAATCGAATGCCTATCAAAGTGAAGCGATCTAGAAGCAAAGGGAAGATAAATTGTCTTCGAGCCTTTGCCTTTGTCATTCGCCTTTACGGAATCAAAGTAGCGTCAACGATGAACGTTACCAAATGCTTGCCAGAAAATGAAGAACTTTCTGGATAGACGTCGACAATCTCTTAGGTCTCCTTACAACCCTTATTTAACAAATATGTACATATATAATTTCCGTACCAAAATTTTCGACGCCGGAAGCTGCGCTGTCAGCCTTCGAGCAGGCTATAAACGAAGAGTCTGCAACGGACTGGAATAAGTGTATCGAAAACTGGTTCAACGTAATCAACTGTAGATTCTGGTGGAGAGGACGAACTTTGAAAAGATTTAATAAAAGAGAAAAAAAACCTATAGAACCTTTTTACGGTTCCGTAGCCAAATGCCAAAAAGCGGAACCCTTATAGATTCGTCATGTCTGTCTGTCCGTCTGTCCGTCTGTCCCTCTGTCCGTCCCTATGTCACAGCCATTTTTTTTCCGAAACTATAAGCGCTGTACTGTTAAAACTTGGTAGGTAGGTGTATTCTCTGAACCGCATTAAGATTTTGATGCAAAAACAAAAAAAATATAATAAATATTGGGGGCTCCCCATACTTAGAACTGAAACTCAAAATTTTTTTTTCATCTAAGACATACGTGTGAGGTATCTACGGATAGGTCTTCAAAAATGATATCGAGGTTTCTAAAATATTTTTTTTTCTAAACCGAATAGTTTGCGTGACAGACGCTTACAAAGTGGAAAAAAGTTGCCCCTCTTACTTCTAAAATAAGAAAATGAAAAATCTAAAAAAAAAAAAAATGATTTACTTACATTACTATAAAAACTAACAACGAAAATTGTTTTGAACGAGATCTAGTAAGTAGTTTTTTTTAATACCTCGTAAATCGTAAACCGCTTATTAACGCGTAATATTTCATACGAATAACTTAAATTCTTTAATTTCATAAATCAATGGTACGGAACCCTTTGCGCGTGAGTCCGACACGCACTTGGCCGGTTTTTTAATTAAGCAAAAAAAGCAAAGTGTGTCCTACGTGTTCTCTATCTATACTCCAATAGGTACATAATAGTAAAGCTGAAGAATCTGTCTGTTTAAAAAAAAAAATCTTTTTAATTATCACTATGACTAATAGGAGCTGAGCTGAAAGAAAACATGTCAGAAAGTACGCTAAGCTAAGGTACTAGTAACCTAATAGCACGGTCAGGTAATTCGGAGCGATGTGGTGAGTCAGGGGAACAAGAAATGAAGAAGAAAACCTTGGTTTCCCTGTTTAATTAATCACTCCATGTATATTTTAAAGTAGCACTTACGCCACGTCACGGAACAGCTACTAATAAAGATTTATTAGCCTCTTAAACATTTTCTTCCATAAAATTTAGCATTTCATAGTACCCCCCGTAAAGGAGCTGTGATAATCGAAACGAGCGCTTGTGTTAAATAAAACAGCAATACCATTCTGTAACCACCGTGAAAATTTAAGTGAAAGTGGAGTGATTACAACTATGCTAAGGTTGATACTATTGTTACGAATGGACTTCTTCTAGAACTTCGAGTACTACGTGAAGTAACATCTGTAGTGCCATTGTGTGTTTACAACACGGACTTCGTGGACATAAGGGAAGACTTCGGTGCAACGTCAGCGACATTCTACTTGTCATTGCCTACAATCGACTGTACCTTGGTTGCCAATAAACTTCGCAATAGTACCCCTAGCCCGTAACACTATTGACAACTCATTTTAAGCTCACTTCATCCAATTTTTCACGTTGAGATTTTTACAGAATCTATCTGCAGAATGAATCTATCGGCAGTTGTCCCTGTAGTAAGTTTTTTTGTTGGTATCATTCTTCTTCTTCAGCCTATAGAGGTTCACTGCTGGACAAAGGCCTCCCCAAGGCTTTCAACAATGACTGGTCTTGCGCTGACCGCATCCATCAGCTTTCCGCGACCTTCACCAGGTTATCGGTCCACCTTGTTGGGGGCCATCCTACGCTGCGTCTTTCGGTACGTGACCATCAGTTTTGGTATCATCATCATCAACCTTTTATCGTCCCACTGCTGGGCACAGGTCTCCTCTCATACAGAGAAGGTATCATATCCTACTAATAATACTCTAAATGCGAAATTTGTGAGTATGGATACGGATAATGATGAAATTCGGTACACAGATAGTTTATAACCAGGATGGTTTTTATCCCGATATTCCGGGATCGAAACTTATGCGGGTGAAGCTGCGGGGCGCAGCTAGTCCTATAAATCGGAAAGTGAGTTTGTTTGTTTGTTATGCTTTCACGCCGTAATTACTAAACCGATTGCTTTGAAATTTTACAGACGAAAAGTTAAAAGTCCAGATTAAATAATAGGGTACTTTTGATCCGGGAAATTTTTTGCCACGGGACAATCCAAAAAGCGCGATATTAACCGAATTTCACGCGGGCGAAGCTGCGGGCGGAAAGATAGTTAGAAATAAGTTTTTCCATTTTTCTTGCCCTTTAAAGCTGTAATCGCAGCAATGTGACCTTATAAAGGTAAAGTAGTAAAGAGAGTATCACAGTAGAGTTACTCTCATGTCATATGAAAAAGAAAAGTGGTGTTTACCTCGGCTGACTGCATACATGTTGCGACAACGTCACGTTGCAATTTAGATTTTCTATGCATGACGCTGATCTCGTACGGTCCCGACATTGAATTTAAATGCGCTCCATACAAAGGCATATTTTAAAATAAGATAAGCGCCATATTTTAGCAAGAATGTTGTTTGAGTAAGCTGCTTTTACTATAGGAAAACCTGAAACCGAATACTGTAAAAATAACTAACATAGTGCTGCAAATAAACCTAAGAATATTCAAACATGGAAAGAGTGGCGATTTTACTGTTTGGTCTCGAACTTTTAAGTCCTAAGTAACCCAAATTTTAAATTCAAGTTACTAAGTACTTTTGAAACTTGTTGTTCTGGATGTAAAGTTCTGGACTCAACGACTCAAAGAGAGATTTTCCGATTGGGAACGAATATTTATCTTCTACTTGTTTTCTCGAGAGAAGCATCAGGTTCCGTAATATTCTGGTGAATTCCCTGTGGCTTGAATAGATCCACTACAATTAACGTCCAATTTGGTTTTGTTTGTAAACTTAAAAATTTTAGTTACTCCTTTCGCCGAGGATAACGCCCAGCAGCCATATTTTAATGACTTGAAACTAACTTACAGAAACCGAGATGAATAGATAAAGTTTTAGTTTTTAAAAAGAGTGTTCGAAGTGAATCTTCAAAACTGTATAAGAAAACATCATGAAGAAACCAGCATCTCCTAGAACCAAAAAATAAGACATGTGATCTTTCCACCTCAGCATAAATCATCCGTCTCACAGACAGGTCAGTTCAACCTAAGGCTATAGGTTGAACTGGCCTGTCTGTACTGCTGGTTCACTGTACAGTTTGGTAGGTGGAATCCACAGAAATCGTAATTACGATTCTGATTACCATTTCTGTGGTGGAATCTAATAAAGCGCATACTTCGAAATGAGAAACCCTAAAAAATGCACAAAAATTGCTGGCGTAGTTTTATTTCGCTTCAAAATCAAGATCCATTTAACACGTTGGTGATCCAGTTATCGGAGTATGTCGATATCACTCAGCCCACGTCGGCGCTGCAGTCATAAATTTGATAGTAAAATAGTTTGCTTAAATTTTCTACGTAAATATTGGAAGTAAAGAAGTGGTACTTGTATGGAAGGTGGTTATTACTGTAGAGTAGGAACGAGGATGCTCTTAGATAAATTGCGATCTTTACCTACTAAGAAAGCTGCTACTATTTTTTTTTAATTTATATATAGGTGTTGTCATAATTTTCTTGTTTAACTTACTACTATATTACTTGACATTATTATTTTTATTATTATTATTTAATTTTGACATGATTTTGATTATATTTAACTGTAGCGTAGCTTTTATTGTATTTGGAATTAAAGAAATTAAAAACATATTTACACGTTGTCAGGATACTAGGATTTTTCTGAATCATGTCTCAAACGTGAAATTTATCACAGGGGTATACGCACACCTAGTTATAGCTAAATATAAGCATTCAATTTGATAGACTATAAACTGTGACGTCTTAAAAGACTAAGTAGTTTTGACAGTAAATTAAGATTATCATCTTGCTCTGCAGATAAACACTGATTAAATTTCATACTTTTCTGGAGCACGCTTTTTATCAGTCTCCGTCTAGTCGGCCCCAAGCACCAACAAAATGGTCTAAAATAATATGCAAAAGCTGTTGTCAAGCCGGGATCACACAATACTCTGGGACTGATGTATATTAACATCCAACCCGATTTGAACCGTGTTGAGAAATATCTCTGTTTAAGGCAGACGTATGTACTCGTATGCACTCGTATGTACATATTTATCTAGCTTTGAGAACGTTCACTTTGACGCTCACCAATTGAGTTTGGTACGCCTTCCAATCTGAATGGATATAGTACCTATAACGGTACCATGTATTGTTTTCTATAAAATAAATCAGGATCTTAATTAATCAAGCTGCTAAGAGCTACTTTCAAATTACTTCCCAACGATGCGGCAGGGCTAGGAACAAGGGTTTATTTTATAAAATAAATTACAGCTGACCCGTGCCCATTTCGTAGGTCGTTAAACATTTTTACTTGTGACGGTATCCGACTACCATGAAGAAGTCTTTTTATTTTTCGGGTTATCATCACGATACTTACATAATTAATAATTTTCAAAATCGATTCAGTACATCCAGAGACTACAACCGGACTAACTTACTTTTACCTCGTTGTAATATTAGCATTATTTTAGTAGATTAATTTGCGCTGGCTCATCTTGAACTCATTTTGCTTGAAAGCCTTAGTAAAATAATTATCTGCGATCTGTTTGGAGAAGATAAATGACAAAGTTTTACGCAAACGTTTTAAATAAAATATGAAATATTTGTGTCCCGGATGGTTCTGAAAATCGCCTGCAAGAATAAATGTCTAGAAACGAGATAGTACAAATATGACTTTCCAAAGGTCTTTGCGCAGAATATCGACGTCAAATTTCCCAGTGAGCTATAAAATACCCGTCGCGCGTCTGTAAGTTGAGTGGAACAAAGTGATTGTTCTGCTGTAGATAAGATGGCGTTATAGAGGTAGGTAGCACTTTATACATAACGTTTCGCGGTAATTGTATTGGACCGTTTCAAGCAATCAAAATTTAATACAGGTAGGTATTTATAGCACGTGTGCCGAGCGACCTTCCCCGACCTTGCACGATGAGGGTATATTTGTATTGGGGGAATTATTCAAATTAGAGCTCCTGCTAACGTCGCTTTCCGTTTTAAATTTAGGCCTCTGGCTGTGATTAAAATATAAGTTATTTTGGAGGTCATAGGAAGTTAAATCCGGAGACTTTGCTCTTCAATAAGCTCCTGATGGTTGATAGACTTATATTATTATCTAAATTAATATAATAGAATCTTATCAAGAACTTCATTTTAAGTCTTTAATATGCTTTTTATTACACTTAATGTGTTGACTACTTGAGTTCGTAGCGATTTCAGCATTACCTTAAAAAGTGAACATAATATTGATTGATTGATTGGAGCCTAACTTTGAAATATGGTCCTAGCTTTCAATGTCTCCCGGAGACTGAAATTCGGGCCAGCTAATACGTCTTTGTGGTCGAAATATAACCCATATAGCATCAACAGGAAATGATGCAGATTTAATGAGAAAATCGAGCAGCAGTATGATCGAACGTACATTCACCAACTAATTAGCAAAAATGTTTGCTGATTTCTTGTAGCCAAGGAGTGGCTAAAAATTTCTTTTGACATGATTTACGAGCTAGCATTGTTATTTCTTACTATCGTGTGTAGGCAGATAGGACCTAGTGGAGGTTTAACATCTATCCATGAAAAGAAGCGTACATACTTACAAGGATATTGTAAACCTAAGTGATGGACACGCAATGGTTGCTTTAAGGTGGCGCAAGAAAAGCTGGCCAGATGACCAGGAAGGCCTTGCCATCGTGTGAACACTAGCAAAATCAAGAGACTAGAGTTTTTGTAATAATATTATTATTAAGTTTTATAATATTTATTTGACTTTGAGTTCATAAATTCAAAATTAGGAACCATCCGCCGAGGTCTCTGATTAAACAGGTACTTGACAATCTGTAGTCACCTAAATATGTACATAAGTATTTATCGGAATCTCTTGTACCTAGTTATTGCTTATTCTATGCTTTCGATTCCACAAACTCAATATTTAAGATTCACAGTAAATACATTTTACTGAACTTTAATTCAGACATCGTCTTTGTAGTCACGTTCGGTAGCTCTCGTACTAAACTGCAAGTAAATTGTTTTCATTTAAAACAAACGAAGTTGGAACAACTTGATTAAATTGGATTCTTCTGGATTAGGAAGTATGGGCTGTGTCAGACGGCCAGGCTGCCGGGTACATACTGCATGAAGTACTATGAACTAACCAGCTGCGTAATTGCGTAATAGCAATGGGGTTCATTTTGACAGTTCTACAACATTCATTGCGTTACTTACTTTGTTGAGCAGACACAATTCCGAACATATAGATCAGTGTCTTAGCAATATGCTTCAAATTGATTCCTTTTAACAAGTACCGTAATTACCTAATACATTATACGTAATTAGGGTGCGGGAGAGCCAATACTCGTAATTTAAAACATTCAAAATCGAGGCGCTTTGTCAACTCGGAGACAAGGAAAAGAAGAGTATTAGTTGACAGATTGATACTGAGATCACACAGTCAGCCCCGGATCTAGGCCCGGGGCTAGCCGGGGCCTATGCCCCGGGCGGCAAATTCAGGGGGCGGCAAAATTCCCTGCTCGCGAAACATAATTCAACTCTTAAGCTTCAATTAGAAAATTTTAAAAAGGGATAGGTTAATCATCATGTCATTTATCAAAGACAATACAGAATGAAATAATTGAAATAATGGCAAAAACAGTTAGAAATAGCATTTTAAATGACATCAAAGAAGCCAAATACTATACGATAATGTTCGACTGCACTCCAGATGTATATGTTAAAAGAAATGGCGATGTGTGTGAAATAAAAGAAAGTTTCATTGATTTCATAGAAGTTGCTGGAAAGACAGGAGAAGGCATTTGTCAACAGATTTTAGAAAAAATAGCAGTTGATGATTTAGATATTGGACATATGGCCAGCATCCATAAAGGAGTACAAGCCAGGATTGCAGATAAGAATGAGCTGGCCGAGTTCGTACCGTGCTTGGCTCACTCCTTAAATCTTGTAGGGGTTCATTTTGCCTCATCATGCCAGAAAGTTATTAAACTATTTGGACTAATTCAAAAAGTATATCGCTTGTTTTTTGGTTCCACTTCTAGGTGGAACATTATGAAAAAATACGCAAAAAATTAATTTAAAAGGAAGTAGTCAAACGAGATGGTCGGCGAAACACGTTGCTGTGAATGCCCTGATAAATAATTTGCCAGAAATAGCGGAAGCCTTAGAAGAAATTAAGTAAACTTCTCGTGCTCCAGAAGCTAAGATCGAGGCTGGTCATCTTTTTACTGCTATAAAGGATTTTAAATTTATTCTTAATTTAACTATTTGGGCGAATATTCTACGCGAAATTAATCGAGTGAATATAGAAATTCAGAAAGAAGATATTATCCTTGCCCGTTCCGTCGCACTAATGGATGGTCTGCTCAAAACTTTGCAAAAAATGAGACAGAATCTAATGGAATATTGGATAAAAGAAGCTGGTGAAGTAGCTGAAAAATGTGGTGTTCGCCCTATTTTGTAAAACAAACGAATTCCGAAACGTAAAAAAATTCGACGAGATGTGTGAAGACGAATTGCCAACACTCCAACCTGTTCAACTTTTTTCTAAAGAAATAATGATGGTATTCTTCTATGAGCCAGGAACGCTTATCGGGTCTTGCAATCTTAGCGATAGAAAATCGTATTGCACACGAGTTAAATTATGGCAAGATTTATTTGCAGAGCAAGAAAGTTCGAGCTTATTGTTCTGCAAATAAATCTATAGTATAGTAAAATTGTAATTTCAATTCACAAATTAAATAATATACAGGGTGTATCTGACATCGTAACGCAAACTTCGCGAAAAGGCCAGACGGCATGCCACTAATAAAATTATGATAGTCAATTATGTCGTTAATGAACGGTTACAGAATACACACTGTTTAAAAAAAAGTGTCGACTTGGCTTTTGAACGTTGCAAGCGTGCCGCCGTGCGGGTTTGTAGGTATGACGTTGATCCCTGATGTGAACTCTATTAAATCAGCTGATAAGATAGTTTTTCGGGTGTTGTTTTCATTGCGCTTTTTTATGTAATTAGCGAATTATTTAATTTTTACTTTAAAATATTATTGGGTTATAAAAGTATAGCAATTGTGAACGATCTGAAGTGAAAAAAAAAACAACATATATTATTTTTAAATCATGAAAAAGCCGACGAAAAATTCCACCACTGGGGGGTTCAGAATCATGTACTGAATCCATGGTACTCGTTTGTGCGTCGATGTCAGATACACCCTTTATTTGATTTTTATTTATATGATGCATATTAATTTTTATGTTAAACCCTACCCTGTTAAATATATATTCTACATATTGACAGCTGAAATTATATGGATGATAAAGGTGAAAATAAACATAAGTAGGTAGGCGGGGCGGCATTTTTCAGTTTTTGCCCCGCCTAAAAAATATTAAGATCCGGGGCTGATCACACTGAGAACGTTCTTATAATAAGTAGATTTAGCCCTTTGTGCCTGTAAAAAATCAAAATCATGTTTTTGATTTTGTAATCGGCACGCTGCCCAAATTAAAAAAGAAATAAAAATAAAATCAAAATATTTTTACTAGCTGCGCCCCGCGGTTTCCAACGCGTAAGTCTCAATTCCGTAGGAATATCGGAATAAGTAAAAGTCCTCTTCCGATCCTGTGTTACTCCTGGTTATAAACTCTCTTTGTGCCAAATTTTATCTAAATCCGTGCAGTATTTTTTGCGTTAAAGCGGAGCAAACAAACAAACTCACCTTCACATTTACAATAGTAAGGATTCACATAAGCCAACATGGGCACTTTTAATACACCAGAAGCTACGGTACACTAGAGACGGTAAGAAACTTCACAGTTCTTCTTTTTCAGCCTAGGTCCACTGCTGGACAAAGACAAGGCTTTTCACAATGACCGGTCCTATGCTGCCCGCATCCACCAGCTTCCCGCGACCTTCACCAGGTCATCGATGGGAACAGTATCGTTCTGGAGTGGCAGCCACGTACCGAAAGGTGCAGCGTAGGGAGGCCCACCAACAAGGTGGACTTCACAGTTACACTTTTAAATATATTTTTTTTCAAATCACAGTGGCTATGGGAGGACAGCATACACAGGCCTATGTTGTCATTGCAAGTGCTTGATAAAATCGGAAATTGCCTACAAATTATAAGTCTACTAAGTAGCCAATACAAATCCTCAAAAATTTATGGAAGAATCTATCAAAAAGTATAGATAAAATATTAGAATTTAGTGACATGAATGCCATTACAACCACCATTATAGAGCAAAAATTTGAATTGTCAGTATATATTATTCAAATAACCTATGTCAAACATTTCAAAGATAGACTACATAATTTGTAATATTAGATTGTTATGCAAGAGGCTTAAATGACCCTTTATATACGAGGTAGTTTTACACTTGAGCCTAAGCGAGAGAGAAAATAGAAACCAAGTTAAAATGAGTTTTAGCTCCGTGTGTTTCAGTCTAATATGTGATGTAATGCATTACCATCTGTACTAATATAATATAAAGCTGAAGAGTTTGTTTGTATATTTGTTTGTTCGCGCTAATCTCTGGAACTACTGGTCCGATTTGAAAAATTCTTTCTGCGTTGGATAGCCCATTAATCCAGGAAGGCTTTAGGTTACATAACATCACGCTGCGATCAATAGGAGCTGAGCATAACTAATTCCACGCGAACGAAGTCGCTGGCGGCCGCTAGTATTAAATTAATTACGGTCACAAATTGAAATAAAATTGAATTTGCAATTAGAGAACTGCAAAGATTTCAAGCCAGTGTCCTCTTTTTTAATTCCATCCGAAGTGAAATGAATAAAAATGCATTCTACCGAAGAAAACGTTCTTCGTTTTAATCGTTTTTATGAAACAGTAATAAGTCGACTTTATTCATGATTATTCTACTCATGACTAAAGATTTTTCGTTTTTATAGGCTTTTAGATAAAAGACATTTTTTTCTTGCTCTGGTACACTACAATGAGTGCCTTTTAAAAAAATACCTATAAGTTAAAACTCAGTTTTTTAAAGTCACCCTTTTGAAATATGTATCAACAATTCGTGTTCAGTTACTGCATCAATTTCTACCTATATTTCGCCTAACCTATGTGGAAATTTCCGAGTAGCTATTGGGTTATTGCTTTTATTTGACACAGATAGGTGCCGACTGCAGTATTTCCGATGGAGAATATTCTCGAATTTCCTTATTTGACCAACACGTCGTCACACACAAAGAGCAAATATTGGAAGGTGAGATTGGCAAACCTCCAACTGTGCTTCGGCAATGTGGTACCAGTGTGTTATGACTGGCATGTTTTAGAACCAAAAAATCCGAAGACATATTTTGGCATTCACTTATCCGCTTTCACAGAAAACGCTTGCCCTGTGTCCCATCAGTGGGAACGTTATACGTTATCCCTAATGGGGATATACCAAGGTATGAAAATCAAAAAAATAATTAGGTAGTCCGTATAAATAAAGACCCGTATTTTTTATTTTGTCGTAATTACCAAAAACTACTGAGATACAGCGTATTAAAGTTATTAAAGTTACGGTGTGGGGGCTAATTGCGTCACGCCGTGGTATATTTTGTACCACGTCGTGACGTCATGCTACATTTCAAATCAATATATCTTCCTATTGGAATGAAAGAAAAAATAAAAAATACGTGTTCAATATTTTTTATAAATCTGTCTGATGGACATTAAATATTTTTTTAGGATACATACAACCCAATTGCGTAACACACTATTGTTAAAATTGTGACAGCCTCCGTGGCGTAGCGGTAGCGAACGCGGCCGTTGCGCAAGGAGGCGCGGGTTCGATCCCCGCACAGTGCAAATATTTGTATGCATGAATATGAATATTTGCACTGGTCTGGTCGTGCCTCGGAAAGCACGTTAAGCCGTTGGTCCCGGTTGCCATACGAACATCTAGTAATCATTTCGATTACTAACAGTTGGAATAATTTCGAAGCGTATTGCTAATTGCAATGTTACGTAACGTTGTTACGCAAATGTTACGCAATTAACTTCCTGATTAAATTGACATACTATTTAATAATTTTGTCAAGAGATAGCCTCGATCGAAACCTTACCTGAATTGAATCATAAAAAGTATAATTTCGAGTCGAAAACATAATTTTCGCAAAATTCGGTTCGTCGAGTATTATGTTAAATTCAAATGGTGCCGATAGACAATTCGCAGTCGCCATATTGGCCACTCTAGCGAAACGCCACTGACATCGGGTGACATCTCGAGTATTTAATAAACGATTGCCTTTATTATTCTAACAATATGCATAGGTACCTATGTGTGTATAATGAGTCACGTGTCACCCGAGTGAAGTTAGGTTTTCATGTATTTAAATAAACACGTGTGAACGCTTGTTAATGATGCATACATAATTAGTTTTATTTTACCTATTTATTTATTCCTTTAATTCAAGCAACTAGGGACCATAAAAATACAATACAAACTATAACATAAAAATACTTGTAAACTAATATATAAAAATACAAAACTACTATTAAAACTTAAAAATACTATACAATATGTAAAAAAAACCCCGTCCGACCCAAAATGATAATAAATGTTAGGTAAAATATGCCAAATAAAATATGAAATTTTACGTAATCATCATAGTGACAATACTAATGAATTTAGCAATAATCTTTTTTTCCGCGAACTATTTTCTACTTCCCAAAATTTGGTATTTTTTTTAAAAGTGGCAACACCCTTTGTGATGGAGCGCATAGCGATGGGACCACGTGCCACCTGCCCTGCCCCCCTTCACCCGCGCATGTATGCCTAACGTGTTGCCTACCGCACATGCAGTAACGCTTTTTCGAAATAATGTTAATTTTTTAAGGGGATTTTTTTTTAAGTTTAGTCCGGCTTTTTAGGCATTATTAGAATCAGTTAACAATACCTTCATGGATGGGATAGGGTTTTCTTTACATATTGTATAGATAAAAAGGAAAAATATAGAAGATTTTCATAAAAATACTACTAAATGAATTTGAATAAAAATACAAGTATACATAATTAATTATTTTAAACGTTTTTTTAGTGAGATAACCCTTTATTAAGGGTCCTCAGGGACAGGGTTGCAGGTCGGCTAAAAAAGAAACAGTGGCCCTGGCGCACAGACAAGTGAAGGAATACGGGTGGGTTTTAGTCAGTAAAAGTCTGACACGCCCTTCCGCTCCGTCCAGAACGGAGAGGAAAAAGAAGACATTCTTTGATCATAGTAGAACGGACGTTCTAGTGGGACAATTTTTATCGTCCATGTAGATGAAGCGGCGACTAAAAGCTACAAAGTAAAACTTTCAGACCGTTTAGACTTCGCAACACGGATCATGGAGCGCTGCGATTGTTCAATTTATAAGCGCAGCAGGGCCGCGGTGTTGAAAGTTAACAGGTTTATTGTTAACTTTTATCACATATAGCTAGTGTTTTCCCGTCTATTAACAACTTTTATCTTTTAGCACTACGTTCCCAATAATAGGTTCAAGTATTGTTGGATTCCCACCTATCTGCAGTTGTACATGAAAGATGAATCGGTAATCGATAACGATAATCTGATCCTGTTCATACGTCATCCATCCTTCCCAATAGAATCATTTAGTTTCAACTCTCGTCGGGTCTACCTATATAATAACACTAGCGACCCGCCCCGGCTTCGCTCGGATGCAATGCTAATACTAAATATACTTCAGAAAAACTGTAAACGTATAAAAATTAGCGCCCGCCGCCGCTACTGCCGCCCCGGCTGGTTGCTCCCGCCCGCACTTTTTAAATCTGCAATTTCTTTTAAAATATTTATTTAAATCATTATCTAAAGGGCAATATAAATCTATATTAAATCAAAAAATTATTTAACGTATTAAATTGGATGAGGATTTATGCTGTATTGGTTAAAATCGTTTCGAAAAATAGTCTGTATATGTTGTAAAAAGTAAATGACAAAAACCAAGTTATTTTGGGATATCCATAAGAGATAGATATATACCATCGAGGAGTTTTTTGTAGACATTTTTAATGTGTACAATATTTAGTACATTCTTTTGATAAATCTCGCAGAATTCAACCTGCGTTGCACTGCAAACGCTGAAAAAATGGTTTTCAACATCACATTAGAAACCTCAAAAATAATAGTATTTCTCCACTATTTAATGGATGTTATTATACATATAAACCTTCCTTTTGAATCATTGCATCTAATATTAAAAACCGCATCAAAATTCGTTGCGTAGTTTTAAAGATTTAATCATTCAAGCGGATATCGGGAAAGTCACTTTGCTATAAAATATACTTATATATATAGTGATAGTTCTATTAGTCATTTAAAATAACATAGGTCTATTAGTAAATAAAATTAATTCGGAATATGTTGGATATTTAATAGTTAGCGCAAAATTCGTATCGTTCATTAATAGGGGAAATATTATGATGTAGGTTGGCATGTAGCAATCATTCGGCACTCAATAACTAGTAATACGGAACTTGGCATTCGCTATCCGAACCAACATATTTGCACGTGAAATTTCGGGCATCATAAATGCTCTGGTCGACTGCCTTCTAATCGGATTGGGTCCATTTTATCAGCTCCCGGGCTGAAAGGTCATAATGGTACCTATTGAATGTGAAATTCTGGTTCGAGTCTGTTTAAACAGATGCGTGCAGTACATTGGGAAGTCAAATATTATAGTCATTATAGACAGAAAGATCTACTTTGTTTAGTTTTCAGTTCAGAATAATGTGGCTTCATAAAATACTATCTATCAATGGAACAGTCGGAGAGGGCATTACATCACCTCGCTCAACTGCCGTCATCCTTCCTATTCCTTAGTTTTTTAAGTGAATAGGCTTATTAAACTAGTGTGTTTACCATCAACGATTGCATCACTGCTTACCATCCGGCGGGATTGCAGTCAAGCACTAGTTTATAATTATTAAAAAAAAAAGAGTGGCGGCGTCATAAAATTCTATTTTATTTGCTTATTTTATCGTGTCATACGTACCTACATATCAATTATTTTGTCATCACGCCACTCAAATAGGTAACCAATGATTTTATCAACACGCCACTCAAATAACCAATAATTTTGTCACTCTCGAGAGATTTCTAGATTGAAAACATTCATAATCCGAACCGTTATCAATGATGATAACGATGATGATGCGACTGGGATTAACGCTGAGATGATGACATCTCAGCGTTAATCCCAGTCGCATCCGAGGCATTTTCAGCTTGGAGTCTGGGGTGTGCTTTACTAGTATAACTGCTGATTTGGCTAAACTTCGATATTTTTCGTGAAGCGACTGTCGTCTGACCTCCACGACCCGAAGGCGATATCGAAGCATTGCATTTAGTCAAAGGAGATGTTTCATTTTGGGCCACCACTATGTACAGTATATAGAAAAAAAGGAAAACAATAATAGATTTGCATAAAAATACTACTAAATTAATTTGAATAAAAGTAAAAAAAATACAAGTATGTGATTTATTAATTATGAAACGTTTTTTAGTGAGATAACCCTTTTTAAAGGTAGCCATGACAGTGGTTATGACGTTTGATTAAAGACTTTGAAAGTTCTGTTTTCCCATTGAGTTCGTGGCGAGTGTTGATTTGAGTTGATTGTGTTTATTTAATGAGCCGTATGTTCGGAATTCATGTTTTGTTTTTTCGCAGTCATGTGGTAGATAATATAGATACGATAGCCTTAGATACATGACACGTCAATCAAATGTCACTGTCAAAATCTTATTTCGCTTATTGCTGACCACCATATTTATTAGTAGTTGTGTTACACTCCTTGGCCGAATTAAATTGAATCTGTTTAAAAACAAAGGCAAAATATAGGAAATTAACATTTAAAAGTTAACTACAGCATAACTATACCTAGCATTAAGTGTACAATGTGCTGGCCCAGGCTCCAAACATTTCTAAAATATCTCCTTTTGTTGAACCTTTGAGGGCTCCAACAACCCGTAACGACTGCCACTAGATGTTCGTATACCAACCGGGACCGATTTATTACAACAAAACGGTGAAGGAAAGCATCTAAACGAACAGCAGGCTTAACGTGCTTTCCGAGGCACGACCAGATCAGTGCAAATATTCATATTCATGCATACAAATAGGTATTTGCACTGCGCTGGGATCGAACCCGTCCCAGCTAGCGCAGCGGCCGCGTTTGCTACCGCTACGCCACGGAGGCTGTCATAATCCGAATCATTATATATTAATTTTATTTTATTTATCCATTTCAGGCATCAAAGCCCATACAAACACAAACAATAATAATAATTAAAAAAAAATTAGCGTACATAATAGACATAGCTGTATGCAACACCCATACACTTACTAGCACACACACTGAAAAAATTGCAAAATACACAGATTTATCCATAGAGCTTAAAACGCAGTGGAACATCACCCACACCAAAACTATCCCCATTATAATATCCAGCACAGGAGTCATCCCAAAAACCCTACACAATAGCCTTAACACATTAAACATTAGCCCGTCTACTTAACTTCTACTACAAAAAGCAGTTATTCTTAACACATGCAGATTAACTCGAAAATTTTTAAATACTTAATTATACAATCTTTTTTTACTTAAAAGCACTTGGCTTCGGCCCGTGCCAAATTGGATCCACACACAGATGTGAGATATTTTTAAAGAAATAACGAGGAATAATAATAATAATAAGCCTTTTTATTTCTTGTTTTACAATTGATAGTAATAATTTTACAGGAAACACAATTAATATTTCTATGTATTAGTAATCCATACTAATCCATACTAATATTATAAATGCGAAAGTAATTTTGTCTGTCTGTCTGTCTGTCTGTTACGCTTTCACGCTTAAACCTCTCAACCGATTTTGATGAAATTTGGCACACACAATCTTTAGACCCTGAGAAAGAACATAGGCTACCTTTCATCCCGGAAAAATTTGATGTTCCCGAGGGAAATCTAAAAAGCGCGATATAACCGAACTCCACGCGGGCGAAGCATCGGGCGGAAAGCTAGTGTTAGTAATATATGTAGGTTTATAATATGTTAGTAGTGTTATTAATCAACAAGAACCCCGGTTTGGGTAAAGGCCTCCTCCAAAGATGCCCATTTTTGTCGGTCTTGTGCTATGGTGTACCAGTTTGTACCCGTTGATCTTTTCAGATCATCTTCCCAGCGAATTAAAGGTGCGGTGGTCCTAACCAGGTAGTAACCCGCGATGTCCACCTTCTGTCAGTCATTCTCGCCACATGTCCAGCCCACTGCCATTTCCGTTTTCGAGCATAAATCAAGGCGTCTGTAACTTTAGTGACTCCTCTTATCTTTGAATGTCTTATTTTGTCCATTTTCTTTATATTTAACATGCTTCGCTCTAAACCTCTTTGACATGTATTAATTTTATTCATGGCTTGTGTGGAGAATTTCCAGGTCTGGCTTCCATAGGTGAGGCTCGGTATAAGACATGAGTTGATAACTTTAGCTTTGAGAGTTATTGGTAGATTACTTTTAAATATTTCTTTTAGACTCCAATATTTGTGCCAGGTTTGTTGGGTCCTTCTTTCTATTTCTTTAATGTTGCTGTCTTTTTCAAAACTTATTCTTTTTCCCAGGTATATATAGCTGTCCACGTATTCTAAAGGATTACCGTTGATAGTTATAGGATTGGTTCGTGTATTAGTCATCATCTTAGTCTTCGTTAAATTCATTTCGAATCCAGCTGTCGCACTCGCTCGTTGTAGAGATTCTATCATGGTTTGCGTTTCATTGGCTGTCTCTGCTAGAAGTATCAGGTCATTAGCGAACCTTAGATGACTTAGGTAGTTGCCGTTTATATAAATTCCTGATTTACTCCAATCACACTTGCCGATGATGTTTTCGAGAATGGCTATGAAAATAGTGGGTGAGAGTGGGTCCCCTTGTCTCACCCCTCTTTCTATATGGAATGCGGAGCCTAAGGTTTCGAGTTTTATTCTTCCTTTGTTATTATTGTATATACTTTTAATCGTATTTATGTATATATCTGGCACCTCTTGTTCTTTTAAGCTCTCCCATATGCTTATATGTGTAACCGAGTCGAAAGCTTTTTGATAATCTATAAAAGTTATATATAGAGGTCTTTGGAATTCTTGGTATTTCTCTATAATAAGCTCGATGGTGTGTATGTGATCGATTGTAGAGTACACACTACACACACATTGTACAAACACAAACAATACAATATTAAAATGTAATAAATACCTAAAAAGGCTAAAGTTAGTGAGTATTTAATCTATAAAACTAAACGTTAATAAATTGCCATACATGTTGCTATTTTCAAATCAAACCATAAAACTTGTTAAACCAAGTACTCTTCCTAACAATCACAATCTATAGAGCACAAAAGCATTTACGTAAGGCGCAGAGAAATCAGAAAAAAAACTGTGACAAGGGTTTAGTGGCACGGTTCTAATGAAGAAAACAACAGGCTGAATAAAGCAGTACTCATCCAACCACACGGGAGCCCTGTGTTCATATTAACACACTCCGCAATGCTCACGTTCGCGTACATTTGTGCGGGGCACTGAATGTCAAGATAAGCTGGTGGCTTACAATTTGAGATAGTAGCCCTGGCGCGATGCCAACTCCTTGCTATGTCTGTCTTTGCATACGAATGAGTATGCCTCTAAGGAAGCCGTAATTAAAAAATATTATAGCGCCTCATTTTCGATTACAACAACAAAAGCTCACAAACAAAACACTAAATAACGATGTGAGCAATGAATTTAAGGTAAATTCGTCGAAAAGACTGTTCACTTGCTCAGGCTTAACAAAACAAAAAGTTTTCACTAGCGGAAATGTTCCGTTTTGTTTTCACTAGCAACGCAGAAATGAAAATTGCATTACACTTACAAAGAAAAATAAATTGTATTCATATAGCTAGTGTGAACCAAATGCACAGTGAAAATGAGAAACACATGGGCATTTATTATCATGTTTCTTTCATCAATTCAAATATTTTTTTTTAAATAATGCATTATACGTACCTACAAAAAATAAATTGTATTTATATAGGTGGTGTGAACCAAATTCACAATGAAAATGAGAACCAAATGGTAATTTATTATCATGTTTCTTACATAAATTCAAACGTCCAGTATCTAATTAATTGAATTGGTTTTAGAATTTTTTACGCGTCCTTAATGATGCTTTCCTTCACCGTTTTGAAAGCAGTGTTGTTGTAATAAATCGGTCGCAGAGATACACACTTCTTTATAATATAAAAAAAAAAATTCTGGACTTGTGAGGTTTGAAATTAATAGCTTTGATAAAAACTGGGCATTTAAATAATTTGATCGAGAACTGTTGCAATCGTAAGGTGGCTGGAACACCACTGCAAGTGTAAGGTGGTGTGAAATTTTAGGGATCATGATTAGTTTAAAAAAACCCACACTACATACTACGGAAACTGCTTGTTTGTTATAGTGAGATTAATTAAAACAAAATATTGTATAAAATAAAACAAAAGCCTTTTTCTTTAATATTACAAAGTTATTACTTAATGTTACTAACTAAATAACAGGGTTACCAATATGATCATAATCAGAATAAAATTAGGTATCATCATCAACATTTTTATCGTCCCACTGCTGGGCATATGTTTCGTGGTGTCCTAGTGGTTAAACACCAGCTTCTCATGTATGTCTCATGAGTGTGCGGGTTGGATTCCAGGTCACGCAAGTACCAATGTAACTTTTCTAAGTTATATGTACTATCTAAGTAAAATAGGTACAGGTGAAGGAAAATTAAAAGTAGTTACGTTAGTGATTTGAAGGTATGTATAACTTCTTAAAAAACAAAGTGTATCAAGAGCCCAATTTGCTAATCGGCATCTAATGTCCGTTGCAATATAAGTACGCAGCTGCCGAGAATTCTCCGACCCAACACTGGTTGACAGTGAGCGGGACTAAGCAATTACTTATATGGAACCTGCAAAAATCTTCCCTTGTTCCTTTACACACAATGAAAACGATTTCATTTTTATATCGAGTCCCGAGCTATGTGTTGATGTCCCGAGCCGATATGTGTAGCATCGCTGACTATTGCCGCCCAACCGCACAATCTCGAACGGGATCACGTCGTTCATTATGCTTCGGGATTGATCCCGATAAATTACACGAGATCTCTCGAGATTGGGATTCCGCGTTATCGGGATTACATTCCCCAGTTACTAGGCCATAAATATTTAAAAAAAAGTATAATAACTTTAAAGAATTTGTAAGTTCTTTTCTCATGAAAGCGTAGAGTTAATAAATTGTAATTCGTATAAAATACTCGGGTCCAACACGAGTAATATAATCAAACTTCTATCAGGTTCGTATGGAACCCTCGATGTGTGAATCCGACTCGTACTAGGCCTTTTATTTTGCTAAATTAGGGCCTTCAAAACCTAAACGACCGGCTCTGAAAATCAGTAAAAAGTCAAGATTTCAGTCCATGTGATAAACTTCAAAGGCAGACCCATCGGCGAGTTTCCACCCTTACGTTGTTGACACCAATACGATCCGGACGAAGCGTTTCGCCTCGTCTTTCATACCGCGTATTTCGAGGGACTGGAATAATTTGCCAGCGACGGTGATTTTGTCTTACTACAATTGCGTCTTCAAGGCTACAGTATGTAGACTTTTAATAAACTAGCGCTCTTTACCATCAATGATTGCATCCTGCTTAACATCAGGCGGGATGGCGGTGAAGCATTAGTTGAAAAAAATCGTGTTGTAATTTGTAATGGCAACAGGTTGTGTCCGTGTCACGATGTCACAGACAACCTGTACATTGGTCATTAGTGCTTAGGTATTCACTTGTTGATCACTCATGAATTCACGCCTTATCCTGATTCTAGTGTATTCGAAGCTCGTAGCAGTGTTATTCAAATAGCGTTAAGCGTTTAATTGTGTCACTAATTTGAAAAACACTGTATGCAGGTTCTATACTTCTTCTATTTACAGTTGTTTAAATAAATTTTTGGAAGCAGTTCGCTATTAGCTTGCCGGAAATAATTATAAAAAAGACCATAATCTATACTAATATATAAAGCTGAGGAGTTCCCGAGAGTAAAAATTCTTTTGGCGGTGGTTAGCCCATTAATTAAGGAAGGCTTTAGGCTATATAACATCTCGTTGCGATCAATAGGAGCGGAGAATATAAAAAACCGGCCAAGCGCGTGTCGGACTAATGCACAAAGGGTTCCGTACCATTGACTTATGAAATTAAAGGATTTAAGTTATTTGTATGAAAGATTACGCGGTAATAAGCGGTTTACGATTTACGAGGTATTAAAAAAAAACTACTTACTAGATCTCGTTCAAAACAATTTTCGTTGGTAGTTTTTATAGTACCTAATGTACATCATACTTTTTTTTTAGATTTTTCATTTTCTTATTTTAGAAGTTAGGGGGGGGGGGAGGCAACTTTTTTCCACTTTGGAAGCATCTGTCACGCAAACTATTCGCTTTAGAAAAAAAAAATTTTGGAAACCTCGACATCATTTTTAAAGACCTATCCATAGATACCCCCACACGTACCTATGTATTTAATGAAAAAAAAAAATGTGTTTCAGTTCTAAGTATGGGGAGCCCCCAATATCTATAATTTTTTTTTTATTTTTTGCATCAAAATCTTAATGCGGTTCACAGAATACATCTACCTGCCAAGTTTCAACAGTATAGCTCTTATACCTAGTTTCGGAAAAAATGGCTGTGACATACGGACGGACAGACGGACAGACAGACATTACGAATCTATAAGGGTTCCGTTTTTGCCATGTAGCTACGGAACCCTAAAGAGGCAGACGATGTCGCGCGCGGCCGCTAGTGGCTTATACTTATAACCGCTTAGGTATCGTAAGTCGCACTTGGCTGCTTTTTTGTCGACGTACCTAACATGACTTAATAGTCTTAATTATATTACAACGTATGATGTAATCATCATACGTTGTAATATAATTAAGTTACTAATCCAGTTTTATAAACAAAGCTACTCCACTTTAAACCTTCTAATAGGGTGATTGCCATGGAATAGATATGTCTCTTATCTGTTGTGTGGTGATAACCCATGCGCCTGGTAAAGAAAAAGAAATAAACTAGTGCGCTTTACGATCAACGATTGCGTCACTGCTTACCATCAGGCGGGATTGCGGTCAAGCGTTAGTTTATAATATATATATAAAAAAAAGTTTTCACTCTTTCAAAGAGTTCGCGTACATTAAACCATCATACTGGTAATAGACATCATGCATTCAGCCTAATGACAAAAGAGGTCGCTTCGCTATTCAGCCTTGTCTTCGTATGAGTATTATAGTCATAAATTTTAAATATTGAACGGTAAAGCTCAATTTCGTTCTTGAAAAATAATAATAAAAAAACATGATTATTAATGTTTTTTTTTAGCCTTTATAGGCGGGAATTCGAAACTTATACTTAAAATATTGTTCGGTTTTGGGATTTTTTATAATTACGTGCTAATTAGGAAAAAGACACGAGTTCTGCAAGTGATTAACATATAAGCTGCACTCCCGTTTCATTAATAATGGAAGCTAAAGCAGCAATAATAATTAAGAATATTTTATTCTTGTAATGCCGGCTTTTTTCTACTTACCTCACAATCGAGATGTAAAGCAGAGTACTTAGCTCGGGTGTAAGCATCAATTGCACCCTCGAACTCTCACTGCGCTCACGTGCCTAAATATCTCGAGCTGCAATTGGTGTCTTACAGCCCTAGGCTACTAATCTACTATTAACGAGCAGAGCGGAGCAGTTTCCCACAATTCCATTCAAGTTATTGGTATCTTGTCTTAGTTAGAATTATTCCGTTTAACTGTTACTGTATCACCCGATACGGGGAATTCATCTATTACGAGATGAATCAAAGACATAGATCGATCAAAGACATCCCTGTGAAA
This sequence comes from Sesamia nonagrioides, assembly GCA_017933935.1. Lineage (NCBI taxonomy): Eukaryota > Metazoa > Arthropoda > Insecta > Lepidoptera > Noctuidae > Sesamia > Sesamia nonagrioides. The sequence goes on along the minus strand of JADWQK010002002.1, from coordinate 246,829 downwards.
TGGCTCTTCCAACTTGCCGTACTCTTGCTCACTAAGTCATCTATTCCTCAGGCATTAACTGTTGTGGACGCTCTCCTAAACTGAAACAGATCTCGCTATGTTTGTGATTGAATGGAAGATGCTAAAGTCAGAATGTTTGTGAGAATAATAGTGTAATTAGTTTCGGCCGTCCTATTTAAATTAAAAGATAAATGAATAGTTTTCATGTCTATTTCTGAATAGGGAATGTCGCCTGAATATGTATTTGTGCTATTTCCACGAACCGATACCAAGCATCAAAAGGGTCTTTGTAAGTTCATCATGGTGAACCAAATACGTGTACGTCGTGTTGGTAAGTGTATTGGATTTTATTAGGAATATTAGCAACGTTATTATTTGGCTACGTAGGTAAGAAAATAAATAGATAATGGCGCCGATTCTGCTGTTCCCAAACTAAACTAATTTTAAGTTATTTGCATCTTTTTCTATCCATTTCTATAAGAAAAGGACAGAAGATGAAATGTCAGTTTAGACCTGTCAAATTAGTGCGCTTCTGACGTAAACTGGCGTATTTTTAGTCGCCATGTTTATAATCGCGTCTAAACTGTCTATGGACTATCTTAATTTGACAGAATTAAATTAAAATGTTATCATCAATACTTTTCTTAAAGAAATGAAAAGAAAAAGATGCAAATAACCTAAAATTAATTTAGTTTGCTAACAACAGAATCGGCGCCATTGGCGCTATTTCACATTTTCTCAAACTAAATTAAATTTAAGTTCAGTCCATCTTTTTCTTTTTATTTCATTTAGAAAAGGAGAGAAGATAAAATGTTAAATTGACAGGACTAAACTAATAATATTTATCTCCTGTACTTTCCTTAATGAAATGAAAATAGTATAATGCACTGAGCTTAAATTTAGTTTACTTTGTGAACATGGGAATAAGGTCCAATATCGTACTCTATTGGCAGTCACATCAGCTAATCATTAGGTATCTATCTATACTAATATATAAAGCTGAAAAGTTTGTGTCTTTTTCTGTTTGAACACGCTAATCTCAGGAACTACTCCAGGAAGGTTTTAGGCTATATAAAATCACGCTGCGATCAATAGGAGCGGATCTTATAAAAACGCGGACGGAGTCGCGCGCGGCCTCTAGTTATTAACATAGCCTTGACCAACAACTCAGGAGGTTCTTGTTAGGCAGCTGGCTCAAGCGTTTGATTCTGAAAGCGAGACTTCTAGACACGGCTCGCATTTTCAGGAGGTTTCTCTCCCTGGAGCCCTGACCGGTACTTTATTCCCTGTTCCTGAAACCGGTGGGCTTCTATTTAACGCTAATAATACTATTATATAGGTACATAAGCAGACTTAATGTCATAGGGATTTTCTGTCAGTCAGTGAAGATAAGTCATCTACCAGATGCAGAGACAATGCATGAAAATTGATGTAGAAACATTAAGTTTTTTTTTTTATTATTTACCACTTATATTCTTGGCAAAATAAACAAACTTGATGAAAACCTGCCACCAACAGGACAAAACATTAAGATAATATATGAATAATAAACGGAAGCAATTTAAACGAAATAATTTGAGATTATAATATCAACACTTACATTATTATACTTTGCAGAGCCAACAGTCTGATGTTACAATAGCCTTTCCCTCAATAGACATTTTATAAATCCCGCGACGGCAGCTTCAAGTTTTATTTAGTTTCGTAACTGCATTTCTCGGTGGCTTTGAAAATATCAAGAAGTTCAAACCGTAAGAAAAATTCTATGCGCTATTCTGCTTCTTTGCAAACTAGAGATCTATAAAGGAAAGTATAACCAATTTTAAAAGTTTTGCAACAAGGGTTTGGTCGTTTTATTGCATACAGTTAAAAGTTATATCACGGAAACAAGATTGTGTACCGATTCTCAAAACCTAAACAAATTTTAAGTTGAGTGCATCCTTTTCTTTCTATTTAATTAAGAAAAGGACAGAAGATAAAATATTAGTTTAGTCCTGTCAAATTAAGATACGCAGTAGTCAGTTTAGTCGCGATTAAAAACATGGCTGCTAAAAATACGTCAATTAACGTCAGGCGCGGACTAATTTAACCGGCCTTTTTTTTGTTCGGATGAGAAATCATCATCAAAATGACTTCTCCCGCTCTGGGGGGAGCAGATAGCCGTGTCAGACTTTTACTGACTAAACCCACCCGTGATTCTTCACTTGCCTGTGCGACGGCCAGGGCCACGGTTTCTCGTTTAACCAACCCGCAACCCTGACCCAGGAGGCATCGGTCTTCAAAGTAATATTTATCTGCTTACTGTCTTTTTCTTAATGTAGGTAATATAATGAAAAAGATGCACTGAACTTAAATTCAGTTTAATTGTGAACAAGGGAATCAGAGCCAGAGTGTGTGTATGTGTGTCTGTGTGTGTATTACATGTTTTTGGTAATAAAAGCAAAACGAAAGCTCTTAATTAAATAGGAAAATAGTTTATTACGTGCGGAACCCTCATAATCATCTTCGGCCTATCCTATTACCTAACCATATTGGGGACGGTTTCCAGTTTAATCCAATGTAGTCTAACCCTGCGGAAATAGGTCAGGACGGCCTGTTATAATAAACTTTGTATTCAAATTTTCTGAACCATACAAATTCAATTGGATTTATTTCTGTGCCCTGTCCCTGTCGTGATTTTTAGAAACTAGCTGTGCCTGTGATTTCTCATTTCGAAAATCGAATTGGATTTGATGGGTTTTTTGGAACGGAAAAATAGACAGAAATATTTTTTTTAAGTGAATTTTTTTTTACCGACTTTAAGCACTTTTGTTGCATGGGGGAAAGCATTGAATTCGCGTGAGCGTGACTGACCCGACACATTGATCGTTTTTAACTTTTTATATTCTGTATTTTTTATGATTGTATTATCACTCCTGTCGGTCAGTCCCACGCCTTCAACTTTTTTTAAATATTTATAGACTAGTGCTTGACTGCAATCCCGCCTGATGGTAAGCAGTGATGCAATTGTTGAAGGTAAAGCGCGCTAGATTATTAAGCCTATTCACTTAAAAACTTGGTGAATAGGAAGGAAGACGGCAGTTGAACGAGGTGATGCAATCCTAAACCCAACAACACGACCAACGATGCTTCGATAGAGGGAGATGAATCTGGAGACCCTCCAGCCAAACTCCCGACAAACAACATTTGGCGCATCATACTCGGCACACATTGCAACACAACTGCTCAGACCCGTGCTCCGTACGGCTTCACCAGACATCATGCCGGAACATGGGTATCAACGCTAATATCGATGAAAATTATTTAGATTATGGAGAATAGTATACTATACATAGATTATAATAGTAGTAGTAGGTGGTTACGGTGTTGTTCATACTTGCACGTTGTTGCACGAAGTTGCTACCGTAACAAAGGAGATGTTTCAGAAATGTATGGCGCCTGGGCCAGCACATTGTATATTTAATGCTATATTCCCGCCAAGCTCCAAAAAGAATAGAGGTAAACAAACCAATTTAGGGTTATCACAACTCACGTTTTACAAATCTCCTGTTATTTACATGATTATCGAAATTACATGCTAACTATTTATTAACAATTCCTATTGAAGCATATTTCAATAGAATCACTAATTTAACATGCATAATAACTTGGTATTTCGAAAAACCATTAAAAAGTCGACATTAAATTTTACGTGATAGCCCTACAAAAAAAGAAAGATGGATGAAATCCAGATATTAAACACATTTTGTGGAATTCAACCAATGAATACAGTTGAGACATTTGTCAATACAATTTTGCGCATTTTAATTACTTTAAAATCAACTACATAACACATGCATTGTAATATTTTCAAAAATGGACTAGTAATAATATATACGTATCAAAAAATGTAACCTATTAGGAAATTAGCTTACATATATGTCATATTTCATTCAAATAGGTTAAGCGTTCTATGCAAATCATAAATATGTAAACATAAATAAACTGTTTAGATTAGTAGGAAGTAGGATTATTAATTTTATGAAAATCATCTATGTAGAAAAGGTTGTTAACATCTGTCTTTTAGGCGTAAACTACTCGTTGCCTAGCAACGGTTTGTTTACTTCTATTCTTTATCGAATTTGGCTCAACTATAGGTATAGTTACGCTATAGTTAATTGTTTTTAATGTTAATCTCCTATATTTTGGCTTAGTTTTTGTACAGATTTAATTTAACTCGGCCAAGGAGTGCAACACAACTATTAATAAATATGGTGGTCAGCAATAAGCGAAATAAGATTTTAACACTGACATTTGATTGACGTTTCATGTATCTAAGGCTATCGTATCTATATTATCTACCATATGACTGCGAAAAATACAAAACATGAATTCCGAACATACGGTCCATTAAATTAACACAATCAACTCAAATCAACACTCGACACGAATACAGCGGGAAAATAGAACTGTCAAAGTCGCCCATCAAATGTCTTAACCACTGTCATGGCTACTTTAATAAAGGTTTATCTCACTATAAAACGTTTCAAATAATTAATTACACATACTTGTATTTTTATTCAAATTAATTACGTAGTATTTTTATGAAAATCTTTTATTTTTTTTCCTTTTTATCTATATAACGTACATAGTGGTGGCCCAAAATGAAACATCTCCTTTGGATATGAATTTAGTAATTAGGCTGACATTATTAACATATATTTGCATTTAATTCATTTTACAAAGTATAGATACCTACCTAATATACCTGTAATTAGTGTTATTTGCCATTGACTCTCCACAAAAAAAAAACTATATGATAAAGAAATAGGTGTGCCCCGGTTTCAGTGGATACTCGCCGTACGACGGGTCATCCGATGATGGAACGGAGACTGCGGAATTAAGTCATGTAATTCCCGCGCAAACTCTCCAATATGCATCCTATAGAATACCGACGGGCCACTCCGGCTTTGGAGGTACATTTGGATTTTTTAAACCTACCGAAAAAAATCGAAGAGATATCGTGTGTTACCTACTTCTAATAGCTCCAAGAATATGTGTATAAAGTTTCATGATCATCAGTTAAGTAATTTTCTCATGAAGACATAAAAACAAACTTACATTAAAATTTATAAATATTACATACTACCTTTAAGCGTTTAGATTTTCCCTTGGGAATGAGAAGTTTTCCCGGGGTAAAACAATGCTTATCCAGGACTCAAACTGGAGGTAGTTTGAGTCCTGGATAAGCAATGTTTTAGCGAATACCAAATTTAATCTAAATCTTTTCAGGCGTTTAAGCGTGAAAGAACAACAGACAGACGGAGTTATTTTCTCATTGCCACATAAATCATGAGTTGTTAAAACAAAATTGAGTGGTAAACTATATTATATGTTTTACCTTTGCGAGCACGAGCACGCTACATATAGCTGACCATGCGAAAAACAATATTTTTCTAAGTGTAGTCCAGCATCCCTTAGAGTTTGGCCCTGTGCTTTATTAATGGTCATTGCAAATGAAACCCTTATAGGAAATTGATACCTTTACATGCTTTTTATTAGCTTCACTTGTATGTTTGGTTGCTTGCTTGTGTGCTTGCTTGTTTGTTTGTTTGTCTGTCTCTAACTCTTTGGACTACGAGTGAGCGGCTCATTACTGTAAAATGTCCCACCGTTTTCAATACGTTCCTTCGTTTTTTTTAAAGTATATTGAACTAAAAGTTGAAAAGAAATATAGTTTAAAAAACTAAAAAACATGCTTTTAAAAAATATCAAAATAAAAAGTTAAAAATAATTTAAAAAAAAAGCGTGAGGCGCTTAATATACAAAAGTTATACTCACGCTTTTTTTTTAAATGACTTAACTTTTTAGTTTGATATTTTTGTTGTTTGTTTGTTAGTTTGATGCATTTTGGGGAGTGTGCGAGGGAACTGCACGATTTAATTCCTCCATCTCCGTTCCACCATCGGACGACCCGTCGTATGGCGAGGTTCCACCCTTTTTTTTTTTTTTGTTGGGATGGGAAATCATCAAATGACTTCTCCCGCTCTGGGCAGAGCGGAAGGGCGTGTCAGACTTTTACTGACTAAAACCCACCCGTGTTTCTTCACTTGCCTGTGCGACGGCCAGGGCCACGGTTTCTTGTTTAACCAACCCACAACCCTGACCCAGGAGGCATCGGTCTTCGTGGACCCCGTCACGACGTGCTGACATCTCTTTGAGGCGCGCGTGAAACACGACGCGCCGTCGACTCGGGCCTGGACCTTACCGAGCGGCGAGCTGCCCACTGCTTACCGCCCGCAGGCCCGCGCCTACGGTGGCTGGGAGTTTAGTGTCATCTCCCGACCAGGGCGTCTCCTGCGGCGGCTAGTGGCGTGAGGTCGCTGGGATTTCCGTTAGCTCACGCGCTCCGCCTCCTCCTTTTCCAGCATCACTGCTTCGCAGAAGGAGGTGACGGCCTGCCATGCACTCTCGCTCCGGACCATGGCCTGGACCAGGGTCAGACGCGAGAGATCGCCGCCGATCGCCGCTACGAGGACACGGCGGTACTCTATACAAGCCGGGCAGACCTCCACCGTATGCTCCACCGTGTCCTCAGGGCGATCCACTCAATGGTGACAACCTGGCGTTTCCTCCCGCCTTATACAGAACAGGAACCTCCCGAAACAACCGTGTCCGATAAGAACCAGCGTCAGGCGGAAGGTGAGGGCGCCGTGGAGCCTCTCTAGCCACTCCTCAAAAAGGGGACTTACCGCCGCTAGTGTGGCGTGGCCAGCACTGGGTTGCGGCAATCGCACTCTCCATGTCGCCATGAGATCCCGCCGGAGCTCTGTCCGCCGTACAGCGATTTCTCGTGGCCGCAGAGTTATACCCCGGCGTTTTGCCTCCTCTCACCACTCCCACATGTGGGCGAGGCCTTGGCCTCCAGATCCCATGGTGGTAATCCGGCAAGGAGGCCACCCTTACGTTGTTAACACTACTACGATCCGGACGAAGCGTTTCGCCTCCTCCTTTATACCGCGTACATCAAGGGAAATACAATTTGAGTGTCTTCAAGGTTAGAGTAAATAGGCTTTTAATAAACTAATGCGCTTTACCATCAACGATTCCGTCACGCTTACCATCAGGCGGGATTGCGGTCAAGCGCTAGATTATAATTTAATAATAAAAAAATATTTGCACTGGTCTGGTGGTCGTACCTCGGAAAGCACGTTAAGCCGTTGGTCCCGGTTGCCATACGAACATCTAATGGCAGTCGTTTCGGGTTTTTGGAGCCTCAAAAGTCCAACAATTGGTCTAACTGCAATGCTTCGATTTGTCTTTCGCCTTTGGTTTGTGGAGGCCAGACGACAGTCGGTTTACGGAAAATATCGAAATTCAGCCAAAATCAGCAGTTAGACTACTAAAGCGGGCCGCTGAGTTGATGTACTCTATTATATTTTAGTAGTTAACCTTATTTTCTAAATAAATTTATGACAGATGTTTAGATTTTTGACAATTAAGTGGCGATTACAGCTATGTGATTTCAGATAGTACTATGTGGATTGCGGTCCTCCTAGAGCAAGGAACTTCTATTTAAACTGGAATGTGAACTATCGATCAAAACGCGGTCCGAGGGAGATAGCTTCACAGTAGCCCTCTGTCCTTGTTGTGTAAGGTGACTATTATAATGGAATTTAAATGGAATGTACGTATTATTATTTTCACTTTTATTATCTGAGTTTTAATGAAAATTTAGGCATGTATGCGAACTTTTTAATTTCATTATTGAATTTTAAAAATGGATGAATAAATTGATGATGTACGGACGACAGCAGGCCAATCTATCCGAAACTGTACCTTTAGATAAATAAAATATCTACAAGAAAGCAGAATTTAATGTCATTGTAAATACCCAATAAAAGTCACTTACTTATTATGCACACAATGACTAAGTGCACATTTATTAATTATTCCGAAATTTATGGTTACCCTACAGACAAACAAAATATATTTTATATGATTACCGCAAAAACCTTACTTAAAGAATGATATTCCGCATCCAGAGTATGACTCACTATTGCAGACATTAATGACACCCTTCTTCACCGTCTTTTTTCTAATCGAAATTGTTGGTTTCAAACAAAATTACAAAAAATAAACACAGGTAACACTTAGAAAGAGACAGATGGCTATAGGGACGCTTTCTTCCTCAGACCGTGTTCTCTTCAAATAAAGTTTTATTTCCGATCGACCTCATTGCTCTTGCGATAGAGTCTTCTTTTAAATAAGAGACTTATGCAAGTTCAATTTCCAGTTTAGATAGAATTTCCTTGTCCTAGAGTTACTGATAACTGGGACCATTTTCTATGGACTGGCGAAAAGTCACGTGAACCTTCAGGAATACAAGAAAGATCTAAGATCAAGCAAATTAAACAAGTATGATAACAGTTAATTTTAATGTATTTTTTATTAACTACTGAATATAATGAACGAGATGGTACTTACCTATAATGTCCTTTCTGACCAACCTGCGTAGCTACAACTAACACAACATCTTCATAACTTGATTTGCCTTGCCCCGAAAGGAAAAAGAAACAGTAGTCGAAGGCATAACGGTCGTCAATTTGAACTCAAACTTTTAAGGTTTCGGACATGTGAACAGCAATTGAGGACTCTTAAGATAAAATTTATTCATTTCGATACGGTTTGGAGACATATCGAGTGGTTGTGAATATCTATGCTGCCTTTTTTTTAATAAAAACTTTGTCCCACACTGACACTGGTAATTTATCCTGTATCGTGGGTGCGTTTAAAAACTTTTAAACTCACATACACAAACAACCAAGCCCGGAACAACTAGGTACTTGTACATCATCATCATCATCAGCCCCTACTCGTCCGCTGCTGGACATAGGCCTCCTTCATAGCACGCCAACAAGCTCGATCCTGAGCAGTTCTCCGCCAGCCACTACCAGCCACCTTTTTGATGTCGTCGCTCCATCTCGCCCAAGGGCGCCCCACGCTACGTTTGCCGAGACGCGGTCTCCACTCGAGGACTCGTTTACCCCAACGGTTGTCGGTCCTGCGGCATATGTGACCAGCCCATTGCCACTTCAGCTTGCTAATCCTCTCAGCTATGTCGATGACTCTGGTCCTCTGTCGGATCACTTCATTTCTGATGCGGTCCTTCAGAGAGACGCCCAACATAGCCCGCTCCATAGCTCGCTGAGCGACTTTAAACTTATGGACTAGTCTGACCGTTAGTGTCCACGTCTCGGCTCCGTAAGTCATGACGGGTAGGACGCACTGGTTGAAGATTTTTGTCTTCAAACATTGGGGTATGGGCGACGAAAATACCCGACGAAGTTTACCAAACGCTGCCCATCCCAGCTGGATCCTTCTATTTGCCTCCTTCTCGAAGTTGTTTTTCCCTAATTGCAACGTTTGCCCGAGGTACACATATTCTGAAACAACTTCGAGCGGCATTCCGTTTACGGCAACCGGTCCCGGAGTGGTCCGTTCATTGAACATAATTTTGGTCTTATCTAAGTTCTTCCGGAGACCGATGCGTTGGGAGGAGTCAGCTAAGTTGGCCAGCATTTGTTCCAGCTCTTGCTGCGTTTCCGCCATGATGACGATATCGTCCGATATTATATTAACAATCTTTAGACCCTGAGAAAGAACAGCGGCTACCTTTTATCCCGGAAAAATTTTATGTTCTCGAGGGAAATCTAAAAAGCGCGATATAACCGAACTCTAGTTTTCTATAAGACGCACTAGTTATTTTTTTGATTTTCATACCTTGGATACATCCCTATTACTGTCAGAGGAAACACCGGCTACTGGCTAAACCGCCGAACTATTGCTCCCTCCAAGTCGCCTTTTCCTCGGTCATTAGCAGCTATTAATGCTCTCCTGAACTCAAACACTGATCTCGATATTTTTGTAGATGAATGGAAGATGATACTGTCAGAGTGTTTGAAGTTTTGTGTGAAGAATGGATGACTGAATTAAATAGGTAAGTGTATGTTTAAAGCGTGTGTGTAATGATTTTATTGTATTGTTTGTTATATGTATATATTTCTCTTCTTTTTATTATTGTTTAGTGTAGTTTGTGTAGTATACTTTGCTCATGCCGTTCTATTTAAATAAATAAATAAACGAAGCTACTACGTTCTGTCAGAATTCCTTATTAGATTTTCAACTTTATCGACAAAGCATGAAGGCTCAAGATTGATTGGGAATATTTGACAGTTTCGGTTAGGTTGACCCGGCAGCTGTCGTCCGATACAAAGTAGGAGCATATTTCATAGACATCAAATTTCTTTTATCTTGCAATAATTATAGTGCCTTTTGATAACATGGTACATGATATCTTGTTAGATAATAAGCCCAGTGCCATATTATTTCACAGCAACTTATTCAACACATGTCCAATATTTATTTCGATATTTAGTAACTTCATTTGGATTTGTATTATAAATTCATCACCTTGTTTTTGGAATTGGGTCTCTTTTTCAAATTTATTTTATTTAATTGTTTTTTTTTTATTGTCAGAAAGTAAAGTTACTGTATTTTCATTAATTGTTTAACTTAATTTTGTATGCCAACCTTCAGTAAAATTTAATTAATGGTCCGGTTTTACAATAATTTTGAATGTACCTATATTGTGTAACTCATTAGCTGTCTTTATAATTAACAAATTTTTTAACTTCATCAATATCGCCTAGATGCTTTATATTTAAAAGTGGTTAGATAGTAGGTAGGTATTAAGGGCTGGTGTTCACAACTCGACGACAAAGCGTATTTTGTGTTCCATCTGTTTTATTTCCATCTTTCAGAAGGAAACTCAAGTGGTAACAATGGTAAGGCTGCAGTTAGTGAAAATACTATTTCGAGCTTCATAACGCAAGCTTTTTGGAACCGTTCTTACCCGGTCAAAGAGGCCGAGTCATAGCATTTAGATTCTAGAAGCTTCTGCTGCTTTTGTTTTTCTAACATTTAATAATTTCGCTTTTCCCTCATTGGTCTTTGTGCATCGATAATAGCATCTCATAGTTTCAATTCTTGGAAAAAAATGTGAAATGGTAGGTAGGTACCTATATACTGCCAACATTTCAGATTCGAAATATATTTTAGGAGTTTCAAATCCAATCCTTTGAAATTTTAATATTCACTGAGATTAAATATTTTATTTTTTATCTGGAAGTTGAGCGAAAATGGTACCCCTTTTATGTCATTTGATGCACTGTCTCTATTTCCTATATGATTGTGCCAAAGGAATTTGGACAGGATTTCTGTTACAAAAGGAATAAATTCTCTGGCGTTTGGAGAGCAGACTAGAATACGAGAATAGTCAGAAACATAGTCGATAAAAAGGAAGGATGAGAATTTTTCTAGTATTTGAATCTCATTTAAACAGCAGGGAGCAGTCGTCCACCAAGCCACAGTATTAACAGTTTCGACAATCAAATTATTTTCTAAAAAGCTTTAATTACCGCAGATCTCATTAGCAGACAGGCAAATTCATTGAGTATCAGTTGTAGCGTCTATTTCATTCTCTTGATTTCCATGCTATTCCACGTTGTTATTACAATACCTACTAATAATAAAGAAGTATTTAGTTAATGTATGACGATGCCGAGAATCCAGCAAGTTTGGCCTAGGGGGTGAAAAGTCAGTCTGATGAAAGGCCCATTGGGGCAAATTTTTTTTACAATTTTACAGTACATTTTTTCAGTGTCTACTGTGTGGTTTATTTAAAAATTAGAGATACGTCCTCATTTATATACTTTATTCCGACAGTTCGTAGTTCGAAGTTTCCGAAGTTCCAGACAAATATTTGTTCCGTAGGTACGAGAATCAACCCTGCGACACGCAGCGCAGCAGTCGATCGCTCAGTCACTGCCCTAAACCTTGTCGTCCTACCCCTTAAACAACGTCATTTTTTGTTTATGTGAAACCCGAGACACGTGTCCAGTATTTTTAAGTAAAGAATCTATGTACAAAATTTCAAAAAGATATAATGAAAAACCCCAAATTTATGAGCTTGCTACTTGGTTGTCCCAACTAAAATATGGTCAATAAATATGATACTTACAATATGATCAATGGCTCAGATCGGGCGGGCGAGCGCGGGGCGTTGACCTCTGCCGTCAGCTGTGGCGCACTATTCACGAACTGAATAAATAGGAAGGAAGACGGCAGTTGTGCGAGGTGATGCAATGATAAACCCAACAACACGACCAACGATGCTGTGCCAGAGGGAGATAGGTCTGGAGACCCTCCACGACCAAACTCCCAACAAAACATTTGGCGCATCATACCCGGCACACATCGCAACACAACTGCTCAGAGCCGTCCTCCGTACGGCTTCATTATCACACGACGAACACGACGAATCGCTTAGCGGCAAGACTTTCTCAAGTCTTGGATGTTTATCTATATATGTATCTGTTATAAAACTGGTGACCCTGATCTAACTCGAGTTGGTCTCCAAAGCCTAGAGCACAGGCGTAGAGTAGCCAGCCTTTCGGTGTTCTATAGGATGCATTTCGGGGAGTGTGCGAGGGAATTGCATCATTTAATTCCCCCATATCCGTTCCACCAGCGGACGACCTGTCGTACGGCTGGTTTCCACCCTTACGTTGTTAACACCACCACGATCCGGACGAAGCGTTTCGCCTCCTCCTTTATACCGCGTACATCGAGGGACTGGAACAATTTGCCAGCGGCGGTGTTTCCGTCGGACTACAATTTGAGTGTCTTCAAGGCTAGAGTGAATAGGCTCTTAATAAACTAGTGCGCTTTACCATCAATGATTGCGTCACTGCTTACCATCAGGCAGGATTGCGGCCAAGCGCTGGTTTATAATATGTAAAAAAAATATATATATATATATATATAGTATCGTTGAGTTAGTATCCCATAACACAAGTCTCGAACTTACTTTGGGGCTAGCTCAATCTGTGTGATTTGTCCGTATATATTTATTTTATTTATTCTTCCAAGAATCTCTAGACGAGTACGGCCAGAAAGTAGGCGAAAAATTCGAAACCACCGACGACCCTCTGCAAGCTGCTGATAAAGTAGCCCAAGGCGTGTATGCGTATTACGACAACGCAGATTTCTTCAAATATATTCGTGTCACCAGGAAGAACAGCTTCAGAGATTCTGAGCAGAACAACACAAGTAATGCGACTGAGGTAACTGCTAGAAAAGACAACCTAAGGAATTTGCACATCATGACAGATTGTATGGTGAACATACCAATATCAATCGGATTTCATATGAACTCACCTCTGAAGCCATTATTTGACTATTTATATGTGGAGGGTGGTGGAAGTTGGACTTGTTGAAAAATGACTCAATGATGCAATGTACTCTATATAGACTTTAGAAACAAACAAGGATGAAGTGAAAGCACTTATGAATCTGCAAAATCTCTATAGTGCTTTAAGCTTTTATTGCCTTGGGTATAGAATACTCAGTACTGTTTGTTTGATAGGAGAATTAATCCATTGGCACATTGTTGTTAAGAGAGACCCTAAGTTCGATAAATATGCTCTAGATTTGTATTACCTAATATTTGCACACAATGGCGCCGATTCGAAGAGGACAGACATATTAGTTTAATCCTCTCAGATTAAGATACTCAATAGATAGTTTAGATGCAGTTATACACTTGGCGACAAAAAATAAGTCAATTTACATCAAGCACAGACTAATTTGACAGGTCTAACTGACATTTTACCTTCTACCCTTTTCTTAAAGAAACAAAAAAAAAGGTTGCACTGAACTTAAATTTAGTTTAGTTTGTGAAGAAGAGAATTAGGGTTAGTGTCACCGAGGGACGTGCAGACAATGTGTACAGTTAGAATAAAAATAATAAAACATTTGCTTTTAAGTATGTATTAAAAATCATTTACAATCAACAACATGCATTAATGAAATAAATATTTGTAGTATGTATTAAAAATCATTTACAATCAACAACATGCATTAATGAAATAAATATTTGTAGTATGTAATAAAAATCATTTACAATCAACAACATGCATTAATGAAATAAATATCAGTCATGTTAAGTCTTTAAATTTATTGGTACCTACTTAAAAATAAAAATAACATATCGACCATGATTATTGCTAATATTATAAGAATAAGCTATATATTAAGGAATCTATTTCATAATCTAAATTCGTATAAAACTGTTGTATAATATTCTACAGAAAGAAAAAATTACATTAACTTTTATTTGCGATTAAAGCCAGGTGGTTGTGCACCCTCAGGGGCATTTTCAGTAATCCAAGAATGTTGCAATATATGTGTCAATGACAGTCTTTGCTCCGGGTTAATCACCAGCAATTTACCCATCAAATCCTTTGCTTCATCTGATATAAAATCAGGGTACTTAAGTATGGGATATCTTATCTTCCTATATGTTATGTGTCGGGAGGCCTTGGCATCAAAAGGTTTTAAACCCACAAGTAACTCATAACACAGCACTCCAAGGCTCCATAAATCAACAGCATAGATGTCTGGCTTTCCTATATTCATTTCAGGAGGCCAGTAATCAAGTGTACCACATAATGTCAATCTCCTTTGTGATGGTGAGTGTGCAGAGCAACCTAAATTAGCTATCTTTATCTCCCAGTTGTGATCAATCAGCAAGTTTTCTGGTTTAATATCACGGTGAATGACGTTCTCTGTGTGGCAATATTGTAAGGCTTTAGTTATGTCTCTGATATATATTGCAACAGTTTTTTCATCAAAACGTTTACATTCTTTCAACAATTTATACAAGGAACCATGCTTTGCGTATTCCAAAATTAAATAAATACGTTTCTCGTCGTGAAAGTATCCATACATACGCAATATATTCGGGTGACGCAGTCTGTATTGAATTTCGACCTCACTTAGTACTTCAAGTTCAGAATCAAAGAGTTGGCTTCTAAACAGGACTTTCATCGCGAAGACGTGGTGAGACTCTTTTTCACGAGCTAAATACAAATAACCAAATCTACATGTTTTCTGCCGACGCCCCAAGTCAAAATCTGATATTGACCATGAATTTTGCTTTTCTTCGATTTTCACTGGTCCCATTCTGTTTTGGTTCGCACAATGTTCTTTAATTTCGTTAACTTTATCGTAAAGGGTTGGGCTGAGAGGAGCAGTTGGCACTTTTAATCTGTCCATTGGCATTTTCTGATCGTTATTATTGTTACAACCGCAACCAGACGGACCAGCAGTTGGAGGGCTTGGGTTTTCCTTACAATAACACTTAGTAACATTCATTTTAACAAGTCTTTGGTTTATCTGATAAATAAAGTTTTATTTTTAACATAAATGTCACTTCAATTCAAAGTTTTGAATAACGTATTTTTAGTAGGGATGTTAAAAAATATTCGATCTTTCTCTTAATCGATTATTATTTTCGTATAATCGTTTTTTTCTAATCGATTTTTGATGTCATATTCATCGATATTTAATAAATCGATTAAGGTCAACCGGGGCAATTGCGTCTTTGGGGCAATTGCGTCTAATCGAAATTATTTTGAATCTATTTGAAAAGCTCCCTCTCCTGCCATCTATACGTTATAGTTTGTTATTCAAAGTAAACAAAACAAGATGGCAGGAGAGTAGGTTTTCAAATAGATTTAAAATAATTTCGATTAGACGCAATTGCCCCAAAGACGTAATTGCCCCGGTTGACCTTAAATAAATCACGCTAAAATCGATTTTTATAAATAGCACCACTTATGCACCGAATGAAAAAACTCGAAACAAATTTATTATTACTTATAAGTTGATTACACGAAAAGTGACGCCATCTTTAAGTATGTATGCGTGTAAAGTAGTGTCAGTGCATAGGTGGCAAGTGAGATCTGATATAATATAGTTGTTGTTTTTATATTATAGTACTCTGTGGTTATTGGTAAACAATAAAAATGTCTTCGAACAGTAAAACACCTAAAAGCGGCTGGCGAAAATATTATATTTTCGTTTTTGGGACCATAACGTCGTCGTTTAATTTTTTTAAGTTGTTTATTTTAATACCAGTCAAATGTAAAATAAGATTGGACATTGTTTCATTTTATTTTTTGTGATTTATATTTTAGATTTTAAGGTATTATGGGCCATATTACAGAACCTTACTCAAGATTTAAACATTACTTAAAACTAGTTTCAAACACTCAGGTCCGTATTACAGAACGTCACTCAAAACTCAAGCTCTACTTAAGGTGCGTATTACAGAAGGAAACTCAAGCATAGATCTCTGCTTAAGTATTACTTAATACTAGTTTCAACCAATCAATTGGCTTGAAACGAGACTTAAGTAGAGCTTGAGTTTTGATTGACGTTCTGTAATACGGACCTAAGTCTCGTTTCAAGCCATTTGATTGGTTGAAACTAGTTTTAAGTAATGCTTAAGCAGAGATCAATGCTTGAGTTTCCTTCTGGAATACGGACCTCAAATAGCTTCATACGAGATTTAAGTAAAGCTTGAGTTTTGAGTGAGATTCACTCAAGCATTGATCTCTGTTTAAACATTTCTTAAAACTAGTTTCAACCAATCAAAGGGCTTGAAACGAGACTTAAGTAGAGCTTCAGTTTTGAGTGAAGTTCTGTAATACGGACCTAAGATTGTCATTCTGTTGGTTTGCTCATTTCTTTTTTATTATAATAACACGTTTAATGATAAACAAATATTATTTGTTTGAATTGGTTATTTTTTAATTAATGTTCTTTTATTTGATGTTTTAATATGATGAATTATTAACAGGAATATCTTAGTTTCGTTTATTTTTCTACATAGACTTATTCATTTACATTTTTAAATATTTATAAAAAAACATTTAAAAATATAAAAAAATAGTAGTCCACGATGGCGGGAGCGGGGTCCAAGCTACCGGTGGTTAGGGCTCCAGAGACAGAAACCTCCTCACGATGAGGCCGTATCGAGGAGTACTACCTTTTGAATCAGGCCTATGATCCAGCTGCCTAACGAGAGCCTCAGTAGATGCTGGTCGAGGCTCTTGGCTATCAAACCATTGGCCGATACGACAATCGGTACAATGACAGCCGAGGTCACATTCCACATGTCAACAACCTCGTGCGCCAAGTCGAGATATTTGATTTGTTTCTCTTTCTCAGCTTTCACGAGATTCCCGTCATGTGGAAAGTTAACATCGACAATCATTGCGAGGCGCGCTAATCGATCTATCACTACTATATCAGGCTTATTTGCAACAATAGTCCTGTCAGTAATGATAGACCGATCCCAGTACAACGTGACATGGTCATTTTCCGGAACTGGGTCGGGCACATACTTATAATACGGTACCTCAGAACCCACAAGTTTATATTTCAAAGCAAGTTGCTGGTGGATAATCCTAGCTACTTGGTTATAATACAGCGAGTATTATTAGCCAGACGAGAGCAACCAGAGATCATATGTCTGATGGACTCACCCGGATGGTGACATGCCCGACACACGTCAATCGTCCCGTCCCTCATAATAAATCTCCGGTGGTTATTCGTCAAGATAACTTCGTTCATAATTGCACAGACGAAACCTTCAGTTTCCCCGAAAAGGTCACTGAATCGTAGCCAGGATACGGAAGCTAAGAAGTCTACATCGGGCTCATGAAGAGCCCGATAAAATCGCCCGTGAAGTTCCTTGCTTTGCCATACCTTCTTGCGTTCATCAGTGGTTAGTATTTTAGGCTTGTGCCAGTTCTCTTTCGCCATGGATAGTGGGGTGAGCCTCTTGTCTACTGTGACCACATCTTGATGCATACCCACTACGGTTTGTAAAAAATATTCTCTGAGACTGCATACCTCTCGGTTGTGTAGGGTCTTCGCATTTAAAAATCCTCGACCCCCGCACTTCCGCGGGATATACAGTCTCATCACCGATGATCGTGGGTGATGCATCCTATTTGCTGTCAGCAGTGTACGGACCCTTCTGTCTAGGGCGTCGAGTTCGGTCTGAGTCCATTTAAGTATGCCGAAAGAGTACATCAAAACCGGCATGACCCACCCGCTGAAGGCGCGCACCTTATTTCCGCCTGAAAGAAGACTATGTAATACCTTCTTCAGGCGACCAAAGAAGCGCTCCTTCAACGATTGCTTCATGTCAGCATCGTTGATACCTAACGCTTCCGACATACCCAAATATTTGTAGCTCTCGAATGAGGAGAGGGATCTAAGGTGTATGGAATCCGGGAGTGTAATTCCCTCGGATTCCATAATCTTCCCCCGCTCTACATGCATGACTGCACATTTGTCCACACCAAATTCCATTTTGATGCCTCTACTACAAGTTTCAGTTACATTCAGTAGCTTCATCAGATGGAATTTATTGGGGGCAAAGAGTTTCAAATCATTTTTTTTTTTTTTTTTTTTATAAATTATAAACCAGCGCTTGACCGCAATCCTGCCTGATGGTAAGCAGTGACGCAATCGTTGATGGTAAAGCGCACTAGTTTATTAAGAGCCTATTCACTCTAGCCTTGAAGACACTCAAATTGTAGTCCGACGGAAACACCGCCGCGGGCAAATTGTTCCAGTCCCTCGATGTACGCGGTATAAAGGAGGAGGCGAAGCGCTTCGTCCGGATCGTAATGGTGTTAACAACGTAAGGGTGGAAACCAGCCGTACGACGGGTCGTCCGCTGGTGGAACGGAGATGGGGAATTAAATCATGCAATTCCCTCGCACACTCCCCGAAATGCATCCTATAGAACACCGAAAGGCTGGCTACTCTACGCCTGTGCTCTAGGCTTTGGAGACCAACTCGAGTTAGATCAGGGTCACCAATCAGCCTCTTTGCACGTCTCTCCACTGAATCCAAAGTGGCCAGGTGACACTTGGCAGCACCAGCCCAAATGTGGCTGCAGTACTCCACACACGAACGGACCTGTGCTTTGTATAACATTAGAAGCTGCCCAGGTGTGAAGTACTGCCGGACCTTTGCGATAACGCCAAGTTTCCTGGCAGCCACCCTGGCCTTGGACTCAATGAACCGCCCAAAGTTAAGGTTCGAGGAAATCTCAACTCCCAAGAGCTGAAGGCGGTCGGAACACTCCAAGGACACATTCCGAAAAGTAGGGGCCAAGGTGAACGGGCTCCTTTTGGCGGTGAAAAGACACGCCTGTGTTTTGGCGGCATTGAATGCTACAAGATTGGCATTGCCCCATTCGGAGACTGCCTGCAGTGCAACACTCGTTCGCTCAAGCATGGCCTCTCTTTCGGACCGGATTGATTCCCTACTAGCCCGAGCATCCGGCAGGTATCTCTCTACAACTGTGCTGTCATCTGCATACCCATAGTCAAATCATCCATGTAGAGGAGGTGAGATATGACCTGACCACCTCTCTTCAATCGATAACCCAGACCTGAATTCTCCAGCAATGTGCTTAGAGGATTCAGAGCTAAGCAGAACCAAAGTGGACTAAGACCGTCGCCCTGGAATCATCATCATCATCCCAGCGTTAATCCCAGTCGCATCCGAAGCCTTTTCAGCTTTGGAGTCTGGGGTCCGCTTTACCAGTCAAACTGCTGATATGGCTAAACTTCGACATTTTCCGTGAAGCGACTGCCGTCTGACCTCCACAACCCGAAAGCGACATCGAACCATTGCAGTTAGACCAATTGTTGGACTTTTGAGGGCTCCAACAACCCGTAATGACTGCCACTAGATGTTCGTATGGCAAATGGCTTAACTGCAAATATTCATATTCATGCATACAAATATTTGCACTGTGCGGGGATCGAACCCGCGCCACCTTGCGCAGCGGCTGCGTCCGCTACCGCTACGCCACGGAGGCTGTCGCCCTGGAATATTCCCCGCTTAATCCATACAGGTTCATCATTCCCCTGGATCCTTCGACTTCCTGGATAGTGAAGGGCTGTCTTCCATTGCCCCATATACGACCTAAGGAAAGTGCGTAGAGTTGCATTTATCTTTTACAACTCCAGCACCCTCATAAGCCATGTATGTGGCATCGAATCGTAGGCCTTCTTATAATCTATCCAGTAGGTTGAGAGATCGTTGCGGGATCGACGAACCTGTTGGCTGATGGCCATGTCTATGAGGAGTAGCTCCTTAGTACCACGGGACCCGCTCTTACATCCATTATGAGAGACAGACATGATGGAGTTGCTGTCAAGGTGTTTGTTTATTTTAGCTTTCAAAATGGATGTAAGAACTTTATAGACCGTTGGTAGTCAAGTGATAGGCCTATAATTTTTGGGTTCCACGATGCTACCTGATTTATGGAGCAGGTGCGTAATTCCAGTTGTTAAGAACTGGGGTAGCGAACCAGACTCTAAGGATGACTGGAATTGAGATGCCAAACAAGTGTGTGAACTACTTAGCCAGTTTAACCAAAAGTTATGCAGCCCGTCCGGTCCCGGTGATTTCCAATTCGGTAACGAACGGACTGCTGTGGCTACGTCTGATGGTATTATCAAAATGTTATCCATTTCTGGTATGGTTTCAGACACAGTCACACACTTGTTCGACATTCTGTATGCAGTCACCCTCAGTATGACAAACTGATACCGAATGCACTTGTGGTGGCATCATCCGGGCGGCACACGTCAGCCTCGTTTTGTTAAGGTTGCTCCCAAGCGCTGTATACCCAACTCTCATCGCTTTGGAACATGCGATTCTGCGTATATCGATCCACTCGCCGCTTATATCGTCGAATACGGCTCACCCATGCACAAACTTTCTGCTTCAGGAAGTCGATGCGCTCTGTGAGATGATTTATGTATTCTCGAGGGCTGATACCGGTCCCCGAGAATGCCTGTCTCACCGCATCACTCGTGGTCGAGAATTGCCATCCCTTAAGCAGTATAGTTTGCCAATGAGTACCCTGGTCCCATCGATACGACGCTCGATTCTGCGTTGCCGGGCTGGTACTGCTGGTTTTGGTCGAGCAGCTTCCTCAAAATTCTGGAACTTGACTTTCGCTAATCGACATGTAGCTACAGCCGCGCAATACAGGATCAAGTGTGTATCAATGAAATCCTCGCTGCTCTCGAAGAAATTCTTGAGCTGCGAGTCCAAAGCACACACCAGCACCCTATTTTTTTATGCATAGGTAGCCGTGGTAACCGGAGTCTTCAATCTTAGTTTTATTATTAAAATATGAAAAGCATGTAAAATTTTAAATCATAGATAAAATCGATTTATTCGCAAAAATCGATTATTTATTTTTATTAAAATCGATTATTAACAAATGGATTAATATTGAATAAAGAGAAATCGATTTTTAATAAATCGATTATTTTCCATTAATGTTACATCCCTAATTTTTAGATCATCGACCAGCTGTCAAAGCGAAGAGTACACAGACTAAGAGGATACTTGAAAAAGTATATTAATATGCCACAGACTAGTTAGAAGATACTGTAATACGAGTTAAAGTTCCAAAGATTCTATCTAAACAAATAAACAACAAAATAAAACTGGAGAGGAAAAACATAAAGTAACTTAGACATTAATAAAGAATAACTAATCCAATAGAGGTTCTGTTTAAATACGTCCGTGCATTTAATACATTTTAAAGTTTTAAGTTTTGGCTATCAAATACATGACACATGTTTTAGCCCTATAAATTTTTAGATTTTTTAAATCTACGGAATTCTTCAATATTAGTTTTTTTTATATATTAGGTACTATGTATCTATTTCGCACCTAGGTAAAGAAAGGGGTAAACGGGTAAGATTGTGCGAGCTATGCTATTACTTAATAATACTACATTATAGCTTCGGAGGCAATGGAGGAAATCGGGGGACATTGGCTTATGTCATTGTACCTACTTAAAAATTACTATTTGCTGTACGATTCTATTCTATTTTAGCTAGCAAAGCAGATGTCAACCGTTCTGCCAAAACTGCTTGCCTGTTCAGATGAGGCGGTTTACGCGTGAGACAACTCGCATGTCTCAATTTGAATTGTGTCTAGATAAGATGTAACATGCACCCATTTGTGCGTCAGAATGCTGAATAGTATTATATGTTTATATCATTACTAGCTGCCCTGCGGTTTCACCCACATAAGTTTCGATTATCGACAGACACTTTCTTACACTCTCTCTTGTATAGTTCGTCTATAAATTCGTGAAAATGGCTGTTTCTTGACCTAAACATTTTAAAAGTAGGGCGACACTAAATCTTGGCAAGTACAAGTACGTCGAGTGTCATCGCGGCAGTCATCGGTTTGTTTTGTGACTTGTTATTTATTCAAATTTGTATAATTTACAATTGTATTTTAAAAAAAAACATCGAAGAAATCTGTTAAATATGAGAAAAACAAACCGGAGTGGAGCTCAGACATTATATTTAAAGTGTATCATCAATGTTTGATAGTACACCAACCTGAACAAATCTTATCAAATATGGATGATATTTATGCTTGAACAGTTGCTAAAACAGGTATGTAATTATGTTACTGTTTGTTTTTATCTACTAGAAGTTTCAAATTTACTAAGTAAACGATTTTAAGACTAAAATGAGGCTTGTTTCCATTGCACATTTGTAGGTTAGATTGCGAAATTAAGTAGACCATAGTGTAGCAGTTTTGATAATTTAGGTGATTTAATTTACCACTGTTTTTAAAAATGAATTACATTATGTTCGGAATTAAAATTAGTGCTATCCATCTTTTGATAGAAATTACATATTATTATTTTTAATCTTTCAGGAAAATGTGAGAGTACCTAAACCCTTTATCAAGATTTGTATCGCTGACAGAGGTGTTCGGCACTTGTACAGCTGCAGCTGCACAGGAGTTAAACTTTCCACAGATTCGGGAACACTGTTGGAGCTGCTGAACCTTGGACAAAACTATCTTAGCATTGTGTAGATTCAATTTCTTAGTATTGTATAATTGCATGGCAAACGTGTGAGCACAATGTACGAATGTGCTATATGGCATTTATTTGTTGAGTTAGTCTTTTTTATTGACTTAATTGTGCGCTGGCTGTTGAGAGTATGTCATGCTCACTCAAATGTCTCGCTGATGGTGGCGTGTGTTTTGGGTCATTGGGTTCCCTTCGATATGGTTGAGCTGAATGATGCTGATCCATACGTCATGTTCGTGAACGGACGCCGTCGGAGGGGACTGGTCATCTCTTAGCTGCCACGGCGTATTTTAATTTCTGAATTGATTTTTGTATGTTTTCCATAATGGACGCTCTCAGCGTACAATATATTTCTGCATCGTTCTCACGCGGTTGATTTCAACATGAATGATGTAATCAAATATTTGTAACAATAGCTTGAAAATTTAAAGAGTGTCCATGGAGTTTCTTGCCCGTTCTTCTCCATAGGTACCTACTCTTTGGAATGGGCGACTAGCTTCATCTTATTGACTGACCGACCTTCTGACAATTCAAAAGTGCCTGTAACTGGTTTATTTGAAATAAATGATTTGATTTGATTTGATTTGTATGAGTTTGTTATTCGCTTAAGTGAAGATAGCAGGCTGATGACAGCAGTAGCGAAGACCTTGTTAGTGACTAGTGACGCAGCTGACAATGAAAATACTTTATAACGAAGAATATTTGGAATCAGATGATGAAAGCAATTATTATGTTTTGGAATACTTTTCATTGGTAAAAACACGTTAAAAATATAATAATAAATATGTATGATTTTTTTGTTTGTTTTACTCATGTTAATTAAACACCAGAGACCATAGATTTGTGTTTTCATTAAAACCAGTTTTGCTTCTAGTACAAAATAATGTGCTAGTATCAAAATGATTTCAGAATTCAGTTATGTCAACAGGGTTGTTATATGCACGACCGCAGCGCCCTCATTTATTTTCACGATTTTATGGACGACTATACCATTAAATATTTATTTAATATTTTCGTTATTTAAAATAATTGTTATCGTGTCGTGTTTAATATATTAATATGTACAGAGCACATCAAGCTACTACAATTTATCAGATTTTTTAAAATAGATTTTCAACTTTATCTCTAAAATATTAAAGATTGATTGTGAATATTTGACAGTTTCGGGTAGCTTGACTTGCTCTCGTCCGTACATATAAATCAGGAAGGATCAGTTATGTAGCAATACTGCCTGCCAAAAAGCGCGTTTCCTATTGCCAGTGACAGACAGAATTTTTTTATGCCCTCTGATTATTTTCTTTCTAGTTTTATAATTATACTTAAATACATATTAGTGTTTCAAAACTTTTTAATTGATGTAAATATTTTCAAATAAATATCTCCTCTACATTTTGAGACGTTAATGTTCAGTCTAGTTTCTATAGATTGAAAATGTTGTATCAGTGTCAGTTTTTACCAAGGAAATTATACTTAAACTGGAATGTGAACTGGGCTCTCCGTTGGACTCCAATGTCAACAAGCACTAGTTTGTAAAATAAAAAAAATAAGACTTTTATCCATTGCTAGGGCTGACGAACAAATGCATGATTTAATTACAGTTTCGAATAAGAGGAGAACAGAT
Source organism: Sesamia nonagrioides (assembly GCA_017933935.1). Lineage (NCBI taxonomy): Eukaryota > Metazoa > Arthropoda > Insecta > Lepidoptera > Noctuidae > Sesamia > Sesamia nonagrioides. The sequence continues at coordinate 222,368 of JADWQK010002002.1, read as the reverse complement.
TTTTTTTATTATATACACCATATACAATATGTAAAGAAAACCCTGTCAGATCCGTGAAGGTATCGATAGGTATCGATAACTGATTCTACTAATGCCCACAAAGACAGGCAAAACCTAAAAAAAAAAATCCCCCTAAAAAAATAAATATTATTTCGTAAAAAGAGGTAACTTAATACATGTGCGGTAAACAACCCCTTTCCGCGGGCGGCGGGGGGCAGGGCACGCGGCACCTGTGACGTGGTCGCGTCGCTATTCGCTTATAATAATACCGGTGTTGTCACTTTTTTAAAAATTACCAAATTTCGGGGAAATTGGAATTAATTCCCGGGAAAAAAGGATTATTTCAAAATTCATTAGTATTGTTACTATGATGATTATGTAAAATTTTATAATATATTTGGTCAAGTTTACCTAACCTTTATTATCCTTGTGGGTCGGACAGGGTTTTCTTTACATATTGTATATTACGGACTATAGAAACATAGAAATCTTACAAAGGATGTCACAACAGGTGGTGTTTTCGTTCAAAGCGATCTTTTAAAAACAACGTTTGGTTGGATAACACGGAAATAGATGACACGGTTGGCGTAATGGTTAAATGTTTGCCTGCTGCGCTGCGCGTCGCGGGTTCGATTCCCGCACGGAAGAAATATTTGTATGACCTACAAGTAGTTGTTCTGGATCTGATTTTTTGTGTATGTGAGTTTATACGTTTGTGAACCCACCCACGATATAGGGGAAATAGGGCGATAGAGGGGCAACGTTTAAAAAAAGAATGGGGAGAGAAAGACAAAATATACTGTAATCTACATATTATACGCTAAAATGTATACAAAAAGTTTACCTATGTTAAAATAACTTTTATGTCTACACAATACAGTTTACAATTCCACACATTTTTATACCTTTTACAATAGTGTTAGGTTAGTCACTCTGAATACAGCTGAATACTGATTGGTATTCGTATAACGTGAATACTAGTGAAGTCGTGGTGGCCTAGTGGTTAAAACACCAGCTTCTCCGGTGGGAGTGTGCGGGTTCGATTCAAGGTCAGGCAAGTACCAATGTAACTTTTCTAAATTATACTTATGTACTTTCTAAGTATATCTTGGACACCATTGACTGACTAAAAACGTGAAGGAAAACATTTTGAGGAAACCTGGACTTTTTGTAATGAGCATGTGTGGTGATTAGGTTATTATGCTCAATCCTTCTCTGTATGAGAGGAGATCTGTGCCCAGCAGTGGGACGATAAAACGTTAATTATGATAAAGATGAATATTGGTATTCAGCCTGGAAGCCGACCCATCATAGTTGGGAAAAGGTGATAATGATGATGGCATTGAACTGAATTGTCATTGAAATAAAGTTGGTATTTGTTTAATTTGGAATAAAAGGGAGGGGATGCAGTACCTCGCACGTTTACTGTAAAAGGGCATTACCTACGTTGTTTGTGGTGTACAATTTAGTACATTAAATATGTATTTAATATACGTAGTAAATATATATGTCGTGGATAACGATATAATTTTATTAAAAGTTGCTCATTTGATTTTAAAATAGTGAGACAAACGCTGTGTAGTTATTTCGTAAGGGCGGCACGTGGCCAGAGTCGTTTTAGAAATTGGGGATTGTCGAATGGTCACTTCGCTTTGAGGCGCGGACAGGGAACATCTCCGTGGCGAAACTGTCGGTTTGCCTATTTAAATTGTTATTGCCAAGATTGGAGGGTATATTATCCACTTCGTGCTTTAATCCAAAACGTCACCTACGAAATGGAGCCCTTACCACTACACTAAGATGGTGACGATCCTATCGCTCCGTCGTCGCTGAGGTCGTCATATGAATGGCTTGACCGATTTTCATGAAATTTTATATGCATATTCAGTAGGTCTGATAATCGGCTACTATCTATTTTTCATACCCCTATATTATGAGGGTTATCTACTCCTTATATTTTTTGTATTATATTTCAAATATTTTGTAATCATTATTTAGCATTAAAAATACATAGGTACAACTTAAATTTTTACTCTACTACGATTAACCCTTTTAATAAACCGTGTTTCACGGAAATAATGGCTATAGCAAAACAACGTTGGCTGGGTCAGCTGGTATAAGAATAAACGTGAAACACGAGCGAAGAGAATATGTATGATGATGGTAGAGAGGAAGTGCTGTTTATCACAAATTTAAAAGTGGACATATTTTGAGCACGCCTTACTGCTTGAACAATAGAAGATCTGTTGTCGAAGCTGGTGGAATGCAACTAGTCTGGTCTCAAATGATGAGATTTAAGATAAAAGAAATGTTAAGATAACACCTTAGAGTTACAAGATCTTTCAAAAGAATTTTAATAAATGTAAAACTTAATTATTTAAGTTAATAGGTTCAATTATCTGTGAAAGATAACTTTTATGGTTTTATTGGTATAAATTGTAAAAAATAAGTAATTGTGGAAAATTTGTGTGTGTGTGTGTGGAAATTTTTTAATTACTTCTAAGTAATTAAAAATTTTGCTCGTATCTATAAAATATTCAAGGCAAGATCATTGATAAAAAATATTTTACTAAAAATACCTGACTGCAGTTATCGCTCATTTAAACAAAAGTTAATTTTAGCATTAGCTCCATTTAAATAAATAAGTAAAACACATAAATAACGTTATTTTATGATCTCCACTGAATTTAAATTGTATTTAATGACTTTATTATTAGAATGGTTTCTCGCTAATTGAATCATCATCATCATCTCAGCGTTTATCCCAGTCGCATCCAAAGCTTTTTTCAGCTTTGGAGTCTGAGGTCCGCTTTTACCAGTCTAACTGCTGACATGGCTAAACTTCGACATTTTCCGTGAAGCGACTGCCGTCTGACCTTCACAACCCGAAGGCGATATCGAAGCATTGCAGCTGACCAATTGTTAGACTTTTTGAAGGCTCCAACAACCCTTTAACGACTGCCACAAGATATTCGTATGGCAACCGGGACCAACGGCTTAACGTGCTTTCCGAGGCACGACCAGACCAGTGCAAATATTCATATTCATGCATTTTGTATGCATGAATATGAATATTTGCACTGAGCGGGGATCGAACCCGCGCCACTTTGGGCAGCGGCCGCGTCCGCTACCGCTACGCCACGGAGGCTGTCGCGCCACGCTCGCTAATTGAATATTAATGTTTTTTTTTTTATTTTTGTTTTGTTTATTTAATTAGATAGTGCAAACACTGCAAATTTCCTCATATTATAAGGATTGTTATCTAAGTTTATTGATAACAATAACATATAAAGGGTGTATCTGACATCGACGCACAAATGAGTACCATGGATCTAGTACTTGATTCTGAACCCCTAAGTGAAGGAATTTTTCGTCGGCTATTTCATGATTAAAAAAAATATATATGTAGTTTTTTTCACTTTACACCGTTCATAATGGGGAAGAAAAGTGACAAATCTCGCCAGTAGAGGCGCTGATATCGTTTGACCCAAATAAACTGTCAAAACCCATGTAATTTGTTCGAATTCACGTTGTTTATAATTATAAAATATGCCGCGTTGTGTAGCAATTTGTTGAAATAATAATGGAAATCACTCTTTCCCTAACGATACCTATGCATTTCAATTTAGAAAAGAATATATAAATAGATTTCACTTGAGATTATGTTGATTTCTCTATAGCTTTCTGGGGGCGGTAAATCAATTTTCTCTCTTGAATTTCTTGTTCTTGAGGAAGTAAAGAAGTCAAAATTTCGGTCATATGATTCAAGTCTGGATAATAATTTTAGGTTAATAGGGTTGAAACTTTCAAAATGTGGCAATAATAAGTACATTAATATTTACTTAAATATAATTATAGAAACATTAAACCTAATACAAAATTAATGTAACTTAAAACACTAATAAGTCTGCATTCAGTTTAAAGTCTGGGCATTGTTATTTGGCTGGTAATTAGACTTTTAACTCCTTTTTTAACTTGAAACAGTCATTTTATAATACATTACTCTGCTTAACCTAAAAAAAAAAAACTCGTCAAACACAAAAAAAAAACTCAACATAAAACGTGATACGACTGACAGCTAATTGTTATGAGTCAAACGCCATCAGCGACATCTGCAAATAGCTTTGAGTTTTCTTCCCCATTGCCATAGTTTTATAACCCAATACGATTTTAAAGTAAAAATTAATTAATTTGCTAATTACACAAAAAAGCGCAATGAAAACAAAACTCAAAAAACTATCTTATCAGCCGATTTAATAGAGTTCACATCAGGGATCAACGTCATACCTACAAAACCGGGCGGCGGCACGCTTGCTATGTTCAAAGGCCGAACCGACCCTTTTTTTTAAACCCTGTGAATTCTGTAACCGTTCATTAACGACATAAATTACTATCATAATTTAAATAGTGGCATGCAGTATAGCCTTTTCGCGAAGTTTGCGTTACGATGTCAGATACATCCTGTATAAGTACATCGCTACCAATACAACCACGGTAAAACCATTCAGGTTGCCGGAGACAAGCGTGAAGCATTTGGTAATAGAACAGTTTCTGTGAAAACTTCATGGAATTTTTTCCATCAGAATCGTGACATGCCTATGTGAACTTTTCTCGTGACTACATAGAGACAAAATTTGAAAATATAAATTAATCCCAATCAACTTCGAGCCTTATTGCTTTGGAGATAAAGTTGAAAATCTAATAAAGAAATCTGACAGATACGATGTTGAACATAGCAAGCGGATGAAACTTATATTTTTAGGTAGTAAATAGTATACCTAACAATGTTATCTTTTTTCTTGCAGGTAAATCAACAATAACTGAATGCTTATGACGTTAGCTGGAGGACGAGTGGCTGTGAGTTTTATTCTTATCTATAATTAGACTCTTCAGTTCTTCAGGCCTTTGAAGTAAAGTGTGTGTAACACTTTGCTTCAATTCTTCTTCATAGAGCTTCAATAGCTTTTTTGTGCGACATGGTACACTCATCTTAAACTAACAACATACACTGGCGCAGCATCGCGGCCCGACCATTATTTTTACTTAAATTGCAGGTTGGGATTTCTTTTGAGCAAGATTTAGAGGCAGTTTATTGCACAGGCTACTGCAATGTTCTTATCCTTTCTGACATGAGCCAGAAGAAAGATTCAGCCAAAAAGTTTTAGCAGTGCCCTCCTGAGCATCAAGAAAGAAAAGTGCGCCGTTCCCTGACTCAACGTAGCGTGTTACTTCGTCGAATACAGTGTTTTGCTCTGATAACAATTGTGGGATCACGTCATTTACCTGCTGTTGCAGTATAGTATCATTATAATCTAGCTCTCTGGCAATGTCATTTACGCTTTACTTTGCTCGTTGTGGGCTAATCATTCCAAATTCACTCAGTTTTTTACCGGTTATTTCCATAGTTTTATTTTCTATTTTAATGAGAACGTCGTTGTAAATGAAATCATTGTACGTGATGGTCGGGTGTGTCATCTGCAATCTTTTTAAAATATCTTCTGCCATACCATTTTTGTATTTTTCCCATAGCTGTTGAAGATTGGAAACGCTGCAGGTTGAGATCAAGGTTGCAAACAACTCTCTTATTTTTGTAGCTGATGTGCATTGCACTGCTTCTATCATAATTCCCTCCCAATGATTATTATCATTCTCAAACAGACCAAGAACTTCAAATGCTTCTTTGTATGTATGTGGCGCACTCTTGACCGTTCACTATTTTAAGGTCCCTGTGGCTAGTTGGTCCACGAACATGGTACAGGAACATTCTTAAACAAAAACACTCATAATTGCACACGTGAAGAGTATAAACACGACCAAGAACATCCCCTGATTTCTGCTGGGGTGCCTTGAATGCGACGTTTCCACTTTTTTCTAGAGGCATTCCACGTGTAATATCGGGGTAGCTCTGAATCCAAAAGGGTTTTTGCAAATGGGTCGATTTGGCAAACTTGGAAAAAAGCGGTCAGTATTGTCTTTGGCAGAGCGCGATCCGTTCACGAAAATTGCTTTTATTATTATACACATGCTCTCCATTTTCTAAATGCACGGCCAAATGAGTGACAGTGAAGTGCCTTTCATGTAATGGGAATCCTAAAAGTCGCCATGCTGCTTCATTGCGGCTCACATAACGCCCCTCTTGGAAAGCTTGCACTTCGCTTGTGACAGACGATCCAGCTTCTTGTATAAAAAAGAACACGGCTTGATCGGTTCCTTTGTTAATATATTTCCAAATTTAATTGAATTTGGCATTTAATATCTATACTAATATATAAAGCTGGAGAGTTTGTTTGTTTGTGCGCGCCAATCTCAGGAACTACTGGTCCGATTTGAAAAACTGTTTTTGCGTTGGATAGCCCATTAATCCAGGAAGGCTTTAGGCTATATAACACCACGCTCTGACCAATTGGAGCGGAGTATAACTAACTTCACGCGAACGAAGTCGCTGTTTTACATAAAATTGGCGATTACGGTACAATCCATCTGTTGTCCATAGTTTCAAAATCTCCGCTGCGGGTTCTGATAGTAACCGTTCGGCCTCTGTCTTCAGGTGATCTTCTCCTGTTTAACCGATAGCGGCTGCCCGTGACTTCGTTCGCGTGGAGTTAGTTATTTGAACATTTTATTTTAACCCCAAAATATACAGCATACATTGTAATTTTTCATTTTAATTTTGTTATGCTCCGCTCGTATTGGTCGCAGCGTGATGTTATATAGCCTAAAGCCTTCCTGGATTAATGGGTTATCCAACGCAAGAATTTTTCAAATCGGACAAGTAGTTCCTAAGATTACCGCGTTCAAACAATCACAAACAAACTCGTCAGCTTTATATATTACTATAGATACAATACTTAAGGACATCTATTACGAGTATGATTGACGACTTTGCAACCCTGCGCACCACAATTTGTAGGCATCCCTTGCAAAAAATAGCAGCCGTAAAGGACGATCGAATATGTTAAGCTGCGCTTGCCGGGGTTGGTCTGTGGATTGGTGCCCATCTTTTCATATCGAGAGCTTCCGTGCTTCGGGAAGAATGTAAAGCCATTGCAAGCTGTCATAGGGAAATCTTTGAAAGCCTTTACGAGTAGTCAAAAGCCCGAAAATTTGACAACCAGTCTTAGGTCGCGTTTCCACTGACGCGAAAATTGGCATATTTCCAAATTAACAAGAAATTAAATGAAGTTAATTAAAACCCAAAGTAGCATATTATATTAAATTAAATGAACAAAAACTTTGAAACAAATTAAATCAAATGTGTCGACTCCAAAACTAGCGAAAAATCAAAACAAATGTCTATAACCTATGAACGTGTCGTGTGCGTAACAAACCACATAACAAGTGAAAAAATAATTGACGATAGAGTGCACGTAGCAGGAGTCAGGGAATTCCCCACGTGATATGTATGAACCAGTAGGGTAATTACGTAACATACTGTCAGTAGCAATGGATTTCATTTTGACAGTTTTAATACATTCATTGCGTTATTTACGTTATTGAGTACACACATTTATCGAAAATATGGAGCAATGGACTAGCAATATGCTTCAAAATTCATAACAGCTGTTCATAACAGTAGACAGGCCGCCGCCGCTATGTTATGCTTTATTAACCTCCGATTTAAAAGTATCGGAACCGGAGTCGGAACCGAAGGTATGATAGTAATCGGAAGTTCCGACTTAACGGAGTCGGACTTGAAGCTCCGTAACATCCCTGGTGTGCACATCATGACGGTACGATGATAACTGAGGCACTGCGCGCGAGTAACGACCCGCTGTCCTCCGTTCACCCCAAAGCTCGTTGTCCTCCGCACCGCAACCGCTGTATTTTTAGTATAAATATCTGCTCAGCACTGCTCCACCCCGCTCGTACTGTTTCCATTGAAGCGGAGCGGAGATTTCGAACATAGTGATTGGTCAATTCGTGCACCGCTTAGCTTCTCTCCGCCCCGCTCCGCGTCCACGTCGAACCCTTACCAAGGGATTTCGTAGTACCCAGTAACTGGGTTGTGAAAGGCAGATAGACAATCGCTCTCATAATTTATTCAATGTGAGTAGAGCACATTGAATACGTGACTTAAAATGACGTAAACCTTCATATTTTAATTAATTATTAAGCGAGGTTAAACTTACATCCTTTAGAATATAAAGTGCTTTTGAGAGCCAGGTTGACAGGGCGACAGTACCTATCTCTAAGTGCGGCTGAAGGGGAGAGGAGGGAACAGAGAAGGGGAAAGTTCAAATTTAATCCGCATTTGATTGTTTTCCTTACCAATCAATCTGTTGCATCAATAACTTAGTAAAATTTATTTTATAAACTTTTACGACCCAGAGAACTGCACCCTAATTGGGTAACAAACCATTACGATCAGTTGGAATCATATTGAAGCTTATTGATATTCCATTGATCCCTGTGGTCTAAAATGTATCTGCTCAACAACGTTAACAGCTCAATGAATGCAGTTGAACTGTCAAAATGAAACCCATGGCTACTGATAATGTGTTACACAATTACCTTACTGGATCATAGGCATTATAGCATAGTTAAATTGGTTCAGACGGATGGTGTTTAATGTACAGGCGATAGCACAATAAGCTACTACAATCTGTCTGATTCTTTTATTATCTTAAGCATTAAGGCTCAAGGTTGCCTGCAACCTGGTCAAGTTACCCGAAACTGTAAAATATTCTCAATCAATCTTCAGCCTTAATATCAAGGGGATAAAGTTGAAAGTCTAATAAAGAAATCTGACAGATTATAGTAGCTTGATGTACTGTCGTCTGTACCTACTATTTATTATTCACTTTAATTCTAATGTAAAGTGGGCGCTTATTATCTACCACTTACCTACTACCACCGCCAACACATTTTGAATAGATATCGAAATATGTAGATTTGTGAACGAATTAGAACGAGACGTGGTCTCCACTCGTTTACCCCAACAGTTGTCGGCCCTGCGCATATGTGACCAGCCCATTAACACTTCAGCTTGCTAATCCTCTCAGCTATGTTGGTGGCTCTGGTCCTCTGTCGGATCACCTCATTTCGGATGCGGTCATTCAGAGAGACGCCCAACATAGCCCGCTCCATAGCTCGCTGAGCGGCTTACACAAATGTAACGTATCGTTTAATTAATGTGTGTACAGGAAGGGCAATATAATTATCATCAGCGTGAAAGTTGTTTTTCTCTGACCTTTTAACCTTTTCCTTGTATGTTTTAAGTAATTCTTTGTATTTAACTTTGTAAGTTTCTTAGTTTATGTTTTTGTCTAAATTATTGATCTCATGTTGGTTTAATTTTAGTTTTGTTATTTTCTTTGTATAGTTTATTTCCACTTAATATTAGTACTCACATTTATTTAGTTTAGGTTACCACTTATGTTCGTGAATGTTATTTCACTCACTTTCTTTATTTGTTAATTTATATACAGAAGCTGTTAGTCTACCTTTATTAATAAATAAATAATTCAAGTGATTACGCCCCTAAATGAAAACTTAAAACAATCAACCATATACATCTACTAGCTTTCCGCCCGCGGCTTCGCCCGCGTGGAGGTCGGTTATATCGTGCTTTATAGATTTCCCTCGGGAATATCAATATATTATTAGGGATAAAAGGTAGCCTATGTTCTTTCTCAGGGTCTAAAGATTGTCTGTGCTAAATTTCATCAAAATCGGTTGAGAGGTTTAGACCGGATAGCGTAACAGACAGACAGACAAACATACAGACAGAGAGAGTTACTTTCGCATTTATAATATTAGTATGGACTAGCTTTCCGACCGCGGCATCGCCCGCGTGGAGTTCGGTTATATCGCGCTTTTTAGATTTCTCTCGGGAACATCAAATTTTTCCGGGATATAAGGTAGCCTATGGTCTTTCTCAGGGTCTAAAGATTGTCTGTGACAAATTTAATCAGAATCGGTTGAGAGGTTTAAGCGGGAAAGCGTAACAGACAGACAAACAGACAGACAGAGTTACTTTCGAGACTGGAGGCGGGGTCGGCTGCAGTGTCTGGGCGGCGGTGACTATACGCCCTCCACCGCCGCCCTAGGCCATCCACCTTGCCTTGCTGATCCGCCGAGTCCTCCAAATCACATTGCATATCTACGTTGTGTTTGCCATCCTCGCCGAGTCAGACTTTGTGTGATAAACGGGAGGGAGCCGCGTTTATGGAATGGGATGATGACGGGAAGATCAGCGCCGCCACACTGGCGCGCGCGCTGAATGCCTTCCACGACTACGCCGTCACCGTGCCGGCGCCGCAACACTACACCGCGCACTATATAAGAACAAAGGTGACCGATCCGACTGCAACTCATACCGTGGTCATCATCATTTCAGCGTTAATCCCAGTCGCATCCGTAGCTTTTCAGCTTTGGAGTCTGATGGGGTCCGCTTTACCAGTCTAACTGCTGATTTTGGCTAAACTTCGATATTTTCCGTGAAGCGACTGCCGTCTGACCTCCACAACCCGAAGGCGATATCTAAGCATTGCAGTTAGACCAATTGTTAGACTTTTGAGGGCTCCAACAACCCGTAACGACAGCCACTAGATGTTTGTTTGGCAACCGGGACCAACGGCTTAACGTCCTTTCCGAGGCACGACCAGACCAGTGCAAATACTCATATTCATGCATACAAATATTTGCACTGTGCGGGGATCGAACCCGCGCCTCCTTGCGCAACGGCCGCGTTCGCTATCGCTACGCCACAGAGGCTCTCCAACTCATACCGTGGTATCACACTTTTATCGACTCCGGTTCGATTTCCGCGCGGAACAGATATTTGTTTGACCTACGAGTAGTTGTTCCGTGTCTGACTGTTTGTGTCTGTGAGTTTATACGTTTTTTTATTATTCAATTACTTGCTGATCGCTACTTGCAACTAACGCTTGACCGCAATCCTGCCAGATGGTAAGCAGTGACGCAGTCGTTGATGGTTAAGCGCACTAGTTTATTAAGAGCCTATTCAATCTAACCTTGAAGACACTCAAATTGTAGTCCGACGGAAACATCGCCGCTGGCAAACTATTCCAGTCCCTCGATGTACGCGGTATAAAGGAGGAGGTGAAACGCTTCGTCCGAATCGTAGTGGTGTTAACAACGTAAGCGTGGAAACTCGCCGTACGACGGGTCGTGCTATGGTGGAACGGAGATGGGGGAATTAAATCATGCAATTCCCTCGCACACTTCCCAAAATGCATCCCATAGAAGACCGAAAGGCTGGTTACTCTACGCCTGTGCTCTATTCGTTGGAGACCGTCTCGAGTTAAGTCAAGGTCACCAATCAGCCTCTTCTTCCTCATGTATGTAAACGCACCCGCGATACAGGAAAAACATTATAAACTCCTACCTGTTTTTCAAATTTCATTTAAATTCGCTTACCTACTTAGTAGTTTTTGCGTAACAAAACGTTCCACGTTTATAATAATAAGTTAAAAGTATCTTCTTCTTCTTCATCAGCCTATAGAGGTCCACTGCTGGACAAAGGCCTCCCACAGGCTTTCCAAATTGGGGGGATTTGCGATAATCCCCACGCTAGGCAGGCGGGTTGGGGATCGCAGTAATTTGATATGCCACAGGAGAAGCGCTGCTGCCCGCTTCCCTGGTGAGTGTTCCCTTAGTCGCCTCTTACGACACCCACGCGAGGATATGGGAGGGTACTATTTTAAGCCCGGTACCACACGGCGGTAAATGTATAGATTAAGAATATTACACACAAATATTTTACTAAAAATTAGTTCAATTCAAAAAGAAACTTCTCTTTTCAGCTCTGCGGTAGTCGAGTCAAAAGTAATATAAACGGGCAGTCATGTGTAATTGGATTTCCACCCGGTTGGTGACGATCTTACAATTATGACCAAGGAACTTTCAACTCCACGAATAGCTGAAGTTATTCGATACACCGGGGACGGAAAGTTTTGTTGAAGTAATTTAATACAATTATAATCAAAGTAGTTATAGGCGGTGGGTCAGGCGTTAAGACGTTAGGCAGACAGGCTCGGAGCGACAGTGCGAGATGACTTCAGAGGAACAATTTCTACAAAAAACTACCTTTTCGTGGAAATTTTTCTACCAGAATTACGTGGCTCCGACGCGTCACGCCAGTCTTCGGAAAACTTAATGTGGAACAGCTCTCTTTTGAAAGAGACTGAAACTTACGTTTTTTCTACTTAGATAGCTGTGATAGGTAGCTACCAAAATTTGATTCTCGAAAGTTTTTTTTTCTTAAATTCGCAACTTCGCCTCTGATTGTTGAGTGAACTATGCTTCGTGACCTTAACGAGTATTTAAAGAATTATAGTCATTGAATTTATCAATTCGGGTATTATCTAACTACATAGTACATTACAAGTCAAGTTGTGGTGGCCTAGTGGTTAAAACACCAGCCTCTCAAGTATGAGTGCGCGGGTTCGATTCCAGGTCAGGCAACTACCAATATAACTTTTCTAAAGTTATATGTACTTTCTAAGTATGTCTTGGACACCAATGACTGAAATTCAAATTTAATGCTTATGGTATTATATTACGTTGACCAAAAGTTAAATCATGATTCATTTATTTATTGTTATACACATAATATATCTTCTATGATGATGTATATTTATTTACCTGAATAATGTTTTTTTTTTTAAGTTATATGTACTGTCTTAGTATAACTTAGACACCAATGATTGATTACAAGGTGAAGGAAAACATCTTGAGGAAACCTGGACTTTAAGTTAAGTCTCAAATCGCCAATCCGCATTGAGCGAGCGTGGTGATTACGCTCAATCCTTCTCTGTATGAGAGGAGACCTGAGCCCAGCAGTGGGACGATAAAAAGGTTGATGATGACATAATACATATAATACTATTGATTCATACTTAATGAAATAGTCAGTGAAATAAGTAAAACAATTTGAATTTTGCGAGTTGCTCCAGTAACCCCAGTTGACATCTTCATATCAGTTAGTTCAAATCCACGTTATGCAGCTCATCAAACGGAACCCAATTACTCACATGCTTCGCCATTTAGCACTTTATGAATAGTTTTTCGCTATATAATACTGTATGTAGGTACGTATATAATAGTACTTTTATGCAGTCTCATCTTATGACTCGATGTAGGTATGGCCGGGCAGGCCATTGCCGCGGGCCACGACCTCAATGCACCCTCCAAGCTTTTATGTGAGCCCCGGAACATGAAATAATCATGCCTCGTTTCATAAGAATACATACATTGTAGCGCGGATTTTTCATACATTTTACATACGCTTTTCATTTCAGGTTGTAGACGATAATACAGTCGATAGATCTGTAGGTACTAACACACTATCTCACCGTTCAGATGGGCAATTCCCGTATTTTTATGAACGTTCACAGTCTGTCAAAAATACCTGTAATTTTCCTATATTTTTGAAAAGTTTTTGACAGTTTTTTGTCACTGAAATCACCCTGCTACTAGATTTTTGATGTTTAAATTTCGAGAATTGATCTTCAAATCCATGAAAAGCAGATATAGATCCAAGAATCTTACCATCGGAAATTGAAAATATCGCCCTTTAGAATTTGTCTCGTCATCTGTGTGAAAAGGACTTACTTCAAATGCTCTTTTATTATATACAAGCACCAGGAGGTTAGCAGCTATTTAAAAAAGTAAAGAGTCTTCGTCTAAGTGCCGAGCAAGGCAACGTTTTGTTTGTGGTTTTTATAAAAATTCTTTGCCCACATTTTTTATTAGGTAAAGAAAAACTCAAGATTTTCTCCGTCTCAACGGCCACCGTACACGTATTTATTTAAAATTAGCTGCGCCGCGTGATTTCACCTTCGTTAGTTCGATTCCGTGGGAATATCGGGACAAAAACCTATCTATGTGCTAAATTCCAGATCAATCCATTGAGTAATGTTACCGCAAAAGAGATCACCCATTCATACATACATACATACTCATACATTCTCCCTCAAAAACAAATACCTAGTATTAATATGATGAGTCGATTTTTTCTTAACAATACTACCTAATATATCATTTGGCACGTTTTGCACACAATAAAAACAACAATAAAGTCGAAAGCAACATCTTTACAGCAGTTAACATATTTTTCTTGTTGAAAATGTACTTGTGGTGCGCGTAACTTTCCCTCTTTGGGATATTGGGCACGCCCCAAATCTCGCGGGTCAAGGTCCCTCGCTCCTCCGGCTCCTTCGAGCCGACAAGCTTCCAGGCTTTAAATCGACCGCGAAATATTGTCGAATTTTATGAGACAACTGTCTACGATTGTGCCCGTACCGGAAATTACAGATAAGAAACTGCTTCTTCTTTTAGCTTCACCATCATGACCTGATAAAATGGAACGTAATATAAAAATATGTAGGTATGCCTACACCTCTATAGAAAATAAATAACAAGAGCGTGTCGGGTCAGGCTCAGTGTAAGGTTCCCTAGTTTCCATTTTTTAAACTGAGCTGGCATAATAACTAAAAACAGGCTCACGAAAGACGGAGACAACTAAAACAAGAGTTACAGATTTCAACGACACATGGAAAGTTCGGAAAATTTTGTCATTTAAGTCCCGCTACGAGTAGAGAGGTCATGGAGTGATAACCAGGCAAGGGCAACACAACTCCAATTTTTATGGCTAAATAAATGCCGTATGCGCGCATTTTCTGCGGATCAGTAACTATATCTTGCAAGTATTTACGTATAACGTATTGTACATTATGGATAATGAACAAATTTCAATGACCAACTGAACAATTGGATAATTTAATAGCTCATACCAGTCCCATTGGAGTCAGGACGGGTATGGGACACAGGAAAAATCTTAATAGCGCGATGTAAAATTCCTGGGTTACTAATTTATACAAAGTATACGGGTTTATATGTTTGGATTTTCGGTGGTAATTTTGGATTGCGTGAACCGAGTTCAATAATTCGTTTTTTAATTTGAAAGGATATACGTTTAAGATAATAAAATATGTAAACTAAGATAACAAATATTATTTTTTATATTGTAATTTAACCGTATATGCAAATACGGTTAAATTACAAACTTAGTTCAGAAATTAGTTTGCACAATTTTTCAAAAACTATTTAATTTATCAACTTCAAAACAATGTTCCTAGAAAGTCTTTATAAAGTTCTACTCTTCGGACTTTTTTATTATTTTTTAAACTTATAGGTAGTTTAAAGTTAAACCCTTTAACTTTTGAACGCATGGGTACACATTTGTTTTACTTTTGGAGCGATTATTTCCCAAAAATATTAACAATATCATAAAATGATCTTAGTAAACCGCTATTCATTTTAAATGCCTAGTTAACCATATATCAGAAAAAAAAATAAACACATCAAGTGGGGAGTGATTTTCTTTAAACCTCATAAAACATTTTCATCCCATTTTTATTTTTGCACTTTGTCAGTGTGATTGATATACATATTAGTACCCAATTTCAGCTCTTTACTGCTAACGGTCACTGAGATTATCCTCGAACGGACAGACTGACTTGGCGAAACTAGAAGGGTTCCTAGTTAACTACGGAACCCTAAAAATAAAAAATTGCAATCCTACATTTTTATTTACTTTTCTTTCCAAATTGCTATGAAAAAGTACATAGATGTCTGCACAAACTCATATTTTACTATTAAACACTACGATGAGATACAAATACCTAAGTATCTAACAATTTTTGGTTGTATAATGCAAATATATGTTATCTTTGATGTCATTTTATCTCTACATTTTGCATAATAATTTTTAAATCATTAATTCATTTGAAACCAGATAGATAATTTTATCCAAATTTCAGTGACTTAAAGCGTTACATTTATCCTTTTGCTGTTGACATTTAATTCCACAGTTCTACACGTACGAAAAGGAGAATAAATATAAACAAAACATTATTTACCCGCTCGATGCGAAAAACGTATTAGGACTAGTTAATGTGGCCAAATTTCTGCCCGTAATCATTACAAACTTAACTAAATACGTTTATGTTAACCATAATTTTTGCATAATACATGCGTTTTTGGTTAACCGTTTTACAACTGATTTTAACTGTGAACCTCGTGCTCAAATTTTACCACTATAATCATATTGTATGTATGTGCTGTATATTGTGTTCACTATTCAAAAGTATTTTTTTCCCTTGAAAACCTAGAAGCTGATACAATTTAATTATGATTTTGACGATCAGCGACAATGCACTTTTAAGGAAATTTTAATAAAACATTGATACCATACTGGTGATCGCATATTATGTGTCGCCGAAATTACCTATTGGGGATAACGACACAGGCGGACGCTAGAATCATCTAATTTTGCCCCGCGTTCCTTGTAAGGTATTAAACGCTAATTATATGTTTAATTCGTGACACTACCGGCTACGTGCCACGTTCACAATGTCTAATAAATTCGACAAATAATGCTCACAACAAGCTACACATAACTATACCATCGCCTAGCTCCATAAAGAATTGAGGTAAACAAACCAATTTAGGGTTATCACAACTCACGTTTTACAAATTTCCTATTGTTGTATATATAAATAGAATCACTAAAGCAACATGCGTAATAAGTTGGTATTTCGAAAAATCATTAAAAAGTCGACATTAATTTTACGCGATAGCCCTACAAAAAAGAAAGATGGGTGAAATCCAGGTATTAAACACATTTTGTGGAATTCAACAAATGAATAAAGATTTTAATTATTTTCAATTCAACTGCATAACACATGCATTGTAATACTTTCAAGTATGGACTAATTATAATATATGTGTATCAAAAAATTTAACCTATTAGGAAATTAGCTTACATGTGTGTTACATTTCATTCAAATCGGTTAAGCGTTCTATGCAAATCGTAAATATCTAAATATAAATAAACTGTTTAGATTAATAGGAAGTAGGATTATTACTTTTATGAAAATCATCTATGTAGAAAAGGTTGTTAACATCTGTCTTTTAGGCTTAAACTACTTGTTGCCTAGCAACGGTTTGTTTACCTCTATTCTTTATCAAATTTGGCACAAATATAGAATATCTGACTTCTGATTATACAAAACACTTATACAATGCGAGGTCAACTAAAACTGGAAATTTATTGCTTGATGTGGCGCCGTGTATAAGATAGGCTTCAGTCTGAACGTGCGAAAAGGTCCTTTTTCTAACACTAGAGCTACGTCCCACGGTTTCACCAGCATGAATCTCGATAGTAATACCAGGATAAAATCTTACCCTAATCCAGGCCGTGGTCTACCCACATGCCCATCCAAATTCGTTTAGCGGGTTTAGCGTGAAAGCTTACACGTTTCACATAGAATTTATACAAACATAAATAAAAACTAAAACTAATCCCCTATGTGTAATAGCTTAGATTTATTTGTAACATTCCAACAAATGATCCTTTCTACTATGTTGGCCTCTATAATTTTATTAAAGTTTATACGGAGAGATAAAAAAGATTTATTGACTATTTTCACCAGTACTTTTCCTCTATTCGATCACTTGGAGAACTGAGATAATCCTGGAGTGTCCTATTGTTTATGGTTTCTTCTATTTTCTGTTATATTTGCCATTTGTTGTCTGAGTTCTTAATGCCTTCGTGTTCTTATTGTTTTAGTTTATATTGGAATAAAAACTAATATTATTTATGCATTCTCTATTATAATTCCTAACAGTTATTGGTTTTCCTAAAGGAATGATTGTGGTTCTTGTAACATCAAGTGAAGGATCTAAGTTATCCATTGTATGTTAAGCGTTCACCCCCCAACCCCCCAACCTCGCCCGTTTCACCTAATATATTTTTCTTCAAATGTTTGTATGCATGAGTATGAATATTTCCGCTGGTCTGGTCGTGCCTCGGAAAGCACGTTAAGCCGTTAGTCCCGGTTGCCATACTAACATCTAATGGCAGTCGTTACGGGTTGTTGGAACCCTCAAAAGTCCAACAATTGGTCTTACTGCAATGCTTTGATATCGCCTTCGGGTTGTGAAAATCAAACGGCAGTCGCTTCACGGAAAATATCGAAGTATAGCCAAAATCAGCAGTTAGCCTGATAAAGCCGACACCAGACTCCAAAGTTGAAAATGCTTCGGAAGCAACTGGGATTAACGCTGAGATGATGATGATGATGATAGACATTTTTCTTCAAATATTTTGCAGTATTATATGTAAGTAGGAATAGTATTGCTGTGTTTTATTAGATGTACAAATATGTGCACTGTTGAATTTATTTTCAGTTTTACCCTTTATATCTTTCAACTCAAAGTTAAATAAAATGTAGCCAAAAATTATTATTGCAGTCTGTAATGTAATGTACAGACACACACTCATTTGCATTCACTCCTACAGGTCAGAATAAGTAATCTCATTGCTGTTTGGCGCTGTTCTGAATATCTTCCACGACACTAGTTCTAATTACTCAACCACAATCACCTCACCGACACAGCCCTCAACTTTAATGCTAAGTTTCGATGACATAGTGACATACATCTAAAGGTTGGGAACTGTACCCAAGCTGGATGGTAATAGATTTTCCTATTAAACACAATACTTTTTACTTACGATTTCATTGTATCAACAATTGATATTGATATTTATTTATTTTAAATATATTTATATATTTTAAATCGGCCGAAGTCTGCAAGTACTATTTAAAAATACATATAATTTATTTAACACGGTAATGGGTTCTTTAAAAAAAAAAAAACAAACATTCTATTCCATTATTTTGAAAACATATCAAGATTTGAGTTTGAGTTTAAGACAGCTTTATCAGCGGTTAATGCCCGAGGAACAGTAACTGTCTGGCACAAATATATTGCAGACCCGGATCATCAATAAACGTCCTAAGAATTTTAAATATTACAGTCATCTAATCGTGTGATCATCTTCTTCTTCTTCTTCCTCAGCCTATAGATGTCCACTGCTGGACCATCATCAGGTGATCATCTTACTTCAAGAGAATTGAAACTCAATCAGCTCAGGACTTGTGCGGTATAGAAGAGGGTAGAACCCGTACAAGTGCTTGTAAAAGTACCTAAGTAATGCTTTTTGAACTTAAATAAGCAATATTACAACGCTGTTCATTACATCGCCATGACAAACTTCGACTGTCCACAAACGGTTTTCTCCCCTTTACATATCTACTCTACACTCCTATCCCACTCTACTCCTCTTCTTCTTCATCAGCCTATTTAAGTCCTGACTGCAAGGGCACTGGCCTCCATCAATAACATGAGGGATAAATGCCATACTCACCACGCTTTGCGGTTGGCAAAGGTTTTAGTATAAATTGCAGAGTTTTCCTTCTATTTGTGCTGGTGACTGTGCACGGAATTCACCTTAGTCGCCTTCTACGACATCTCGGTAAGAGTGAGGGTGGCCTATTCTACTCTGCCGGGTACCACACGGCTAACTCTACTCCTCACTCCTCTTTAATCATGTAAACTTTTTGTAAATACAATTAAAAATTTATTTCTTTTAACTTTCCTTTAACCTTTAATTAACCTTTTTATCCTTTAACATATAAATACCTTAGTTTAGTTTTTTAGTCGTTATACGGCAACCTCTGGACTTTTGAATGTTAACAACGGAATACATAATGCACAAAACGATATCTGTTAGCCGTACACTTTGTTGTCTTTTTGTGGTTTGTAAGCAAGGAGGGAGAATTCGCTATCTTCTTTATAATCTTTGCAGCCAAAGGTTATTTGGTCACGTATGAACATTGCACTGAATCAGCAACGTCATCAGGCATCAAAGCAACGTCACCAATGCTTCAGATCGGTTCATCTCTCTCGAGGCGTAGGTACCTGCTAAGGAGTATGTGTTGCAGTATGCAGTTTCATAGACCGACTCCTGAACAGCTCGATTCAGATCAGCTGTGTAGTGCGATACGTGTTAGTGGACCTTTAGCCAGGATTTATTTCATTTGAAAAATAAAACCGACAATACATTACATAAAATACTTATCCGTAAAGCACATTAAACAAAACCAATGTAATAACCACAACATTTTCCACATATTACATTTGAACGGGCAATTTTATTGTGCAACAGTTTTCCGATGCCCACTTTTCAGCTTTCGGTTTTGAGCTGAGCATTGAAAATCGAACACTACATACAACGCTTCAAATAAAATCCATCGTTGGAATTTTACCTGGAGTACGAAGCTTTAGGCTGGGGACACACTGTTTCTGCAACTGCGGCTCGATGCGACTGCGATCTCGAGATAGCAAACTCACTTGAACGTATGTCGGTAGCCGCATTGCAGAAACTAAGTACAAGCGAAATTTATTCATTCCGAATGGCCGTCGCGTCGCTATCATCGTATCAGTGCGACTCCGGCCTTAATAGGTATTTACAGTCGCCACCGACGAATGCCACAGCGGGCCTGCGCCGCGTCGGTCCACTTAAAAAAAGCTCAGAAGCAAACCGACGATCCTTCATCAACATGCCTTCGTTATTTTTTTTGTTTGAGGTCAACAAAAATAATCGAGGTATGCTTTTTAAATGTATTGGCAAACGCGAGTGCGGTTGTTTATATAAATTCTGTAGACTCCGCTTACCGGCGCATCGTGCTGTTCGACAAGGTGGGCAATCAAACTTCCAAGTATTAATATAGCTGCACTTTGAGTTTGACTTTGCTAACGTTACATTGCAGCATTTATTTTCACCAATCTCAAATATTGCCAAAGGGGAGTACAGTCGAAAAAAAGAAACAAAGATGCCCTTTTCAAAGCGCAGAGATGACAAACAAAGCCTACGGAGACCCCGGACACAAAATTGTTACAAAATATTTACGTACATCATCATGTTGAATTTATCCATGAGAGAAGGACGCATACAGACGTGTACGTGAGAAACGTCCGTTATAGAAAACATAATTACAATTTGGAAATAAAAAGAGATGACTACAGCCCCACTGACGGAGCCCATTCATGAACATGAAGGGTATATTAAAAACCGATTCGCGCTAATTGAAATAACATTATGTTGTCCATTAAATATTGTATAAGTTGTCTTTTGATCCTGAAAAATACAATAAGCATTATTTATAATAATAAGGTAGTAACTGCAAAAATAAGGTTGCATTTTATAAAATTTCCCGGAAAAAAACCAGTAAAACAAGGTTAACACTGTGGTTATAAACGAAAATTTCCCATAACTAATAACGATTGACTTTAAAAGGAAAGTCAGTTAGTAACATCTAGGAACATAAGCCTATCCGCTTATAACGCTTATTAGATTCTTTCTCTGTCATCGCAACATGTGAAAGTCGTCAGTGAAATATCACCTGAAAGCATGTATATCTCTCAAATCATGAGGTCTATATTTTTTTCAAATTTTACTGTTGTTTGAACTGGTCCTTGGATTGGCTATCAATCCTAAAAATAGATACAATTTTTGTTAGACCTTGACTTTCGTAATGTTATCACGAAAGATTATATTATGTTTTAATCTTCCATTTGGGCGACACAGGACGTCGGTACATGTCTAAGGCAGCTGACGGGGAGTCCAGCAGACATATAGGCAAGATTATTTGATCCTGCCAGTGTAAGCCCGGGCACGTGCCAAAATGTGTCTTGAGCAGAATGGACTTTGAAGGAAACACAAGATGTAGCTCAACGGTTATTATTTTACTGATTGTGTGGCAATATAAATAAAAATACAAATTTTATATCTGCTCTGTAATCCAAATGGGATTATCGTTCCATCGGACTGGTTTTTTTGGGATATTATGACTTCTGCCGCTCAGGGCGGAGCGGAAAGGCGTGTCAAACTTTTATTGACTAAAACCCACCCGTGTTCCTTCACTTACCTGTTCCAGGGTCACGGTATGTCTTTTGATCAACTCGCGACCCTGGCAGGAGTTTACGGGGTTGTATGTAAATACGCGCTTGACGCGGCAAAGACAGCAATTTAATGCTTTTGTGATGTGAGAGACAACTTAGTTTCTAAGATAAAATGCTAGTGATCACCCTCCTTTCTAGGATGTGCATTATAATACCTCTTGCACCGAAGGTTAATTAATTTCCATCTCCGCTGAGATGTATCGCGGTGGTCTAATTTCCGTCTGAAAGATAATTAAGTAGCTACATAGTACTATCTCTTTGTATGTCGTTTTAATAAGTGTCTATCGTGACAATCATGATCGCAATTTCAAAGTAGTCGTATAGTTAAATAACCGTTAGCGACCGACAACGACCGATTTATCCAGTAACAGTCAACTCCACCTTATCTTCTTCGCCGTATTGACAAGTTTAAATTATACAGATCGACCCCAATTATAAACACTATCATATCGAATGTTGTGTTTGAAAATGACACATAAAAGACGCATGAAATAACTAAATTAAATAAAAGGAGCATCTACAGAAAAGCCTACTTTTTATACTACAACATTTTGACTAATAGTTAATTATTTGATCATTAGCAATGATATTTTGTCATTAGATGAACTAAATGATCAAAAAACATTTTGTTGAAATGTAAAAAAACTAGTAGTTAGGTACTATTTTTAACAATTGGTTGAGTTTAAAGAAGGATTAAGAAACCTTAACCTGTCAGTGATTTATCCGCTATAGTGTATCGAAAAAAGGGCCTTTATTGACTTGCTCGTTAGCGGCTAACCCCCGAGCAAGCTTGGCTTATTAAATATTTACTAAATGCATGAAAGGTAACTTTGTATGTACAAACATCAAGCTACTACAATATGTGAAATTTAAAAGATTTTCAACTTTATGTAGAAAATATTAAGTTTCAAGGTTGATGGGAAAAACTCAGTTTCGGGTAGTATGAGCTAGTGTTGTCCATACATATATTGTAGTGAGTATGGTACTAATGTTATCAGAGGGCTCTGGTAATTTTAAACGATCAAAATCTTATCGTAGTCTCATCTCGGCGACAAACAGATGTCAAAAACTTGTCATAATGTGGGGAAATCAGACGTATTTTTGACAGACTGAATCAACATCCTTGAAATTAGTAGAATTAGCTCTCTGTACCTTCGTTTAATTTAGATTGCGATGTAACTAATGTCGAGTAGAAAAGTATTTATTCCGGACCATAACTCAGCTGTGGCGGTCAATCTCGAAGCAGACGGTCTTCGACGCGGGATATATTGTAGTGCAGAATTAGTTTGTGCGCAGACGAATGGTGCAATTTCTTTCCCTCACTGTCATACGTTGACTTATAAGAGATCTGAGGGGTCATTTACGGTCATTACAGAACATTATCACAGTGTGATCTCAGTCTCAATCTCTCAACTAATACTTCAAAGGAGATGTTTCATTTTGGGCCACCACTATGTACAGTATATAGAAAAAAAGAAAAAAAAATAGTTTTGCATAAAAATACTACTAAATTAATTTGAATAAAAATACAAGTATACAATATGTAAAGAAAACCCTGTCCGATCCGTGAAGGTATGGTTAGGTATCAATAACTGATTCTACTAATGCCTACAAAGCCAGGGTAAACTTAAAAAAAAATCCCCCTAAAAAAATAAATATTATTTCGCAAAAAGAGGTAACTTAAAACATGTGCGGTGGCCATACAGGCGCGGGCGAAGAGGGGCAGGGCACGCGGCACGCGGTCGCATCGCTATTCGCTCAGAATTATACCGTCAAAAATAATGTTGTCACTTTTTAAAAATTACTAAATTTTGGGGAAGTTGGAATTAATTCGCAGGAAAAAAAGATAATTTCAAAATTCACTAGTAGATATTGTTACTATGATGATTATGTAAAATTTCATATGTTATTTGGTCATGTGTTTACCTAACCTCTATTATCCTTACGGGTCGGACAGGGTTTTCTTAAAATATTGTTTATGAATTAATTATTTGAAACGTTTTTTAGTGACATAACCCTTTTTAAAGATAGCCATGACACTTTTTATGCCGTTTGATTGGCGACTTTGACAGTTCTATTTTCTCGTTGTGTTCGTGTCGAGTGTTGATTTGAGTTGATTGTGTTTATTTAATGGGCCGTATGTTCGGAATTCATGTTTTGTTTTTTTCGCAGTCATATGGTAGATAATATAGATACGATAGCCTTAGATATATGACACTTCAATCAAATGTCACTGTCAAAATCTTATTTCGCTTATTGCTGACCACCATATTTATTAGTAGTTGTGTTGCACTTCTTGGCCGAGTTAAATTGAATCTGTATAAAAACTAAGCCAAAATATAGGAAATTAACATTAAAAACAGTTAACTATAGCGTAACTATACCTAGCATTAAGTGTACAATGTGCTGGCCCATACATTTTGACAAATTTCACATTTGCTTGTCGCCGTAATAGATTTTAAACGTTTTAAATTACAGGAATGGACCTTCTGGCGTAGACCATCATCGAGGAACACGGAAAGTACGTCCGGACTGTGTAACTGCCCCTACTCGTAAGTAGGTTATAGTTCTAATGCCATTAAAATAAACTAGATAGTACTGAACGTAGTAAACTAATTAAATGAACTAATTAACTAAATGATTTTGCTCAGAGAATAATGAATGCAGATGTAATTGTGAAATGAAGCATCCGAAGCTTTTAGACTCCAAAGCTGAACTTTGCAGTCTGGGGTCCGCTTTACCAGTCTAACTACTGATTTTGGCTCAACTTCGATATTTTCCGTGATACTGCCGACTGATCTCCACAACCAAAAGGCGATATCGAAGCATTGCAGTTAGACCAATTGTTGGACTTTTGAGTGCTCCAACAACAAACAATTGTCACTCGTAGTTTCACGCTTAAATAGAAGATTATTTACACGTGAAACTATCAATGAAGAACAAACTTTGTGCTACTATTTTGTAATGTAAATTCAGCTTCATTTTGACCGCAGGAAAAGCGCATTGCGACGGATTAGTACCCGGAGTTAAATGAACACAAAAACTTCATTCATCGTATCGTAATGTTTTACGGTTTTTCGGCTACTTTTATTTATTACAGATAAAAACTTCAGTTAATGGCAGTTTTTTACGAACTCAGGTCAACAATGAGAGGACTTTGCGGGGACTGAAGATAAGGTCGGACCCTAATTTGTTCTCGCCGTAACTGTCCTTGTTCTCTGAATATTCGATGGAACATCAACATATACGCTTATGTATGTATTTACGAACTATCATCGAATTTCGTAGTCCAATCGCGACATTGTATAACAAAGCTCTTTTTTTATTAATTCTAAACTAGTACTTGACCGCAATCTTACCTGATGGTAAGCAGTAAGCAGTGATGCAATCGTAGATGGTAAAGCGCGCTAGTTTATTAAGAGCCTATTTACTCTAGCCTTGAAGACACTCATATTGTAGTCCGATGAATCGTATAAGAGGAAGCGAAACGCTTCGTCCGGATTGTAGTGGTGTTAACAACGTAAGGGTGGAAACTCGCCATATGACGGGTCGTCCTATGGTGGAACCGAGATGGGGGAATTAAATCATGCAATTCCCTTACACACTCACCAAAATGCATCTATAGAACACCGTAAAGCTGGCTACTCTACGCCTGTGCTCTAGGTTTTGGAGACCGTACTGAGAAATGTGTGTCGCCAATCAGCCTTTTCGCTCACCTCTCCACTGAATCTAATTCAATGTCAGCAGCCAGGTGACATTTCGCAGCACCAGCCCAAATGTGGCTGCAGTGGAGTGTGCTGTGTGGAGCGGTCCTGTGCTTTGTACAACATTAGAAACTTCCCGGGTGTGAAGTACCGTCGGACCTTTGCGATAACGCCAAGGCTAAACGCTAACGCTTTTCTTAAACATTTTTTAACTTAATGAATAGATCTTATTTTATGCAAGATAAAATAATAACAAGATACTGTTTAACTAGCTAAGTAATTGGAATTCTTTACATTGCTTAAATCAACGGCTAACTTACTAGGAACGCAAAGATTTTCCAAGCTCCAATGAGAAAAAGAGGAATGCCTCCTAACGTAGCTTAAAAGATCCACTAACAGGGAAACCTTAAATAAAACTCAAAAAGAACTGTAAAATGTGAGATGCAAGAGGATTGGCAGTGTACAAAAGAAAACACAATACACAGTTTATTGCACTGATCGGCTTCTGGCAACTGCTGCCCTGCTCTAAGAGAGCTTCTTATATTGTTATTCGTCAATAAACTAGAAAAAGCAGATTGCTTTACGACCGACTTGCTCAACCATTTCACCGTAAAGAAAATAAATGTCAACAATACCTTCACTTAAACTGTTTTTATTTTCAACCCATTGAGGATTGTCAAGAGGCTTACTGCACAGAGAGAGACTTACCCACTGTATGCCGTCAATAAATATTGTTGCGTTTTTCTGTTGAAACACGAAAATTTATTCAATAAAAAGTTTTTAGCGAAATGAATAATTTGGTAAGTAATTCGGTAGATATTTTTTTACCTTTTTTTTATTGAATTTGAATTCATTTAATCAGATCTATAAATTGCTATAGCTGTACTTGTGTACCTTTTTAAGGAATTTTTATTTGGTTAGGATAAGGCGGGAGGAAATACCAGGTATACTCTGAGTGGGTCACCCGGCTTGGACGGAGTACTGCTGTGCCCTCATTATAGTTATCAGCGGCAGCGGACTCTAGCGTCTGGCTGAGGCCATGGTACAGAGCGAGATTGGATGAAAAGTCATCACTGAGGAGAGGAGAGGCAATCTCTACGCCCCTAGTCGTCGCAGGAGATGCCCTGGACCTCGGAATTCAACATCCTCCCCCGACCATTGTAGACATTGTATGTAGGTAAGTCAACCACACTCAAACAGATCGGGTTATTTGAAAGAGATGCTGTAGCCTCTGGCACAGGCGAAGGAAGGAACACGGGCGAATTTTAGTCTGTTAATGTCTGAAACGACCTTCCGCTCCGCTCTGTACGAGAGAATACATTTCATGATTTCCAAACCCTAAAAAAGCTTACTTTTGAATTATGGATAAACTGGCCGTTACTGTGAAGACTGACTGAAAATAAACAAAAAAATAAAACTTTGGATTTCGAACGAATATTCAAAATATTTGGTTTGAAAGAAGATTGCTGTGTTTTGACGGGAAAGTCAAACTGTCACGCTAAATTTTCATTGGATTTTAAAAATTATTTATAGTGTTGTTTACTAAATAATTGTGCGTGCTTTATGTAGTTAAAAGTGCATTCAGTAAATAATTTATAAAGAACAGTGAAGCTTAGTGGCCACATCATGACATTGTCTCAAACCTCCGGCGGAACAAACGGTTCACGCGGCTGTCTTATTCGACATGAATAATTCACTAGGTGACATTGGCTAAGTGCACAAGCCGCGCGAAGCCAAAAAAGAAAGAAAGAAGAAGAAGATTGCTCGTTCATAGAAAAGTTATAATGTAGGTACGACATTAAAGTGTGATAAAATGGTAATTGCAATTTGATCACTTACAGAAGCGTGCATATTATGACTATTAATACGACCATTGACGTTTACACTTGTTACTATATTGCTGACTAGACTGAGTCGCATTAAAAACAGTTTTTGTGAAAAATTAACATTACCTAGCTGTATTATTTGTTACAAAATTTGTAAATTCAATTCTTTGAGATTAAAAATAATAAATATTTTTTTATTAAATATCTCAAAAAATAATATATAATATGAACTATCCAGATCCAGAATTCCGTACCTGTTTTTACAGCCGCGTATAAACTGTGTATATAGTAATACCGGTTCATTTCAGAAAAAAACTTTTTTAATCGCATATTTCTCCGTTATTAGCGCTTGCATACCTCTCGCAAGTTTGCTTCTCGCACTTTTATTCTTCACACTTACTTTCATATATTCTCTTTCACATATTTCTTTTACAGTCTAACCTAGTTGTTCTCCATATATTAAACCCCCTTATTACTAAACGTTGCTTTAAGTTAACTACTGATTAGTGATTATAGATTAACCATACATTTTTGACGTTTCCACGTCACTTAACTTTAATCATCGTTTATGAATAAACACCATGTAGTGTTTATAAGGGGTTTATTCTTAAAGTTAAGTGACATTTTAAAGTCAAAAATGTGTAGTTAAACAGTCCCTAATCACTAGTTAACCTTAAGCAACGTTTATGACCCGCCCCGGGTTCGCACGGGTGCAATGCTGATACTAAATAAGTACACAACAGAAAAACTATGAACGTTGTATAAAAAACATAGCGAACAACTGTTCCTGCCCGCGACGCTACGCAATTTTTAAATCTGTAAGATCTTCGAAAATATTTATTTAAATCATATGCTGTAAAGGGCGGTATAATTCTATATTAAATCAACAATATATTTAAGGTATTAAATTGGATAAGGGTTAATGCTACATTGGTTAAAATCGCTTCGAATATTTGCCGGTATATGTCGTAAAAAGTAAATGACAAAAAAATGACATTGTGGGATATCCATAAGATATAGACATATACAATATGTAAAGAAAACCCTGTCCGATCCGTGAAGGTATTGTTAGGTATCGATAACTGATTCTACTAATGACAGGCTAAACTTTAAAAAAAAATCCCCCTAAAAAATAAATATTATTTCGCAAAAAGAGGTAACTTAATACATGTGCGCTAAGCAACCCCTTCCGCGGGCGGCGGGGGGCAGGGCACGCGGTACCTGTGACGTGGTCGCGTCGCTATTCGCTTATAATAATACCGGTGTTGTCACTTTTTTAAAAATTACCAAATTTCGGGTAAATTGGAATTAATTTCCGGGAAAAAAGATAATTTCAAAATTCATTAGTATTGGTTCTATGATGATTATGTAAAATTTTATATTATATTTGGTCAAGTGTTTACCTAACCTTTATTATCCTTATGGGTCGGACAGGGTTTTCTTTACATATTGTATACTATCGCGGACTTTTTTGTCTATTTATATAGTCAATTATTTTGATAAATCTCGCCGTGTATGGTTTACCATCCGTACATACCCAAATCCCTTCCAAACACTGACCTCATTCAGTTAGTCTGGGAGCCGACCCTAACAAATGTTGACAGGTGACGATGTAGCTGACAGCTCGGTTTACTTAGTGATAGTTCAGCCTCTAAAATTTCTTTCTAGTCGCGGCACCAGCCTTATACTAATCTCGCTAATCACACATTAGCAGTTTACCTTACCATTTAGTTCTCTAGTAGCTCTTAACCAATAACATTTCTTTATTTATAAACGCTAGTTAACAGGTGAGAAGCAGTGAAACGAAATATGTAAAGGCCAAAATCTGCGTTCGGCATAGAGCTGATTAAAAAACGGAATTTTCAGTATCTAAAGTTGGTAAACAGACGACATTTTTATCTGTCGTTAATTTTGAAGACAATAATCAAAAATGACATCGCATAATTTGAATTTGATTAAAATATTTTATTTTGTTTAAATAATTATCTTTGAGCGGCTAGCATGATAATAATAGGCTCCAATAGTTGAAGTAAACAGGAAAAGGCATTCTGTCATTTTATATCTACTCACCAATTTAATATTAAAGCTGTAGCCCAAAATGGGCTACCTATTTTTATTTAATATTTTTATATCTTATTTTTACTTTATTATTTTAGAAACGTAAGTGGGTAATTGTGTCTATATTATATTACTTCCCACTGCTTATCTATCAGAGTTTCAGTGTATTTTAGAATTTTGGACTTTATTTGCAAATACAAGTTTGACTGCTGATTTAAAAACCTTTACTAATACCTAGCACCATTACCTACTATTCAACATCCAACAACGCCAACTCATCTCGCAAAGACGGCAAGGATACTCCCTCGAGGAAGCGAGGTTGGTGTTTCAAATAGGATGGTCTCCTAACCAAGATGTTTAGGAGACCACCCTACCCCGACTTGTAAAATATGAGGAAAGACAATGGTATGGAAAATAATGGCAGCCGTGTGTTTGGACGAAGAGTTTTGGAAAATTATAAATATACAATATATAAAGAAAACACTGTCCGATCGTCGTAAAGGTATTGTTAGGTAGCGATAACTGATTCTATTAATGCCTACCTCAAAAAAACCTTCAAAAAAATCCCCCTAAAAAAAAATATTTCGCAAAGAGAGGTAACTTGGTACATGTGCGGTAGGCAATACATGCGGGGGCGACTCCCTTAGCAGAGGACGCGGCACGCGGTCGCATCTCTATTCACTCATAATAATACCGTCAAAAACGGTGTGGTTACTTTTTAACAAAATACTTAATTTTTGGGGAAGTTGAATTTAATTCGCGGAAAAAAAGATAAATTTCAAAATTCATTAGTGTTGTTACTATGATGAATAAGTAAAATTTAATATTTTATTTGGTCATGTGTTTACCTAACCTCTATATTATCCTTATGGGTCAGACGAGGTTTTCTTTAAATATTGTATAGGGCAAAGGTTATTATTTGTGTACAACTACCAAAATGTAGATTTTCTTTAGTTTTATTACTTGGAACTTGTGCTATATGAATATTATTTATGAAATCGCCACATGGGATAAAACATTCAATTATCACTATCTGTGACAAACTTCTTCCTAGAACCCACCAATAGAAATGATAAAAACAGAGATTCCTATTTATCTATGTAGTTTCTCTTTGAGTTTTCTAGATAAGTCAAAATCAAAAGTCATTTATTTAAACTAGGCTGAGAATTAATACTTTTCGAACGTCAATATTATATAAGACAGTTCTCAAACGCGCCCGCCGTCGTCACTTCCTAGAGCTTTCGCTGGTAAGAAGTAGTGGAATAAACTACCAACCAGCACAGCTGTCCGTTCATTAAAAAAAAAAAACTCATGACTTAATATAATATATTTGTTAAATAACAAAACACAGAATATTAAACTAAATAATTTATCATATCCTAGCGAGTCACGCCAATATACCAAAATAATAATTAAAAATGGAAAGGTAAGTACTTAAAAAATTATTACCTAAATAAAAGTGTTTTGGCTAAAAGAAAAGGGTGTGACATCTCACATATTTATGCATTGTTAAAATACACGAATATATAAACTCATATAACTTGTCAGTAACTTAATTCTGGAGAAAGATCACAAAAATTATCTTGTGTTATTCAGAGGGACCAACTATCTTGTCATTTAAATAGTCGTTGATAGAATGCCTTGAAACAGAGGCTGATGTTAATTATACTTTAAACGCATTGTAAGGCAAGTCTTGCAAAGCAGGGGGTATCTTGTTGTAGAGTTATACCAAGCCAAACAAAAGAGCTATGAATCTTTTGAAGGCGGTGAAAAGGGGCTCGTAGTTTCTCCTTAATTTTGGTGTGAACTTTGTAAATATTACTGTAACTATAAGTTATTTCATCTATGTACTTTGAATGAAGAATATGTAATATGTAATTATTCACGTAGCGTATATAAACGAGCTTTTGGGACCTCCTACTTATACTACTGACAATAATTTCAATTCAAATCCATATTTACGCACTACTTGATATTATGAACAAAATAACCTCGAAATACAAAGATCTTATTGAATTGATCAGCTGGCCATATTATCTTGCCAGTTAGCGCCCTCGTAACAGTGCTCCGGTGGCGTTTAATTTTGCTGCCAATTAATTGCTTAGAAACCTCTTAGCCTTAATAGCGCTTACGAATAATAATGTTGATAATCAGTTGCTAGGCAATTATTACGAGTGTAATCTTTGAACATGTCCCTCTTATTCACACATATATAACTAGTATATAATAATTAAGCGCCCTGAAACCATATATATCTTAACATCCATTCGTAAAAAATAATGACAAAAGCTTGGCT
The DNA here is from genome assembly GCA_017933935.1 of Sesamia nonagrioides. Lineage (NCBI taxonomy): Eukaryota > Metazoa > Arthropoda > Insecta > Lepidoptera > Noctuidae > Sesamia > Sesamia nonagrioides. Next base: position 190,647 of record JADWQK010002002.1, on the reverse strand, counting down.
TCTCTTCTTATCATTAAATAAAATTGAGGATATAGTGAACCCAGAAAAACGTACACTTAGATAAGCTTCAAATTTTTGTGTTCTTTAATTTTTTTTTTATTGTAGATTTTATGTTTTCCTAATATTTTGTTTTCCTTTTTATGATCGAATGTTTCTTTTTAACCGATGTCAAAAAAAGGAGAAGGTTCAGAATTTGACGGATTATTTTTATTTAAATATTACAGTTAGTGGTCGTGGTGGCCTAGTAATGGAAACACCAGCCCCTCAAGTGTGAGTGTGCGGGTTCGATTCCAGGTCAGGCAAGTACCAATGTAATTTTCTAAGTTACTACTTTCTAAGTATATATTGGACACCAATGACTGATTAAAAGGTGAAGGAGAACATCTGAAGGAAACTTGGACTTTATGTGATTACGCTCAATCCTCCTCTGTATGAGAGGAGACCTGTGCTCAGCAGTGGGACGATAAAAAGGTTGATGATGATGATGATGACAGTTACAGGTAGGTATAGCTTCTTCAGAGCTACCAAATGGTTGAACGCACTTAAAAAAAAAACCGTAGGTACCTATAAGTTCTAAATTTGTATTGAGTATGTAAGCCACAAAACATACAACTTTAAATAAAAAAAAAAATAACACTACTAATGTATTTTCTTGTGTTTCCCCAAATAAAATTCCAAGACAAAATCTTTGTCTAGGTTGGGTACCACTGCTCAAATCACTATATTAATAAATAAATATACTAAAATATATAATAAAACATATTTATTAATAAATAAATTATTCTTATTGCAAAACCGGCTAATATGCGGCTATATACTTACAAACGGGACAATAAAACAGGCGTTACATTACACATTATTACATTTTTTTTGAATTGTGTTTTACCCGAATTCAAGCATTTTCCAGTCATGTTTTGCGAAGTGTTTATGTAATTCCGGCCACGTTCTTGCGGCTTACTACGTCCATATGAAACGATGTAACGCGAGCTGCGGAACAGGCCTTGTCCTACTTTTGGATGTAGATTTAGCTATCACATCAGCTCATAAAGGTCCTTTTTTGAACGTGGCTGTATTGCCAAAACAGGTAAAGAATTTCTGTACTCAGATCTTCTACACTAGACTACTAGAAAATAGTTTGCTGCCTGCCTGTTTGTAAACTGCCTTTGATAAGTCTTTATTTGACTTAAACATGGTATATAAGGTTATTATAGGCAGGTATTAATCTAAATTCCGTAATATGTTTAGCTATACACGTGGACTTTAAATTGATAGTTTAATATTTATTAAGATATCAATCAATAGTATAAGAGATCAATAAAATAATATAGAAGTGACATATCAGTATTATCAGCAATGGCAACATTTCAAATATTTTATAAATTTTGTTAAAATATTATGTTTCTTTAACCATTTTAAAAATCTGTGTTTACCTGAGTTCCATTCCGCCTCTCCAGTACAGCTAAAACGTGACTCAACCTTGATATCATGTTTTGGCTGGTGTGCCTCAGTTAGGGTCTTTTTTGTTGGGATGGGAAATCATCAAATGACTTCTCCCGCTCTGGGCGGAGCGGAAGGGCGTGTCAAACTGTTAGTGACTAAAACCCACCCGTGTTTCTTCACTTGCCTGTCCGACGGTCAGTGCCACGATTTCTTGTTTAACCAACCCGCAACCCTGACCCAGGAGGCTTCGGTCTTCGTGGACCCTGTCAAGATGTGCTGACATCTCTTTGAGGCGCGCAGACACAACACGTTGAATGGCAGCATTTTCTAACATTTCATCTCGACTCAAATGACTCGTCTCAAAAGCTCTAATAATAATTAATGAATTTTAATTTTCCTCAACGCAAAGAATTATGTACTTATTTACTTTTACCGCCGTACTATTTTCTTTTTTTTATTTTTACATTTCAATTTTCTGAAAATAGAATAAAAGAGGTTTCAATCTATATTTAAACTTTTTATGGAAATTAAAAAGTTTTATCTGTCAATTCCTAATAATTTCAGATTAATTCAGTTGGACGGCTTTTGGAAAATGCACATACTTTTGTACAAAACTTGTCAAACCACCATTTATATTCGGATAAGATTTCTGACGATTGAAAAATCAGCTCTTAGTCCAATCAGTAGAATTTGACTATAAGTACCATTCATCATCAATAGTTTTCTAATTTCATTTCAGAAGCCCACTGAAAATCGAGGTGGGTAAGTGGAAAAAAGGGATAGCAGTCAATTATAAAAAACCGGCCAAGTGCGTGTCGGACTCACGCACAAAGGGTTCCGTACCATTGATTTATGAAATTAAAGGAATTAAGTTATTTGTATGAAAGATTACGCGGTAATAAGCGGTTTACGATTTACGAGGTATTAAAAAAAATACTTAGTAGACCTTGTTCAAAACAATTTTCGTTGGTAGTTTTTATAGTAATGTACATCATATATTTTTTTTAGATTTATCATTTTCTTATTTTAGAAGTTAGAGGGGGCGGGGACCAACTTTTTTCCACTTTGGAAGCATCTGTCATGCAAACTATTCGGTTTAGAAAAAAAATATTTTAGAAATCTCGATATCAGTTTTGAAGACCTATCCATAGATACCCCACACGTATGTGTTTGATGAAAAAAAAATGAGTTTCAGTTCTAAGTATGGGAAGCCCCCCAATATTTAATATTATTTTTGTATCATAATCTTAATGCGGTTCACAGATGACAGAATACATCTACCTACCAAGTTTCAACAGTAGGTATAGCTCTTATAGTTTCGGAAAAAAATGGCTGTGACATACGGACGGACAGACGGACAGCCAGACATGACGAATCTATAAGGGTTCCGTTTTTTGCCATTTGGCTACGGAACCCTAAAAATGCAGATAGACTGAAAACTAATCTGAAACCGTAATAATATATGTAGGTAGAAGATAATCTAGGTTTTTTCCAAACATTGACATTCGGTCTGTCCTCAATTCTTTTGTTTCCATTCCATTATAAATCCTCTTATTCCATAAAATCAGTTAAAACAAATAACGTGTGCCACCGGTTTGAAGCAATTGCTTATCTAGCGATAAAAAGTAATTTTGTTTCATTTCATTATCATCATCCTCATCAACCTTTTTATCGTCCCACTGCTGGGCACAGGTCTTCTCTCATACAGAGAAGGATTGAGCGTAATCACTATGCTTGCTCAATGCGGGTGGGCGATTTCAGACTTAAGTCCAGGTTTCCTCAAGATGTTTTCCTTCACCTTATAATCAGTCATTGATGTCCAAAATATACTTAGAAAGTACATATAACTTAGAAAATGCAATATTATTCTATATTCACCGATAAAAATATTGATACTCTGACTTAACAACTAAACTAGTAATTAAGAGAGCCTGTGGAAGCCATATAAATGTCCACGACACTACATTAAACGAATGAATCTATTTCTGAAAACGAATTTAATAAATGTTTGCCCGGAAAAATATGAAAATGTAAATTTTTCCAGAAAATATACGATCAGAAAGTTAGTATTTATTCAGAGAATTATTTCGGATCGAGTTATTAATTTAACGATGCGGCATTCCAAAAGAGCATAGCGGGCAATGAAGATTGCGAGCACGGGAATACCACGGTGGACGATCCAGGGAAACGGCGGCCCGTACCAACGCGATTTATGTAGTAAACTTCTAGGAAATATTTACATTAAAATTAGCTACATTTTGATGCACATTTCTGCTCTGTTTAGAACTCTCGTAAAATTAATGTTACACATTTTCGATGCGTTTTCATTATTGACATTTAACTATTTGATAAATAATGACAAAACGTAACTCAAGTCACGTCACATTCGGTTGTAAAATACCTTTAATTAAAAACAAGAAATAAATGCGTGTATTTTAAAAAAAATATTTAATAAGTATTAACATTACCTAATTTTTTTGTTAACAATAAAGAAAATTAAATTTCACGTCATTTATTTTTTTAACACTGAACTCTTGACGAATCCTCGAACGAATTAAACCTCGCTTAAGTTTAAGCAAAGTGAAGTTAATATCAATATTAACTTTGCAATAATCGAAATATTCCGCTCATTAAGTTCTTCGGCGAAGTTAATATAAAAAGATTTTAGATTTTCCTGAATGGGACAGCAGTAGATAAGTTGCCAAACGTTTATCCGTACATCACGTAACACTTGTATCTGTTAACTGTTCATTCAGGACAGTGGCAGATCTAACGGCTTTTTGTTCACCATTAGATCACATATATATACATAGTTGAATGAATAACTCGAATTAATATTCGAGTTAACAAAACAGAATAAGTTAAGAAAACAGAATATACGTGGAATATAATTATTCCACGTATATTCTGTTTTCTTAAAGTCTACGTTATTAAGGCTAATGAGATTTTCATGAACAGAAATAGCACAAAATACTGCTTTGAAGCAAAAGCGGACACGAAGTGTATTTTCTATTTCTACCCTTTTAAACTTCAAAACATGAAGTAACATGTGTTTTGTTTACGAAATCTTTATTTTCCTCTTGTACTTTAAACCGACCAAATAAAAATATAAAAGTATGACAGCCTACCAAGTGGCGTAGTCATTTTAACCCAGCTGCTGGTTAAAGTAGTATACCTGATGCACAAGTTCACTTAGATAAGACATATATCTCGTTCAATACAGCCTATCGCTGTCTAGGCTTTTGATAACATTTTCACATCCAGTTTGTACTCAATCAGTATAGAAGTATTTCAGGCTGAAAAACTTTTTAGGTAGATAATAGTAATAAAACTTGGGAATACTATTTCAGCTTATGGCATATGCCGCAAGTTATGTAATAGGTTTGTACTCGCGTATAATAAATTTTGGAATATGGATTAAAAATGCCCGTACAAAAGTTGTTACAGCTAAGTTAGAATACTCTTATTTCCATACATTTTGAAAGCAGCTACTGTAATTGCTTTAGTTTTGGTAAACTATTAACTGCTGGGTTTTGGATATCAGAGAGGTTCGTCGCTCCATATACTGGAATTCCGCTGCATCTGCATAGTTAGGAAAATGTTACTTGGATGATTATTATAGACTACCCCAATGATGATTATAGCATTTTTACTTACTGATTAGTCGATGGTGTTATACATACCTACTTAGTTGAGAAAGTAAGTACGTTTTCTAACAAAGTTAATTAAAGAAAGTTAAACAAAAAAGGAAATGACAAATGGTTTATGCAAAATAAGGAACTTAATGCTCAATTTCGTTAAGAAGGAATTCTAAAATAAAAGCATTGTTTTTCGTGAAAGGGTACTAAAATGAAGGTGCGAATTGCGAACAGTCACCTGAAATATAACGTAGGTTGTGACCTTTGAATCTGTTTTCTTAACAATTTATTTTTGTTTATGCTCTATCAAACGTTTGTTATTGCCGTTGGATTTAATAAAGAAAAAACATTTTATTTACAGGTAATTCAAGCTGTGACGCGAGCAGAGTACATGAATAACTCAAAAGGTAAGTATTTGTCCTTGATCTATTTTAATTTGTGTAAGTCACATGTCCTTCTCTGTATGAGAGGAGACCTGTGCCCAGCAGTGGGACGATAAAGGGTTGATGATGATGATGATGAAGTCACATGATTATTCCCACACGTTTAAACGATTAGTACCCTAATAGCGTATTACACTACTATTACACTTACTATTAATTGGAATAATTTTGAAGCACATTGGTAATCCATTGCTCTGTGTATTCAAAAAACGTATCTAGTCAACGTGGTAAAACACGCAATGAAACTGAACGTTGTTGAACTGTCAAAATGAAACCTATTGCTGCTGATAGTGTGTTACGCAATTATCTTACAGTGTTATTAGTGAGAGTTGTTTTCCCTTCGTCATATCATTACAGCTTACTCAGGTTTGTATGACGCTTTGTATAACAATAAATTTTGACAGCTGCTAAGAATCTTTTTCTCCTTATAATGAGTTAATTGATCACTGTAGTGAGGAGTCTTGTGAGTGGTGAATTTTCATTTATTTTATTTTATTAGCGATGCAGATTAGATATATGTATATCTCAGGACTTGTGAAGATGTTGAACGCCTCCAACACGATCTGGACAGATTCGTAGGGTAGATAATGCACGGCCAACCATTTAGATCTAAATGTCTCGAAATGCTGCACGTGTACATTCACACGTAAACTAAAACAGATTCTTTACGACTACAAACTAGCCAATACTTTAATAGACACAGTTAACACGATTACAAACTTAAGTCACTTTCGACTCGAAACTTCTATTTGACACATACATTGATTTATAATAAATAAAAAAGCTTCTAAAGTCCTTCTTTTTTTTGTTTTAATGGATAATCATCAAATGATTTCTCCTGCTCTGGGTGGAGCGGAAGGGCGTGTCAGACTTACTGACTAAAACCCACCAGTGTTTCTTCACTTGCCTGCGCGACGGCCTGTGCCACAATTTCTTTTTTAATCAACCCACAACCCTGACCCAGGAGTCATCGGTCTTCGTGGACCCCGTCACCACGTCCTAACATCTCTTAGAGGCGCGCGTGAAACACAATGCGCCGTTGACTCCGGCCTTCTCCTTATCGGGTGGCGAGCTGCCCACTGCTCACCGCCAGCTTCTAAAACGCTTGGTTTATAGTTATCTTGAGAATATCAGCGGATTTTTAAACACTCAAAATTATGTACTATGCTTTTGTGCTCTGTCATATCAATGTCATGTCTGTCATGCATGTCAGCTTGTTGGCGTGCCATGGAAGAGGCCTATGTCCAGCAGTGGATGAGCAGAGGCTGATGATAATAAAAAAAAACTGCTACTAATTAAACAGAAAAGTGCTATTAACAGAAAACGGTTATTAAAAATAATTTCGACGTGGTCGAAATGCACGGAACAGATATTTTTTAAGAACCGACTAACTGTTTCGGCGCTTGGTGTCAGAATTATGTACTTACTGAATCCATGATCACAGGTCATGTGTGGATCCCCGTCACCCTTTATAGACTTTAACCAGTTTGGCACGCTCATTTTTCATTGGACTTTTAAATAATATATAGTGTCATTTATTAACTAAAAGCGCGTGATTAATGTAGTAAAAGTGCATTCAGTAAATAATTCATAAAGAACATTGAAATATCGCAGCATAGTGGCCACATCATGACTTTGCCTCAAACCTCCCTGTAGACAGTTCACGCGGCCGTCCTTTTCGACTGTCATTGGCGGTATCCGCCATTAATGTGAAATTAAATTTTCAGAGAGTCTCTATAATTTGTTACACGTGTTATTGGCAAAATTGTGGTATCTATTCCACAGGGGCCAACATGACATTCAATCGTCTGTCTGTCATGTCAATCGCATCGAAAATATCCAATTTAAATTTTTGATGTGCATTCAGTTTAGATCCAGAACTTATTACCCGACTGCCAGGAGGGTTATGTTTTTAGCTCCTATCTTGTATGTATTATTCTTTATTACCTAGTATCTCTAGAACCGCTGAACGGATTTTCACATTTGAGGTATCGTTAGATTTGACTTAATTGCCCAACTGCTACTAGATAGGTGACATTTTAAAAAATCCAAAATGGCGGATGTATGACGCCATATTGTGAGATATGAAGAAATAAATTTGTACCAAGCATATCGAGTGGGATATCAAAATGAAGGATTTTAAACACTGATTCTAAATATGTATATAACTTAATATTAAATGGAACAAAAAAAAAAAGAATTACATGTTTTTTTCTGCCAAGCATATAGAGTTGGGTATCAAAATTAAGGATTTTAATCACTGATTATAATAAAAATATTGATTCTAAATATATTTTATATAAAAAAGTCTTTAAATATAAAATTGCCGTTTAATAGGAAAAAAATCTTTTGTATTAATTGAAGTTATAACCCATGCAATCAATGTATTTTTGCCAACACAGTGGCAGTTTATTGATTCTTAAAGAAATCAGCTGGACGAGAGGCAAGTGGCAGTCTCCGAATGGGGCAATGCCAAACTTGTAGCATTCAATACCGCCAAAACCTTTTCACCCCCAAAAAAAGCCCGTTCACCTTGGCTCCTACTTTTCGAAACGTATCCTTGGAGTGTTCCGACCGCCTTCAGCTTTTGGGAGTTGAGATTCCCTCCACCCTAAACTTTGGGCGGTTCATTGAGTCCAAAGCCAAGGTGGCTGCCAAGGAACTTGGCGTTATCGCAAGGGACCGGCGGTACTTCACACCAGGGCAGCTTTTAATGTTGTACAAAGCACAGGTCGGTTCGTGTGGAGTACTGCAGCCACATTTGGGCTGGTGCTGCTAAGTGTCACCTGGCCACTTTGGATTCAGTGGAGAGGCGGACGCAGAGGCTGATTGGTAACCCTGACTTAACTTGAGACGGTCTCCAAAGCCTAGAGCACAGGCGTAGAGTAGCCAGCTTTTCGGTCTTTTATAGGATGCATTTTGGGGAGTGTGCGAGGGAATTGCAAGATTTAATTCCCCCATCTCCGTTCCACCATCGCACGACCCGTCGTACGGCAAGTTTCCACCCTTACGTTGTTAACACCACTACGATCCGGACGAAGCGTTTCGCCTCCTCTTTTATACCGCGTACATCGAGGGACTGGAACAATTTGCCAGCGACGGTGTTTCCGTCACATTACAACTTGAGCGTCTTCAAGGCTAGAGTGAATAGGCTCTTAATAAACTAGCGCTAGTTTATATCTAATAAAAAAAAGACGAAAAAGATTGAAGACGAAGAAGACCATGACAGAAAAGTTAGAAAAGCTCACAAAAGTATACAATGTTAGTGCTGTAGACATCTCATTTGAACCTAAAACATATGGTCAAAAACCACGAGAGGAATACATACCTGAAGATCCCAATAAATCAGGTAGTATACCAAACCACCTCAAGTTAGGTATAAGCTCTCGAGCCATGCTAAGACGGAACATCAGTGCTAACCATGGGCTGGTTAACGGTGCTATGGGTATTATCCGACGAATAGATTGACCAGCACTACGCAGAAAGCAGTTGGAGCCAGGAAAACTACCACAAGCGGTATTTGTGAATATATAATAATAATATAATAACATATAATAACTTTAGACCCAGCAGTTGTAGATTTAAGTAGAAACTTATTTGCAAAAGGTCAAGCTTACGTTGCTTTGAGTAGAGTGAGGACTCTTTCCGGACTTGATATCAGTTTTCTTAACCCTAACAAATTGCTAAATCAACCACATGACATAAACTCATTTAAGGAATTAATCCGGTTACGTAATATTTCTTAACTAAAAAGACATAAATTTATTACTAATTAAATAAACAAAAAAAAAAACCACTTGTATGGATAACTACAATTAAAAATCAACTGAAAAGACTAAAACAAGATGAAAATTCGATGATAAGGCATTTAAAAAAAAAACTATGATAGATCCAGAAACCTACATTGAAACAGTACCAAACCTATGTACAGACGACATCACATCAAGCTACTACAATCTCTCAGATTTCCTTATTAGATTTTCAACTTTACAGCATTAAGGCTCTATGTTGATTGGAAATATCTGACCGTTTGGGGTAGCTTGACCTGCTGTCGTCCGTACCTACGTAATTAATGTACACTTAGAAATTTCAGCACAAAATTCAGTCAATTTCAATTTTTTGCAAAATTATAAACAGAATTACATTCGGAGGCATGCACAAAGCGCGTATCTTTTACATATGAATGTATGTAATATTCTTTATTATTTTGTATCTCCAGAACCGGCTAACGGATTTTCACATTTGAGACATCGTTAGATTTGTCTTAGACGGTGACATAAAAAAAAAGGCGGTTGTTTGACGCCATAATTATGAGGTAATTTTTATTAACCAAACTTATCGAATTGGTTTTAAAATGAAGGATTTAAAATACTCATTAGAAAATATGTATATAACGTGCACTTTTAATATTAAATGGAACGATGAAAAAAGAAATTAAACAATTTTTTAAGTTTTCCAACATTAGAAACATAATTTGTTAAAACTAAAAAGATAGAAATAAAAAATATTATTTAAAAACAAAAAACCCGCCTGCATAAAACTCTAACGAACTGAATAGGTAGAAACAAGTTGAACAATCGCAGTTGGGGGACTTCTTAGCTAGATAAACAAGTATTCCATAGAACAGTCCCCCAACTGCGATTGTTCAACTTGTTTCTACCTATTCAGTTCGTTAGAGTTTTATGCAGGCGGGTTTTTTGTTTTTAAATAATATTTTTTATTTGTCTAATTACTACAACTGTTGCAGAAAGTTTTATATTCTTCCACTAATTGAGCGGAGAAAATTTGCCGACATGGTATTCTTTATTCAATTTGGCTAATGGTTCAATCGATTGTTCTGAATTATTGAGCAAGATTGGGCTGCGTGTTCCATCCTTCACTTTGAGGAATCATCAGCCTTTCTATGTATGTTCCCTCTGTGAGATGCGTAAATATACCGACAAAACTCTTATATGATAAGAGCTAGCAGAGCATATAATTTGTTGTGTCAGAGGGTTGATGATCTCGATCCATTCTACACCAGTATTCTTAAAGTAAAAAAATCTTTATGATAACTTCTTTGTAAATCATTAAAACTTTTTCAGTCTTTATTAAATACTCTCCGAGTACTTACTTGTTCTTGATTATACTTTCCTGTCCAGTGCTGTACCTGTTACCGTCTCTTGTCTCATAGAATATGCTTGACTTTAAAATGATTTCATGCTTTAACAGTATTGCAGCCATTAATGACCCCCCTTTCTCACCATCTTTTTCTAATAGAAACTGTTGGTTTCAAACAAAATTAGCCTTCTTTCACTATCTTCTGCCTGCCTTCTGCTAGCTGTAAGTTTCTTTAAAATGTAAAAGTAAAATAAATTATACCAACTTACTACACCAATGGTTCACACGGAATATTCACGGCTCATAGTCATAGATTCGGGTCGTCCTGGTAAATATGATCGCAGATTACTGCGACCACATTTCAAACATTACATTTCAATTTCAATATTCGGCAATTCATTAGAATTGCCGAATTGATGAAGCGTGTCAATTTAATCAACACATAAATGAAGTGCAATTAATATTTCAGGATCATTACCGGGACACGAATATGTCGCACTTGCTTTATCCACACCCTTTTACACGTTAAAATAGCGTGGCTAAATATTCGAACTATTTTACCCAGTATCCAGTAATATTTCAGCTTCCATTTATATTTATTTAGATGCTCTTTGCGAAGCCCGTTCTATAAGAATAGTTAAGTAGAGCACCATTAATGAAATTCTTTTTGTGGCTTAGCCGATGGCGCTAAGTGATCACTCACTATCGTCGAGCGCCTTGAGCACAACATCATTTGAAGCTGAATGCTATGTAATAGGTAGGTACTAATGCTATAGATCTGAAGGGTTTGTTTGTTTGAACGTGATAATCTCGGGAACTGCTGGTTTGAATTGAAGAATTACTTTTGTGTTAGATAGTACATACATATATCGAAAGAGAGCATTAAAATTTCATTACGCTGCGACTAAAAGAAGCGAAGCATCAGTGAAAAATGTTACAAAAACTGGAAAAAATACTCATATTTGAGGGCTTTCGTTGCTCTACGGCGGACGCCATCATTCGCGTGCGAGCCATCACGACAGGGGATGCTGTGGCCCGGGGTGGGGTTGTGTTGGCGGTGTCTCTAGACATCGCAAACGCCTTCAACACCCTACCCTGGAGTTGCAGGGAGGCATTCCGGTATCACCGGATGCCGACCTATCTCTGTCGAGTGGTCGAGGCCTATCTGACGGACAGGGCCGTCATCTACCCCGGTCACCAAGGAGTGGACCGCACGGCCCATGGCCCTTTATGGGGCACCGGTGTCGGTGCGGTCGCTAAGGAAGCGACCAGCCTGACGACGCACGGTCTCCGCTGAGGTGGCGAGCCTCCTTGCCGTATTACCGCCATGGGATATGAAGGCTAAAGCCCTCGCCCACATGTGGGAGTGGCGAGAGGAGGCAAAACGCCGGGGCATTACTCCACTGCCGCGAGAAATCGCGGTATGGCGGACAGAGCTCCTGCGGAATCTCATGGCGACATGGAGAGTGCGATTGTCGCAACCCAGTGCTGGGCACGCCACAATAACGGCGGTAAATCCCCTCTTTGAGGAGTGGCTTGAGAGGAGCCACGGCGCCCTCATCTTCCGCCTGACCAGGTCCTCACCGGACACGGTTGTTTCGGGAGGTTCCTGTTCCGGATAAGGCGGGAGGAAACGCCAGGGTGTCACCATTGTGTGGATCGCTCTGAGGACACGGTGAAGCATACGGTTGAGGTCTGCCCAGTTTGGGTAGAGCACCGCCGTGCCCCGTGCGCCGTGCGCCGTGTCCTCGTGACGGCGATCGGCGGCGATCTCTCGCGTCCGACCCTGGTCCAGGCCATGGTCTGGAGCGAGAGTGCATGGCAGGCCGTCACCTCCTTCTGCGAAGCAGTGATGCTGACAAAGGAGGAGGCGAAGCGCGTGAGGGAGCGGGAATCCCAGCGCCATTACGCCGCTAGCCACCACAAGAGACGCCCTGATCGGGAGGCAACATTGAACTCCCGGGCCTGGGGGCCTTCGGGCGGTGAGCAGTGGGCAGCTTGCCACACGGTAAGGACCAGGCCCGAGTTGACGGCGCGTTACGCCTCAAAGAGATGTCAGCATATGGTGCCGGAGTCCACGAAGACCGATGCCTCCTGGGTCAGGGCTGCGGGTTGGTTAATAAAAAAACCGTGGCCCTGGCGCACAGGCAAATGAAGAAACACGGGTGGGCAACACGCCCTTCCGCTCCGCCCAAAGCGGGAGAAGTCATTTGATGATTTACCATCCCAAACAAAAAAAAGGGCTTCCGTTGTGTGCGCTGCGTAAACTGTTGAAGTTACACAATAAATATATATGAAAAAATTATTCCCTTTTCATCATCAACCTTTTTATCGTCCCACTGCTGGGCACAGGTCTCCTCTCATACAGAGAAGGATTGAGCGTAATCACCACGCTTGCTCAATGCGGGTTGGTCATTTCAGACTTAAATTCTAGGTTTCCTTAAGATGTTTTTCTTCACCTTCAGTCATTGGTGTCCAAGATATACTTAGAAAGTACATATAACTTTAGAAAAGTTACATTGGTACTTGCCTGACCTGGAATCGAACCCGCGCACTCATACTTGAGAGGCTGGTTTTTTAACCACTAGGGCACCACGACTATTAAATGGTCTCCCTTTTAAATGGTCTAAAAAATCTTTTAAGATTCTTTTAATAAGATTTTTTTTTTTTATTAAATTATAAACTAGCGCTTGACCGCAATCCTGCCTGATGGTAAGCAGTGACGCAGTCGTTGATGGTAAAGCGCACTAGTTTATTAAGAGCCTATTCACTCTTGCCTTGAAGACACTCAAATTGTAGTCCGACGGAAACACCGCCGCTGGCAAACTATTCCAGTCCCTCGATGTACGCGGTATAAAGGAGGAGGCGAAACGCCTCGTCCGGATCGTAGTGGTGTTAACAACGTAAGGGTGGAAACCAGCCGTACGACGGGTCGTCCGCTGGTGGAACGGAGATGGGGGAATTAAATCATGCAATTCCCTCGCACACTCCCCGAAATGCATCCTATAGAACCCCGAAAGGCTGGCTACTCTACGCCTGTGCTCTAGGCTTTGGAGACCGACTCGAGTTAGATCAGGGTCACCAATCAGCCTCTTTGCACGTCTCTCCACTGAATCCAAAGTGGCCAGGTGACACGTCGAAATAGAAAATAAATATTATCAATGGATATGTAAAAGGTTAAAAAATATCGGCGGCGAGCAACAGTATCGTTGACGAAATTAACCTAACCTAATTTGAACTAAACTTCTAGGGTATATGGTGAGAGTATACCTCGCATATCATGTGAATTAAATTCCCCTTTAAGTTAAAAAAAACCGGCCAAGTGCGAGTCGGACTCGCACACCGAGGATTCCGCCGAAATTCGTGTAAGGTATCGGTATAAACTGCTGTATCTTTTGATCGCGTTAACTTAGAAGTTTGATTTTTTCACTGCTTAAAGGGACAATAGACCTAGATATTTGGTATAAATTTCAATTTGATACCTTTATTCGTTCGTGAGAAATAAGGTAGTAAGTTTCGTTTAATTAATTTTTTTTATTATATTATATAACTAAAAAAATGTGATTTTCGCAATTTTTCCTATATTTTCATTATATGACAATGCTTCATGCCAAATTTCAAGATTCTGAGTTTACAGGAAGTGTCCTGTAGGTTTTGATTCCTTTGCGAGTGTCGAAAATATCGACATAATCGGCTGTATCTTTTGATTGGCTTGGCTTAGAAGTTTAATATTTTCACAGCTTAAAGGGACAATAGACCTGAGTATTTCATGTGAATTTCAGCTTGATACGTCCACGCGTTCTTGAGATAAAGGGTCTTGACAAATAGACAGACAGACAGACGGACAACAAAGTGATCCTATAAGGGTTCCGTTTTTTCCTTTTGAGGTACGGAACCCTAAAAAGGTTAAATGTAGTAAAAATTTAAATATACAGTATGTTAAATAACAGAGGGCGTTCCCTTAAACTCGTTAATATATATCATTAATAGATTAAAATAAAATTTCAGCATAGAAAAATAAGCATAAAATAATCCGAATAAAAAAAAAATTATAATTGAAAATAAATTTGAAACCTCCTGTTTTAAATCAAAATAGTAGCGCGGAATAGTATCTACCTAACGTTTTATTGAATAAAATTAGGGGTAGACATTCGGGGGCAGGGGACGGGGCGGCACACATCAAGCATGCGCGGCTCGTCATTCATAAATAAATTGCGATGTTGCCGTCTTTCATGTTCGCTTGTACAGTGTGTTTCTTTTACATGCCAATTTAACATTTTTGTTGAATATTTTCATATTGAAAAAATTTTAAAACATTTTGTTTTCGAATGGAAATATTTTTTTTAGCATGTATGTATGCTATACTATTTCTGGTTAACGGGAACGCCCTCTGTTAATTAACATACTGTATAATAAAATATGTAATATACTCTTACCTTTTGTAGTAATAATTAATAAATCACAGGGGCAATCATTTAAAAACTTACGACATACGGTGTTTTTCATACCATCAACTACTTAAATATGTCATCATATTCTTGAGAAATTCAGAATGTTCTTCTTCCACTAGAAAGTAAAACTAAAACTATTATTAACGTAGAAGTACTTTAAAATTACATTAATCGAATAATAAAAGAAAATTACGCTGACGAAGTTGTTTAGATGTATCAATTGTAATCAATTGGGTTGTATCCTAAAAAATAATTTAATGTCCATTAGAAAGGTTTATAAAAAATATTGAACACGTATTTTTTGTTTTTTCTTTCATTCAAATACTTAGTAAGACATATTGATTTGAAATGTCGCATGACGTCACGCCGTGGTACGTTAAATACCACGGTGAGACGAAATTAGCCCCCACTCCGTAACTTTAATACGCAGTATCTCAGTAGTTTTTGGAATTTGGACAAAATAAAAAATACGGGTCTTAAATTTTTTTTATTATCAAAATTGTACTAACAAATATGGAATAATCTGAAATAAATGAATTATTATTATTATAAGACGGACTAATTATTTTATTTTGATTTTCATACCTTGTATACATCCCTATTGATATATTTATTATGTAGGTGCTATATGTTTGATATTTTTGTTACTTTAAATATGGCTAATCTGTTTTCCGCCCATTTTGTCTCACAAAAAAGGTCTTCGTCTGTCTGTGTCCCAACATTAGGATCGTTATAAGCTGATTAATATAAGACTCTGGTCTGTTACATGAGTCAAGTAGGTACTCATGTAACAGGCCGAGGCTTATATACTATTGAGGTTCCCAAGAAATCTTCATCTAATCCAAATACACACTACATTTATACCCAAGCATCGAGAAATACTTTTTCAGAGCTTTAATTAGTGTTGAAATTGTTTAATAAACACTTTGATTTTGCATTTGTAAGTATTACTTTAAATACAGCTGAGCTTGCAGAGTCATCCATGTATTTTTAAAGGGCTTAATGGACAAATATTTTTTCCAGCTTTTTAAAGCTGCTTACGCAAATGTTAAAAAAATATACTTGAAAATATTGTTTGATGGTTTATTATGCTACCGGTGAAGCCCACGGGCAGCTTGCCCGGTCGGAGTTGACATTGCACATTCCCTTCAGGCATGGTAAGTAAAGACAGATTTATTGGCCGACCGTACTCAGTGTTTGATGAGTAGAGTTTTCGGTGGTGAAAGACGATGTTTTATTTATTTTAGCAACGCTACCCACCCCTAATTGGGTGCTATTCGTGCTTGGCCTAGAGTACATAAACAATTTTCAGCTCGATAATAATATTTACTACAGGAACTTATTTATGAGATATTTTACCGAGATAAGGTTTTCACTTTGTTTCTCTTTTCGTATCTTTAATTCAATTCGAAATTATAAGGTCACTGTACGGTTGAGGTCGGCCAATTAAGACTAAACTTTGAACTATATCATATACCAAAATAAATCACAGCGGTTAGCATCTATCTATATATATAAAAATGAATTGCTGTTCGTTAGTCTCGCTAAAACTCGAGAACGGCTGGGCCGATTGAGCTGATTTTGGTTTTAAAATGTTTGTCGGAGTCCAGGGTAGGTCTAAACGGTGAGAAAGTAAGGAAAAAATGATTTAATAATAATGATGTATGAGCTTCATTGTTTTTACTTCTTCTCTACACTTTAGTGCTACCCTGGTACCCTGCACCTCCAAAAAGGAGACAAAATAAAACTCACTTACTTACTTACAAGAGCAATGGGAGAATGGCAATGATAAATGTCACAACAAGTTAGTCAGTATATTAGTTTGAAGTTGAAGTTGGCTTTGTGGCTTTTTATTAGAAATTTTAAACCGGCCGAGAGTATTTCTTGCTTTAAACAAATGCATCAACGGCTGAGACTTTTTTTATGTACGGTGTATGGTACCAGGGTAGCACAAAAGTGTAGAGTCGAAACAATAACGCTCATTCATCATTATTTATCATATTACATCGATGAAGTTATTTTGCCTACTTTGAGGAGTTGCAAGGTACCAGGATCGCAAAAAAGTGTAGGAGAAGTCGAAACAATGAAGTTCATTCATTCACACAGGAACAACGGGAACGGGATAAAAAGGATATCCTATATCCTTCTCTCAGTTCTTAGCTACCTCCCTACCAATTTTCTGCCAAATCGGTTCAGCCGTTCTTAAGTTATAAATAGTGTAACTAACACGACTTTCTTCTATATACAGTATGTTAACTAACAGAGGGCGTTCCCGTTAACCCGAAATAGTATAGCATACAGACTTGCAAAAAAAAATTCCATTCAAAACAAAATGTTTTAAAATTTTTTCAATATGAAAATATTCAATAAAAATTTTAAATTGACATGTAAAAAAAACACACTGTACACGCGAACTTGAAAGACGGCAACGTCGCAATTTATTTATGATACTACGCTACTATTTTGTTTGATTTAAAACAGGAGGTTTCAAATTTATTTTCAATTATAATTTTTTTTTATGCGGATTATTTTATGCTTATTTTTCTATGCTGATATTTTTATTTTAATCTATTAATGATATATATTAACGAGTTTAAGGGAACGCCCTCTGTTATTTAACATACTGTATATACAGATTATCCTAATTTAAAATAGTAGTAGTAGTAAATAAGATCATGTCATATTTATTGCCTTTAGGGCGGAACAAAGTTCGCCGGGACACTTTTGTGCTACCCTGGTACATAGCACCTCTACAAACTAGGCACAATAAAAGTTCTTTGATGTAATTATTATGGTTTAATGATGAATAAGCTTCACTGTTTCGGCTTCTCCTACACTTTTGTGCTGCCCTGGTACCTTACACCTCCACAAAGTAGAGAAAATCAAATTTCTTCTATGTATTAGTGATTTAATGATGAATGCAAAGCCGATTACCAAGTGAAGGAAAACATTTTAAGGAAACCTGGCCTTTTGTAAGTCTGAAATCGCCAACCCGCATTGAGCAAGCGTGGTAAATACGCTCAGTCGTTCTCCTCTCTAGCTATCCCCAGCAGTGGGACGATAAAAAAAGGCTGATGATGATGATGATGAGCTTCATTGTTTCGACTTCTCCTACACTTTTGTGCTGCCCTAATTATCCTAATTTAAAAACTAAAAATTAAGATCATGTGATATTTATTGCCTTTAAGGCGGAACAAAGTTCGCCGGGTCAGCTAGCGGGTCTTCTAGCTGACCTTGCGAACTTTGTTCCACCTTAAAAGCAATATGACATGATCTTATTTACTACTTTTTAAATTAGGATAATCTATAAATATAAAAGAAGTCGTGTTAGTTAAACACTATTCATAACTCAAGAACGGTTGAACCGATTTGGCTGAAAATTGGTAGGGAGGTAGCTAAGAACTGGGAGAAGGACATAGGATATCCTTTTTAACCCGTTCCAGTCATTCCTGTGTGAATGAATGAACTTCATTGTTTCGGCTTCTCCTACATTTTTGTGCTACCCTGGTACCTTGCACCTCCTCAAAGTAGGCAAAATAAAACTTCATCCATGTAATATTAGATTAATAATGATGAATGAGCTTCATTGTTTCGACTTCTCCTACACTTTTGTGCTACCCTGGTACCATACACCGTACGTCTTTAAAAAAAAAAAAGTCTCACCCGTTGATGCATTCGGTTAAAGCAAGAAATCCATACTTAATATTATAAATGCGAAAGTAACTCTGTCTGTCTGTCTATCTGTCTGTCTGTCTGTCTGTTACGCTTTCCCGCTTAAACCTCTCAACCGATTTTGATGAAATTTGGCACAGACAATCTTTAGACCCTGAGAAAGAACATAGGCTACCTTTTATCCCTTAAAAGTTTGATGTTCCCGAGGGAAATCTAAAAAGCGCGATATAACCGAACTCCACGCGGGCGAAGCCGCGGGCGGAAAGCTAGTAAATAAATAAATATATACAGACAAATCACACAGATTGAGCTAGTCCCAAGGTAAGTTCGAGACTTGTGTTATGAGATACTAACTCAACGATACTAATTTTGTAATAGATACATATATAGATAAATATCCAAGGGCCAGGCCAATCAGGAAAAGATCGTTATCCACCATGACCTGGCCGGGGATCGAACCCGGGGCCTCCACGTCGCAGGCAGGCGTGTTGACCGCTGCGCCACTCAATCTATACTAATATATAAAGCTGAAGAGTTTGTTTGTTTGTTTGTTTGTGCGCGCTAATCTCAGAAACTACTGGTCCGATTTGAAAAATTCTTTCTGCGTTGGATAGCCCATTAATCCAGGAAGGCTACATAACATCACGCTGCGACCAATAGGAGCTGAGCATAACTAATTCCACGCGAACGAAGTCGCTGGCGGCCGCTAGTATATTATAAAGCCAAATATCTTGCTTAAAATATAAAGCATATATTATGATTATTATATAGCAACTACGAACATTTACTATTCAGAAACATGGTCTCAGAATCCTGGACAGATAAGTTTATTTTTATCGTACTAAATAGCTTGCAAGAAACCTAGGAACTGCTGCTTATTAAAAGTTTATTAAGTTATCAGGCACAGTTCACGATCCCAATAATAAAAATATTTATTAACAAGCATAGTATTGCAATAATAAAAGGTAACTTTATTAAATTTTTATCTAAGGAATGTCTCTTGAAAAGTTGTTTTTGTAGCTAAAGTTCCTCCTCATCATCATCATCATCATCATCAACCTTTTTATCGTCCCACTGCTGGGCTCAGGTCTCCTCTCATACAGAGAAGGATTGAGCGTAATCACTGTTGGAGGTTGTATACCTACCTTGGCAACCAACACATGATGCGCTGTCTGTCGTCATGACAGAACTATAAAATAAATGGTGTGAAGCTGATACCATAGAATAAAGAGGGGAAGTAGGTTATCTGCGACCCAATCCGCGATTTAATTGCCTACTGTCTTAGGGTTGACGACTGTCCGCGCTTCGTCGGTTACGGTTGTCGCCCAAACCGCTAACAAATATATATAGACTAAGAGCTTATGTTTAAATTATTTGCTTAGTATTTAGTTTACATATACTAGTCAGTTTTTTTTTTGTAATTTTTATTTTTAGTTTTGTACACATAAAGAACCATATTTATTTTTATTTTTAATTAATACAAATATAAATAATACAAACATAACATCTATTGAATCACACATTTAATACAAAATTACAAATTAGCTACAGAAAAATACCTACTTTCTTCGGTTTCGTCTATTACGAAACGCGTTGTTATTAAACTTTAATGTGTAATATATCCGTATCCTTGTAAATAACTTTTAGAAATATAATTTGAAAAATATAAGTCTTTTATTTGTTCATAAATAGACATACCAACTTTGCAGTTTATGTGATCATTTTTTAAAAGCTAATGTGCCGAAAAGCCGTGACGCGCGAACCTCGTTCCGTGCTAGCCGCGACTAGCGCAGTCATAGGCACTCTAATATTGTGTTTAGGTGTGCGTGCGGCGACGCATAGATACTATGGCGCACACATACAAGCCGCGCGCGGTCCGTTTGTATGAAGATAACGTACTATTCTATGCTGATACGGTCTATAATTTAGTAAATAATATAAGTACTCGGGGAATGCGCTAATGCTGGATAAGTTAATTTTTTAACAGGTTATGGTTCCCATTCCGTACCTGAGTAAATATTATTAAAAGTGATCGTAAAAAATATTTCCTATAAAATACTGATTGTCACGTTGTTGACAGTGAAAAAACAATAGGTACTGTCAAAAAGTAAAAAAATGTGTGATGAAAATTCTGTTTCTGGTTCCTATTGCGGAATTAAAAAACTGCAAGGAGCGAATGATTTTACATCGTGGAAATTCGTTGTGAAAAACCTCCTCGAATCCAAAAACTTGTGGGATGTTGTGGAAACAGAAAATATCAGTGATTTACAAAAAGACAGTGATAGGAAGGCACGATCAACTATATGTCTGCTTATTGAGCCTACATGTTTTGCGCACGTGTACCAAGCAAAAACCGCACGCGAGGTATGGCAAAACTTGTGCAGAGCCTACGAGGATCAAGGCTGGGGCAGGCGAATTTTGCTGCAACGTAAACTATGGCAGTGTCGTTTGGAAAATTATTCAAGTATGGAAAAATACATCTGCGATATAGTACACCTGGCACAGCAGCTTAATGATATAGACGCAAAAGTATCAGACGATTGGCTTATTTCAATACTATTGGCTGGTTTAACGAGCGAATACAACCCGTTCGTGATGGCCATCGATAATAGTGGTAAAGAGGTAACACTAGAGCAAGTAAAGACCAAATTACTACAAGAAGGCAACAGACAAGCCGAAGTGTGTAATGGGGCTGGTGAGCAAGCTTTTACCACTCAAAACAGGAAGAGCAACAACAACACTGCTCGGAAACCAGCGACATACAAATGTTTCAAGTGTCACAAATTTGGACACAAAGCATCAGAATGCAATGGCATCAAGAAAACTGCGAATATTTGCATGGGTACTGCCGATACCGTAAATAAAAACGCCTGGTATGTTGATAGTGGCTGTTCTACCCATATGACGAATGATGCGAACAAACTAGTGCAATATAAGGCACAGAAAGGCGGCTGTAAGATAAAAGTTGCTAGTGGTGATGAGATATCAGTAGTTGGAAAGGGCAATGCAGCACCGATTGTGAGTAAAAATGAGAAACTCAAATTGAATAATGTCCTGCATGTTCCCGAATTGTCGATGAACCTAATCTCAGTGAGTGATCTCGTAAGAGACGAGTACAAAGTTGAGTTTGACAAGCATGGATGTTTGATTAAAGATAAAAATGACCGCAAAGTTGCCACTTGCAAAGAAGTTGGTGGAATTTTTAAACTGATTGAAAACAGCAATATTGTGTTTAATTTAACAACATCGAATGAAGTTTTGTCGAATTTATGGCACAGGAGACTAGCTCATCTAGGACAAAAGTACATGATCACCCTGAAAAACATGGTATCTGGAATAGAATTCAAAACTACGGACAAAATAGAGCCGTGTGTTCCATGTATAAATGGAAAGAGATGCAAAAGTCCATTCAAAAAACAAGGCACTCGAGCAAATGATTTATTGGAGATTGTGCACACAGATTTGTGCGGCCCAATGGAAGAGCCATCTTTTGCTGGTTCGCTGTATATGCTTTCATTTATTGATGATTTCTCGCGAAAGACGCACGTCTATTTCTTAAAAAACAAAAGTCAATGTCTCAACAAGTTCCGTGAGTATAAGGCGGAAGTAGAAAATGAGACTGGCAAGATGATCAAGTGCTTGAGATCGGATAATGGCAAAGAATTTTGCAACGATGCCTTCGACAAGCATTTGAAGTTAGCTGGTATAAAACATCAAAAGACAGTTCCATACACGCCGGAGCAGAATGGCGTGGCTGAAAGAGCGAATAGAACAATCATTGAGAAAGCGCGAACATTACTTTTTGAAGCCAATTTGGGCAAAAGATTTTGGGCAGAAGCAGTCGGAACAGTTGTATACTTAAAAAACCTAAGCCCAACGAAGGCTGTCACTGGAAAAGTACCACAGGAACTCTGGTCTGGTAAGAAAATAGATCTGAGTCATCTGAGAGTATTCGGATGTTTGGCATACGCTCTGAAACCAAAACAAAAGAGAAAGAAGCTAGACACAAAAACTGAAGCTCTGATATTTGTTGGCTACTGCGAGACCACGAAAGGTTTACAAACTGGTAGAACCAAAGACTGGAAAATTTTCAGTTGTGAGAGACGTCCAATTTTTAGAAAATGTTTTTCCTGGAGACGATATGAAAGTGACGATGAACTCAGTCGTTCCTATTTCAACAGAGGAGGAACGTGTTGAACCTGAGGTTGCATGTGAGGAAATTCACAGCGTTAGTGAAGGAAGCAATGAAGACGTTTTTGAAGAAACTATTGATGAAATAAGACAGGAAGCTCAAGAAGCAAGTACCAATCCTATATTACAATCTGAAAACAACGATTGTGAAAACCCGCCCAGATATAACTTACGTCCAAGGAATAATGTGGACTACAGATGCACATGTGCGAAAGCCGAAGCTGAAAGAAAAGCTATCGCAAATATTGATGGCGATCCAACGACAATGGATGAGGCAATGTCAAGGCCTGATCGTGAGCTATGGCAGAAGGCCATGAACGATGAACTTAACTCGTTGAAGGAGAACCAAACGTGGACGTTAGTTAATCTACCGCGCGATAAGAAGCCTATACAGAACAAATGGGTATTCAAAATCAAGCGAGATAGTGATGGTAACATATTGAAATACAAGGCGAGGTTGGTAGCTAAAGGATTTGCACAGGTACGTGGAATTGATTATAATGAAACCTATTCTCCCGTTGTGAGGCACTCTACGCTTCGCTTGTTATTCTCACTAGCTGCAGAATACGAGTGGACCATTGACCAGTGGGATGTTACCACTGCTTTCCTGTACGGAAAATTAAAGGAAGACATTTACATGCTTCAGCCAGAGGGCGCTATAGCCGAAGGTCAGGAAAACAAAGTTTGTAAACTACAACGGTCATTATATGGATTGAAGCAAGCCTCTAATGCTTGGTTTAGCGAATTAGATAAGGAGATGCTTAATTTAGGTTTTATACAATCAAAGATAGAGCCCTGTTTATATCAAAAGATAATAGGTCAAGATAGGATAGTGGTAGTTATCTATGTTGATGATATATTTGTATTATGTCCTCCAAAGCAGGATAAAGAGAAGCAAGCTTTGAAAAACGGGCTGCTCAAAAAGTTTAAAGTGAAAGACTTAGGCGAAGCTAGGCACGTACTAGGTATGAGGTTACGACGAGATAAGAGAACTATTTATCTCGATCAAGAACAGTATGTCCTGAATGTATTGAAGGAATTTAAAATGTCAGACTGCAAACCAGTCAATACCCCAATGGAGGTAGGCATAAAGCTAGAAAAAGCTGAGCCTGGTTGTAGGTTGCCGTACCAAAGTTTGATAGGATGTCTGAATTATCTGGCTCAAACTACTAGGCCTGATATAGCACATGCTGTCAGTTTACTGTCTCAATTCAATTCGTGCTATGATGAGACCCACTTCAATTGTGCTAAACGGGTGTTGCGATACATAAAGGGGACATCTGATTTTGCGCTTGTCTTCCGAAAATCCGGTAACTTAGAGATGCGCGGGTACGTTGACGCTGATTGGGGGGGATCATTCGATCGAAAGTCCTTCACAGGAATGCTTTTTACATTAGGCGATAATTTAATAGTATGGGAGAGTCGCAAGCAGCGATGTGTAGCATTATCTTCGACTGAGGCAGAATACATAGGACTCAGTCAGGCTGCTAAAGAAGCAATTTACTTGCGAGGTTTGTTGTCTAGTTTGACTAAAAATGCTTGCAACAAACCAACGATTATTTTTAACGATAATCAGTCAGCACATAAAATATCGCAAAATAAAATGAACCATAATAGAACAAAACATATAGATATTAGGTATCATTTTGTCCGCGAAGCCTTGATTAAGGAGGCGATTGATGTACAATACTTGTGTACTCAAGAGATGTTAGCAGACATGTTAACGAAGTCTCTGCCAGGCCCAAAACTTAAACAGATTGTACAAAAATTACCCATTAAGAGGGCGGGCAAGTACAGTTAGGTTTAGGATTTGTAATTTGAGTTTTATACCTATCTGTTGTAATGGTTATTTTTAATTTTGATATTGTTTTGTTTTGTTAATGTGACGCGTTGGATTTATTACTTCTATATGTAATCAAGTTAGCGTTTTTGGTTCTAATTTGTGTAACTCATCATGTAGTAGATTGAGGAGGCGTGTTGGAGGTTGTATACCTACCTTGGCAACCAACACATGATGCGCTGTCTGTCGTCATGACAGAACTATAAAATAAATGGTGTGAAGCTGATACGGTCTATAATTTAGTAAATAATATAAGTACTCGGGGAATGCGCTAATGCTGGATAAGTTAATTTTTTAACAATCACCACGTTTGCTCAATGCGGGTTGGCGATTTCAGACTTAGTCCAGGTTTCCTCAAGATGTTTTCCTTCACCTTCCGTCAATGGTGTACAAGACATACTTAGAAAGTACCTACATATAATTTTGGAAAAGTTACATTGGTACTTGCCTGACCTGGAATCGAACCCACGCACTCATATTTGAGAGGGTGACGTTTTCTAGGCCACCACGACTTCAATGTTGCTATAAAGTTCCTCAACAACCAACATTATGAATCTTTGTTTTTTGTTGCGAATAAGGTAGAAATCAAGTACATCTTGTAAAAGTTGTGCATTACAAGTCACAACTCTTAGCCCGCAGCGCATGAGAAGTAAGTTGACTACTTACTGCCACACAGTGCACTAAATTATTGCACGGAAACACATTTATAGCCTTAGAATTGTTTCTTTGTTATTAAAGCTGTTTTTCCTTTTACTAAACGAGGGAAGTCTGCCTTGATTTTTATTGTATTTCTCATGACCTAGTGGTATCCTTGTAGCAACTTACGAATGTATGTCGTATGTTCAAAGTCAATCAGGCCCTTTAATTTGGGAAAAGTAATATTTTTTTTTTATTATAATTTATTAGTAACACTTTAAAAACACACATAAGTACACAGGATCAAAAACGTCTGTACAGTCACTTTAAAAGGCGAACTGATGCCTCCTAAACTAGGACAAAAGCCTGTGTTTTAGAAGCCACGGTTCCTCAAGGTATGACACACAAATGTTATAAGGTGACGTGCAAGTACTTATATGAACACAAATACAGATAATGCAAATACAAAAAAAAATAAAAAAATACAAAAACAAATACGCCTTAAATAAAATACAGTATTGGATTGATACTTTAAGAGACAATAGTAATAAGATTCTCGGTTTCGTCGTTAACTTCTGCAACCAATCTGTAAGTTTCAGTTTAACGTCCCGTTTAGTCAGGGAGTAGATGGGTATTCATTTTTGAATTTTATTGTATACCCATCTACTACCGACCTAGTGGTATCCTTGTAGCAACTCACGAGTGTATGTCGAATGTTCAAAGTCAATCAGGCTCTTTACTTTGGGAAAAGTATTTCATCACCACACTCAAAATGTTGAAGGCAAACATCGTGAGGAAAGCGTTCAAATCAAATCATTTTATTTGTTAACACAGGTAAATATTTACAGATCTTACATAGAATAACGCATTATGTTATGCCAGTAGGCGTACAAAAATATAAAGTCCCTGTGGCTCATTATAACAAAATTTTAAGCACTAAGAATATACTTTTAGAAATCATGCACAATTATTACTTCTAATTAAAATGACAGACCCAGATGAGCGTTATGTCCTAGAATCATAAATTCGAAGACATGTTTCTCACACCCCCTACAGAGAGTAGTAGGAGTAGTTCAGTAGTAGGAACATTGTAAGCTGATTATACTCTAAGCCGCTTGGAGGTTTTTAGATTTAATCTCATTAATAAATTGCCAGTCTTATCCAGTGCTGTTAATGCTGATCCTAATCATCTCTATGACAATTTTTTTAATATATACTGTAAGCTATTTGATTCCACCTTTGTTCCCAAGACTATCTCTGTTAATAGTAACGCATCTTTCTCTGATTGGGCAACCATCGGTATTTATAAAAGTAGAACTCGGCTTTATGAACTGTATAATGAGAGAATTTATATTAACACTGTTGAATTCAATTTGTACGTTAGAAAATATTCAAAATTATTTAAACAAGTTTGTTATATGGCCAAGTCACGTTACTTGAGTTCAAAGATAAAAAACAGTGGCAATGTAATTAAAACGACTTGGAAAATTATTAATAGTGAAACGGGAAGGTCCAGTGATAGAAATACTGACTATAGCCTGTCTATTAATAACAACATAATTAAATCAGACTCGCAAGTCTCTGAGGCATTTGAAAATTTCTTTTCGGATATTCCTGTTTCAACTACTAAATCCCTAAACTCATCACCTTCTGTTGCCGAGTCTTTGCTTAAAGAAAATGTTAATGTTTGTGATTCGGAGTTTCATTTTGAATATGTTATCAGTAGAGATATAATTAAAATCTTTCACACTCTAAATGTAAAAAAGACTGCTGACCTATGGGGCCATTCGGTGGAAGTTGCTAAGTCTATTATTGATATTGTGGCACCCACTCTAGCTGATATCTTTATTGCTTGTATTGACTGTGGAGAGTTTCCTGATCTCATGAAAAATAGTAAAATAATACCTTTGTTTAAATCAGGTAGTACATCAGACCCCACAAATTATAGACCTATTTCTGTACTACCTACCTTTAGTAAAATTTTTGAGAAATTAATTTTAAACCAAATGCAAATTTTTTTTAATAAACATAAATTATTACATAGCAAACAGTTCGGTTTTACAAGGGGTCGTTCAACTACTGATGCCGGTGTTGAACTTCTAGGACATATTTATAATGCATGGGAGGATAAATGCGATGCCTTGGGCATCTTTTGTGATTTGTCTAAGGCATTCGATTGCGTTCTTCACGATACGTTAATCAGGAAACTCCGCCACTACGGGATCCGGAATTCTGCACTGGATCTTATTACATCTTACTTGAGTGGTAGGATTCAAAGCGTTGACGTTAATGGAACAAGATCTTCTGGGTCTTTGGTAACAATGGGAGTCCCACAGGGGTCAATTCTTGGTTCTTTTTTGTTTCTTATTTACATCAATGACCTGCCGTACCTAATAAAGGATAACCACGATATAGTGTTGTTTGCAGATGACACTTCACTTTTATTTAAACTGAAACGTCAGCAGCAGGTTACTGATGATGTAAATAGCGCGATCTCCAAAGTAGTCCATTGGTTTAATGTTAATAATTTACTCTTAAACGAGAAAAAAACCAAATGCATTAAGTTTACTCTACCTCACGTTAGGCAGGTGGAAACTAAAGTGTTGATAAAGGGCGAAGAATTGAAATCTGAAGACAGCACAGTATTCTTGGGTATAACTCTGGATGCTAAGCTTCAATGGGGTCCACATATAGAAAAATTGTCAAAAAAACTAAGTTCTGCTGCATACGCAGTTAGAACAATTCGTAATTTGACTGATGTTGAGACGGCCCGTTTAGTGTACTTTGGCTATTTCCATAGCGTAATGTCGTACGGCATTCTGTTGTGGGGAAATGCCGCCGATATTCAAACAATATTTGTTTTGCAGAAACGAGCTGTTCGTGCAATTTATAAATTAAGTCCGAGACACTCTCTCAGAGAAAAATTTAAAGAGATTAATGTACTGACCGTGCCGTCTCAATATATTTATGAAAATCTTTTGTATGCTCATAAAAATATAAAATTGTTTAAAAAATACAGTGATGTCCATAATATAAATACTAGGAACAGGCACAAATTTATTGTACCTACAACAAGGCTCAAGAAAATAGGTGGCTCCTTCAGATGCCAATGTATACATTTTTACAATGGACTTCCAGAGGTGGTTCAAGATCTGAGCCTGAATAAATTCAAATCCTTCATTAAACGTAAGTTGTGTCAGAAAGCATTTTATAGTGTGAAGGATTATATTGAGGACAAAAAGGCTTGGGCTTGAGCTGCGTCCGATTTCTATACACTGATTGTTCTCTGATTTTTCCTCTTGTAGTTTTAATATGTAACTGTTAATGTTACTAATTCAAAGCCTGTATTACACACTATGTAGCCAAGCATATTGTACGTTACGGAATTGTATCGCTGACAGAGGTGTTCGGCACTTGTACAGCTACACAGGAGCTAAACTTTCCACAGATTCGGGAACACTGTTGGAGCTGCTGAACCTTGGACAAAACTATCTTAGCATTGTGTAGATTCAATTTCTTAGTATTGTATAATTGCATGGCAAACGTGTGAGCACAATGTACGAATGTGCTGTAAGGCATTTTTTGTTGGGTTAGTCTTTTTTATTGACTTGATAGTGCTCTGGCTGTTGAGAGTATGTCATGCTCACTCAAATGTCTCGCTGATGGTGGCGTGTGTGTTGGGTCATTGGGTTCCCTTGAATATGGTTGAGCTGAATGATGCTGATCCATTCGTCATGTTCGTGAACGGACGCCGTCGGAGGGGACTGGTCATCTCTTAGCTGCCACGGCGTATTTTAATTTCTGAATTGATTTTTGTGTGTTTTCATAATGGACGCTCTCGGCGTACAATTTATTTCTGCATCGTTCTCACACGGTTGATTTCAACATGAATGATGTAATCAAATATTTGTAACAATAGCTTGAAACTTTAAAAGAGTGTCCATGGAGTTTCTTGCCCGTTCTTCTCCATAGGTACCTACTCTTTGGAATGGGCGACTAGCTTCATCTTATTGACTGACCGACCTTCTGACAATTCAAAAGTGCCTGTAACTGGTTTATTTGAAATAAATGCTTTGATTTTGATTTTTGATTTTAAGCATTTCAAGTTAAAACTTTATACTTGTACTTTTTAAACGTTTAGTGCTATGTAAGTAATTAAGCCCCAATATTTTTAACTATTTGTATGTTGTTGTTATAATTAAAATGAAAATATTAAAAAAGAATATAATTGTTTATGGATTTTCGACAAATGGGGGGGGGGGGTTATTGTCTTCATTGGTTTTTCTACCTCAGTCAGCTTAAATGATGTCGAGGCAGTTGGAGTAGTTTATGTGGCCTAAAAAGTCCCATGTTTATTCATTTTGATCGAATTGTCTTTAAGTTCAGAGTTGAGCCGCACAAATATTGAAAAGTACGTTCACTGACTGAATACGTCCACTCAATTTGTGTGACTCTTTTCTCAAAATACCGTTTCATGCCATCCTACATCGTTTTCGCATGATCGGACCAAAAGTATTTCTGGACTTTAAAAGAGACTACACCTACTTTATGTTTTAACTTCTCAGAATAGTCTGACGGGAAATGGCGACTTTACCGAGGTTTATAAATATGATTGACATCTAAAAATCTTTTTACCACTACAACTTTTATTTCCGTAAATGTTTGATATTTAGTGTATAAAGTAACGCCTTACTTTTTCATGTTACAAGTAAATTCATTTTCTCCCTATTTCTAATGTTCGAAAAGAACCAAGTACGTACAATATAGATACCTTAATTTAATCATGAACTGAGGATCAGGTAGGTACTTATACAAAAAAGATTTAGATTGCCAAATGTCAGCAAACGGAGAATTTCAGAGAATATGAATAAATAATTCCATCATTTCGTATCCAAAAATAAGAGCCAGGAAAAAGTACTGCCTTCTTATAAGAAATAACATTTTGAACATATTTAGGATTCCGTACCCTAGAGTAAAAACTACTACTCCACTGTCGGCTTTATGTCATGAAACATAAACAGAACTTGTTTTTTTTTAAATACTGTAATTAAATAATTTATTTTGTATAGATAATGGTAAAGAACTCTTCATGCGCGAGTCCGAATCGCCCTTAGCAAGTTTTTTTTACAAATATTGTTTTCTTAAATAAATGAAGTAACAGGTACAGGACTAAACACTTTTCTTTGGATGGGGAAATGATCATATAACTTCTCCCGCTCTGGGCGGAGCGGAAAAGCGTTTCAGATTTTCACTGATAAAACCCACACGTGTTTATTCATTTACCTGTGCCAGGAGCCACGGCATTACTGTCGTACACCCCGCGGCCCTGGCAAGCAGCGTTCCCAATAGACCCCATCACGATGTGCTTGCATCTCTTTGAGGCGCACGTGCAATGTAATTAGATGTGACGGAATTATTTAAGAGACAGTGAAACATACTAGTCGCTGCCAACTTGTACCAAAAGCTTAGATACTGTACTCTATTTAGCAATTTAGCGAGCGTGCTAACGTTTGACTATTGGTGAAAGCCGCAGAGAGTAAAACTCAGTTAATCAAAGCTAGTTTCAGTTTGTGGTAAAGTAACAGCCGTCGACATATGTCTGTAGTCGAATTCTATTGCGGTCAAACCTGACCTAGAACTGCTCTTCACGTCTAAGTTTAGACAGATACTGGGAGACGGAAATTGTTTTGGTAAACTTGCTGCAGTGCTACTAGTGAAAAAAGAGGGGAAGGGACAGGAACCGTCTCCCCTCCCAGGCCCTCTGAAAATATTTTTAATCAAGTTCTTAACAACACGAAAATTATTTCAGGATTTAAGTTTTTTTTTTTACATGTTATAAACTAGCGCTTGACCGCAATCCTGCCTGATGGTAAGCAGTGACGCAATCGTTGATGGTAAAGCGCACTAGTTTATTAAGAGCCTATTCACTCTAGCCTTGAAGACACTCAAATTAAAGATAGTTGGCAATTGAGAGCCTCTAGAATGGGTTGCTGATGTCGAGCTCTGTTCGCTCGTTCTACCAACCTCTGCTGGTCAGATGCTCGAGCTTTTCTGTTGTCAACAAAGTATATCCTATATAAGTATATAACTATATCAATAGTCAAAAGAGAATCTAATGTCTTCAAGACTGCGATATGAGATTTAGGTTAGTTTTAAACCAGACCGCGGGAAGATCGAGGTTATCCATTGTTTCGAGTTTATTTCGTTATGTTTCAATTTTAATATTTTCTTTTATCTTCAGAATTCATCACTCATCATCATAATCATTTCAGCAGAAAGACGTCCACTGCTGGATACAGGCCTCCCTAAGTATTTCCACGACGACCGGTCCTGCGCCTCCTGCGGTTTCCCGCGACCTTTACCAGGTAGTCGGTCCTCATTTTCGGGGGCCTACCCACCTATTCAGAATTCAATCAAATTAAATTAAAACATTCGGCTCTAACAAACTTATTGTTGAGTTGTAGTCCGTAAGGTCCAAGCCCAGTTAGGCACTTTACTTTGTGTATTTGATTTCATCACCACTACTCTCAACGGTGATCCAAAACAGTGTAAGAAAACCGGCATGTCCTAGAACCAAAAAATCGAAGACATGTGACATTTACCAACCCGTACTTACGCAAGTAACCAAGCATATTACAAACTCATCAGGACAGTCAGAATTGAACCCTGCGAATAGGGGAGTTATCATGAATCCAGCTGAAGGATCCGTAGGACAAGATACTGGAGGTACCAATCAACCAAGCTCTTGAACCTTGCCCGGAAAAATAACTCCTGCATTTACATAACCACCAAAAATACAGTCCACTAACAGCAATTTTGTATCTATATCCGCCATTAATGGTAGTTGTGGTATCGCGTCACCATTATTTCCGGGCCTGGGTCTCAGCTGTGAAAACATTATATTCCATAGGCAGAGAGAGTAAGCCATAACCATAAGTAAGCCATAATATTATTATCATAAAATATTACCTACTATTCATTATTAACAGACATTTATTTATTTAAAACACATTTACAACACACAAACTAATCCAAGGCGTTGCTTTAAATATATTAACGATGGCTGAGGATCTAGAATATTCACGAAAGTAATTCACGTTAGCATCAAAGCGCATAACACGTATTATACATTTTTATTGGCGAGGGTTTGCCCCCACGCGTTCATTCCGTCGACTTCTGAAGAATGCCCGATATTGAAAAAACCGTACATTTTGTTCTTGACCCAATACACTCAAGCAAGTCTCGATTTCATCAAATGCATCCGAGAAGAATTTAGAATTGGATGCATTCTGATTAAATTGACATGAAAACCATCTTGGAATCCTGATTCACTAGCGGAATATCTACTCGATTTCCTTCGCTTGATTGAACAGACTAGTTGCAATATAAAAGTCAGTGGGTAGATAAATTCGCATTGGTTTTATACCACGGACTGAATAAATCATTGTATTTTATACTACTTTATCAATTTTGACTGACTGTTTTATATGTATTTCATGAACGAACAGGTACCTAACGACGCTGTGAATTCCGCATTTCGTAACCAAGGAGAAAATTAGGACCCTAACAATAAGATTCCCTGTGTGTATTTCTCTCAAGAGCTGCAATAGCTGGACAACTGAAATTTTCAGTGATGACGAAATCTGTTACCGCTTTATAAAAAAAATGACCGGTTTTAAACTCCTGAATAACTACACCGATTAAAATTATAAAGGAAAAGTTGGGTGAGTCGTTTGTTCAGTCGAGGTTAGTTTGAAAAGTACTAATTGGACAAAGAAAAATATTTAATTAGCTACTGTATACCTAGCCTCGATTTTCACGATATTTCTAAAGGCATACTTACCTATAGCAGAAGATAGAACGGCTTGACCTGATTTGACGGGTAACTGATAAATAGTGATGACACTAATCTATCGATCTATCTATCATGACCTGGAAAGCTGAACTTTGGACCGCCGGCCATCGATTTAAGACAAAGTCTTTGTTCAGCGTTTAGTTTATAGAGACTGATGATGAAAATTAACTTATTACGTTCATAAACCACATCCATGAGTAGTTTTAGAAGAGTAAGTACAGAAAATCACACGCCGTGCTATGATTTCAGCCCTACTTTCAAAAGGTAACTAAGTGCAGCAATAAACGATGTCCCTTTTTTGTCACATTTGCGGACTGAACCTGCCAACGAATAAAACAAAGGCGAATTTACGTAAATTTTCAAGCAGTTCTTTTTTTGAGACCACGTCACAAATGCCATTCGTCACAAATTGATCACTATGCTACCTACTTATTTTAAACCGATATTTTTTGTAGAAGTGAGTAAATTTGGAGTCTTATTTATTTATTAAATATGGCACACCAACGACATATTTACAATGATAATAACAAAAAGCAATCACAAATCTTCAGTTCTGTGTAAATATGTCACTTATAGACATGCACAACATTCACATTAAGAGATTAACAACTCTTTAAATTATTAGAATGAAAAACATATGATTCATAATACCTATTTCAGATTACATTACAAATTTATGTAAAAAGAAAATAATAATAATACATTAGGTAAGTAGCATTGCAGTGACACAATACAACTTTAAAAATAATAGTAAGTATAAAATAATTCCTCATTTAGTAAACTGGTACATAATGTATGGACAACATAATCTTATATATAAAATTCTCGTGTCACAGTTTTCGTTCCCATACTCCTCCGAAACGGCTTGACCGATTCTCATGAAATTTTGTGAGCGTATTGAGTAGGTCTAAGAATCACCCAACATCCATTTTTCATCCCCTTAAATGTAAGGGGTAGTCCAACCCTATTTTTTTTTTTTAAACAATATTTTTAGTTTCTACTTTTTTATGATACAACATACAAAAATACATACAATCCTAATTTTTCACCCTTCTACGATCAACCCTTATTTTTTAATAGCTATTTTAGTAATTTAATCATTTTTTATCTCCGATCGAAAACTGATCAATCGTCATTTAATTAGTTTTATTCCCGAGGGAAATCTAAAAAACGCGATATAACCGAATTCCAAGCAGGCGAAGCCGCGGGCGGAAGGCTAGTATTTTTTTTTTATATGTATATTATAAACTACTGCTTGACCGCAATCCTGCCTGATGGTAAGCAGTGACGCAATCGTTGATGGTAAAGCGCACTAGTTTATTAAGAGTCTATTCACTCTAGTCTTAAAGAGACTCAAATTGTAGTCCAACGGAAACACTGCCGTTGGCAAATTGTTCCAGTCCCTCGATGTTCGCGGTATAAAGGAGGAGGCGAAACGCTTCGTCCGGATCGTAGTGGTGTTAACAACGTAAGGGTGGAAACCAGCCGTACGACGGGTCGTCCGATGGTGGAACGGAGATGGGGGAATTAAATCATGCAATTCCCTCGCACACTCCCCAAAATGCATCCTATAGAACACCGAAAGGCTGGCTACTCTACGTCTGTGCTCTAGGCTTTGGAGACCATCTCGAGTTAGATCAGGGTCACCAATCAGCCTCTTCGCACGCCTCTCCATCGAATCCAAAGTGGCCAGGTGACACTTAGCAGCACCAGCCCAAATGTGGCTGCAGTACTCCACACACGAACGGACCTGTGCTTTGTATAACATTAGAAGCTGCCCAGGTGTGAAGTACTGCCGGACCTTTGCGATAACGCCAAGTTTCCTGGCAGCCACCTTGGCCTTGGACTCAATGAACCGCCCAAAGTTAAGGTTCGAGGAAATCTCAACTCCCAAAAGCTGAAGGCGGTCGGAACACTCCAAGGACACATTTCGAAAAGCAGGAGCCAAGGTGAACGGGCTCCTTTTGGCGGTGAAAAGACACGCCTGTGTTTTGGCGGCATTGAATGCTACAAGATTGAAAAAATAATTAAATTATTATTAATATAATTAATTATTAATAATGAATAAATTTTTATTAATTAATTATTTATTAATTTAATTATTTTTTAATTATAGAATTGTCGCGACTTTGTCTATTCACCTTATGTTATCTATAGTTAAATAGGCACAAATTACAGTTTCATTCTTTGAGACTTTTATGATGCTGCAAATTGACGTCATGTCAATGTCAAATTTCTTAACAATCATTTCTTGTATCTGTGAATAACAATTTTTCTTTCAAGTAATTTTTCACCCACTCCACGGGTTTATTTGTAAACTGGATACCGTTCAGCTTCTTAGGACTTTTTCTTCTCGTTGTTTTTGTGTTCAACATTTACGTAAGCCGACTTGTACTCTACTTTAGATAAAATCTTTAAGTGCAGCTTTTTATTATTTAGTAGCATCTCTTATCAACTAGAAACTTGGTTATTTCGAAAATGCAAAATTATTAAAAACAACCATCTTATTTTAGACGTGTAGGTACATAAACTTCTATCGTGTAATAAATAGTACTCTGTGCTTTTATCCTAGTTGAAAGCATAATTTCTTTGACGATTTTTCTTTTAAAATTATGACAATAGTCACAATAAGGTTTTTGTGTATATTTGAATCAGAAGAAAGTCTCACAGATCACTTAGTCTTTAACAAATCAATGACGGCTGACTGATGTCTCTCTTCACCACCTCTGGATCATTGGTACAGAAAACCTAAAAGTCGCTTTTGAGGCTACAAAAGCGGACTTACGTGTGTGAAAGTTTTAATACGAATTAAAAGGACTAATTGATAAATAAAAAAAAATAACTAAAGAAGTGTATATCTAAACGATGCCCAAAACTGCTATTGAAATAGAATTGCTCTCTACTAAATCCAAAATCTAGAGTTGTTCGATAATTCTCGTTACCCAGTCCATCAACTATTTGTGTACCTACATAGTTCTATACAAGCACACACTTGTATTTCCATTCAATTAACCGATTCAATTTCAATAGTTAGTGTATGGATTGGGCACAGAAATGCAATACGTGGTCGTCAACTAAATCATTTGTAGATACAAATTTTGAATATAGTGGATTAATAAATCTCGGTGCACGAAACTTGTGTACAAAGTTCTATGCGAACACACACCTTTAGGTACGTCTATTAAACTAACCGATTTAGTTTCAAGTTTCGAGTGTTTCGGCTTAGCAGTACGGATAACTAAAATGTTTTTATATACAAATTTCGCTAACTGCTAACTGTTCTGTTAAACTAGTGCACCGTTTGTTGTGACATGGTGTTGAGACAAGGTAAAGGTCAAGTTGAAGCAACCCTAATTGTGACCTACTGAATTGGAATGTCGCTTTGTGTTCGTGAATTCCGGGGCAACCAATGACAGATACAGCTCATGCTCTCTCCAATAACCGTTCATTCAATTTTGGTTGCATGATAACTATAATAAATAGTGTAACGCTTGAATGTGGCAATTTATTTGAATGATTAACTATGAGGCTATGACATGATGGATGTATGGAATCCCGTACCATGAGTGTATTCTTTTTTTTTTGTTTTATATGGTTTCACTTAACTTTATTAACTTCCGTAAAACATAATCTTGTAAACAAACTTGGTTTTCGTAGATTTTCAAAAGAATCTAAATAAAATAATACACAGACGGCAATTACTGCTCTAAAAAAAATATAATGGTTTAAATAAAAAAAAATCTAGTGTTAAGTTACGTAGAAAAGGAAAAATATTACAAGTTTTACATGTCCGTTAAAAGATATGAATTGCATGTATATCGTTTGAAACGGAGAGTCTTGAAAAGGGAATAGGAAACATAAATATTTTTATTTCTAAATTCATTAAATTCCTTGTTCAACAATCAAATACCCGACGCATAATACCGTAAAAAAATATGATTATAATTTCAATCCTTACTAATATTATAAATGGGAAAGTGAGTTTGTTCCATTTTCACGCCGTAACTACTGAACCGATTGCTTTGAAATTTTGCAGACGTAAAGTTAGAAGTCCGGTTTAAATAATAGGGCTCCTTTTTATCCGGAAAAATTTCCCGAGGGAAAGCTAGTATTTAATTTTTTTATCTTGATGCAAGGGTATTGGTAATTCGGTATATCGATGCTAATGAAATACATATAACCACCTTACACCCAGATTAGTTTAGTGCTACCACTACACTATACAAACACAAACAACACGTACATACATAATAAAGTGTGTGTAACTGCCAGAATGCACATACAGTCTGTGCAATTGGGAGATGCAATCGATGCGAAATGCGATCCAACATTAATTTTACAATAACATAATTACATTTATATACTTACAGATTTTTTCTGTTTATAAAAGACATGTTTTTCTTTATAAGGCAGCGTACGAGAAATAGTTAATTTGAGTATAAGCTTTTAAGGGCTTGAATGCTTCTAGTGCTGTATTGTATCCTTCTTCGTTCACTTTATCCTTTGTTATTTTGCATTTTCTTTATAGTAAATCCCCTGAATACTTTGTGTGATAAATTTTACTCGCTCTGCAATAAGTCAGTAAAAGTAAACGAGGTTTTAAATGTAATAATATTGTATTTACATCAAGCTCTAAAAAATTAAGCTCATTAACTCAAGCCCGCAGGCTACCAAATAGCCTAATTGAACTGGACTATCTGGGTAATTTAAAACGTTCAAAATGTAGCTTCATCTCGGCGACAAAAATGTCAAGATCATGCCAAGAGAAAGTGGATAGGCAATTTTGACAGATTGAGACTGAGACTTTACCAGAATAGCCCCTCTGTTTTCGGGACTTCAAACCAGGTCTAAAATATGTTTTGCTTCGTATGAAACTATTCACAGTTAAAAATAAAATGTATTTTGATACTTACTTTAAATTTACTTTTGAGCAAATATTGAGAAGTTGTTAGTATTAAAAGCTTTTTTAACATTCCTTTAGTTTGAAAACATGTCACCTGGCTACTTTAGATTTAGTGGAGAGGCGTGCGAAGAGGCTGATTGGCGACTCAGATTTAACTGAAAACGGTCTCCAAAGCCTGGAGCATGGGCGTAGAGTAGCCAACCTTTCGATTTTCTATAGGGTGCATTTTTGGGTTCATTTTTAGGTGAGTGTGCGAGGGAATTGCATGATTTAATTCCCGCGTCTCCGTTCCACCATCGGACTACCCGTAGTATGGCGAGTTTCCACCCTTGCCTACGTTGTTAACACCACACCACTACGATCCGGATGAAGAGTTTCGCCTCCTCTTTTATACCACGTATATCGAGGGACTTAAACAATTTGCCAGCGGCGGTGTTTCCGTAGGACTACAATTTCAGTGTCTTCAAGGCTAGAGTGAATAGGCTCGCTTTACCATCAACGATTGCATCACTGCTTACCATCACGCGGGATTGCGATCAAGCATTAGTTTATAATTTATAAAAAAAAAAGTTTATTCAAACTAACTTAAAGTTTAGTTAAAAAAGTAAAAACTAAAACCCAACTACGACAAAAAACGACGCTGAAAAAGTATAAAACAAGATTTTCAGAATACTGAACCTAACAAAGTTGCTAATGTAGTTGCAAGTAAATGGATACAGTAGACTCTACCAAGATGCCTTCGTTGTAAATTGACAATAATGTCATACAATACTATTCTGAAGTATGTAATATTCACTATGTAGAGATAAATTTTCATGTTTGGAAAGGCGTAGTCACACGTCGTCAAGGTGATACGGTAGGTAGGTATATGTAACGTACATACAGTCAGTACATAAGTCACACGTTACATATACCTACCTACCGTATCACCTTGACGACGTGTGACTACGCCTTTCCAAACATGAAAATTTATCTCTACATAGTGAATATTACATACTTCAGAATAGTATTGTATGACATTATTGTCAATTTACAACGAAAGCATCTTGGTAGAGTCTACTGTGTCCATTTACTTGCAACTACATTAGCAACTTTGTTAGGTTCAGTATTCTGTAAATTTTGTTTTATACTTTTTCAGCGTCGTTTTTTGTCGTAGTTGGGTTTTAGTTTTTACTTTTTATTATTTGTACTATTTTGGTGTTAAAGTGTATTTGTGGCGCATAATATTACCAAAAGGTAAATTGATGAACTAAAAACTAGGTCCTTGACATATTACATCTACACGCACATATAACAACATAAGCCCGAAGGCATATAGTGCAGAGGACATTTTTGTGGGAGTTTTAGCCAGTTATCAAACTGTTTCCGCCTTCACCGCGTGGAGTTACTCCCAGCTTATGTCGTTTTCATTAGTGCATTACATATTCTATTAATGTTCACACTGCTCTACATGGCATAAAGCGATTCACAGTTCCCGTGATCCGGGCTTTACTCTTATCGCTCATATTTAACATCATTAAAGCATTCTTGTAATTATGTTCAGGCATAAAGTACTCGTGAAGCTCTTTCACGTCTAAACACGGTATATTTATTTTAATTTTATATTCACATAGAACTTTTTGTCCGCTAGAGGGCGCAATACTAAATTTGGTGACAAGCTTTATAGCTCATAACTAACAGAATATCAAGGCCTTTCTAATGGTACTACAGTGATCTTATTCTGATAAGGAATAAAGAAGCTATGAACGAAAAGATGTGAATTATATGCAACCAGCCCATGAATACAGGTAAAGTCACGAGCAAATGCTAGCAATATATATATATTCAAAATGTACAAGTAAAGCGCTTTGAAATGATACCAAACACGGCATATTTATCTTAACTTTATTTTTTTACTCTGTATGTTTTGTCCGCTAGAGGGGGCCACAGTAGATTTTGTGAAACCCTTTATAGCCTATAACTAGCGGACAATTAAGACGCTTCTAATGATATGCCATTTGTCGAATTCTGATAAGTAGTTTAGAAGTTACGAGGGAACAGATGAACATACATACATGCATACATACATACATACATACATACATACATACATACATACATACATACATACATACATACATACATACATACATAGCCTGTCAAAATCATAACCCTCCTTTTGCTTTGCCGTAGTCGGGTAAAAACAGCCGATCGATTCTCTAAGATTTGGAAAAGTTGGGTGAAGTCAGCTTAGATTGAACTGTCAATAGAGTCAATCCCTTAACACTATTTGGAGTGACAACTCACTACACATTTTACTAGTTTTCTTAAGTTTTCACGGTGAGTTCGTACCTACTACGAATATGCCGTCATGATACCAGTGCGAAAACAGGATGGTGCTCTCGGTTATGTATAGCTCCGTCTCTCTTTTACAATGAAAGCATAATGCTACCATTATGTTTGCGGATCAGACGTCATCGGGCTACCGATGACGTCTGATCATGATTAAGCCATCATAATACGGCACGTCCTGTCCTTTAATAATTAAAATTAAATTCTTTAAGTCATTTTTCATTTTGTAGGGTTCTGCAGATAGGCTTTAATTTGGAAAAAGATTTTTAATTTCAAGTTTTTAGTTGTTAATAGAATACAAAAAGAAACCATAATATTTGAAGAGCTCCCTCGATTCTGAGGACCCCAATATCCGGGCAGTTGCCATAGATATATCCTTAATATACATTTGACGAGCG
Organism: Sesamia nonagrioides; assembly: GCA_017933935.1. NCBI lineage: Eukaryota > Metazoa > Arthropoda > Insecta > Lepidoptera > Noctuidae > Sesamia > Sesamia nonagrioides. The sequence goes on along the minus strand of JADWQK010002002.1, from coordinate 149,749 downwards.
ACATATTAGTGGCACTTAATACCGAGAATCCACTGAGTGACCGATGCGTACGTGCCAAATACACTAATACTGAGCTTTACGCCTAATGAAAATCATGAACCTTTGTTAATATACGCTTCGGCTTTGCGAATTTAGTTTCCGTCGCGAATGAGGGCAAAGGAAGGAAGATAATTAATTTAGACTCCTCAATCGTAGATTGCAAAGTGCAAAGCTTGAATGTACAAACTGCACACTTAATATACCTATAACCCTCTATAGAACTAAAGCCTCCTTTCGGTAAGAGGAACTGAGCCATGGAATAAATAATGTCTTTTATCGGTTCTGTGAACTGAGCTGTAAGCGCGAGTTCGGCAGGTGTCACTTGTTATCCTGTTTATGTATGAACTCGTATGGTTGTGAAGAAGTCATACTATGCTTATACACATACGAACGACCCAGGCACGCCCCTTTGTCTCTTCTCCCGTTTTTTACACTTCTATATCTCTAACACAGTATAGTACATTCGAAATAGGCTGGTTTAGCTGGCTCTTTTGGGTTTCATCTAAATGAATGCAAAATCGAAAGCAGCGGAAAACATCAAGCGCGCTCGTCGCACTGCGCCCGCCCGTGTAGGTTGGATTAAAAAAGATCCAATTACTTTTGCAAACTTGTCAGGTTTAAAACTCTTTGGTACACCTAACCTCTATTGGTAAGGAATAACTGACGGGCCACTGATCTGTCAGATATATATGTAATTGAATCTATAAGTAAATAGCATCCTAATTGAGTAACACTCATCATCATCACAGCGTTAATCCCAGTCGCATCCGAAGCCTTTTCAGCTTTGGAGTCTGGGGTCCGCTTTACCACTCCAACTGCTGATATGGCTAAACTTCGACAATTGAGTAACACTATCAATCACAATTCATTTAGAAGGCTAATCCATTTCTTTATTATGTGCGAAAGAATATTTCAACAAATCTAAGAAGCCTAATATAAGAAGTTTGTAGGTAGGTATGTACCACAGAACAGATGTCTTTTACTGTTCTGTGGTATGTACCTACTAGAATAAATACCTAGTACAATTAGCTAATTGTTATTAGAGTAAATCATTTTTAAGATTTTATATGTTAATATTACAGCCAATTTGAAACTTCAATACAAGTAAATATTCATTTAATTACTAATTAACTGAAATTCAGGCCCATAGCTCTAGGTACATAGAACACTATTGAAGTCCATTACATGTTAATTAATAGTAATATTCACACAAACAGTCCGAAGCAAATGGATCGTGCTGTTTATTTGCACCAATAACTTCTAAAGTAGAATACGTAGTCTAACAAACAAACATCGCTAACTAATGAATAAACTAATTATGAATGGCGGCTGCGTTCCCTTCAGGCGTCACCAACTTGTAACTCTAATGAAAAACGCGGTCAATTATGTACTTACGGCCATTTGCCAATTGTCTCGGCCGTTTTCTATGCATGGACGCGTTCGAACTCACCCTTGATTGGCTTTTCATTCATTTTAAACGCCTGAAGAGAAATACAATTCGATTGCATCGTTAATTCGGTGAAGATGTTTATTAATTCAATGATTGAAGGCGTTTAATGGCGCCGATTGAATCGACCGAATGGAATCGACTCAACCTGAATTCAGGTTGAGTGCATCTTTTTGTTTCTATTCCATCTAAGACAGGTGTCAACAGCGTCTGACTTAAATTGACGTATTTTTAGTCGCAATGTTTTTAATCAACTGTTTATGGACTAGTTTTTATTTGACATGACTAAACTAATATTTAACTACTGCCCTTTTCCTAAAGAAATAAACAGGAAAAGACATTCATTTATTTCAAATAAACCAGTTACAGGCACTTTTGTAGACAAAGGAATTCGTGCTAATTTCAGTTACAATAGTGTTGAAACTCCAATAAATAAATTATATAACATATTTTGTTAGGTACGTAGAAATGTAATTGACTTCGAAAGCAATTTATAAAGAAAGACGTAGAAAGTCCGGTTCAAACTGTTTTTCTTTGAAAATTGGATTACGTAACTTTGTGCTTTTTACTACCTACTTAGAATAATTAGTCTCAAAGGGTTTTTCTTGTAAACACTTCGCCATATTATTACAGAAACAATGCTTCTACGTAATAATTTTTTCCGCTTTGCTCGCTACAAAAGAGAATGAAATATTATATTTAATTTAATATTTTTATATAACGGACAAACGAACATAGGAGTTCGAACAAAGGGTATAAAATTAAGTTAGCGTTGGAAAAATTAGTGTATGGAGTTCATACATGACGTCATAGGTAATTGCATTCCACTGCGAAGCGTCCGTCGCCCGGATCCGAGTTAACTTTCAATCAGAGTAATATGATTAGTGCATGGCACCTGCATAAAAAAAGCTGTTTGATAATTGACTGTTTTTTTTACGAAGATCTCTTTTTACATCGTTTTTCTTTAAAAGCATTAAACCTGTATTTAAACAGAATAACCAATTAACGTTCTCGTGAGAGAAGTGCGCCGTAATCACAACTACTCGATTCTATTCGATTGTTTTGCTTCAAGGATATGTCGATTTAATCATGATTATTCTTTACTGTCCTGAGAGCAGTGTTGACGAAAATAAACAGATAAAATAAAGGTCCATTCCAACTCGTTCACCTACAAAATGTAACTTGACGCAAATACATAACACTGCTGGTTTCTCTATTCAAACAGTAACAAAAATATAAACTGAATGTTTTCATCATGATCATATTACACCCGATATTTAATCCGTACTGAAAAACTATTTGAATTAGGTATAATTCGAATGGACAAATGCAAATATGTATTAAAAATAATTTTACTTTCTCTCTAAGAATGAAACGTTCTATCGATTTTTGTGCATTATTTAAATCGGCATAAACCTTTTTTTATCTGATGCATATGTCGTCAAAAACGAACGTCATTATATTTTCGATTTTTGTCGGCTTTGTTCATGACCGTTTTCAAAGAATGTTTACCTGTGTGTTCATACATGCCTACTTAATTTCTCAGATTGCATCGACGCGTTATCATAGAGATATATAGAAACCAGAAATACCACAGGAAAATTTACATTTTACATTTAATAGCCCAAGTATAGTCCCATAAGCGTCTCTAAGAATAGGCTATTTGACAGTATGATTTTTTTTTTGTGATTATTTGCTTTAATTGCATAAAATGAGGGTTCTTTATGTCATTTACATGAGATTTAATAAAAATAATAACAATTAATATATTCAAAAAACACAAAAATATGTTTGACTTTTTGTATCTCGCGCCACATATTGTGAAACGATCCGGATTGGCTAATGTCACGATGACGTCATACGCGCATCAGCACTTGTTGTTGTTCTATGTGTTCTCAGGTGTTTTGTTGGTGTATTTGTACAACCCGGTACAGCACACCACTTGTAAAACATTTTATTAGACAAATAACAACAAATAGCACATAAATACAAACACTACTGCGGAACCGAAAATCGTTTATATTCTTGTGACGTCTTACAAGGCTCGACGCCATATTGCTGAATAAAGCGTCTCGGCGGCTTATTTCAATTTTGAATTTTTATTGTCGTCCTCCGTGGCGCAGCGGTCAATACGCCTGCCTGCGACGTGGAGGTCCTGGGTTAGATCCCCGGCCAGGTCATAATGAAAAACGATCTTTTCCTGATTGGCCTGGGTCTTGGATGTTTATCTATATAATGTATCTATTATAAAATATAGTATCGTTGAGTTAGTATCCCATAACACAAGTCTCGAACTTACTTTGGGGCTAGCTCAATGTGTGTGATTTGTCCGTTTATATTTATTTATTTGCATGTTTCTTACGAAATACGTATTTAAAATATAAAAAAATTGCTTTCGGTGAACTTCTTAACCGCAACCGCAAATTATAAATCTGCCAAATTTATTTACTGAAGTAACCGCAATCTGTCATCGCGAATGCTTTGAACGCTACGGTTGAAGTTTGCAGTCCCCTTTGGAGTTACAAATAGTACGATACATATACGATATGAAGGCCTACATCAGATAGAGGCCCCGATTCCTTTGTTCACAAATTAAACTAATTTGAAGCTAAGTGCATCTTTTTCTTTCTATTTAATTAAGAAAAGGACAGAACATAAAATGTCAATTTAGACCTGTCAAATTAGTCCGCTCTCGAAGTAAATTGACGTATTTTTTGTCGCCATGTTTTTAATCGCGTCTAAACTGTCTATGGAATATCTTAATTTGACAGGATTAAATTAAAATGTTATCTTCTATTCTTTTCATAACGAAATAAAAAGGAAAATAAGCACTTAGCTTAAAATTAGTTTAGCTTGTGAACAAGAGAATCGGCGCCACGCCAGTGTGTACTTACCGTCAGTTGGCGTGGTTTGCTGGCTCGAGTTGATCCGTGGCCGCTCCTCCCCGGCCGCGATGTGCTTGGCGGTTCGCCGCGCCACTGGCCGCAAGTCTGCTTCCACATCGCTTGCCTCCTCCTCTTCATAGCTGTATTCCATTTCTGTAACACAATGTCGAGTTAATGCCAAATCCTCTATTTTGTCAGTTTGTGGTTCGACTTTTAAAAAAATCAAAACTTAAAAAAAGAAACTCGGTACTATTAAATTGTGTAGTTTTTAAGTCAAAATAAAATTGTTTTTTATTTCTAAATTACTTTTATTGTTGTATTTATATTCAATAACTAAAACTACATTATGAGTAAGGTAAAACTAAAATTAAAACATTGAAAACCATTTATTTGGTTTTAGTCCATTACAGCCACAGATTGACACACAAAGCGACTGATCTCCTTCGATATTGGCGCCGATTCCTGTCAAAAAACTAAACTTAAATTCAGTGCATCTTACTGTTTCTATCTGATTTAAGAGAATGGCTGAGGATAAAGATTAGTTTAGACCTGCCAAATTAGTCCGCGCCTGACGTAAATTGGCGTAGGCTTACTCGTCATGTTTTTAGTCACGTCTAAACTGCCTATGGGGTATCTTGATTTAACAGGTCTAAACTAATATTTTATCTTCTGTCCTTTTCATAGTTAAATAAAAAGTTAGTTTTTGTTTAGTTTAAGAACAGAATAGTCGGTGTCAGTAAGAAACCAGAAGTACCACAGGAAAAACATTTTGCACGCAAAGAAAACATAACATTGCATCACCTCGCTCAACTGCCGTCATCCTTCCTATTCCTAAGTTTTTTAAGTGGCTTTTAATAGGCTTAATAAACTAGTGCGCTTTATCATCAACGATTGCATCACTGCTTACCATCAGGCGGGATTGCAGTCAAGCACTAGTTTATAAATATTAAATAAAAAAAAAGTTATCTTACGGGTAAAGTTCAAAACCAATTCCTATCTATACTCAGAGTCAAAGTTTAACAAATTGTCCTACAGTTGCTTGGCGTTGTAGTTGAGGGTTAATAATTCATTGGCTATCGGAGTTACATTGAGTCCCAGTGGTGGGACGTGGTTTAGGTTGCCTGTGTTAGCCTGCATTACCTGTCGTGTCAAAGCTATCTTTGTATTACCAGAGATGATCTTGATACACATTTGCTGATTGATGAAGTGATTTATGATAAGAGCTGTTCCTATTATCACTTTGAATCATTTGCCTACCAATATAGTAATTAATTAATTTGGTGTTCATCAATTAGCAAATGCATTCATTATCATATTTATCATTGTAACATTTCTGAATAAAATTTTATTTGTTATTAATCAGTTCATCAGTCATGCCAGAAACTGGAGATTCAGAAAATTTTCGTTTGATTGGTTTTGTCGAATAGAGAAATCTCATGTTATAAAGGTAGCTCTTAAATGTAAAAATTCTATGATTATGTATTAGATATTATTCAAAACCATTGGAGCGCATAGCTGCTCCATTGGTTTTGAATAATAGCTGCATGATTAGAAACCTGTTTAATGATATTGAAGAAGCATACCACCATAAAAATAAATATAAAAATAGCTAGATCAAGGGCTTTGAAAGCGGTAAGTACTTCTAGACACGGCTCGTATTGTCAGGAGGTTCCTCTCTTTGGAGCCCTGACCACCGGTAGTTTGGCTCCTGTTCCTGACGCCGATGATATTTTTAAATGTTTTAATAGTTATTTTTATATTCAAAAAAATTAAAATATAATTTACTATGTGTAAACGGAATGAAATAATCGAATAATAAAATAATATTAACTGGCCATACAATATATCTATGTCGTTATGTTTAAACTGTGGTGAGACACACAAAAAGCAATATGTACCGAAGTGACCCGTGATAATACCGGTTACTCTTTCCCGCTCTCGTGGGCTGAAACTTTCCAAAGTCAACAAAATCTCGTTGCCTCAGCTCTTAACTTACAATGCAATGCCATTACTCGTTCCTAGGAATAACAATGGTTTCGAAATATAAAGAGCTTCCAACAATTTACAGAACCATAACCCAATCCTATTTATAAATTAAACAATTACATTCCATTTCAAATGAGACAGACCACATTTTTAAAATATCTCATTTTATTTTTTAATTAAATTCCCGTAATGACGAATACGACCAGCAAAATTCCCGAGAATATTCGACAGCGAGAAATAAAAATGATCGCTCAGCATCGCATAATGTCGTCGAGATACCCGTCTCTATAAAAATGTAAGATTTCCGCGCGACGGCAATATATGCACGAGAAAAGTATTTTCCAGTATTGTGCTCGATTTCTCGACAAAGTCTAGCGGTGTGTATGCAATTGTGTATGACATTTGCAGACATTCCAGCTCGATTGAATATTATTGAATAGAGTTTGTATCTTTGATATATCGGACTTTTATGTACTGTATTAATATCGTACGATTTTAAGTGTAAGTCTTATATTGTTTTTTTTTACTGATTTTTACAATACTTTACCTATACTCTATTTAGGTATTAATCAGTTATTTACTTTGGTTGGTGGTAGTATTTGTTCCGCAATATATTTCTGAATGCGAATAAATTTGCGTGTTTCCTTCACCCCGTGGCATCGCATCTCCTGCCCGCGCTATGAGATACGCTTTCGCTTAGCGACTAGCGTTCTTATTTTATTTTTTTCTTTTGACACGTTAGATCGTCGTCCTCCGTGGCGCAGCGGTCACCACGCCTGCCTGCGACGTGGAGGCCCCAGGTTCGATCCCCGGCCAGGTCATGGTGGAAAACAACCTTTCCTGATTGGCCTGGGTCTTGGATGTTTATCTGTCTATATATGTATATATTATAAATATAGTATCGTTGAGTTAGTATCCCATAACACAAATCTCGAACTTACTTTGGGGCTAGCTCAATCTGTGTAATTTGTCCGAATATATTTATTTATTTATATTTAGATTCCTAGTATTCAATGCCTATATTTGGGCTATTAAATGCATTAAGATTTTTCTTAGCCGAATGGTTTCCGATATTAGCCCGTCCATACAAACTCTTTATCTCTAACACATAAACAGCAAGATCCGGAACAGTTAGGTACATATAGACCATATTAATATTTGTTCCATGCGGGAATACCGGTAACACGCAGCACAACAATTGATCGTTCAACCAATGCGTCAATCGTGTCATCAAAACTTTTAGTAAGTATATACAATAACCTTATTTTGATTTATGCGAAACCTGAATATAATTTGTTCAGAATTAGCAACAGAATCGATTCCAATCATTTATATTTTTTCTCAAATACATACATTTAGAAATTGTTGTAGTGTGGTTACCCACACGGAATAGCATCTCTTCTGTTACCGAGCCCGCCACGCAGCTTACGATAGCGCACGCCCGCACAATAGCTGACGCCAGAGATCAATGCACCGCTCACCCGCCCGAGCGAAGCGTGCATCATATTTTTGTTGGGACAGCCAAGAAGGATAACAAGCTCATAACTTTGTGGTTTTTCATAACATCTTTTTGAAATTTTGTACATAGATTCTTTGCTTACAATACTGGATACGTGTTTCGGGTTTCGCATAATTAAAAAATAATGTTGTATAGATTTTACTGTATTTTTTTTTCATGCTGTACGCAGGTCAGTCAGACAGCCATAACCTCGTTGCGCTGTTTTGTTTTGTTCTCTTTGACGGGTTCACACCCCGGGAGTATCTCATTCGGTTTTTACGTTACTAATATCTGACTTATCAGGCTCATCATCTCAGCGTTTATCCCGGTCCCATCCGCGGCTTTCGCGTTGGAGCCCGGGGTACGCTTTCCTGCACATTCTCCTCCATTTCGCACGATCTTTAGCATCCTGTGGTAAGAGCTTGTTGGCACGCATGTCATCTCTTACAACGTCAAGCCAGCACTTCTTTGGTCTACCCCGCTTGTTCCGGCCCGGCGGAGGCGCCATGGCAAGACATTTGTTACCCACGTAACATGCCGGTTTGCGTAAGACGTGGCCATCTGATTTATCAGGCTGTATCTCATATAACGTGTCAGCTTGACTGTTGAAATTCTCAGAGATGACGTATTTTCGTTGCCGCTATAAATACTGAAATATTTTTTTTACTATTGTACGGAATTCTATTCACGCGACTCGCATATAGCCGTTTTTTGTTTTACTCTAGTCCCCACGTTTCATAAACTTAATCCTTGTTGCGTTTGTTATTTTCGCACGAAGCTAATCCGCTTGTGTCGAACGGATACAAACAGACACCTATTGTTTTACCAATAGCCAATATAATAGCCCGACGGATATTCCCGATAATCCAAGAGCAGATTTTTCAATCTCGAAAGAATTTTTATTCGTATAATAAAATTGATGTCATACAGATTTAGTATGGAAAATCCTTTAAAAAATTCATTTTTACTCCTCGGCTCATTTTTACTCTTTGGCTGTTATTGGATATTGGAATACCGTGGAGTCTGTAGTCTATGTTGATTTTTTTTTTTCATGGCCTTTGTTATCCGTTCATGTCAGGTAGTTATAAGCATCGATGTTCTTAAATCGGTGTATTTTACATAACGTGCTCAGCGTCTTTGCGTGGTTAATTTGTTTGGTTTCTTCAATATAATATTTACTTTGTGCGACCTGCGGTTTCACCCGTATAAATTTGAATTCCGTAAGGATGTCCGGATAAAATCTATGGGCCTTGCCCCAAAAACTTAAACACTCGTTCAACTTGCATCTAGTGTCAGCTTGTTACGCCAACGTCCATATAATAATGTCGAATTTAAAAGCACAGGCGAAGAGTAGCTAGCATGTAGATATTTTAGTTTTTTTTTGTTTTGGGTGGCAAATCATCAAATGACCTCTCAGCTGGAGAGGGCTGAGAGCTGGGGGAGCAGAAGGGCATGTCAGACTTTTACTGACTAAAACCCACCCGTGTTTCTTCGCTTGCCTGTACGCCAGGGCCATGGTTTCTTTTTTAACCAACCCGCAACCCTGACCCAGGAGGCATCGGTCTTCGTGGACCCCGTCACAATGTGCTGACATCTCTTTGAGACGCGGGCCAAACACACCGCTCCGTCGACTCGTGCCCGGTCCTTACCGGGCGGCGAGCTACCCACTGCTCGCCGTTCTATATCGCCTGTCGATGTTCTACAGGATGCGTTTTGGAGAGTGTGCTAGGGGATTGCATGACTTAATTTCCCATTTCCGTTCCATCTTCGGACGACACGTCATACGGCGGGTATCACGCTTACGTTGTTGACACCACTACGATCCGGACGAAGAGTTTCGCCTTGTCTTTTATACCGCTTACATCGAGGACTGGAACAATTTGCCAGCGGCGGTGTTTCCGTCTGACTACAATTTAAGTGTCTTCAAGGTTACAGTGGCTTTTAATAAAATAGCGCGCTTTACAATTAATAATTGCTTTACTGCTTACTATCAGGCGGGTTCAAGCATCAAGTAATAGTTTATAATTATAAAAAAAAAAATCGATAAACTCGGTTTTGTGGTAGTAAGGTATGTTTCAATTCTGGTTACCTATATACTATCTGTGCCAAATTTAATCCGTTCAAAAGTTTTTACGTGAAAGATTAGATAACAAAAATACTTCCATACATAGAAACTTTCACGTTTATAATGTTGTTAGAAGGATAAGGGCCAACTACCTAGAATGGGTTCAAAGGAAATTCACTGATGTAACGTAAAGCTTCGCTAATAGTTGTCGCACACTGTATCTAATAACACTCGGTGAAAGGCGCCAAGTTATGGACATGTGCTTACGTTATGGCATACTCAATGGACGTCTCGATTGTCCCCAGTCGGTCGCTGGGCACAGGTAATTTGTAACTCTCCCCAAAGGCGCATACGTTACACGGCGATTCCGCACGTGTCTCGATACCCGACTAATTGCGCCACAAATTGCGTATTGACCCGTATTTCTCGAATCTATAAGTCAGACTAATCATAAGTGTATATATCGAAATATCGAAAAAGCGTATTAAAGTTACGGAGTGGGGGCTAATTACGTCACGCCGTGGTATATTTTGTACCACGGCGCAGCGTGACGTTATCTGACATTTTAAATCAATATATCTTCCAAAGTATTTGAATAAAATAAAAAATAACTGTTCAATAATTTTTATAAATCTGTCTGATGGACATTAAATTATTTTTTAGGATACAACCCAATAGCCGGGTCTTACCACAAAAACTTAATCACTTTTTCAACGCTTGTTTAGTGTCAGTTTTACATCAAAGGGGTATAATAGTGTCGTGGTTTTACCCTAAATAACTGCTAAACACTACATATTTTGTGGTAGAAAGGATAGAATTAATGTTGTAATAACATCCTTCGAAAGGCTGGTATTACCAAAGACATTCTTTTTTTATTTAATCTAAGGATTCATATTTATTTTTAACTGTTACTGTTCTAATAAGGAAGCCTGTCAAAAATTCTATTTTGGGGTAGACTTACTTTATAGGTACTTGTTTGGTATAATTCGCCCTGACCACTAAAGTGCTCGTGTAGCTACAGCTACACAAATTTGCAACGCCAAAGTGCTTGTGTAGCTGTGGCTACACGGTTTTTGCGCATGCGCGCGGCCGCCGTTCCGCTCTATTATTGTCATCTCTGTTTGTCTACAGTCATTTGTAAATATCCATCTCGCTTCTCTATGAAATTGTCTACCATCTTAAGCCTAAACATTAACCCGCGCAGAGAAAAAAATTTTAAAAACGGCCGTTAAGAGAACGCGCTTTCAAATCGTGAGTGGGCGAGTACGAGTTACGCGGGCGATTTGGCTTTTGTTTATAAAATACGTGGAATATTTACGTGGTGTTTTGTTATTTACATGATAAGTTATCTATTAATACAAAGACAATAATATTTCAGGATGATACGCAAAAAAATTAGACTTTTTTGAACCAGATACGTTTGGTGGTACGTCTGGTACTTGCTTTGCTAAAAACGTAATCCTTTTTGTTTATTAAATGATTTCGGTTAGGTTTTTGTAAAATAAGCAAGAATATTAGTCTACACTTCTGTTGTATAACTTTAATTTTAGGACTTACTATGATATTTACGCATCTGTGACACGTCAAACTTTTTTTTTTTTTTTTTTATTTTTCTTTTCAAAATTAAATGGGTTTAAATAAATTATTTTGTATGGACGCGTTCAAAGTTTTATTTCTTATCCTAATCTATATAGTTTAAACAATTTAATTTAAAAAAAAAAACCATATGTCATCGCTTCGCTTTTCGAAATGTGATCGTTTGAACATTGAAGTGCGCAAAAACGCGTCATCTCTGTGTTTATCTTATCAGAAATCTGAACCGTAGTCGAATACTTATAAACAAAACACTTAATAAAATAGCTTCATTCATCCTCTACACAAAAACATAACACATGTTAGGGTTTCAATAGCAACTTGAGGCACAATGACTGTGTATTTGAAACCCGAGCGCCGCGCGGGGCCCTTTTTATGAGGGTCATAAATAACGGGCACTTTAAGCACACGAGGTGTGCAAAATGGGGCACGAAAGGCAACCCAGTGGCTGAGGTAAAAGTTAATGCGTCATTTATCTCACCAATAATAATAATTTTATTGCTACTTTTACGAACAACCGTGTTTAGGATACTAAACTGCTGAATTTTAAATGTATCTATAATATAAATGACAAATGACAATGGTATAATGTCTGGTGAAGCCGTACGGAGGACGGGTCTGAGCAGTTGTGTTGCGATGTGTGCCGGCGATGCGCCAAATGTTGTTGTATCGGGGGTTTAGTTGTGGAGGATCTCCCTCTGGCGCAGCATCGTAGGTCGTGTTGTTGGGTTTAACATTGCATCACCTCGCTCAACTGCCGTCTTCCTTTCGAATCACTCAGTTTTTTGAGTGAATAGTCTCTTAATAAACTAGCGCGCTTTACCATCAACGATTGCATCACTGCTTACCATCAGGAGAGATTGCGGTGAGGCACTACTTTATTATAAAAAAAAAATGCTTTGTAGAACAAAAGTAACGTATTTAGATTCCTACAAAGATATTTATAATATTAGTCAGTAATACATTAACCCATATTACAGTTGTATAGTATAAAACTCCAAACTAATGTATATAATTCATGGTATCCGTTATCCAATTCACTTTCACTCACAAGGCCAAGGGGAGGGGAGCGGTGGGTTTCAGGGGTGGCAAAACGACGAAAATCGATCACGATTCCCTAACACCGACTTTGCTTAGGAATTGGGAAACGAGACATTGTATGTTTAACCACGTTGCCGTCCTAAGGTCGAAATTCTCGTACTCGGGAGCTAAAATATGGCCGCGTAATGTCCTTATTCTTTTTATGAATAAAAAAGTAAACTATTTTTCTAAGCGACATGTTTTTTACCTGAAATATTTATCTCTGGTTATGTAAAAATCTGGTAAATTGATAGCTCTATATCAATTAATCGAACCGGAATAGTTGTTGATATTTATTTGATGTTTTTTGGCTTTTAGAACTTGTTGAGTGTTTTTTATTATATTGGATGAATTGGGACGCGAAATAGAGGGGTACGGGGGGGAGGGTGCTAGTAAAATTCACTGAGTGTAGTCCTTGGATTTTATAGCCATTAGAATACTAGTTACACTATTTATGTGTATCTGTTATAGAAGGCAGAGGGCGAATTACCGTCAAGTCTTTTTTTGAACCCAATTCTAGATGACGTCATTCATCACCATGACCGAGGTCAAGCGTGCCTAATAAGCTTCTTCTGTACTGACAGCGTTTACTGACAAATCAATGTTTGATAGAAAAATATCGGTAATTTTGAGGATATTATTACGGTTGGAAAAACATTGACTGAAGTTGTCATATTGGCAGGCATCCTCCTACCTATAGGCAATCAGCTCGTGACGAAAAACGATTTTATTTAATTTTGTAGGTACGTTTAATATTCATTGGGCATGTCTAACGCGTTTGCACAAAATAAGAATTGTTAACGCTTTTTGCACACCGCCAACAAAAAATATAAAAATATAGAATGAAGGTATCGAAACACCCTAGGAAAAAAAAAAACACTAACAAAATTTCTAATTATAGCCTTTTACAAAACCAACCCGCATTGAGCAAGCGTGGTGATTACGCTCAATCTTTCTCTGTATGAGAGGAGACCTGTGCCCAGCAGTGGGACGATAAAAAGGTTGATGAGGTTGATGAGGACAAAAATGCTTTACAATTTCTTAAAGGGATCGGGGAGTGATAGGGTGTATGTTGAACAAAATGTGTGTTTTATTTACTGTCTGTGGCACACTACCCTTGTGCTTACACCTTCTTCAATTTGACTCTTCAATCTTAACACAGACTTATAGGCACAGGGAGTTGAGTAACCTTGTAGTTATGCAAACAATCCTGGAACGGATCTTTTTCAGGGAAAATCTTTACCAATATGTTGGAACGAAACGAGTCAACAGCTTCAACTTGATAGGCACTTGTAGAAAATTTGTTTGCAAGAATCCACCTTAATGTAGGTGCTTGCTAACAAGTAAACTTAAATAAACGAAAACGCCGGAGAGTATCGCGGTTCGGCGGTAAGCCGATAAAATCGCAGCGAAAGAGCGATGTCCCCGCTATTTTCCACTCAACTCCCTACCAGATGTCTATGAATGCTCACAGCAAAATGCCCGCAAGTCGCAATAATTAAAAATGATAAAGAGAAAGAGAGACGATGAGAATTTTAAAATTACTTGATGACGTATGCAAATGCATACGTGTCAGTCTTCTTCTTCTTTTTTCAAGGTGAGATTTAACCTCAACTTATGATCAATGGCCTCTGTGGAATAGATGCTACAATTTTGCCAATAACACGTGTAACAAATTATAGAATTCTTGGACAATTTTATTTCACAATAATGGCAGATATCGCCAATGATAGTTGAAAAAGACGGCCGCATGAACCGTCTATGAGGGAGGTTTAAGGCAAAGTAATGATGTGGCCACTATGCTGCGATTATTCAATGTTCTTTATGAATTACTAGCTTTCCGCCCGCGGCTTCGCGCGCATGGAGTTCGGTTATATCGCGCTTTTAGATTTCCCTCGGGAACATCAATTTTTTCCAGGATAAAAGGTAGCCTATGTCCTTTCTCAGGGTATAAAGATTGTCTGTGCCAAATTTCATCAAAATCGGTTGAGAGGTTTGAGCGGGAAAGCGTAACAGACAGACAGACAGAGTTACTTTCGCATTTATAATATTAATATGGATTTACTGAATGCTCTTTTCACTACATAAATCACGCGCTTTTATTTAGTAAACGACACTATAAATAATTTTAAAAGGCCAATGAAAATGCGCGTGACACTCATCATAGCTTTCCCGTCTAAACCCCTGTCAACAAATCAAGTCAGTAAAAATTTTGCTTCTCCAATCCACTTTTGGACATTGGCAGATAGTCGACATCGGCTCTACTTGCCATAAATCAAAATACAATAGAATAAAATATTGTTACGAAAGGACCTTATGTCGATGGCATAAGGTTCAATATCGCGTGACAAGCAGTGTGTCACTTTTAAGTCCTATTTCTTCAGATCTAGACATTTTCTAGGTACAATAATAAAACGCATTGCTAGACTTAGGAAGGCCTATCGAATGGTACAGGTCTCAACAGTTTTGACAACAAAGTGTCGACATCGAAATTTCTGGAAACCCGTTTCCGGGAATTACCATAGGTACTTACATGGCCGGTGACCTCGAAGTTATGCAGTATTATTATTACGTCTAGAGGATTCCGGAATGTTCGATCAGCTGGCCTATATATAGGCGGCGCGACGCCGGCGCACAGTCAGTCTACACTCGACTAGCGATACGAAAACAGCGACAGTTAAGAAGCAATCTTAAAGAAGACCTACTGCGACAATTATAACGAGAACTGTAAGTACTACGTGAAGAAACATCTGTAGCGTTATTGTGTGTTTACAACACGGACTTCGTGGACGTAAGAGAAGACTTCGGTACGACATCAGCTACGTTCTACTTGTCATTGCCTACAATCGACTGTACCTTCGTTGCCAATAAACTTCGTAACCCTTAACCGGCGTTTAAGTACCCCTAGCCCGTAACAATTGGTGTCAGAAGCGGCATGCCGGTCACGCCAAGGGAAGACGAAAGAGTTCGCACGCGACGACAAGCAGCGATGGATTTGGCGCGTCAAGAGGAAGTACCGCTCAGTGTCCCCGCACCCGTAGAAGATGCGGCTGTCGTAACACCAACAAATGTGAGTGCGCCTAGTACCACCACTATTTCTGGAAGCAGTGGATGCGATTTATCGGCATTGCTGGCCCACTTAACGATGCAAATAAAAGGCATAGAGGCAAAAATAGATAAATCCCAGGCAGAAACCCAGGCAAAAATAGATAAATCCCAGGCAGAAACCCAGGCAAAAATAGATAAATCCCAGGCAGAAACCCAGGCAAAAATAGATAAATCCCAGGCAGAAACCCAGGCACAAATCATTAAAAGTGTAGCAGAATCCCAGGCAAAATCCCAGAAATTAGTATTGGAACTTAATGAAAAGTGGAAAGAAACAAAAGAAGAGGTCAACGAGCTTAAAATAAAAACAGCACAACAGGATACGCGCATAGACCAGCAAGATGCTCGTATAGACAAACATGATGCGCGTTTCGAGGCACTAGACAGCACCATCATGGAGTGTGAGAAAGAAATAAAATTCCTCCATGATAAGGTACAGAAAGGAGGCATCAAAGGGGTGATACCTAGTGCTTTGCCGACGTTCCAAGTGCCTCATTTTGACGGAACAACGTCATGGGTGGCCTTCCGCCTTCAATTCGAAAAGGTCGCAAAAGGCAACAACTGGGACGACGATCAAGCGGTAACCGCTCTTACGCTTGCTCTGCGTGGTGATGCAGTACAAATTCTCGAAAATATTTCCGGCGATTGCAATACCCTAGCCTGTCTGCTAGAAGCGTTGGAGTCTAGATACGGGGAGAAACACCTCGAACATGTCTACAGGGCTCAACTCCGCGACCGCACACAGAAGAGCAGTGAGGGTTTGCAACAATGGGCAACGGAAATAGAACGTGTTGTTCGGAGGGCGTATGCATCAACACCGGGATTAATTGATGCTACTACGGTGCAAGCTTTTACTGATGGAATCCGAGATGCAGAAGTCAGGGCTGCAGTTCGTCTGGGTCACCATCAGACTCTGAAGGCAGCCTTGACACACGCTCTGGAGGTGGAAGCAGTACGCCAAGACGGCCGACAACAGCACCGCATTCGAGAAGTGACCGCACAAATAAAAGCCCGACGAGGACCAACTTGCTATGAGTGTGGCAAAAAGGGGCACATTCGAATTGATTGTCCCAGGAAGGCCAAGGGAAGAAGAACTTCTTGGTCACGTGAGGAGGTCCCGGTGATGGCGTGGCGCAAGCGCGATGCGAAGGTCCAGCCCGAGCGCCCGTGCGAGCGAGTCGAGTGGCGTGAGCGGAGCGACCGGAGCGGGCACCGCGAGCGACCCGCTGAACGAGAGCGGGAACGCGTCAAGGACCTGGAGCGAGACCGAGACCGGGAACGCGAACGTCCCGGCAACCGAGAACACGAGCGCGAGCGGTCGCGCGGAAGGTCGTGGAGTGACGCAGACGCACGGCGGGACAAGGAAGTCGAGGACGAGGCGCGTAGGAAGAAGCGCCTCGAGAAAAAGGCAAGACAAAAGGACCGCCGTCGCCAGGTTACTTCAGGAAGTAAGGGCCGACATTGTGACAAACAGGAAAAGAAAGAGAACGTACGGATTATCCAGGTGAACGCTTTGGATAAAGGCTGGGATAATCAATCATTGGAAGATGCACAGAAGGAAGATAGTGACTTGAAGACAGTAATTGAATGGAAGGAACGTGCCCAAAGGCCCGCTTGGAGTGAAATATCAGCGCTTAGCCCAACAGTAAAAAGTTACTGGGCTCAATGGGACAGCCTGATAATTGATAATGGAGTTCTCAAGAGGAAATGGGAATCACCCAGTGGACAGGAGGTCACCTTACAGATAGTTGTTCCCGGTGATAAAGTCGCGTCAGTGCTACGACAGGTGCACGACGGAGTATCCGGAGGACATCTTGGAGTAAAGAAGACCCTGGAAAAGGTGAGAAAAAGATTCTATTGGGTGCATTGCCGCGAAGACGTAGAGGACTGGTGTAGAAAATGCGTAGCTTGCTCCTCAGTAAAGGGACCGCAAACGAGAGCCAGAGGTCGGCTGAAAGTGTACAATGTTGGTGCACCATGGGAAAGAGTTGCTGTCGATATAGCTGGGCCATTCCCTGTTACTGAAGAAGGGAATAGGTATATCATCGTCATGCAAGACTATTTCAGCAAATGGCCAGAAGCTTTTGCAGTACCTAACCAAGAAGCTCATACAGTCGCCAAAAAGCTAGTTCACGAGGTGTTCTGTCGATTTGGCATTCCTTTGGAGTTACACTCTGACCAGGGTAGAAACTTCGAGTCTTCACTATTTCGAGAGGTTTGCCAACTGCTCGGGATACACAAGACTCGTACAACACCATATCACCCACAGTCAGATGGAATGGTCGAAAGATTCAATCAGACGTTGGAGAATCATTTGGCCAAAGTAGTGGAAGAACACCAGAGGGATTGGGACCAATACATTCCGCTCTTCTTAATGTCATACCGCTCTGCAACACATGATAGCACAAATTGCACACCGGCGAAAGTCAACTTCGGCCGAGAAATTAGACTACCAATAGATGCACTAACCGGAACACCTCCCGATACTCCTATCCTAGCCGTCGACTATGTGGCCGACCTACGGCGTAAATTAGATGGAATACATGAGCTAGTGAGAGAGAATGGTCTGAAAACCAGTGAGAAGATGAAGATCCGATACGACCGCAAAGCTAACGTGCCCGGATTTGAAGAGGGAACTTTGGTATGGTTACATAATCCCATAAGGAGAAAAGGAAAGAGTCCGAAATTTCAAGCCAAATGGGAGGGTCCGTACACGATAGTAACCAGAATAAACGATGTCACCTACCGGATAAAGAAAGGACCTAGAGGGAAGCTGAAGATCGTACACGTAGACCGCCTAGCTCGCTATTATGGATCAAATCATGCTCGGGACGAGCATGACTAAGAAGGGGGCAATGTTACGAAAGGACCTTATGTCGATGGCATAAGGTTCAATATCGCGTGACAAGCAGTGTGTCACTTTTAAGTCCTATTTCTTCAGATCTAGACATTTTCTAGGTACAATAATAAAACGCATTGCTAGACTTAGGAAGGCCTATCGAATGGTACAGGTCTCAACAGTTTTGTCAACAAAGTGTCGACATCGAAATTTCTGGAAACCCGTTTCCGGGAATTACCATAGGTACTTACATGGCCGGTGACCTCGAAGTTATGCAGTATTATTATTACGTCTAGAGGATTCCGGAATGTTCGATCAGCTGGCCTATATATAGGCGGCGCGACGCCGGCGCACAGTCAGTCTACACTCGACTAGCGATACGAAAACAGCGACAGTTAAGAAGCAATCTTAAAGAAGACCTACTGCGACAATTATAACGAGAACTGTAAGTACTACGTGAAGAAACATCTGTAGCGTTATTGTGTGTTTACAACACGGACTTCGTGGACGTAAGAGAAGACTTCGGTACGACATCAGCTACGTTCTACTTGTCATTGCCTACAATCGACTGTACCTTCGTTGCCAATAAACTTCGTAACCCTTAACCGGCGTTTAAGTACCCCTAGCCCGTAACAATATCATTTAAATGAAGCTGAATACCAATTTGAAGGTTATCCTATTGTGTTTATTGCTGACACGTCTGATATGTATAATAAATGAAACAAAATTTAAATTGATAATTTCACTGTACTGCTTAGGTAACTTAGAAAATAGTTTGTGTAAATTAATCGCTGTATTTACTTAATGAATAAATAATATCTAGGCCCATAGAGTTCGAGTGCCCACTTGGTTTTTTGCTAAGCAGTTGGTGAACAGAGGGCTAACCTATAGTTTGGCCAAAGAATCAGTATCGCCATGCAGTGTGACAATGCTGTCAAATATGTGGGCACTGTTCCTATTGACTGCGGTGCGGAATATGTACATATTGTTAATAATATTTTAACTCTGATAGCTTTTACAATAAAATATAAGTTATTTGATTGCTGTTAAAGTCAAAATAGAAATAAAATAGGGAAGTTTCCCACCTAGATACGCTTTCTATCGAGAAATTCTAAATCATCTCAGCGATTTCTTGTCACTTCAGTTGTGATTCAATTCATTCAATGCATTGCGGACACTCTGTATTGTTGTTGAACTCTACTGAGTAAATATTTAAAGTCAACCATTTTGTGCTTCCTGTCTTCGAAGTTTTCTACTATTTACCACCTTTCTTTTTTATATCAAATAAACTATAGATAAATTAAAAAATTAACTACCTATTATTTATTTTTTTCTTTCTTGACAGACAAAGGCCTGTCAAATAAAAATAAGATTTTTGTTAAATCGTTTCTCATCGCCAGGTGAACTGGAAGTTTTCCTGACAGTTTTCACAGCTGCATATATATTATGAGAATCAAGATGCACTTGCTTTTAAAGGTGCAAAGACTTGCCAAACGTGGAGATTTAGGTATTATGTTTTGGTTTAACATTAATTTATTATATACTAGCTGTGCCCCGCGGTTTCACCCGCGTAAACTTCAAGCCGAATGAGCTCAGTTGATATAAAATAAGTGCCTGTTAAAATAATGGGTGCAATATGTAGTACATCCGCGTTTGCTCCCGTTACCGCAACATTTTTTGTTCGTGCTCTGCTCCTATTGGTCACGGCGGGGTGTTTTATAGCCTATGTCCTATCTCAGGCTCTAGACTATCTATGTTCCAAATTTCATTACAATCTGTTCAGTAGTTTTGGCGTGAAAGCCGGACAGACAGACAGAGATACTTTCGCATTTATAATATTAGTATGGATTACCTTCCAAAATATATTGCGGAGATAAGAACAATAATGCGGTCACACAACAACGAAATGCTACTTTCGTTTATTATTATCATCAACCTTTTTATCGTCCCACTACTGGGCACAGGCCTCTTCCGAGAAGAATTGAGCGTAATCGCCACGCTTGCTCAATGCGGGTTGGCGATTTCAGAGGTTTTCTCAAGACGTTTTCCTTCGCCTTGTAATCAATCATTGGTGTCTAAGATATACTAAGAAAGTACAAATATAACTTAGAAAAATCATTATACAGGTAAATAAATATATATCATCATAGAAGATATATTATGTGTATAACAATAAAGTAAATGAATTATAATTTAGCTTTTGGTGAACGTAATATACCTAATACAAAATTTATCTATATCAAGCGGTTCTAAAACACACGTTGCAGTTTGAGGTATTTGTAATTCGAGAATGTCGAATATTCGGCTTAGTGAGTACTATAAATGATCGAATCTGAATAGATGAAATCAGTTTTAGAACAACCAGACCAGATAGATAACATATTTGGGATGATATTGCTAGAGGGAGAGAATATAAACAATTTCTGGATTGTGTAAACGATGATGTGGCTGACTGCCGATATAACGGCTAATAGAGATGTATGATGTATGTACGCTGGGATTTTTATTATACTTTTAATTTTGAAAATAGAATAAAAGAGGTTTTAATCGGTAATTTTGAACAATATTTTTTAGATCATGCGGTCAGTTAACTTAGGTCCGTATTCCAGAAGGAAACTCAAGCATTGATCTCTGTTTAAACATTACTTAAAACTAGTTTCAACCAATCAAATGGCTTGAAGTAGAGCTTGACTTTTGAGTGACGTTCTGTAATACGGACCTAGTCTATTTGAGTCCCGCCCAGTCCACTGCTTTACATTTGAGTAGTCTCTTCCAGTTTGCGCTTATACGACTTGTCCTCCGCTTTCGCAACCATTCTGTTCCAGTCACTCTCCGGTCCATGATCAACATAATTTATGAATATCTCGCATCAAATATCTAAAAATATATGTATTTTTCAGACATTATATATTATATAGAGATAAATTTCATTTAAAAAAAAATGTTGGAAATGGAAAAATGATTATACATTTTGTGCTTTTTTTTTTTACAAAATATGTAACTCTTATTTTCTTGTTCGCTTTAGAATATGTATTTTTTTTATATAAAAACTTCATTTCTTTATATTAATTTTAACTTTAAATAACTATTAATTACTTACAATTGAGAAGTTCTTATAAAATCCGTTATGAATTATCTGTGTCGCCACCTCTTACATCAATATTAAACATCGACATCGATGGTTCATACTTCAAAATAAATTGTCAATGTCTTGCTGTGGTAAAAGGTTGATCTTTGCAAGTGCACGTAAAATATTATTTCTTCGTCAAATTTAGTGGAAAATTTCTCAAAGCTTATCTTATATGCTCCGCAGGATTTAAGTCGCTCGGCGACTGTTCAAGCAAATCCAAAACATAGTTCGGCCGCTCTGTATCGGAAGGAGCATATCGTGCATAAGTAGAAATTCCTGACCCATTTGGATTCTTTTTGGGACAATACCAGGCTCTACTTCCTACTCGTATATTTTTCTGCTATCATGCTGCCTTGGATCCAAACGAACTGGGTTCGTTCGCTAAGACGAACACCTTCCCACATCATGATAGTGGCGTCTTAGCATGAATGAACCTCCTGAGAGTGCCGTAGATGGTTAACATTCCCTGGAGTTCTCAAAAAGCGAGTTTGTTTTTAAATCTCTCCTGTCTCACACGATATCTACCCATGTGCCGCTAAGTCACATCCCCAGTACTGCGATAACGTGACCACAATCTTGATATCACGTTCTGGCTGGTTTGTAGAGCCTCAGCAACTAAGAGTTGAATAGCATTTTTTAATTCGGCCACAGCTCGTAACATTTCATCTCGACTGAAATGATGACATGATATGATTCTTAATGCGCACACAGTACGTTAAATTAAAACAGAAAAACAACTTAATTCCTTTTCGTTCATTATTATGAGTAAAATTATTTTATTTTTCCCTAACGTAACGAATAACTAACAATATTTATGCCACCATATTTCGTGTTTTATTTTATTATACTTTTCATGTTGAAAATAGAATAAAAGAGGTTTCAATCCGTATTTTTTTTATTGAAAATTTATAGTTTTTAAATTATAAATTCGTAAATAATTTAGGATTAAGGTATCCTTAGATACTCTTGATGTTAAGTAGGTACCTATAATTCTTGACTTTAGAAGCATGTGCTATCGCTCTGCAGACAATAATTCTCCCTTTCCTACTCCCATACTTCCCAGTCTACTACGACTGTGGAAATATCTGACGATATCTAGCTGATAATGCCTCTGATTAAAATCAGTTGAAGATTCTAAAGTACTCAAGATGAAAAGGATATTCAACATGAAATAATGCTCTTTACTGTACAGTTTGCTGAATAGTCAATTGAGTTACGTAGTGTGCCTTTGATATTATTATGTCAATATAGAGCTCATGATTATTGTTCTAAAGTTCTTTGTAGTTCCTAATGAACGTAACAACCCGCGCTAGGCTGGCGAGAAACCTGTGTGACTATGTGTTCAGTGGGGACATACAACATTATTTTTTGTTTATGCGAAATCCGAAACACGTGTCCAGTATTTTTAAGTAAAGAATCTATGTTCAAAATTTCAAAAATGTCATCAAATACCACAAAGTTATGAGCTTGATATTCTGTTGTCTGTATGTCATCAGTACAGCTGCGACGTGCCACCAGTGCGGCCACGCAATTGATTGAATAAAAAATTCACTTTATACCGGCTTGGCATACCTATTTCTTTAGGCTCCCACAGACAGACTCGACGCGACGGTGCGTGCGATTGTGGTATTAACATTAGAGTATTTTGAACAGACCACTTAGTAATGCAATCATTTAAATTAAATTAAGTAGTAAAAAAAACACACACACACACATCACAACATTCATGCCAATTATTTTCAGGTTTTCGTGAATTAATTAATAAAAATAATTTATTTCTAGTACCAAGAATTCACACAAACAGAAACATAAAAGGCACCATACAACACAAACACAAACAGACAAAAATAAATAACCAAAATATAACCTTAGATATCTTTTGATCGACTGCAAATTACAGTGAGGCCCGGCGCCCACTAGCGGCACGACACAGCAAAGGATTTTTATGCGAAAAATAGAAATATAACATAAAAGCATGACAATAAAATTGAAATTTTAATAATGATGCAAAAGGTGACGTGTTATCCTTAGGCATGCTTCTTGCATGCCTAAGGATAACACGTCACCGTTGCCGATGAAATGTCAATTTTATTGTCATAATAATGTGTAATATTTTCTATTCATCGCATAAAAATCCCTTGCCGGACCGTTCCACTAGTGGGCACCGGAACTCTAAACTACTCTTTGACTACGGAACCCTAAAAAATACAGTCTTAGCACCTTTAAATATATATAAAAAAATAAGAAATTGTTTTGTGGCTAAGAGATTATTTGACATCAATCAGCCTATAATGTTCCCTCTAATGGGACACAGGCTCGGTGAGAGCCGAAAGACTTGCCGGTATCCGCATGATGTTTACCTACACCATTTTGAGAGCAGTCTAAAGATTGTCTGTGCTAAATTTTAACAAAATCGGTTGAGAAATTTAAGCGGGAAAGCGTAACAGACAGACAGACAGACAGACAGACAGAGTTACTTTCGCATTTATAATATTAGTATGGATAGTACAATTTTATGTTTTTCCCATAGATTCAAAAAACTAAGTAAGCTCGTTCTCTGTCTAGTCATATGGCTTCCAATACAACCTCCGCCTTCTAACAAGTAACGAAAGTAATTTTACTGCTGTTGTCTGAATGAGGTATTCTCGACAGGCATCCAATACGAACTTCAATCTATATGCCTGCAGTTGAAGACCAGAATTTTACATATGGTGACTGGCAGTCTGACATCCACAGTCCAGTTACTGGGCGATGGCGACCCTTCAGAAAAACTGGCTTTCAGACTTTTGCGCGTAACGACTATTATCAATGTACGAACATGACAACATACAAATAAAATATAACAAAATTATTCTGCTACATGAAAAAACGACGGAAACTTATTTGTACATTTATTACTTTCTATAAGTAAATTTGTTCATTTTGAATCAATTACAACGGACTCAGCAATCTTGAAAAATCAAAATACAGTCATTTGTACAAACTAGGCTTTGAATCAACTCTTTTTAAACGTTAAAATTACATACGACAGTTCACCAGCAGAGCAATCAATTTATTCATTTCACCGTAAAAAAAATTGTGATGTGAATTTACAGTGAACTGTCAATAGTATCAGTCCATAAACAATAGTTACAAAAATAAAAAAAAATTGGAATGACTGCCCTCTCCACTCTCCACATAATCGCACTGCTGTACACTTAGTTCATTCCAACTAATAGATACTAATAGATTGACACTATTGATAACTTTTTACAGAACCGATCGTCTGAGCGCCTCTCCACAACACTTTCTGGTATAACTGGAAAGAGAAGAAACGCGAATATAATAAACGTCCTCGATATTTAAAAACTTTGCCCAGAGCTTGCGGGAAATTACATCGTGTTAAGCTATTAATCAATTAATAGGGGTACAATGCATTTCGGAATTTCCGTGTAAATGTGTTTCCATTTTGCAGTTAAATGCGGCTTGGTCGGTGGGGCCCTTTGTTTGAAATTAGTTCCGTTTTTCCTGCCAGAGACGTTACTAAATATGTAAAGTCTGTTGGTGCATAAAATATCAAAGCGATCCGATAGGTGTGTTTATTTATCTGAACTTATGTTTCAACAACCTTGTGAAAGATTTGGGATTCTAGACGCAAACGCAATTTTTATTTTTTGTAGTGTTACTTCAGGCTGGGGCGCCCACGCCAGAGTTTTTGTAACACCCATAATTGGACCGATTTTTCTTCCGATTCTTATGACCGATTTTAGTTTCGTAAAACGCTATTCCCTAGAGAGTGTATGCTGCCGAAAGTCAGTGAATAGTATGCGTTAATGCATACATTTCCTTTTTTATTTTGGTGTGGATGGGAAATCCACGCCAAAATAAAAAACCCGCACCCCTGATCCAGGAGGTATCGGTCTTCGTGGATCCCCTCACGATGGACTGAGATCACTTTCAGGCGCGTGAAACACAACGCACAACGACCCGGGCTTGGTTCTTACAGGGATGGCGAGCTGCCCACTGCTCGCCGCCCTCAAGCCCACGCCTACGGTAGCCGGGAGTTTAATGTTGTCTCCCAATCGGGACCTCTCAGCGGCGGCGGGGGTGGGTTAGAAGCGTGAGAGCGCTGAGATTCCCGCTTCCTCACGCGCTCTGCGTCCTCCATTGCCAGCATCGCTGCTTCACAGAAGGAGGTATTGCTTGCCATGCACTCTCGCTCCGGACCATGGCCTGGACCAGGGCCGGACCATTACCGCGCATCGGGCATCACCGCCACGAGGACACGGCGGTGCTCCACCCTAGCTGCGCAGACCTCTACCGTATGATCCACCGTGTCCTCAGGACGATCCCCACAGTGGTGACACCCTGGCGTTTCTTGCCGCCTTATCCGGAATAGGAACCTCCCGAAACAGCCGTGTCCGGTGAGGACCTGCGTCAGGCGGAAGCAAAGGGCGCCGTGGCGCATCTTTAGCCACTCTTCAAAGGGGTTACTTACTTCCGCTATTGTGGCGTGCCCAGCACTGGGTTGCGACAATCGTACTCTCTATGTCACCATGAGATCCCGCCGGAGATGCATACATTTCCTTACGTGCCAAGGTCAGATTATGTGAAAGTGAATATTTTTCCAACTGTACTGTATAAAGGATATTATGTGTTGATTTTTTTGTGATAGTGCATATCATTATTTATTGTATTGCTTTATAAGTCGTGAATTCGAATCCAATTGCCCCAAACAGCAGGATAATTGCGTAACATACTTTCAGTAGCAATTTGTTTCATTTTGACAGTTCAAAACGAGTTACATTGTATTATAATTCGTTGATGAGCAAACACATTTTTTGAACATATAGAGCCATAGGTTAGCAATATGCTTCAAATTTATTCCAATTGGCAGTAATAGTGTGTCACGTGATTAGGCGGATTACTGGCGTTTTAGGTCTTTTTTGCGTTACTTGTTCATTTTATGAAAACCGTATGAATTACACTAACAGACTACTATGTACTATATATGGAGGAAAACATCATGATGACACGATCCATTCGAAGACATATGGTAGGCATCTAGCGACTCGCACTGGTGGATTACGGCCTACTCCCTTTCACAGACGGGAATGCTGTGTCCCGACAGAACAGTTTAGCTAACAGCTGGTTATACAATATAATATGTAAAGAAAACCATGTCCGGTCCGTGAAGGTATTATTAGGTATCGATAACTTATTCTACTAATGCCTACAAAGACGGGCTTAACTTAAAAAAATCCCCCTACAAATATAAATGTTATTTCGCAAAAAGAGATAACTTAATACATCTGCGGTAAGAAATAAATGCGCGGGCGAAGGGGGATGGGCACCCGGTGCGGTACTTTTTAAAAATATTACCAATTTTTGGGGAAGTTGGAATTAATTCGTGGAAAAAAAAAAGATTATTTCAAAATTCATTAGTATTGTTACTATGATGATTCTGTAAATTTTCATATTATATTTGGTCATGTGTTAACCTAACCTTTATTATCCTACTGGGTCGGACTGGGGTTTCTTTACATACTGTATATTGTAAGTTAAAATTAGAAATACCTAGATACCTATTGCTAAAATGGTTTTACAATTTTTTCTCTGACAAAATTAACCGACTTCATGATCGAATCATCATCATCATCATCAATCTTTTTATCGTCCCACTGCTGGGCACAGGTCTCCTCTCATACAAAGAAGTATTGAGCGTAATCACCACGCTTGCTCAATGAGGGTTGGCGATTTCAGACTTAAAGTCCAGGTTTCCTCAAGATGTTTTCCTTCACCAAAATCAAAATCAAAAGTCATTTATTCAAATTAGGCTGAGAATCAGCACCTTTAGAACGTCAATATTACATAAGACAGTCCCCCAAAACGTCCACCCATCGAGACTTCCTAGTGCTTTCGCTGGGAAGAAGAAGTGGCGGAAGAAACTCCCCAGCAGCACAGCTGTGTGTGCATTAAAAAAAACACATGATTTTATACAATACTATTTATATTGACCTTGTAGGTAATCAATCATTTTTGTCCAAGATACACTTAGAAAGTACATATAACTTAGAAAAGTTACATTGGTACTTGCCTGACCTGGAATCGAATCTGCACACTCATACTTGAGAGGCTGGTGTTTTAACCACTAGGCCACCACGACCCTTGATCGAATCATATCTCTCAAAAACATTGGTAAAGAAGCACCTCCTTTTTTGAAGAAAATTAATGTGTTTTCGGAACCACGGACTCACTTAATTGTGTTTCTGCATCTTCATATTTTAAGCTCCATAAAACAGAGTTGTTTTTACCAAGTACTAAAATATAAAATGGATAATTTAAAATGCAACAACCCTCCTGTTTTCAACACGACTCCTCTAGAACATTTTGCTCTTACAGTTTATTTTAAATTTAAAACCTTTTAAAAGACGCCGCACCGTCGCGGCTTTTTAACGCTTGGTTGATTTCTAGACCGTTTATGCCAAGTCAGTAAATTCATACGCGATAATTTTCATTAAGTTCTCATAGATTTTTTTAAAATTAAGGCTTTCCGAATAAACTATCAGAAGTAATTATTTGATGGCTAAAGTCCAAAACGGGGTTAAATAATGCACAAATTGCTCTAGCTATACTTAGTTCATAATATAAGCGATACACCTCGAATCACTTTTTGCCACAGAAATCTTAATTGTCTTATTATTAAGGTTTGTATGGTTTTTGCATGATATAAATATAATGACCGATAGAGAATGCCTACTTTATATAGTTCTTGTTTCAATCTTTTTTAATGCAAAAAGTTTAAATAAATACATGGGTATATTAATAATAAATAATATACATAATAATAAATATATTAGTATAAAATATAATTATTATTAATAAATAAATAACCTGACGTTGACCTGCAAATTGCGAAAACGTTAAAAAGTTATAATTTAACCAGCTTAATATTATCAGATATCTGATATTATCAGAGAACATGAAACTAGGCCTGCTTTTCACTCATTTCATATGGTAAATAACACCCAAACAAAACTCTACCAACCCGTCTGGCCAGCGTGGTAGTAGTAGGCCATTACTTTCCATGACAGGCACAACAAATCGATGGCTCCCAGTTCCCGGCGGCCTTGATATCCCTGACCAAGGCGGCGGCCATGGTAACGTCAGGGCAGGGGGTGCTAGAAATCCCCGGGTTACGGCAGGCCGCAGGAAACCACAGTTGACGTTGACATTGACCAGGACCTCGATAGAGTAGTTGGAATCTTGCGCGAAGAAGGCGCCAATTTCAGCGGGATGAAACGACCTGGCAGAAGGTCTAAAATTTCTATGAAGGATTGACGTGAAAACCTTCCATCAACCTCATCAGTACTCAGGTCCCTCGATGAGAACATCTCAAAAGCGGTAAGGCGAGACCTCTAGAGCTTCAACACACGCTCCATAGAGGAAGCGATAGAGCTAAACCGGGGTCGAAAGTCTTCGTACAGAAGCTCAGGAGGAGCCATCTGACGAAGCTGACGACATCGAATGGGAGAGTAGTTACTTTGAAGCCGGAGGTACTTGCGGAAATTGAAATTTTCTATAGTCAGCTGTATACCACGCAAGCGCCTAAACCAGTTCCCCACACCGAAGATTCCAGAGCCACTCTCACACGGCACTACACCGAAAACCTCCCTGACATCAGCCTAGCCGAGGTCGTGGTGGCTCTAGGATAGCTTAAAAATGGGAAGGTCCCAGGAGAAGACGGGGTTACCCCGGAGCTCTTGAAAGCTGCAGGTACGCCTGTGCTAAAAGAGCTTCAGCATACATTTAATTCTGCAATTTTTTTCGGGGAGAACTCCCAAGGTATGGAACAAAAGCATAGTGGTGTTTTTCAAGAAAGGTGACCTATATGTTTACAAGCTGTTTTCAAGAGTGATCACGAACCGACTAGCGCGCAGACTCGACGAATTCCAGCCACTTGAGCATGCTGGGTTTCGAGCAGGATTTAGTACCATAGACCACATACACACAGTGAGGCAGATTAAACAGAAGACCGAAGAGTATAATCAGCCCCTATGTCTAGCATTTGTGGACTATGAGTAGGCCTTTGACTCCATCTAGACCGGGTCTGTTCTGGAGTCTTTGCAGCGATGCCAAGTCGATTGGTGATATATCCAAGTGAAGTCTTTACGATGCCGCCACAATATCCGTCCAAGTTGAGAACCAGCAGACTAAACATATCCCTCTTAAGCGAGGAGTGAGACAAGGGGACATTATTTCCTCCTAATTGTTCTCCAATGCCCTCGAGGATATGTTTAAGACGCTGGTTTGGCAGGGTCGGGGCATTAACATCAATCGCGAGTACATCTCACACTTGTGATTTGCGGACGATATCGTCATCATGACGGAAACGCAGCAAGAGCTGGAACAAATGCTGACCAACTTAGCTGAATCCTCCCAACGCATCGGTCTCCGGATGAACTTAGACAAGACCAAAATTATGTTCAATGAACGGGTCACTCCGAGACCGGTTGCCGTAAACGCAATGCCGCTCGAAGTTGTTTCAGAATATGTATACCTCGGGCAAACGTTGCAATTAGGGAAAAACAAGGAGGCAAATAGAAGGATCCAGCTGGGATGGGCGGCATTTGGTAAACTTTGTCGGGTATTTTCGTCGTCCATATCTCAATTTTAGAAGACTAAAGTCTTCAACCAGTGCGTCGTTCCCGTCACGACTTACGGAGACGAGACGTGGACACTAACGATCAGACTAGTCCATAATTTTAAAGCCAGCTCAGCGAGCTATGGAGCGGGTTATGTTGTTGCGTCTCTCTAAAGAACCGCATCAGAAATGAGGTGATCCGACAGAGGACCAAAGTCACCGACATAGCTGAGAGGATTAGCAAGCTGAAGTGGCAATAGGCTCCTCGAGATCCTCTGGGATGGGAGTCCTCGAGTGGAGACCGCGTCTCGGCAAACGTAGTGTAGGACGCCCTTGGGCGAGATGGAGCGACAACATCAAAAAGGTGGCTGGTAGTGGCTGGCGGAGAACTGCTCAGGATCGAGCTTGTTAGCGTGCCATGGAAGAGGCCTATGTCCAGCAGTGGACGAGTCACGTGAGGCTGATGATGATGATAATGATGATGATGATATGGTAAATATTTCACAACTGAAGTGGTACCTACGATTACAGAATTTCTTACCCGTATTGAGAAGGCGTGCACAATCTTTGCCCGCTTTTAAACAAGTTACTAAAACACTATCTTTCTTCTTAAAAACAATAGTTGTATGTCCTCTCCTCTTCATCATTCTTCATCATCATCATCGTTTCAGCCGAACGACGTCCACTGCTGGACATAGGCCTCCCCCAACTCCCCCAAGGATCTCCACGACGATCGGTCCTGCGCCTCCCGCATCCAGCGGTTTCCCGCGACCTTCACCAGGTCGTCGGTCCACCTTGTCAGGGGCCTACCCACGCTGCATCTTCCGGTGCGTGGTCTCCACTCGAGAACCCGTGGGCCCCATCGGGTATCCGTCCTACGGGCAATGTCAGCCCATAGTCCCAGCCCATAGTCACTTTAGTGTTGCAATTCTACGGGATATGTCGGTTACCTACTCTCGTTCTTCTGCGGATCTCCTCATTTCTGATTTGATCAAGCAGTGAAACCCCAAGCATAGCCCTCTCCTTCCTTTCTTGCTCTTGTTTCACGATTATTGTGGTATCATATGCGTAACAGAATGAATGCACTTTATGTACACGAATACGTAGTTTGGGTTATACATTTGTTTTTATTTGTTTTAAATGAGATTCTCATAAGATGTGAAGTTAACTACATAACTCAAGTATTCACTTCCCCCCGTGGTCACTCCCAGCGAACTAGTTCAATTAGCCCAGCGAACTAGTTCAATTAGCCGCTAAGTTAACAGCGTAACTATTAACCACGGATATCGACAGTGTCTATATATTTGGTTTTTGTGTGAATTTCCGTGGTGGAGAAATTACCAATTTTGCCAGTTGGCTGCTTCATATGTCATCATAATCAGCCGATAATGTACCCACTGGGTGAGAGGGCGTGGGCCATAATCTACCAAGCGGGCCCAGTGCACATCGGTTGATGTCACATGTCTTCGAAGTTTTGCCTACATGCTGGTGTCGTCACGATGTTTTCCTTCACCGTTTTTGAGAACAATGGTGATGAAATAATTTACACAAAGGAAAGCCTACGAGTCCTACGAGCTACAACTTGTAAATTGTGGCTAATATCACTAGGCCACCAGTGCTCTTTGCGACATATCTATTATACTAAATTGTATGAGTATCGGTCCACCTTGTTGGCAGCCTCCCTACGCTGTCGCACGTCTTCCAGTACGTGTCCGCCACTCCAGAACCTTACTGCCCCATCGGCCATCGGTTCTACGAGCAATGTGCCCTGCCCACTGCCACTTAAGTTTAGCGACTCGCAGAGCTATGTCGGTGACTTTGGTTCTTCTGCGGATCTCCTTATTTCTGATTCAATCACGCCCCCAACAAGGTGGACCGATGAGCTGGTGCAGGTCGCGGGAAGCCGATGGATGCGGGCAGCACAAGACCGCTCAGCGTGGAAAGCCTTGGGGGAGGCCTTTGTCCAGCATTGGACATCTATAGGCTGAAGAAGGAGAAGAAGTATGAGTATCTACATAATAAAATGTAATTACTAGCTGCGCCTGACGCTTTAACACGC
Organism: Sesamia nonagrioides; assembly: GCA_017933935.1. Taxonomy (NCBI): domain Eukaryota; kingdom Metazoa; phylum Arthropoda; class Insecta; order Lepidoptera; family Noctuidae; genus Sesamia; species Sesamia nonagrioides. Next base: position 117,400 of record JADWQK010002002.1, on the reverse strand, counting down.
ATAAGTTTCAGATAAAAACTATCAAAATATCCGGATAAAAACTATCCATATATTATCTCTGGTTATAAAAGCTAAATTTTATTCAAATTCTTCAATAGTTTAGCGTTAATGAATAACAAACATATATCCATACCCACAAATTTTCAATTTTATAATATACCTAAAGGACCAATATTATTTACACCCAATTTAATATCCAGACAATTCACTCTCCATTATAAGGCTGAGTGGAAGAGTACGTAACAGACGATAAGGCATTGAAGGGTTTATTTATTTTTGTTATGTATTTTATGATATACAGTAAAGAATATACATATTATTAAAAATACAATATTCGGCTCACGATTTGACGTCCTCAGCTTTGTCAACGATTAAACTGCTGCAGAGAAGACATAGTTAAGAAAAGTAAGACAGTTAAAATGGAGATGGGCAGAACATATGACAAGAGATAGCAGAATAAAGTGGACCAAAATCGTAACGGAGGCAACCACGTGATGGTAAAAGGAAAAAAGCAGGCAGGCAAAAGATGGATGGACGATATAAAAAAGTCGGAGAAGCTATCTGGTCAAGAAAAGCCAAAGACAGAGACGAGTGGAAAAAGCGGAAGAGGCCTATGTGTCACAGGACACGCTGATCACTGAACAGGATTATCGAAGTGTTAATTTGTAAATTAGGTTAAGTACTTAATGTTGTTTCAGCAAAGGCTTATATAATATAATAAACTGCTGCAGCGATCTCTTAACCAATTCTTTGGCACGTCCATAGAATATCTTTTAACAATATTATAATTATTATTTCATTCTGTTCGTATTTTTATATACTATATAAAAAATACGAACTTACTAAACTTGTTTATATTGTATTTCCTGCACCCTACAATTACTCATAATTTGAATCATTTCGAAGCATATTGATAATACATAACAAGTATGTTCGAAATATAAGTTTGTTACACAACGTAAACTACGCAATGGATGTTGTTGAACTCTCAAATGTAATCCATTGCTACTAATGGCGTGGTACTTACATAGGGATGTAGGGATAGAGAAAGCGACTTTGTCTTATAATATGTAGTGATGATGCATCGCGGCTCGGGATGACACGGGTAATATGCGATTTATCATCTATATCTATATAAAGTGTATTTCAACAAGAACTTTGTTTTTCAATAAGTTTGAAAGATTTATAATTTCTCTTGATTTATTTGGTTGCGGTTAAGAAGTTCACCAAAGATTTTTTAAATTTTAAATACGTATTTCGTAAGAAACATGCAAATAAAAATTCAAATAAGCCGCCGAATCGCTTTTTTCAGCACTATGGCGTCGCGCTTTGTAAGTGACGTCACAAACTTATAAACGATTTCCGGTTCTGCAGTATTTGTTCGTGTTTATCTGTTATTTGTCAGTCAGAAAACAAAAAACCACAAATCGCTCCAAATATCGTTAAAAATCTTCTAAAAACGTTAAACACCTGAGAACACATAGAACGACAACAAGTGTTTATGAGCGTATGACGTCATTGTGACATTAGCCAATCCAGATCGTTTCACAATATTTGGCGCGAGAAACAAATGCCAAACTTTTTGTGTTTTTGGATATATTAATTGTTATTATTTTCATCAAAACTCATGTAAATGACATAAAGAACCCTCATTTTATGCATTTAATGCATATAATCAGAAAAAATAGTCATACTGTCAAATAGCCTATTGGAACTACACAAAAAACGTGATACTTTTAACATTTAGTTTTTGGCGCTATTCGTAGTAGGTGCTTTGGCAATTGTTACAATGAATTCAATTTGGCTCAAAATCGCATTAAAATAATTAAATCAACTATGAAAGTGGTCGTTCTGCGCCAGCGTGGTCGTGGTCTGGAGACGTGAAGGGAATTTTTTTTCGAAGACGAGGCTGGATATTCGGTAACGGTCATCGGATCACACTATCGCGAGATGTTAAGCACCAAATTTTGGCCTGTTATTAATGAAATGGATATTACTGTAATGTGGTTTCGAAAGGACGGTGCCACATTTCACACAGCCAATAAAACTATCCAGTTATTAACTAATCAAATTTCCCGATCGCATAATTTCACGGAATTCAGCTGTTAATGGGCCAGCCAGATCGTGTGATTTAATACCATTGGAATATTTGTGTAGGGCTATGTTAAAGACTGAGTCTATACGGAGCCAATCAGATCGTGCAGCCTTAAATCTTAAAATCTGTGATGTCATTAACAGAAATAGACTGCTCGATTTTGCCAAGTGATGATAATATACTCTGCCACAAAAATTCAGGGTCGCTTATAAAGAGTATGATAGTTTGGTAAATACACAACACTAATCAGCGAAACTCTAGTATGTTACAGATGACTGACTTATGTAGGTATACATTAATGTAATATAAAAACATGTTTGTAAACTAAATAAATTTATTTGAATACTGAAAAAATAAATAGGAAACACTTTTAACTTTTGAGAATAAAAATAAACAACGCAGTTCATCTGCAAAAATAAATCTTTTGACATTTTAATAGCTTGTGTTTCCTCCACGAGCCCATCACTTCACATTCGATGTGGCATGCTGTAAACCAAATTTCTAATTGAGCCAGGGCACTTGCTGGCCTATAAAGCTTCATCAGCGTCACGAAATCGCCGCAGGAACGTGTCAGAACTACATTGTTGTGGTGAACTTCAAAGTTCACCACAACAATGGTTCGACCTGAACACTGTGAGATGTAGATTTCATAACATAGTGCTCACAATGAATCGGTCTTCTCATACAGTTATGCTCCTTGGCCTGCCATTCCCTTGTCTTCTTTATATTCATCATCTGTTGAAATCGCTGGAGTACTCTTTTAGACCGTGGATATACCTACAGTTCTAGCAGTACTCCTCTGACTCTTTCCTTCTTGTACCATGGTGACAATTCGTGTATATTCTTCAGGAGATAATGGCATGTTGATGTACATGATACTGTGACAAAAGCTGTTTGTAATGCCAGCTCGGTTTGAAACAAAAGCTAAAAGATTCTTTCATAAAAATTAGAATATTTTCAAAATTCAGAATTTTCTTTTTTTAAGCTAAAGCTTGTTCAAATAAAACCTTTTTTTAAATGAGCGCCACTTGTCTGCCTGTAACATATCATATTATATATGTATTTATGGATTTACTTATGTACATAAGTTTAGGAGAAAGTATGGGAGATGCCCGATTTTTCTAAGTGACCCGTTATTTTTTGGCCCAGTGTATTTATGTAATTTAATTAGGCCTAGTTTATTTCTGTTGAGACTGTTTGACTTCCTTTCACTTGTTCATTTAGAAACTAGTATTTGTCTGGCAATAAAACTAAAAACTTTATTACGTTACTTTAGCTTTTTATTTAATTGTTTCACAAACCGTGTTTAAACAACGCCGTCCCTTGAAAATATTTTAGTATCTATATTTTTTTTTTTATAAATTATAAAGTAGCGCTTGACCGCAATCCCGCCTGATGGTAATCAGTGACGCAATCGTTGATGGTAATGCGCACTAGATTATTAAGAGCCTATTCACTCTAGTCTTGAAGACACTCAAATTGTAGTCCGACGGAAACACCGCCGCTGGCAAATTGACCCAGTCCGCGATGTACGCGGTATAAAAGAGGAGACGAAATGCTTCGTCCGGATCGTAGTGGTGTTAACAACGTAAGGGTGGAAACTAGCCGTACGACGGGTCGATCGATGGTGGAACGGAGATGGAATTAAATCATGCAATTCCCTCGCACACTCCCCAAAATGCATCCTACAGAACACCAAAAGGCTGGCTACTCTACGCCATGCCTAGGCTATCTTTATAGGTATATATATACTAAAAATATTTATTTTATTTTAGATTTAGCTATATAGCTAAATCGACTAAACTAGAAAAATATAAACTGTTCCGTTTATGCTTAAAAAATAAAGTATTATCTAACTTAAAAATCTACCTGAAATCTACCTTAAAATCTACTCTGAGAATACCATGTTCTTTAAGAAAAATGGTAATATTTTTTAAATAACGGAGCTCTGAGGACTCTAACAATATATAAATATTGAAGAAGGTAAATAAAATATCATTCCAATAGAGTAAATATTTCTTGCTTTGCTTTAAATCGATTAAAACAAAATCCTGTTTCCAGCTTTTGTACAATCTGTTGTACGAATAAAAAGACTTTAAACCAATATCGATACAAAAGCATAGATTTTTCCGGAAACTCTACAATGTATCAACCCAATAACTGTCTGTTTCCTCGAGTTTCTTGTTGTATCCATTCGATTGTTCTCCTCGACATGGGAAAAAGTACGCAGTAAACCATTTAACGAAACTAGTATTTGTTTTTACTTCATATAGGCTATATCAAATAGGCGGTTCTCATGTCTATTGCTTTTTTTTACGTTTGTTACCAAAAAAATTTCAGGGGCCTCGTAGGTAAAATAATAACAGCCGCACGGTCCATTGATCGGGTTAAGCTACCTTGCCGCAGTTGATCTATGGATGGATGATAATCTTTATACCAGAAGCTTCTCTAAGCCTCGGACAGCAAGTTAAGTCGCTGTCTTTTGTAGATCTGAGAACGTCGTTAGTCAGAAGTTTGGAAGTCTGACCACTGGTCTTATCAAGGGGTATAGTTATTACCTAGTAACTGGATTGTGGAGGTTAGATAGCCAGCCGTTCCATAATGGTTTCAGCTGAATCTGGATAGACTGGACGCAGAAATCGCAGTCTCCATGTCGCCTTGAGATCCCACTGGAGCTTTATCCGCTATACCGCGATTTCTCGCAGGGTGGAGTTATGCCTTCTCTGGCCACTCCCCATCTGAGCGAGGGCTGTGGCCTCCAGATCCAATAGCGACAATCGGCCATGCGGTATCCACGGACTAGCCGAACGGCCACGACCCTCTGGGACGAAGTCAGGCGTCAGGCTTGTCGCCGCCTCGGGGACCTCAGGGGCCATTGGTACCCCATAAAGGGCCATGGATCGCACGACCGCTGAGTTGTGCCTCCCGAGATGGTACACCTTGTGTTGTCATCTGAAATTATGCTGAGATTATCTTTGTTTTATATTTTGTTTAAAGTTTAAAGGTGTATTCTTTTTTGTAATGCCAACAAACGCATTTTTTCTTTCTGTATCCCACAGGTATCCCACATTAACAGAGTTAAATACCGCAGCGTGAAAGTGTTTTAGACATATTCTTAATATATCCATTCGTGTAACATCTTGGATTTTCCTCTCAGGTGCAAGCAATTACGTTTCATACACTCGTTTCACGCACTGAAAGAGTTTATCATTATTTTATGGGAAAACGTAATCAGCGTCAAATAAATTTCTGCAGAACTGATACAAATATAAAAAAAAGATTTGATGTTTTTTGGGATAAAGCAAGACTGTGAGTGTATATTATTATTCTCGTTTAATATAACAAATACGTAAATTGTAAAAAATAAATCTATCGTATATCAAAATAAATAACAAACACATATACTATAATGTTATTTACACAAAGCTTCCTTTCGCAGAAAATAATAAACATCTGACTAATCAATATCCGGTTAGACTGGACGCTGACGCCAGCATATTTGGAAAAGGCCTGCGAAGCAAACGATGTATTTCGTTTGCTTTAATTCCTATAAGACCACAATGAAATATGAGCATTTCACAAGAAATAACGCATTGAAATAACACAACTCCGTCGTCACCTGCCGTCCCGTCCGTCGTCCTGGACACCGTCAGAGGGACTGGTCATCTCTTAGCTGCCACGGCGTATTTAATTTCTGAATTGATTTTTGTGTGTTTTCCATAATGGACGGAGTTCCCTCTGCTGTCTCCCGGCCCTCATTGCTTCCGAATTTTACTAAATTGTAGTGCGTTAAAACACTTAATGAAAAAGCTCACAAATGCCTAGGCGACCTATGATTTTTAAATTTCTCCTAGATTTCCTAGGCTTCCATCATCAGACCCTAATTTCCTTAACATAGACTACCTTGAAGATATCATTTTTCTAATAAAAAAAACGTGTGGCAATCAGGGGACTACCGCGGTAAAGCTATTGCATAGCATTTTTTATCAACTTACGCATTATAATATTATTTATATTTTATACTAGCGGCCGCCAGCGACTTCTTCGCGCGTAGAGTTGATTATGCTCTGCTCGTATTAGTCGCAGCGTGATGTTATATAGCCAAAAGCCTTTCTGGATTAATGGGCTATCCGACGCAAAAGATTTTTTAAATCGGGCCGAAGTTCCTGAAATTAGCGCGTTCGAATAAACAAAACAAACTCTTCAGCTTTATATATTAGTATAGATGTTCGAAGTACCAAATTTTGTGGAAAAACGCATAGTACTATACACTGAATGCGCTCACGCGCAGCTGCAGGTCTGCATGATATGGGATAAGAAACGCAATCCTGCACGTGGCTGCGGGAGTAAATCGCAAAGGTGTGCCGCCGAGTTCGCAGTATGTAGTTAGTAGGAATTCTTTTATTAGTTATTTATGACGTAGTATTTTTTATTTTGCCAATTAACGTATACATTTGTATAAGTATGTGTTTTCTTTTTGTAGTTTATTTATTTTTATCAGTGACGTCATCGAAAGAGTGCAAAAACTGTGGTGATTTAGCGACTAAACTATATTTGATGTTTTGTTTTGACTTTTGATAAAGAAATAGAAGCTATGCCATAGCTTATAATTGACGTCATTTTCGTAATCAGCACCCGAAAACACCTTCCACGACACCCCTGTCAAAATATCATAAAATTGGTGTCGGCCATCTTGGATTTCAAAAATGACGTGATTTTAGTAATCTGCACTCCTGAAAACTTATCAGGACACCCATGTCGATATCCCAAAATTCATCGAAATCCCAAATTTTACGCGAAGTTAAAACATTAAAAAAATTAAACATATATAATTGGGCAACCTCCTCCTTTTGAAATCGGTTAAAAAACGAACACCAAAATAAGCATCAATAACAAAGACACTCTATGATAGTATTACCTAATCTCTATGCGACATGCGGTGCGTGAGCGAGCAAGCAGATGCTTTCTCGCTCACGCGCCGCCCGCTTAAAGCGGACCGCGCGTTGATGAACGACACGGGTTCCACGATCGACATCATCAACCTTTTATCGTCCCACTGCACTGGGCTGGGTTTCCTCTCATATAGAGAAGGATTGAGCGTAATCACCACGCTTGCTCAATGCGGGCTGGCGATTTCAGACAAAAAGTCAGGTTTCTCAAGATGTTTCCTTTCACCTTCAGTCATTGGTGTCCAAGATATACTTATAAAGTACATATAACTTTTAAAAGTTACATTGGCACTTGCCTGACCTGGAATTGAACCCGCACACTCATACTTGAGAGGCTGGTGTTTTAACCACTGCCACCACGACGCGCGATTTGCGTATTAATAGGATACTATTATCCGCTGTGAACTGTATAGTTGCGCTCGGTAACCACACTAACATTTTTAAATAAATTTGGGAAAAAAAATAACATGGTGTAAAAATGTTTGAAATCGATTCAGTTGCTTATTCTGAACAAACTATATTCAGGTTTCGTGTAAAGAAAAAATAACGTATACAATGTATTCCTACAATTAATTTAATCTATACAATGTATTCGTACAACTTTATGGGCTACGTAGGTTTCCATGAATGGCGAAAAATACATTCAACTTGGATAAACAAGAAGGATAAGCAAAGCAGATTATATTATAATTATTCCTCCGGATTTCCTGGTTTTATTTATGTAATTCGAGGTGACCATTCATTTATAGAATTCGCAAAATCTCAGGAATATTATCGGCTCTTTGTATTGCTTATGAGTGTGTGCTTTAGTAGGAACTCTACAGAAACAACGTTACGTCGGTTAATAAATTTTATATGCTGAAAAAATTTTCCAACACTCCTATAGAAAATGCGATTTCAGTTTTCCCGATTTTGCAACTATTTTTTCTTTCAATTTAATCCAATACAGACAAGTATGAATATTAAAGAATTAAAATTAGAAACACTAGTCCCGGGTGGATCGGTGTTTCTAATTTTAATTTTTCTGAAATAATGCTTACCATAAAACAGAATTTCATTTCAACAAGCCTCTGGCGCGGGTTTAATACTTAGGCTCAGTATAAATGAACAGTATGGAAATTAGGGTTTAGAATTTTGTTAAAGTAGCCCGTTGGGCGTTAGGGTTGTCAATGCTAAAATCTGTAAAAGTGATAAATGATTCATTGTAAAAAAAAAATATGCTTATTTTTTTTCATTTATAGTACACACAATAAAATACATCAAAAGTCAATATTAAGATCTAAGTACAAAATAATGTGCTTATTTTATGGTAAGAGTCTAGTATTTTAAAGTCAAACCGTAAATCAAGATGGTGGTCCAAAAATATGTATTGTTACTGTGACATAAGCAAGTATACGATAAGGGCAGTGCTTATTGGGCCTCGGATGTGGCCGCGTTGGTGGAGGGCTGGGACCTCTTGGATCGGAGTTATACAGCATGAGAGACGTTATACCTTGTTTCTGAAACATGGGATGCCTTTGGTGTTACTTTATATGTGGCGATAAAATGCATGGAGTAATTCTCTCTATTATTCGTTTAATTCCACTTACTTTGAGTATATGGCCGAACTTATATTATTCCATATTAACACTACGGCCGTGTTGTATATATTAATCATGAGTCGCTTTTCGTGTCTATCGCTTTAACGCGATGCTCAACAAAACTTCTCAACGGAATTTGATGCGGTTTTTAAACAATCAATCATTAATTAGTAACCTAATGCAAAATAAGTTATTCTGTATTCAGTGGAATGTATTTGGCTCTGTTTGGTAATAAACAATTATTATTATTATTTTACAGCCTCTTCCTTGAATTTCGCTACGCGTTACCTAGCCACATATTTTCATTGGAAGCTAATCAACTGAAGCCTATATCAGAACTCACGCACACAAAGACTCGCAGTCTACATATACCGTTATGAAAACTCACCTCCGTGGGTTCACAACATTGAACTGATGATCTAGGACCTAGTATACCCCTAGCCAATAGTGTCAGAATGGTCGCTCAGTGATCTCATAATCAGTTTCTGACAAATTTCTAATCTACTGAAAAATGGCGTAATTATGACTTCCCAGTAGTCAAACAGTTATACACCATTCCACTTTAATAAATGTTCCAATTGAGTACTAATTTTTAGAAAATAATTTAAACTAACGGGTTTATAATAATAGCAATACGGTAAGGTCATTCTATCACCATTCCATTACGAGACGAATGACGATAATTAATTTATTTATAAAAAAAAAATTATTCAAGTGGGCTACATATATATACAAACTTATAAAACCAAATAAATACAAATTACTAAATAAAGCTATTACCCTAAATAAAACTATTAATTGATCATTATGAACTTAGCAGATTACGAACTTTTAGTACAATGACAATATAAACGTGTTGGAATGACAAAGGAGATGTTTCAGAAATGTATGGCGCCTGGGCCAGCACTTGTACACTTAATGCTAGGTATAGTTACGCTATGGTTAACTGTTTTTAGGCCGTACTCAAAAGGAAAAACGGAACCCTTATAGGATCACTTTGTTGTCCGTCTGTCTGTCTGTCTGTCTGTCAAGACCCTTTATCTCAAAAACGCGTAGACGTATCAAGCTGAAATTCACATGAAATACTCAGGTCTATTGTCCTTTAAGCTGTGAAAATATCAAACTTCTAAGCCAAGTCAATCAAAAGATACAGCCGATTATGTCGATATTTACGACGAACGATTGCATCACTGCTTACCATCAGGCAGGATTGCGGTCAAGCGCTGGTTTATAATATGTAAAAAATTAAAAAAAATATATTCAACAAATTTTCGACACTCAAAGGAATCAAAACCTACAGGATACTTCCCGTAAACTCAGAATCTTGAAATTTGGCATGAAGGATTCCCATGTAATGCAAATATAGGAAAAATTGCGAAAATCACATTTTTTAGTTGTTTATTATAATAAAAATATTTTAATAAAATGAAACTTCCTACCTTATTTCTCACGAACGAATAAAGGTATCCAAGAAATTTATACCAAATACCTAGTGTATTGTCCCTTTAAGCAGCGGAAAAATCAAACTTCTAACCCTCGGAACCCTCGGTGCTGCGAGTCCGACTCACTTAGCCGGTTTTTTTAATGTTTATTTCCTATATTTTGGCTTAGTTTTTATACAGATTAAATTTTCTCTGCTAAGGAGTGCAACACAACTACTAATAAATATGGTGGTCAGCAATAAGCAAAATAAGACTTTGACAGTGACGTTTGATTGACGTGCCATGTAACTAAGGCTATCGTGTCTATATTATCTACCAAATGACAGCGAAAAAACAAAACATGAATTCCGAACATACGGCCTATTAAATAAACACTTTTAAATCAAATCAACGGTAAGCGGACCCCAGACTCCAAAGCTGAAAAAAAAGTTGCGGATGCGACTGGGATTAACGCTGAGATGATGATGATGATTAAACTCAAATCAACACTCGACACGAACACAACGGGAAATCAAACGTCATAACCAGTGTCATGGCTACCTTAATAAAGGGTTATCTCACTAAAAAACGTTTCAGATAATTTATTATATATACTTGTATTTTTATTCAAATTAATTTAGTAGTATTTTATGACAATCTTCTATTTTTCCTTTTTATCTATATAGCGTACATAGTGGTGGCCCAAAATGAAACATCTCCTTTATAAAAGTGGCAGACTGGGAACGGACAGCTGACTTACTAACTGACTGATTTTTACAGCTCTGTAAAATCTAAAACTTATAAAGCTTATTCCACCCAATGCTAGGAATTCCCGCTACAGACAGTTCATTTTAAATTTACTTTATCTGAGTTTTGACGGAGAAAGTTTTGCAAAATACTTCGGCAGGCCTTTTGTACATATTGTTACATTACATGTGGAGTCAAACCTAAGACTAACAACTGTTACAAGCAATTATGAAGTTATAGCATACGTCTAATAGGTATTTGACTAAAAAAACCTAATTAATCCATCAGTCAGATTTCCAAAAATACTAGACACGTATTTTTCTTTCATATAAACAAAAATGAAGACGATACAGCGCTTTAAAACTCGTGTGACGTCACTGCAAGCTACACTTTTAGCGACCAGTGACGTCACCCGCCACCACTCTTGATCTTTGATGCCTTTTTATACTTCTAAATTTTTATTTATTTGATAAAACAAAATATACGTATCCAATATTTTTCTATAATCTGAATGACGGACTAAATAGAATATTTTTTTACGCTATTATTACGTAATATACCAAAAATGTATAATTATTTTAACGTTGAATATGACGAGGAAAGTGCCATACTTTTTGAAAATAGTTTCTATGCGGAAACAGGAAATTGTAATATATATGTACAACAAACACGTAGGTAAATAGGAAATGAGAACAAATCTGTTGAACAAGAAATATACTAGTAAAATACACACGACGACATACATACAAGAACTTATTCATAAGGCTGCTTAATGTTTATTAGTGATTAGCGATTCTTTAACCATACATTTTTGACATTTGAATGTCACTTAACTAAATCATCCTTTATGAATAAACACCACAGTGTTTAAGGGGTTTATTCATAAACGATGATTAAAGCTAAGTGACGTGCAAACGTCTAAAATGTATGTTTAAAGAATCGCTAATCACTAGATAATTTTAAGCAGCGTTTATGAATAAGGGGATATGTCCAGTATAGCGTATACTGGACATATATTTCTTACGACTTCTCATTGTTCGAAAAGCTTATAAATCACATTATACAATGCGAGGTTAGCTTACTGCTACTGCTGTGAATATAATTCTTAATACATCGTCGTTTACTTATAAAGGCCTGTGTTCTAGTAACAGGGCTAATTTCAAGGTTAAGTTAAAACTAATTTGGAAATCTGATCCGAATTGTCTCTAGAGCTTCTGTCCTAACAGACTTGATAGAGACATATTCAGAGCGGAAGACAGTACCTTAAATACCTACATGGCTGCCTCAGGTGCTAATTGCGATATTGAAATTGCTGTAAATTGATTTGAAAAGGGTTTCCTTAAAATAACGAGGTGGTTAACGGATATGTGTTATCACGGGCAAACCACCTTGCGGTTGTTTAATATTTGAGATGTGAGCGGTTGCCAGGCAAGTAAATAAGGCTGTTAAGGTGGTCTCGGCTTGAACCATGAAATTCAAATATGACAAGTTTTAATATTTGATGTGTTTTAAGGGTTTTGACCTGTTAGGGTTTTCGGTCGTACCCGAAGTGTATGACTGCAAGCTGTTTGCATCCATCATCACCTATTACCACTGTAATAGAATAAATGAAGCTAAGAATAAAATTTTAGTTAAAAATAACACCATACGAAGCGTGTCGTATGGTGCCACGTCGTAATGGCTATAAATATACGCTTCTCTAACTCAATTTCAACTATTATTATTATTATGATATCTATAGCATATTGTATACTAATATATAAAGCTGAAGAGTTTGTTTGTTTGTTTGAACGCGCTAAACTGAGGAACTACTGGTCCGATTTGAAAAATTCTTTTTGCGGTAGATAGCCCATTATTTCAGAAGGCTTTAGGCTAATATCACGCTGCGACCAGTAGGAGCAGAGCATAACTAACTCCACGCGAACGAAGTCGCTGGCGGCTGCTAGTTTGTGATAAGGTGAATGCGAACTACCAATAGGCTATTTGACAGATTTATAATATCCATCTTGAATTACTTCGGTTGCGGTTAAGAAGAGCACCGAAAGTATTTTTATATTAAATACGTATTTCGTAAGAAACATCCAAATAAAAATTCAAAATTCAAATAAGCCGCCGAAACGCTTTATTCAGCAAAATGGCGTCGCGCCTTGTTAGTGACGTCACAAGTATATAACCGATTTTCGTTTCCGTAGTGGTGTTTGTATTTATCTGTTATTTGTTGTTGTTTATCTGATAAAATGGTTTACAAGTGGTGTGCTGTACCGGGTTGTACAAATACATCGATAAAACACCTGAAAACACATAGAACAACAACAAGTGCTGATGCGCGTATGACGTCATCGTGAGATTAGCCAATCGGATCGTCTCACAATATGTGGCGCGAGATACAAAAAAGTCAAGCATATTTTTTGTGTTTCTGGATATATTAATTGTTATTATTTTTATTAAAACTCATGTAGATGACATAAAGAACGCTCATTTTATGCATTTAAAGCAAATAATCACAAAAAACATACTGTCAATTAGCCTATTGTTAAGTAGGTATCTAGCCAAGTCATAAGCCTGGTCTTGAACCAAACATCTAACAAACCTTCATTGAAAAAAATTACGTTACGCAGTAAACATGACAGTTGAAGTATACTTTATTAATTATTTTACAAGAGAGAACCACAAGTCATTTTGAGAACTGTGAACCTGAATATTCTCTTAGCCTTGATACTTGGAAGCCACAGAAATCTGTATTTGAAACAATATCTTAAGTGGAAATTCCAAGTGCATGTAATAGATACTTTTACCCCAAATTCTCACAGGCGCGTTTTTCCCCGCGGTGATGTTTCTCGCTGATCTCTAACTAGTTACTTAGCGCGGAAATTGGAAATCAACAGTGTTTTTCGACGCGCTGGGATGCACTATGTTGGAATCCCAAAGCTCGGCGTAATACCGGGCATCGAAAATGTAGCGCGCATTAAAATTCCTCCACGATATGTTTACTTCCGAGCGAAGGTGAGCTAAATCAGTCGGATTTTAAAACCCTGTGAAAACTAGAGTACCGTATTCCATTTAAAAATTAAAAGCCTATTTTATTTCCCAGAATCGATTGAAGTTGCGGTGTTATAATCTATCTATATAAATATATCTAATCAGCATCATCTCTGCCGGAAGACGTCGACTGCTGAACATAGGCTTCCCCAAGGATCTCCACGACGACCGGTCCTGCGCCTCCGCATCCTGCGGTCTCCGTGACCTACACCAGGTCGTCGGTCCACCTTGTCGGGGCCTACCCACGCTGCAGCTTTCGGTGCGTGGTCACCACTCGAGAACATCGAGCATCAGTCCCACGGTTAATGTGCGCGGCCCACTGCCACTTAAGTGTTGCAATTCTACAGGCGTCGGTTACTCTCGTTCTTCTGGATCTTCTCATAATTATCTAATAATGATATACTAATTATCCCATATTTACCTTCTCGTATGCAGAAAATCTGCAAATATCATCTTACCTACATTACAAATGAAAACTTTGTAAGGGTGTCGAAATTGTAAGTAATTAATAACACTGCTCGCAGTAAACTGTGTATTTAGTATGTTTTACAGCAACCGCGGAGGGTAGGCGAACTTTTCTGTGTTACCAGCATTCAAAACGTACACAAGGTGAGCGAGATGCAATTTGCTCATAAAAGCAAAATGGTGCGCCGCAAACATGTTTTAATTACTTCAGCGTGGCGGACATGTCGACATAATTTGATATGAACTAAATGCAAATTTACGTCTAAGCAGGAGCTTAGCGGTACATTTTGACTTACGAAATTATGTATTAAATTGTTAATATGGGTAAATTTAAATACAAATGATAAAAACTTTCATAATACTGGTATCGATGACGGATTTGATTAAACCTTTCCAGCTTCAGCGGATTAGGTAAATTAATTTTGCAACAGTGAGAATTGTTCTCTGAATTCCACATATTCTGGGAACAATTAGTTGATTTGCTGATGCACCACGTGAGTTGTTGGTTCTACAATAAACTATTATCGGAATATTAAGAAAAACTTTTTTGTAAATAATTTAATTTAATGTTCTGTGTTTTCTTATGTTAGTTACTTTACATAGTATTGTAGTCCGGTGTTCTTTTCTTTTTAAATGAACAGACAGCTATGCTGCTGGGGAGTTTGTTCCAACACTTCTTCTTATCAGCGAAAGCAGTGTTAGTTCTCGGCCTAATATGAATAAATGTCTTTTTGATTTTTATATCCTTTTTAAACTTTGTCAGTACATAATTGCAGGTATTTAGGACTAATAATATTTTATTTAATTTCTGACAAATACTTGTTATTATACGCTGAGATGATGATGATGACTGTCAATGAGAATCTGATTTTTGATCATTTGAAAGTTAATTATGCCGATTTCTTTCCTTACAATCTAAACTAAATTTAAATTGAGTGCATCTTTTCTTTCTATTTCATTATTAAAAATTTTAGTTTTTAGTAGTTCTGTTTTAAATCACATCTAAACTAAACTGAGCATAGAGATTGGTTACAAGATCCGAGCGTTTGTGGTGCATTATTTGTTTCTAATTTCCATTATGTTACACCTGTAAACCGGTAATACGATAATTGTAGGTGAAGTTTATCGTTTTGCAGCATTTTTTCAGCGTGGTTCCTTTATTCATTAATTACTGAACTAGATCATAAAAATGTCACGACAGACATTAAGTATGTACCTAACGTAGGTATGGATTTTGAACCAAATCAAGAGGATCATGATGATGCTTATTGTAAAATTTGTGGAATAAAAGCTATAGGGACAGGGCATCATCATCAATCTTGTTATCGTCCCACTGCTGTACAGATCTCCTCTCATACATAGAGGGGATTGGCGTATCACCATGCTTGTTCAATACGGGTTGGCGATTCCAGGCTTAAAGTTCAGGTTTCCTCATTTCGAATTCATATACATACATCATCATCATCATCATCATCATCAACCTTTTATCGTCCACTGTTGGGCTGGGTCTCCTCTCATACAGAAGGATTGAGCGTAATCACCACGCTTGCTCACGCGGGTTGTTGATTTCAGACTTATACATACATACTTTAGTTATATAATATCTAAAACATTTGCATCCACATCCGTGGAGATGACGTTTAAGACTCCACATTCGCATCCTTGGGTATTAATAATCAATAATAGTCCGCATCAGCGGACGCACGAATGTCACGGTGTGACGCGGGTCAACACAGCGGTAGCTGGCTGATCGCCACCTGCTTTGGAAAGAAGGTTTGCTTGAGATGCAATACTGTTTTGGTTAATTCATTTTAGTGTGATTGCCCCGCTAAAATAATTCAACCAAAACAACATCTCAAGCTAAACCTCTTTCTTTCTTTCTTTAGAGTTAATACTACTTCAACTTCTTCAATGGCCGCTGTGGTTAGATACCACATTTTAATGACACGTGTAATAAATTATAGAAATTCTTCAAACATTTTATTTCACAATAATGGCGGATATCGCCAATGACAAACGGCCGCGTGAGCCGACACGAAGACATTTGATGCAAAGCCATGATGTGGCCACTATGCTGCGATATCTCAAGCAAACCAAAACTTTAATTATGATTCGTATCGTGCTAACCTTTGACATAACTGGATCACAATTGGAACGTAACCGTTCTCATATGAAAAAGGTGAAACAAAGCTTACTTTTTCTGTGGCATTTGTCAAAAATACGTCTAAATGATTGGATTTCGGTACTTGTAATTCATTTAATTTTATTTATTACATCTGACGTACATTCATTCCATACATTGATTTTACTTCAATCGAAGTAAAAACTTTAGCGCGATACGAAATGGGATCGAAACTAAACCACAACTTTAACTGGATTAGATACGAACAAGAGTTTCAACTTCTACTGTTTTATTAAGCGCGATTGCCCCCAGAACTCCAATACCGAACACGATCGTTGACCGTAGTTCATAGTTACAATATCAACATTGTTTCGTCCTATATTATCGTTATTATATTTCACTTTACTATTATTTACAAAATTTACTTAGGTCCTTAATAATTTGAAAATCAATGGATGTACCTACAGTAACAATTGCAGATTCTCTAATCTCATATGGTTGTAGCATGTAACATCCGTGTGTATGTGAATAGATGATATAAATACAACTAAGAGAGGTGGGATGTCTTATTTCTACAAGTCTTCGGCTCTAGGAAATGACGGTCCTCACAATGCTTTCCTTTACATTTTTGAAAGAAATGGTGGTGAAATTATTAACACAAAATATTGCAGATTCTCTAATCTCATATGGTTGTAGCATGTAACATCCGTGTGTATGTGAATAGATGATACCTAAATACAACTAAGAGAGGTGGGATGTCTTATTTCTACAAGTCTTCGGCTCTAGGAAATGACGGTCCTCACAATGCTTTCCTTTACATTTTTGAAAGAAATGGTGGTGAAATTATTAACACAAAATAAAGTACCTACCAGGGATCAAACCTACGACATAAGTGATAAATTAACCGAGAAACAGATCGCGGCAGTTACCGCTGAGCTAGTTACTTTAGCTGACAAGCACAAAATTCGGGATAAAAAATATGTTTTAAACGAAGGACCGTTCTTAGGAATAATTATGAAAGTTATTCGACAAACCCGTCGTTTAATTTATTCTTCTCAGTTCCAAGAACTCGTAAAGAGATTTGAAGTACTTGAACTATATGTAGGTATAGGTATTTTACTTTGTAAAGCGAAACACTTCAATTTCGTTCCATTATTTGTAATTAGTTTGAGAGGATGGTGACATACATCCCCAAAAAGTTATTTCACCGGCGAATAACAGGTTAGTTGTATGTAGAAAAATACTTATTCACAAAAAAAAAAAATGTTTTGCCTCTAAATAAATGCAGTAGGTACTTAATGTAAATAATGAACATCAATTACTGGTGCTAAGTGGCACGATGAACTCTCAATTCGTCTGAAGGTCAAACGTACAGTGGCGTCACAGCGGATTATATTTATTATTAAAACAGTTGACAATCGCCCGAATTTATTTCACACGGAACATGCAGTGAGCTTAGAATCAGCTGGTGCCTAGCATTAGTTGAAAATGACAGTTACGTCAGTCTTCTCGAATCTTGAACGCAGACTCAGCAAAAATTTCCTGAACCAGTGATAACTGTAATAAGCGACACAAGTATTTACATAAGAGCTGTTTCTATTCGAGAGCTCCTTGAGCATAGGCCTTTGACAATTTCCGCAAAGAGTGTACTCCTGAAAAGGCTTAGTACCTAAACAAGAACGACTCAGTAACATCGCGCAGTAATTTATACGAAGTGGGACGCCATGCCATTATACGTCGGCGAGAACATAAAAGTGTAACAAAGGTTGATGACACTTTATTCGTAAATAAAATATATACCTAAGTAGATTAAGCTGAAAGAATAGACGAAAGAGGACTTTCGTCGATGTTTTTTGACAAAGTAGTAATTCGTTATATTCTCAGTAAAATTTTGATTTCATTCATGACAATTAGCGTTCTTAACTTAGAACAAAAACGGCGGCCATTGTTGTGGGCATAGTAGGAGGATACCATTACAACCCGCATTGAATATGAGCCCAACAACGCATGCGTAATGCGGCTTGGATACAAACAATAAGACGATTCTCACGGGTAATGGACGGAGGCTGTACAGTACGAGATAGAAATATAGCTCCAGTCACTATTCATTCTATTCAACATTTAAATACAGCTCTTCCACAAACGGTTTATATGGAGTTTCATTCAAATGTTATGCCTATCATGCATATTACATGTGTTTATATCTTCTTAGATTGAAAAGATTTTCCATAAACGTCATAAAACTTTGAGAAAATCGATTAAAAATTGTACTTATCGTAAGTAGAGATGACAGAACATTAAGCTGCTACAATCTGTCAAAGTCCTTTATTAGATTTTCAACTTTATCATTAAAGTTCATGCTTGAGTGGGAATACTTGACAGTTTCGGATAGCTTGATCTGCTGTCGGCACATTCTTAATAGAGGGGGATATTCTGTCGCACTCGCACGTTACAAGCGAACGAGTACTACAGGGTTACGGGACACTAACGTAGTATTTACCGTGCAGCACGGCTTTACTGTGGAGTAGTTTTAGAATGACGTCATTTCTGTAGTATGTGTAGTAAGTAGTCTGCAACTGTCTAGCCAGCGTCTCCTGAGAAAATATTAAGACTAAGAGGTCGTTTCCAGTTGTCGTGTGTCAGATCCTTATAATAATCGGGTGTCGGCGCATCGCTTCGGTTGCGGTTAATAATCGATTCTCGGTCGCGGTCGATGTTGGGAAGAAAACGAATAAAGACAGAGAAAGTAGGAAAATACTGAATTCACCCAATCTCCAGATTATTTGACATCATTTTTATTTGCTCGCTTACAGGTGGATCTCGTAGATCGTCAGATCGACCTCTTTGTGAGACTAGTACACCTGTAATTAAATAATAATTATGAGGATAACCGCCAGCAGGCCAAACTACCCGTAACTGTAATTTTTCCAAATCAACCTTAATACGTCAGCGATAAAGTTGAAAATCTGTTAAAGTTAAATCTGTCATTGGGCGCAATCTGACCCGGTCGCGGACATAAATGAAAATGTTATAAAATAAAGAGTATAAATTCACGCAGCATTATAATTGGTTATTTTATTTAGAATCCATGGGAAAACAAAGCTAGAACTAATAATATATTTATTCAAAAGTCGAGTACTACTATTAAATATTGATCGATTTGTCATTTTCCACATTACGTGGGTAACAAATGTCTTGCCATGGCGCCTCCGCTGGGCCGGAACTAGTGAGGTAGTAGACTAAAGAAGTGCTGGCTTGACGTTGTAAGAGATGACATGCGTGCCAACAATCTCACACTACGGGATGCCAGAGTTCGTGCGAAATGGAGGTGTATATCGACGCTTGAAAGGCAATCATATCTAAGCGACAAAAATTCGTAAATTGAGTTATATACACCAAATGACGCAGAAAAATCTGGCGGTTCGAATGGTGTATATAACTCAATTTATGAATTTTTGTCGCTTAGATATGATTGCCTTTCAAGCGTCGATATGTAGGAAAGCGGACCCCGGGCTCCAACGTGGATGCACACATGCGACACCCTAATTACGTAACACACTATTACTATCGGTAGTTGGAATCATTTTGAAGCATACTGCTAATCCATTGCTCCATAAGTTCAAAAATGTGTCTGCTCAATTGCATTGTTGAGCAGACACTATCTGAGCATGTTCGACTCCAAACTCTACAAAGATTGTAATTGTAACTGTAATTGTACTTGAACTGTAATTGGCAATTCGTTATAGAGACATCGTCATGCTTGTTCATGTAGAGGTCCACAAGGCGCGTCCTTGGCTCCAATAGGGTGACAACACTCATATAACCTTGTTACGAGCACGTTATCCTTAGGTCGTTCAGCATTGTTCACCCTCAGCCTAAACAGAAAATGGCGTCGACTTCCTTATTCACAAACAAGACTAAATTAGAATTCAGTGCATCTTTTTCTGTCGATTTCTTTAAGAAAAGGACAGAAGATAAATATATCACGTCTAAATTGTTTATGGATCGCCTTAATTTGACGAAACTAAACTAATGTGCAACGTTATTTTTTCTTTATATGATAATTGAATATAGTTTGTTCAGAATAAGCAACTGCATCGATTCCAATAATTTTTAAACCATGTTATATTTTTTCTCAAATATATTTAAAAAAATTTGCGGTGTGGTCACCGAGCGCAACAACACAGTTCTCAGCGGATCATAGTGTCATATTTTTTTAGACACAAACAGGTAACATAACAAGCTCATAACTTTGTGATTTTTCATGAAAGCATCTTGAAATTTTGTACATAATTTCTTTACATAAAAGTACTGGACACATGTTTCCAGTTTCGCATTTAACGAGTATATCTCGTGACACCTGTCCTTTTCATCCATACTAATATTATAAATGCGAAAGTATCTCTGTCTGTCTGTCCGGCTTTCACGTCTAAACTACTGAACCGATTGTAATGAAATAATCACACACACACACACACACACACACAAATAATCTAGAGCCTGAGAAAGGACATAGGCTATATAACATCCCGCAATAGGAGCAGAGCAGTAACAAAAAATGTTGCGAAAATGGGAGTGAACGCGGACGTACATATTGCTCCCATTATTTTAAAAGGCGCTTATTTTGTATCAACTGAGCCCCGCGAGCTGTAAACGGAAGTCCACGCGGACGGAGTCGCGGGCAACAGCTAGTAATGAAATAAAAAGACAAAGGTGCACTGAACTTGAATTTAATTGATTTTACATTCATTAAATCGGGACCATTGGCTACTCTGGAATGGTTACGTGTACTTATGCACGAGAGATGGAACATTATTTCTGTGTATCGCTAAATCGCGTTTATGTTAACGTTGAGTGCGTTGGCTGTGCGGTCTCGTCCTGCGACTGCCGCCGCGGTCACCTTTTTGGCTCCAGTTCAACAACATCTATCAGGTCAAAGCAAGTCAATGACAGACGAACGGCGGGACTCGGCAACTTAAGCAGTGCATGCCTCTGTGACCTTTCTTTTATGCTGATATCACAAGAATTAAATCTAATTCTTGTGATATCAGCATAAAATAAAGGTATAAAATGCCTTAAGCAAATCTGCTTAAGGCATTTTCGAAAAATCGAAGGTGCCACTGGTATTGGCAGTTCTGATAGATGGAATTTCTAATTAATGACGAGGAGATTATCTAACTAATTACACAAATCCAAGCTCTGAGCTGGGATTGAGAAATTCTAGATGGTAAAACCCAAATAATAATCGAAAATTTCATATTTGTAAGTATAAATTCCTATGTATGCATTTATTTTTTGCTGAACTGTAATGTTCAACAAACAATAAATAATAATTTAAAATAGAAATACCACATGCGGATAAAAAACAGAAAAATATTGAATTGGAATTTAAATAGGACATATCGTGTATGTCAGATATAATTACAACAAAAGAAAAGAAATAATGGCAAATGTTTAATTACAGTCATAGTTAATGAATTCAGTCGAAAGCGTGTTCACTGGTAGGTACATTATTTATTTTCTATGATTTGACATGAAATCTGATACTGTGTATAAACATTTTTCAAACAAGAAGGTTTTTAATTTATTTATAAATAACTGTCTACCTACTAGCACAGTCTAAAAAGCATTTATACTGCGCTACTAGTATATATTAATAATTTCAAATCAGTTGGTAACATATTGAACAATTCAACTGCTTGGTATCTGGAACAATGCCGGACGTTAAAATTTGGTGAGAACTTGTGTTTAAACTTCTTTCTTCTTGTGCTTTCTTTAACCTTACGTTCCTCTTGTGAATATACCCAGCAAAGTAACAAAGAAGAATATATACAAACTTGGTACTGTCAAAATATTCAACTTTTTCAAATGCAATCTACATAATTTCTTTGTGAGATCCGTACTAAAGTCCTCATAGAACGTTTCTGTAAAATGAACGCTTTCTAACAATTATAATTATAGCTGTTACCACAAAGCATGAGGCTCACCTCAATCTAGCTTCGATTAGAGCATAAAGAGCACAATATATAGCCTTTGCACTAGTATTGCTATTGTTTTCTTTTATTGTTGTTTCCAAATGGTATATTCTAAAGTCATATGTGTAAATCAAGCTATTATACAATTCGTGAAATGAAACACTGCCATTTCGTTCCGTTATTTCTAATGAGTACCTACCCGAAAAATAGTAACTACCTTGGCGACATACCCAAATTGTAATTTTCCGGGCGAATGACAGGTCAGATGAATGTAAGAAAATATATTCACATATAAAAATGGTATGCTAGAAATCAAATATCAATAACTCAAGCTCACTACTGGTTTGAGCTGAACAATATTCTGTCATCGTAACAAAGCATTGGATGATTGTAAGTCATGGTACTCTCAATATCATTTTGAAGCATACTGCTTAACCACTTTTTCTTATGTTCAAAAAGTATGTCTGCTCAACATCGTAAATAACGCAATGAATGTTGTTGAGCTGTCAAAATGAAACCCACTGCTACTGACAGTGTATAGTGAGCTGGTGAGCTCATCAACACTGCTGAATGTGCTGCTTGTTATGTCGTAGCTTATATCGCTTCTACAGCTAGCATCTAGTCCACGTCTCCTAAAAAAAGTGAGTGGGCCATAATCATCACGTGAGCCTAGTGCGGGTTGGTAAATATCACAATCGTGTCTCCAAATGTTTGGTTCTAGGACGTAATCCTTCACCGTTTTAAGAGCAAATAATGAAATAAATCAGACAATAGTTATTTATGTCACAGTCAAGCAATGATAGCTATTGTATTATGACTGATAGTTTGTGCCACGAAGCGAAGCTGAGTGGCACAATAGATCAGCACGAGTATTACAATAGCTGTTTGCGAGAGTGGCATACAAAAATTTACCTACGACCTTGAAATAAATAAATATAAAAACCGTCAATTTTGTTTTGTTGCTATAATCCCATAAATGAAAGGCAATGGCAATTCATTCATACAGCCTAATAATAAGCGATGTTTAGTTTTGGCGCAAATACGCGCGCTTTTTGGCATAATCACATGTTGATTTTTGATGTCGTAGCTATAAAAAAAATTAAAAGTTTCATTGTACTTAGTACGGTTTACCCGTGTGGAAATGGTCATTGTAACACGACTTGGCAGGAATGAGTACTATTGAGATATGACTTATGGTTATGTATTAAGCAAATTACCAAATGGTCCCGGAAAAAATAGTACAGTCGTAAAAGTCTACCACTAGCCCTCCACTGCTCTCTTGATTAGTTGTTTTTGTCCATACCCTGGACTTATTTCAAATGCGCAAATAATTCTACACTTCAAAATCACTATTAAGATTAGGTACAAACCATGTCATAACAAGCGTATTTGCAAGTCAAAGTCTTGTATAAATTTATATAAGTTTTAGTTAGTCCATCTAACTGAAAGTTTCGTTAACTTAAATTAGTTTTAGAACATCGTGTATGCTGACTCGTTAGGTAAGTATATCAATTGATTCAAATATTTAAAGCAGTGGGGAAAATGACTAATATCTGCACAAGCTTTAATTCGCTACTAAACTTATCTGTAAAAAGTTATTGGATAAAACTTCAGTATAACGATACGTTCATTGCGTCCGTTTATACTAAATGAAAAGTGAACCAAAAACGTTTTATTTTACACTTTATAGTTCAGCTGCATTCGGTCAGACTAAGCGCTAACGCTAATATAGTTGAGAAAAAACCTGCAAACTAAGTAATTTTGTTTACTTTAATTGTTACCCGTAATTTTAGTTTAAAAACCACACTACTGAACCGATTTCTATAAAATTCCTATGAGACCAATGGAAGTTTGAGCAATGCTAGACATATCGCGATTATGCAACTTCAATTCAGTTTCTTGAATTTAATTGATTCTTGCATAAGCATGACGAGTAGGTGGTGGTAGTGGTTCTCTTATGTTAAACTTCAATGCCGTAATTTTTTTGGAATTCTATTGACTGTCTATGGTTTTCATCATCAGATCTACTGCAGACCCTCATTTTAACCCATATGGGTGCAAAGTTCTCATCAATATTATTGAATTAAGTCCAAACACAAAGTTCAAGTACCCTTAACTGTCCTTCTTCTTCATCGTAAGGCCCCTATTGATAATCACAATACATCTAGGTGTAAAGCTCTTATCAATACAATTTAATCAAGCACAAACACAAGGCAGCTGCTGTGGATCGTTGAGGACTTCCCTTGACTCTCTATGGTTTTCATCATCAGATCTACTCCAGTCTCCAGACCTTTATTAAATTTTAGTACTTTAAAATACTGAATGTAAATACTTAGAAATGCACTAGTTGCCCCTACAATTTTTGAAAGTTCTCCTTGTTTTCTCTGGTCGTGCATCATCAGACCCTGACCTGGTGACTATGCAACCCCCTGGAAACAAAATAAGAATTTTGCAAATCGGTCCAAGCGTCTTAGACTAATCGGTGAACATACATAAAAAAATTAAAAGATTCCGACAATTGAGAACCTCCTCCTTTTTGAAGTCGGTTAAAAAGTAAGTACCAAGCTCCAAAACTCGACGTGTCAACCAGAGTGTGATAGCTCACACTCTTATGTGATACGAGATGAGACTGGTTTCTGCTTGCTATTTAGCTTATTTAACAACTACCTTTCCGCCCGCGGCTTCACCCGCGTGGAGTACGGTTATATCGCGCTTTTAAGATTTCCCTCGAGAATATCGAATTTTTGCGGGATAAAGGGTAGCCTGTGTCCTTTCTCAGGGTCTGAAGATTGTCTGTGTCAAAATTCATCAAAATCGGTGAAAGGTTTAACCGGGAAAGCGTAACAGACAGACATACAGACAATTTATAATATTAGCATGGATAACGTAATAATCTCAGAATACAGTCTTAGACTAAAGGCCGACGTAGGACTATATTAGGTTCTGTGTGTGCCAGTTCAATGGAAATTGTAATTAATGCAGATATGCTGTAAGTACCCAGAATATAGCATGCCAATGACAGCACGTCGGCTTATGTAATTGATACATTTAGGAAAATTAATTACATGAGTTTCAGGCTTCGTCTGACCGTATTAGCACTAACTAAATATGAGCAGAACTAAACTAACTTTAATTATGGCTGACCTCATGCTAGCAACGGATCTGCAAAGGCAAATGTGCTCCCATTGTTCTCATAATTATCCGCTATTCCGCTCGAAATTTTAATCTAAATCTGACGGATTTCGCTGCAGCTAACCGCTCAAACTTTTCTGGTATTTGATGCAAACTATATATTTCCCGGTTTTACTAACGTCCTTCTAATCTAAACTAACTTTATTCTGGTGAAAGTTTTGGAGGTAATGAGGAACGGGATAATGAGGGATATTTTTAGAGGTAGGAACGAGGAACAGGGTGAAAAATTCACTCATCCTCCATACTAAAGGGAGGATCGTTCGACCAAACGGATGTTGTGTCTGGCAGGCACTTGACCAACGGTTGACGCTAGGAAGTTGGATATATGCTAGTTGCACGGTAAACTCATCTTGCGAATTGCAGGACTTGTGTGACGTCAGTAGGTATGATAAATCTTCGTATGTGGCATTTGTAGATACCACAACACATTCATGCACTTGAAAGACGTGCACCGTGGTACGTTTTTCGGTCGCCACTCCACTCGCCATTCCAGAACCTTTCGGCCTAATCGGCCATCTGTTTTAGAAGCAATGAGCCCATCCCGTTACTAATTAAGTTTAGCAATTCTGCGGGGCATGAGATTCGTAGATAAGATCAATAAAATTTCAGATTCAATCACTTAGAGAAGCAAGCATAGCATAAGTAGCCCTCTGCAATGTCCTTTTAGTAACTCTTAGCCTTCTTATAATTCTCATTGTGGACTACCACGTTTCAGCTAATGAAATTAGAAGTGAATAACGCGTACATTTGTTTGATGCGGTCGCATCAGTGTGTTCATCGTTGTTTTTTATTCAAAACGTCGAGTTTTGTTCTACAATTAACTACGTCTAAGACCTCGCAAGATCTCTTACCATAGTCATGAGGTGTCCTTGTAACTAAACCTCAACACTGAATAAGATAAACACAAGTCAGTTCAAGCGCACGTGCGTTGAACCTTGTTTGGTGAACATTGGGAATTAATCAAACTATTTATTAAGTTTCAACACGGGCCAT
Source organism: Sesamia nonagrioides (assembly GCA_017933935.1). Lineage (NCBI taxonomy): Eukaryota > Metazoa > Arthropoda > Insecta > Lepidoptera > Noctuidae > Sesamia > Sesamia nonagrioides. Next base: position 90,822 of record JADWQK010002002.1, on the reverse strand, counting down.
AAACTTAATTAATGAGCCAGGACTTGAATTTGTAAGCCCTCTAATTGTACCTCGGCTAGTTTGGCCTACGCTAAGCTAGTGTATAAAATCCTGACTCTGGCCACTGGCTACCCTAGCGGCTGATTTTAGGTGATGGTAAAGGAAGTGTTGTAATAATATGTTATAAAGTTTATTAACACTTGTATAGAGCTGAGAAGAGATTGGTGATATATATCTTCTCTCTGTGAAATATTACGACAGTTAACAATCGCAATATTTTGAGCATATGTTTGTACAAAAATAAAAATCCGCTCGGATACATACCGTGGATTTTCGTGCCGGCCGAAATAGTGTGAACAGAATAAAACGCTTGGAAACGCGAGATTACGCATGCCCGCTGCCCAACAGGTGAGACAGCTTTAACTGAGAGAGTGAAGAAATTTTAGGCTTCCCCCAAATCTGACAGCAGAAAACTCACATTCGGGCCATTTTTTTAAAGAAATTCAGGAAAAATTCAAGTCATTCTGCACAATAGCTTACTTTTCCTGATATTGAATATATGTAGGTATCTGACGGATCATGGAGCCCTTTGGCAAATATGTCGAAACATTAATTCTTTCTTCTTCGCAAATTATTTTAGCCAATCCATACTAATATTATAAATGCGAAAGTAACTCTGTCTGTCTGTCTGTCTGTCTGTTACGCTTTCACGCTTAAACCTCTCAACCGATTTTGAAGAAATTTGGCACAGACAATCTTTGGATCCTGAGAAAGAACATAGGCTACCTTTTATCCCGGAAAAAATTGATGTTCCCGAGGGAAATCTAAAAAGCGCGATATAACCGAACTCCACGCGGCCGAAGCCGCGGGCGGAAAGCTAGTACCTTATAACTATATTAGGCAAAATATCCACTTGTAGTCTAATAGTAGTGAAATTCACAATATTTACACCAAAAAAAACTAAAACCCAACTACGACAAAAAACGACGCTGAAAAAGTATAAAACAAGATTTTCAGAATACTGAACTGAACAAAGTTGCTAATGTAGTTGCAAGTAAATGGACACAGTAGTAATGTCATACAATACTATTCTGAAGTATGCAATATTCACTATGTAGAGATATATTTTCATGTTTGGAAAGGCGTAGTCACACGTTACAAGGTGCTACCTACCGTAGGTGACAATGACTACGGTATCCTTTTATAGGTATATGTAGGTAGCAACTTTATTAGTTCAGTATTCTGAAAATCTTGTTTTATACTTTTTCAGCGTCGTTTTTTGTCGTAGTTGGGTTTTAGTTTTTTAACTTTTTTTTATTTGTACTATTTTGGTGTTAAAGTGTATTTGTGGCGCATATTATTAACAAAAGTTAAACTGATGAACTAAAAACTAGCTACTTGACATATTACATCTACACGCACATATAACAACATAAGCCTGAAGGCATATAGTGCAGAGGCCTTTTTATGGGAGATTTAGCCAGTTATCAAACTGCTTCCGCCTTCACCGCGTGGAGTTACTCCCAGCTTATGTCGTTTTCATTAGTGCATTACATATTCTAATAATGGTCACACTGCTCTACATTGCATAAAGCGATTCACAGTTCCCGTGATCCGCGCTTTACTCTTATCGCTCATATTTAACATCATTAAAGCATTCTTGTAATTATGTACAAGCATAGAGCACTCGTGAAGCTCTTTCACGTGATACCAAACACGGTATATTTATTTTAATTTTATATTAACATAGAACTTTTTGTCCGCTAGAGGGCGCAATACTAAATTTGGTGACAAGCTTTATAGCTCATAACTAACAGAATATCAAGGCCCTTCTAATGGTACTGCAGTGGTCTTATTCTGATAAGTAGTAAAGAAGCTATGAACGAAAAGATGTGAATTATATGCAACCAGCCCATGAATACAGGTAAAGTCACACGCAAAGTCTAGCAATATATATATATTCAAAATGTACAAGTGAAGCGCTTTCAAATGATACCAAACACGGCATATTTATCTTAACTTTATTTTTTTACTCTGTATGTTTTGTCCGCTAGAGGGCGCCACAGTAGATTTTGTGAAACCCCATATAGCCTATAACCAGCGGACAATTAAGACGCTTCTAATGATATATCATTTGTCGAATTCTGATAAGTAGTTTAGAAGTTACGAGGGAACAGATGAGCATACATACATACATACATACATACATACATACATATATACATACATACATACATACATACATACATACATACATAGCCTGTCAAAATCATAACCCTCCTTTTGCTTTGCCGTAGTCGGGTAAAAATGAGGACAAACTTCGAGCTTCTTTTCACCGACTTCAAAAGGTTCAGAACTCTTTTGTTGGGCTTATAACAACTTTTTACAACAAGAAACTGCTTTGCTAGACTTGACTTATAATGCGCTAAAAGCACAATTTAAATTCAAAACAATGTTTGTGTTCTTTCTCCGTAGACAGTTTATATATTTGTCTTTTTATTTACAATGCATAAGTATTTGACCTATCACGTCCTTTACGCATGGCTTGTATTTATAGTTGAGCCAAATTCGATAAAGAATAGAGGTAAACAAACCGTTGCTAGGCAACGAGTAGTTTACGCTTAAAAGACAGATGTTAACAACCTTTTCTACATACACGATTTTCATAAAAGTTTTAATCCTACTTCCTACTAATCTAAACAGTTTATTTATGTTTAGATATTTATGATTTGCATAGAACGCTTAACCTACACACATCAAAAGTGTCTAGGGATCAACATATATTTTTGCAATAACTTTTCTCCTGATTGATATTAATTAAAATTTTCTTTAAGGATTCATCAAATAAAGTGTTTTCGTTTGTCACAGTAACGATAAACCAAGTCACCTTTGCATTAATAAAGAAATTTGCCATTTTCCTAATAAAGGGATATTTGACATTTGAACCACTAACACAAAAGTTCGAAAAAAAGACTGAAATAACAGTTTTCTCTAAAATTTTATTGGGTAACTTAAACAATTAATAATCCGTGTTTCTACCGCGAACACTAACAACACAAGAACATCGGTTTGGCATACTCAAAATGAGTTCATCCAAATCACGCTGTGGAATGGCCGCCCATGTTCGTTGCAACAACAAAAAAAGGTCTTCTTGCGACTGGATACCCTCCATATTCGGCAGAGCTCTTCTCTGTAGCATATCCCATGCATGCTCAATTGGGTTCAAGTCTGGCGACTGAGCAGGCCAGGGCAGGACATTGATGTTAGCTGCGGCGAGAGTCTGTCTTACAACTCTTGCGGTGTGCGGTCGTGCATTATCATGCATTAACTGAAATAAGGGACCGATTTGCACTTGTAGAGGAACGATGACGTCTGATACAATCGTTTCAGCATAAATTTGAGCGTTGAGGTTGCCTCTGATCCAAATCAACTCAGTTCTTCCGCCGATCCAAATACCCGCCCATACCATGATGGTTCCACCACTATAAGGATGGACTTCCTGGCAGGATTTTAATCGCTGTTGGCGTCCAGGGGTTCTCCAGTGTCGTATACGTCTTGTATCCGGTCTCATACCAAAACGAGACTCATCAGAAAAGCACACGAAACGCCATTGTTCTTCTGCCCAATTTCTGTGTTCAAGAGCCCATTGATATCGAATCCTACGATTGTGCATTGCTATAGGTGGTACCCGTAGCGGTCTTCGGGAATGAAGGTTCACTTCATGCAAGCGGTTTCTGACTGTTTGGTCGCTAATTAAGTTCCCTGAAGAGTGATGAAGCCTCACGGCTAACATCATGGCGGTTATTGTTGGAGCTCTTCGAGTTAAGATTTGAATGTATCGGTCTTGTCTCCGTGTGGTGCAGCGATACCGTCCTCCATGGCGCTCAGCCACGGTACCAGTGCTTCGGTAACGTGTCCAAAGTCGACTGATAACACTCTGACTTGTATTCAGAGCTAAAGCCACAGTACGTTGCCGGGAACCAGCTTCTATCATTCCCACGGCTCTGAGCATTTCTTCCCTGCTTAAATGACGTCGCCGCTCCATAATAACGTTGGTTTTAATCAGTAGTAGGGAAACAGTAGCACTAATAATGTCTTCAATGCGTTGTATGTTTTTATAGGGAAAATATTGACAGCTGATTTTCATCTTTTACTCGAATTTGATTCACAGTTCCTGATTCAAATTATGAAATGCACCAAAAAGGATCCATATAAATTTATAAAATCATAAATTTATTACAAAGCCACATCTCAATCTCAAGAAATCCGCATAAAAATGCTTGATCCCTAGACACTTTTGATGTGTGTATTTGAATAAAATATGACATACATGTAAGCTAATTTCCTAATAAGTTACATTTTTTGATACATATATATTATAATTAGTCCATTTTTGAAAATATTACATTGCATGTATTATGTAGTTGATTTAAAAGTAATTAAAATACGCAAAATTGTATTGACAAATGCCTCAACTTTATTCATTGGTTGAATTCCACAAAATGTGTTTTATATCTGGATTTCATCCATCTTTCTTTTTTTGTAGGGCTATCACGTAAAATTAAAGTCGACTTTTTAATGGTTTTTCGAAATACCAAGTTATTATGCATGTTATTTTAGTGATTCTATTGGAATATGCTGCAATAGGAATTGTTAATAAATAGCTAGCATGTAAAAGTCGATAATCATGTAAATAACAGGAGATTTGTAAAACGTGAGTTGTGATAACCCTAAATTGGTTTGTTTACCTGTATTCTTTATGGATGGGAATATAGGTAATAAGTCTTTACATAGTTACATTTCCATTTTTAATATTTTTTAGTTTTGTTGGTATATTGGCATGGCTAGCTGGCACGTGGTAAATAATTTGATTTAATATTCTCTATTTTCTTGTGTCAGTAGTAAAGTCTATTACACCATAAAAAGAATTGATTATTAAAAAAAATACTAGATATACCAAATAAATTAATTGAAAAACGTATCTTATGGGCTGTCCAACCAGCTTTAAAAAAATATTTAGTAGTCCCGGTCAATTGTTTGATATGGCCGGTAAAGATGGAAATCAACTAAACACTAAACAAGCATCCTGAGACTTTTATATATTCAAGATGTTATCTTTACTGATGTTCCATCTAGATGATAGTTCGTTTTATTCATCATCATCATCCTTTGATAATCCCACTGCTAGGCACAGGTATCCTCTCATATAGAGAAGGATTGAGCGTTATCACCACGCTTACTCAATGCGGATTGGCGATTTTAGACTTATAAAGTCCAGGTTTCCTCAAGATGTTTTCCTTCTCCTTCAGTCACTGGTGTCCAAGATATACCTGAAAAGTACATCTAACTTTAGAAAAGTTACATTGGTACTTGCCTGATTGCCTGAATCGAACCCGCACACTCATACTTGAGAGGCTGGTGTTTGAACCACTAGGCCACTACGACTAGGTTCGTTTTATTAAGTTTTGTAAAATAATCCAAAACATTTATGCTTAGACTAGATAACTAACTTAAAATAAGGGGTTATCAATTCATCTGTTATACAGAATAAATGTTAGAAATCATAATGTATATCCAAATCCGAAACTGCGGGTAAAAACTCAAAACTCTACTGAACCCCAAAAAAATGAGTTTATAATTTTATAAAAGTTACGAGTACTTGTGCCAAGCGCGTGACCTCCGAGTAAACATGTTTCGTTGTGTCAGCTCTACGTACTTAGAACATTGAAGGGCAACTATAATTATACGCATACGTAACATAATATGCGTATGATATTCTCGACTTGACGTCGTCGCGACGTTCTTCACTAACATTACATAAGCTTGGACCCCAACATTCCGAGTGAGTGGCTGAGCTCGTATCGATCTTTACGCGTAGCAATTTTCGTAGCCGCGTAAGCTACGCTTTGCTTTCAGATGACGCGTGTGATTGCGGTTGTGCATGGCATGGGCATTGTGTGCCTACGCGATCACTACGGCCTACGCTGTTAGTTCTTAATTTGCATGTTAAAGTCCACTCCCGATATTCATCTGCGAAATACATTACGACTACGGCAACAATTTTAACGGTGAAGCCTATAATAATTATAAGTACTATTTTTATGTAGATAATATATTCGAACTTATTTCGTTATTTTCCTCTAAAATCATTGCTTTTCATTATTCATAATCATTAACCTATTTTAATATGAACCTCGAATAATAACAGAAACAGTAATTATTGCAACTAATAAATACGTTCATGATTGGCTTTTAACGTAATTATTCTCACGAAATGCAAATACGTGCTAGTAATTTGTTTGTCCGAAATTCATAGCATATTTAATAATTGATTGATAGTTTGAAACAATTTACAGAAATTAGGTCAGATTTATCTGCAGTTACAACTCGAGCTATAATTATTAATGTTAAATGTGTTTTGTGATAAATTTTAGTTTATTTAATGGTCTTTAATGGTTTTATTTTCAACTAGCTTTCCGCCCGCGGCTTCGCCCGCGTGGAGTTCGGTTATATCGCGCTTTTTAGATTTCCCTCGGGAACATCAAATTTTTCCGGGATAAAAGGTAGCCTATGTTCTTTCTCAGGGTCTAAAGATTGTATGTGCCAAATTTCATCAAAATCAGTTGAGAGGTTTAAGCGGGAAAGCGTAACAGACAGACAGACAGAGTTACTTTCGCATTTATAATATTAGTATGTATTACTGGTTTGTAAGTATTGGTTGAATTTACTGATCGGAAGGATCGGCCATTCAGTGAAATAAATAATAAATACATATAATAGCTCCTATAAAAAATAGTAATTACTATACCAATTCCATAAATGCTATAATATTGTTTGTGGAATGCATTGCCAGTTGAAATAAAAGGCGTGCAGTCGTTACAGGATCAAGAGACTCGTAAAGTATAGTCTTCATTTAGTATTCGTTGCTCTCAGTATATGCTTATTTATATATGTATAATTTTGATGTATCTATTTTAGTCTACAATATGTCTAAAATCTGCACCAATGATTGTCCCATTTAATGTCTAGAAAAATCTCTGCCCATTCTAAGGACTGGAAGAGATTGCATTAGCGATATAGCCGCCTATTGTATACTTTGCAGTGTTTAATGTATTTTCTATGTAATATATGTGTTTGGTGTACAATAAAACATATATAAATAAGGAAATGAATATATCAATACATAATTAATAATATACTATATAACTATGGTCCCATAACTAATCCATTAAACACTTGGTTGCGTTTAACTGCAGTTCATAAATAGACGCTTAGTGTTTATTTAGTAAAATGAATAAATCTGTTGAAGTTCGCATCGGTAGATACTAGAAAAAACTTTAAATAATAGTAACTTCTCCTTCAATAAATGTGAAAGAGAAATGTCCGCTTAATTACTGCGATCTATGAGAGTTCTTCATGTTTTCACAGAATAAATATCGTTTCGTTGGTTGGAAAATATCGAGTTTAATTATGACTTATATTAAGTGATTCGCTTTTAACCTAGATGTTAAAACATTAAATAATTATTTTGCTGATGTAAAATGTACAAGTGGTTATTGAGTAAAAGATATAATTAATTAATTGAAGTAAAAAAAAACTCTAAATCGATCTAAAATAAGTCATATTTTCGAGTAGACAGGTGTCTGGTAAACCGAAGCAACCGCAGAATGAAGGATTTATGTGACGGCGCCGTGTGCCACAAATGACATCACTCATCACTGAATGATCACTCAATCAGTAAACCGCCCGCATGTTGGCGTTAATGGAATTTTGATTCAATCGCCAAACATGCTTTTGTATAACTTACACTTCTGAAAGAGGGAAATTTCCAAAGGAAAAAGTATTTTACTACAGCTTTTTTATATTTATTTAATGGTCAACATCAATTGGTTGGTTGGGTTACAGACACCGATAATCTGTAATAAATTCGCTGCGCTGTTATTCATCGAAGCGTTATTTAGAAACCTATCGGGGCCAAGCTAACGAGTAGAGTGGCTCTGGAGAGCCTTCTTAGAATGAAGAGTCTCTTCAAGTTATTCTTGAATCTTATGAACATGTGTAAGTATCAGTTAGAGCTACTGATTTTAAAACAAAGTTTAATAAAGGACAAAAGAGGGAGGTATTCGGATTTCACTCAAATGCGCGATCTTTTTCCTTTCATCTCCCTATGTCTGTTTTTACAACTTCCAACAGTTGCAAAGTAACCTAAGCGACAGCTAATCATGTTTATTTTGTCAGCTAGTGTGGTCACATTGTCCCCATTCACGGCTGTTACTTGCACCGGTAAGCCGACTTTTCCGCATACTGCATTAGACATTTAATTTGCTGTTACAAACGTCCCAAACATATTGCATTTAATGTTTTCGTTGCTTTAATCACGGTCCGTGAATGTCGCAATTTATTTTCTATTGGCGATGTTTTATGTCAAATGATAAGTTATAGCAAATATAGCAATATAGTTTATAAATTCTGCAGTTATCAAGTCATTCTTATATTATTTGAAATAAGACTTCAAACAAAAATAGTGAACCTGCGTCAGTCTGACCATACTGTATAGTATGACACCGTCTCATTCATTATTATATATTATGCAAGTACAATTGTTTCAAGTAGTGAAATCTCCGGTCACCATATCCCTAAAGGAAACTAAACGACCTACCCTGGATGCACAAGTGCCCTCCGTGTGCTCTTGTTGGAGATTACCAATGCTGTTCTTTCTATAATAATAATCGACTAGGTAAACCAATTTCGGCAACGGACGTCCAAGCCGAATCAACATAATTCCCGCCCAAAGCCAATATTGTTATAATATTCTGATTTTTCGTTTTCCGAATAAAAAATTCATCGATAAATTCTTTAAATTGGGTATCATGATGTTCAGTTAACATCGAACTTATTTGTACACTTTAACATTCAAAAAATAGATTTTATAGGGCAGTAGTAACTTGATAATTGTAAAACCGAGACCGCATGTTGATAATTACCTATCTGAAAATATTAAAACACCGTCAGTCGTTATAGAGCTGGGAGGCAATTCTCGTAATTCTAAAAACGTTCAAAGTCTGATCTGTTTCGATATGTCAAAAAATATCTCGAATTTCCCTACATTTTTGATAAATTTTGACATTCGTCTGTCCCCGAGATGTGACTGCGACTAGATTTTAAACGTTTTAAATTATGAGAATGGGCTTTCCTTTTATTTATTTTATTCTTACAGATAATTACTACCATAAATATAATTACATAATTAACAGCACATTTGGCTAATAACAAGCTTCCACTTATATATAAATTCTAATTTAAGTATCAACGGATATACTGATTATTTTCACATATTTTAAGACCTGAAATGTTTTTATAATATATTTGCTCATATTGAATGAAGTATGAAGTTTTATGAACCTTTCTCTAACATAACTCGTAAACACAGAGCAGTAGTAAGCATGAAGAGCATGTACTAAGAATTTTGTAGTAATTCTTCAAAAGAGCCGTTTAAGTGTAGACGTTTCAGGGATTTAAAGAAATTTTTCCTTTAGAGTAAAACTAGATTAAAATACCTTCAACATTTTTGAGATAACATCTACGCAAAGAGAATCCTCATAATGTTGGTCTTGCAAAGAAAAGAAACCGAGTAACTGGAAACACATACATACTAAGCCAGTTAATACAAAGCTTGTAAAAACAATTAAACACCGTCCACATTTTTCTACTTTCAAATAAAGTACCCTGCTTAAACATTTATTCATTTTCACCAAGAAATTAGTTTTAAAATAAATAAACGAAAGACCTTTAGATTTTAAATGGCAATTTCATTTTAATTAATTTTGCAAGTAGGAACTGCAACTCTGCAAAGGATTACTCTGGAACCTTTAAAAAAAGAGAACTAAGTATAAACCGCGTTTTACTAACGACAGAGTGACCACCCCGGGCAGATTGTGGGGGAAGAGTAAATAGCGAATTGACTTTTAGTTATAAAACATTTTACAGCTGTTATTTTTTCAACTTTTCGCAATGATTGGCCACTTGATTGAGTTTCAGCTTTTTTGCAGCCAGGGCTTTATTCTTTCCGATAGGCTTGTGCAACGCGGCCATGCTGCATTGTGCACGTAAACGAATGTGACGTGGAGTATTTTCGACGACTCTTTTGAATTACCAAATGAATTAACCATTATATTTAGTACCACTATCAGTCAGACGGCAGTCGCTTCACGGAAAATATCGAAGTTTAGGCAAAATCAGCAGTTAGACTGGTAAAGCGGACCCCAGACTCCAAAGCTGAAAAAGCTTCGGATGCGACTGGGATTATCGCTGAGATGATGATGATTTCAATACCAATATGAAACATATTTTATGTTTTAAAAGTTATAGTTTGCATAGTCAAAATAGTCAGACATCGAACATGGTTCCCTTTTTGGGAGTAAACGGAGTTGGCTTGATTAAAGTATAATATAATTAATGGTGTCGTCTTAAATACACATATTCTGCCCGCGAGAGTTAGTATACTTATGAATGTAGTAAATAATTATTTATAACAGGAAGCGGTTCTATCCTTAATCGGATTAGTGCACAGCATTACTCGCTACTGCCCAAAACTTCGTAGATGTGAGATTCTTGTTTCCGGAACCCACCTCTGTTAATCGCCTGCCAGCGGTATTACTTTAATTTCACATATTCGCTTATCTCCTAGGTTCTAACGTCATATTAAATTGTTTTAATCCAAAGGGGTTTAAGTCGTGGTGGCCTTGTGGTTAAAACACTAGCCTCTCAAGTATGAGTGTGCGGGTTAGATTCCAGGTCAGACAAATACCAATGTAACTTTTCTAAAGTTATATGGTACTTTCTAAGTATATCTTGGACACCAATGACAGACTACAAGGTGAAGGAAAGCATCTTGAGGAAACCTGGACTTTTAAGTCTAAAATCGCCAACCCGCATTGTGCAAGCGTGGTGATTACACTCAATTCTTCTCTGTATAAGAGGAGACCTGTGCCCAACAGTGGGACGATAAAAAGGTTGATGATGATGATGATGAATCCGATGGGAACATACAAACTGACAAACAAATAAAGTAGAACCGGACTACATCGGGTCCCACGACCAAATAACATTCAAACCTATGTTTGAATGTTAGTTGGTCGTGGGACCTATGTACTAGAATGTCATTAGATAGGAATTTTCATATCCATACTAATATTATAAATGCGAAAGTAACTCTGTGTGTCTGTCTGTCTGTCTGTTACGCTTTCCCGCTTAAACCTCTCAACCGATTTTGATGAAATTTGGCACAGACAATCTTTAGACCCTGAGAAAGAATATAGGCTACCTTTTATCCCGAAAAAAAATGATGTTCCCGTGGGAAATCTATAAGCGCGATATAACCGAACAACACGCGGGCGAAGCCGCGGGCGGAAAGCTAGTAGAGAAATAATTTTGCGGTCCATTTCAGACACATCTAATGTGCTCTATAAGTTTTAAGTAGAGATTCCAGACTTCCGATATGTAACGTCCAGCACCAGAATTGCGTAACACAATGTTACTTCAGTTCGTAACATTTTGAAGCATATTGCTAATTCGTTGCTCCATATATTCTAAAACTTTGTCCGCTCAACAAGGTAAATAACGCAATGAATGTTGTTAAACTGTTAAAATAAAATAAATTGCTAGATACTGATGATAGTGTGTTACAATACGTAAATACCCTACTGGTATCAGACCAGCTCGACGGTAACATACCTATTATTTTATTACCATCGGAATAGATACATTTGCGATATTCAAAGTCATCATCATCATCATCATCCTAGTCGCATCCGAAGCCTTTTTCAGCTTTGGAGTCTGGGGTCCGCTTTTACCAGTCCTACTGCTGATATGGCTAAACTTCGACATTTTCCGTGAAGCGACTGCCGTCTGACCTCCACAACCCGAAGGCGACATCGATACTATATAAAAAAAAAAAAAAAGGCGACATCGAAGCATTGCAGTTAGACCAATTGTTGGACTTTTGAGGGCTCCAACAACCCGTAACGACTGCCTCTAGATGTTCGTATGGCAACCGGGACCAACGGCTTAACGTGCTTTCCGAGGCACGACCAGACTAGTGCAAATATTCATATTCATGCATACAAATACTTGCACTGTGCGGGGATCGAACCCGCGCCGCCTTGCGCAGCGGCCGCGTCTGCTACCGCTACGCCACGGAGGCTGTTTTTTGTTTTTGTTGTGATTTCCGATATTCAAAGTAAGACCACTAAAAGCCATTAACTAATTACCCACCAGGAGGGTAATTACATAACAGACTGTCAGTAGGAATCGGTTTTATTTTGACAGTTCAACAACATTCATTGCATTATTCACGTTGATGAATAGACACATTTTTTGAACATGTGGAGAAATGGATTAGCCATACGCTTCAAAATTATTCAAATTTATATATAGTAATAATGTATTACGCAATTAGGGTGTTGGTCATTCCTACAAATCATCGCCATAGCATTTTACATACAGCGGTTTGAAAGGAGCCGGTATATAAGTTATTGTATCATAATACCTACAATCCCTATTAATGGCACGACATACGCGTGAGTAGTGTGTTAGTGTGCCACGACCACATCCCACACATTTTGACCGATTCCCCTTTTACCTCTTTATAATATCTGTAATTATTCCTTATATCCCTCTCAACGAGAGGCGGCCTGTGTCCCAGCAGTGGGAACAACCCGAAGGCGATATCGAAGAATTGCAGATAGACGGAGGACGGGTCTGAGCAGTTGTGTTGCGATGTGTGCCGAGTACGACGCGTCAAATGTTGTTGTGCCGGGAGTTTGGCCGTGGAGGGTCTCCACATCAATCTCCCTCTGGCGCAGCATCGTTGGTCGTGTTATTGGGTCTAACATTGCACCACCTCGCTCAACTGCCGTCTTCCTTCCTATTCACTAAGGTTTTTTTAAGTGAATGGGCTTAAAAAACTAGCGCGCTTTACCATCAACGATTGCATCACTGCTTACCATCAGACGGGAGTGCAGTCAAGCGCTAGTTTATAATTATTAAAAAAAAATACAATTGTTGGACTTTTGAAGGCTCCAACAACCCGTAACGACTGCCATTAGATGTTAGTGTGGCAACCGGGACCAACGACTTAACGTGCTTTTCGAGGCACGACCAGACCAGTGCAGATATTTATATTCTTGCAGATAAATATTTGCACTGCGCGGGGATCGAACCCGTGCTGCCGCGTTCGCTACCTCTACGCCACGGAGGCTGCCTATGTATGTATGTTAAATAAGTAATTATTGTATATAAATATCAGATCTATTCTATAGATTCTGCCTGAAATTAACATGCTTTTGTAATTATTGGAATGCGAAAGTTAGGTGTCCCAGTGGCGCTAACTAACAGCGTTACCAATGCATAGGCTGAAAACAGACCTCAATCTAATTGTGAATTTAGTTGTAAAATCAAGATTCTCCTTGCGGCACAATTTTGCTAGCGTATACTGGTTACGTTTCTCTGCATTGATATTTTCTTAACTTATCAAGGAAAACATGTAAGAGTCCGTACTCCTAGAACTTATCCTTTTGATTTTGAGAAGACCAGCAAAAGGATAAACTGTGTGAAAGATGATATGGCTAGAATGAGTATTTTGTCGCACGCTGGAAGTACCATAATATATGGCCATTGGACTACGATATTGGGTGACATAATTCAATCAGAGAAGTATAAAAGAACAAAACGTGATGTGACGAATTTGAATTAATTGTGATTAGAGCAGGAAGGAGGATAATATATAAATATATAACAAAATGCAGTTTCTTTGATAATAAAAAAATGAATTTGTTAAAGAAAATATCAGGCCAGTACACAGTATGTCATTGGCCTGATATTTGGATCGATCATTGAACTCAACAAGCCAATACAATAGCTTGTTGAGTTCAATGATCGCTAACGTAAGAAGGGTCTGTTAAAGTAAGAAGCACTTTGCGTCTTTGGACGTGTGTGTATTACCTACGGGTATTGTAATACCCCATTACCTACTCAGTAACTCAAATGGCGCGGTAGGTACGTATATAACCTAGTTTGAAAGTGGCTGGTTTCATTGATACAATGTTTTTTTCCATTGGTACAGGAAATTCATTGGTACGAAACATTCGATAGTGTATTGTTCATTATTTACTCGAAAAACTTGTTTTTGTGGGACTTAAATGTGTGTGTGTGTTTTTTTTTTTTATTTTAATTATTTATACTTTCGCACAAAGAAAATGTAAAGAGGCGGGCTTAATGCCTTAGGCATTCTCTACCAATCAACCACGGATGGTGAAAGATTAGATGGCAGGTGCTTTAGTTACAGAAACAATGAAAAGGAAAAGAAAAAGCTCATAGCACTATACAAACAAATACTTAACTAAGCTAAATACATACTATTACTATAATATATACTTATCTATACTAATATATAAAGCTGAAGCATGAATTTGTTTGTTTGTGCGCGTTATCTCAGGAAAAATCCGCAGTCCGATTTGAAAAAATATTTTTGCGTTGGATAGCCTATTAATCCAGGAAGGCTTTAGGCTATATAACATCCCGCTATGACCAATAGGAGCAGAGCAGTAACAAAAAATGTTGCGAAAACGGGAGCTAACGCAGCCGTACAATATTGCCAATAGGAGCTGAGCATGACTAATTCCACGCGAACGAAGTCGCTGGCGGCCGCTAGTAATATATACAAAAATAAAACTTGTGAGAAAGGTGTTACTGAATGTACTTTATTTATTTCTGAATATTTTACGAAATATATTTGATTCATTCTTGTTATTTTACAGATCAACTGAAAACATAAACATCTCTGAATATGTTCACGTATTTTTGCAGACGGATATTACTTTAAGTATGTTCTCGTGAATTCGCAAAATACGAGACCCAAATGGATTAACATTTGGCTTTTTGGCGATTTCCCTATACGAAAATCGTTATCAGTTTTGGACTTGTATCATATTATAAGTTATTTTCTTGTCAGATGTATCTAGCTGTTTATCACTTGTGTATTACGTCGATGCATCGTTTGTATGGCAAGGTTAAGTGGTCAAGGTGTTCCTAGGCTGACTGCAGCTGTATGTTTCTACCTGTTTTCGTATTTGGAGCAATGAACAGTTACACAGGTGGTTGTCCCAGTCAAGCAATAATTCCGCTTTGCTGTTCAATTAATTAGTTTATTTTAATATAGGCAACTCGGCTTTTAGTTTATTTAGGCTAAAATATGAAGTAATGTTTCAGTATCTGGAAATATGTATTAAAGAAAACGTATTTGAAAAATATATGACCTCTTTTTAATTTCGACAGCTTCCCGCGGGTACAGCTTCCAGTCGAATAATATTGACCAAGCTGATCTTACACACAGTATTGCTAAACACAGTTCTTCCAAAGTCCAACGAGTAGTTGTGCAATATCTATATATCTATGTAATTTATTGTATAAACTTAATCGAATCACTCATTTAATCTAATGGTCTATTTACTGCGCTGTTATAATGAAATTAAAACTTTTATTTCTGTTATGTCATATTCTAGCTAGCTACAACCAAAATACGTTAATTTACGTGGCCACAAAAAATATTTCAGTTTGGTCCTGTCAAATTAGTCCGCTCATGACGTAGCGCGGGTTAATTTGATAGGACAATACTAATATTTATCTTCTGTCCTTTTGTTAATTAAATCAACACATTATTTAGAATTCACACATATTCTTCTGGCTGATATTACACACCGCTAGCATAACATTGAGATTGTTTGAGAACTCGACGGAAGAATTTTTAGTAAACATGCGATAGGTATTTAAAAACAGCATTTCTCCGTATATCGTTGTTTTTCTTAAAAACGTAACAATCATATCAAAACTAACAATAACAGACATTCTGCTAAAACATTCCAAACATTGAAACTGAATATAAATAAATACCTATTCCACGTAGTCTCACTGCCGACGTGTTGGGTCAGATGTTATAAGTAACAAATTGGTTTGAACATACTACACCAGTGCAGGCGCCCTTATAGGGGAACCCTCGCTCTATAAACCAATTATTTAGTTAAAGTGCATCGTTTTCCACGTGCAGCCGCTTGTTGAGCAAGTTGTATTATGATTTATAAAGGAAATGTTTAGTAGAAGGTTCTGATTTCATAATGAAGCTGTGGTGGCTATGTTCTGACTCAACCTGTTAAATTGCAGAACGTATTAACGATAGGAATTTAAACTTATCTCATCATCATCACAGCGTTAATCCCAATCGCATCCGAAGCCTTTTCAGCTTTGGAGTCTGGGGTCCGCTTTACCAGTCCAACTGCTGATATGGCTAAACTTCGACATTTTCCGTGAAACGACTGCCGTCTGACCTCCACAACCCGAAGGCGACATCGAAGCATTGCAGTTAGACCAATTGTTGGACTTTTGAGGGCTCCAACAACCCGTAACGACTGCCACTAGATGTTCGTATGGCAACCGGGACCAACGGCTTAACGTGCTTTCCGAGGCACGACCAGACCAGTGCAAATATTCATATTCATGAATACAAATACTTGCACTGTGCGGGGATTGAACCCGCGCCACCTTGCGCAGCGGCCGCGTCCGCTACCGCTACGGCACGGAGGCTGTCTGTGAATTTAAACATATCTAATATATAAAATTCTCGTGTCGCGGTGAAGCCGTTTCGGAGGAGTTCCCGAACGGCTTTCCCGATTCTCATGAAATTTTATGTGCATGTTGGGTAGGTCTGAGAATCGGACAACATCTATTTTTATCCCCCTAAATGTTAACGGTAATCCACCCTAATTATTTTTATTGAACTAAAAAATCGTTTTCTTTAAAACATATACATAGCAAAACAACGTTTACCGGGTCAGCTAGTTTTTTTATATAATACCTACCTATTCAGGTATCACTCAAACTTCTTCTAGCAGTGAGACCATTGTACGCTGAATAAATTTAAGTTCAATGCGTCTTATTCTGTTTATTTTATTAAAAAAAGACCGAAGATAAATATCAGTATAGTCCTGTCAAATTAGTCAACGCCTGGCTTAAATTGACGTATTTTTGGATGTTTAATCGATTGATTGTTTTTAATTTGTCTATGCAATATATAATTAGTTTGTATACAAGGAAAGCAGCGCAATTGTCTGTCAAATTTTGTAATATGTGGTCCTTTGAGAAACGTTTAGTTGATGCTAGTTGCAGTCAAGAACAATACCACTTTCTTGGTTTTTGTTTTTCGAATCTATATATTTGGCTTATTCGTCTTTATACTGGTATGTGCCGTGTATGAAATACATCCTTTTGAGCTCACATTTGTAAAATTTGCCAAACAAACTTTGCAGGTATACACAAAGAACCGTAGCCGGTTCCCTAATGTACCTATTTAGAAAGGCATACAAAAGGTTTGACAAAAGATATGCCTGTTTTACGTAGATACTTATTTTATAACGCCATATGGTGACTGGTCGTATTGCTTATTTGTTTTACTTCAACAGTCCTAGTACATCATTTGCGTGGGCTATCATAACTCAGCATTGCGTTAATGTGAAAGCTGTTAACGCCTTTTAGCTTGGAGGTTTTCGTGTAGGTGTAAAATTTTATTTTCATTAATAGTCCTAATTTTTCTTTGGAGTCTGGGGTCCGCTTTACCAGTCTAACTACTAATTTTGACTAAACTTCGATATTTTCCGTGAAGCTGTCGTCTGACCTCCACAACCCGAAGGCGATATCAAAGCATTGAAATTAGACCAATTGTTGAACTTTTACATGGCTAATTGACATATGGCATAAAGTAGGATTTTTTGTACCATGCCTACCTTTTCATAGAAGCTAAAGTTTTTCTAACTGAACTTACTTAGCTGTGCTACTTAGTGAATGCTCTGAAAAGTAGTGGTTTTGGAGGAACGTTTATTTTTAATTTTAACGTTTGAAAAGTGCTGATTTTCAACTTATTTTGAACAAATAACTTCTGATGGATATTTGATTTCATAAAATCCTCGTCATGTCTAGGTCTGATATGTGAGACATTCTTCAACTTCGAACACGGCATTTTAAAGACCATAGAAACAAATGTCGATTTAACCAGCAAATTATGGTAATTATATTTAGTTTATGTTTAGTTTATAGTAAAATTTATTTAAATACAATTAATTAAAATATTTAAGCCAACAGTAATATATTATAAAAAAAAAGGCAGGAAATTATTGGTCTTGAAAACTGTATTTTTTTGAAGGATTTCTGGATTTACCTTAATATTAACCTACTGAAAAATGTGTGATTTTTTGTTTGTGAATATTTTTATAAGCATATTGTACCTTTAAATTGACCGATAAAGATCGGTCAATTTAAAGGTACATTTATTTTAATGCGTATCCAAGATTTATCAGATTATAAAGTATATAAGGTTAAATGTTTTAAATACACAAAGTTTTAATAAAAACATGCACATTTTTGAAAAGACGATATTTACAAAATATTTGGTAGGATATTGATCCTAGTCGCTTTGTTTAAAAGGTATTCTTTATATCGGTAAACATTGGGCGAGAAATTAAATGGTATGATTACTCTAGATTTTTTTTAAATTA
Organism: Sesamia nonagrioides; assembly: GCA_017933935.1. Lineage (NCBI taxonomy): Eukaryota > Metazoa > Arthropoda > Insecta > Lepidoptera > Noctuidae > Sesamia > Sesamia nonagrioides. The sequence continues at coordinate 72,244 of JADWQK010002002.1, read as the reverse complement.
AACTTGTACCCATGTCAAATTTAAATCTGGAACCATGTGTTTCTTAAGTTTAAACGGACGTTTTAAACTAGCAGCGTAATTTTCATCATTTCCATTGTTATTAACTTCCATTTCTTTCTGTTCTACTAGCAATTTTTTAAATGTTTTGCTGGCGATTTTAGCTGATTATAAGTAAATCAATTTCAGGTATTTCTTTAAATCAGTCGCGCGGAGTGGATTCATGCCACAACAGCAATTATTGTTAAAGGATTGTTATTTAAAATGGCGGTGCCTAACATAGATACTTCGTTTTAAATGAAAGATACGAAGGCAGATACGTCTGGTATACTTATATATTGAGGCATGAAAGGCAAAATGTTCACAGCTTCCGACACGGTTAGATATTAAGATAGGTATATGGGCGGATTTCTTGATTAGAAAATCTTTGTAGAATACATCGCGGGTTATTAAACTTATGGTACAGTAATTGTCTATTTTCCGTTTAAAATTCTAGTTAATTTTTTTGAGCAATAACCCAATTTTGTCTTTAATTTTAAAATGTATAAGAGTAACTATTTGTTGAAAATATTGCTGGAGAAACTACCTTTGACAGTAGTAGCTATAAGAAACCAATATCTGCTAACACAAGCGGCTTTTTGTAGATGTTCGAGTTATTTGTTTTATTGTTGGTAGATTGTCAAAACGGTGACTTTCTAAATAGTATAGAGGTTCGGTGGATACGTCGAGCGCCTTTGGTCGACCGTGAACGTTTTGAAAGGCGATGTAATGAGTGCTCTTACTTTATCTAGATGTGAACAATATGCTCGCGGTTGTTTTGAAACTTGACACCAGTTACGTCACTCGTTCTAATAACGTTCTACCACGATCTAAATTGTTGTCAATTCAGTTTAAGCGCTTCATTGTTATATAACAAGTACTCAGTTCGCTCTAGCTACATAGCAATTAACATGATAACTGTTTTATCATCCTAATCACCCATTCGACATTATAATTTCGCTCGGCAGTAAAAGCAATCGCAGGCTTAGATACATTATGATGAAAGTCACTTTATCTTAATTCGGTTACAAGTCGAACTCAAAAGTCTGAAAGAAACAAAAATCACAAGAAATATATTAATAACTATGAACGCTAGAAACGTAGATACTCGTAAGGTTTCTCATGTTTATCGGTCTTGACGGCAGTACGTGTACATCAGCGATAATGGAGATCAGTGTCGTCGCTCAGCCAGCAGCCCGTGACACGTGAAACTTCAGATATGAGTGGAGTTTGTCCTTGGCAAGGACACGACGGTGACTCACCTAGCGGCTGGTGCAGCGCGGCGTGTGCGTCGCAGTCAGCACAGATGGTGGAGCGTAACATCCTCTCTCGCTGCAGACGACGCAGCAGCTGCAGGTGCTGCGGTGTGAACACAGTGCCCGAGCGCTCTCCCACCAGAAGCACGTCGCCAGCTTCCCACCAGGCCTGTTCCCGGAGCGTGCCATCGCGGTTGAACAGCCCCAAGTCCTTGTACCCCTCTGGTGGGCTCAACGCACCAGCCTCCGGCTCTTGGTAGCGTTCGCACGCACCACATCCCGAGCACTCTTCGCCTTCGCCCTCATCAGAGTACCCACCACACTCGTCGCGCACCACGATAATATAATCGGCCTCAAAAAATTCGTTAGCGCTCTCATCGAAGATAACCCGGTGCTTTTTAGTTTTACTCCCCTTTTTCAGTGAAGACTTTAAGTTATCGTGATCCTTATTGTGGCGCGTATCGCGCGCGGCGCGGTCGCCGCGCATCGTCGCGGGTTATCGCGACGCGAGCGGTCGCCAAAGTGTCGGAAGGCTAGGACGGCTGACGCGAGGCAGTAAGGCCGACTGCAGCGCCGCGCCCGCCCTATCGATCGCGCCGCCCGCCTCACTGGGGCCCGCCACGTTACCGACCATCCACACAACACCGAGACGATTTCCCACTTACCATGCCATAAACATTGAACACCGCGCGCGCTCATAAATTGGGCTCATAAATAAAAATTAAAAACCAATATTTTTTTTCTTTCTTTTGATTTATTATCTAACGTCTATCGAGAAGTTAATACATTAATTCTAATTTGGGAAAAATAGAAATGTACTGAATTGTAAATTGTATTGTCTGTAAATTACTGTTAGCTCTTTGTGGAACACGACAATAAAACCAGTAGGTAAAGTGATAGGGTTCGTGAGCAAGACAATAAGTCACTCTCATATATGAATGCAGTAAACAGACACTGTTAGTGCATGCTCGTCGCGTCGCGGCGTGTTTACAGATCCTTGTCAACATTGAAAGAGAAAGCGCCATCTCCTTCACCATGCTAGGCTGCGACTCCTGACAGGAAACAACTACGTGTATGACTTGAACATACTGGTGGTGGGGATGTAGTAATCTATGCGATATTAGTGTTTGTAAACACCCCCACGATAGCCTGGACAAGTCGGTAGTCATAGGCACAGAAACTCGTGCTTTTACCTAAGCTGACATTATCAAACTATATATGTTTATTAAATATTTTCTAAATGCTACTTTTATGTTACAGGTGGGCCAAGCCAGCCAAGGCAGCCAGGCCAGACACGGGAGTGAGACCTTCCTTGTAACAACGTGGAATATCAGGGTACATCAAAATTAAAGCAACACCTAACATGAATCTCCAGAAATTCTTATCAAAAATAACTGCTACATGTCGATAATTAAATAATATTTAGAAAGGTACGGACATCGATATGGTAGTGTAATATCCTTCCAAATAATTATGTGGAGACTAATTGATATCCACAAAGAAGTTTCATTCAGTCATATTTGACTCAAAGCTAACCAAGTTGCTACACCCAGCTCCTTCAATATCCTACAGACGGTAGGTAATACCAGCCAGCAAATTGGTATTTGAGTCTTGTCACTTATCAGGTACCGATTCAATACGTAATTAAACATTATCAGAAGGAAAAAGGACATTTTATAAAAATAAAACATTTAAAGACCTTTTCCGTAATTCCTTTCATTTTCCTTTATCAATTAGGTCCCTTTAAATTGGATAAACAATTGAATTTACATTTTTTTTTCGAAATTTTTTTCCAGCTGTCTAAAATAACATATATTAATACATTACCAAACTAAATAAATACTTACTTCAAATGTTAAACTTATAACACAAATTTAACATATACTTACTACTTTTAACATAAATTGTTCGTGTGGTCTTTGCTTAAAAGCTGCAGCGAATTGGAATAAAATAGGAAGTCGCGTACTGCGCTAAACTGCACCTCACGATTGAAGCGGAGGCCGCTTCAACAGCGGGCAAACACAAGCGCTGCGAGATTTTATTATGCAAGTACCAATGTAACTTTTCTAACTTATACTTATGCACTTTCATAGTTACACCTTGGACACCAATGACTGATTACAAGGTGAAGTAAAACATCTTGAGGAAACCTGGCCTTTAAGTCTGAAATCGCCAACCAGCATTGAGCAAGCGCTGGTGATTACGCTCAATCCTCTTCTACGTTGATGATGATAATGATATTTATGCAATATGAACAACTACGTGTGATACGTCAATTTATATTTACGTGTCATATTACCACTTTCGAAATATATATTTTTCTAAATTTGTCATCTGATAAAATAAATGCTGAAAATGAGTTAATCAGCTTGTTTGTTACCGTTATTACGAAAACAATTTACGTTTGATTGCCAAAGCTGACTAGTACCCTAATTGCCCAACGCACTATTATTATCAATTGGAATAATTTTGAAGCATATTGCTCGTCCATTGTTTCATAATTTCTAAGAATTTGTTTGCTCAACCATGTAAATAACGCAATGAATGTCGTTGAACTGTCAAAATGAAACCCATTGCTAATAATAGTTTATTACCCAATTACCCTGCTGAAGTCATTGTGTTAAATGTATTTTGTAATAGATAGGTACTAGTTTATTCGCAGCTCGATTCGCGGAACGTGGATGAATCAGCCCGGAATTGATATGATAATGATTTAATTAAAATTATTATTTCAGCAATATTTGTAACTTTATTTATATAATTGTGTTTTTACATGATGTATCTATCGCATCATATTGTACACTATGCTTGTATGTGCTTTTGTTATTGTTAAGTTATAGCTTAACAATTGTAGATAGGAAAATATAATAAATAAAATATTAAGTAATATATAAAATAAAAATATTACTTATAAAACAAACAATATAATAAAGAAAGAAAGAAAATACATTTATTTGGCACGAACTAAAAGACACACAATAAAATAATTTAAAAGATGAAGACAATCATTAAAAAAGTAAGAAATAGTAATAATAAAATAAAGTAAAAAGTGTAAACAAATGTAGAAAACTTGCAGGAATGTGTGCCTCCCGGGTGCGCCAAAAAGGCCCAGTTCAGCAAAAATGCCAGACAACTAGTGCCTGACGCTGAGATTCTACTGAACCTGATCTGGCCTTATAGTAAATTATATAAAATAAAATAATTAAGGAACCTAAACATTTTCTACTCTTTTAATTCTTCATTGGGATTCGAATAAATGGAAGTCAAAGCGGCCTTTGTTCAGATTTGGCATAGACAATCTGAGACTGCTATAACTGGTGATTCCATATAATCCTTAAATCCTACAGCTGAGCATGAACGAAGGAATTATTACCAACTAGTTGACCCCACGTAGAACGTTGCTCGTAGAACCGATGGCCGATGGGGCAGTAAGGTTCTGGAGTGGCGGCCACGTCCTGGAAGACGCAGCGTAGGGAGGCCCCCAACAAGGGGGACCGATGACCTGGTGAAGGTCGCGGGAAGCCGATGGATGCGGGCAGCACAAGTCCGGTCAACGTGGAAAGCCTTGGGGGAGGCCTTTGTCCAGCAGTGGACATCTATAGGCTGAAGAAGAAGTTGACCCCGCGGCGAGCTTCGTACCGGCTCAGAAAATTGTCGTTATCTTTTAGTTAATAGTTATTTTCCAATCAAGAATTTATATCATAATTATTATCGGTCCTGCCATTCCTCAAAATCTATAAATAGGCTAATTAACACAATTTTGATTTATTTATATGTCGGGGTTGTTTATCAATCAATATTTATAGGTAGTACACAAAATTTGTTAAAATTCTTGTTGGTTAACCAATTCATGCGAGTTTACTATCCCGATAATTATTGTTCTATTTGATTTTGGCAATTATTTCGATGATAAACCGCTGATTTTATTCAAATAATTCATCACAAATTACTTTGATTTTAAAATGATTTGCGAATCTAAAATAATCAACAAATCTAAATCAAGCAAATCTAAAGGGCGGCCTCCGTGGCGTAGCGGTAGCGGGCACGGCCGCTGTGCAAGGAGGCGCGGGTTCGAACCCCGCGCAGTGCTAATATTTGTATGCATGAATATGATATTTGCAATGGTCTGGTCGTGCCTCGGAAAGCACGTTAAGCTGTTGGTTCCGGTTGCCATACGAACATCCAATGGCAGCCGTTACGGGTTGTTGGAGCCCTCACGGCCTCTCGCCTGGACGCTGAGATGAGGACGATGGTGATGATTCTTTTATTTTTATTTATATTTATTCACATTTTCATTATTTTAACTTAGATTTTTACATTCAATTAATAAGAAATAGTTCCTGATTTGGGTCTGTAATTTTAAACAGAAACAATAATTATACATGATTTTAAAATATATTCTTAGAGGTTAAAATATTGTTATCATGGGCCAGATAAACATCATATTTTGTACGGCTACTGCCATAACACAGCGCGTTGTTATACATATACAGTATGTTAACTAACAGAGGGCGTTCCCGTTAACCCGAAATAGTATAGCATACATACATGCTAAAAAAAATATTTCCATTCGAAAACAAAATGTTTTAAATTTTTTTCCAATATGAAAATATTCAATAAAAATTTTAAATTGACATGTAAAAGAAACACACTGTACACGCGAACATGAAAGACGGCAACGTCGCAATTTATTTATACATGACGACTACTATTTTGATTTAAAACAGGAGGTTTCAAATTTATTTCCAATTAGATTTCTTTTTTATTCGGATTTTTTTATGCTTATTTTTCTATGCTGATATTTTTATTTTAATCTACTAATGATATATATTAACGAGTTTAAGGGAACGCCCTCTGTTTTTTAACATACTGTATAAGATCTGTACCTATTTACCAGTGTTCACAAATAAAATGATTTGATTTTTCTATTATTTGATTGCTTGATATTATAAGTCATTTAGCATAGTTTAGCATTTTGTATTAAGTAAACACGTGACGTACTTCCGTGCGCCATCGGAAAGAGAAAAAGGGATTGCAAACCTGGTGTCAGTAGTAGCTAGATACCCCATTCGTGCAAATTTTTTATGTAGATTTTTACGTTGTACCTACCGACTTATCACCATCTTCGGTCGATTCCTTGACAAATACCTAGGTGTAATTGTCACCTTCGCAGAATACGGACGGTCTACCCGTGCACTGCCTAAGCTCTCTACTGTCTCCAGACAATTATCAATTAACACAGCAAACTGTCTCAGCGCAAATTGGGCTTGTACGTAGCGTGCATTCGCTCTAGCGAATGTACCTATGCCATTATAATTGATTTCATATGCTGTGTAATCTTCACACACACAAAGCTCCTTCATATCCATAGGATGCAGACCCTCCAAAATCGCTTCCTCAGCCGGTTGCACTCCGGGAGTTTAATAATTATTGTATAGTAATATAGTAGAATAATTTCGTACTATTTGCTTTACCTATTACTTTATATACACGAATTTCACAAGTATACAGATAGTCGAGCCATCAGCAGTCACCATCCATGGATGCGTTTAGCCGTAAACACCTTACAGCGTATAAAAAAAAAACAGCAGATGTAGGCATACATTTTCACCGTGCGATAGAAAAAGAGGAGAATATTATGCCGCGTCAGCGATCAAAGCTCCCACGTCTTATGAATTTTCGATGAGGATCACGTGTCCTGACGTGAGTTTAACATTTTTTCTCATCCCAAAAAAGTGCTCAATGCCACTAAAGAAGTTTTCACTCCAAAAATATGTTAGCCTCTCGGTCTCCGGATTCGGTTCGTTAATGAGCTCCTGCTCCTAACCTAGTACACACTCAGTGTTGTAGATATTGGCTTTCTAAATACACTATACACGTAATGTGTTCTAGTAGTCTTAGTCCGTTATACCAACTGTGATCTAAAATAATATAATATATAGTTTGTTCCGTCAACTGTATATATATATTATTATCTTTTATTGTGTCTTTTGTGCACTATAATATTCTGTCTTGTTTATTACAAAAAAATGCGAACTACAAACCCTGACGACATACCGCTCCCATGAAAAATACGTTTTAAATACGATAAATCAAAAAACACAATATAGCCAAAAGCCCCGTACTAAAGCCTAAACAATGTGGGCAATTTTATTAATTGCTTAATGCCAGGGACAAAGACAACACACTACAATACAAATGAATGTGTCCGTGATGCGCCCGCAACACTGGCAGATGACAACAAAACAATAACAAAATGCCAATTGCACAGTGGAGAACTTGTTTTACAAAACGAACAACAATTAAGCCGTGCATCGCTTCTGTGTTAAAACAGAGGAACAATTCTTGTAACTTTTAGAACGTTCGCAGTCCGAACAATCTCTCAAAAAATCCTCAAATTTCACTACCTTTTGGCAAGTTTTTGACACTTGTCTGTCAACGATGAGACTGTGACCAGATTTTAAACGTTTTTTTTTTTTTTTTTTTAATTAAGAACTAGCCCTCTTTTTCTGCATAGAAGCTATACACGTTGCTCAGCAAACTATTGAGACTTCGAACGGATCCTACCTCTCGAATGAGGTAAAGACGTTCGAACATGTGATTTAAAGGTGCTCACTGTCCCACCTTTTTGAGCGTCGCGTTGTCTCCAACGATTGCGCAGCGCGCGCCAGCGTTATGCAGACGCGACGTAATTGCGACCATGAGTCGCAATTATAAATAATGTACATCTGCATGTAAGCGTAACACTTATAAACTAACCATAATACAAATTTCAATTTAAAATTTGGCGGCACGATTTGCTCAGTGGTTAAGCGATTGCCGCTGCAATCACTACATATTATAAAACAAAGTCACTTTTACTTTCCCTATGTCGCTTTGTATGATTTAATCTTTAAAACTACGCTACGGTTTTTGATAGGATTTTTTTAGTAGATACAGTTATTCAAGAGGAAGGTGTTATGTATATAACATGCATAATATATAAGAGGAACACTGATAATTTTTGAGGTTTCTAACACATGTCGCAAAATAAACCCATTTTTTTGAGCTTACATGGCAAACGCTGGCTGAACCCTATGACATAGATCAAAATAATGTACTACAGTATTGTAGATGTTAAAAATTCCTACAAAAAAAACTGCGATACCATATGTCTATCTAAAAGTTTCTTCGTTATGACTACTTTTTTATGTTTGAAAAGTTAATTAAAATGCCAGTCGAAATCAGAGCCCACTATTTGTTCCTTATTATTAATCCTTATCCAAATAAATTACGTCATATGAAAGGTAATTTTAATAGCAGCAGATCTCTTTTTGAATTATTGGAATTGGTTGTTCCATTCAGGAGATATCACGATTTATTCAAAACTAAACATCAGAAAAGATCCGCGTGCCGCTCGCGCCCCTGCCGGCCGCCTGCTACTGAGTGTTTCTCTGCCTAAACCGCGGAGTGAGTGGGCCGGAGCGGAGGACCATTATTTCGAAATAAACTTGCTACCCCGGTAGGCTTTCATTCTGTTTGAAGGTGGTGGAACTGGCTATCCATGGACAATAAGGTCGATATTTCTTGCAGAGTCAGATATTGGCTGATGGGCGGCACAGTAGACATTATTTTTATTGAAGGACCACCGTTTCTTGAGGAAGGCTGAGGTACCTATATCATTTTTCCACGTGCGAAGCCGGGGCGGGTCGCTAGTTATTAATATGACTTACAAGAAGTTGTTACAGGTCTGGCTGTTTGTGTCTGTTTGTAAAAGCACCTACGATACAGGAGAAATTACCAGAGTGGTCCAAAGTTTTATTAAATAAATGTACAATTGTACATTGTGGTGTGCACATTTATATAAATTATATCTTGGTTATTATAAATAAGATACTCTTTAAATAAGCAAAGGAGTTTACATTGGTTTACCATATTTTTAGATTTCACCACGGGAAATTAGTCCTACTATAAGCACTCATCTTTGAGTGAACGCAATAGCAAAGTGTTGATTATGGAACATAAACTGGAGAACAATGTCACTCAACCACATACAAGTGTCTTAATATGTCGAGACGTATTAATTCACGCTTACACACACGCACACGCGCTCTGACGCATGTACGTGCACTTTTCACATATCTAGAGCTGCAGACTTATACTTTTAATGTATGTATTCTTTTGCGTTATCATTTTCATAGTTAAGAGAGCACATAAGGGAAGAGCGAGACAGCTCCAACAAGTACCTTACTGGAGCTGCCATTTATGTGTGACCTAATGTTTGAAATGGCATTAATATTTTAATATTTTTATTATATTATATTAAAAGCTATGCTACCATTAACATATTCCCCAATGTACAACTTTTATTCCCATGAAGCATTCTTTAAAAATAATAATTGATGTTTTAGTGCTTAAGTTATAACTCTTATTTGCATGCTATAGTTTTAATAGCTAAATATGTTTTATTTCTAGGACCCATATACAATATTTTTGTGCAAATAAAGAATATTGAATTTTATTATAATTATTTAATAACACACCGTAGTAGACAAGTATTTTCAGATGAATAGGGAATTTAGAGGAAGTATACGAAAACCCGAGGGAGGCCTAGATGTCCCAGCAATGGAAATATTATATTATCAATGATTTTGTTCAAATTTTGGATAGTATAACATAATACAGGGTGGCCCATAAGTCCTTAGTAAAAAAAATAATTAAAATAAAACTAATTACACTATGAATAATATTTTTATTTGTAAATATAGCTAGAAAAACGGGAATTATTTTTTGTAAATAACGTCGTCCAAATGTAATCCGTTACAGTCACGGTACTCTTGCAAACGCCTTCTGAAATTGTCGATGACTGCGCGGCACGTCACTGCTGAAATGCTTGCCATTACTCTGCGGATGTTTTCTTTTAGGTCATTAATTGACCGCGGGTTAGAGTCGTACACTTTAGCCTTAAGGTAGCCCCACAAAAAAAAAATCAATTGGAGTCAGATCCGGGCTACGTGGTGGCCAGGAAATGTCTCCTCTCTTAGAGATAACGTTGTTTGGAAAAAGTTGACGGATAACGGGCATAGCAGTATTGGAGGTGTGGGAAGTTGCTCCATCCTGTTGAAACCATGTTCGGGCATTAAAGCCTGGAAAGTTTTGCAATTTTTGTGTGAAAAACTCCTCGATCATGGCTACATATCGCTCCGAAGTAACAGTAACAGCACGCCCTCTGCCGTCCTCAAAAAAGTAAGGCCCTATGATGCGATGGGCTGACATAGCGGCCCAAACTGTAACTTTAGGGTTATGTAAGGGCTTCTGGTGCTTAAGTTTTGGATTAATCGGGCTCCAATAGCGGCAATTTTGTTTACTAACATGTCCGTTAATGTGGAAGTGTGCCTCATCAGAGAACATTATGTTATTGAACGAAGTAAACCGATTAAATATTTCATTAGCATAATTCACTCTCTGAATAGCATCAGTTTCTTTTAATTCTTGCACCAACTGAATTTCGTAAGAGTGCATAAGTAAATCTTTCTTCAAAATCCGTTGTAACGATGTCCTGGATACGTTTAATGCACTGGAACGCTTACGAGTTGACTGTGTAGGATTTTCACGAATAGATTGTGCCACTGTGTCGATGTTTTGTTCCGTACGTGATGTCCTTGGGCGACCCAACCGCGGTTTATCTAACGTCGAACCGGTCTCCTCGAACTTAGCAACCCAATTCTTAATCGTTTGGAGAGCTGGGGTGTCATCAAAGTTGTGTAAACCTTTGTGTTCTCGAAATTTACGCCTCGCAACGGTTGCCGAATTGTTGTTTTGATAAAACTCGCGCACACAAAACGCTCCGTCCGCTCCGGTGAAACGCTCCATCGCGACTAAATTCCCAGAAACCGAAGTTACTGCCCCCGCTTCCCCTGCACCGCTCACGCACGCCGTTTTCGTTTAATTCAAATTTTACTTTTCTAAGGACTTTTGGGCCACCCTGTTTAACCAGCCTATAACGTGACTCCTGGGAAACAGGCCTCTCAGGTTTCGGTAAGAGGGTGCGGGCCGTAACCTAACGCGCGGGCCCAGTGCGGGTTGGTAGATGTCACATTTCTTTTAAGCTTTGCCTCTAGGACACAACGGTCTGCTCACGATGTTTTCCTCCACCATTTTGAGAGCAGTGGTGATGAAATAATTAACACAAAGTAAAGCGCTCCTTGAGGTTCGAACCTACAACTTGTGACTCGCTGCTGATATCTCTAGGCCACCACTGCTCTTTTAATTGGTAGTATACAGGGTGTTTGGTGCATCGTGTACCAAATTGAAATGGTCGACTGAAGTGGTCATCTGCTAGCCTTTCAGACCCCTTAACACCCCTCGTGTCCTGTGGTTTTTATCTTTTTACTGCTTTGCCAAACTTTACATTCAAATACAAATTTAATTCAGAATTAGTACAGTCCCGTATACTCGGTTTCTTCGGTCACGTGTCAAGGCGCAATAATAACTCCATAGATCGTTTGGTCGTCTGGACGACCAAACGCGCACTTTCTTTTCTGCCCTGGGGCAGAGTAGAGGGGAACAGACCCCGTGGAAAGTCACCGATGAGGTGGATCGACCAAATGAAGTCGGTAGTATGGGGACCTGTAAATGAATGCTTCAGACTGTCGTCCAACAAAGATAGATGGAGAGAGTTCATGTGGCGAGCTACATCAGCGTCTCGAATTCAGCCATAGTGACCACGACCGTTCTGTCAAGAACGAAACGAAGAAGAAGAGACAAATTTTATATACATATACAATATGTAAAGAAAACCCTGTTCGACCCATAAGGATAATAAAGGTTAGGTAATCACTTGACCAAATATGATATAAAATTTTACTTAATCATCATAGTAACAATACTAATGAATTTTGAAATAATCGTTTTTACCCGGGAATTAATTCCAATTTCCCCGAAATTTGGTAATTTTTAAAAAAGTGACAACACCGGTTTTATTATAAGCGAATAGCGACGCGACCACGTCACAGGTGCCGCGTGCCCTGCCCCCAGCCGCCCGCGGAATGGGTTGCTTAGCGCACATGTATTAAGTTACTTCTTTTTGCGAAATAATATTTATTTTTTTAGGGGGATTTTTTTTAAGTTTAGCCTATCTTTGTGGGCATTAGTAGAATCAGTTATCGATACCTAACAATACCTTCACGGATCGGACAGGGTTCTCTTTACATATTGTATACAACGCATTTTTTTTTTTTTTTTGTTATGCGAAACCTGAATATAGTTTGTTCAGAATAAGCAACTGAATCGATTCCAATCAGTTTTACACCCTGTTATATTTTTTCCCAAATACATTTAGATAAGACCGTAGAGTGGTTACCGAGCGGCTACGATAGATCCCAGCTGAAGCTAGAGGTCAACGCCCGCGCTTTCCCGCCCGTACGGACCTTTGACCATACTTTGTTGGGACAACCAAGTAGAATAGCAAGCTCAGAACTTGATGGTTTTTCATTACATCTTTTTGAAATTTTGTCATAGATTCTTTACTTAAAAATACTGGACACGTGTTTCGGGTTTCACATAAACAAAAAAATAATGTTGTATACAAGGTGTAACATAAAGGGTATATACATAACAAAGGCATGGCATCTTTACATGATATCAAACGATATTGGAAGGGTTTTTTAATCCTATCTCTTTATGTTAGGAAGTTATGAGGAAAAACACCGCCTGTGATAGGCTACTATCATACTAGTCGCACAGAGATATTGAAGACATTTATCGGAATTTGGCAAGTAAAGTGACGGGTAACGAGTAGTTATTAACGTATCTAGTGTGCTGCCACGTTTGTTATGATTTGATTTTAAGAAACACACGAAACCGAAAATTTGGTACCGATTTTTTGAGTATTTTATTTTGAGTTGAAACCCTTCCGATATCGTTTGATATCATCTAAAGATGCCATGCCCTTGGTATGTATATACCCTTTTTGTTACACGTTGTATACAATATAAGCCATATGTACAATCTATAAATACACATACGGCGTAGACTCTGAATTTTAATTTTACTTCGAAGTGTATCGTTTACGAGTACTTTTAAATACAAAATTAGTAACATTAGTCTCCTAGTATATTTTTATAATTCCCTTGCAAAGGTAAAACTTAGATTAAAGCTGTACCTGTTACAGCTGCTTATAAATATGGTATGTATTACAGAAGTACGTAGAAAAGATGTGAAAAATATATTTCTATAATTGGTATGTAATATATTATCACGCTATTTGGTATGGGGACGAGACGAACATAGCGTACTATGTCCGCATTCTTCTACTACAAATTGTATAAAGACGAGCCAACAGCCCTAGGAATTAATCCTTTATCGTAGTTGCGTTTATAAACATTTGAACTCACATGCACTAACAGCAATATAGCAGCCAGTAACAGATTTAACCTTTTAAATGGTCATCGCAGCAATCATGACATACCAATAAAGAAAGGATTTTTGAGTTTAGCAATATGACCTTAACAATCGTTGCTAATTGATAAAAGAAAATACTTAAAAAGACTATGTTTAACTTTACAGATTATGATACTCCACAGTTTCATCATCATCGTCAGCAGCTCAGATAGCAGTCCATTGCTGGATTTTCTCGGTGGTAGGCAACAACATCAGCCGCCGGCATAAGTTACCACCCACCAGACAAAGTCTTGGCGCCAAGCGATTCGTCGTGTTCCGGCATGATGTCTGGTGAAGCCGTACGGTGGACGGGTCTGAGCAGGTGTGTTGCGATGTGTGCCGGGTACGATGTGCCTAATGTTGTGGTGTCGGGAGTTTGGTCGTGGAGGGTCTCCAGATCATCCTCTTGCGCAGCATCGTTGGTCGTGTTGTTGGGTTAAACATTGTATCACCTCGCTCAACTGCCGTCTTCCTTCCTATTCACTCAGTTTTTTTGAGTGAATAGGCTTAATAAGCTAGTGCGGTTTACCATCAACGATTGCATCACTACTTACCATCAGGTGGGATTGCAGTCAAGCACTAGTTTATAACTATTAAAAAAAAAAAAAAAAAAACATAAACCTCTCCTATTACACGCCAATTCTGCGCAAATTTTCATCTAACAATTTTTTTTATTATTTTAAACTAGTGCAAATTCAAAAACATAAGCAAAAGTAATTTATTCAAATTAGGCTGAGAATCAGCACTTTTTGAACGTCAATATTACATAAGACAGTGCTTGACCACAATCCCGCCTGACGGTAAGCAGTGATGCAATCGTTGCTGGTAAAACGTACTAGTTTAGTAAGAGCCTATTCACTCTAGCCTTGAAGACACTGAAATTGTAGTACAACAAAAACATTGCGAGCCGATCCGGAGCGAAAGTGCATGGCAGGCCGTCACCTCCTTCTTCGAAGCAGTGATACTGGCAAAGGAGGAGGCGGAGCGCGTGAGGCAACGGGAATCCCGGCGCCCTCACGCCACTAACCGCCGCAGGAGACGCTCTGGTCGGGAGACGATACCAACCTCCCGGCCACCAAAGGCGCGGGCCTGCGCGCGGTAAGCAGTGGGCATCTCGCCGCCCGGTAAGGACCAGGCCCGAGTCGACGGCGCGTCGTGTTTCATGCGCGCCTCAAGGAGATGTCAGCACATCGTGACGGGGTCCACGAAGACCGATGCCTCTTGTGTCAAGGTTGCGGGTTGGTTAAACAAGAAAGCGTGGAGTGAGCATTTACCTGTAAAATTTATTTCTACCTTCGTTTAATATGTGATAATTGTGCATTCTTGTCCTCGTGTTTTGTTCGCTAACATGAATGGACGACAGCATGTCACTCTACACTAAACTTTCAAATATTCTCAATCAATCTTAAGCCTTAATTTTATAGCAATAAAAATGAAAATCTAATAAAAAAGTAGCTTGACGTGCTGCCGCCTGTACCAGTATTACGCCCTTTTTTTATAAATCAAGTTGTAACAAAACGTCGAACGTCGTCGTGTTCGAAGGGCTGCCCAAAAAAATTAAAAAGAAAACATAAGTTACCTAGGTTCAAGGAACTTATACCAATTTCCTTGCCTAGGTTTCAATTGTGATTCAAGTGACAGTTCAATTAAAGTTAAGTTGTCACCGTGATACATTCAAGTTCACTTCACCAAAATTTTCATGATGATATGCTTACAGAACAGACATACAAGTGTATTGCTATGGCATCCTAGCGACTGAATTGAAATTTGTCATAATTTGCCGGTGATTGCACAGACGCCGGCTGCACGCCGGGTGCTCAACCCTCCAGACCGGAAGGCTGCAAAGCTATTGGCTAATAGCTTGGGGAGGGTTTACTTTTGCTTGGATATTTTAACGTACCCAGTACAAACTTTACTGTGTGCATATTTCGTACTACTCTATATACTTAGGTATATAGAGCTATTTGTTCGAATACCAATAATATTATATCTATCGGTCCATGAACAAATTGATTATTTAATTACAGAGGCTATTTAACTACTCTGTTCGACTAGTTTTTGATATACCTAAGACATATATCAGCTAACTCGACGGAATTTTGGGGATTAACTACATCACGAGACTCCAGATCATTCAGTATCAATTTTTTTTTTAATAATATGTTGCCACATTATTATCTTATACGATACGTTTGTAGCATATTTCGAAGACTATATAGGTTGAGATTAGTATAACTACGTTAGTCGAATGCAAACATGGTGTTTAATCATGAGACTCTTCTTTTGTGATACCTTTCGGTTTAATTAATCTCTAAAAAATATATAATTTGGAACCTACGTTCTCTGCACTGGGACTGTTTTTAAGATCTCGTAGACTCAACCGTTCGCTTTAACCACGGCGCTTCGCATCTTTGGACACACAGGTCCAATTGATTCCAATTGGTCGTTTCCTCCGGAAAAGAACCAGTAAGAAACTCGACAGTTACTCTTTTAAAAGAGTTTGCCTTTACAATGCTGTCCATTTACATTAATGGGTGCCTATAGAAGGAAAGTGTAGGCATGTCAAGAAGTATCAAGTAAGTACTTAATCAAATAAAAAGGTGTTAAAATCTAGTCTACAGGACCTACAATATTCTCACATTAAAAAATGTAATTAATACATAAAACATTAAAACTAAATTGCATGATTACTATTAGAACCAGTAGTAGAGTTCAAATTATAATTGTATATAATGTGAAATAACAAAAGAGATGATATCAAAAATGTTTAAAATAAACAAAAACATCGCAATTTGGGTTACATACTGCAGATAACGAAGTGAAAACTATTTTTTTATTCAATCCCGCCTGATGGTGAGCAGTGATGCAATTATTGATGGTACAGCGCACTAGTTTATTAAGAGCCTATTCAGTATTCACTCTATCCTTGACGCTTAAATTGTAGTCAGACGGAAAGACCGCCGCAGGCAAATTATTCCAGTCCCTCGATGTACGCGTTACAAAAGGCGAGGCGAAACATCATGCGATTCCCGCGCACCCTCTCCAAAATGCATCATACAGAACACCGACAGGCTGAGTACTCTACGCCTGTGGCTTCGGAAATCGTTTTGAACCAAATCTGGGTCGCCAATTAGCCTCTTCGCACGCTTCTCCACCGAAACTAAAGTTGCCAGGTGGAATTTCGCTGGGTCAGCCCAAATGTGGCTGCATTACTCCACACACGAACAGACAGTACTTTATATAAAATTAGAACCTATCTTGGTGTGAAGCACCACCGGACCTTTGCCATAACGCCAAATTTCCTAACAACCATCTTGTCTTTAGACTCAATGAACCCCCCAAAGCTTAGGTTTGAGACAATCTCAATTCCCAAAAGCTGAAAGCAGACGTTGCACTCCAAGGATACCTATATTCCAAAAAGTAGGAGACTAGGTGAACGGGCTCTTTTGGCAGTGAATAGACACGCTTGTGTTTTGGTGGCGTTGAATGCCATTCGGAGACTGCCTGTGTTGCAACATTCGTACGCTCTACCATAACCTCTCTTTCGGGCTGGATTGCTTCCTTACTAGCCTAAGCACTGGACAGGTTTCCCTCCACAACTGTGCTGTCATCTGCATACCCATAGATACCGGGCATCAGCAGTGACATACCCGGTTGAAGGCCTTCTGGATATCTACGGAGACGAGGCGAAGGAGACGGCAAACGTTTCCCCATTTTTGTCGAGAGCCTCGCCCCACAAGTGAGTGCCATACACTAGTAGGCCAACCTACATACTAACACCATTACTCTACCTTCAATTTCGATGCTTGTTTAAATAAATAAATATACCGAATGATTACCTAGGTGTATGATAGAGTTTTATACAACTTCGAAAACAGGAAATGAAACTCTGGCCCACACTTTGTTTGACACTGTTTTATTGGCTATGTTCTCCTGCTCAGACTGAAAATATAAAAGGTTTATTTTTATTTATTTATTCATCGTCAACTGCATGTAATTGAAAACGAACGGTTTTTGTTGACATTTTGCAAACACGGAAACTAATAATGCAATATTGCTTTATATGGTTTCATATTTTGTTACAAATGTAAGTGAAATAAAATAAAAATTAATACCGAATGGTGTTGATATTATTATCGCGTTTGTAATAAGTGTAAGACAACGATAGATAAAGATAATTTTATTTTGCAAACATGGGTAAGTAACGATGACAAATAAATATAATAGTAGGTATAATGACAAATTCAGCCATTTAGGCATGCAATTTTTTTTTAATCATCAACTTTAACTAGGAAATACAGTTTAAGAAAATAGTTCAAAACAACATTATTCTAACTTACAAAAAAATCTTTATCAGCAAGGTACTCACTTATATTATATTATAAGTAGTATGCTTTCATTATTAAAGAGCTTCGGAGTCTTTTTAGGGTTCCGTACCTCAAAAGGAACAAACGGAACCCTTATAGGATCACTTTGTTGTCCGTCTGTCTGTCTGTCTGTCTGTCAAGACCCTTTATCTCAAGAACGCGTGGACGTATCAAGCTGAAATTCACATGAAATACTCAGGTCTATTGTCCCTTTAAGCTGCGAAAATATCAAACTTCTAAGCCAAGCCAATCAAAAGATACAGCCGATTATGTCGATATTTTCAACAAATTTTCGACACTCGCAAAGGAATCAAAACCTACAGGATACTTCTCGTAAACTCAGAATCTTGAAATTTGGCATGAAGCATTGTCATATAATGCAAATATAGGAAAAATTGCGAAAATCACATTTTTTAGTTATATAATATAATAAAAATATTTTAATAAAATGAAACTTACTACCTTATTTCTCACGAACGAATAAAGGTATCAAATTGAAATTTATACCAAATACCTAGGTCTATTGTCCCTTTAAGCAGTGAAAAAATCAAACTTCTAAGTTAACGCGATCAAAAGATACAGCAGTTTATACCGACACCTTAGACGAATTTACGTCACACGCTAGGGAATCAAAACCTACAGGATACTTCCCGTAAACTCAGAATCTTGAAATTTGGCACGAAGCATTGTCATATGATGGAAATATAGGAAAAATTGCGAAAATCACATTGTTTTAGTTATATAATATAATAAAAATATTTTAATAAAATGAAACTTACTACCTTATTTCTCACGAACAAATAAAGGTATCATATTGAAATTTATACCAAATACCTAGGTCTATTTTCCCTTTAAGCAGTGAAAAAATCAAACTTCTAAGTTAACGCGATCAAAAGATACAGCAGTTTATACCGACACCTTAGACGAATTTCCGTCATACGCTAGGAAATCAAAACCTACAAGGTACTTCCCGTGAACTCAGAATTTGAAATTCGGCACGAAGCAACGTTATAACAGACAGATAAAGGAAAAATTGCGAAAATGATAAATTTGAAGTTACATAAAATATTAAAATATTGTTACTCAAATTCAAACATTTTATTTCAGGCAGGGCCCAAATGTTGTTAGTAAAAAACTTATCCTATGTTAGTGAAACAGAAACAGAATAAAAGAGAATCAGTTGGCGACATGAATATGTGCACGCACATGTCTGTCCGCCCAGAGCCTAATAAAAGGTCCGTCGACCTTGTCCGCCAGTGTAGCTAGGATACTGTTCGGGCTGCCCCGAAATCGCCGCAACATCGAAGCACACCGTTTGCGAATGATAGCATAAAAGTCATCAATTCGCGCTTCCGCGAACATGCCTGATGCACTGCAAAACCGAGGCAGCCCCAACAACATCGTCAGCCCATTGTTATACTGGATGCGCAGAGCGTTGTAAGCCTTCTGCGTATACCTAACCCACAAGCTGCACGTGTAAAACGACTGGCAGTAAGCTCTAAAGAGCGTCAGTTTTACCTACTCAGTGCTCCCTATCTATATCCTGGTCATCTGTGAGAGAATCCGTCACATGACAGAGGTATTTAAATTGAGAGACCACTTTTAATGGTGTACCTTGTAACATCACCGGTGGTATATTCGTGGGTGTATTATTACAAACTTTAAATACCATAATATCACTTATAGTGGCATTGTACCTCAAGCCATGGGCCCCCGCATACCTTTCACACACAGCCACTAACTTCCTTAGTCCACAGATTGATGGGCTGAGCAGTACCAGCATAGCTTATATTGTTAATCATTTTGCCATCAACAGAACAACCAACCAGAGTGCTACTCAGCTCACCAACCAGCCGATCTATGTACAAGTTAAAAAGGCTGGGCGAGGTCAACCCCCCCTGCGTCACCCCACATTCTAGCCCATTATCGAATTACCGGTCTTGTTTTTAACAATAGGAATCACAACAGTTCGTACGAGATCGTCAGGCAGATAAGAGTGACCCATACAAAAATTGAAGAACATAGCGAGTAGCCTAGGCAAATGTACACCAGCGGACCTTAAATGCTCAACACTCAAACCATCGTGCCCAGGCGACCTACCTCGCTTCATACTTTTCAACGCGTCTTTTACGTCTTTAACGCTGAACCTTAAATGACAATCGCCCTCACACGGGGCTTGAGTGCCTCGCATCGACGTACTTACAAAATGCGGAACAACTCTAAAGTGGTTCATGAACATGCCGGCTATATCACTGTTCTGTGACAAGCCATCAACGTTTGAAGGTAGACTCGGTCTGGGATTCAAAGAATTGGTTTGCTTCCAAAAAGAACTGAATTTCTTATCTTCGTGAAGGGTTGCAATGATGTCCATTTTAATCTGGGTTTCATTATCCTGACACCACTTCAACTTTGATTTAAATGTTTGTCTCAAAGTTTTCATTTCCTGATATATAGCCCCCGATGCAGGTTTTCCGTGCAAGACCGATCTCCGAAAAGCAAGCCGCGGTCGAGCATGAACCTCTTTCATAACTTTATTCCACCCACACACATTTTTTGCTTACATGACATAAAATATTTTTTTAATAATTATAAACTTACTACCTACCCTTTTTCACATGAATGCGTAGAGATATTAGAGTTGAAATTCATATCAAACACTTCTTAAATCTAATTACCTCTAAAATGTGAAAAATTCTAAATCAACGCAAAAATTCAAAATGTTGAGGTACCTACCTATAATCATACCGCATATTTTGAAATTCGCCACTACTCGCAACGGAATCAAAACATAGACTACTTCCCGCTGACATTGAATATTGAATTTTGGTATGAAACAATAGCTTAAGGTAACCTAACAGAAAAACCCGAAACCTTTTAAAATTTTTAGGCACAGTAACTAGTTAAACCAAAACAAAGACCAACACAATCGTCATTCAATCTAAATATTTTGGTGAATGTAGTTCTGTATATAACCTAAATGCGTCCTAACTGCTGCGTTATACTTAGTACTTATAAATATATTCAAAGACATTAATTGTAATTTCCTATTGTTGTCAATGATTATCAGACAGCTTGCTTCCTACTGGCGAAGCGGGACGGGGGGAGTAAGTAGTAACGAAAGAACGCGCAAGAACTAGCCGCCCGCTGGCGCGAAGGCAGGCGGTTGGTCAAGAGAAGGGGTATCGCGGCACAGCGAGCGGCAGCCGTGCGCCATACGCACGAGCGCTTAGATGCTGTTCGCACGTGTACCGATATTAGTAAAATTTGCGATAATTTCTCGTTGGTTTTGTTTACTTCTACTTAGTTTATCAATAAACCGCTTTTTTTATAAGTCATAAACTAGCGCTTGACCGCAATCCCGCCTGATGGTAAGCAGTGATGCGATCGTTGATGGTAAAGCGCGCTAGTTTATTAAGAGCCTATTCACTCTAGCCTTGAAGACACTCAAATTGTAATGTGACGGAAACACCATCGCTGGCAAATTGTTCTAGTCCCTCGATGTAGGCGGTATAAAAGAGGAAGCGAAACGCTTCGTCCGGATCGCAGTGGTGTCAACAGCGTAAGGGTGGAAACTCGCCGTACGACGGGTCGTCTGATGGTGGAACGGAGATGGGGGAATCAAATCATGCAATTCCCTTGCACACTCACCAGAATGCATCCTATAGAAGACCGAAAGGCTGGCTACTCTACGCCTGTGCTCCAGGCTTTGGAGACCGCTACGTTTGTACGGCGGAACCCTCGGTGTGCGAGTCCGACTCGCACTTGGCCGGCTTTTTTTTTAAACAATTTTAGCGGAAGCTCTTTCCAGCTCTTTGGCAACTTATTACAAATAAGTGGAGCCATGCAGTAGGTAGACACTTTTGCGCACCTGAAATAGCAAGGCTATTGCATAAAATAACATCTGTTATTAATTTGATGCAGAATGAAATGAGTAAGAGCGCCTCGATTTCGCAATATACATTTTTTCCTTTTTTTTTTTTTGTTTTGTGGCACAAGTTATGACTTAGTGCCAATTTCAAGTAAAGGGTAAAGATTTTTTCATTTAGACACGTAATTAATTATTCATGTCGAGAAAGACGGCCACATGAACCGTCTACGACGGAGGTTTGAGGCAAAGTCATGATGAGACCACTATGCTGCGATATCTCAATGTTCTTTATGAATTATTTACTGAATGCTCTTTTTACTATATAAATCACGCACATTTATTTAGTAAACAACACTATATAACTTAAAAAGTCCAATGAAAAATGAGAGTGACACTCAGCTTAACTTTCCCGCCAAAACTCCCGTAATACACTTTCAATCACAATTATAATTATTTTTAAGGATATTGTTAACCCTGGATGGGTTAACAATATCCTTAAAAATAATTAAAAATAATATTTTCCGTGAAGCGACTGCCGTCTGACCTCCACAACCCGAAGGCGATATCGAAGCATTGCAGCTAGAC
The DNA here is from genome assembly GCA_017933935.1 of Sesamia nonagrioides. Classification (NCBI taxonomy): domain Eukaryota; kingdom Metazoa; phylum Arthropoda; class Insecta; order Lepidoptera; family Noctuidae; genus Sesamia; species Sesamia nonagrioides. Next base: position 49,712 of record JADWQK010002002.1, on the reverse strand, counting down.
CAATTGTTGTACTTTTGAGGACTTAACAACCCGTAACGACTGCCATTAGATGTTCGTATGGCAACCGGGACCAACGGCTTAACGTGCTTTCCGAGGCACGACCAGACCAGTGCAAATATTCATATTCATGCATACAAATATTAGCACTGCGCGGGGATCGAACCCGCGCCTTCTTGCGCAGCGGCCGCGTTCGCTACCGCTACGCCACGGAGGCTGTCAAGCGCTTTATCATCAATATTATGTTTTTATTTTTATTGTACTACCGTTTCGGTGTCACTTGTAATTGTTTGTTACACCGGGTGATGTCTTTACGTCGGCGCCGGCTGTCGCTGAAAACCAGCGCTGCGCTCTGTTTTGCATAGGCTCGCAGCATAATGCTGAGCATTAGCCGTTCAACCAGTTCTTATTTCTTGTGTTTTTTTAAAGCAATAAACGTCCGCAAATATACGACTTTTCTTCCTTTTTTTTCTTTCAAATTTGTCTAGTATTTAGAACAAACCAAAGTTTGAATATTGATCAAATCTGAACATTGTAGCATTAGATCACTAGGTCAGTGATTCCATGAACTTGAACTTGAACCATTAACTTTGAAAAGTGACGCTGCCACGAAGTGCAAACTAGTAGTTGCACGATAAACTCTTGATGTGCGGTACAAAACCGACGCTTGAAATAGTTTCATTAACATACGTATTATATTCAAAATAGTCAATAGGGATGATCCATCGATGGTTTTAATTATACTGAAGTATAACTGTGGTATCATATGACTGTGTAACTTTAGTCCTATTTAGAAAAACTCAACCGAAGTAATGAATAGGTACATACCTAATGCTTAGCTATTTCTAACCGACTTTAAAAAAAGGAGGAGGTTCTCAATATCGTCGTAAACTTTTTTTACGTATGTTCACCTATTACTCTAAGACGCCTGGACCGATTTGAAAAATTCTTTTTTGTTTGAAATAGTACACTTTCCAGGTGGTTCCATAGTCACCAGGTCAGGATCTGATGATGGAAGACCAGAGAAATCAAGGGAACTTTCAAAAACTGTAGCGGCGACTAGTTCATTTCTTAGTATTTTCATTAAGTATTTTAAAACACTACAATTTGATACAGGTCTGGAGTAGATCTGCTGATGGAGCCGGGAGACAGTCGAGGGAACTCCTCAACGATTCACAGCCGCTACCTTGTGTTTGTGCTTGATTAATTTGTATTGATAAAAACTTTACACCTAGATCGGTTGTGACTGCCATTAAGGCTCTGATGATGAAAACAAAGGCCAGTTTAGTGAACTCTTCAATGGTTCACAGTAGTTTCCTTGTCTTTGGACTTAATTCATTTATATTGATGGGTACTTTGCGGCTATATGGGTTAAAATGATCTCTTCATCTCAGCGTTAATCCCAGCGCATCCGAAGTTTTTTCAGCTTTAGAGTTTGGGGTCCGCTTTACTGGGTTTTATTGGGTGAAAATGATGGTCTTCAGTAAATCTGACGATGAAAGGGAATTCCTCAAAAATTTATTGCATTGAATTTTCACATAGGACAACCACTACCTACCTACTCGTCACGCTTATGCAACAATCAAGAAACTGATGCGTAATCGTGTCATATCTAGGATTGCTTATACTTTCATTTTGGTCTCATAGGAATTTTATAGGAATCGGTTCAGTGGTTTTTAAACCACAATTACTTTTCCCAACTATATTATATTCAGTGCCCAGTCTGACCGAATGCAGCTGAAATGTACTTTTCACAACTAAAGTGTAAAATAAAAACCATTTTTCCAAAAAAAAAAAAAACAACCGACTTCCAAAAAACAGTACAAAGTGAAAAATACACAGACACGTCATATCACATGTCTTGAGTGATCTAACCAAGTTAGGTATCAAAGAAGAACAAAGAGATGTAAACCTTCACCTCCTTTGGGGAGATTGCCCATTTAAAACATTAATAATTAATAATAACGAAAAATGGCAACACCATCAACGTTAACGGATCACGTTTTTTACCATATTAATATTTATATATATATATATATAACAGTTCTTTGTGCATTTACCTACATATGTATCAGCTGTGATCTAATAATATAATACATAATATAATTTAATAAATAAGTAAAATGGACAAACCACAAAATTTAAGAATACAAGAAGATGACATGACAAAATATGTCACCTACAAAACAAAAAATATAAATAAATATAATAAAAAGTAAAAAAACTAAAACCCAACTACGACAAAAAACGACGCTGAAAAAGTATAAAACAAGATTTTCAGAATATTGAACTGAACAAAGTTGCTAATGTAGTTGCAATTAAATGGACACAGTAGACTCTACCAAGATGCCTTCGTTGTAAATTGACAATAATGTCATACAATACTATTCTGAAGTATGCAATATTCACTATGTACTATGTAGAGATAAATTTTCATGTTTGGAAAGGCGTAGTCACACGTTGTCAAGGTGCTACGGTAGGTAGGTATATGTAACGTGTGACTACGCCTTACCAAACATGAAAATTTATCTCTATATAGTGAATATTGCATACTTCAGAATAGTATTGTATGACATTATTGTCAATTTACAACGAAGGCATCTTGGTAGAATCTACTGTGTCCATTTAATTGCAACTACATTAGCAACTTTGATCAGTTCAGTATTCTGAAAATCTTGTTTTATACTTTTTCAGCGTCGTTTTTTGTCGTAGTTGGGTTTTAGTTTTTTTACTTTTTATTATATTTATATATATTTTTTGTTTTGTAGGTGACATATTTTGTCATGTCATCTTCTTGTATTCTTAAATTTTGTGGTTTGTCCATTTTAGTTTTTTTACTTTTTATTATTTGTACTATTTTGGCGTTAAATTGTATTTGTGGCGCATAACATTAACAAAAGTTAAATTGATGAACTAAAAACTAGGTACTTGACATATTACATCTACACGCACATATAACAACATAAGCCCGAAGGCATATAGTGCAGAGGACATTTTTATGGGAGTTTTAGCCAGTTATCAAACTATTTCCGCCTTCACTGCGTGGAGTTACTCCCAGCTTATGTCGTTTTCATTAGTGCATTACATATTCTATTAATGTTCACACTGCTCTACATTGTATAAAGCGCTTCACAGTTCCCGTGACCCGCGCTTTACTCTTATCGCTCATATTTAACATCATTAAAGCATTCTTGTAATTATGTACAAGCATAAAGTACTCGTGAAACTCTTTTACGTGATACCAAACACGGTATATTTATTTTAATTCTATATTAACATAGAACTTTTTGTCCGCTAGAGGACGCAATAGTAAATTTGGTGACAAGCTTTATAGCTCATAACTAACAGAATATCTAGGCCCTTCTAATGTTACTGCAGTAGTCTTATTCTGATAAGTAGTAAAGCAGCTCTGAACGAAAAGATGTGAATTATATGCAACTAGCCCATGAATACAGGTAAAGTCACAAGCAAATGCTAGCAATATATATATATTCAAAATGTACAAGTAAAGCGCTTTCAAATGATACCAAACACGGCATATTTATCTTAACTTTATTTTTTTACTCTGTATATTTTGTCCGATAGAGGGCGCCACATTAGATTTTGTGAAACCCGATATAGCCTATAACCAGCGGACAATTAAGACGCTTCTAATGATATGTCATTTGTTGAATTCTGTTAAGTAGTTTAGAAGTTACGAGGGAACAGATGAACATACATACATACATACATACATAGCCTGTCAAAATCATAACCCTCCTTTTGCTTTACCGTAGTCGGGTAAAAAATGTGAAAATATGTTGACTAAATCTGCCGCAAGACAACGTGCACGCCCACCATCTCCGGACTCGTTGCTCAGCTCCGCCTCGCCGCCGCCGGTCTCCAGCGCCACTGTCCTCGCTGTGACGACCCCGGCCGCGGCAGTTACGTCGAGCTCGAGCGGGAGTATTTCTCTCCGCCGACGACGCCACCACCTGCTCGCCGACGGGGAGGACGCCGGCCGCCGGGCCGCTTAGGACCTCGAGGCCCACCGGCTTTCTCCGAAAGGGAGTCACGTTTAAGTTCACAAAGAACACGGACCGCGACTTTGCGGTTTCAAGAGAGCATCGAGGAACGCGAAGTACGACTGTCAGCTGTTCGAGAGAGTAATGCCCTCTCACTACAGTCCGAGACTTTCACCGAAAAAGAGTCGCGCTTAAGTTCGCCAAGATCTCAGACCGCAACTTTGCGCTCTCAAGGGAGCATCCAAGAACGCGAAGTGCGACTATCAGCTGATCGAGAGCGTCACGCCCTCGAAAGAACTCGGACCACAGAACTGCGCGTCCAAGAGAGTATCAAGGAATGCCAAGCACGTCTGTCCGCTGATCCAGAGAGCGACACGCTCTCTCACGCGAGTCTGAATCTCTATCAAAAAACGATTACAAATAGCTAGACATAACTATGTAGGTGTACAAAGAAACAATGAAAGTTATCTGGCATCTGAAAGGGAAAGAATAGATGAACTAAGACGAGCAGAAACAGTAGAACAGCGTCAATCTCGCGTAGAATTTGTATATGCTCCGGGTAATTCCACCGCTAACATAGTATATAGAGAAGCATTAACGTAATCAACTATACCAAAGTCAGGATCTTTATTGTTGGAGCATACGGTGGAGGTCTGCCCGGCTTGGGTAGAGCACCGCCGTGTCCTCGTAGCGGCGATCGGCGGGGATCTCTCGCGTCCGACCCTGGTCTAGGCCATGGCCCGGAGCGAGAGTGCATAGCAGGCCGTACGTCCTTCTGTGAAGCAGTGATGCTGGCAAAGGAGGAGCGCATGAGGCAACGGGAATCCCAGCGCCCTCACGCCACTAGCCGCCATAGGAGACGCCCTGGTCGGGAGACGACACCTAACTCCCAGACACCGTAGGCGCGGGCCTGCGGGCGGTGAGCAGTGGGCAGCTCGCCACCCGGTAAGGACCAGGCCCGAGTCCACGGCGCGTCGTGTTTCACGCGCGCCTCAAAGAGATGTCAACATATTGTGACGGTGTACACGAAGATCGATGCCTCCTGGGTCAGGGTTGCGGATTGGTTAAACAAGAAATCGTGGCCCTGGCCGTCGCACAGGCAAATGAAGAAACACGGGTGGGTTTTAGTCAGTAAAAGTCTGCTACGCCCTTCCGCTCCGCCCAGAGCGGGAGAAGTCATTTGATAATTTACCATCACAAGAAAAATAAAAAAGGATCTTTATTGTCCAAAAAATACTATACCACCTTCTTGAATAAAGTATATATGTATATAGCCTACTCTTATCTAAACGACGTTGTTTCGTTCGACAACCACGCGAACGAAGTCACGGGCACAGCTAGTTTTATATAAAACAAAATACAGTAAATTAAGCTCAAACTTAGTGAGTTAAAACAAATACAAAGAAAGCTAAGTGAATTGGTGTTTAAGGATGGAGAAGGGTGCATGAATGTGTAAACGGTGGTGAGTGTTGGGGTGTGTGGGTGAATGTTTGGTGTGGAATGTTGTGTGTACTCAGGTATGTGTGTCTAAGTAATATGAAGATGAAGAGCAAAAAAATAAATAAATAAAAATAAAATATCCTGAAAGTTGCCCAAAGGAGCCTATTTACTCTGGTACGATTAACAGTTTTTCAGTGTCATCATATGTTAAGGTCAGCAAGTACTTCTTCACTCTGTCTTTACAACGATCCCCAGTGAGAGGGTTAACGTCTAGAATATAGTTAATTTTATTGTACACATAGAGACCCAAAAATACAAAGAATCTTCTGATAAAGGAAGTTTCAGGTTTATGTTCACGAGTGCAAACTATTTGTTTACTACGCCTATGTTTGTAAGTGCGGTCATATGCTATGTTTCGATGTTGCTTTAGAACTACTGTCAGTATATAGAGCTATCTAACCGTAAGTACCTCACAGTATTTATAAAGCAACGTCGTGGACATGGTAATGAGAGTCCCTTGACCAGCCTTTTGCCGACGACTACCAGTCTAACCGATTGCAGCTAAATATTTCTTTATCCATAGGCGTACCCAGGGGGTACCTGATTTGACCCCCAACGAAGAAATTTCAGTGATCAACCGAGGTTTCAGTACTTCGTTAAGTTATACATCGCAAAAAAACTTAGCTTTTCGTGAGAAATGCGACTGACTTGAGAGAACACAGCTGTCAAATTATTTCAAGAGGTACCTTGATTGCGTAACACACTACTGATTGATTCAAATTCTGATTCAAAGTGATTAAATTAATCAATTTGATTAATTTGAAGCATATTTCTAAACCATTGCTCCATAAGTTCGAAAAATATGTCAACAAAATAAATATTTATAATTGATATTGTTGAACTGTTACTGATAGTTTGTTACGCAATCACCCTGTTGAATAGGGAAACATTACCAAACAAGCAGATATGTTTTTATCTGTGTAAAAATGATTATAATACCTTAAAGGAACCCTATATCCCCTCACCGAGTTCTCTCGGCGAGGATATCAGGTGAGAGTGCCCTGTGTCCCGGCAGTGGTGACATTATAAGCTGATTATGATAACCTTAGGGAGCTAAGCAGATGACTATAAGTCGACTGCTTTGCAAACCCTTGGATTCCCAAAGATTGATAACAATAGCGTAGGCAACATACAAAGTAATCTATCCGATTACTGTACCGTACGATCCGGACGAAGCGTTTCGCCTCCTCCTTTATACTGCGTACATCGAGGGACTGGAACAATTTGCCACCGGCGGTGTTTCCGTCGGACTACAATTTGAGTGTCTTCAAGGCTAGAGTGAATAGGCTCTTAATAAACTAGTGCGCTTTACCATCAACGATTGCGTCACTGCTTACCATCAGGCAGGATTGCGGTCAAGCGCTGGTTTATAATAACTAAAAAAAAAAAAATCTATATCCCCATTCTGTTATTAAAAAAAAAAACGTTTACTAGTGCTTGACTGCAATCCCGCCTGATGGTAAGCCTAATTAATCACTGTAACCTTGAAGATATTTAAATTGTAGTCAGACGGAAACACCACCGCTGGCAAATTGTTGAAACGCTTCGTCCGGATCGTAGTGGTGTCAACAACGTAAAGGTGGATACTTGGCGTACAACGAGTCGTCCGATCATGAAACGGAAATGGGGGAATTAAGTCATGCAATTCCCTCGCACACTCTCCAAAATGCATTCTAAACAACACCGACAGGCTGGCTACTCTTCGCCTGTGCTGCAGGCTTTGGAGACCGTTTTATGCAAAATCTGTTATAAAGCCATTCTTAGACCTTCAAGTAGTACACAACTACCACCTACTACCATTAGCAGTGCAAAATATTTGCAGGGCGGGCCGAGGTCATTTTTGTTATGCGTAAGTATTATGTGTACTAAGATATCTGCAAAATATTTTTAAATATACACAGTGCAGCCATAAATTTAAAAAAAAAACAGCAACAATTCACTGTCGGTGTATAGATATTGTTACGAATGGACCTTATGTCGATGGCATAAGGTTCAATATCGCGTGACATGCAGTGTGTCACTTTTAAGCCCTATTTTTTTCTAGATCAAGACATTTTCTAGGTACAATAATAAAACGCATTACTAGACTTAGGACGGCCTATCGAATGGTACAGGTCTCAACAGTTTTGTCAACAAAGTGTCGACATCGAAACTTCTAGAAACCCGTTTCCGGGAATTACCGTAGGTACTTCCGAGTGACCTCGAAGTTATGTGCTATTATTATTACGTCTAGAGGAATCTGGAATGTTCGATCAGCTGGACTATATATACCGCCGCGACACCGGCACAGAGTCAGTCTACACTCGACTAGCGATACGAAAACAGCGACAGTTAAGAAGCGATCTTCGAGAATACCTACTGCGACAACTGTAACGAGAACTGTGAGTACTACGGGAAGTAACATCTGTAGAGTTATTGTGTGTTTACGACACGGACTTCGTGGACGTAAGAGAAGACTTCGGTGCAACGTCAGCGACATTCTACTTGTCATTGCCTACAATCGACTGTACCTTCGTTGCCAATAAACTTCGTAACCCTTAACCGGCGTTTAAGTACCCCTAGCCCGTAACAATTGGTGTCAGAAGCGGCATGCCGGTCACGCCAAGGGAAGACGAAAGGGTTCGCACGCGACGACAAGCAGCGATGGATTTGGCGCGTCAAGAGGAAGAATTGCTTAGTGTCCCTGCACCCGAAACAGAAGCGGCCGTCGCAACACCTATAAGTGCGCCTACTACCACCACTATTCCCGGAAGCAGTGGATGCGATTTATCGGCGTTGCTGGCTCAATTAACGATGCAAATAAAAGGTATGGCAGAATCCCAGGCAAAATCCCAGGCAGAAATCCAGGCAAAAATAGATAGATCCCAGGCAGAAACCCAGGCACATATAGAAAAAAACCCAGGCTCAAATAAAACATTCCTTGGTGGAAACCCAAGCAAAAATAGATGAATCCCAGGCAAAATCCCAGCAACTAGTATTAGAACTAAATAAACAGTGGAAAGAAACCAAAGAAGAGGTTAATGAGCTTAAAATAAAAACAGCACAACAAGATGCCCGTATGGACCAGCAAGACATGCGTATAGACAAACAAGATGCGCGTATGGAGAAACTAGACAATACCATCATGGAGTGTGAGAAAGAAATACAGTTTCTCCATAAAACGGTGCAGAAAGGCGTTATTAAAGGTGTGGTACCGGTACCCAGTGCTTTGCCGACTTTCAAGGTACCTCATTTTGACGGGACAACGTCATGGGTGGCCTTCCGTCTACAGTTTGAAAAGGTCGCAAAAGGCAATAACTGGGACGACGATCAAGCTCTAACAGCCCTTATGCTTGCTTTGCGTGGTGATGCCGTACGAATCCTCGAGAATACTTCCGGCGATTGCAATACCCTAGCCTGTCTGTTAGAAGCGTTGGAGACTAGATATGGAGAGAAACACCTGGAACACGTCTACAGGGCTCAACTCCGCGAACGCACACAGAAGAGCAGCGAGGGTTTGCAACAATGGGCCACGGAAATAGAACGTATGGTTCGGAAGGCGTATGCATCAACACCGGGATTGATTGGCGCTACTAGTCTACGATTATTTACCGATGGGATTCGAGATGCAGAAGTCAGGGCTGCAGTACGTCTGGGTCACCATCAGACCCTGAAGGCAGCGTTGACGCATGCTCTGGAGGTGGAAGCAGTACGTCAAGATGTCCCACAACACGACCGTATTCGAGAAGTGACCGCACAAATAAAAGCCCGACGAGGACCAACTTGCTACGAGTGCGGCGAAAAGGGGCACATTCGAATTGATTGTCCCAGGAAGGCTAAGGGAAGAAGAACTTCTTGGTCACGTGAAGAGGCCGCGGTGATGGAGTGGCGCAAGCGCGATGCGAAGGTCGAGCCCGAGCGCCCGTGCGAGCGAGTCGAGTGGCGCGAGCGGAGCGATCGGAGCGGGCACCGCGAGCGACCCGCTGAACGAGAGCGGGAACGCGTCAAGGACCGGGAGCGAGACCGAGACCAGGAACGCGAACGTTCCGGCAAGCAAGAACACGAGCGCGAGCGGTCGCGCGGAAGGTCGTGGAGTGACGCAGACGCAAGGCGGGACAAGGAAGTCGAGGACGAGGCGCGTAAGAAGAAGCGCCTCGAGAAAAAGGCAAGACAAAAGGACCGCCGTCGCCAGGTTACTTCAGGAAGTAACGGCCGACATTGTGACAAACAGGAAGAGAACGTACGGATTATCCAGGTAAACGCTTTGGATGAAGACTGGGATAATCAATCATTGGAAGATGCACAGAAGGAAGATAGTGACTTGAAGACAGTAATCGAATGGAAGAAGCGTGGCCAAAGGCCCACTTGGAGTGAAATATCAGCGCTCAGCCCAACAGCGAAAAGTTACTGGGCTCAATGGGACAGCCTGATAATTGATAATGGAGTTCTCAAGAGGAAATGGGAATCACCCAGTGGACAGGAGGTCACCTTACAGATAGTTGTCCCCTGTGATAAGGTCGCGTCAGTGCTACGACAGGTGCACGACGGAGTATCCGGAGGACATCTAGGAGTAAAGAAAACCCTGGAGAAGGTGAGAAAAAGATTCTATTGGGTGCATTGCCGTGAAGACGTTGAGGACTGGTGTAGAAAATGTGTAGCTTGCTCCTCAGTAAAGGGACCGCAAACGAGAGCCAGAGGTCGGCTGAAAGTGTACAATGTTGGTGCACCATGGGAAAGAGTTGCTGTCGATATAGCTGGGCCATTCCCTGTTACTGAAGAAGGGAATAGGTATATCATCGTCATGCAAGACTATTTCAGCAAATGGCCAGAAGCTTTTGCAGTACCTAACCAGGAAGCTCATACAGTCGCCAAAAAGCTAGTTCACGAGGTGTTCTGTCGATTTGGCGTTCCTTTGGAGTTACACTCTGACCAGGGTAGAAACTTCGAGTCTTCACTATTTCAAGAGGTTTGCCAACTACTCGGGATACATAAGACTCGTACAACACCATATCACCCACAGTCAGATGGAATGGTCGAAAGATTCAATCAGACGTTGGAGAATCATTTGGCCAAAGTAGTGGAAGAACATCAAAGGGATTGGGACCAATACATTCCACTCTTCTTAATGTCATATCGCTCTGCAACACATGATAGCACAAACTGCACACCGGCGAAAGTCAACTTCGGCCGAGAAATTAGACTACCCATAGATGCACTAACCGGAACACCTCCCGATGCTCCTATCCTAGCCGTCGACTATGTGGCCGACCTACGGCGTAAATTAGATGGAATACATGAGCTAGTGAGAAAGAATGGTCTGAAAACCAGTGAGAAAATGAAAATCCGATACGACCGCAAAGCTAACGTGCCCGGATTTGAAAAGGGAACTTTGGTATGGTTACATAATCCCATAAGGAGAAAAGGAAAGAGTCCGAAATTTCAAGCCAAATGGGAGGGTCCGTACACGATAGTAACCAGAATAAACGATGTCACCTACAGGATTAAGAAAGGGCCTAGAGGGAAGCTGAAGATCGTACACGTAGACCGCCTAGCTCGCTATTATGGATCAAATCATGCTCGGGACGAGCATGACTAAGAAGGGGGCAATGTTACGAATGGACCTTATGTCGATGGCATAAGGTTCAATATCGCGTGACAAGCAGTGTGTCACTTTTAAGCCCTATTTTTCCTAGATCTAGACATTTTCTAGGTACAATAATAAAACGCATTGCTAGACTTAGGACGGCCTATCGAATGGTACAGGTCTCAACAGTTTTGTCAACAAAGTGTCGACATCGAAATTTCTAGAAACCCGTTTCCGGGAATTACCGTAGGTACTTCCGAGTGACCTCGAAGTTATGTGCTATTATTATTACGTCTAGAGGAATCTGGAATGTTCGATCAGCTGGACTATATATACCGCCGCGACACCGGCACAGAGTCAGTCTACACTCGACTAGCGATACGAAAACAGCGACAGTTCAGAAGCGATCTTCGAGAATACCTACTGCGACAACTGTAACGAGAACTGTGAGTACTACGGGAAGTAACATCTGTAGAGTTATTGTGTGTTTACGACACGGACTTCGTGGACGTAAGAGAAGACTTCGGTGCCACGTCAGCGACATTCTACTTGTCATTGCCTACAATCGACTGTACCTTCGTTGCCAATAAACTTCGTAACCCTTAACCGGCGTTTAAGTACCCCAAGCCCGTAACAATATTATAGCTATATTAGCGACTACTTATATACACGTAGTGCTTGGGAAAGCACGTTAAGCAGTTGGTCCCGGTTACCATACGAACATCTAGTGGCAGTCGTTGTGTTGTTGGAGCCCTCAAAAGTCCAACAATTGGTCTAACTGCAATGCTTCGATATCACCTTCGGGTTGTGGAGGTCAGACGGCAGTCGCATCACGGAAAATATCGAAGTTTAGCCAAAATTAGCAGGTGGTCAACTGGTAAAGCGGTTAGGACAGAAATAAAAGAATTGTATAATATGTAACATATTATACAATCCTACTAATATTATAAATGCGAAAATTTGGGAATATGGATGTGAAAAACTACTGCAGGGATTTAAATGAAATTTGCCACACAGATAGCTTCATCATCACAGCGTTAATCCCAGTCGCATCCCAAGCCTTTTCAGCTTTGGAGTCTTTACCAGTCCAACTGCTGAAATGGCTAAACTTCGACATTTTCCGTGAAGCGACTGCCGTCTGACCTCCACAACCAGAAGGCGACATCGAAGCATTGCAGTTAGACCAGTTGTTGGACTTTTTGAGGGCTCCAACAACCCGTAACGACTGCCACTAGATGTTTGTATGGCAATCGGGGCCAACGGCTTAACGTGCTTTCCGATGGCACGACCAGACCAGTGCAAGTATTCATATTCATGCATACAAATACTTGCACTGTGCGGGGATCGAACCCGCGCCACCTTGCGCAGCGGCCGCGTCCGCTACCGCTACGCCACGGAGGCTGTCGTGCCACACAGGTAATTTATAACCAGAAATAACACATAGGATACTTTTTACCCCATATTTCCGCCGGATCGACACTTACGCGGGTGAAACCACGGGGCACAGCTAGTCGTTAACGATTTTTAGGTCATAGTAGGTAGATTAAGTGAAATCCATACTTGATACCTTGCCATGGCTGGGCGATTTGGAGGCTGTAGCCATGAACGACCTAGGAAAAATTCCTAGTTACGCCAATGGTGCAGAGAGCATACAACGAGCATGTTCAAGGCGGATTGACGACTTTCGAATCAGGTACCTAAGTACAGAGGTATATTCTAAAATTAAAATATAACAATATATTAAAATAAAATAATAGAGGAACTTAATAGTATCAATGAGCGATGTCTTGTCTTAGAAAGTAGTTTCCTACACAGAAATAAGCCACGCCCATCGTGTGATACTTATTTCAAATGAAAGGTAGATAAATCACGATCTCAAAATATATGTATAGCACTCCAGTTTATATGTCAGTTTTTAATCAATAATTTTTTTAAATCGGTTGGAAAATTAAATTCTGAAAAAAAGTATTAACATAAACAATAAGTTGTAGATTGCACAAAAAATATCAGAATTGTATCACACTGCTTGTTTTTTGCTGTACAAAACAAATAACATTTACAAACTTTGTATTGCGGTTGAAAAATCGATGTCATATTTACTTCAAATTCTTGTTGTTTCTTGTACTCTAGACTATTGTTTATGTAGGCCTTCAATATGGGCGTTCTTTAACGTGTATTAAACGAGAAAATCAATAAATTTCAAAGAGGCCTAAAATGATGTAACTACCGCAATCTATGAGCAAAGCTTGTAATCATCAAGGAAACAATTCGAACGAATCATGATGCTGTATGATACTAACTCTACGAGGTCGCTTCTTGCTGCGACCGTCGTTGTACAGATGGCGTTAGCAGTATCATACATTCAGAGTTCTTGTTGGTGACATCCCATCGTTAGTATCCAGGCTAACTGGCACCTTTCGAAAAATATGGCAAACCTCATTCTCCGCACCGGATTCATATTTTTACCAGAGTGATGACGTCAAGCTACACACGGATCTGGCTAGGCTGAACTGTGGGCGCGTGTCTCCAGAAGATGGCTTGAAAGATGACTAGCACTCAAATCATATATTTTGTTTGTTATTGTTGTTCCTTTGTGTTTGTCTTAGATAACTGTATTAAAATAGTTTTAAGTAATACTAACAATATCAAGAATTTTAATGTGCCTGATGAAAACACAAAGAAATAAAAATACCACCATTTACATCAAGCGCCAACTAATTTGACAGGACTAATACCGTAAATTGGGGTTATTTGGAACTGGCGAAATAAAAGTTTTGATCAATTATATATTATTATCTGTTGGTAGTAGAAAGCATCGACAATCGACATATTATACTAATGGGCATGCATTACAGATGAGAATTGTTGCACTCCGAAAGAAAGAGAGGAAACAAAGTTTCGGCCTATCTTTATCTCTCTCAAAATCATCTATGAGGAAAGAGATAGTGCTAGACTGAAAGCATAGGCTCTCTCTGCCACTCTTTAGAAACAAAAAACATACTGCAGATTAAACGCGTTCGGCATGTCCATTAGTACCTATTATGTCGATGGTAAAAAGTACATTACACCACCCATCGACATATGTATACTAATATCGATGACACAACCTAGCAAGGCATCTACCATGCAAAAAAAAAAATAATAAAAATACTTATTTACCAAAAAGAAATTTTACAGATAAATAAACATTGAAAGTCAATTACACAGATTTTTTTAAGAATATCGGTGGCCATGGCAAACGTTGTGAATTTTATTTTTTAACAAAATTTTAAATTTTGTGTTTTTCGAGGTAGTATATCGGAGAGATTTATGTGTAGTATATGGAGTAAAGTAGTCTACGAAATAGTGTATTTCCTGCGCTTTTCAGATCTTCTATTTGCTCTTTTCTATCTCTTAAGGACTTCCATATTTTTAGGTGTTTCTAAAATGGGGTTTAAATTTTGGGTTTAATTATTATCTCTTTATTTTTCCGTGTCTACATATCGCTTTACATTTTTAAATATTTATATAAAAAACATACAAAAACATTTAAAAATATAAAAAAATAGTGTTCCACCGATGACGGGAGTAGGGTCCAAGCTACCGGTGGTTAGGGCTCCAGAGAGAGGAACATCCTCACTATGCGGGCCGTATCGAGGAGTACTGCCTTTTGAATTAGGCCCTTGATCCAACTGCCTAACGAGAGCCTCAATAGATGTTGGTCGAGGCTCTTGGCTATCAGACCATTGGCCGATACGACAATCGGTACAATGACAGCCGAGTTCACATTCCACATGTCAACAATCTCGTGCGCCAAGTCGAGATGCTTAATTTGTTTCTCTTTCTCAGCTTTCACGAGATTCCCGTCATGTGGAATGGTAACATCGACAATCATTGCAAGGCGCGCTAATCGGTCTATCACTACTATATCAGGCTTATTTGCAACAATAGTCCTGTCAGTAATGACAGACCGATCCCAGTACAACGTGACATGGTCATTTTCAAGAACTGGGTCGGGCACATACTTATAATACGGTACCTCAGAATCCACAAGTTTATATTTCAAAGCAAGTTGCTGGTGGATAATCCTAGCTACTTGGTTATGCCTGTGCAAATACTCACTGTTAGGAAGACGAGAGCAACCAGAGATAATATGTCTGATGGACTCACCCGGATGGTGACATGCCCGACACACGTCAATCGTCCCGTCCTTCATATATATATCTCCGGTAGTTATTCGTCAAGATAACTTCGTCCATAATTGCACAGACGAAACCTTCAGTTTCCCCGAAAAGGTCACTGAATCGTAGCCAGGATACGGAAGCTAAGAAGTCTACATCGGGCTCATGAATAGCCCGATAAAATCGCCCGTGAAGTTCCTTGCTTTGCCATACCCTCCTGCGGTCATCAATGGTCAGTATTATAGGCTTGTGCCAGTTCTCTTTCGCCATGGATAGCGGGGTGAGCCCCTTGTCTACTGTGACCACATCATGATGCATACCCACTACGGTTTGTAAAAAATATTCTCTGAGGCTGTATACCTCTCGGTTGTGTAGGGTCTTCGCATTTAAAAATCCTCGACCCCCGCACTTCCGCTGGATATACAGTCTCATCACCGATGATCGTGGGTGATGCATCCTGTTTGCTGTCAGCAGTGTACGGACCATTCTGTCTAGGGCGTCGAGTTCGGTCTGAGTCCATTTAAGTATGCCGAAAGAGTAAATCAATACCGGCATGACCCACCCGTTGAAGGCGCGCACCTTATTTCCGCCTGAAAGAAGACTATTTATATATAATATATAATACCTTCTTCAGGCGACCAAAAAAACGCTCCTTCAACGATTGCTTCAGGTCAGCATCTTTGATACCTAACGCTTCCGACATACCCAAATATTTATAGCTCTCGAATGAGGAGAGGGATCTAAGGTGTATGGAATCCGGGAGTGTAATTCCCTCGGATTCCATAATCTCCCCCTGCTTTACATGCATGACTGCATATTTGTCCACACCAAATTCCATTCTGATGCCACTACTAAAAGTTTCCGTTACATTCAGTAGCTTCATCAGATGCAATTCATTGGGGGCAAAGAGTTTCAAATCATCTATGTAGAGGAGGTGAGATGTGACCTGACCACCTCTCCTTAATCGATAACCCAGTCCTGAATTCTCCAGCAGTGTGCTTAGAGGATTCAGAGCTAAGCTGAACTAAAGTGGACTCAGACTGTCGCCCTGGAATATTCCCCGCTTAATTCATACAGGTTCATCATTCCCCTGGATCTGTCGACTTCCTGAATAGGGAAGGGCTGTCTTCCATTGCCCCATACACGACCTAAGGAAAGTGCGTAGAGTTACATTTATCTTGTACAACTCCAGCACCCTCATAAGCCATGTATGTGGCACCGAATCGTAGGCCTTCTTATAATCTATCCAGCAGGTTGAGAGATCCTTGCGGGATCGACGAACCTGTTGGCTGATGGCCATGTCTATGAGGAGTAGCTCATTAGTACCACGGGTCCCGCTCTTACATCCATTTTGAGAGACAGACATGATGGAGTTGCTGTCAAGGTACAGCAACATTCGCACTCGTTTATTTTAGCTTTCAAAATGGATGTAAGAACTTTATAGACCGTCGCGTTGGTAGACAAGTGATCGGCCTATAATTTTTGGTTTCCGCGGTGCTACCTGATTTATGGAGCAGGCGGGTAATTCCAGTTGTTAAGAACTGGGGTAGCGAACCAGACTCTAAGGATGACTGGAATTGAGATGCCAAACAAGTGTGTGAACTACATTTTAACCAAAAGTTATGCAGCCCGTCCAGACCCGGTGATTTCCAATTCGGTAACGAACGGACTGCTGTGGCTACGTCTGATGGTGTTATCAAAATGCTATCCAATTCTGGTATGGTTTCACACACTTGTTCGACATTCTGTATCCAGTCACCCTCAGTGTGACAAACGGATACCGACCATATGCCGCGCCAGAATGCACTTGTGGTGGCATCATCCGGGCGGCACTCATCACTAGATGGCAACCAGGGAGCGCTTGACCGGCCGGCCACTACCGCCATATATGTCTTGTCTACATTGTCATATATACATCCATGCGTCGTGCATCGAGTAATACGCATTCTAAAAGAAGATAACAGCAATATAATGGTTAGAAGACATCTTATCATAACCTAAAAAAAATATGTTATGACAGGATTAATTGCGTACACTGCCATCTATTGTCCCGAGTGTAAAATAAAAATCATTGTCACTACTGAGCCCATTTTACCGTTTTGTTTAATTACGTTATTTATACATGTAAATATACGGAGTAGCATTAAATAAGTAAATTCAAATTGTTAAAAAAAAATAAAAAGGCTATAAACTGCACGTAAGAGGTTTAAAATCGTTGCTAAGTTTTAAACCGCAACCTAAGCTGCCATCTATTAAACCCACAGCGGCACACCGACGCCGCCTGAGTGGTGGGGTCATGGGAAATGGCACAGCCTAACTACCAATCCCCCGCCGGCGATTCCCGCCTAGGGCGGGCCCACAGTGGTCCCTCCACTCCACAGGGAGGGGCCGGGCTGGGTACGTCTTCTTGTGCGAGAAGGCGCAGCAGCCAAGGGTTTTTTAGCGAGGTGTCCTTCCTCTTAGCCCCACTCGTTTGCCCGGAGGCAAACGGGGCCCCCAGCTCCTCTCAATGAGGAGACCGGGTTGCCCGACAGTGACCCGGAGTTCGGGTCACGTCAGCCACCTGGAGTGGTGGCCGACCCGCCACACGTGTGACCGCCGAAGCGGTCCCCACTTCTGGTTTTGGTCCGCGCCGGTAAACCGGTAACCCCCATATCTGGGGGCCGTTCCCCTATCCGCCACCTGGGGACGCGTCCGATAGCAGGCCAGAAACTGCGCACGGAAGGGACCCCTTGTCCTAGCTTAACTTAACCTAACCTAACTCCTTTCGTTTCCCGCGTGAGTCTCACAAGGAGGAATTTGGGGTAAGGTTATGACGTGGCCACTATGCTACAATATTTCACTGTTGTTTATATATTATTCACTGAATGCACTTTTTACTACATAAATTACGCACTTTTATTTAGTAAACAACACTATAAATAATTTTAAAAATCCAATAAAAAGTGAGCGTGACACTCATCTTGACTTTCCCGCCAAAACCTGACATAGCCAACCACAGACTACTAAGAGGATACTGAGTCGGAGTAAGTCATAGCCCTAGCCACACACAGAGGAGTACTATTATTTAGTCGTAGGTAAAGTAAAAAGTATAAAGTAAGTAAGGTAAAGTATAAAGTACTCTGTGCGTAGGTCGTAGCCAAAGAATTTGTATAAATACCTAGAAAGCTGACGAGCCGGCAAAGGCGTTCCTAGAAAAAGAAACGCACAAAGGACCCCTGTGTCCCTTTCTAGTAGGGTGTACACAGTTCATAAGAAAATTGGGACATTTAATAAACTTCAAAAAAAAATTTTTTTGTAAAAATCTAATAACAGTAAGTGGTAGCTATAAAATAAAACATGAACTTTATTTGTATTGTATACTAGCGACCCGACCCGGCTTCACTCGAATAAATGTATTATATTAGGTATATATAACTTTATCTTGAATCACTCTATCTATTAAAGAAAAGCGCATCCCGTTACTTAGTTTTATGGATCTAAACATACTTACATAGGGGCAGTTACAGGCTCGCGTTGCCCCTGTGCGCCGCAGCCTCTATGTCTCTGTAATATCTTCGAAAATATTTATTAAATTACATGCTGTAAAGGCAATATTGATATATATCAAATATCAAATGCAAAATGAATTTAGTGAATAAGGTTTTCAGTACGTGGACTTAATAGAAACGCTTGGAACGCAAGTCATACCCACGCCCACGCGCCTCAATTCGGGTGCCCTCTCGGTACTCTAGCTAGCAGTCTAGCTAGTAGTCACGCACCAAAGAGTATAATAGTATTATTATACTCTTTGGTGCGTGACTCACACCGTTGTGATAAGTGGACGACGCGGCGCGCTACGCTGCGTAATATAATTAAAAAATAAGAAAAGGCATGTTCAAGAAAGCAACACATTTATTTATACAAAGTGTTACAGACGTAACAAATACAATACACTTTGAAAGACAAAAAATTGTCAACCATCATACCGCAAATGTATAAAACCTTGTTTTAGTTGATGGTTCAAATGGAATAACTTCATGCCATTATTCTCGAATTCCATCATCACTTGGAACACTGCAAGAAAATTATGTTCACCAACAATCAATAAATATCGAACCGGACGAAACGTTTCGCCTCGTCCTTTATACCGAGTACATCGAGGTACTGGAGCAATTTGCCGGCCGGCGGTGTTTCTAAGGCTAGAGTGAATAGGTTCTTAATAAACTAGTGCGCTTTACGATCAACGATTGCGTCACTGCTTACCATCAGGCGGAATTGCGGTCAAGCGCTAGTTTATATATTTATTTATTTTTTAATTATTATAAAATAGTGCTTGACTGTAATCCCGCCTGATGGTAAGCAGTGATGCAATCGTTGATGGTAAAGCGCACTAGTTTATTAAGCCTATTCACTTAAAAAACTTAGGAATAGGAAGGATGACGACAGTTGAGCGAGGTGATGCAATGTTAAACCCAACAACACGACCAACGATGCTGCGCCAGAGGGAGATTGATCTGGAGACTCTCCACGACCAAACCTCCGACACAACAACATTTGGCGCATCGTACCCGGCACATATCGCAACATAACTGCTCAGACTCGTCTTCCGTACGGCTTCACCAAATATCATGCCGGAACACGACGAATCGCTTGGCGAAAAAATAATAATAATAAAATGGTTATTATTATTTTTTCGCCAAGCGACTTCTCTTATTCAAGTAGGTTAAACTTTTTGTAAAAGTGTAAGGTAAGTATAGCTAAATACAGATAGTTGACATACCTACACTGATACACTGTTTGTTACATTTTCTTTAGGACATATTAGGTATAAAAATTTTCAAGAAAATATACAATTTGTTTCTAGTAAGTCTTTTCACTTTTTTAACAAACTTAAAAAAAGGAAGATATTCATTGTTCAGCTGTCTTGTCTTTTTTACAGAACATTATACTCAACCTACACAAAAAAAAAATGCATCGACCATATTGATTATTTAACCCAATATGTCATCGGTGTTGCCATTTATAGTTCATACTATATCTTAATATTGTTTTATTTTTATTTATTGATCACAATAAATGCAATGATTAAATGTTGAGCTAAGCATTTAGTTATTTTAATGCTGAAACAATCACGAGTCACTGATATAATATTGTATATCAGCGTAAATAACAAAACGAGTGGATGAACTTTATGTATCAAACTTACCAAATAGTAGTTTCATTTCACACTGGCAGTCTGCGGGAAAGGGAGACAGGGGTCTTTCGATGCCTCTCATGCGGAACTTTAGGTATTTATGTGTAAGCTTTGTGGCAATATAAGCTTTAAGGAGTAGGCTTTAGGTTTATTTTTGAATGTTGTTGTTTAGATATTATTATTACTCGTAAGAATTCTTTTAATGTAATTTCTTTGGTCGTAGCTCTCTCTATAGTCTAAAACGTAGTTATACTGCAGTGTTGCCAACCTCAAAAAGCTAAAAAACAACAACTCGCCTTTAAAAAAACAGTAGAAAACAGTAGATATAGAAAAAAAGGCAGATTTAATCATTTGCTCATATAATTAATTATTAAACAAATTTCTTAGTTAGGTACCACATTTTCTGTCGCAATTACACGCAGAACAAAAGAAATACGTCTCATATTTACTGCTTTTCTTTAACCAGCCTTTGAACCTTTCATCTTATAACCACAAGTCCACAAATTAAGAATTTCTGTTCATATTTCACATTTTTTTTCTTAAGAGGCCTATTCCCAGTCAATGACTACTATCATAAAGGTTGTAATTATTGTTGTTTTTTTTTTTAACAGACGCCGCAATTCAAAGAGGCTGTTCATGGTGTTGTGACTAATATAATAATATGCAATAAAGCAGGCGTGTAGCTGTCATTAATCACCATCTTAAATTAGGATTTCCCCGTGTAAAAAAATATGATTTTAAAATACATATAATGTGACCACATGCGACCGAGTCGGGATTCGAGCACAGAGTACTTTTTTATACATGCGAGAATTCCCTCGTAATCCCATTAGAGAAGATACTGCCATCTAGTGTCATTTCGTTTTATTAGGTATTGGTTTGTCATTGCGTTATATTACGTAACGGATATCAAAATGTTTGCATAGGTAGTGTAATAGGTAGCGCTGAGCAGAAGTTGGAAAACAGTAGAAAATAGGAATGAAACAGAAAACACGGAGATCAATGTAAAAACAGCAAATCTACTGTTAAAACAGTAGGGTTGGTAACACTGTGATACCGATTACTTGCTGTTTTAAAAATACTTTAAGATTTCGACTGAAAGACTTGTATCCATGGTCATGAAATAAATTAAAAAAAAAAAAAAAGATTACTTGCTCTGTGGCTAGTGCTCGGTGCTCGCGAGGCTCGCGTATGTTGACGTTTGAGTGCTGTCTAGCGTCTTCAACTTTCAAGAATTGTTTACAAAAATAAAGTTTAACATTACTGTGTGTGCGTGTTACAACTAGTGAAGTGATATTTTTCTGAATCCACGATACTGTGTGTTCAAATTTGAAGTCAGCCAATGGCCTAAGATTGCGGTAAGTGTTTTGTCAAAATTAGAACAGATGGTGAAAACGATTGTTGATTGCATTGTTAGTTTGTTGTTTCTGCTGATTATTCTAACTAATATTGCAGTGTGTAATATTAATTGCTCGCGAAAGTAGGCTAGTGCATTCGCCCCTTGCGCTTTGCTCATCTTAACCTTATCTTATTCTATATGATTTGAATACATAGGTACCTACATGTACGTAATTATATTACAATTAAACCGTAATTAAAGATATTGTAACTGCGTTTGTGTCTATTCCTATAAGGCATCTTGTGCCAGTATAAGAAATTGTTGCAAGTGTTCTTGTGTGTTAACATTTATGTAAACATAATTTACTGCGGTGTTTGATGTAATAAAAGTTGAGAAGTAAACTTTGTACAATGTAGTTTTTGTTAATGAATTACTGCTAAGGAATTTATATTACATATTTTGTTCGTGTAATGTTGACTCGAAGTTGCAGTTTCAGTTTAATAATATTGAATATCTGTTTCTAGTACCTTTATATGTGCGCATATGTATGTGTGTAATAGATATTATTCTATATTATTATCTGTCATTACTTATAAATAGTGTTACAAGCTTATACCAATGATGTTTATGTGTAATGTGGCAGAAAGCCTATTATCTACTGAAACCGAAGTAACACTTCTTAAATATTATGCTTAGCAACAGTGATTGCGACCACTTTAGCAACAAGACTTTGTTATTATTGTCAAAACAAACTGAAAAAGATTCTTGGCGACTCAGTCTATGTAATTTAGCTGAACATGGAATATGTTGTTTCCTGTGAAACAATTATTATGATTCTGCAACAACAACAAGTATTTTATTAATGTTTTCAATTGGACGGCTTAAATACAGTTAAAGTATGTTAACTATAGGAAAGGTCTGTCATTTGAAATGAAATCGTTTATTAAGCAAGTAGGATCACTGATCACTTTTACATGTCATGTTTATTTTTTATTTTATTTTTTTAACTAGATGAAGGCCGGCGTTTCCTAACTACCTCTGAGAAGAAATAGCCGAAACAAACTCAGGGATCATCGTCTTTTTTTAAGTCCAGACATTAAAAATGTTTCATGTTTACAATAATTTACCTTATAATTACGCATAATGCTTAACAGAGCGAGCAGCTCAGTCCCAAGCTTTTTTGTCTTCTAAATAATCTGTGATTTTATAATACCCCTTTTTGCAAAGTTTGGCCTTTATATGGTTCTTAAATCGTTTAATGGGTAAGTTTCGAATGTCCATGGGAAGCTTGTTGCAAAAGTATATACATTGACCCATGAACGAGTTGCCTACTCTGTGGAGACGAGTGTGATGTACAGCAAGATTGTGTTTGTTCTTGGTATTTACATTATGAATATCGCTTATTTTCTTAAAATTCGAGATGTTTTATGAACATACATAAGATTTTCAAATATATATAGTGAAGCTACAGTCAGAATGTTTACCTCTCTGAACTTTTCTCTAAGAGAATCTCTAGGACCAAGGTTGTAAATCGCTCGAACAGCCCTCTTCTGTAAAACAAAGATGGTATTGATGTCTGCACAAGTTCCCCAGAGAAGAACCCCATAAGTCATAAGACTATGAAAATAAATAAAATAAACAATTCTGGCTGTATCCACATCAGTTATCTGCCTAATTTTCTTAACAGCAAAGGCGGCAGAACTGAGTCTACCCGACAGCTTCTCAATGTGAGGACCCCATTGTAACTTGGCGTCAATAGTTAATCCAAGAAAAACTGTCGACTCGACTGGGATCAAGTCTACTCCATTCAGTTGAACATTGGTACTTAGCTGCCTGACATTTGGCGTAGAAAATTTAATGACTTTAGTTTTTTTTTTTCATTTAAAAGAAGGTTATTTACATTAAACCAATGGACAACTTTAGAGAGTGCATTGTTAACTTCGTCAAAATTTGTTAGCTGACGCTTGACTTTAAAAATAAGAGAAGTGTCATCCGCGAACAATACTATTTTGTGATTATCCCTCACGTGATGAGGTAAGTCATTAATATAAATTAAAAACAAGAATGGACCTAGAATTGAGCCCTGCGGAACGCCCATGGTGACCACAGATCCTGCAGATCTCTTGCCATTAACATCAACCCTCTGAATTCGATTATTCAGATTCCCTATTCTAATCAAAATTTGCCTTTTAAAGATATGTGACATCCACCAACCGACACTAGGTCACTCACAGAGTAGAAGCTTGTGTCCCAGAAGTGGAAATGTATAACATTTCTAAGCTAATCAGCCTTAATCATGCTATGCCTGCATAAACGCTAATTTGCGAATGTGTTATTACCTACCCGTAATTAAACATATTTTTTCTTCCTCATTTCTTTTCTATTTACCCCAAAACTCTATTTAACCCCTAAAATACAAACTAACTATGCCAGCAACTGTGTACTAACTCGCATTGCTCGAACTTATAACTCTAGAATTCTCAAAAGTGGATTTATTTTACTATACTAAACAGACATTCAAAAAACTAATACTACTATTCGATTAATAGTACGAAACTATAGACGCGGATAAGCGTCTTCTGCTGTCAATGTCCTACTTTATTTTTTTTTAAGTTTAATTTCATAATTGTAATCTATGTTATATTATTGTTTAACCTTCTGTATTGTTTTATTATTTTTAATTGTGTACTATGTGTTTGATATTAGTCTGTTCCCATGCTTTAAAATTATACATTCCAGTTAAACAGGGAAACCTATAATTGCCGTAATATTATAATGACATAATGTCATTAGTTTGGTTTCCCTGTTTAACTGGAATATGTCATTATAATATTATGGCCAATTATAGGTTTCCCTGTTTAACTGGAATATATAATTTTAAAGCTAGCCTTTACCCTTTTTGTGAATTGGAACTATGAGTGCTTTTTTCCTTTCATTTGGGAAGGTGCCTTCTTTTAAGGGTATATTAAAAATAGTACTAATTGGTTATGCCAATGATTTTGCACAGTTCTTCCAAAATACTGGGTGTACACCGTCTTATCCAGGGCCCTTAGGCCCATGCCTAAGGCACTCAACGATTTGTACACGGTTGACGAAGTGAATTGGAGGTGGGAAATTATGTCAGGACAGTGACCTTTTTCTTCTCCAGTCATTGAATTAACGAGACTAGTCCGAGGATTCACCAAATACACCGTGAAAGAAGTCACTGAAAGCCTCACATATATCCTGACCCTCAGAATAACTGATGTTATTGTGAAATAAGATTTTTGGATAATTCGAGCCCCCACGCATGTTTTTTATGTAGGTCCAAAACTTTTTTGGGTCTTTTTTAAATTGCGTTCCGTTTTCTGCAAGTATTTATTATATCAAATCTCTTGGACTTGTCGCTGTATATCTCGTAGTAAAGCGAATTCGTCATTGTCTAAAAAGTTACCATACCGTTTCCATCGCGAGTGTGCCTTGCTTTTTTCTTTAATAATTTAATTAAAAAGTTGCTATAACAGACAGGATATTTACGCGATCCTGACTTTCGATTAATAGGTACAAATATATGAACTGCGGTTTTAATTATTTCGTAGAATGCGTCCACAGCATCATTGGTTGATGTTTTGTTTATAACTCAGATCCGATCGAGATCAAAAAAATAACTATTCAAGAGTGTAAAAATCAGCTTTGCGGTAATTATGTCTGGGTGTGGATAACTCACGGAGAGGAGAAATTGCAAGGTCAGATATTTCGATTGTAAGTAATTACTGTATGAGGTAGGTCAGACTTTACAAGGGGTGA
Source organism: Sesamia nonagrioides (assembly GCA_017933935.1). Classification (NCBI taxonomy): domain Eukaryota; kingdom Metazoa; phylum Arthropoda; class Insecta; order Lepidoptera; family Noctuidae; genus Sesamia; species Sesamia nonagrioides. The sequence continues at coordinate 24,187 of JADWQK010002002.1, read as the reverse complement.
TAGGCACTCAGTTATTTCAAGTGGCAAGTTGGAGAAAGCTAGATCAAGAGTATGCCCCTTGTGGTTGGTTAGTGTATTGTACTGTGTTACTCCTAAAAACGACATTTCATTAACTAAGCGCACGACAGCGTTTTGTACTTCGACGGCACCCTGCGTCAGAAAACTCGGTCCACTTAAATCCCATTTTATACATGGAAGATTGAAATCGCCCACAATTAAACTGTTACAAGTATTAGTGCTGTGAGTAACTGCGTTCGCGACACTTCGCAAGATATAGTCAATATCGGAGGGTATTCGATGATTATCCGGCGGTACGTAGGCAACGCTTATGCAAAAATCAGCTGTCGCCGACAGCGCGCGAGCTGGTATTACTATGGTCAACAATTCCGTAGCAATCGTATTTTGCTCGTGCTCAACGCACCAGGCGACCAGCTCGTGCCCCCCCTCCCCCCGCTCCCTGAGGATTTACCAGTCGCGTCTAAATCACGGTCTTTACGAAACACATCATAAGTATGATACCTATCATCACACAATTCCCTATCAAAAATGCCGCTATGTAACCATGTTTCCGTTATCTATACAAATAAATGTCCTCACGAATCGTCTCGCCTGCAGGTTTAACGACTTCCAGCCTCCCGAACAAGCCGGTTTCCGAAAGGGCTTCAGCACAGTAGACCACATACATACGCTACGGCAAGTTATACAGAAGACCGAGGAGTATAACCTACCTCTTTGCTTGGCGATTGTAGACTACGAAAAAGCCTTTGATTCGATCGAGACCTGGGCTGTACTGCAGTCTTTCCAGCGGTGCCAAATAGACTATCGGTATATTGAAGCGCTGAAGGGATTGTACGAAAACGCCACCATGTCAGTCCGAATACAGGACCAGACCTCGAAACCAATACGTCTGCAGCGTGGTGTCAGACAGGGAGATGTTATCTCCCCGAAACTATTCACCGCTGCATTGGAGGATGTCTTCAAGGTTCTGGACTGGAAAGGACTGGGCATCAACATAAATGGCGAGTACATGACACACCTTCGGTTTGCTGATGATATCGTAGTCATGGCTGAGACCGCGGAGGACCTAAGTACAATGCTCGAAGACGTCAGTAGAGCCTCCGAGCGAGTCGGTCTTAAAATGAACATGGACAAGACGAAAGTCATGTCTAATGCCCATGTTGTACCGACTCCTATAAAGTTTGGAGACTCTGTTATCGAAGTTGTTGACAGTTACGTGTACTTGGGACAAACTATCCAGTTAGGAAGGTCCAACTTCGAGAAAGAGGTCAATCGTCGAATCCAACTCGGCTGGGCTGCTTTCGGGAAGCTACGTAAAATCTTCTCGTCCGAAATACCGCAGTGTCTCAAGACAAAAGTCTTCGACCAGTGTGTGATGACTTATGGAATTGAGACGTGGTCGCTAACAATGGGCCTTATAAGAAGGTTCAAAGTCACTCAAAGGGCACTGGAAAGGACTGGGCATCAATATAAATGGCGAGTACATGACACACCTTCGGTTTGCTGATGATATCGTAGTCATGGCTGAGACCGCGGAGGACCTGAGTACAATGCTCGAAGACCTTAGTAGAGCCTCCGAGCGAGTCGGTCTTAAAATGAACATGGACAAGACGAAAGTCATGTCTAATGCCCATGTTGTACCGACTCCTATAAAGTTTGGAGACTCTGTTCTCGAAGTTGTTGACAGTTACGTGTACCTGGGACAAACTATCCAGTTAGGAAGGTCCAACTTTGAGAAAGAGGTCAATCGTCGAATCCAACTCGGCTGGGCTGCTTTCGGGAAGCTACGTAAAATCTTCTCGTAAGTATTCTCGTCCGAAATACCGCAGTGTCTCAAGTCAAAAGTCTTCGACCAGTGTGTGATGACTTATGGAATTGAGACGTGGTCGCTAACAATGGGCCTTATAAGAAGGTTCAAAGTCACTCAAAGGGCAATGGAAAGGGCTATGCTTGGGATTTCACTGCGCGATCGAATCAGGAATGAGGAGATCCGCAGAAGAACGAGAATAACCGACATAGCCCGAAGAATTAAAAAACACTAAAGTGGCAGTGGGCTGCACACATTGCCCGTAGGACCGATGCCCGATGGGGCCGACGGGTTCTCGAGTGGCTACCACGCACCGGAAGACGTAGCGTGGGTAGGCCCCCGACAAGGTGGACCGACGACCTGGTGAAGGTCGCGGGAAACCGCTGGATGCGGGAGGCCCAGGACCGGTCGTCGTGGAGAACCTTGGGGGAGGCCTATGTCCAGCAGTGGACGTCTTTCGGCTGAAATGATGATGATGATACAAATAAGTAAAATTGGAGTGTCTGTTTTTAATATTAAAATAACCGCTTTCTACTACATGCATTAGAATGTATATAGGTACGGTACACATACCAAAATACATATTTTTAAAATTTTTGTCTGTCTGTCTGTTTGTTCCGGCTAATCTCTGGAACGGCTGGACCGATTTGGACGGGACTTTCACTGGCAGATAGCTTATGTGATAAGGAGTAACTTAGGCTACTTTTCTTTTAGGTTTTTTTTTTAGAAAAATAAAGTCATGTTGCAATATCTAAGTACTGTCCAGTACCGCGCGCAGCTCACGCGCAGGTCACCACTGTGCCTTCGCGTCGGTCGCCTTCCACCACTTCTCCCACCAACGAATCACAGTCACAAAGGCTGCCTGTCGAGTGTCAGGCGGCCTCAAAACGCGTGAGCGGACCGTTGCTGACGGTTGTGACTCGAGGACTTCATTTAGAAATTGATTTCCAGTGTTTATATGATATTTTTGATTGATAGTTTGATTTGATTGATAGTATCTTTTATAATTCCACTGATTCGTTCTTCTTATCTTATATTAATTCAAAATATTTTGTAACATTTTTCCTGCATTTCTTTTTTGCCTTTATATGTTACTAGCTGTTGCCAGCGACTCCGTCCGCGTGGACTTTAGTTTACAGCGCGAGGTGGTTCCCGTAAACTAAAAAGATCTCAGTTGATATAAAATAAGCGCCTGTTAAAATAATGAAAGCAATATGTAATACGTCCGCGTTAGCTCCCATTTTCGCAACAATTGGACGTCTTGCCCTGTGAGAGATTTCACGATAGTCACCAGGTGTTTCAACTGTCAGCAATTCGGACATGCAGCCAAATATTGCCGAGAAACTAGCACAACTTGTAATCACTGCGGAGAGACTGGTCTGGACTGGACTTTAAGGATTGCAATAATAAAAACGCTCCCCCTAAATGTGCGACATGCAATCGCTTTAAGCGCAAATGTGACCATCAAACTGGTGATGTAAATTGCCCGGCACGAAAGTTCGCAGAGGAGAATTATATAAACTCCATAGATTAAGAAGGCGCCTAAGAGCGCCATGGATTTCTTATCTTTTTAAGCGCGCATACAGGAGTTTAAATTGTATTGTTGTTTTTTTTTTATTTATATACCTAAATTATTTCTCCAAGGGTCTAAAACCGTTTTCTCCCCTTTTTTCTCTTTCTATCGAACCAATCTGAACGTCCGACCCACGAATCGACAGATATTCGTCCCTGGTACCATGGAATACTATTTTCCAATTATTCCGCTTCACTGTTTATTTATAAAAACGACTTAAAAATTCTAATTAGTATAGTGCGATTTTTTCGCACGGATCAGCTAGTATACCTAAATTACAAATAGGATCAAAAACTTGTGACTTAGATAGATTTTTCTGTGTTTGAAGCTAAAATCGGTAATATCGATAATACCAAATATTATTATTTATTTTTTATTTTTATCCGATCAAAACATTCATTACCAATTCTTTGCTAATTAATCATAATGCAATTTAATACAAATATTATTGTCGGGAAAAAACAGCATGTGCAGCTATTCTAAAGTCAATAGGTAGGTAAGGCAAAACTTAAATTGACATACACAGCATAAATACTGATCCAGTTCACAACTCATGCGATGCAAATACTGTCTTAAAATACTTTATAGGCAACAAATTACAAAAATACCAAAACATTGTAGTCTCAAGGTGTGGAAATAATTGGGTGAACTTGATTATACAGACACGTTGTATGTTAAATTGGTAATTTTTCCTTTAATTTTATAATTAATATAGTATTATTTCAATAAGAATTTAACTGTAATCCGCTGTTTGCTTAGTCTGGAGATGGCCTGAAACACAGGTTTTTATTAACCTAGCTCAGGTAGATCGCCACAAGCTATGATGTCAGTACCAATACATAGAGATTTCAAAATTGTGTAAATTAAATTAGTGTTTATTATAAATATTTAAGACTATCGTTAAAAATATGGTACTACTAAGTATTTATAAGGCTGTAAATGTACTACATTGTGAAAGGAACTAAATAAATAATTATTATTATCTCTTTATTTTTCCGTGTCTACATATCGCTTTACATTTTTAAATATTTATGTAAAAAACATACAAAAACATTTAAAAATATAAAAAAATAGTGTTCCACCGATGACGGGAGCAGGGTCCAAGCTACCGTTGCTTAGGGCTCCAGAGACAGGAACCTCCTTACTATGCGGGCCGTATCGCCTTTTGAATTAGGCCCTTGATCCAACTGCCTTACGAGAGCCTCAATAGATGTTGGTCGAGGCTCTTGGCTATCAGACCATTGGCCGATACGACAATCGGTACAATGACAGCCGAGTTCACATTCCACAGGTCAACAATCTCGTGCGCCAAGTCGAGATAATTAATTTGTTTCTCTTTCTCAGCTTTCACGAGATTCCCGTCATGTGGAATGGTAACATCGACAATCATTGCAAGGCGCGCTAATCGGTCTATCACTACTATATCAGGCTTATTTGCAACAATAGTCCTGGCAGTAATGATAGACCGATCCCAGTACAACGTGACATGGTCATTTTCAAGAACTGGGTCGGGCACATACTTATAATACGGTACCTCAGAATCCACAAGTTTATATTTCAAAGCAAGTTGCTGGTGGATAATCCTAGCTACTTGGTTATGCCTGTGCAAATACTCACTGTTAGCAAGACGAGAGCAACGAGAGATAATATGTCTGATGGACTCATCCGGATGGTGACATGCCCGACACATGTCAATCGTCCCGTCCTTCATAATATATCTCCGGTAGTTATTCGTCAAGATAACTTCGTCCATAATTGCACAGACGAAACCTTCAGTTTCCCCGAAAAGGTCACTGAATCGTAGCCAGGATACGGAAGCTAAGAAGTCTACATCGGGCTCGTGAAGAGCCCGATAAAATCGCCAGTGAAGTTCCTTGCTTTGCCATACCTTCCTGCGGTCATCAGTGGTTAGTATTATAGGCTTGTGCCAGTTCTCTTTCGCCATGGATAGCGGGGTGAGCCCCTTGTCTACTGTGACCACACCATGATGATATTATTTTGATTATGATTATTATTTGTTGATTATTATTATTTTATTTATTACACTTACATATAATTTACATTTTTAAATATTTGTATAAAAAAACAAAAACATTTAAAAATATAAAAAATAGTAGCCCACCGGTATCGGGAACAGGGTCCAAGCTACCGGCGGTCAGGGCTCCAGAGAGAGGAACTTCCTGACGATGCGAGCCTGTCCAGCAGTACCGCTTTCTGAATCAAGCCCTTGATCCAGCTGCCTAACGAGAGCCTCCTGAGGTGTTGGTCGAGGCTCTTGGCTATTAAGCCATTGGCTGTCACGACTATCGGTACAATGATTGCTGAATCCACCTCCCACATGTCGACAACCTCGTGAGCCAAATCAAGGTACTTGATTTGTTTATCTTTCTCGGCTTTCACGGGGTTCTCATCATGCGGGATGGTTATGTCAACAATCATTGCACGCCGTTCTGATCGATCCACCATCACTATGTCAGGCTTATTGGCAACAATAGTCCTGTCAGTGATGATAGATCGATCCCAGTACAATGTGATATGGCCATTTTCGAGAACTGGGTCGGGCATATACCTGTAGTACGGCACCTCCGATTCCACAAGGTTGTATTTCAGAGCAAGTTGTTGATGAATTATCCTGGCTACAAGGTTGTGTCTATGCAAGTACTCTCCATTAGCTAGACGAGAACACCCGGAAATAATATGTCTGATTGATTCACCCGGCCGGTGACATGCCCGACAGATGTCAACTGTGCCGTCTTTCACAATGAATCTCCGGTAATTGTTCGTCATCATAACTTCGTCCATAATTGCACATACAAAACCTTCGGTTTCCCCAAAAAGGTCACCGAATCGTAGCCAGGCCACGGACGCTTGTAAGTCTACATCAGGCCCGTGTAGGGCTTTGAAAAAGCGTCCGTGAAGCTCCTTGCTCTTCCATACCTCCATGCGATCATTGGTGTCAAGCACTACTGGTTTGCGCCAGTTCTCTTTTGCCAAGGAGAGCGGAGTGAGGCCCTTGTCAACCGCGACCACATCTCGATGCATTCCCACGTCGCGCGTCGGTTGTTAGGAAATATTCCCTGAGACTGTATATCTCGTTATAGTGGAGGGTCTTAGCGGTTAAAAAGCCTCGACCTTCACATTTTCGCCGGATATTCAGCCTAATAACCGATGACCGTGGGTGATGCAATCGATTTGCAGTCAGCAGTGTACGGACTCTTCTATCTAGGGCGTCAAGTTCGGTTTGAGTCCATTTGAGTATGCCAAGAGAGTACATCAAAACCGGCATGAGCCAACCGTTAAAAACACGCACCTTGTTTCCGCCTGATAGAAGACTATTTTTTTTTTAATTGGGACAAAACCCGCCGCACTGTTCCCAACCCACTGCAACTCCTGAAAGCCAGAATCAACAGTGGAGACCGCCAGAAAAACGCCGAGCAATGAAGCACGATGAGTCCCGGAGAAACGATTCAACTGTCTTGGGTCCCGCAACGAAATTAATCAGAAAAGAATAGCGGAGGTGTAAGAAAAAAGATAAAAGACTATTAAGTACTTTCTTTAGGCGGCCAAAGAAGCGTTCTTTCAACGATTGCTTCATGTCAGTATCATTGATACCCAACGCTTCCGACATACCCAAATACTTATAGGTTTCGGATGCAGAGAGGGATCTAAGGTTTATGGAACCAGTGAGTTGGGTTCCCACGGATTCCACAATCTTTCCTCGCTGTACATGCATGACCGCACATTTGTCCACACCGAATTCCATCCTGATGGCGCTACTAAAAGTTTCAGTAATTTTCAGTAGCTCCTTCAGTTGTGAATTGGTGTGAGCAAAAAGTTTCAGGTCATCCATGTAGAGGAGGTGCGATATAACCTGACCACCTCTCCTCAACCGATAGCCTAGACCTGAATCCTCCAATAGTGTGCTTAAAGGATTCAGTGCTAAGCAAAACCAAAGTGGACTCAAACTATCGTCCTGAAATATACCTCGCTCAATCCTTATCAGTTCGCTATTCATCTGAATATTTCGACATCCTGGATAGAAGAAAGAAAGAAGAAGAAAGAAAATACATTTATTCAGCACAGACTTAAAGACACACAATACATCTAGCATTTATAAATATACATCAGGTAGCAACAAAATAAAATAAAAAAACTAAATAAAAAAGTAGAATAAAAACCAAACAAAAAGTAAAAAATCCCTGTTTAAAAATGGCAGCAAAGTTTGCCTCGTAGCTGCACCAAAAAGGTCCAATTCAGCAAAAATGCCAGGCAACTAGTGTCTGACGCTGGTTTTCAACTGAACCTGATGTGAGTAGATGTGACGGATGTAAATCAGTTTTACACAACATAACGCAAAAACAAAAAACGAGTATGTGCAAAAATAGTGTGAGAATGACTAATAATAAATAAATTGCTAAAAAAAAAAACTAATAATAAATAAACTAAGAAAAGAAATACTGACAAATATAATGAAAGACTTTTGCTTGTGTAAATACCTACATAAATCCATTGAACTACCTAAACCTGTTTAAACTAGGATATGTATACATATAATTACAATCACAGATTAAAAATATATAAAACCCAATCATATAATATAAACGCAAATAAGTGAAAAAAAGAAAAAAAAAATGAAACTGAATGTTAAATAATCAAATTGAAAAACAATAAAATAAAAATAAACGAAAATAATAATAATAGTAACAACAAATTGAATGGAAAAATAAAAAAAAAAACAAAAAAGCAAAAAAGAGAAAAAAAAAACAGTCAAATAAAAATCCAATGCAACACTGACACATACTGACAGGATAAGTACTTAAATTATATGATTGAGATATTCAGTGCAACCATGTCTAACTTCCTTTGAGCTTCTGTGAGGTACTGCCGTAAACGTTGTCTAAAGACGATTATGCTGTTTATTGCTCTAATTGGTGGTGGAAGGTTATTCCAAATTTTGGAAGCTGCGTAACGGAAGCTACCTCTAAAAGCGGCTGAACCATGCGACTGGGTTGAGAGTTGTTGCGAGCATTGCCTTCTTTCACAATCTCGTCTACTGGTCACCCAACTCAATTTGTCGTACAGGTACTGCGGTTTCTGGTATTTAATCACGCCAAACAGAAGGCACGCCAAATGTAGCTTGCGTCTCGATTTCATTTTCAATATGAAGTGTTTGTTAAAAAATGGGGTCACGTGACTTCTGGAAGGAATTGTGTAACAAAATCGAGCGCAAGCGTTCTGGACCCTCTGAATGAGCCGATCTGTGCGAGCCAGCAGGCGCGGGCCGTAGACAGTATCCGCATAGTTCAACCTAGACAAAACCAGGGTTTCAACCAACCGCTCCCGCAGCGTCTCGGACAGGTAAGGCCTAATCTTGTATAGAACTTTCAGGCGGTAGAAACAGTTTCTGACCGAGTCGGCTACATGTTTTTCGAAACGGAGGTCTTTGTCCATGATAAGACCGAGATTCCGAGCCTCATATACTCGCTCAATCGGCCCGCCCATAAGGTGCAAGTGAAACGAAGCAGGTAATTTAGCCAGCTGCTGCCTTGTGCCAAATACCATGTACTTCGTTTTCGTTGGGTTCAGTGACAGGCAATTCTGACTCGACCAGTCCGCGATTCTACGAAGGTCTTCGTTCAGATCTTTAATGGCAGTGTCGTATTCATCTGGAGTAAAAGAAATGTATAGTTGGACATCATCGGCGTATATGTGGTACTTACATTTCTGGAGGCACCGAATGATATCCGCACAGTACAAAATAAATATAATTGGACCCAATATAGATCCCTGCGGAACTCCTCTGTCAATGGAAGTAAGAGTAGATGTAATAGCAGTGCCGTCACTCAAACATAGATCCACAAGTTGCTTTCTATCACTAAGGTAGCTGCGGAACCATAGGTGAATGAAAACATCTTGAGGAAACCTGGACTTTATAAGTCTGAAATCGCCAATCCGCATTGAGCAAGCGTGGTGATAACGCTCAATACTTCTCTGTATGAGAGGAGACCTGTGCCCAGCAGTGGGACTATAAAAAGGTTGCTGATGATGATGATGATTTTGTTTTATTTATTTATTACCAACGGTACCTACTATTCTGTAATATTCTCGCCTTGAAAACTTTATTGAAATGCGCTTTAGGCTCACTTGAGCTTTCATTCCGCCTGCACCCTAATTGCGTAATACCTACACTAGTACTATCAGTTGAAATCATTTCGAAGCATAATGCAAATTCATTGCTCCATGTGATCGAAAATATGTCTACTCAACAACACACTCGTGCTTAATACCCCTCATTATGTAACAGTTTCATAAACTACTATTAAAAGTCCAATGAAAAATGCGTGTGACACTCATCTTAGCTTTCCCGTCCAAAAACCTAAGAATGTTTTCTCAATCAGTAAGTTTTTGACATTTGTTTGTCCTCGGGATGAGGCTGCGACTATATTTTGACCGTTTTAAATTACGAGCACCCTAATTGCGACACACTTAGTATCAACGGGAATAATTTTGAAGGATATTCCTAATGCACTGCTCCATGTGTTCGAAAATGTATCGGCTCAACAACGTAAATAACGCAATGAATGTTGTTGAACTGTCAAAATGAAACCCACTGCTACTGATAGTGTGTTACGCAATAGGCTACTTGACAGTATTAAATTTTTTGTGATTTTTTGCTTTAATTGCATAAAACGAGGGTTCTTTATGTCATTTACATGAGTTTTAATAAAAAATAATAACAATTAATATATCCAAAACACAAAAATATGATTGGCTTTTTGTTTATCGCGCCACACATTGTGAAACGATCCGGATTGGCTAATGTCGCTATGACGTCATACGCGCATCAACGCTTATTTTCGGCAAACTTATAAACTGTTTTTCGGGGGGTTTTAATCGATTTATTTGTACAACCCAGTACAGAACACCACTTGTAAACCATTTTATTAGATAACAACAACAAATAATAAATAAAAACAAACACCACTGAAAACCGAAAACCGCTTGTGACGTCACTAAAGCGCGACGCCATATTGCTATATATATATATCGTTTTCGCGGCTTATTTGAATTTTGAATTTTTATTTGCATATTTCTTACGAAATACGTATTTAAAATTAAAATCAATACTTTCGGTGAACTTCTTAACCGCAACCAAGTAATTCAAGAAAAAATTATAAATCTGTCAAATAGCCTATTACCCTGCTTATACCTTGACACTCCGAGCTTACTTTCTTCTTCTTCTTCTTCAGCCTATAGATGTCTACTGCTGGACAAAGGCCTCCCCTAAGGCTTTCCACGCCGACCGGTCTTGTGCTGCCCGCATCCATCGGCTTCCCGCGACCTTCACCAGGTCATCGGTCCACCTTATTAGGGGCCTCCCTACGCTGCGTCTTCCAGTACGTGGCCGCCCCTTACTGCCCCATCGGCCATCGGTTCTACGAGCAATGTGCCCTGCCCACTGCCACTTAAGTTTAGCGACTCGCAGAGCTATGTCGGTGACTTTCGTCCGAGCTTACTTTAATCAAGTTTAAAAGCTCTCTTAAACTATTATCATATAATTTTAGTATTTTTTATTACTCTTGGTTTATACTTATTAATAGATATCTGTATTTTCATATTCAATCAAGTTATTAAAACAAGTACCTACCTATACAACTTTAGGAATTGTTTTTTGTTATACCGTGTGGCCACCTAAAGTAAACCTAGAGTAAAGAACTGGAATAAAATAACAAACGGGAATGTTTAACATCAAATCATAGAACTTTTCATATAGAGACCTAACTTCAAATCCTTATCAATGGCCTTTGTGGAAGAGACACCACGATTTTGCCAATAACACGTACGACTACTATAACTATCAAACGCTGGAGGGTATAAGGGTATTCAGCGTAAATTAATAGTAAAAATATATCTTTATATTTAAATTAAAACTAAAACCTATTGTTAAAGGATCAGCAGTGGTGTTTATTAAAAGAAACCAACCGAGAGGTAGATGTTACAATATTCGTGTATTATCCATTTAAATTACAACCAGAATTTATTAATTTAGATAGGAACAGAATAACAATCACTGAGTACACAATAAAATGTCAAACTATAGCAATCAGCTATTAATTAATATGGAAAATATAGGTCTCACAGAGTTCGCACGACGTTACCGCTCCGAGTGATGCTTGTCGAACAACTGCCAGAGTGCGGGTATACCGCGCCTTTTATAGTAAACTTGAGGTGGGGTACCGGTCTTCGCTAACACTATAGAGACCTAAAGCGCGCATGGATCCGTGTGCGATGTGTCCAGCAGATGGTGTCCAGTGCCAAGCTCAAGAAAACGTCAAGTCGGGTGGCGAATCACGGGGACCAATCTGAACGTCGCGTATTCTATTATACGCATTCCAAAACGATTAGGACGGTTTGCTACAATATACATATATTTATTAAAATTAAGTAGCATGTGTAAGGTTTCATTTTTAAATAGCAAAAATATCAATATATAATTGTTTACCTACTATGAAGGTTGATTTAGAAATGGAGGTAGGTAGGAGAAAAAGAAGAAAAGAAACTGTCAGAGGTCGATGGAAAAAAAAGGAAGGCGGTGCGGGGTTTTTTTGGAAGGATATATGTTTTGTACTGAGCTATAATTGTGTAATTACTGTGGAGATTAATAAAAGTGTTTAAATATTAAAGATAAGTCTTTCCTTTGCTGGAAATACGGAGAATCATTTTACACATGTTAAGTGCCCGCCAGGCATAACACTCGTCTGGCCGGAGGATCCTCCCCTTTTTTAAGGAAGATGAGTGAACTTTACTCCCTGTTCCACATGCCTTTTAAGTAGGTACATCGTAGATTACCTATACGATTTGGCGCTCCTTACGCTTGGTATTTCATCCAAAAGTTGTCTGTAAAAGATGGCTTTTAGCAATAAGACCGCCCATTGGGTCACCCTTTGTAAAACCTTCTTATCTATGTCATGTTATACATAATGAAGAGTATTCTATTTCACTCTGTTTACTAACACTCTGTCTCAGAAACTATGTCATGTTTGAGTCCTAACTAACAAAACTTAAAAAAAGAAAACACTACAAAGTGAAAAATAACTATACACGCTGTAATTTAAATGGTTGTTTTCCCGCGGCAGAACGATTTGCTTTAAGGAGTACTTTCGATGAATAGAGTAAAAGACAAAAATAAAAATGTTTGTGTTATAAAATAATAAAAAATAATTGCAAAAAAAAAATCATCAACTCGAAAAAGTGAGAAAACTTAGTTACGCTACATACAACTTGTAGGTACTCCTCGGAAGGGACATGAAATGGCTTCAAAAGAAAGCAATGCATTTAATGTTCAAACCATAATAAGCTCCCGTGCATAGTGATACATCATAAAATAGCTTGTAGGCAACAATCCATAAATTCACCGCCATGCCGACAAAAGAAAAAAAGCTCAAATAACTTACAATAAATTACCGCTAAGCGTTCAAAGGCGAAAGGCCGCTTTATAAATATTCAAAGTAAAATAAGCTCTCGATTTTAGTAATACGGCATAATGTAGTCTGCGCGCAAAAATTACAAATGTTCTGTTTATTTTATTGCCTATCTATTGTAAATTGTAATTGAATCCATGCGGCGACAACCTACTTATAAGCCCCGCACGATGATATTGCGATTGGCGGCCATCTTGGTGACGTAGTCGAACTCGCACCGTCGGTACCGTTCGCAAGTTCAGTCCGCGCTTACCCACTTACGCACATCGAATATTTTTGTTAGCTTTTTGTTTTTGTTATCCTGTTTTATTGTTGTTCTTGAGTTTTGTTGTTTAGTTTTGTTAACTGTTACTCGTTAAATGAGTAAGAAATTAATTAATAGTCGTGCTCGTGAAATTATAATTAAAGTGGACAATTATTTTGTTAAAGAGAAAGAGGATTGTAAGTTAGTTCTTGAAAGTATAAACCGTGCTTTAAAAAGTGCTTCGGACATTTTAATACCGAAGCAACTGCTTACAGTTATTAAAAATATTTTGCAAAATTCTATCAAAGTCACGGAGGGTGTGGCATGTGCCACAGACGTTGCAAAAAATACTGTGACGAAATTGAGACGAGAGCATGAGTCAGCAACAGCCAGTGGCAGCAAAATGAGAACTCCTACTAAAGGAAAAAGACAAAAGAAGAAATATTTCGACGGGTTTTCCTTAACAGCTTTATGAAACATTATAGATTCAATGTGTACGGTGAGGAGAGAAATACCCACAATGCGCAAAATATTGGCGGCTTCAAAAGTAGACCTTAATTATACTGGTAGTGAAACTACATTAAGAAAAATAATGAAATGTGATTTAGGCTACCAATTTAAACGATGCTACAAAAAAGACTGGCCCTAATTCAAAGACCCCAAATTCAAGCGTGGAGGGCTAAATATTTACGACGTATCAAAGAAAATGACTCGCTTGGTAATAACAAAAGACCCGTTATTTATCTCGACGAAAAGTGGATACATGCACACTAAACGGTAGAAAAATGTTGACAAACAGCAACCGATGGAGTGAGACGGAACGACAGCCCCGGCCGCCGATGGATAATAGTTCACGCGGGAAGTCAAAGCGGTTTTGTTGACAATGCCCTTTTAATGTTTAAAGCAGACACCAAAACGGGGGATTACTATGATCAAATGAATGCTGAGTATTTCACCAAGTGGCTTACAGACAAAATAGTACCCAACATACCACGCAACTCCAAAATTGTGATGGACAACGCCCCTTATCACAGTAGGGATGAGAATAGGCCACAAAGTATGAACAATAAAAAACAGTTGATTGTTGAGACTTTCCCAACGACAGTACAAAACCTGAATTGTATTTATTAATTAAACGGCACAGACCGCCGAAAAATTATAAAATTGACAATTTATTAGCTGGCAATGGCCATGAAGTCGTTAGATTATCACCTTACAACTGCGACCTCAACCCCATTGAGTACATCTGGAATCTGGTAAAGATGAGGGTGTCAGAAAAGAATGTGGAGCAGTTGGAAAGTCGCATTGAAGCTCTGACGTTGGAGTCGTTGCGTTGGCGTCACTAACTCCAGATGACTGGCGAAAGGAAGTCAATCATGTTAAACGGCTTGAAGAGGAATACCTATTGGAATAAAGATCGAATAATTGACGAGTTATTTGTCATAAATACGGCGACAACAGTGAATCGGAAACGACAGACACAGAAAGCAGTTATGATTCGGAAGACTATATACATTTTTTACATATTATCCTGGTTTTATTTATAAGCTGATAGATGTAGGTAGTAATTAAAACATGACTACTACACAGTGGACTCTGGTTCAATTCCCGCTCGAAAATTAACAGAAATGTAGTTAGAAAAACATAGTATACCTACATGTAAGAAAGATATACGAATAGGTAAGTATATTTTTCTTACGTCCACAAAAATTATTTCCTTGAAATTTTGAATAATGAAAGTTTATTTGTCAGAATATGGGTGAGTAAGTATACCTAAGAAAGAATGTTAAATGCAAAATTAATATTAATTTTATTATACATACACTCTTTATAAATAGTGTAATAAAATTATAAAATACAAATAAACCCTTAACCCTAATATTAATTTATACATACACTCTTTATAAAGAGTGTAATAAAATTATAAAATACAAATAAACCCTTAACCCTATTATTAATTTTGCATTTAACATTCTTTTGCTAGCTGTCCTTTTGTGTGACAGATGACGTCACAACGCTGTTATTGTGACAAGGTTCCATCGCAATATCATCGTGCGGGGCTAGTACACCTAATAGTAGTATTCCCGCGAATATCGTACACACAGGACGTGATTGTCTATTAGTCAAAAGTGCAATATGGATCGACATTATAACTACAGCAATTTGGAATACGTCGCTATGGTGCAGTTTTATGCTAGGGCTAATTATGACTCCCATGCTGCCCGGCGACTTTACGCGGAGCAGCAACACCTGCAGTCCCTCCGTCTTCGCGGGATTCCGAACCCCCAAGTTCCATCGCCACGGACCATCGTAGCCGCGACACAGCGGCTACTAGACCATGGTCAATTTCAAACACCAGCACATGCACAGAGCAGAGGTCGATCGGCCGTTATTTCGGCACCGCTCGACGAGGAGATCATCGAATACTTCGAACGGGATCCTCGTAGAAGTACGCGTCAGGCCGCGGCAAGGTTTAACGTAAGCCATTATTACGTCTGGAAATTACTGAACGGGGAAGGACAACACCCTTATCATTTTCGCGGCGTTCAGGCTCTGAGTGAAAATGACCCTCAAAACCGAATTGCCTTCTGTCAGTGGTTGATCGACAATCAGGATAAAAACATTTTATGGACGGATGAAGCAACTTTTACGCGAGTTGGAATATTTAACCAGCGTAATGAACATTTTTGGGCTTTAAATAACCCACATGTTATCCGTGAGTGTGTGCATCAAGTACGTTTTAGTGTTAATGTGTGGGCCGGAATAATTAATGGCCATCTCATTGGACCGCTTTTTGTGACAGGACACTTAACAGGTGGAACCTATCTGGAAATGTTACGTGGTCTTATCCCAGAACTATTAGATGACGTTCCATTATCAGTGCCAACGGAAAATCTTTTTTATCAGCACGATGGGTGCCCGGCTCATTATCACCGTGTTGTACGAGAGCACCTGAACTCGGTATTTCCCCAGCGCTGGATTGGGCGCGCCGGGCCAGTGCCATGGCCACCAAGAAGCCCAGACCTAACTCCATTAGACTTTTTCTTGTGGTCTGAGGTTAAGCGCCTAGTGTATCGAGAAGAGTATGAAACTCGTGACTCGTTAACGACTGCGATAGTGGACGCTTTTAATATCGTGCGTAGTGACAGAGACACCTTATTGAAATTAAAAGACAATCAGTTAAAACGTGCGCGATTGTGTATACAACGCAGAGGCTTACATTTTGAACAATTACTTCGTTACCGGGAAGTGTAAGTAAGTACTTTTGTAAATAATGAACACTTAGGAGTAGTTTAGCTGATCAGAATTATTGTAAATAAGTTGATTCAAATTTTTTAAATACGCCTCAAATACATTTTTAGGTATCTGAAAATTATCTTAAATAATAATTTTATTTTCGTGTTCAGTAAATTGCAGCTAAAAGGTATTTATGACGGTCCTAAGCCCGCAAAAGTATGAAGGGAAAATTTGAATAACTTGTTGGATAATACTTGAAGCATGCGGGTCAATGGCCCCGCGCCATTCAGCTGTAGATATCAGGTTACTATTATTTCGTACTCACTTTCGAGTTTTGTTTATCACTATGTTAAATCTGCCATTTCATGTTTCTAATATTTTATTTATTGATGAAACGATTGTATTATTAAGACAAAACCGTTTGGCTGCGGGAAAACAACCATTAAAATTACACGCTGTATAAAGCTGACGAGTTTGTTCGTTTGTTTTTCGTTATAGAAAATATGAAAAGAAATCAGAAATTAAAGTTTGCCGTGGCATCTAAGAGTTGACCAGTTCCCACTGACGGCACCCGTTCACGAACATGCCGCATGGATCCGCACCATTCTGCTTAACCATATTAAACTTGAATGCTCCAACAACAATTATACAATTTTATAAACCCATAAAAGTACATGAACAATTCACATAATCACTTACCCCGCACATAAGACACATTACACTCCTCAATTTGACTTCATCCCCAGTCCATTATATTATCTAAATCGCTCCGTACATCACGGCTCAGAATGGGGTCTGCACCCCCCTCCCGAACGACCCTGCCCCCTCCCAGGGTGAGTTGTGACGTCACCAGTGCGCGTAATATCATGTTAGTTATATTGATGTATCTTGATTTAGTAAGTTGTTGAGGAGTGGTCATGACTTTGTTGGTGACTGCAAATGGCTTCTAGGGAGACTGGATTTTAGCTTGAAAGTCGCATCCGAAGCTTTTTCAGTTTTGGAGTCTGGAGTCCGCTTTACCAGTTTCAACTTCTGATTTTGGCTAAACTTCGATATTGTCCATGAAGCGACTGCCGTCTGACCTCCACAACCCGAAGGCGATATCGAAGCATTGCAGTTAGATCAATTGTTGAACTTTTGAGGGCTCCAACAACTCGTAACGACTGCCATTAGATGTTCGTATGGCAACCGGGACCAACGGCTTAACGTGCTTTCCGAGGCACGACCAGACCAGTGCAAATATTCATATTCATGCATACAAAATATTTGCACTGCGCGGGGATCGAAAAATGGTATCTATGTATATGAAATTAAATTTAAGATCAGTGTACCTTTCCTTTCCATTTCATTAAGATAAGGACGGAATTTAATTCATTTATATATTCAGATCATAAAAACCAATTTGTTACTAGTTTTAGTACATACAGAACTCAAACATTAGTTTGGCCCTGTCAAATAAGTCAACACCTGACGTAAATTGACG
Organism: Sesamia nonagrioides; assembly: GCA_017933935.1. Lineage (NCBI taxonomy): Eukaryota > Metazoa > Arthropoda > Insecta > Lepidoptera > Noctuidae > Sesamia > Sesamia nonagrioides. Next base: position 6,343 of record JADWQK010002002.1, on the reverse strand, counting down.
TATTTTTAGTGGTCATGGTTTCAATCAAGTCTGTCTATGAAGTATCTTAAATTGACAGAAGTAAGCTAACGTTACTTCGACCGAGTACAAGATCGGCCAACCTTCAGGATTGAAGAGGTACTGGAAGAAGAAGCTTACATTTCTAAACAAGGTTATAGAAATATAGACACGAATGTCTAGTTTTTAGGCACTTTTCTTTTAATATCGCAGCGTCATGCTAATGCATTCGTGTTTTTTACTGTGTAGTTTCAAATGTGATGTTCCTGTATGAAACGTAACACATGCTTCATCTTTCTATATTTTTTTAATCATCTGTATTACACATTTTCACAATAAATGAGTTTGAAGTTTGATAAACGTGGTATCTATATCTATACTAATATACAGTATGTTAACTAACAGAGGGCGTTCCCGTTAACCCGAAATAGTATAGCATACATACATGCTAAAAAAATATTTCCATTCGAAAACAAATTTTTTTTTTAATTTTTCCAATAAGAAAATATTCAATAAAAATTTAAAATTGACATGTAAAAGAAACACACTGTACACGCGAACTTGAAAGACGGCAACGTCGCAATTTATTTATGAATGACGAGCCGCGTATTCGGCGGCGATCTAAGATCTAATTGATTGATGTGTGTTGGGCAATGCAACGTTAGGTAGATACTATTCCGCGCTACTATTTTGATTTAGAACAGGAGGTTTCAAATTTATTTTCAATTATAATTTCTATTTATTCGGATTATTTTATGCTTATTTTTCTATGCTGATATTTTTATTTTAATCTATTAATGATATATATTAACGAGTTTAAGGGAACGCCCTCTGTTATTTAACATACTGTATAAAGCTGAAGAGTTTGTTTGTTTGTGCGCGCTAATCGCAGGAACTACTGGACCGATTTGAAAAATTCTTTTTGCGTTGGATAGCCTATTAATCCAGGAAGGCTTTAGGCTATATAACATCCCGCTATGACCAATAGGAGCAGAGCAGTAACAAAAAATGTTGTGAAAACGGGAGCTTACGCAGACGTACATGCTTCCATTATTTTATATCAACTCGGCTCTTTTTAATTTTTTCGGAACGAGACGAACAGCACACTCAGTTACCATTGAACTTAGCTCATGAGGAAATGCAATATTAGTAAAAGCATTGAGCGCGGAAGAATGTTACAGCAGTGTAAGTTGTTTGGGATGAATGTGATGATATTCCATATAAGAGCAATTGAAGCACTAGATCGCACAATGGGAGACATCAAAGGCAACCAAGATATCATGGGAGGGATGGTGGTACCTTTAGCTGGTGACTTTAGGCAGACCCTTCCGGTGATTACTAGGGGTATGCCGCCGGCAGATGAAATAAATGCCTCTTTGAAAGCATCTGCATTATGGGTTCGCGTGAAAAAGTATTGTCTCACCACGAATATGCGAGGGCAACTTCATCACGATTCTCAAGCCGGGTATATGCAATATGCAGCTACTCTTTTAAAAATCGGAGTTGATCGCATGTCAACTGACAGTAACGGCATGTTTAGAGTGAATCGTGAAATGTGTGAGGATGTTTGAAACCTTGCAGTAATGTAGGCATTTATATTGGCATTCCCCCGGACACGGGAACCACCGCGCGCTGTAAACTGAAGTCTACGCGGACGAAGTCGCGGGCAACAGCTAGTACAAAATAGTCACGTCTCATGAAAGTGATGGAAGAGGTCTATGACAGAACCAGCATGTCTGGGAGATTCGCTGTTCTTTTGAAGCAGACCAGTTAAATGTGGAAGGTAACAAGACGCTGGAAAGTATCACGCATCATATATGTGTGTTGGTGTACCTAAAATGGGTGGCTTTTAAATAATTCACCCGGAAACCTATCAAGAGTTGTGTCCCTACCTTCCCCTATAACAGTACAAGAGAAACCGATATTCTTTCTAAGAGAGCTCACTAATCGAATTCCGATCGGCGAAGGAGCCAATCAACGAACTAAATATCACGGTCCGACGTTAATTATTATGTGGCGGGTTCATACTGACCTAGCTACTGTCTTTACTTTACTATAGTCTTATTGTTAGCATTTTATTTATTCAGGGAGAATAATAATTAAACAATGTAGTCGTGGTGGCCTAGTGGTTTTAACACCAACCTCTCAAGTATGAGGGTGCGCGTTCGATTCCAGGTCAGGCAAGTACCAATGTAACTTTTCTAAGTTATATGTACTTCTAAGTATATCTTGGATACCAATGACTGATTATAAGGTGAAGGCAAACATCTTGAGGATACCTGGACTTTAAGTCTGAAATCGCTAACCCGCGTTATGCAAGCGTGGTGATTACGCTCAATCCATCTCTGTATGAGAGGGGACCTGTGCCCAGCAGTGGGACGATAAAAAGGTTGATGATGATGTTGCCACGGTTGGTCCGTGAATGGGCACCTTAAGTCTCAGCTGTCATTCGTAGTTTTTGACAGTCTTTACAAGTCTTCGTCGCCGACTCAAACATAGTTGGGAAGAGGCTTGGTAGATCGACTACCACACACGGTGAAGCATACGGTGGAGGTCTGCCCGGCTTGGGTAGAGCACCGCCGTCCCGAGCACCAGCGGCGATCGGCGGCGATCTCGCGTCCGGCCCTGCTCTAGGCCATGGTTCGGAGCGAGAGTACATCGTAGGCCGTCACGCTCACGTCCTTTTGCGAGGCAGTGATACTGGCAAAGGAGGAGGTGGAGCGTGTGAGGGAGCGGTAATCCCAGCGCCCTTATGCCTCTAGCCACCGCAGGAGACACCCTGGTCGGGAGACAACATCAAACTCCCGGCCATCGTAGGCGCGGGCTTGCGGGCGGTAAGCAGTGGGCAGATCGCTTCCTGGTAAGGACCGAGTCGATGGCGCGTTGTGTTTCACGGGCGCCTCAAAGAGATGTCAGCACATCGTGGCCCTGGCGCACAAGCGAGTGAAGGAACACGGGTGGGTTTTATTCAGTAAAAGTCTGACACGCCTTTCCGCTCCGCTCAGGGCGGGAGAGACCGTTTGATGACTTCCCATCCAAAACTAAAAAAAAAGATCGACTACCAACCAGCGCCCTGCGGTTTCACTTGCAAAGCTTCAACACCCTGGGAATATTGGGTAAAAAAGTAGATTATAATGTACATGTGTCCCAAACTTCACTAAAGTCGGTCCAGCCTTTTGAAGAAGGAATGTCAAACATGCACTGACAAACTTTCGCATTTTAGTGTGATGATATTCATTTAGTAAAAAACCCATTACATGTAGGTATATACAAATTAACACCGAGACTGCCTCAGTCTGCACCCTCCTTGACGATGTCGTGGAATTGCTAATACAGTTGGAATAGCCACGTAATTGTTAGCTGAATGTTTGATTTTTACTGACGGCATCGCGCTGCTCGTGGGGTTAGCCTATTATCTAGACCGATGACCTGTATGGTCTGTCCTGTACTATTAGCGATTGTTTTTTTAATGGTAGGAGGTGGTGTGGTGGTGAAGCAACTTGTGGGGACTTCATGTCTAGCAGTGTTTATTTCAGTTTGAATGATTTTGTACTGTGAAATATGGTGTTAATGGCTACAGGAAGTGTCTTTGAGATGTGTTAGCGAGATGTTTTTTTTTAAGGGTGGCTAGGAGTCTAACTTTGTACCCGGTTAAGCGGTTCGCTCTTGCCTTCAAATCTAGAGTAAACAGGCATCTTCTGGGCACGCTCGTTTCATCATAGACCTCATCCATCGCTTCCCATCAAACGTGATCGAGGTCAAGGGTAAGCCTATTTATCAACATCGTTCAAGAACGCCAGAGTAACCCGCGAATTTTTTTTGCAATTTGCAGGTCAGTGTCAGGTGTTTCTCGCACAACATAAAATTTGCGAGCATAACAGGTGTGTATTTAATGAATTATAATAATTGAAATAATGTATACAACCCTTGTAAATTCATATAACTCTATTAAATAAGTAAATCTGTTGACCATTCCTTATTTTATCAAGTACCTGGTACTTATTGACAGGCCTATGCTGTCCTCTGGGATACCGCACGGTCTCTGCAGAGCTGTCGAGACTCCTTGCCGGATTGACGCCATGGGATCTGGAGGGCAAAGCTCTCGCCCACATGTAGGAGTAGCGAGAGTAGGCAAAAGGCCGGGCCATAATCGCCGTTGCCGCGGGACATCGCGGTATAGCGAACAGAGCTCGCGCAGTAGTAGCGGTAAGTCCCCTTTTTAAGGAGTGATTAGAGAGGTACCACGAGGCCCTCACCTTCCGCCTGACGCAGGACCTCACCGGACACTGATGTTTCGGGAGGTCCGAGTAAGGCGGGAGGAAACGCCAGGGTATCACCACTGTGGGTCTGCCCGGCTTGGGCGGAGCACCGCCGTGTCCTGGTGGCAGCGATCGGCTGTGATCTCTCGCGTCCGTGCCTGATCCGGGCCATGGTCCAGAGCGAGAATACATGGCAGGCCGTCACTTCCTGCGAAGCTGTGATGCTGGTATGGAGGAGGCGGAGTGCATGAAAGCGCGGGTATCTCATCGCTCTCACGCCTCTAACCGCTGTTGGAGACGCCCTGGTCGGGAGACAACATCGAACTCCCGGCCACCGTAGGTGCGGTAAAGACCAGGCCCGAGTCAACGGCGCGTTGTGATCCACGCGCTTTAAAAAGATGTAATCCAATAATATATCAAATATCCTCAAAGAGAGCACAACGTGACGGGGTCCACGAAGACCTGTCTGCCAGGGTTGCAGGTTGTTCGAAAGATATACCGTGGCGCAAAAGCTAGTAAAGGAACAGGGGTGGGTTTTAGTCAGTAAATGGTAAGCGGAAATGAAGTATCTAATAGCTGTGATAAGCGATGCAATGAGACGGGGTGGGTCGAACGATCAAGAATATTTACGCGGACGAGAATTCGTAGACAGCAGCTAGTCTAGAAAAAATGCTTCAACATCGGTGGGTACTTGAAATGTTAGAAAATTTCAAACTTTCTACTAAATCACATTACTGACTAATTTATTAAACACAGATTTGGACTTGTCAAAGCACAGCAAATGAAAGTTGTGTAGTTGCAGCACGAAGCTGAAGTTTGGAACTAAGTTTCAACACTTACGAGTTCAATCGATGTTACCAACTACGGTTTCAGGAGGTGCTGTTACGTGTGCTGAATGACATTGTTACTGCTTTTTGCTTTGTCCTCGATTTTCGAAAGCCAGCATAACATAGGCATGATCAGCTAGCTATTCGTGTTTCTGCTGCTGGGGACATAGGCCTCCGCTCTTGGAAAGGAAGTGGGCTATAATACACCACATGGGCCTAGTGCAGGTGGGTTGATCCTGAGCTTCATCAGAGTAGTTAACGAATATCAAACATATAATTTACTAGCTTCTGCCCTCGTATTCGTCCGCGTGAAATTTATTGATTCCCGGCTCACCCCATCGCATCTTCGCATACCGCCAGCTCGCGCTTCGCTTATAGCTCTTTTTTCCATTTTTTTTTGCTCGGTTTCTAGTAGTCCTAGCGTAATGTAAGCCCTCCTCAAGAATTAGGCTGTTCAGATAAAATGCAGAAATACTTTCTCAAACCTAACGGTTTGCTCCAGAGAAAAGCTCCTTTCCACATATTTGTCATGGATTAATTAATAATACCTACTTCTTGTTTCCAACCGACGTTGGACGTGTAAATCTTTAAATAGATCATGTTCATCTTTGCGTAGGAGTTAAATGTTGGTCAAGCTGCGCCTACGAAATGAATTTCATTGACAAAGCCGGTCATTGTGATATCTGCAAAAGTATTTATGAACTTGTAAACGTACTACATTTGTCCTGACTAAATGCAGGGTCTTTTGCTGATGTCAAAAATTGCAATAACAGGACCCTTTCGTCAGGATCTTCATAATGAAAGTTTTCACGTTCGGATTGCCTTAGACTTTTTTGGGCCTCGATAACAACAGTAGCATAGAATAAAGAGGGGAAGTAGGTTATCTGCGACCCAATCCGCGATTTAATTGCCTACTGTCTTAGGGTTGACGACTGTCCGCGCTTCGTCGGTTACGGTTGTCGCCCAAACCGCTAAAAAATATTTATAGACTAAGAGCTTATGTTTAAATTATTTGCTTAGTATTTAGTTTACATATACTAGTCAGTTTTTTTTTTGTAATTTTTATTTTTAGTTTTGTACACATAAAGAACCATATTTATTTTTATTTTTAATTAATACAAATATAAATAATACAAACATAACATCTATTGAATCACACATTTAATACATAATAAAAAGTAAAAAAACTAAAACCCAACTACGACAAAAAACGACGCTGAAAAAGTATAAAACAAGATTTTCAGAATACTGAACTGAACA